>JAQBHY010000083.1:0-1200000 GCA_027574665.1 Rhynochetos jubatus | reverse complement strand
GGGCTGGAGTTTGGCTGCATTTTGGGCTGGATCTTCTCGAGGTTTGGGGCCTGGCTTGCTCCACCCCCTGCTCTTGAGATTCTCCCGGATGTGGGCTGCATTTTGGATGCATTTTCGGCTGGAGCTTCTCGTGGTTTGAGGCCTGGCTTGCTCCAACCCCTGCTCTTGAGATTCTCCCGCATTTGGGCTACAATTTGGCTGATTCTTGGGCTGGAGCTTCTCGTGGTTTGGGGCCTGGCTTGCTCCACCCCCTGCTCTTGAGATTCTCCTGGATGTGGGCTGCATTTTGGCTGCATTTTGGGCTGGAGCTTCTCGTGGTTTGGGGCCTGGCTTTCTCCAACCCCTGCTCTTGAGATTCTCCCGCATTTGGGCTACAATTTGGCTGCCTTTGGGCTGGAGCTTGTCGTGGTTTGAGGCCTGGCTTTCTTCACCCCCTGCTCTTGAGATTCTCCCAGATGTGGGCTGCATTTTGGCTGCATTTTGGGCTGGAGCTTCTCGTGGTTTGAGGCCTGGCTTGCTCCACCCACTGCTCTTGATATTCTCCTGGATGAGGGCTGGATTTTGGCTGCCTTTTGGGCTGGAGCTTCTCGTGGTTTGGGGCCTGGCTTGCTCCACCCCCTGCTCTTGATACTTTCCTGGATGTGGGCTGTATTTTGGCTCATTTTGGGCTGGAGCTTCTCGTGGTTTGAGGCCTGGCTTGCTCCACCCCCTGCTCTTGAGATTCTCCCAGATGTAGGGCTGGATTTTGGCTGCCTTTTGGGCTGGAGCTTCTCGTGGTTTGAGACCTGGCTTGCTCCACCCCCTGCTCTTGAGATTCTCCCGGAGGTGGGCTGCATTTTGGCTGCCTTTTGGGCTGGAGCTTCTCGTGGTTTGAGACCTGGCTTGCTCCACCCCCTGCTCTTGAGATTCTCCAGGAGGTGGGCTGGAATTTCGCTTCCTTTTTGGCAGGAGCTTCTCGTGGTTTGAGGCCTGGCTTGCTCCACCAGCTGGTCTTGAGATTCTCCCGGAGGTGGGCTGAATTTTGGCTGCCTTTTGGGCTGGAGCTTCTCGTGGTTTGGGGACTGGCTTGCTCCACCCCCTGCTCTTGAGATTCTCCCCGAAGTGGGCTGCATTTTTGGCTGCATTTTGGGCTGGAGCTTCTCGTGGTTTGAGGCCTGGCTTGCTGCACCCCCTGCTCTTGATATTTGCCCGGATGTGGGCTGCATTTTGGCTGCCTTTTGGGCTGGAGCTTCTCGTGGTTTGAGGCCTGGCTTGCTCCACCCCCTGCTCTTGAGATTCTCCCGGATGTGGGCTGTGTTTTGGCTGCCTTTGGGCTGGAGCTTCTCGTGGTTTGAGGCCTGGTTTGCTGCACCCCCTGTTCTTGAGATTCTCCTGGATGTGGGCTGGAGTTTGGCTGCCTTTGGGCTGGAGCTTCTCGTGGTTTGAGGCCTGGCTTGCTCCACCCCCTGCTCTTGAGATTCTCCCAGATGTGGGCTGCATTTTGGCTGCCTTTTGGGCTTTAGCTTCTCGTGGTTTGAGGCCTGGCTTGCTCCACCCACTGCTCTTGATATTCTCCCAGATGAGGGCTGCATTTTGGCTGCCTTTTGGGCTGGAGCTTCTCGTGGTTTGGGGCCTGGCTTGCTCCACCCCCTGCTCTTGAGATTCTCCCCGAAGTGGGCTGCATTTTTGGCTGCATTTTGGGCTGGAGCTTCTCATGGTTTGAGGCCTGGCTCGCTCCACCCCCTTCTCTTGATACTTTCCTGGATGTGGGCTGCATTTTGGCTCATTTTGGGCTGGAGCTTCTCGTGGTTTGAGGCCTGGCTTGCTGCACCCCCTGCTCTTGAGATTCTCCCAGATGTGGGCTGCATTTTGGCTCATTTTGGGCTGGAGCTTCTCGTGGTTTGAGACCTGGCTTGCTCCACCCCCTGCTCTTGAGATTCTCCCGGATTTCAGCTGGATATTGGCTGACTATTGGGCTGGAGCTTCTCCTGGTTTGGGGCCTGGCTTGCTCCACCCCCTGCTCTTGATATTTGCCCGGATGTGGGCTGCATTTTGGCTCATTTTGGGCTGGAGCTTCTCGTGGTTTGAGACCTGGCTTGCTCCACCCCCTGCTCTTGATATTCTCCCGGATGTAGGACTGGATTTTGGCTGCCTTTTGGGCTGGAGCTTCTCGTGGTTTGGGGCCTGGCTTGCTCCACCCCCTGCTCTTGAGATTCTCCCGGAAGTCAGCTGGATATTGGCTGACTTTTGGGCTGGAGCTTCTTGTGGTTTGAGGCCTGGCTTGCTCCAACCCCTGCTCTTGATATTCTCCCGGATGTAGGACTGGATTTTGGCTGCATTTTGGGCTGGAGCTTCTCATGCTTTGGGGCCTGGCTTGCTCCACCCACTGCTCTTGATATTTGCCCGGATGTGGGCTGCATTTTGGCTCATTTTGGGCTGGAGCTTCTCGTGGTTTGAGGCCTGGCTTGCTGCACCCCCTGCTCTTGAGATTCTCCAGGAGGTGGGCTGGAATTTCACTTCCTTTTGGGCTGGAGCTTCTCGTGGTTTGAGGCCTGGCTTGCTGCACCCCCTGCTCTTGAGATTCTCCAGGAGGTGGGCTGGAATTTCACTTCCTTTTGGCAGGAGCTTCTCGTGGTTTGAGGCCTGGCTTGCTCCACCACCTGCTCTTGAGATTCTCCCGGATGTGGGCCGTGTTTTGGCTGCCTTTGGGCTGGAGCTTCTCGTGGTTTGAGGCCTGGTTTGCTGCACCCCCTGTTCTTGAGATTCTCCCGGATGTGGGCTGGAGTTTGGCTGCATTTTGGGCTGGATCTTCTCGAGGTTTGGGGCCTGGCTTGCTCCACCCCCTGCTCTTGAGATTCTCCCGGATGTGGGCTGCATTTTGGATGCATTTTCGGCTGGAGCTTCTCGTGGTTTGAGGCCTGGCTTGCTCCAACCCCTGCTCTTGAGATTCTCCCGCATTTGGGCTACAATTTGGCTGATTCTTGGGCTGGAGCTTCTCGTGGTTTGGGGCCTGGCTTGCTCCACCCCCTGCTCTTGAGATTCTCCTGGATGTGGGCTGCATTTTGGCTGCATTTTGGGCTGGAGCTTCTCGTGGTTTGGGGCCTGGCTTTCTCCAACCCCTGCTCTTGAGATTCTCCCGCATTTGGGCTACAATTTGGCTGCCTTTGGGCTGGAGCTTGTCGTGGTTTGAGGCCTGGCTTTCTTCACCCCCTGCTCTTGAGATTCTCCCAGATGTGGGCTGCATTTTGGCTGCATTTTGGGCTGGAGCTTCTCGTGGTTTGAGGCCTGGCTTGCTCCACCCACTGCTCTTGATATTCTCCTGGATGAGGGCTGGATTTTGGCTGCCTTTTGGGCTGGAGCTTCTCGTGGTTTGGGGCCTGGCTTGCTCCACCCCCTGCTCTTGATACTTTCCTGGATGTGGGCTGTATTTTGGCTCATTTTGGGCTGGAGCTTCTCGTGGTTTGAGGCCTGGCTTGCTCCACCCCCTGCTCTTGAGATTCTCCCAGATGTAGGGCTGGATTTTGGCTGCCTTTTGGGCTGGAGCTTCTCGTGGTTTGAGACCTGGCTTGCTCCACCCCCTGCTCTTGAGATTCTCCCGGAGGTGGGCTGCATTTTGGCTGCCTTTTGGGCTGGAGCTTCTCGTGGTTTGAGACCTGGCTTGCTCCACCCCCTGCTCTTGAGATTCTCCAGGAGGTGGGCTGGAATTTCGCTTCCTTTTTGGCAGGAGCTTCTCGTGGTTTGAGGCCTGGCTTGCTCCACCAGCTGGTCTTGAGATTCTCCCGGAGGTGGGCTGAATTTTGGCTGCCTTTTGGGCTGGAGCTTCTCGTGGTTTGGGGACTGGCTTGCTCCACCCCCTGCTCTTGAGATTCTCCCCGAAGTGGGCTGCATTTTTGGCTGCATTTTGGGCTGGAGCTTCTCGTGGTTTGAGGCCTGGCTTGCTGCACCCCCTGCTCTTGATATTTGCCCGGATGTGGGCTGCATTTTGGCTGCCTTTTGGGCTGGAGCTTCTCGTGGTTTGAGGCCTGGCTTGCTCCACCCCCTGCTCTTGAGATTCTCCCGGATGTGGGCTGTGTTTTGGCTGCCTTTGGGCTGGAGCTTCTCGTGGTTTGAGGCCTGGTTTGCTGCACCCCCTGTTCTTGAGATTCTCCTGGATGTGGGCTGGAGTTTGGCTGCCTTTGGGCTGGAGCTTCTCGTGGTTTGAGGCCTGGCTTGCTCCACCCCCTGCTCTTGAGATTCTCCCAGATGTGGGCTGCATTTTGGCTGCCTTTTGGGCTTTAGCTTCTCGTGGTTTGAGGCCTGGCTTGCTCCACCCACTGCTCTTGATATTCTCCCAGATGAGGGCTGCATTTTGGCTGCCTTTTGGGCTGGAGCTTCTCGTGGTTTGGGGCCTGGCTTGCTCCACCCCCTGCTCTTGAGATTCTCCCCGAAGTGGGCTGCATTTTTGGCTGCATTTTGGGCTGGAGCTTCTCATGGTTTGAGGCCTGGCTCGCTCCACCCCCTTCTCTTGATACTTTCCTGGATGTGGGCTGCATTTTGGCTCATTTTGGGCTGGAGCTTCTCGTGGTTTGATGCCTGCTTTGCTGCACCCCCTGCTCTTGAGATTCTCCCAGACTTGGGCTGCATTTTGGCTGCCTTTTGGGCTGGAGCTTCTCGTGGTTTGAGGCCTGGCTTGCTCCACCCCCTGCTCTTGAGATTCTCCCAGATGTAGGGCTGGATTTTGGCTGCCTTTTGGGCTGGAGCTTCTCGTGGTTTGAGGCCTGGCTTGCTGCACCCCCTGCTCTTGAGATTCTCCCGGATGTGGGCTGGAGTTTGGCTGCATTTTCGGCTGGAGCTTCTCGTGTTTTGGGGCCTGGCTTGCTCCAACCCCTGCTCTTGAGATTCTCCCGCATTTGGGCTACAATTTGGCTGATTCTTCGGCTGGAGCTTCTCGTGGTTTGGGGCCTGGCTTGCTCCACCCCCTGCTCTTGAGACTCTCCTGGATGTGGGCTGCATTTTGGCTGCATTTTGGGCTGGAGCTTCTCGTGGTTTGGGGCCTGGCTTGCTCCAACCCCTGCTCTTGAGATTCTCCCGCATTTGGGCTACAATTTGGCTGCCTTTGGGCTGGAGCTTCTCGTGGTTTGAGGCCTGGCTTGCTCCACCCCCTGCTCTTGAGATTCTCCCAGATGTGGGCTGCAATTTGGCTGCCTTTTGGGCTGGAGCTTCTCGTGGTTTGAGGCCTGGCTTGCTCCACCCACTGCTCTTGATATTCTCCTGGATGAGGGCTGGATTTTGGCTGCCTTTTGGGCTGGAGCTTCTCGTGGTTTGGGGCCTGGCTTGCTCCACCCCCTGCTCTTGAGATTCTCCCCGAAGTGAGATGCATTTTTGGCTGAATTTTGGGCTGGAGCTTCTCGTGGTTTGAGGCCTTGCTTGCTCCACCCCCTGCTCTTAAGATTCTCGCGGATGTGGGCTGCATTTTGGCTGCCTTTTGGACTGGAGCTTCTCGTGGTTTGGGGCCTGGCTTGCTCCACCCCCTGCTCTTAAGATTCTCGCGGATGTGGGCTGCATTTTGGCTGCCTTTTGGACTGGAGCTTCTCGTGGTTTGGGGCCTGGCTTGCTCCACCCCCTGCTCTTAAGATTCTCCCGGATGTGGGCTGGATTTTGGCTGCCTTTTGGGCTGCAGCTTCTCGTGGTTTGAGGCGTGGCTTTCTCCAGCTCCTACTCTTGATATTCTCCCAGATATAGGGTTGGATTTTGGCTGCCTTTTGTGCTGGAGCTTCTCACGGTTTGAGGCCTGGTTTGCTCCACTCCCTGCCCTTGAGATTCTCCAGGAGGTTGGCTGGAGTTTGGCTGCCTTTTTGGCTTTAGCTTTTCGTGGTTTGAGGCCTGGCTTGCTCCACCCCCTGCTCTTGAGATTCTCCTGGATGTGGGCTGCATTTTGGCTGCCTTTTGGGCTGGAGCTTCTCGTGGTATGAGGCATGGCTTGCTCCACCCCCTGCTCTTGATATTCTCCTGGAAGTGGGCTGCATTTTTGGCTGAGTTTTCGGCTGGAGCTTCTCGTGGTTTGAGGCCTGGCTTGCTCCACCCCCTGCTCTTGAGATTCTCCCCGAAGTGGGATGCATTTTTGGCTGATTCTTGGGCTGGAGCTTCTCGTGGTTTGGGGCCTGGCTTGCTCCACCCCCTGCTCTTGAGATTCTCCTGGATGTGGGCTGCATTTTGGCTGCATTTTGGGCTGGAGCTTCTCGTGGTTTGGGACCTGGCTTGCTGCACCCCCTGCTCTTGAGATTCTCCCAGACGTGGGCTGAATTTTGGCTGCCTTTTGGGCTGGAGCTTCTCGTGGTTTGAGGCCTGGCTTGATCTACCACCTGTTCTTGAGATTCTCCCGGATGTGGGCTGAATTTTGGCTGCTTTTTGGACTGGAGCTTCTCGTGGTTTGGAGCCTGGCTTGCTCCACCCCCTGCTCTTGAGATTCTCCCGCAGTAGGGCTACGTTTTGGATGCCTTTGGGCTGGAGCTTCTTGTGGTTTGGGGGTTGGCTTGCTGCAACCCCTGCTCTTGAGATTCTCCTGGAGTTGGGCTGCATTTTGGCTGCCTTTTGGGCTATAGATTCTTGTGGTTTGAGGCCTTGCTTGGTCCACCCGCTGCTCTTGAGATTCTCCCAGAGGTGGGCTGGATTTTGGCTGCATTTTGGGCTGGAGCTTCTCATGGTTTGAGGCCTGGCTTGCTCCACCCCCTGCTCTTGAGATTCTCCCGGATGTGGGCTGGATTTTGGCTGCATTTTGGGCTGGAGCTTCTCGTGGTTTGAGGCCTGGCTTGCTCCACCCCCTGCTCTTGAGATTCTCCCGGATGTGGGCTGCATTTTGGCTGCCTATTGGGCTGGAGCTTCTCGTGGTTTGAGGCCTGGCTTGCTCCACCCCCTGCTCTTGATATTTTCCTGGAGGTGGGCTGGATTTTGGCTGCCTTTTGGGCTGGAGCTTCTCGTGGTTTGGGGCCTGGATTGCTCCACCCCCTGCTCTTGAGATTGTCTGGGATGTGGGCTGGAGTTTGGCTGCCTTTTGGGCAGGATGTACTCGTGGTTTGAGGCCTGGCTTGCTCTACCCCCTGCTCTTGATATTCTCACGGCCGTGGGCAGGATTTTAGCTGCCTTTTGGGCTGGAGCTTCTCTTGGTTTGAGGCCTGGCTTGCTCCACCCCCTGCTCTTGAGATTCTCCTGGAGGTGGGCTGCATTTTGTCTGCCTTTTGGGCTGGAGCTTCTCGTGGTTTGAGGCCTGGCTTGCTCCACCCCCTGCTCTTGAGATTCTCCCGGAGGTGGGCTGCATTTTGGCTGCCTTTTGGGCTGGAGCTTCTCGTGGTTTGAGGCCTGGCTTGCTCCACCCCTTGCTCTTGAGATTCTCCCGGAGGTGGGCTGCATTTTGGCTGCCTTTTGGGCTGGAGCTTCTCATGGTTTGAGGCCTGGGTTGCTCCACACCCTGCTCTTGAGATTCTCCTGGATGTGGGCTGCATTTTGGCTGCCTTTTGGGCTGGAGATTCTCGTGGTTTGGGGCCTGGCTTGCTCCACCCTCTGCTCTTGAGATTCTCCTGGATGTGGGCTCTATTTTGGCTGCCTTTTGGGCTGGAGCTTCTCATGGTTTGGGGCCTGACTCGCTACACCCCCTGCTCTTGATATTCTCCCGGATGTGGGCTGGACTTTGGCTGCATTTTGGGCTGGAGCTTCTCGTGGTTTGGGGCCTGGTTTGCTCCACCCCCTGCTCTTGATATTCTCCCGGATGTGGGCTGGAGTTTGGCTGCATTTTTGGGCAGGAGATTCTTGTGGTTTGAGGCCTTGCTTGGTCCACCCGCTGCTCTTGAGATTCTCCAAGAGGTGGGCTGGATTTTGGCTTCCTTTTGGGCTGGAGCTTCTCATGGTTTGAGGCCTGGCTTGCTCCACCCCCTGCTCTTGAGATTCTCCCGGATGTTGTCTGGATTTTGGCTGACTTTTGGGCTGGAGCTTCTCGTGGTTTGAGGCCTGGCTTGCTCCACCCCCTGCTCTTGATATTCTCCCAGAGGTGGGCTGGATTTTGGCTGCCTTTTGGGCTGGAGCTTCTCATGCTTTGAGGCCTGGCTTGCTCCACACCCTGCTCTTGAGATTCTCCCGGATGTGGGCTGGATTTTGGCTGCCTTTTGGGCTGGAGCTTCTCGTGGTTTAGGGCTTGGATTGCTCCACCCCCTGCTCTTGAGATTGTCTGGGATGTGGGCTGGAGTTTGGCTGCATTTTGGGCTTTAGCTTTTCGTGGTTTGAGGCCTGGCTTGCTCCACCCCCTACTCTTGATATTCTGCCTGATGTGGTCTGGAATTTGGCTTCATTTTGGGCAGGAGGTACTCGTGGTTTGAGGCCTGGCTTGCTCTACCCCCTGCTCTTGATATTCTCACGGCTGTGGGCAGGATTTTAGCTGCCCTTTGGGCTGGAGCTTCTCTTGGTTTGAGGCCTGGCTTGCTCCACCCCCTGCTCTTGAGATTCTCCTGGAGGTGGGCTGCATTTTGTCTGCCTTTTGGGCTGGAGCTTCTCGTGGTTTGAGGCCTGGCTTGCTCCACCCCCTGCTCTTGAGATTCTCCCGGAGGTGGGCTGCATTTTGGCTGCCTTTTGGGCTGGAGCTTCTCGTGGTTTGAGGCCTGGCTTGCTCCACCCCCTGCTCTTGAGATTCTCCCGGAGGTGGGCTGCATTTTGGCTGCCTTTTGGGCTGGATCTTCTCGTGGTTTGAGGCCTGGCTTGCTCCACCCCCTGCTCTTGAGATTCTTCTGGAGGTGTTCTGCATATTGGCTGCCTTCTGGGCTTCAGCTTTTTGTGGTTTGAGGCCTGGCTTGCTCCACCCCCTGCTCTTGATATTCTCCCCGAAGTGGGCTGGATTTTGGCTGCCTTTTGGGCTGGAGCTTCTTGTGGTTTGGGGGCTGGCTTGCTCCACCCCCTGCTCTTGAGTTTCTAGTGGATGTGGGCTGCATTTTGGCTGCCTTTTGGGCTGGAGCTTCTCGTGGTTTGAGGCCTGCCTTGCTCCACCTCCTGCTCTTGATATTCTCCTGGATGTGGGCTGCATTTTGGCTGCATTTTGGGCTGTAGCTTATCGTGGTTTGTAGCCTGGCTTGCTCCAGCCCCTGCCCTTGATATTCTCCCGGATGTTGGCTGGATTTTGGCTGCCTTTTGGGCAGGAGCTTCTCGTGGTTTGAGGCCTGCCTTGCTCCAACCCCTGCTCTTGATATTCTCGTGGAGGTGGGCTGGATTTTGGCTGCATTTTGGCATGGAGCTTCTCGTGGTTTGAGGCCTGGCTTGCTCCACCCCCTGCTCTTGATATTCTTCCCGACGTGGGCTGCATTTTTGGGTGAGTTTTGGGCTGGAGCTTCTCGTGGTTTGAGGCCTGCCTTGCTCCACCCCCTGCTCTTGAGATTTTCCCTGAAGTGGGGTGGATTGTGGCTGCCTTTAGGGCTGGAGCTTCTCGTGGTTTGGGGTTGGCTTGCTCCACCCCCTGCTCTTGAGATTCTCCTGGAGGTGGGCTGGATTTTGGCTGCCTTTTGGGCTTCAGCTTCCCGTGGTTTGAGGCCTGGCTTGCTCCACCCCCTGCTGTTGAGATTCTCCCGGATGTGGGCTGCATTTTAGCTGCCTTTATGCTGGAGCTTCTCGTGGTTTGAGGCCTGGCTTGCTCCACCCCCTGCTCTTGAGATTCTCCCCGAAGTGGGCTGCATTTTGGCTGCCTTTTGGGCACGAGCTTCTCGTGGTTTGAGGCCTGGCTTGCTCCAACCCCTGCTCTTGATATTCTCCCGGATGTGGGCTGGATTTTGGCTGCCTATTGGGCTGGAGCTTCTCGTGGTTTGAGGCCTGGCTTGCTCCACCCCCTGCTCTTGAGATTCTCCCAGAGGTGGGCTGCATTTTGGCTGCCTTTTGGGCTGGAGCTTTTCGTGCTTTGAGGCCTGGCTTGCTCCACCCCCTGCTCTTGAGATTCTCCTGGATGTGGGCTGGATTTTGGCTGCCTTTTGGGCTGGAGCTTCTCATGGTTTGAGGCCTGGTTTGCTCCACCCCCTGCTCTTGAGATTCTCCCGTATGTGGGCTGGAGTTCGGCTGCATTTCTGGGCTGGAGCTTCTTGTGGTTTGAGGCCTGGCTTGCTCCACCCTCTGCTCTTGAGTTTCTCCAAGATGTCGGCTGCATTTTGGCTGCCTATTGGGCTGGAACTTCTCGTGGTTTGAGGCCTGGCTTGCTCCACCCCCTGCTCTTGAGATTCTCCCGGATGTGGGCTGCATTTTGGCTGCCTTTTGGGCTGGAGCTTCTCGTGGTTTGGGGCCTGGCTTGCTCCACCCCCTGCTCTTGAGATTCTCCCGGATGTGGGCTGGATTTTGGCTGCCTTTTGGGCTGGAGCTTCTCGTGCTTTGGGGCCTGGCTTGCTCCACCCCCTGCTCTTGAGATTGTCTGGGAGGTGTGCTGGAGTTTGGCTGCCTTTTGGGCTTTAGCTTTTCGTGGTTTCAGGCCTGGCTTGTTCCACCCCCTTCTCTTGATATTCTCACGGCCGTGGGCAGGATTTTAGCTGCCTTTTGGGCTGGAGCTTCTCGTGGTTTGAGGCCTGGCTTGCTCCACCCCCTGCACTTGAGATTCTCCTGGAGGTGGGCTGCATTTTGTCTGCCTTTTGGGCTGGAGCTTCTCGTGGTTTGAGGCCTGGCTTGCTCCACCCCCTGCTCTTGATATTCTCCCGGAGGTGGGCTGCATTTTGGCTGCCTTTTGGGCTGCAGCTTCTCATGGTTTGAGGCCTGGGTTGCTCCACACCCTGCTCTTGAGATTCTCCTGGATGTGGGCTGCATTTTGTCTGCCTTTTGGGCCGGAGCTTCTGGTGGTTTGGGGCCTGGCTTGCTCCACCCTCTGCTCTTGAGATTCTCCTGGATGTGGGCTATATTTTGGCTGCCTTTTGGGCTGGAGCTTCTCATGGTTTGGGGCCTGACTCGCTCCACCCCCTGCTCTTGATATTCTCCCGGATGTGGGCTGGACTTTGCTGCATTTTGGGCTGGAGCTTCTCATGGTTTCAGGCCTGGGTTGCTCCACACCCTGCTCTTGAGATTATTCTGGATGTGGGCTGCATTTTGGCTGCCTTTTGGGCTGGAGATTCTCGTGGTTTGGGGCCTGGCTTGCTCCACCCCCTGCTCTTGAGATTCTCCCGGATGTGGGCTGCATTTTGGCTGCCTTTTGGGCTGGAGCTTCCCGTGGTTTGAGGCCTGGCTTGCTCCACCCCCTGCTCTTGAGATTCTCCTGGAGGTGGGCTGGATTTTGGCTGCCTTTTGGGCTTCAGCTTCCCGTGGTTTGAGGCCTGGCTTGCTCCACCCCCTGCCCTTGATATTCTCCCAGATGTGGGCTGGATTTTGGCTGCCTTTTGGGCTGGAGCTTCTCGTGGTTTGAGGCCTGGCTTGCTCCACTCCCTGCTCTTGAGATTCTCCCGGATGTGGGCTGCATTTTAGCTGTCTTTATGCTGGAGCTTCTCGTGGTTTGAGGCCTGGCTTGCTCCACCCCCTGCTCTTGAGATTCTCCCGGAGGTGGGCTGCATTTTGGCTGCCTTTTGGGCTGGAGCTTCTCGTGGTTTGAGGCCTGGCTTGCTCCACCCCCTGCTCTTGAGATTCTCCCGGAGGTGGGCTGCATTTTGGCTGCCTTTTGGGCTGGAGCTTCTCGTGGTTTGAGGCCTGGCTTGCTCCACTCCCTGCTCTTGAGATTCTCCCGGATGTGGGCTGCATTTTAGCTGTCTTTATGCTGGAGCTTCTCGTGGTTTGAGGCCTGGCTTGCTCCACCCCCTGCTCTTGAGATTCTCCCGGAGGTGGGCTGCATTTTGGCTGCCTTTTGGGCTGGAGCTTCTCGTGGTTTGAGGCCTGTCTTGCTCCACCTCCTGCTCTTGATATTCTCCTGGATGTGGGCTGCATTTTGGCTGCATTTTGGGCTGTAGCTTATCGTGGTTTGTAGCCTGGCTTGCTCCAGCCCCTGCCCTTGATATTCTCCCGGATGTTGGCTGGATTTTGGCTGCCTTTTGGGCAGGAGCTTCTCGTGGTTTGAGGCCTGCCTTGCTCCAACCCCTGCTCTTGATATTCTCGTGGAGGTGGGCTGGATTTTGGCTGCATTTTGGGCTGGAGCTTCTCGTGGTTTGAGGCCTGCCTTGCTCCAACCCCTGCTCTTGATATTTTCCTGGATGTGGGCTGGCTTTTGGCTGACTTTTGGGCTGGAGCTTCTCGTGGTTTGAGGCCTGGCTTGCTCCACCCCCTGCTCTTGATATTCTCCTGGAGGTGGGCTGGATTTTGGCTGCCTTTTGGGCTTCAGCTTCCCATGGTTTGAGGCCTGGCTTGCTCCACCCCCTGCTCTTGATATTCTCCTGGAGGTGGGCTGGATTTTAGCTGCCTTTTGGGCTGGAGCTTCTCGTGGTTTGAGGCCTGGCTTGCTCCACTCCCTGCTCTTGAGATTCTCCCGGATGTGGGCTGCATTTTAGCTGCCTTTATGCTGGAGCTTCTCGTGGTTTGAGGCCTGGCTTGCTCCAACCCCTGCTCTTGAGATTCTTCTGGAGGTGGGCTGGAATTTGGCTGCCTTTTGGGCCAGAGCTTCTCGTGGTTTGAGGCCTGGCTTGCTCCATCCCCTGCTCCTGATATTCTCCCCGAAGTGGGCTGGATTTTGGCTGCCATTTGGGCCGGAGCTTCTCGTGGTTTGAGGCCTGGCTTGCTCCACCCCCTGCTCTTGAGATTCTCCCGGATGTGGGCTGCATTTTGGCTGAATCTTGGGCTGGAGCTTCTCGTGGTTTGGGGCCTGGCTTGCTCCACCCCCTGCTCTTGAGATTCTCCCGGATGTGGGCTGCATTTTGGCCGCCTTTTGGGCTGGAGCTTCTCGTGGTTTGAGGCCTGGCTTGCTCCACCCCCTGCTCTTGAGATTCTCCCGGATGTGGGCTGGCTTTTGCCTGCCTTTTGGGCTGGAGCTTCTTGTGGTTTGAGGCCTGGCTTGCTCCACCTCCTGCTCTTGAGATTCTCCCGGAGGTGGGCTACATTTTGGCTGCCTTTTGGGCTGGAGCTTCTCGTGGTTTGAGGCCTGGTTTGCTCCACCTCCTGCTCTTGATATTCTCCTGGATGTGGGCTGCATTTTGGCTGCCTTTTGGGCTGTGGCTTATCGTGGTTTGAGGCCTGGCTTGCTCCACCCCCTGCTCTTGAGATTCTCCCGGAGGTGGGCTGGATTTTGCCTGCCTTTTGGGCTGGAGCTTCTCGTGGTTTGAGGCCTGGCTTGCTCCACCCCCTGCTCTTGAGATTCTCCAGGAGGTGGGCTGCATTTTGGCTGCATTTTGGGCTGGAGCTTCTCGTGGTTTGAGGCCTGGCTTGCTCCACCCCCTGCTCTTGAGATTCTCCCGGAGGTGGGCTGGATTTTGGCTGCCTTTTGGGCTGGAGCTTCTCGTGGTTTGGGGCCTGGCTTGCTCCACCCCCTGCTCTTGAGATTCTACAGGAGGTGGGCTGCATTTTGGCTGCCTTTTGGGCTGGAGCTTCTCGTGGTTTGAGTCCTGGCTTGCTCCACCCCCTGCTCTTGAGTTTCTTCCCGACGTGGGCTGCATTTTTGGGTGAGTTTTGGGCTGGAGCTTCTCGTGGTTTTTTAAGGCCTGGCTTGCTCCACCCCCTGCTCTTGAGATTCTCCCCGAAGTGGGTTGGATTTTGGCTGCCTTTTGGGCACGAGCTTCTCGTGGTTTGAGGCCTGGCTTGCTCCAACCCCTGCTCTTGATATTCTCCCGGATGTGGGCTGGATTTTGGCTTCCTATTGGGCTGGAGCTTCTCGTGGTTTGAGGCCTGGCTTGCTCCACCCCCTGCTCTTGAGATTCTCCCAGAGGTGGGCTGCATTTTGGCTGCCTTTTGGGCTGGAGCTTTTCGTGCTTTGAGGCCTGGCTTGCTCCACCCCCTGCTCTTGAGATTCTCCTGGATGTGGGCTGGATTTTGGCTGCCTTTTGGGCTGGAGCTTCTCATGGTTTGAGGCCTGGTTTGCTCCACCCCCTGCTCTTGAGATTCTCCCGTATGTGGGCTGGAGTTCGGCTGCATTTCTGGGCTGGAGCTTCTTGTGGTTTGAGGCCTGGCTTGCTCCACCCTCTGCTCTTGAGTTTCTCCCCGATGTCGGCTGCATTTTGGCTGCCTTTTGGGCTGGAACTTCTCGTGGTTTGAGGCCTGGCTTGCTCCACCCCCTGCTCTTGAGATTCTCCCGGATGTGGGCTGCATTTTGGCTGCCTTTTGGGCTGGAGCTTCTCGTGGTTTGGGGCCTGGCTTGCTCCACCCCCTGCTCTTGAGATTCTCCCGGATGTGGGCTGCATTTTGGCTGCCTTTTGGGCTGGAGCTTCTCGTGGTTTGGGGCCTGGCTTGCTCCACCCCCTGCTCTTGAGATTGTCTGGGAGGTGTGCTGGAGTTTGGCTGCCTTTTGGGCTTTAGCTTTTCGTGGTTTGAGGCCTGGCTTGTTCCACCCCCTGCTCTTGATATTCTCACGGCCGTGGGCAGGATTTTAGCTGCCTTTTGGGCTGGAGCTTCTCGTGGTTTGAGGCCTGGCATGCTCCACCCCCTGCACTTGAGATTCTCCTGGATGTGGGCTGCATTTTGTCTGCCTTTTGGGCTGGAGCTTCTCGTGGTTTGAGGCCTGGCTTGCTCCACCCCCTGCTCTTGATATTCTCCCGGAGGTGGGCTGCATTTTGGCTGCCTTTTGGGCTGCAGCTTCTCATGGTTTGAGGCCTGGGTTGCTCCACACCCTGCTCTTGAGATTCTCCTGGATGTGGGCTGCATTTTGTCTGCCTTTTGGGCCGGAGCTTCTGGTAGTTTGGGGCCTGGCTTGCTCCACCCTCTGCTCTTGAGATTCTCCTGGATGTGGGCTATATTTTGGCTGCCTTTTGGGCTGGAGCTTCTCATGGTTTGGGGCCTGACTCGCTCCACCCCCTGCTCTTGATATTCTCCCGGATGTGGGCTGGACTTTGCTGCATTTTGGGCTGGAGCTTCTCATGGTTTCAGGCCTGGGTTGCTCCACACCCTGCTCTTGAGATTCTTCTGGATGTGGGCTGCATTTTGGCTGCCTTTTGGGCTGGAGATTCTCGTGGTTTGGGGCCTGGCTTGCTCCACCCCCTGCTCTTGAGATTCTCCCGGATGTGGGCTGCATTTTGGCTGCCTTTTGGGCTGGAGCTTCCCGTGGTTTGAGGCCTGGCTTTCTCCACCCCCTGCTCTTGAGATTCTCCTGGAGGTGGGCTGGATTTTGGCTGCCTTTTGGGCTTCAGCTTCCCGTGGTTTGAGGCCTGGCTTGCTCCACCCCCTGCCCTTGATATTCTCCCAGATGTGGGCTGGATTTTGGCTGCCTTTTGGGCTGGAGCTTCTCGTGGTTTGAGGCCTGGCTTGCTCCACTCCCTGCTCTTGAGATTCTCCCGGATGTGGGCTGCATTTTAGCTGCCTTTATGCTGGAGCTTCTCGTGGTTTGAGGCCTGGCTTGCTCCACCCCCTGCTCTTGAGATTCTCCCGGAGGTGGGCTGCATTTTGGCTGCCTTTTGGGCTGGAGCTTCTCGTGGTTTGAGGCCTGGCTTGCTCCACCCCCTGCTCTTGAGATTCTCCCGGATGTGGGCTTTCTTTTCGCTGCCTTTTGGGCTGGAGCTTCTTGTGGTTTGGGGCCTGGCTTGCTCCACCCCCTGCTCTTGAGTTTCTCCTGGATGTGGGCTGCATTTTGGCTGCCTTTTGGGCTGGAGCTTCTTGTGGTTTGAGGCCTGTCTTGCTCCACCCCCTGCTCTTGATATTCTCCTGGATGTGGGCTGCATTTTGGCTGCATTTTGGGCTGTAGCTTATCGTGGTTTGTAGCCTGGCTTGCTCCAGCCCCTGCCCTTGATATTCTCCCGGATGTTGGCTGGATTTTGGCTGCCTTTTGGGCAGGAGCTTCTCGTGGTTTGAGGCCTGCCTTGCTCCAACCCCTGCTCTTGATATTCTCGTGGAGGTGGGCTGGATTTTGGCTGCATTTTGGGCTGGAGCTTCTCGTGGTTTGAGGCCTGCCTTGCTCCAACCCCTGCTCTTGATATTTTCCTGGATGTGGGCTGGCTTTTGGCTGAATTTGGGCTGGAGCTTCTCGTGGTTTGAGGCCTGGCTTGCTCCACCCCCTGCTCTTGATATTCTCCTGGAGGTGGGCTGGATTTTGGCTGCCTTTTGGGCTTCAGCTTTCCATGGTTTGAGGCCTGGCTTGCTCTACCCCCTGCTCTTGATATTCTCCTGGAGGTGGGCTGGATTTTAGCTGCCTTTTGGGCTGGAGCTTCTCGTGGTTTGAGGCCTGGCTTGCTCCACTCCCTGCTCTTGAGATTCTCCCGGATGTGGGCTACATTTTAGCTGCCTTTATGCTGGAGCTTCTCGTGGTTTGAGGCCTGGCTTGCTCCACCCCCTTCTCTTGATATTCTCCCGGATGTGGGCTGCATTTTGGGCTGGAGCTTCTTGTGGTTTGAGGCCTGGCTTGCTCCAACCCCTGCTCTTGAGATTCTTCTGGAGGTGGGCTGGATTTTGGCTGCCTTTTGGGCTGGAGCTTCTCGTGGTTTGAGGCCTGGCTTGCTCCACCCCCTGCTCTTGATATTCTCCCCGAAGTGGGCTGGATTTTGGCTGCCATTTGGGCCGGAGCTTCTCGTGGTTTGAGGCCTGGCTTGCTCCACCCCCTGCTCTTGAGATTCTCCCGGATGTGGGCTGCATTTTGGCTGCATTTTGGGCTGGAGCTTCTCGTGGTTTGGGGCCTGGCTTGCTCCACCCCCTGCTCTTGAGATTGTCTGGGATGTGGGCTGCATTTTGGCTGCCTTTTGGGCTGGAGCTTCTCATGGTTTGAGGCCTGGCTTGCTCCACCCCCTGCTCTTGAGATTCTCTCGGATGTGGGCTGGCTTTTGCCTGCCTTTTGGGCTGCAGCTTCTCGTGGTTTGAGGCCTGGCTTGCTCCACCTCCTGCTCTTGAGATTCTCCCGGAGGTGGGCTACATTTTGGCTGCCTTTTGGGCTGGAGCTTCTCGTGGTTTGAGGCCTGGTTTGCTCCACCTCCTGCTCTTGATATTCTCCTGGATGTGGGCTGCATTTTGGCTGCCTTTTGGGCTGTAGCTTATCGTGGTTTGAGGCCTGGCTTGCTCCACCCCCTGCTCTTGAGATTCTCCCGGAGGTGGGCTGGATTTTGGATGCCTTTTGGGCTGGAGCTTCTCGTGGTTTGAGGCCTGGCTTGCTCCACCCCCTGCTCTTGAGATTCTCCAGGAGGTGGGCTGCATTTTGGCTGCCTTTTGGGCTGGAGCTTCTCGTGGTTTGAGGCCTGGCTTGCTCCACCCCCTGCTCCTGAGATTCTCCCCGAAGTGGGCTGGATTTTGGCTGCCTTTTGGTCTGGAGCTTCTCGTGGTTTGGGGCCTGGCTTGCTCCACCCCCTGCTCTTGAGATTCGCCCGGATGTGGGCTGCAATTTTGCTGCCTTTTGGGCTTCAGCTTCTCGTGGTTTGAGGCCTGGCTTGCTCCACCCCCTGCTCTTGAGATTCTCCTGGATGTGGGCTGCATTTTGGCTGCCTTTTGGGCTGGAGCTTCTCGTGGTTTGAGGCCTGGCTTGCTCCACCCCCTGCTCTTGAGATTCTCCTGGAGGTGGGCTGGATTTTGGCTGCCTATTGGGCTTCAGCTTCCCGTGGTTTGAGGCCTGGCTTGCTCCACCCCCTGCTCTTGAGATTCTCCCGGAGGTGGGCTGGCTTTTGGCTGCCTTTTGGGCTGGAGCTTCTCGTGGTTTGAGGCCTGGCTTGCTCCACCTCCTGCTCTTGAGATTCTCCCGGAGGTGGGCTGGCTTTTGGCTGCCTTTTGGGCTGGAGCTTCTCGTGGTTTGAGGCCTGGCTTGCTCCACCCCCTGCTCTTGATATTCTCCCTGATCAGAGCTGCATTTTGGCTGCCTTTTGGGCTGGAGCTTCTCGTGGTTTGGGGCCTGGCTTGCTCCACCCCCTGCTCTTGAGATTCTCCCGGATGTGGGCTGGATTTTGGCTGCCTTTTGGGCTGGAGCTTCTCGTGGTTTGAGGCCTGGCTTGCTCCACCCCCTGCTCTTGAGATTCTCCCGGATGTGGGCTGGCTTTTGGCTGCCTATTGGGCTGGAGCTTCTCGTGGTTTGAGGCCTGGCTTGCTCCACCCCCTGCTCTTGAGATTCTCCGGGAGGTGGGCTGCATTTTGGCTGCCTTTTTTGCTGGAGCTTCTCGTGGTTTGAGGCCTGGCTTGCTCCAACCCCTGCTCTTGAGATTCTTCTGGAGGTGTTCTGAATTTTGGCTGCCTTCTGGGCTTCAGCTTTTCGTGGTTTGAGGCCTGGCTTGCTCCACCCCCTGCTCTTGATATTCTCCCCGAAGTGGGCTGGATTTTGGCTGCATTTTTGGCTGGAGCTTCTCGTGGTTTGAGGCCTGGCTTACTCCACCCCCTGCTCTTGATATTCTCCCGGATGAGGGCTGGATTTTGGCTGCCTTTTGGGCTGGAGCTTCTTGTGGTTTGGGGCCTGGCTTGCTCCACCCCCTGCTCTTGAGATTCTCCCAGATGTTGGCTGGATTTTGGCTGCCTTTTGGGCTGGAGCTTCTCGTGGCTTGGGGCCTGGCCTGCTCCACCCCCTGCTCTTGAGATTCTCCCAGATGTTGGCTGGATTTTGGCTGCCTTTTGGGCTGGAGCTTCTCGTGGTTTGAGGCCTGGCTTGCTCCACCCCCTGCTCTTGAGATTCTCCCGGATGTGGGCTGGCTTTTGGATGCATTTTGGGCTGGAGCTTCTCGTGGTTTGGGGGCTGGCTTGCTCCACCCCCTGCTCTTGAGATTCTCCCGGATGTGGGCTGCATTTTGGCTGCCTTTTGGGCTGGAGCTTCTCGTGGTTTGAGGCCTGGCTTGCTCCACCCCCTCCTCCTGAGATTCTCCCATATGTGCCCTGCATTTTGGCTGCCTTTTGGGCTGGAGCTTCTCGTGGTTTGAGGCCTGGCTTGCTCCACCCCCTGCTCTTGAGATTCTCCCGGATGTGGGCTGCGTTTTGGCTGCCTTTTCGGCTTCAGCTTTTCGTGGTTTGAGGCCTGGCTTGCTCCACCCCCTGCTCTTGAGATTCTCCCGGATGTGGGCTGGATTTTGGCTGCCTTTTTGGCTGGAGCTTCTCGTGGTTTGAGGCCTGGCTTGCTCCACCCCCTGCTCTTGAGTTTCTCCTGGATGTGGGCTGCATTTTGGCTGCCTTTTGGGCTGGAGCTTCTCGTGGTTTGAGGCCTGCCTTGCTCCACCTCCTGCTCTTGATATTCTCCCGGATGTGGGCTGCATTTTGGCTGACTTTTGGGCTGGAGCTTCTCGTGGTTTGAGGCCTGGCTTGCTCCACCCCCTGCTCTTGAGATTCTCCCGGATGTGGGCTGGATTTTGGCTGCCTTTTGGGCAGGAGCTTCTTGTGGTTTGAGGCCTGGCTTGCTCCACCCCCTGCTCTTGAGTTTCTCCTGGATGTGGGCTGCATTTTGGCTGCCTTTTGGGCTGGAGCTTCTCGTGGTTTGAGGCCTGCCTTGCTCCACCCCCTGCTCTTGAGATTCTCCTGGATGTGGGCTGCATTTTGGCTGCCTTTTGGGCTGGAGCTTCTAGTGGTTTGAGGCCTGCCTTGCTCCACCCCCTGCTCTTGATATTCTCCCGGATGTTGGCTGGATTTTGGCTGCCTTTTGGGCAGGAGCTTCTCATGGTTTGAGGCCTGCCTTGCTCCAACCCCTGCTCTTGAGATTCTCCCGGAGGTGGGCTGGATTTTGGCTGCATTTTGGGCTGGAGCTTCTCGTGGTTTGAGGCCTGGCTTGCTCCACCCCCTGCTCTTGAGATTCTCCAGGAGGTGGGCTGCATTTTGGCTGCCTTTTGGGCTGGAGCTTCTCGTGGTTTGAGGCCTGGCTTTCTCCGCCCCCTGCTCTTGAGATTCTTCCCGACGTGGGCTGCATTTTTGGGTGAGTTTTGGGCTGGAGCTTCTCGTGGTTTGAGGCCTGGCTTGCTCCACCCCCTGCTCTTGAGATTCTCCCCGAAGTGGGCTGGATTTTGGCTGCCTTTTGGGCTGGAGCTTCTCGTGGTTTGGGGCCTGGCTTGCTCCACCCCCTGCTCTTGAGATTCGCCCGGATGTGGGCTGGATTTTGGCTGCCTTTTGGGCTGGAGCTTCTCGTGGTTTGAGGCCTGGCTTGCTCCAACCCCTGCTCTTGAGATTCTCCCGGATGTGGGCTGGCTTTTGGCTGCCTATTGGGCTGGAGCTTCTCGTGGTTTGAGGCCTGCCTTGCTCCACCCCCTGCTCTTGAGATTCTCCCGGAGGTGGGCTGCATTTTGGCTGCCTTTTGGGCTGGAGCTTCTCGTGGTTTGAGGCCTGGCTTGCTCCAACCCCTGCTCTTGAGATTCTCCCAGATGTTGGCTGGATTTTGGCTGCCTTTTGGGCTGGAGCTTCTCGTGGTTTGGGGCCTGGCCTGCTCCACCCCCTGCTCTTGAGATTCTCCCAGATGTTGGCTGGATTTTGGCTGCCTTTTGGGCTGGAGCTTCTCGTGGTTTGAGGCCTGGCTTGCTCCACCCCCTGCTCTTGAGATTCTCCCCGAAGTGGGCTGGATTTTGGCTGCCTTTTGGGCTGGAGCTTCTCGTGGTTTGGGGCCTGGCTTGCTCCACCCCCTGCTCTTGAGATTCGCCCGGATGTGGGCTGCAATTTGGCTGCCTTTTGGGCTGGAGCTTCTCGTGGTTTGAGGCCTGGCTTGCTCCACCCCCTGCTCTTGAGATTCTCCCAGATGTGGCCTGCATTTTGGCTGCATTTTGGGCTGGAGCTTCTCGTGGTTTGAGGCCTGGCTTGCTCCACCCCCTGCTCTTGAGATTCTCCTGGAGGGGGGCTGGATTTTGGCTGCCTTTTGGGCTTCAGCTTCCTGTGGTTTGAGGCCTGGCTTGCTCCACCTCCTGCTCTTGAGATTCTCCCGGATGTGGGCTGCATTTTAGCTCATTTTGGGCTGGAGCTTCTCGTGGTTTGAGGCCTGGCTTGCTCCACCCCCTGCTCTTGAGATTCTCCCGGATGTGGGCTGCATTTTGGCTGCCTTTTGGGCTGGAGCTTCTCGTGGTTTGGGGCCTGGCTTGCTCCACCCCCTGCTCTTGAGATTCTCCCGGATGTGGGCTGGATTTTGGCTGCCTTTTGGGCTGGAGCTTCTCGTGGTTTGAGGCCTGGCTTGCTCCAACCCCTGCTCTTGAGATTCTCCCGGATGTGGGCTGGCTTTTGGCTGCCTATTGGGCTGGAGCTTCTCGTGGTTTGAGGCCTGGCTTGCTCCACCCCCTGCTCTTGAGATTCTCCCGGAGGTGGGCTGGATTTTGGCTGCCTTTTGGGCTGGAGCTTCTCGTGGTTTGAGGCCTGGCTTGCTCCACCCCCTGCTCTTGAGATTCTCCAGGAGGTGGGCTGCATTTTGGCTGCCTTTTGGGCTGGAGCTTCTCGTGGTTTGAGGCCTGGCTTGCTCCACCCCCTGATCTTGAGATTCTCCCCGAAGTGGGCTGGATTTTGGCTGCCTTTTGGTCTGGAGCTTCTCGTGGTTTGAGGCCTGGCTTGCTCCACCCCCTGCTCTTGAGATTCTCCCGGATGTGGGCTGCAATTTTGCTGCCTTTTGGGCTTCAGCTTCTCGTGGTTTGAGGCCTGGCTTGCTCCACCCCCTGCTCTTGAGATTCTCCTGGATGTGGGCTGCATTTTGGCTGCCTTTTGGGCTGGAGCTTCTCGTGGTTTGAGGCCTGGCTTGCTCCACCCCCTGCTCTTGAGATTCTCCTGGAGGTGGGCTGGATTTTGGCTGCCTATTGGGCTTCAGCTTCCCGTGGTTTGAGGCCTGGCTTGCTCCACCCCCTGCTCTTGAGATTCTCCCGGATGTGGGCTGGATTTTGGCTGCCTTTTGGGCTGGAGCTTCTCGTGGTTTGAGGCCTGGCTTGCTCCACCCCCTGCTCTTGAGATTCTCCCGGATGTGGGCTGCATTTTGGCTGCCTATTGGGCTGGAGCTTCTCGTGGTTTGAGGCCTGGCTTGCTCCACCCCCTGCTCTTGAGATTCTCCGGGAGGTGGGCTGCATTTTGGCTGCCTTTTTTGCTGGAGCTTCTCGTGGTTTGAGGCCTGGCTTGCTCCAACCCCTGCTCTTGAGATTCTTCTGGAGGTGTTCTGAATTTTGGCTGCCTTTTGGGCTGGAGCTTCTCGTGGTTTGAGGCCTGGCTTGCTCCACCCCCTGCTCTTGATATTCTCCCCGAAGTGGGCTGGATTTTGGCTGCATTTTTGGCTGGAGCTTCTCGTGGTTTGAGGCCTGGCTTACTCCACCCCCTGCTCTTGATATTCTCCCGGATGAGGGCTGGATTTTGGCTGCCTTTTGGGCTGGAGCTTCTTGTGGTTTGGGGCCTGGCTTGCTCCACCCCCTGCTCTTGAGATTCTCCCAGATGTTGGCTGGATTTTGGCTGCCTTTTGGGCTGGAGCTTCTCGTGGCTTGGGGCCTGGCCTGCTCCACCCCCTGCTCTTGAGATTCTCCCAGATGTTGGCTGGATTTTGGCTGCCTTTTGGGCTGGAGCTTCTCGTGGTTTGAGGCCTGGCTTGCTCCACCCCCTGCTCTTGAGATTCTCCCGGATGTGGGCTGGATTTTGGATGCATTTTGGGCTGGAGCTTCTCGTGGTTTGGGGGCTGGCTTGCTCCACCCCCTGCTCTTGAGATTCTCCCGGATGTGGGCTGCATTTTGGCTGCATTTTGGGCTGGAGCTTCTCGTGGTTTGAGGCCTGGCTTGCTCCACCCCCTCCTCCTGAGATTCTCCCATATGTGCCCTGCATTTTGGCTGCCTTTTGGGCTGGAGCTTCTCGTGGTTTGAGGCCTGGCTTGCTCCACCCCCTGCTCTTGAGATTCTCCCGGATGTGGGCTGCGTTTTGGCTGCCTTTTCGGCTTCAGCTTTTCGTGGTTTGAGGCCTGGCTTGCTCCACTCCCTGCTCTTGAGATTCTCCCGGATGTGGGCTGGATTTTGGCTGCCTTTTTGGCTGGAGCTTCTCGTGGTTTGAGGCCTGGCTTGCTCCACCCCCTGCTCTTGAGTTTCTCCTGGATGTGGGCTGCATTTTGGCTGCCTTTTGGGCTGGAGCTTCTCGTGGTTTGAGGCCTGCCTTGCTCCACCTCCTGCTCTTGATATTCTCCCGGATGTGGGCTGCATTTTGGCTGACTTTTGGGCTGGAGCTTCTCGTGGTTTGAGGCCTGGCTTGCTCCACCCCCTGCTCTTGAGATTCTCCCGGATGTGGGCTGGCTTTTGGATGCATTTTGGGCTGGAGCTTCTCGTGGTTTGGGGGCTGGCTTGCTCCACCCCCTGCTCTTGAGATTCTCCCGGATGTGGGCTGCATTTTGGCTGCATTTTGGGCTGGAGCTTCTCGTGGTTTGAGGCCTGGCTTGCTCCACCCCCTCCTCCTGAGATTCTCCCATATGTGCCCTGCATTTTGGCTGCCTTTTGGGCTGGAGCTTCTCGTGGTTTGAGGCCTGGCTTGCTCCACCCCCTGCTCTTGAGATTCTCCCGGATGTGGGCTGCGTTTTGGCTGCCTTTTCGGCTTCAGCTTTTCGTGGTTTGAGGCCTGGCTTGCTCCACCCCCTGCTCTTGAGATTCTCCCGGATGTGGGCTGGATTTTGGCTGCCTTTTTGGCTGGAGCTTCTCGTGGTTTGAGGCCTGGCTTGCTCCACCCCCTGCTCTTGAGTTTCTCCTGGATGTGGGCTGCATTTTGGCTGCCTTTTGGGCTGGAGCTTCTCGTGTTTTGAGGCCTGCCTTGCTCCACCTCCTGCTCTTGATATTCTCCCGGATGTGGGCTGCATTTTGGCTGAATCTTGGGCTGGAGCTTCTCGTGGTTTGAGGCCTGGCTTGCTCCACCCCCTGCTCTTGAGATTCTCCCGGATGTGGGCTGGATTTTGGCTGCCTTTTGGGCAGGAGCTTCTTGTGGTTTGAGGCCTGGCTTGCTCCACCCCCTGCTCTTGAGTTTCTCCTGGATGTGGGCTGCATTTTGGCTGCCTTTTGGGCTGGAGCTTCTCGTGGTTTGAGGCCTGGCTTGCTCCACCCCCTGCTCTTGAGATTCTCCTGGATGTGGGCTGCATTTTGGCTGCCTTTTGGGCTGTAGCTTATCGTGGTTTGTAGCCTGGCTTGCTCCAGCCCCTGCTCTTGATATTCTCCCGGATGTTGGCTGGATTTTGGCTGCCTTTTGGGCAGGAGCTTCTCATGGTTTGAGGCCTGCCTTGCTCCAACCCCTGCTCTTGAGATTCTCCCGGAGGTGGGCTGGATTTTGGCTGCATTTTGGGCTGGAGCTTCTCGTGGTTTGAGGCCTGGCTTGCTCCACCCCCTCCTCTTGAGATTCTCCAGGAGGTGGGCTGCATTTTGGCTGCCTTTTGGGCTGGAGCTTCTCGTGGTTTGAGGCCTGGCTTTCTCCGCCCCCTGCTCTTGAGATTCTTCCCGACGTGGGCTGCATTTTTGGGTGAGTTTTGGGCTGGAGCTTCTCGTGGTTTGAGGCCTGTCTTGCTCCACCCCCTGCTCTTGAGATTCTCCCCGAAGTGGGCTGGATTTTGGCTGCCTTTTGGGCTGGAGCTTCTCGTGGTTTGGGGCCTGGCTTGCTCCACCCCCTGCTCTTGAGATTCGCCCGGATGTGGGCTGGATTTTGGCTGCCTTTTGGGCTGGAGCTTCTCGTGGTTTGAGGCCTGGCTTGCTCCAACCCCTGCTCTTGAGATTCTCCCGGATGTGGGCTGGCTTTTGGCTGCCTATTGGGCTGGAGCTTCTCGTGGTTTGAGGCCTGCCTTGCTCCACCCCCTGCTCTTGAGATTCTCCCGGAGGTGGGCTGCATTTTGGCTGCCTTTTGGGCTGGAGCTTCTCGTGGTTTGAGGCCTGGCTTGCTCCAACCCCTGCTCTTGAGATTCTCCCAGATGTTGGCTGGATTTTGGCTGCCTTTTGGGCTGGAGCTTCTCGTGGTTTGGGGCCTGGCCTGCTCCACCCCCTGCTCTTGAGATTCTCCCAGATGTTGGCTGGATTTTGGCTGCCTTTTGGGCTGGAGCTTCTCGTGGTTTGAGGCCTGGCTTGCTCCACCCCCTGCTCTTGAGATTCTCCCGGATGTGGGCTGGCTTTTGGATGCATTTTGGGCTGGAACTTCTCGTGGTTTGGGGGCTGGCTTGCTCCACCCCCTGCTCTTGAGATTCTCCCGGATGTGGGCTGCATTTTGGCTGCATTTTGGGCTGGAGCTTCTCGTGGTTTGAGGCCTGGCTTGCTCCACCCCCTGCTCCTGAGATTCTCCCATATGTGCCCTGCATTTTGTCTGCCTTTTGGGCTGGAGCTTCTCGTGGTTTGAGGCCTGGCTTGCTCCACCCCCTGCTCTTGAGATTCTCCCGGATGTGGGCTGCGTTTTGGCTGCCTTTTCGGCTTCAGCTTTTCGGGGTTTGAGGCCTGGCTTGCTCCACCCCCTGCTCTTGAGATTCTCCCGGATGTGGGCTGGATTTTGGCTGCCTTTTGGGCTGGAGCTTCTCGTGGTTTGAGGCCTGGCTTGCTCCACCCCCTGCTCTTGAGTTTCTCCTGGATGTGGGCTGGATTTTGGCTGCATTTTGGGCTGGAGCTTCTCGTGGTTTGAGGCCTGGCTTTCTCCGCCCCCTGCTCTTGAGATTCTTCCCGACGTGGGCTGCATTTTTGGGTGAGTTTTGGGCTGGAGCTTCTCGTGGTTTGAGGCCTGGCTTGCTCCACCCCCTGCTCTTGATATTCTCACCGAAGTGGGCTGGATTTTGGCTGCCTTTTGGTCTGGAGCTTCTCGTGGTTTGGGGCCTGGCTTGCTCCACCCCCTGCTCTTGAGATTCTCCCGGATGTGGGCTGCAATTTGGCTGCCTTTTGGGCTGGAGCTTCTCGTGGTTTGAGGCCTGGCTTGCTCCACCCCCTGCTCTTGAGATTCTCCCAGATGTGGGCTGCAATTTGGCTGCCTTTTGGGCTGGAGCTTCTCGTGGTTTGAGGCCTGGCTTGCTCCACCCCCTGCTCTTGAGATTCTTCCCGACGTGGGCTGCATTTTTGGGTGAGTTTTGGGCTGGAGCTTCTCGTGGTTTGAGGCCTGTCTTGCTCCACCCCCTGCTCTTGATATTCTCCCCGAAGTGGGCTGGATTTTGGCTGCCTTTTGGGCTGGAGCTTCTCGTGGTTTGGGGCCTGGCTTGCTCCACCCCCTGCTCTTGAGATTCGCCCGGATGTGGGCTGCAATTTGGCTGCCTTTTGGGCTGGAGCTTCTCGTGGTTTGAGGCCTGGCTTGCTCCACCCCCTGCTCTTGAGATTCTCCCAGATGTGGCCTGCATTTTGGCTGCATTTTGGGCTGGAGCTTCTCGTGGTTTGAGGCCTGGCTTGCTCCACCCCCTGCTCTTGAGATTCTCCTGGAGGTGGGCTGGATTTTGGCTGCCTTTTGGGCTTCAGCTTCCTGTGGTTTGAGGCCTGGCTTGCTCCACCTCCTGCTCTTGAGATTCTCCCGGATGTGGGCTGCATTTTAGCTCATTTTGGGCTGGAGCTTCTCGTGGTTTGAGGCCTGGCTTGCTCCACCCCCTGCTCTTGAGATTCTCCCGGATGTGGGCTGCATTTTGGCTGCCTTTTGGGCTGGAGCTTCTCGTGGTTTGGGGCCTGGCTTGCTCCACCCCCTGCTCTTGAGATTCTCCCGGATGTGGGCTGGATTTTGGCTGCCTTTTGGGCTGGAGCTTCTCGTGGTTTGAGGCCTGGCTTGCTCCAACCCCTGCTCTTGAGATTCTCCCGGATGTGGGCTGCATTTTGGATGCATTTTGGGCTGGAGCTTCTCGTGGTTTGGGGGCTGGCTTGCTCCACCCCCTGCTCTTGAGATTCTCCCGGAGGTGGGCTGCATTTTGGCTGCATTTTGGGCTGGAGCTTCTCGTGGTTTGAGGCCTGGCTTGCTCCACCCCCTGCTCCTGAGATTCTCCCATATGTGCCCTGCATTTTGGCTGCCTTTTGGGCTGGAGCTTCTCGTGGTTTGAGGCCTGGCTTGCTCCACCCCCTGCTCTTGAGATTCTCCCGGATGTGGGCTGGATTTTGGCTGCCTTTTGGGCTTCAGCTTTTCGGGGTTTGAGGCCTGGCTTGCTCCACCCCCTGCTCTTGAGATTCTCCCGGATGTGGGCTGCATTTTGGCTGCCTTTTTGGCTGGAGCTTCTCGTGGTTTGAGGCCTGGCTTGCTCCACCCCCTGCTCTTGAGTTTCTCCCGGATGTGGGCTGCATTTTGGCTGCCTTTTGGGCTGGAGCTTCTCGTGGTTTGAGGCCTGCCTTGCTCCACCTCCTGCTCTTGATATTCTCCTGGATGTGGGCTGCATTTTGGCTGCCTTTTGGGCTGGAGCTTCTCGAGGTTTGAGGCCTGGCTTGCTCCACCCCCTGCTCTTGAGATTCTCCCGGATGTGGGCTGGATTTTGGCTGCCTTTTGGGCAGGAGCTTCTTGTGGTTTGAGGCCTGGCTTGCTCCACCCCCTGCTCTTGAGATTCTCCTGGATGTGGGCTGCATTTTGGCTGCCTTTTGGGCTGGAGCTTCTCGTGGTTTGAGGCCTGCCTTGCTCCACCTCCTGCTCTTGATATTCTCCTGGATGTGGGCTGCATTTTGGCTGCCTTTTGGGCTGTAGCTTATCGTGGTTTGTAGCCTGGCTTGCTCCAGCCCCTGCTCTTGATATTCTCCCGGATGTTGGCTGGATTTTGGCTGCCTTTTGGGCAGGAGCTTCTCATGGTTTGAGGCCTGCCTTGCTCCAACCCCTGCTCTTGATATTCTCCCGGAGGTGGGCTGGATTTTGGCTGCATTTTGGGCTGGAGCTTCTCGTGGTTTGAGGCCTGCCTTGCTCCACCTCCTGCTCTTGATATTCTCCTGGATGTGGGCTGCATTTTGGCTGCCTTTTGGGCTGGAGCTTCTCGTGGTTTGTAGCCTGGCTTGCTCCACCCCCTGCTCTTGAGATTCTCCTGGAGGTGGGCTGCATTTTGGCTGCCTTTTGGGCTGGAGCTTCTCGTGGTTTGAGGCCTGGCTTGCTCCACCCCCTGCTCTTGATATTTTCCTGGATGTGTGCTGGCTTTTGGCTGCATTTTGGGCTGGAGCTTCTCGTGGTTTGAGGCCTGGCTTGCTCCACCCCCTGCTCTTGATATTCTCACCGAAGTGGGCTGGATTTTGGCTGCCTTTTGGGCTGGAGCTTCTCGTGGTTTGGGGCCTGGCTTGCTCCACCCCCTGCTCCTGAGATTCTCCCATATGTGCCCTGCATTTTGGCTGCCTTTTGGGCTGGAGCTTCTCGTGGTTTGAGGCCTGGCTTGCTCCACCCCCTGCTCTTGAGATTCTCCCGGATGTGGGCTGCGTTTTGGCTGCCTTTTTGGCTGGAGCTTCTTGTGGTTTGGGGGCTGGCTTGCTCCACCCCCTGCTCTTGAGTTTCTCCCGGATGTGGGCTGCATTTTGGGTGCATTTTGGGCTGGAGCTTCTTGTGGTTTGAGGCCTGCCTTGCTCCACCTCCTGCTCTTGATATTCTCCTGGATGTGGGCTGCATTTTGGCTGAATTTTGGGCTGGTGCTTCTCGTGGTTTGAGGCCTGGCTTGCTCCACCCCCTGCTCTTGAGATTCTCCCGGATGTGGGCTGTATTTTGGCTGCCTTTTGGGCAGGAGCTTCTTGTGGTTTGAGTCCTGGCTTGCTCCACCCCCTGCTCTTGAGTTTCTCCTGGATGTGGGCTGCATTTTGGCTGCCTTTTGGGCTGGAGCTTCTCGTGGTTTGAGGCCTGCCTTGCTCCACCTCCTGCTCTTGATATTCTCCTGGATGTGGGCTGCATTTTGGCTGAGTTTTGGGCTGTAGCTTATCGTGGTTTGTAGCCTGGCTTGCTCCAGCCCCTGCTCTTGAGATTCTCCCAGATGTTGGCTGGATTTTGGCTGCCTTTTGGGCTGGAGCTTCTCATGGTTTGAGGCCTGCCTTGCTCCAACCCCTGCTCTTGAGATTCTCCCGGAGGTGGGCTGGATTTTGGCTGCATTTTGGGCTGGAGCTTCTCGTGGTTTGAGGCCTGGCTTGCTCCACCCCCTGCTCTTGAGATTCTCCAGGAGGTGGGCTGCATTTTGGCTGCTTTTTGGGCTGGAGCTTCTCGTGTTTTGAGGCCTGGCTTGCTCCACCCCCTGCTCTTGATATTTTCCTGGATGTGTGCTGGATTTTGGCTGCATTTTGGGCTGGAGCTTCTCGTGGTTTGGGGCCTGGCTTGCTCCACCCCCTGCTCTTGAGATTCGCCCGGATGTGGGCTGCAATTTGGCTGCCTTTTGGGCTGGAGCTTCTCGTGGTTTGAGGCCTGGCTTGCTCCACCCCCTGCTCTTGAGATTCTCCCAGATGTGGCCTGGATTTTGGCTGCATTTTGGGCTGGAGCTTCTCGTGGTTTGAGGCCTGGCTTGCTCCACCCCCTGCTCTTGAGATTCGCCCGGATGTGGGCTGCAATTTGGCTGCCTTTTGGGCTGGAGCTTCTCGTGGTTTGAGGCCTGGCTTGCTCCACCCCCTGCTCTTGAGATTCTCCCAGATGTGGACTGCATTTTGGGTGCCTTTTGGGCTGGAAATTCTCGTGGTTTGAGGCCTGGCTTGCTCCACCCCCTGCTCTTGAGATTCTCCTGGATGTGGGCTGCATTTTGGCTGCCTTTTGGGCTGGAGCTTCTCATGGTTTGAGGCCTGGCTTGCTCCACCCCCTGCTCTTGATATTTTCCTGGATGTGGGCTGGCTTTTGGCTGCATTTTGGGCTGGAGCTTCTCGTGGTTTGAGGCCTGGCTTGCTCCACCCCCTGCTCTTGAGATTCTTCCCGACGTGGGCTGCATTTTTGGGTGAGTTTTGGGCTGGAGCTTCTCGTGGTTTGAGGCCTGTCTTGCTCCACCCCCTGCTCTTGATATTCTCCCCGAAGTGGGCTGGATTTTGGCTGCCTTTTGGGCTGGAGCTTCTCGTGGTTTGGGGCCTGGCTTGCTCCACCCCCTGCTCTTGAGATTCGCCCGGATGTGGGCTGCAATTTGGCTGCCTTTTGGGCTGGAGCTTCTCGTGGTTTGAGGCCTGGCTTGCTCCACCCCCTGCTCTTGAGATTCTCCCAGATGTGGACTGCATTTTGGCTGCATTTTGGGCTGGAGCTTCTCGTGGTTTGAGGCCTGGCTTGCTCCACCCCCTGCTCTTGAGATTCTCCTGGAGGTGGGCTGGATTTTGGCTGCCTTTTGGGCTTCAGCTTCCTGTGGTTTGAGGCCTGGCTTGCTCCACCCCCTGCTCTTGAGATTCTCCCGGATGTGGGCTGCATTTTAGCTGCCTTTATGCTGGAGCTTCTCGTGGTTTGAGGCCTGGCTTGCTCCACCCCCTGCTCTTGAGATTCTCCCGGAGGTGGGCTGCATTTTGGCTGCCTTTTGGGCTGGAGCTTCTCGTGGTTTGGGGCCTGGCTTGCTCCACCCCCTGCTCTTGAGATTCTCCTGGATGTGGGCTGGATTTTGGCTGCCTTTTGGGCTGGAGCTTCTCGTGGTTTGAGGCCTGGTTTGCTCCACCCCCTGCTCTTGAGATTCTTCTGGAGGTGTTCTGAATTTTGGCTGCCTTCTGGGCTTCAGCTTTTCGTGGTTTGAGGCCTGGCTTGCTCCACCCCCTGCTCTTGATATTCTCCCCGAAGTGGGCTGGATTTTGGCTGCATTTTGGGCTGGAGCTTCTCGTGGTTTGAGGCCTGGCTTGCTCCACCCCCTGCTCTTGAGATTCTCCCGGATGAGGGCTGGATTTTGGCTGCCTTTTGGGCTGGAGCTTCTCGTGGTTTGGGGCCTGGCTTGCTCCACCACCTGCTCTTGAGATTCTCCCAGATGTGGGCTGCATTTTGGCTGCCTTTTGGGCTGGAGCTTCTCGTGGTTTGGGGCCTGGCCTGCTCCACCCCCTGCTCTTGAGATTCTCCCAGATGTTGGCTGGATTTTGGCTGCCTTTTGGGCTGGAGCTTCTCGTGGTTTGGGGGCTGGCTTGCTCCACCCCCTGCTCTTGAGATTCTCCCGGATGTGGGCTGCATTTTGGCTGCCTTTTGGGCTGGAGCTTCTCGTGGTTTGAGGCCTGGCTTGCTCCACCCCCTGCTCTTGAGATTCTCCCAGAGGTGGGCTGCATTTTGACTGCCTTTTGGGCTGGAGCTTCTCGTGGTTTGAGGCCTGGCTTGCTCCACCCCCTGCTCCTGAGATTCTCCCATATGTGCCCTGCATTTTGGCTGCCTTTTGGTCTGGAGCTTCTCGTGGTTTGAGGCCTGGCTTGCTCCACCCCCTGCTCTTGAGATTCTCCCGGATGTGGGCTGCGTTTTGGCTGCCTTTTCGGCTTCAGCTTTTCGGGGTTTGAGGCCTGGCTTGCTCCACCCCCTGCTCTTGAGATTCTCCCGGATGTGGGCTGGATTTTGGCTGCCTTTTGGGCTGGAGCTTCTCGTGGTTTGAGGCCTGGCTTGCTCCACCCCCTGCTCTTGAGTTTCTCCTGGATGTGGGCTGGATTTTGGCTGCATTTTGGGCTGGAGCTTCTCGTGGTTTGAGGCCTGGCTTGCTCCACCCCCTGCTCTTGAGATTCTCCAGGAGGTGGGCTGCATTTTGGCTGCCTTTTGGGCTGGAGCTTCTCGTGGTTTGAGGCCTGGCTTGCTCCACCCCCTGCTCTTGATATTTTCCTGGATGTGTGCTGGCTTTTGGCTGCATTTTGGGCTGGAGCTTCTCGTGGTTTGAGGCCTGGCTTGCTCCACCCCCTGCTCTTGATATTCTCCCCGAAGTGGGCTGGATTTTGGCTGCTTTTTGGGCTGGAGCTTCTCGTGGTTTGGGGCCTGGCTTGCTCCACCCCCTGCTCTTGAGATTCGCCCGGATGTGGGCTGCAATTTGGCTGCCTTTTGGGCTGGAGCTTCTCGTGGTTTGAGGCCTGGCTTGCTCCACCCCCTGCTCTTGAGATTCTCCCAGATGTGGCCTGCATTTTGGCTGCATTTTGGGCTGGAGCTTCTCGTGGTTTGAGGCCTGGCTTGCTCCACCCCCTGCTCTTGAGATTCTCCTGGAGGTGGGCTGGATTTTGGCTGCCTTTTGGGCTTCAGCTTCCTGTGGTTTGAGGCCTGGCTTGCTCCACCTCCTGCTCTTGAGATTCTCCCGGATGTGGGCTGCATTTTAGCTCATTTTGGGCTGGAGCTTCTCGTGGTTTGAGGCCTGGCTTGCTCCACCCCCTGCTCTTGAGATTCTCCCGGAGGTGGGCTGCATTTTGGCTGCCTTTTGGGCTGGAGCTTCTCGTGGTTTGGGGCCTGGCTTGCTCCACCCCCTGCTCTTGAGATTCTCCCGGATGTGGGCTGGATTTTGGCTGCCTTTTGGGCTGGAGCTTCTCGTGGTTTGAGGCCTGGCTTGCTCCAACCCCTGCTCTTGAGATTCTCCCGGATGTGGGCTGCATTTTGGCTGCCTTTAGGGCTGGAGCTTCTCGTGGTTTGAGGCCTGGCTTGCTCCACCCCCTGCTCTTGAGATTCTCCCGGATGTGGGCTGGATTTTGGCTGCCTTTTGGGCTGGAGCTTCTCGTGGTTTGAGGCCTGGCTTGCTCCACCCCCTGCTCTTGAGATTCTCCCGGATGTGGGCTGGCTTTTGGATGCATTTTGGGAAGGAGCTTCTCGTGGTTTGGGGGCTGGCTTGCTCCACCCCCTGCTCCTGAGATTCTCCCATATGTGCCCTGCATTTTGGCTGCATTTTGGGCTGGAGCTTCTCGTGGTTTGAGGCCTGGCTTGCTCCACCCCCTGCTCTTGAGATTCTCCCGGATGTGGGCTGCGTTTTGGCTGCCTTTTCGGCTTCAGCTTTTCGGGGTTTGAGGCCTGGCTTGCTCCACCCCCTGCTCTTGAGATTCTCCCGGATGTGGGCTGCATTTTGGCTGCCTTTTTGGCTGGAGCTTCTCGTGGTTTGAGGCCTGGCTTGCTCCACCCCCTGCTCTTGAGTTTCTCCCGGATGTGGGCTGCATTTTGGCTGCCTTTTGGGCTGGAGCTTCTCGTGGTTTGAGGCCTGCCTTGCTCCACCTCCTGCTCTTGATATTCTCCTGGATGTGGGCTGCATTTTGGCTGCCTTTTGGGCTGGAGCTTCTCGAGGTTTGAGGCCTGGCTTGCTCCACCCCCTGCTCTTGAGATTCTCCCGGATGTGGGCTGGATTTTGGCTGCATTTTGGGCAGGAGCTTCTTGTGGTTTGAGGCCTGGCTTGCTCCACCCCCTGCTCTTGAGATTCTCCTGGATGTGGGCTGCATTTTGGCTGCCTTTTGGGCTTGAGCTTCTCGTGGTTTGAGGCCTGCCTTGCTCCACCTCCTGCTCTTGATATTCTCCTGGATGTGGGCTGCATTTTGGCTGCCTTTTGGGCTGTAGCTTATCGTGGTTTGTAGCCTGGCTTGCTCCAGCCCCTGCTCTTGATATTCTCACCGAAGTGGGCTGGATTTTGGCTGCCTTTTGGGCTGGAGCTTCTCGTGGTTTGAGGCCTGGCTTGCTCCACCCCCTGCTCTTGAGATTCTCCCGGATGTGGGCTGGGTTTTGGCTGCCTTTTGGGCTGGAGCTTCTCGTGGTTTGAGGCCTGGCTTGCTCCACCCCCTGCTCTTGAGATTCTCCCGGATGTGGGCTGCAATTTGGCTGCCTTTTTGGCTGGAGCTTCTTGTGGTTTGGGGGCTGGCTTGCTCCACCCCCTGCTCTTGAGTTTCTCCCGGATGTGGGCTGCATTTTGGGTGCATTTTGGGCTGGAGCTTCTCGTGGTTTGAGGCCTGGCTTGCTCCACCCCCTGCTCTTGAGATTCTCCCGGATGTGGGATGCATTTTGGCTGCCTTTTGGGCTGGTGCTTCTCGTGGTTTGAGGCCTGGCTTGCTCCACCCCCTGCTCTTGAGATTCTCCCGGATGTGGGCTGCATTTTGGCTGCCAAATGGGCTGGAGCTTCTTGTGGTTTGAGGCCTGGCTTGCTCCACCCCCTGCTCTTGAGTTTCTCCTGGATGTGGGCTGCATTTTGGCTGCCTTTTGGGCTGGAGCTTCTCGTGGTTTGAGGCCTGCCTTGCTCCACCTCCTACTCTTGATATTCTCCTGGATGTGGGCTGCATTTTGGCTGAGTTTTGGGCTGTAGCTTATCGTGGTTTGTAGCCTGGCTTGCTCCAGCCCCTGCTCTTGAGATTCTCCCAGATGTTGGCTGGATTTTGGCTGCCTTTTGGGCTGGAGCTTCTCATGGTTTGAGGCCTGGCTTGCTCCAACCCCTGCTCTGGAGATTCTCCCGGAGGTGGGCTGGATTTTGGCTGCATTTTGGGCTGGAGCTTCTCGTGGTTTGAGGCCTGGCTTGCTCCACCCCCTGCTCTTGAGATTCTCCAGGAGGTGGGCTGCATTTTGGCTGCTTTTTGGGCTGGAGCTTCTCGTGTTTTGAGGCCTGGCTTGCTCCACCCCCTGCTCTTGATATTTTCCTGGATGTGTGCTGGCTTTTGGCTGCATTTTGGGCTGGAGTTTCTCGTGGTTTGGGGCCTGGCTTGCTCCACCCCCTGCTCTTGAGATTCGCCCGGATGTGGGCTGCAATTTGGCTGCCTTTTGGGCTGGAGCTTCTCGTGGTTTGAGGCCTGGCTTGCTCCACCCCCTGCTCTTGAGATTCTCCCAGATGTGGCCTGCATTTTGGTGCATTTTGGGCTGGAGCTTCTCGTGGTTTGAGGCCTGGCTTGCTCCACCCCCTGCTCTTGAGATTCGCCCGGATGTGGGCTGCAATTTGGCTGCCTTTTGGGCTGGAGCTTCTCGTGGTTTGAGGCCTGGCTTGCTCCACCCCCTGCTCTTGAGATTCTCCCAGATGTGGACTGCATTTTGGGTGCCTTTTGGGCTGGAAATTCTCGTGGTTTGAGGCCTGGCTTGCTCCACCCCCTGCTCTTGAGATTCTCCTGGATGTGGGCTGCATTTTGGCTGCCTTTTGGGCTGGAGCTTCTCATGGTTTGAGGCCTGGCTTGCTCCACTCCCTGCTCTTGATATTTTCCTGGATGTGGGCTGGCTTTTGGCTGCATTTTGGGCTGGAGCTTCTCGTGGTTTGAGGCCTGGCTTGCTCCACCCCCTGCTCTTGAGATTCTTCCCGACGTGGGCTGCATTTTTGGGTGAGTTTTGGTCTGGAGCTTCTCGTGGTTTGAGGCCTGTCTTGCTCTACCCCCTGCTCTTGATATTCTCCCCGAAGTGGGCTGGATTTGGCTGCCTTTTGGGCTGGAGCTTCTCGTGGTTTGGGGCCTGGCTTGCTCCACCCCCTGCTCTTGATATACTCCCGGATGTGGACTGCAGTTTGGCTGCCTTTTGGGCTGGAGCTTCTCGTGCTTTGAGGCCTGGCTTGCTCCACCCCCTGCTCTTGATATTCTCCCGGATTTGGGCTGGATTGTGGCTGCCTTTTGGGCGGGAGCTTCTCGTGGTTTGAGGCCTGGCTTTCTCCAACCCCTGCTCTTGAGATTCTCCCGCACGTGGGCTGGATTTTGGCTGCCTTTTGGGCTGGAGCTTCTCGTGGTTTGAGGCCTGGCTTGCTCCACCACATGCTCTTGATATTCTCCCAGATGTGGGCTGCATTTTGGCTGTATTTTGGGCTGGAGCTTCTCGAGGTTTGAGGCCTGGCTTGCTCCACCCTCTGCTCTTGATATTCTCCCAGATGTGGGCTGCATTTTGGCTGATTCTTGGGCTGGAGCTTCTCGTGGTTTGAGGCCTGGCTTGCTCCACCCCCTGCTCTTGATATTCTCCCGGATGTGGGCTGCATTTTGGCTGCCTTTTGGGCTGGAGCTTCTCGTGGTTTGAGGCCTGCCTTGCTCCACCCCCTGCTCTTGAGATTCTCCCGGATGTGGGCTGGATTTTGGCTGCCTTTTCGTCTGGAGGTTTTCGAGGTTTGAGGCCTGGCTTGCTCCACGCCCTGCTCTTGAGATTCTCCCGGATGTGGGCTGCATTTTGGCTGTATTTTGGGCTGGAGCTTCTCGTGGTTTGAGGCCTGGCTTGCTCCACCCCCTGCTCTTGAGATTGTCCCGGAGGTGGGCTGCATTTTGGCTGCCTTTTGGGCTGGAGCTTCTCGTGGTTTGAGGCCTGGCTTGCTCCACCTCCTGCTCTTGATATTCTCCCGGATGTGGGCTGCATTTTGGCAACCTTTTGGGCTGGAGCTTCTCGTAGTTTGAGGCCTGGCTTGCCCCACCCCCTGCTCTTGAGATTCTCCCGGAGGTGGGCTGGATTATGGCTGATTCTTGGGCTGGAGCTTCTCATGGTTTGAGGCCTGGCTTGCTCCACCCCCCTCTATTGAGATTCTCCTGGATGTCGGCTGAATTTGGGCTGCCTTTTGGGCTGGAGCTTCTCGTGGTTTGAGGCCTGGCTTGCTCCACCCCCTGCTCTTGAGATTCTCCCGGATGTGGGCTGAATTTTGGCTGCCTTTTGGTCTGGAGTTTCTCGTGGTTTGAGGCCTGGCTTGCTCCACCCCCTGCTCTTGAGATTCCTCCGGATGTGGGCTGAATTTTGGCTGCATTTTGGTCTGGTAGTTTCTCGTGGTTTGAGGCCTGGCTTGCTCCACCCCCTGCTCTTGATATTCTCCCCTATTATGGGCTGCATTTTGGCTGCCTTTTGGGCTGGAGCTTCTCGTGGTTTGAGGCCTGGCTTGCTCCACCCCATACTCTTGATATTCTCCCAGATGTGGTCTGGATTTTGGCTGTATTTTGGGCTGGAGCTTCTCGAGGTTTGAGGCCTGGCTTGCTCCACCCTCTGCTCTTGATATTCTCCCGCATGTGGGCTGCATTTTGGCTGAGTTTTGGGCTGTAGCTTATCGTGGTTTGTAGCCTGGCTTGCTCCAGCCCCTGCTCTTGAGATTCTCCCAGATGTTGGCTGGATTTTGGCTGCCTTTTGGGCTGGAGCTTCTCATGGTTTGAGGCCTGGCTTGCTCCAACCCCTGCTCTGGAGATTCTCCCGGAGGTGGGCTGGATTTTGGCTGCATTTTGGGCTGGAGCTTCTCGTGGTTTGAGGCCTGGCTTGCTCCACCCCCTGCTCTTGAGATTCTCCAGGAGGTGGGCTGCATTTTGGCTGCTTTTTGGGCTGGAGCTTCTCGTGTTTTGAGGCCTGGCTTGCTCCACCCCCTGCTCTTGATATTTTCCTGGATGTGTGCTGGCTTTTGGCTGCATTTTGGGCTGGAGTTTCTCGTGGTTTGGGGCCTGGCTTGCTCCACCCCCTGCTCTTGAGATTCGCCCGGATGTGGGCTGCAATTTGGCTGCCTTTTGGGCTGGAGCTTCTCGTGGTTTGAGGCCTGGCTTGCTCCACCCCCTGCTCTTGAGATTCTCCCAGATGTGGCCTGCATTTTGGTGCATTTTGGGCTGGAGCTTCTCGTGGTTTGAGGCCTGGCTTGCTCCACCCCCTGCTCTTGAGATTCGCCCGGATGTGGGCTGCAATTTGGCTGCCTTTTGGGCTGGAGCTTCTCGTGGTTTGAGGCCTGGCTTGCTCCACCCCCTGCTCTTGAGATTCTCCCAGATGTGGACTGCATTTTGGGTGCCTTTTGGGCTGGAAATTCTCGTGGTTTGAGGCCTGGCTTGCTCCACCCCCTGCTCTTGAGATTCTCCTGGATGTGGGCTGCATTTTGGCTGCCTTTTGGGCTGGAGCTTCTCATGGTTTGAGGCCTGGCTTGCTCCACTCCCTGCTCTTGATATTTTCCTGGATGTGGGCTGGCTTTTGGCTGCATTTTGGGCTGGAGCTTCTCGTGGTTTGAGGCCTGGCTTGCTCCACCCCCTGCTCTTGAGATTCTTCCCGACGTGGGCTGCATTTTTGGGTGAGTTTTGGTCTGGAGCTTCTCGTGGTTTGAGGCCTGTCTTGCTCTACCCCCTGCTCTTGATATTCTCCCCGAAGTGGGCTGGATTTGGCTGCCTTTTGGGCTGGAGCTTCTCGTGGTTTGGGGCCTGGCTTGCTCCACCCCCTGCTCTTGATATACTCCCGGATGTGGACTGCAGTTTGGCTGCCTTTTGGGCTGGAGCTTCTCGTGCTTTGAGGCCTGGCTTGCTCCACCCCCTGCTCTTGATATTCTCCCGGATTTGGGCTGGATTGTGGCTGCCTTTTGGGCGGGAGCTTCTCGTGGTTTGAGGCCTGGCTTTCTCCAACCCCTGCTCTTGAGATTCTCCCGCACGTGGGCTGGATTTTGGCTGCCTTTTGGGCTGGAGCTTCTCGTGGTTTGAGGCCTGGCTTGCTCCACCACATGCTCTTGATATTCTCCCAGATGTGGGCTGCATTTTGGCTGTATTTTGGGCTGGAGCTTCTCGAGGTTTGAGGCCTGGCTTGCTCCACCCTCTGCTCTTGATATTCTCCCAGATGTGGGCTGCATTTTGGCTGATTCTTGGGCTGGAGCTTCTCGTGGTTTGAGGCCTGGCTTGCTCCACCCCCTGCTCTTGATATTCTCCCGGATGTGGGCTGCATTTTGGCTGCCTTTTGGGCTGGAGCTTCTCGTGGTTTGAGGCCTGCCTTGCTCCACCCCCTGCTCTTGAGATTCTCCCGGATGTGGGCTGGATTTTGGCTGCCTTTTCGTCTGGAGGTTTTCGAGGTTTGAGGCCTGGCTTGCTCCACGCCCTGCTCTTGAGATTCTCCCGGATGTGGGCTGCATTTTGGCTGTATTTTGGGCTGGAGCTTCTCGTGGTTTGAGGCCTGGCTTGCTCCACCCCCTGCTCTTGAGATTGTCCCGGAGGTGGGCTGCATTTTGGCTGCCTTTTGGGCTGGAGCTTCTCGTGGTTTGAGGCCTGGCTTGCTCCACCTCCTGCTCTTGATATTCTCCCGGATGTGGGCTGCATTTTGGCAACCTTTTGGGCTGGAGCTTCTCGTAGTTTGAGGCCTGGCTTGCCCCACCCCCTGCTCTTGAGATTCTCCCGGAGGTGGGCTGGATTATGGCTGATTCTTGGGCTGGAGCTTCTCATGGTTTGAGGCCTGGCTTGCTCCACCCCCCTCTATTGAGATTCTCCTGGATGTCGGCTGAATTTGGGCTGCCTTTTGGGCTGGAGCTTCTCGTGGTTTGAGGCCTGGCTTGCTCCACCCCCTGCTCTTGAGATTCTCCCGGATGTGGGCTGAATTTTGGCTGCCTTTTGGTCTGGAGTTTCTCGTGGTTTGAGGCCTGGCTTGCTCCACCCCCTGCTCTTGAGATTCCTCCGGATGTGGGCTGAATTTTGGCTGCATTTTGGTCTGGTAGTTTCTCGTGGTTTGAGGCCTGGCTTGCTCCACCCCCTGCTCTTGATATTCTCCCCTATTATGGGCTGCATTTTGGCTGCCTTTTGGGCTGGAGCTTCTCGTGGTTTGAGGCCTGGCTTGCTCCACCCCATACTCTTGATATTCTCCCAGATGTGGTCTGGATTTTGGCTGTATTTTGGGCTGGAGCTTCTCGAGGTTTGAGGCCTGGCTTGCTCCACCCTCTGCTCTTGATATTCTCCCGCATGTGGGCTGCATTTTGGCTGATTCTTGGGCTGGAGCTTCTCGTGGTTTGAGGCCTGGCTTGCTCCACCCCCTGCTCTTGATATTCTCCCGGATGTGGGCTGGCTTTTGGATGCCTTTTGGGCTGGAGCTTCTCGTGGTTTGAGGCCTGCCTTGCTCGACCCCCTGCTCTTGAGATTCTCCCGGATGTGGGCTGGATTTTTGCTGCCTTTTGGGCTGGAGCTTCTCGAGGTTTGAGGCCTGGCTTGCTCCACGCCCTGCTCTTGAGATTCTCCCGGATGTGGGCTGCATTTTGGCTGTATTTTGGGCTGGAGCTTCTCGTGGTTTGAGGCCTGGCTTGCTCCACCCCCTGCTCTTGAGATTGTCCCGGAGGTGGGCTGCATTTTGGCTGCCTTTTGGGCTGGAGCTTCTCGTGGTTTGAGGCCTGGCTTGCTCCACCCCCTGCTCTTGAGATTCTCCCGGATGTGGGCTGCATTTTTGCTGCCTTTTGGGCTGGAGTTTCTCGAGGTTTGAGGCCTGGCTTGCTCCAACCCCTGCTCTTGAGATTCTCCCGGATGTGGGCTGCATTTTGGCTGCATTTTGGGCTGGAGCTTCTCGTGATTTGAGGCCTGGCTTGCTCCACCCCCTGCTCTTGAGATTCTCCCGGATGTGGGCTGCATTTTGGCTGCCTTTTGGGCTGGAGCTTCTCGTGGTTTGAGGCCTGGCTTGCTCCACCCCCTGCTCTTGATATTCTCCCGGATGTGGGCTGCATTTTGGCAACCTTTTGGGCTGGAGCTTCTCGTAGTTTGAGGCCTGGCTTGCTCCACCCCCTGCTCTTGATATTCTCCCCTATTATGGGCTGCATTTTGGCTGCCTTTTGGGCTGGAGCTTCTCGTGGTTTGAGGCCTGGCTTGCTCCACCCCATACTCTTGATATTCTCCCAGATGTGGGCTGCGTTTTGGCTGTATTTTGGGCTGGAGCTTCTCGAGGTTTGAGGCCTGGCTTGCTCCACCCTCTGCTCTTGATATTCTCCCGGATGTGGGCTGCATTTTGGCTGATTCTTGGGCTGGAGCTTCTCGTGGTTTGAGGCCTGGCTTGCTCCTCCCCCTGCTCTTGATATTCTCCCGGATGTGGGCTGCATTTTGGCTGCCTTTTGGGCTGGAGCTTCTCGTGGTTTGAGGCCTGCCTTGCTCCACCCCCTGCTCTTGAGATTCTCCCGGATGTGGGCTGGATTTTGGCTGCCTTTTCGTCTGGAGGTTTTCGAGGTTTGAGGCCTGGCTTGCTCCACGCCCTGCTCTTGAGATTCTCCCGGATGTGGGCTGCATTTTGGCTGTATTTTGGGCTGGAGCTTCTCGTGGTTTGAGGCCTGGCTTGCTCCACCCCCTGCTCTTGAGATTGTCCCGGAGGTGGGCTGCATTTTGGCTGCCTTTTGGGCTGGAGCTTCTCGTGGTTTGAGGCCTGGCTTGCTCCACCCCCTGCTCTTGAGATTCTCCCGGATGTATGCTGGATTTTGGCTGACATTTGGGCTGGAGCTTCTCGTGGTTTGAGGCCTGGCTTGCTCCACCCCCTGCTCTTGAGATTCTCCCGGATGTGGGCTGAATTTTGGCTGCGTTTGGGGCTGGAGCTTCTCGAGGTTTGAGGCCTGGCTTGCTCCAACCCCTGCTCTTGAGATTCTCCTGGATGTGGGCTGCATTTTGGCTGCATTTTGGGCTGGAGCTTCTCGTGATTTGAGGCCTGGCTTGCTCCACCCCCTGCTCTTGAGATTCTCCCGGATGTGGGCTGCATTTTGGCTGCCTTTTGGGCTGGAGCTTCTCGTGGTTTGAGGCCTGGCTTGCTCCACCCCCTGCTCTTGAGATTCTCCCGGATGTGGGCTGGATTATGGCTGATTCTTGGGCTGGAGCTTCTCGTGGTTTGAGGCCTGGCTTGCTCCACCCCCCTCTATTGAGATTCTCCTGGATGTCGGCTGAATTTTGGCTGCCTTTTGGGCTGGAGCTTCTCGTGGTTTGAGGCCTGGCTTGCTCCACCCCCTGCTCTTGAGATTCTCCCGGATGTGTGCTGCATTTTGGCTGCATTTTGGTCTGGAGCTTCATGAGGTTTGAGGCCTGGCTTGCTCCACCCCCTGCTCTTGAGATTCTCCTGGATGTGGGCTGCATTTTGGCTGCCTTTTGGGCTGGAGCTTCTCGTGGTTTGAGGCCTGGCTTGCTCCACCACCTGCTCTTGATATTCTCCCCGATTATGGGCTGCATTCTGACTGCATTTTGGGCTGGAGCTTCTCGTGGTTTGAGGCGTGGCTTGCTCCACCCCCTGCTCTTGAGATTCTCCCGGAGGTGGGCTGGATTATGGCTGATTCTTGGGCTGGAGCTTCTCGTGGTTTGAGGCCTGGCTTGCTCCACCCCCCGCTATTGAGATTGTCCCGGATGTGGGCTGCATTTTGGCTACCTTTTGCGCTGGAGCTTCTCGTAGTTTGAGGCCTGGCTTGCTCCACCCCCTGCTCTTGAGATTCTCCCGGAGGTGGGCTGGATTATGGCTGATTCTTGGGCTGGAGCTTCTCGTGGTTTGAGGCCTGGCTTGCTCCACCCCCCTCTATTGAGATTCTCCTGGATGTCGGCTGAATTTTGGCTGCATTTTGGGCTGGAGCTTCTCGTGGTTTGAGGCCTGGCTTGCTCCACCCCCTGCTCTTGAGATTCTCCCGGATGTGGGCTGAATTTTGGCTGCATTTTGGTCTGGAGTTTCTCGTGGTTTGAGGCCTGGCTTGCTCCACCCCCTGCTCTTGAGATTCTCCCGGATGTGGGCTGAATTTTGGCTGCATTTTGGTCTGGAGTTTCTCGTGGTTTGAGGCCTGGCTTGCTCCACCCCCTGCTCTTGATATTCTCCCCTATTATGGGCTGCATTTTGGCTGCCTTTTGGGCTGGAGCTTCTCGTGGTTTGAGGCCTGGCTTGCTCCACCCACTGCTCTTGAGATTCTCCCGGATGTGGGTAGGATTTTGGCTGCCTTTTCGTCTAGAGGTTTTCGTGGTTTGAGGCCTGGCTTGCTCCACGCCCTGCTCTTGAGATTCTCCCGGATGTGGGCTGCATTTTGGCTGCCTTTTGGGCTGGTGCTTCTCGTGGTTTGAGGCCTGGCTTGCTCCACGCCCTGCTCTTGAGATTGTCCCGGAGGTGGGCTGCATTTTGGCTGCCTTTTGGGCTGGAGCTTCTCGTGGTTTGAGGCCTGGCTTGCTCCACCCCCTGCTCTTGAGATTCTCCCGGATGTGGGCTGCATTTTGGCTGCATTTTGGGCTGGAGCTTCTCGTGGTTTGAGGCCTGGCTTGCTCCACCCCCTGCTCTTGAGATTCTCCCGGATGTGGGCTGCATTTTGGCTGCCTTTTGGGCTGGAGCTTCTCGTGGTTTGAGGCCTGGCTTGCTCCACCCCCTGCTCTTGAGATTCTCCCGGATGTGGGCTGAATTTTGGCTGCATTTTGGTCTGGAGTTTCTCGTGGTTTGAGGCCTGGCTTGCTCCACCCCCTGCTCTTGATATTCTCCTGGATGTGGGTAGGATTTTGGCTGCCTTTTGGGCTGGAGCTTCTCGTGGTTTGAGGCCTGGCTTGCTCCACCCCCTGCTCTTGAGATTCTCCCCTATTATGGGCTGCATTCTGACTGCATTTTGGGCTGGAGCTTCTCGTGGTTTGAGGCCTGGCTTGCTCCACTCCTGCTCTTGATATTCTCCTGGATGTGGGTAGGATTTTGGCTGCCTTTTGGGCTGGAGCTTCTCGTGGTTTGAGGCCTGGCTTGCTCCACCCCCTGCTCTTGAGATTGTCCCGGATGTGGGCTGCATTTTGGCTGCCTTTTGGGCTGGAGCTTCTCGTGGTTTGAGGCCTGGCTTGCTCCACCCCCTGCTCTTGATATTCTCCTGGATGTGGGCTGCATTTTGGCTGCCTTTTGGGCTGGAGCTTCTCGTGGTTTGAGGCCTGGCTTGCTCCACCCCCTGCTCTTGAGATTCTCCTGGATGTATGCTGCATTTTGGCTGCCTTTTGGGCTGGAGTTTTTTGAGGTTTGAGGCCTGGCTTGCTCCACCCCCTGCTCTTGAGATTCTCCCGGATGTGGGCTGCATTTTGGCTGCCTTTTGGGCTGGAGCTTCTCATGGTTTGAGGCCTGGCTTGCTCCACCCCCTGCTCTTGATATTGTCCCCGATTATGGGCTGCATTCTGACTGCATTTTGGGCTGGAGCTTCTCGTGGTTTGAGGCCTGGCTTGCTCCACTCCTGCTCTTGATATTCTCCTGGATGTGGGTAGGATTTTGGCTGCCTTTTGGGCTGGAGCTTCTCGTGGTTTGAGGCCTGGCTTGCTCCACCCCCTGCTCTTGAGATTCTCCCGGATGTGGGCTGCATTTTAGCTGCCTTTTGGGCTGGAGCTTCTCGTGGTTTGAGGCCTGGCTTACTCCACTCCCTGCTCTTGATTTTCTCCCGGATGTGGGCTGCATTTTGGCTGCTTTTGGGCTGGAGCGTCTCGTGGTTTGAGGCTTGGCTTTCTCCACCCCCTGCTCTTGAGATTCTCCCGGATGTGGGCTGCATTTTGGCTGTATTTTGGGCTGGAGCTTCTCGAGGTTTGAGGCCTGGCTTGCTCCACCCCCTGCTCTTGATATTCTCCCGGATGTGGGCTGCATTTTGGCTGCCTTTTGGGCTGGAGCTTCTCGTGGTTTGAGGCCTGGCTTGCTCCACCCCCTGCTCTTGAGATTCTCCCGGCTGTGGTCTGCATTTTGGCTGCCGTTTGGGCTGGAGCTTCTCGTGGTTTGAGGCCTGGCTTGCTCCACCCCCTGCTCTTGAGATTCTCCCGGATGTGGGCTGCATTTTGGCTGCCTTTTGGTCAGGAGCTTCTCGTGGTTTGAGGCCTGGCTTGCTCCACCCCCTGCTCTTGAGATTCTCCCAGATGTGGGCTGCATTTTGGCTGCATTTTGGTCCAGAGCTTCTCATGGTTTGAGGCCTGGCTTGCTCCACCCCCTGCTCTTGAGATTCTCCCGGATGTGGGCTGCATTTTGGCTGCCTTTTGGGCTGGAGCTTCTCGTGGTTTGAGGCCTGGCTTGCTCCACCCCCTGCTCTTGAGATTCTCCCGGATGTGGGCTGCATTTTGGCTGCCTTTTGGTCAGGAGCTTCTCGTGGTTTGAGGCCTGGCTTGCTCCACCCCCTGCTCTTGAGATTCTCCTGGATGTGGGCTGGATTTTGGCTGCCTTTTGGGCTGGAGCTTCTCGTGGTTTGAGGCCTGGCTTGCTCCACCCCCTGCTCTTGAGATTCTCCCGGCTGTGGTCTGCATTTTGGCTGCCTTTTGGTCAGGAACTTCTCGTGGTTTGAGGCCTGGCTTGCTCCACCCCCTGCTCTTGAGATTCTCCCGGATGTGGCCTGCATTTTGGCTGCCTTTTGGGCTGGAGCTTCTCGTGGTTTGAGGCCTGGCTTGCTCCACCCCCTGCTCTTGAGATTCTCCCGGCTGTGGGCTGCATTTTGGCTGCCCTTTGGGCTGGAGGATTTCGAGGTTTGAGGCCTGGCTTGCTCCACCCCCTGCTCTTGAGATTCTCCCCGATTGTGGGCTGCATTTTGGCTGCCTTTTGGGCTTGAGCTTCTCGTGGTTTGAGGCCTGGCTTGCTCCACACCCTGCTCTTGATATTCTCCTGGATGTGGGCTGCATTTTGGCTGTCTGTTGGGCTGGAGCTTCTCGTGGTTTGAGGCCTGGCTTGCTCCACTCCTGCTCTTGATATTCTCCCGGATGTGGGTAGGATTTTGGCTGCATTTTGGGCTGGAGCTTCTCGTGGTTTGAGGCCTGGCTTGCTCCACCCCCTGCTCTTGAGATTCTCCCGGATGTGGGCTGCATTTTGGCTGCCTTTTGGGCTGGAGCTTCTCGTGGTTTGAGGCCTGGCTTGCTCCACCCCCTGCTCTTGAGATTCTCCCGGATGTGGGCTGCATTTTGTCTGCATTTTGGTCTGGAGCTTCTCGTGGTTTGAGGCCTGTCTTGCTCCACCCCTTGCTCTTGAGATTCTCCTGCATGTGGCCTGCATTTTGGCTGCCTTTTGGGCTGGAGTTTCTCGTGGTTTGAGGCCTGGCTTGCTCCACCCCCTGCTCTTGAGATTCTCCCGGATGTGGTCTGCATTTTGGCTGCCTTTTGGGCTGGAGGTTTTCGTGGTTTGAGGCCTGGCTTGCTCCACCCCCTGCTCTTGATATTCTCCCGGCTGTGGGCTGCATTTTGGCTGCCTTTTGGTCAGGAGCTTCTCGTGGTTTGAGGCCTGGCTTGCTCCACCCAACGCCCTTGATATCCTCGCGGATGTGGGCTGTATTTTGGCTGCCTTTTGGGCTGGAGCTTCTCGTGGTTTGAGGCCTGTCTACTCCACCCCCTGCTCTTGAGATTCTCCCAGAGGTGGGCTGCATTTTGGCTGCATTTTGGGCTGGAGCTTCTCGTGGTTTGAGGCCTGGCTTGCTCCACCCCCTGCTCTTGATATTCTCCCAGATGTGTGCTGCATTTTGGCTGCATTTTGGTCTGGAGCTTCTTGTGGTTTGAGGCCTGGCTTGCTCCACCCCCTGCTCTTGAGATTCTCCCGGATGTGGGCTGCATTTTGGCTGCATTTTGGGCTGGAGGTTTTCGAGGTTTGAGGCCTGGCTTGCTCCACCCCCTGCTCTTGATATTCTCCCCGATTGTGGGCTGCATTTTGACTGATTCTTGGGCTGGAGCTTCTCGTGGTTTGAGGCCTGGCTTGCTCCAAACTCTGCTCTTGAGATTCTCCCGGATGTGGGCTGCATTTTGGCTGCCTTTTGGGCTGGAGGTTTTCGAGGTTTGAGGCCTGGCTTGCTCCACCCCCTGCTCTTGAGATTCTCCCAGAGGTGGTCTGCATTTTGGCTGCCTTTTGGGCTGGAGCTTCTCGTGGTTTGAGGCCTGGCTTGCTCCAACCCCTGCTCTTGATATTCTCCTGGATGTGGGCTGTATTTTGGCTGCATTTGGGCTAGAGCTTCTCGTGGTTTGAGGCCTGGCTTGCTCCACCCCCTGCTCTTGAGATTCTCCCGGATGTGGGCTGCATTTTGGCTGCCTTTTGGGCTGGAGCTTCTCGAGGTTTGAGGCCTGGCTTGCTCCACCCCCTGCTCTTGATATTCTCCTGGATGTGGGCTGCATTTTGGCTGCATTTTGGGCTGGAGCTTTTCGAGGTTTGAGGCCTGGCTTGCTCCACCCCCTGCTCTTGATATTCTCCCCGATTGTGGGCTGCATTTTGGCTGACTCTTGGGCTGGAGCTTCTCGTGGTTTGGAGCCTGGCTTGCTCCACACCCTGCTCTTGAGATTCTCCCAGATGTGGGCTGCATTTTGGCTGCATTTTGGTCCAGAGCTTCTCATGGTTTGAGGCCTGGCTTGCTCCACCCCCTGCTCTTGAGATTCTCCCGGATGTGGGCTGCATTTTGGCTGCCTTTTGGGCTGGAGCTTCTCGTGGTTTGAGGCCTGGCTTGCTCCACCCCCTGCTCTTGAGATTCTCCCGGATGTGGGCTGAATTTTGGCTGCATTTTGGTCTGGAGCTTCTCGTGGTTTGAGGCCTGGCTTGCTCCACCCCCTGCTCTTGAGATTCTCCCGGATGTGGGCTGCATTCTGACTGCATTTTGGGCTGGAGCTTCTAGTGGTTTGAGGCCTGGCTTGCTCCACTCCTGCTCTTGATATTCTCCTGGATGTGGGTAGGATTTTGGCTGCATTTTGGGCTGGAGGTTCTCGTGGTTTGAGGCCTGGCTTGCTCCACCCCCTGCTCTTGAGATTCTCCCGGATGTGGGCTGCATTTTGGCTGCCTTTTGGGCTGGAGCTTCTCGTGGTTTGAGGCCTGGCTTGCTCCACTCCCTGCTCTTGATTTTCTCCCGGATGTGGGCTGCATTTTGGCTGCTTTTTGGCTGGAGCTTCTCGTGGTTTGAGGCCTGGCTTTCTCCACCACCTGCTCTTGAGATTCTCCCCGATGTCGGCTGAATTTTGGCTGTATTTTGGGCTGGAGCTTCTCGTGGTTTGAGGCCTGGCTTGCTCCACCCCCTGCTCTTGATTTTCTCCCGGATGTGGGCTGCATTTTGGCTGCTTTTGGGCTGGAGCTTCTCGTGGTTTGAGGCCTGGCTTGCTCCACCCCCTGCTCTTGAGATTCTCCCGGATGTGGGCTGCATTTTGGCTGCCTTTTGGGCTGGAGGTTTTCGAGGTTTGAGGCCTGGCTTGCTCCACCCCCTGCTCTTGATATTCTCCCGGATGTGGGCTGCATTTTGGCTGCCTTTTGGGCTGGAGCTTCTCGAGGTTTGAGGCCTGGCTTGCTCCACCCTCTGCTCTTGAGATTCTCCCGGAGGTTGTCTGCATTTTGGCTGCATTTTGGGCTGGAGCTTCTCGTGGTTTGAGGCCTGGCTTGCTCCACCCCCTGCTCTTGAGATTCTCCTGGATGTGGGCTGCATTTTGGCTGCCTTTTGGGCTGGAGCTTCTCGAGGTTTGAGGCCTGGCTTGCTCCACCCCCTGCTCTTGATATTCTCCCGGATGTGGGCTGCATTTTGGCTGCATTTTGGGCTGGAGGTTCTCGAGGTTTGAGGCCTGGCTTGCTCCACCCCCTGCTCTTGAGATTCTCCCGGATGTGGGCTGCATTTTGGCTGCCTTTTGGGCTGGAGCTTCTCGTGGTTTGAGGCCTGGCTTGCTCCAACCCTGCTCTTGAGATTCTCCCGGATGTGGGCTGCATTTTGGCTGCCTTTTGGTCAGGAGCTTCTCGTGGTTTGAGGCCTGGCTTGCTCCACCCCCTGCTCTTGAGATTCTCCCGGATGTGGCCTGCATTTTGGCTGCCTTTTGGGCTGGAGCTTCTCGTGGTTTGAGGCCTGGCTTGCTCCACTCCCTGCTCTTGAGATTCTCCCGGCTGTGGGCTGCATTTTGGCTGCCTTCTGGGCTGGAGGATTTCGAGGTTTGAGGCCTGGCTTGCTCCACCCCCTGCTCTTGAGATTCTCCCCGACTGTGGGCTGCATTTTGGCTGCCTTTTGGGCTGGAGCTTCTCGAGGTTTGCGGCCTGGCTTGCTCCACACCCTGCTCTTGAGATTCTCCCCGACTGTGGGCTGCATTTTGACTGCATTTTGGGCTGGAGCTTCTCGTGGTTTGAGGCCTGGCTTGCTCCACACCCTGCTCTTGATATTCTCCTGGATGTGGGCTGCATTTTGGCTGTCTGTTGGGCTGGAGCTTCTCGTGGTTTGAGGCCTGGCTTGCTCCACTCCTGCTCTTGATATTCTCCCGGATGTGGGTAGGATTTTGGCTGCATTTTGGGCTGGAGCTTCTCGTGGTTTGAGGCCTGGCTTGCTCCACCCCCTGCTCTTGAGATTCTCCCGGATGTGGGCTGCATTTTGGCTGCCTTTTGGGATGGAGGTTTTCGAGGTTTGAGGCCTGGCTTGCTCCACCCCCTGCTCTTGAGATTCTCCCGGCTGTGGGCTGCATTTTGGCTGCCTTTTGGGCTGGAGCTTCTCGTGGTTTGAGGCCTGGCTTGCTCCACCCAACGCCCTTGATATCCTCGCGGATGTGGGCTGCATTTTGGCTGCCTTTTGGGCTGGAGCTTCTCGTGGTTTGAGGCCTGGCTTGCTCCACCCCCTGCTCTTGAGATTCTCCCAGAGGTGGGCTGCATTTTGGCTGCATTTTGGGCTGGAGCTTCTCGTGGTTTGAGGCCTGGCTTGCTCCACCCCCTGCTCTTGATATTCTCCCAGATGTGTGCTGCATTTTGGCTGCATTTTGGTCTGGAGCTTCTCGAGGTTTGAGGCCTGGCTTGCTCCACCCCCTGCTCTTGAGATTCTCCCGGATGTGGGCTGCATTTTGGCTGCCTTTTGGGCTGGAGCTTCTCGTGGTTTGAGGCCTGGCTTGCTCCACACCCTGCTCTTGAGATTCTCCCGGATTTGGGCTGGATTTTGGCTGCCTTTTTGGGCTGGAGCTTCTCGTGGTTTGAGGCCTGGCTTGCTCCACACCCTGCTCTTGATATTCTCGTGGAGGTGGGCTGGATTTTGGCTGCCTTTTGGGCTGGAGCTTCTCGTGGTTTGAGGCCTGCCTTGCTCCAGCCCCTGCTCTTGAGATTCTCCTGCATGTGGGCTGCATTTTAGCTGCAGTTTTGGGCTGGAGATTATCATAGTTTGAGGCCTGGCTTGCTCCACCCCCTGCTCTTGAGATTCTCCCTGATGTGGGCTGGATTGTGGCTGCCTTTTGGGCTGGAGCTTCTCATGGTTTGGGGCCTGCCTTTCTCCACCCCCTGCTCTTGATATTCTCCTCCAGGTGGGCTGCATTTTGGCTGCCTTTTGGGCTGGAGCTTCTTGTGGTTTGAGGCCTGGCTTGCTCCACCTCCTGGTCTTGATATTCTCCTGGATGTGGCCTGCATTTTGGCTGCATTTGGGCTAGAGCTTCTCGTGGTTTGAGGCCTGGCTTGCTCCACCCCCTGCTCTTGAGATTCTCCCGGATGTGGGCTGCATTTTGGCTGCCTTTTGGGCTGGAGCTTCTCGAGGTTTGAGGCCTGGCTTGCTCCACCCCCTGCTCTTGAGATTCTCCCGGATGTGGGCTGGATATTGGCTGATTCTTGGGCTGGAGCTTCTCGTGGTTTGAGGCCTGGCTTGCTCCACCCCCTGCTCTTGAGATTCTCCCGGATGTGGGCTGCATTTTGACTGATTCTTGGGCTGGAGCTTCTCGTGGTTTGAGGCCTGGCTTGCTCCACCCCCTGCTCTTGAGATTCTCCCGGATGTATGCTGGATTTTGGCTGCCTTTTGGGCTGGAGGTTTTCGAGGTTTGAGGCCTGGCTTGCTCCACCCCCTGCTATTGATATTCTCCCGGATGTGGGCTGCATTTTGGCTGCCTTTTGGGCTGGAGCTTCTCGTGGTTTGAGGCCTGGCTTGCTCCACCCCCTGCTCTTGAGATTCTCCCGGCTGTGGTCTGCATTTTGGCTGCCTTTTGGGCTGGAGGTTTTCGAGGTTTGAGTCCTGGCTTGCTCCACCCCCTGCTCTTGAGATTCTCCCAGAGGTGGGCTGCATTTTGGCTGCCTTTTGGTCAGGAGCTTCTCGTGGTTTGAGGCCTGCCTTGCTCCACCCCCTGCTCTTGAGATTCTCCCCAATGTGGGCTGCATTTTGGCTGCCTTTTGGGCTGGAGCTTCTCGTGCTTTGAGGCCTGTCTTGCTCCACCCCCTCCTCTTGAGATTCTCCCAGAGGTGGGCTGGATTTTGGCTGCATTTTGGGCTGGAGCTTCTCATAGTTTGAGGCCTGGCTTGCTCCACCCCCTGCTCTTGAGATTCTCCCGGATGTGGGCTGCAATTTTGCTGCCTTTTGGGCTGGAGCTTCTCGTGGTTTGAGGCCTGGCTTGCTCCACCCCGTGCTCTTGAGATTCTCCCGGATGTGGGCTGCATTTTGGCTGCATTTTGGTCTGGAGTTTCTTGTGGATGGAGGCCTGGCTTGCTCCACCCCCTGCTCTTGAGATTCTCCTGGATGTGGGCTGCATTTTGGCTGCCTTTTGGGCTGGAGCTTCTCGTGGTTTGAGGCCTGTCTTGCTCCACTCCTGCTCTTGATATTCTCCCGGATGTGGGTAGGATTTTGGCTGCCTTTTGGGCTGGAGCTTCTCGTGGTTTGAGGCCTGGCTTGCTCCACCCCCTGCTCTTGAGATTCTCCCGGATGTGGGCTGCATTTTGGCTGCCTTTTGGGTTGGTGCTTCTCGTGGTTTGAGGCCTGCCTTGCTCCACACCCTGCTCTTGAGATTCTCCCGGATGTGGCCTGGATTTTGGCTGCCTTTTGGGATGGAGGTTTTCGTGGTTTGAGGCCTGGCTTGCTCCACCCCCTGCTCTTGAGATTCTCCCGGCTGTGGGCTGCATTTTGGCTGCATTTTGGGCTGGAGCTTCTCGTGGTTTGAGGCCTGGCTTGCTCCACCCAACGCCCTTGATATCCTCGCGGATGTGGGCTGCATTTTGGCTGCCTTTTGGGCTGGAGCTTCTCGTGGTTTGAGGCCTGTCTACTCCACCCCCTGCTCTTGAGATTCTCCCAGAGGTGGGCTGCATTTTGGCTGCATTTTGGGCTGGAGCTTCTCGTGGTTTGAGGCCTGGCTTGCTCCACCCCCTGCTCTTGATATTCTCCCAGATGTGTGCTGCATTTTGGCTGCATTTTGGTCTGGAGCTTCTCGAGGTTTGAGGCCTGGCTTGCTCCACCCCCTGCTCTTGAGATTCTCCCGGATGTGGGCTGCATTTTGGCTGCCTTTTGGGCTGGAGCTTCTCGTGGTTTGAGGCCTGGCTTGCTCCACACCCTGCTCTTGAGATTCTCCCGGATTTGGGCTGGATTTTGGCTGCCTTTTTGGGCTGGAGCTTCTCGTGGTTTGAGGCCTGGCTTGCTCCACACCCTGCTCTTGATATTCTCGTGGAGGTGGGCTGGATTTTGGCTGCCTTTTGGGCTGGAGCTTCTCGTGGTTTGAGGCCTGCCTTGCTCCAGCCCCTGCTCTTGAGATTCTCCTGCATGTGGGCTGCATTTTAGCTGCAGTTTTGGGCTGGAGATTATCATAGTTTGAGGCCTGGCTTGCTCCACCCCCTGCTCTTGAGATTCTCCCTGATGTGGGCTGGATTGTGGCTGCCTTTTGGGCTGGAGCTTCCCATGGTTTGGGGCCTGCCTTTCTCCACCCCCTGCTCTTGATATTCTCCTCCAGGTGGGCTGCATTTTGGCTGCCTTTTGGGCTGGAGCTTCTTGTGGTTTGAGGCCTGGCTTGCTCCACCTCCTGGTCTTGATATTCTCCTGGATGTGGCCTGCATTTTGGCTGCATTTGGGCTAGAGCTTCTCGTGGTTTGAGGCCTGGCTTGCTCCACCCCCTGCTCTTGAGATTCTCCCGGATGTGGGCTGCATTTTGGCTGCCTTTTGGGCTGGAGCTTCTCGAGGTTTGAGGCCTGGCTTGCTCCACCCCCTGCTCTTGAGATTCTCCCGGATGTGGGCTGGATATTGGCTGATTCTTGGGCTGGAGCTTCTCGTGGTTTGAGGCCTGGCTTGCTCCACCCCCTGCTCTTGAGATTCTCCCGGATGTGGGCTGCATTTTGACTGATTCTTGGGCTGGAGCTTCTCGTGGTTTGAGGCCTGGCTTGCTCCACCCCCTGCTCTTGAGATTCTCCCGGATGTATGCTGGATTTTGGCTGCCTTTTGGGCTGGAGGTTTTCGAGGTTTGAGGCCTGGCTTGCTCCACCCCCTGCTCTTGATATTCTCCCGGATGTGGGCTGCATTTTGGCTGCCTTTTGGGCTGGAGCTTCTCGTGGTTTGAGGCCTGGCTTGCTCCACCCCCTGCTCTTGAGATTCTCCCGGCTGTGGTCTGCATTTTGGCTGCCTTTTGGGCTGGAGGTTTTCGAGGTTTGAGTCCTGGCTTGCTCCACCCCCTGCTCTTGAGATTCTCCCAGAGGTGGGCTGCATTTTGGCTGCCTTTTGGTCAGGAGCTTCTCGTGGTTTGAGGCCTGCCTTGCTCCACCCCCTGCTCTTGAGATTCTCCCCAATGTGGGCTGCATTTTGGCTGCCTTTTGGGCTGGAGCTTCTCGTGCTTTGAGGCCTGGCTTGCTCCACCCCCTCCTCTTGAGATTCTCCCAGAGGTGGGCTGCATTTTGGCTGCCTTTTGGGCTGGAGCTTCTCATAGTTTGAGGCCTGGCTTGCTCCACCCCCTGCTCTTGAGATTCTCCCGGATGTGGGCTGCAATTTTGCTGCCTTTTGGGCTGGAGCTTCTCGTGGTTTGAGGCCTGGCTTGCTCCACCCCGTGCTCTTGAGATTCTCCCGGATGTGGGCTGCATTTTGGCTGCATTTTGGTCTGGAGTTTCTTGTGGATGGAGGCCTGGCTTGCTCCACCCCCTGCTCTTGAGATTCTCCTGGATGTGGGCTGCATTTTGGCTGCCTTTTGGGCTGGAGCTTCTCGTGGTTTGAGGCCTGTCTTGCTCCACTCCTGCTCTTGATATTCTCCCGGATGTGGGTAGGATTTTGGCTGCCTTTTGGGCTGGAGCTTCTCGTGGTTTGAGGCCTGGCTTGCTCCACCCCCTTCTCTTGAGATTCTCCCGGATGTGGGCTGCATTTTGGCTGCATTTTGGGCTGGTGCTTCTCGTGGTTTGAGGCCTGCCTTGCTCCACACCCTGCTCTTGAGATTCTCCCGGATGTGGCCTGGATTTTGGCTGCCTTTTGGGCTGGAGATTCTCGTGGTTTGAGGCCTGGCTTGCTCCACCCCCTGCTCTTGAGATTCTCCCGGAGGTGGGCTGCATTTTGGCTGCCTATTGGGCTGGAGATTCTCGTGGTTTGAGGCCTGGCTTGCTCCACCCCCTGCTCTTGAGATTCTCCCGGATGTGGGCTGCATTTTGGCTGCATTTGGGCTGGAGCTTCTCGTGGTTTGAGGCCTGGCTTGCTCCACCCCCTGCTCTTGAGATTCTCCCGGATGTGGGCTGCATTTTGGCTACATTTTGGGCTGGAGCTTCTCGTGGTTTGAGGCCTGTCTTGCTCCACCCCCTGCTCTTGAGATTCTCCCGGATGTGGGCTGCATTTTGGCTGCCTTTAAGGCTGGAGCTTCTCGTGGTTTGAGGCCTGGCTTGCTCCACCCCCTGCTCTTGAGATTCTCCCGGATGTGGGCTGCATTTTGGCTGATTCTTGGGCTGGAGCTTCTCGTGGTTTGAGGCCTGGCTTGCTCCAAACTCTGCTCTTGAGATTCTCCCGGATGTGGGCTGCATTTTGGCTGCCTTTAAGGCTGGAGCTTCTTGTGGTTTGAGGCCTGGCTTGCTCCACCCCCTGCTCTTGAGATTCTCTCGGATGTGGGCTGCATTTTGGCTGATTCTTGGGCTGGAGCTTCTCGTGGTTTGAGGCCTGGCTTGCTCCACCCCCTGCTCTTGAGATTCTCCCGGAGGTGGGCTGGATTTTGGCTGCCTTTAGGGCTGGAGCTTCTCGTGGTTTGAGGCCTGGCTTGCTCCACCCCCTGCTCTTGAGATTCTCCCGGATGTGGGCTGCATTTTGGCTGCCTTTTGGGCTGGAGCTTCTCGTGGTTTGAGGCCTGGCTTGCTCCACCCCCTGCTCTTGAGATTCCCCGGATGTGGGCTGGATTTTGGCTGCCTATTGGGCTGGAGCTTCTCGTGGTTTGAGGCCTGGCTTACTCCACCCCCTGCTCTTGATATTCTCCCGGATGTGGGCTGCATTTTGGCTGCATTTTGGGCTGGTGCTTCTCGTGGTTTGAGGCCTGGCTTGCTCCACCCCCTGCTCTTGAGATTCTCCTGGATGTGGGCTGCATTTTGGCTGCCTTTTGGGCTGGTGCTTCTCGTGGTTTGAGGCCTGGCTTGCTCCACCCCCTGCTATTGAGATTCTCCCAGATGTGGGCTGCATTTTGGCTGCCTTTTGGGCTGGGGCTTCTCGTGGTTTGAGGCCTGGCTTGCTCCACCCCCTGCTCTTGAGATTCTCCCGGATGTGGGCTGCATTTTGGCTGCCTTTAAGGCTGGAGCTTCTTGTGGTTTGAGGCCTGGCTTGCTCCACCCCCTGCTCTTGAGATTCTCCCGGCTGTGGTCTGCATTTTGGCTGCCTTTTGGGCTATAGATTCTCGAGGTTTGAGGCCTGGCTTGCTCCACCCCCTGCTCTTGATATTCTCCCAGAGGTGGGCTGCATTTTGGCTGCCTTTTGGGCTGGAGCTTCTCGTGGTTTGAGGCCTGGCTTGCTCCACCACCTGCTCTTGAGATTCTCCCCAATGTGGGCTGCATTTTGGTTGACACTTGGGCTGGAGATTCTCATGGTTTGAGGCCTGGCTTGCTCCACCCCCTGCTCTTGAGATTCTCCCGCAGTTAGGCTGCATTTTGGCTGCCTTTAGGGCTGGAGCTTCTCGTGGTTTGAGGCCTGGCTTGCTCCAAACTCTGCTCTTGAGATTCTCCCGGATGTGGGCTGGATTTTGGCTGCCTATTGGGCTGGAGCTTCTCGTGGTTTGAGGCCTGGCTTGCTCCACCCCCTGCTCTTGAGATTCTCCCGGATGTGGGCTGCATTTTGGCTGCCTTTTGGGCTGGAGCTTCTCGTGGTTTGGGGCCTGGCTTGCTCCACCCGCTGCTCTTGAGATTCTCCTGCATGTGGGCTGGATTTTGGCTGCTTTTTGGGCTGGAGCTTCTCGTGGTTTGAGGCCTGGCTTGCTCCACCGCCTGCTCTTGAGATTCTCCTGGATGTGGGCTGGATTTTGGCTGCCTTTTGGGCTGGAGCTTCTCGTGGTTTGAGGCCTGGCTTGCTCCACCCCCTGCTCTTGAGATTCTCCCAGATGTGGGCTGCATTTTGGCTGAATTTTGGGCTGGAGGTTCTCGTGGTTTGAGGCCTGGCTTGCTCCACCCCCTGCTCCTGAGATTCTCCCGGATGTGGGCTGCATTTTGGCTGCCTATTGGGCTGGAGATTCTCGTGGTTTGAGGCCTGGCTTGCTCCACCCCCTGCTCTTGAGATTCTCAAGGATGTGGGCTGCATTTTGGCTGATTCTTGGGCTGGAGCTTCTCGTGGTTTGAGGCCTGGCTTGCTCCACCCCCTGCTCTTGAGATTCTCAAGGATGTGGGCTGCATTTTGGCTGATTCTTGGGCTGGAGCTTCTCGTGGTTTGAGGCCTGGCTTGCTCCACCCCCTGCTCTTGAGATTCTCCCGGATGTGGGCTGCATTTTGGCTGCCTTTAAGGCTGGAGCTTCTCGTGGTTTGAGGCCTGGCTTGCTCCACCCCCTTCTCTTGAGATTCTCCCGGATGTGGGCTGCATTTTGGCTGATTCTTGGGCTGGAGCTTCTCGTGGTTTGAGGCCTGGCTTGCTCCAAACTCTGCTCTTGAGATTCTCCCGGATGTGGGCTGCATTTTGGCTGCCTTTAAGGCTGGAGCTTCTTGTGGTTTGAGGCCTGGCTTGCTCCACCCCCTGCTCTTGAGATTCTCCCAGATGTGGGCTGCATTTTGGCTGATTCTTGGGCTGGAGCTTCTCGTGGTTTGAGGCCTGGCTTGCTCCACCCCCTGCTCCTGAGATTCTCCCGGATGTGGGCTGGATTTTGGCTGCCTTTTGGGCTGGAGCTTCTCGTGGTTTGAGGCCTGGCTTGCTCCACCCCCTGCTCTTGAGATTCTCCCGGATGTGGGCTGCATTTTGGCTGCTTTTTGGGCTGGAGCTTCTCGTGGTTTGAGGCCTGGCTTGCTCCAACGCCCTGCTCTTGAGATTCTCCCGGATGTGGGCTGCATTTTGGCTGCCTTTTGGGCTGGAGCTTCTCGTGGTTTGAGGCCTGGCTTGCTCCACCCCCTGCTCTTGAGATTCTCCCGGATGTGGCCTGCATTTTGGCTGCTTATTGGGCTGGAGCTTCTCGTGGTTTGAGGCCTGGCTTGCTCCACCCCCTGCTCTTGAGATTCTCCCGGATGTGGGCTGCATTTTGGCTGCATTTTGGGCTGGTGCTTCTCGTGGTTTGAGGCCTGGCTTGCTCCACCCCCTGCTCTTGAGATTCTCCCGGATGTGGGCTGCATTTTGGCTGCCTTTTGGGCTGGTGCTTCTCATGGTTTGAGGCCTGGCTTGCTCCACCCCCTGCTATTGAGATTCTCCCGGATGTGGGCTGCATTTTGGCTGTCTTTTGGGCTGGGGCTTCTCGTGGTTTGAGGCCTGGCTTGCTCCACCCCCTGCTCTTCATATTCTCCCGGATGTGGGCTGCATTTTGGCTGCCTTTAAGGCTGGAGCTTCTTGTGGTTTCAGGCCTGGCTTGCTCCACCCCCTGCTCTTGAGATTCTCCCGGATGTGGGATGCATTTTGGCTGATTCTTGGGCTGGAGCTTCTCGTGGTTTGAGGCCTGCCTTGCTCCACCCCCTGCTCTTGAGATTCTCCTCCAGGTGGGCTGCATTTTGGCTGCCTTTTGGGCTGGAGCTTCTCGTGGTTTGAGGCCTGGCTTGCTCCACCCCCTGCTCTTGAGATTCTCCCCAATGTGGGCTGCATTTTGGCTGACACTTGGGCTGGAGATTCTCATGGTTTGAGGCCTGGCTTGCTCCACCCCCTGCTCTTGATATTCTCCCGGATGTGGGCTGCATTTTGGCTGCCTTTTGGGCTGGAGCTTCTCGTGGTTTGAGGCCTGGCTTACTCCACCCCCTGCTCTTGAGATTCTCCCGGATGTGGGCTGGATTTTTGCTGCCTTTTGGGCTGGAGCTTCTCGTGGTTTGATGCCTGGCTTGCTCCATCCCCTGCTCTTGAGATTGTCCCGGATGTGGGCTGCATTTTGGCTGCCTTTTGGGCTGGAGCTTCTCGTGGTTTGGGGCCTGGCTTGCTCCACCCCCTGCTCTTGAGATTCTCCTGCATGTGGGCTGGATTTTGGCTGCCTTTTGGGCTGGAGCTTCTCGTGGTTTGAGGCCTGGCTTGCTCCACCGCCTGCTCTTGAGATTCTCCTGGATGTGGGCTGGATTTTGGCTGCCTTTTGGTCTGGAGCTTCTCGTGGTTTGAGGCCTGGCTTGCTCCAAACTCTGCTCTTGAGATTCTCCCGGATGTGGGCTGCATTTTGGCTGCTTTTTGGGCTGGAGCTTCTCGTTGTTTGAGGCCTGGCTTGCTCCACCCCCTGCTCTTGAGATTCTCCCGGATGTGGGCTGCATTTTGGCTGAATTTTGGGCTGGAGGTTCTCGTGGTTTGAGGCCTGGCTTGCTCCACCGCCTGCTCCTGAGATTCTCCCAGATGTGGGCTGCATTTTGGCTGCCTATTGGGCTGGAGATTCTCGTGGTTTGAGGCCTGGCTTGCTCCACCCCCTGCTCTTGAGATTCTCCCGGATGTGGGCTGGATTTTGGCTGCCTTTAGGGCTGGAGCTTCTCGTGGTTTGAGGCCTGGCTTGCTCCACCCCCTGCTCCTGAGATTCTCCCGGATGTGGGCTGCATTTTGGCTGATTCTTGAGCTGGAGCTTCTCGTGGTTTGAGGCCTGGCTTTCTCCAAACTCTGCTCTTGAGATTCTCCTGGATGTGGGCTGCATTTTGGCTGCCTTTAAGGCTGAAGCTTCTCGTGGTTTGAGGCCTGGCTTGCTCCACCCCCTGCTCTTGATATTCTCCCGGATGTGGGCTGCATTTTGGCTGCTTTTTGGGCTGGAGCTTCTCGTGGTTTGAGGCCTGGCTTGCTCCACCCCCTGCTCTTGAGATTCTCCCGGATGTGGGCTGGATTTTGGCTGCCTATTGGGCTGGAGCTTCTCGTGGTTTGAGGCCTGGGTTGCTCCACCGCCTGCTCTTGAGATTCTCCTGGATGTGGGCTGGATTTTGGCTGCCTTTTGGTCTGGAGCTTCTCGTGGTTTGAGGCCTGGCTTGCTCCACCCCCTGCTCTTGAGATTCTCCCGGATGTGGGCTGCATTTTGGCTGCCTTTTGGGCTGGAGCTTCTCGTGGTTTGGGGCCTGGCTTGCTCCACCCCCTGCTCTTGAGATTCTCCTGCATGTGGGCTGCATTTTGGCTGCCTTTTGGGCTGGAGCTTCTCGTGGTTTGAGGCCTGGCTTGCTCCACCGCCTGCTCTTGAGATTCTCCTGGATGTGGGCTGGATTTTGGCTGCCTTTTGGGCTGGAGCTTCTCGTGGTTTGAGGCCTGGCTTGCTCCACCCCCTGCTCTTGAGATTCTCCCGGATGTGGGCTGCATTTTGGCTGCTTTTTGGGCTGGAGCTTCTCGTTGTTTGAGGCCTGGCTTGCTCCACCCCCTGCTCTTGAGATTCTCCCAGATGTGGGCTGCATTTTGGCTGAATTTTGGGCTGGAGGTTCTCGTGGTTTGAGGCCTGGCTTGCTCCACCCCCTGCTCCTGAGATTCTCCCAGATGTGGGCTGCATTTTGGCTGCCTATTGGGCTGGAGATTCTCGTGGTTTGAGGCCTGGCTTGCTCCACCCCCTGCTCTTGAGATTCTCCCGGATGTGGGCTGCATTTTGGCTGCCTTTTGGGCTGGGGCTTCTCGTGGTTTGAGGCCTGGCTTGCTCCACCCCCTGCTCTTCATATTCTCCCGGATGTGGGCTGCATTTTGGCTGCCTTTAAGGCTGGAGCTTCTTGTGGTTTGAGGCCTGGCTTGCTCCACCCCCTGCTCTTGAGATTCTCCCAGATGTGGGATGCATTTTGGCTGATTCTTGGGCTGGAGCTTCTCGTGGTTTGAGGCCTGGCTTGCTCCATCCCCTGCTCTTGATATTCTCCCGGATGTGGGCTGCATTTTGGCTGCCTTTAAGGCTGGAGCTTCTCGTGGTTTGAGGCCTGGCTTGCTCCACCCCCTGCTCTTGAGATTCTCCCGGATGTGGGCTGCATTTTGGCTGATTCTTGGGCTGGAGCTTCTCGTGGTTTGAGGCCTGGCTTGCTCCAAACTCTGCTCTTGAGATTATCCCGGATGTGGGCTGCATTTTGGCTGCCTTTAAGGCTGGAGCTTCTCGTGGTTTGAGGCCTGGCTTGCTCCACCCCCTGCTCTTGAGATTCTCCCGGATGTGGGCTGCATTTTGGCTGATTCTTGGGCTGGAGCTTCTCGTGGTTTGAGGCCTGCCTTGCTCCACCCCCTGCTCTTGAGATTCTCCTCCAGGTGGGCTGCATTTTGGCTGCCTTTTGGACTATAGATTCTCGAGGTTTGAGGCCTGGCTTGCTCCACCCCCTGCTCTTGAGATTCTCCCCAATGTGGGCTGCATTTTGGCTGACACTTGGGCTGGAGATTCTCATGGTTTGAGGCCTGGCTTGCTCCACCCCCTGCTCTTGAAATTCTCCCGGATGTGGGCTGCATTTTGGCTGCCTTTTGGGCTGGAGCTTCTCGTGGTTTGAGGCCTGGCTTGCTCCACCCCCTGCTCTTGAGATTCTCCCGGAGGTGGGCTGGATTTTGGCTGCCTATTGGGCTGGAGCTTCTCGTGGTTTGAGGCCTGGCTTGCTCCACCCCCTGCTCTTGAGATTCTCCCGGATGTGGGCTGCATTTTGGCTGCATTTTGGGCTGGAGCTTCTCGTGGTTTGGGGCCTGGCTTGCTCCACCCCCTGCTCTTGAGATTCTCCCGGATGTGGGCTGCATTTTGGCTGCCTTTTGGGCTGGAGCTTCTCGTGGTTTGGGGCCTGGCTTGCTCCACCCCCTGCTCTTGAGATTCTCCTGCATGTGGGCTGGATTTTGGCTGCCTTTTGGGCTGGAGCTTCTCGTGGTTTGAGGCCTGGCTTGCTCCACCGCCTGCTCTTGAGATTCTCCTGGATGTGGGCTGGATTTTGGCTGCCTTTTGGTCTGGAGCTTCTCGTGGTTTGAGGCCTGGCTTGCTCCACCCCCTGCTCTTGAGATTCTCCCGGATGTGGGCTGCATTTTGGCTGCTTTTTGGGCTGGAGCTTCTCGTTGTTTGAGGCCTGGCTTGCTCCACCCCCTGCTCTTGAGATTCTCCCAGATGTGGGCTGCATTTTGGCTGAATTTTGGGCTGGAGGTTCTCGTGGTTTGAGGCCTGGCTTGCTCCACCCCCTGCTCCTGAGATTCTCCCAGATGTGGGCTGCATTTTGGCTGCCTTTAAGGCTGGAGCTTCTCGTGGTTTGAGGCCTGGCTTGCTCCACCCCCTGCTCTTGAGATTCTCCCGGATGTGGGCTGCATTTTGGCTGACTCTTGGGCTGGAGCTTCTCGTGGTTTGAGGCCTGGCTTGCTCCACCCCCTGCTCTTGAGATTCTCCCGGATGTGGGCTGCATTTTGGCTGACTCTTGGGCTGGAGCTTCTCGTGGTTTGAGGCCTGGCTTGCTCCACCGCCTGCTCTTGAGATTCTCCTGGATGTGGGCTGGATTTTGGCTGCCTTTTGGTCTGGAGCTTCTCGTGGTTTGAGGCCTGGCTTGCTCCACCCCCTGCTCTTGAAATTCTCCCGGATGTGGGCTGCATTTTGGCTGCCTTTTGGGCTGGAGCTTCTCGTGGTTTGAGGCCTGGCTTGCTCCACCCCCTGCTCTTGAGATTCTCCCGGATGTGGGCTGGATTTTGGCTGCCTATTGGGATGGAGCTTCTCGTGGTTTGAGGCCTGGCTTGCTCCACCCCCTGCTCTTGAGATTCTCAAGGATGTGGGCTGCATTTTGGCTGCCTTTTGGGCTGGAGCTTCTCGTGGTTTGGGGCCTGGCTTGCTCCACCCCCTGCTCTTGAAATTCTCCTGCATGTGGGCTGGATTTTGGCTGCCTTTTGGGCTGGAGCTTCTCGTGGTTTGAGGCCTGGCTTGCTCCACCGCCTGCTCTTGAGATTCTCCTGGATGTGGGCTGGATTTTGGCTGCCTTTTGGGCTGGAGCTTCTCGTGGTTTGAGGCCTGGCTTGCTCCACCCCCTGCTCTTGAGATTCTCCCAGATGTGGGCTGCATTTTGGCTGAATTTTGGGCTGGAGGTTCTCGTGGTTTGAGGCCTGGCTTGCTCCACCCCCTGCTCCTGAGATTCTCCCGGATGTGGGCTGCATTTTGGCTGCCTATTGGGCTGGAGATTCTCGTGGTTTGAGGCCTGGCTTGCTCCACCCCCTGCTCTTGAGATTCTCCCGGATGTGGGCTGAATTTTGGCTGCCTTTTGGGCTGAAGCTTCTTGTGGTTTGAGGCCTGGCTTGCTCCACCCCCTGCTCTTGAGATTCTCCCAGAGGTGGGCTGCATTTTGGCTGCCTTTTGGGCTGGAGCTTCTCGTGGTTTGAGGCCTGGCTTGCTCCACCCCCTGCTCGTGAGATTCTCCCAGATGTGGGCTGCATTTTGGCTGAATTTTGGGCTGGAGGTTCTCGTGGTTTGAGGCCTGGCTTGCTCCACCCCCTGCTCCTGAGAATCTCCCGGATGTGGGCTGCATTTTGGCTGCTTATTGGGCTGGAGCTTCTCGTGGTTTGAGGCCTGGCTTGCTCCACCCCCTGCTCTTGATATTCTCCCACATGTATGCTGCATTTTGGCTGCCTTTTGGGCTGGAGCTTCTCGTGGTTTGAGGCCTGTCTTACTCCACTCCCTGCTCTTGATATTCTCCCGGATGTGGGCTGCATTTTGGCTGCATTTTGGGCTGGTGCTTCTCGTGGTTTGAGGCCTGGCTTGCTCCACCCCCTGCTCTTGAGATTCTCCCGGATGTGGGCTGCATTTTGGCTGCCTTTTGGGCTGGTGCTTCTCGTGGTTTGAGGCCTGGCTTGCTCCACCCCCTGCTATTGAGATTCTCCCGGATGTGGGCTGCATTTTGGCTGCCTTTTGGGCTGGGGCTTCTCGTGGTTTGAGGCCTGGCTTGCTCCACCCCCTGCTCTTGATATTCTCCCGGATGTGGGCTGCATTTTGGCTGCCTTTAAGGCTGGAGATTCTTGTGGTTTGAGGCCTGGCTTGCTCCACCCCCTGCTCTTGAGATTCTCCCGGATGTGGGATGCATTTTGGCTGATTCTTGGGCTGGAGCTTCTCGTGGTTTGAGGCCTGGCTTGCTACATCCCCTGCTCTTGATATTCTCCCGGATGTGGGCTGCATTTTGGCTGCCTTTTGGGCTATAGATTCTCGAGGTTTGAGGCCTGGCTTGCTCCACCCCCTGCTCTTGAGATTCTCCCCAATGTGGGCTGCATTTTGGCTGACACTTGGGCTGGAGATTCTCATGGTTTGAGGCCTGGCTTGCTCCACCCCCTGCTCTTGAGATTCTCCCGGATGTGGGCTGCATTTTGGCTGCCTTTAGGGCTGGAGCTTCTCGTGGTTTGAGGCCTGGCTTGCTCCAACCCCTGCTCTTGATATTCTCCCGGAGGTGGGCTGCATTTTGGCTGATTCTTGGGCTGGAGCTTCTCGTGGTTTGAGGCCTGGCTTGCTCCAACCCCTGCTCTTGAGATTCTCCCGGATGTGGGCTGCATTTTGGCTGATTCTTGGGCTGGAGCTTCTCGTGGTTTGAGGCCTGGCTTGCTCCAACCCCTGCTCTTGAGATTCTCCCGGATGTGGGCTGCATTTTGGCTGCCTTTAAGGCTGGAGCTTCTCGTGGTTTGGGGCCTGGCTTGCTCCACCCCCTGCTCTTGAGATTCTCCCGGATGTGGGCTGCATTTTGGCTGACTCTTGGGCTGGAGCTTCTCGTGGTTTGAGGCCTGGCTTGCTCCACCCCCTGCTCTTGAGATTCTCCCGGATGTGGGCTGGATATTGGCTGCCTATTGGGCTGGAGCTTCTCGTTGTTTGAGACCTGGCTTGCTCCACCCCCTGCTCTTGAGATTCTCCCGGATGTGGGCTGCATTTTGGCTGCCTTTTGGGCTGGAGCTTCTCGTGCTTTGAGGCCTGGCTTGCTCCACCCCCTGCTCTTGAGATTCTCCCGGATGTGGGCTGGATTTTGGCTGCCTTTAGGGCTGGAGCTTCTCGTGGTTTGAGGCCTGGCTTGCTCCACCCCCTGCTCTTGAGATTCTCCCGGATGTGGGCTGCATTTTGGCTGATTCTTGAGCTGGAGCTTCTCGTGGTTTGAGGCCTGGCTTGCTCCAAACTCTGCTCTTGAGTTTCTCCCGGATGTGGGCTGCATTTTGGCTGCCTTTTGGGCTGGAGCTTCTCGTGGTTTGAGGCCTGCCTTGCTCCACCCCCTGCTCTTGAGATTCTCCCGGATGTGGGCCGGATTTTGGCTGCCTATTGGGCTGGAGCTTCTCGTGGTTTGAGGCCTGGCTTGCTCCACCCCCTGCTCTTGAGATTCTCCCGGATGTGGGCTGCATTTTGGCTGCCTTTTGGGCTGGAGGTTCTCGTGGTTTGGGGCCTGGCTTGCTCCACCCCCTGCTCTTGAGATTCTCCTGCATGTGGGCTGGATTTTGGCTGCCTTTTGGGCTGGAGCTTCTCGTGGTTTGAGGCCTGGCTTGCTCCACCGCCTGCTCTTGAGATTCTCCTGGATGTGGGCTGGATTTTGGCTGCCTTTTGGTCTGGAGCTTCTCGTGGTTTGAGGCCTGGCTTGCTCCACCCCCTGCTCTTGAGATTCTCCCGGATGTGGGCTGCATTTTGGCTGCTTTTTGGGCTGGAGCTTCTCGTTGTTTGAGGCCTGGCTTGCTCCAACGCCATGCTCTTGAGATTCTCCCGGATGTGGGTTGCATTTTGGCTGCCTTTTGGGCTGGAGCTTCTCGTGGTTTGAGGCCTGGCTTGCTCCACCCCCTGCTCTTGAGATTCTCCCAGATGTGGGCTGCATTTTGGCTGAATTTTGGGCTGGAGGTTCTCGTGGTTTGAGGCCTGGCTTGCTCCACCCCCTGCTCCTGAGATTCTCCCGGATGTGGGCTGCATTTTGGCTGCCTATTGGGCTGGAGATTCTCGTGGTTTGAGGCCTGGCTTGCTCCACCCCCTGCTCTTGAGATTCTCCCGGATGTGGGCTGCATTTTGGCTGCCTTTTGGGCTGGAGCTTCTCGTGGTTTGAGGCCTGGCTTGCTCCACCCCCTGCTCTTGAGATTCTCCCGGATGTGGGCTGCATTTTGGCTGCATTTTGGTCTGGAGCTTCTTGTGGTTTGAGGCCTGGCTTGCTCCACCCCCTGCTCTTGATATTCTCGCGGATGTGGGCTGCATTTTCGCTACATTTTGGGCTGGAGCTTCTTGTGGTTTGAGGCCTGGCTTGCTCCACCCCCTGCTCTTGAGATTCTCCTGGATGTGGGCTGCATTTTGGCTGCCTTTTGGGCCAGAGCTTCTCGTGGTTTGAGGCCTGGCTTGCTCCACACCCTGCTCTTGAGATTCTCCCGGATGTGGGCTTGATTGTGGCTGCCTATTGGGCTGGAGCTTCTCGTGGTTTGAGGCCTGGCTTGCTCCACCCCCTGCTCTTGAGATTCTCCCGGATGTGGGCTGCATTTTGGCTGATTCTTGGGCTGGAGCTTCTCGTGGTTTGAGGCCTGGCTTGCTCCACCCCCTGCTCTTGAGATTCTCCCGGATGTGGGCTGCATTTTGGCTGCCTTTAAGGCTGGAGCTTCTCGTGGTTTGAGGCCTGGCTTGCTCCACCCCCTGCTCTTGAGATTCTCCCAGATGTGGGCTGCATTTTGGCTGACTCTTGGGCTGGAGCTTCTCGTGGTTTGAGGCCTGGCTTGCTCCAAACTCTGCTCTTGAGATTCTCCCGGATGTGGGCTGCATTTTGGCTGCCTTTAAGGCTGGAGCTTCTCGTGGTTTGAGGCCTGGCTTGCTCCAACCCCTGCTCTTGAGATTCTCGCGGATGTGGGCTGCATTTTGACTGATTCTTGGGCTGGAGCTTCTCGTGGTTTGAGGCCTGGCTTGCTCCACCCCCTGCTCTTGAGATTCTCCCGGATGTGGGCTGGATTTTGGCTGCCTTTTGGGCTGGAGCTTCTCGTGGTTTGAGGCCTGGCTTGCTCCACCCCCTGCTCTTGAGATTCTCCCGGATGTGGGCTGCATTTTGGCTGCCTTTTGGGCTGAAGCTTCTCGTGGTTTGAGGCCTGGCTTGCTCCATCCCCTGCTCTTGAGATTCCCCAGATGTGGGCTGCATTTTGGCTGTATTTTGGGCTGGAGCTTCTCGTGGTTTGAGGCCTGTCTTACTCCACTCCCTGCTCTTGATATTCTCCCGGATGTGGGCTGCATTTTGGCTACATTTTGGGCTGGAGCTTCTCGTGGTTTGAGGCCTGGCTTGCTCCACCCCCTGCTCTTGAGATTCTCCCGGATGTGGGCTGCATTTTGGCTGCATTTTGGTCTGGAGCTTCTTGTGGTTTGAGGCCTGGCTTGCTCCACCCCCTGCTCTTGATATTCTCGCGGATGTGGGCTGCATTTTCGCTACATTTTGGGCTGGAGCTTCTTGTGGTTTGAGGCCTGGCTTGCTCCACCCCCTGCTCTTGAGATTCTCCTGGATGTGGGCTGCATTTTGGCTGCCTTTTGGGCCAGAGCTTCTCGTGGTTTGAGGCCTGGCTTGCTCCACACCCTGCTCTTGAGATTCTCCCGGATGTGGGCTTGATTGTGGCTGCCTATTGGGCTGGAGCTTCTCGTGGTTTGAGGCCTGGCTTGCTCCACCCCCTGCTCTTGAGATTCTCCCGGATGTGGGCTGCATTTTGGCTGATTCTTGGGCTGGAGCTTCTCGTGGTTTGAGGCCTGGCTTGCTCCACCCCCTGCTCTTGAGATTCTCCCGGATGTGGGCTGCATTTTGGCTGCCTTTAAGGCTGGAGCTTCTCGTGGTTTGAGGCCTGGCTTGCTCCACCCCCTGCTCTTGAGATTCTCCCAGATGTGGGCTGCATTTTGGCTGACTCTTGGGCTGGAGCTTCTCGTGGTTTGAGGCCTGGCTTGCTCCAAACTCTGCTCTTGAGATTCTCCCGGATGTGGGCTGCATTTTGGCTGCCTTTAAGGCTGGAGCTTCTCGTGGTTTGAGGCCTGGCTTGCTCCAACCCCTGCTCTTGAGATTCTCGCGGATGTGGGCTGCATTTTGACTGATTCTTGGGCTGGAGCTTCTCGTGGTTTGAGGCCTGGCTTGCTCCACCCCCTGCTCTTGAGATTCTCCCGGATGTGGGCTGGATTTTGGCTGCCTTTTGGGCTGGAGCTTCTCGTGGTTTGAGGCCTGGCTTGCTCCACCCCCTGCTCTTGAGATTCTCCCGGATGTGGGCTGCATTTTGGCTGCCTTTTGGGCTGAAGCTTCTCGTGGTTTGAGGCCTGGCTTGCTCCATCCCCTGCTCTTGAGATTCCCCAGATGTGGGCTGCATTTTGGCTGTATTTTGGGCTGGAGCTTCTCGTGGTTTGAGGCCTGTCTTACTCCACTCCCTGCTCTTGATATTCTCCCGGATGTGGGCTGCATTTTGGCTACATTTTGGGCTGGAGCTTCTCGTGGTTTGAGGCCTGGCTTGCTCCAACCCCCTGCTCTTGAGATTCTCCCGGATGTGGGATGCATTTTGGCTGCCTTTTGGGCTGGGGCTTCTCGTGGTTTGAGGCCTGGCTTGCTCCACCCCCTGCTCTTGAGATTCTCCCGGATGTGGGCTGCATTTTGGCTGCCAAATGGGCTGGAGCTTCTTGTGGTTTGAGGCCTGGCTTGCTCCAACCCCTGCTCTTGAGATTCTCCCGGATGTGGGATGCATTTTGGCTGATTCTTGGGCTGGAGCTTCTCGTGGTTTGAGGCCTGGCTTGCTCCATCCCCTGCTCTTGATATTCTCACGGATGTGGGCTGCATTATGGCTGCCTTTTGGGCTATAGATTCTCGAGGTTTGAGGCCTGGCTTGCTCCACCCCCTGCTCTTGATATTCTCCCGGATGTGGGCTGCATTTTGGCTGCCTTTTGGGCTGGAGCTTCTCGTGGTTTGAGGCCTGGCTTGCTCCACCCCCTGCTCTTGAGATTCTCCCGGATGTGGGCTGCATTTTGGCTGCCTATTGGGCTGGAGATTCTCGTGGTTTGAGGCCTGGCTTGCTCCACCCCCTGCTCTTGAGATTCTCCCAGATGTGGGCTGCATTTTGACTGCCTTTTGGGCTGGAGCTTCTCGTGGTTTGAGGCCTGGCTTGCTCCACCCCCTGCTCTTGATATTCTCCCGGATGTGGGCTGCATTTTGGCTGCCTTTTGGGCCAGAGCTTCTCGTGGTTTGAGGCCTGGCTTGCTCCACCCCCTGCTCTTGAGATTCTCCCTGATGTGGGCTGGATTGTGGCTGCCTATTGGGCTGGAGCTTCTCGTGGTTTGAGGCCTGGCTTGCTCCACCCCCTGCTCTTGAGATTCTCCCGGATGTGGGCTGCATTTTGGCTGCCTATTGGGCTGGAGATTCTCGTGGTTTGAGGCCTGGCTTGCTCCACCCCCTGCTCTTGAGATTCTCCCGGAGGTGGGCTGCATTTTGGCTGCCTTTTGGGCTGGAGCTTCTCGTGGTTTGAGGCCTGGCTTGCTCCACCCCCTGCTCTTGAGATTCTCCCGGATGTGGGCTGCATTTTGGCTGCCTTTAAGGCTCGAGCTTCTCGTGGTTTGGGGCCTGGCTTGCTCCACCCCCTGCTCTTGAGATTCTCCCGGATGTGGGCTGGATTTTGGCTGCCTATTGGGCTGGAGCTTCTCGTGGTTTGAGGCCTGGCTTGCTCCACCCCCTGCTCTTGAGATTCTCCCGGATGTGGGCTGGATTTTGGCTGCATTTAGGGCTGGAGCTTCTCGTGGTTTGAGGCCTGGCTTGCTCCACCCCCTGCTCTTGAGATTCTCCCGGATGTGGGCTGCATTTTGGCTGATTCTTGAGCTGGAGCTTCTCGTGGTTTGAGGCCTGGCTTGCTCCACCCCCTGCTCTTGAGATTCTCCCGGATGTGGGCTGCATTTTGGCTGACTCTTGGGCTGGAGCTTCTCGTGGTTTGAGGCCTGGCTTGCTCCACCCCCTGCTCTTGAGATTCTCCCGGATGTGGGCTGGATTTTGGCTGCCTATTGGGCTGGAGCTTCTCGTGGTTTGAGGCCTGGCTTGCTCCACCCCCTGCTCTTGAGATTCTCCCGGATGTGGGCTGCATTTTGGCTGCCTTTTGGGCTGGAGCTTCTCGTGGTTTGGGGCCTGGCTTGCTCCACCCCCTGCTCTTGAGATTCTCCTGGATGTGGGCTGGATTTTGGCTGCCTTTTGGTCTGGAGCTTCTCGTGGTTTGAGGCCTGGCTTGCTCCACCCCCTGCTCTTGAGATTCTCCCGGATGTGGGCTGCATTTTGGCTGCTTTTTGGGCTGGAGCTTCTCGTTGTTTGAGACCTGGCTTGCTCCAACGCCATGCTCTTGAGATTCTCCCGGATGTGGGCTGCATTTTGACTGCCTTTTGGGCTGGAGCTTCTCGTGGTTTGAGGCCTGGCTTGCTCCACCCCCTGCTCTTGAGATTCTCCCAGATGTGGGCTGCATTTTGGCTGAATTTTGGGCTGGAGGTTCTCGTGGTTTGAGGCCTGGCTTGCTCCACCCCCTGCTCCTGAGATTCTCCCGGATGTGGGCTGCATTTTGGCTGCCTATTGGGCTGGAGCTTCTCGTGGTTTGAGGCCTGGCTTGCTCCACCCCCTGCTCTTGAGATTCTCCCGGATGTGGGCTGCATTTTGGCTGCGTTTTGGGCTGGAGCTTCTCGTGGTTTGAGGCCTGGCTTGCTCCACCCCCTGCTCTTGATATTCTCCCGGATGTGGGCTGGATTTTGGCTGCATTTTGGGCTGGAGCTTCTTGTGGTTTGAGGCCTGGCTTGCTCCACCCCCTGCTCTTGATATTCTCGCGGATGTGGGCTGAATTTTGGCTACATTTTGGGCTGGAGCTTCTTGTGGTTTGAGGCCTGGCTTGCTCCACACCCTGCTCTTGAGATTCTCCCGGATGTGGGCTTGATTTTGGCTGCCTTTAGGGCTGGAGCTTCTCGTGGTTTGAGGCCTGGCTTGCTCCACCCCCTGCTCTTGAGATTCTCCCGGATGTGGGCTGCATTTTGGCTGATTCTTGGGCTGGAGCTTCTCGTGGTTTGAGGCCTGGCTTGCTCCACCCCCTTCTCTTGAGATTCTCCTGGATGTGGGCTGCATTTTGGCTGATTCTTGGGCTGGAGCTTCTCGTGGTTTGAGGCCTGGCTTGCTCCACCCCCTGCTCTTGAGATTCTCCCGGATGTGGGCTGCATTTTGGCTGCCTTTAAGGCTGGAGCTTCTCGTGGTTTGAGGCCTGGCTTGCTCCAACCCCTGCTCTTGAGATTCTCGCGGATGTGGGCTGCATTTTGGCTGATTCTTGGGCTGGAGCTTCTCGTGGTTTGAGGCCTGGCTTGCTCCACCCCCTGCTCTTGAGATTCTCCCGGATGTGGGCTGGATTTTGGCTGCCTTTTGGGCTGGAGCTTCTCGTGGTTTGAGGCCTGGCTTGCTCCACCCCCTGCTCTTGAGATTCTCCCGGATGTGGGCTGCATTTTGGCTGCCTTTTGGGCTGGAGCTTCTCGTGGTTTGAGGCCTGGCTTGCTCCACCCCCTGCTCTTGATATTCTCCCGGATGTGGGCTGCATTTTGGCTGTTTTTTGGGCTGGAGCTTCTCGTGGTTTGAGGCCTGGCTTGCTCCACCCCCTGCTCTTGAGATTCTCCCGGATGTGGCCTGCATTTTGGCTGCCTATTGGGCTGGATGTTCTCGTGGTTTGAGGCCTGGCTTGCTCCACCCCCTGCTCTTGAGATTCCCCAGATGTGGGCTGCATTTTGGCTGCATTTTGGGCTGGAGCTTCTCGTGGTTTGAGGCCTGTCTTACTCCACTCCCTGCTCTTGATATTCTCCCGGACGTGGGCTGCATTTTGGCTGCATTTTGGGCTGGTGCTTCTCGTGGTTTGAGGCCTGGCTTGCTCCAACCCCTGCTCTTGAGATTCTCCCAGATGTGGGATGCATTTTGGCTGAAGCTTGGGCTGGAGCTTCTCGTGGTTTGAGGCCTGGCTTGCTCCATCCCCTGCTCTTGATATTCTCACGGATGTGGGCTGCATTTTTGCTGCCTTTTGGGCTGGAGATTCTCGAGGTTTGAGGCCTGGCTTGCTCCACCCCCTGCTCTTGAGATTCTCCCGGATGTGGGCTGCATTTTGGCTGCCTTTTGGGCTGGAGCTTCTCGTGGTTTGAGGCCTGGCTTGCTCCACCCCCTGCTCTTGAGATTCTCCCGGATGTGGGCTGGATTTTGGCTGCTTATTGGGCTGGAGCTTCTTGTGGTTTGAGGCCTGGCTTGCTCCACCACCTGCTCTTGAGATTCTCCCGGATGTGGGCTGCATTTTGGCTGATTCTTGGGCTGGAGCTTCTCGTGGTTTGAGGCCTGGCTTGCTCCACCCCCTGCTCTTGAGATTCTCCCGGATGTGGGCTGCATTTTGGCTGCCTTTTGGGCTGGAGCTTCTCGTGGTTTGAGGCCTGTCTTACTCCACTCCCTGCTCTTGATATTCTCCCGGATGTGGGCTGCATTTTGGCTGCATTTTGGGCTGGTGCTTCTCGTGGTTTGAGGCCTGGCTTGCTCCACCCCCTGCTCTTGAGATTCTCCCGGATGTGGGCTGCATTTTGGCTGCTTTTTGGGCTGGTGCTTCTTGTGGTTTGAGGCCTGGCTTGCTCCACCCCCTGCTCTTGATATTCTCCCGGATGTGGGCTGCATTTTGGCTGCCAAATGGGCTGGAGCTTCTCGTGGTTTGAGGCCTGGCTTGCTCCACCCCCTGCTCTTGAGATTCTCCCGTATGTGGGCTGACTGTTGGCTGACTTTTGGGCTGGAGCTTCTCGTGGTTTGAGGCCTGGCTTGCTCCACCCCCTGCTCTTGAGATTCTCCCGGATGTGGCCTGCATTTTGGCTGCCTATTGGGCTGGAGGTTCTCGTGGTTTGAGGCCTGGCTTGCTCCACCCCCTGCTCTTGAGATTCTCCAGATGTGGGCTGCATTTTGGCTGCATTTTGGGCTGGAGCTTCTCGTGGTTTGAGGCCTGTCTTACTCCACTCCCTGCTCTTGATATTCTCCCAGATGTGGGCTGCATTTTGGCTGCATTTTGGGCTGGTGCTTCTCGTGGTTTGAGGCCTGGCTTGCTCCAACCCCTGCTCTTGAGATTCTCCCGGATGTGGGATGCATTTTGGCTGATTCTTGGGCTGGAGCTTCTCGTGGTTTGAGGCCTGGCTTGCTCCATCCCCTGCTCTTGATATTCTCACGGATGTGGGCTGCATTTTTGCTGCCTTTTGGGCTATAGATTCTCGTGGTTTGAGGCCTGGCTTGCTCCATCCCCTGCTCTTGATATTCTCACGGATGTGGGCTGCATTTTTGCTGCCTTTTGGGCTATAGATTCTCGAGGTTTGAGGCCTGGCTTGCTCCACCCCCTGCTCTTGATATTCTCCCGGATGTGGGCTGCATTTTGGCTGCCTTTTGGGCTGGAGCTTCTCGTGGTTTGAGGCCTGGCTTGCTCCACCCCCTGCTCTTGAGATTCTCCCGGATGTGGGCTGGATTTTGGCTGCCTATTGGGCTGGAGCTTCTCGTGGTTTGAGGCCTGGCTTGCTCCACCACCTGCTCTTGAGATTCTCCCGGATGTGGGCTGCATTTTGGCTGATTCTTGGGCTGGAGCTTCTCGTGGTTTGAGGCCTGGATTGCTCCACCCCCTGCTCTTGAGATTCTCCCGGATGTGGGCTGGATTTTGGCTGCCTTTTGGGCTGGAGCTTCTCGTGGTTTGAGGCCTGGCTTGCTCCACCCCCCGCTCTTGAGATTCTCCTGGATGTGGGCTGCATTTTGGCTGCCTTTTGGGCTGGAGCTTCTCGTGGTTTGAGGCCTGGCTTGCTCCACCCCCTGCTCTTGATATTCTCCCGGATGTGTGCTGGATTTTGGCTGCATTTTGGGCTGGAGCTTCTCATGGTTTGAGGCCTGGCTTGCTCCACCCCCTCCTCTTGAGATTCTCCTGCATGTGGGCTGGATTTTGGCTGCCTTTTGGGCTGGAGCTTCTCGTGGTTTGAGGCCTGGCTTGCTCCACCCCCTGCTCTTGAGATTCTCCCGGATGTGGGCTGGATTTTGGCTGCCTTTTGGGCTGGAGCTTCTCGTGGTTTGAGGCCTGGCTTGCTCCACCCCCTGCTCTTGAGATTCTCCCAGATGTGGGCTGCATTTTGGCTGCCTATTGGGCTGGAGGTTCTCGTGGTTTGAGGACTGGCTTGCTCCACCCCCTGCTCTTGAGATTCTCCCGGATGTGGGCTGCATTTTGGCTGCCTATTGGGCTGGAGATTCTCGTGGTTTGAGGCCTGGCTTGCTCCACCCCCTGCTCTTGATATTCTCCTGGATGTGGGCTGCATTTTGGCTGCCTTTTGGGCTGGAGCTTCTCGTGGTTTGAGGCCTGGCTTGCTCCACCCCCTGCTCTTGAGATTCTCCCGGAGGTGGGCTGCATTTTGGCTGCCTTTTGGGCTGGAGCTTCTCGTGGTTTGAGGCCTGGCTTGCTCCACCCCCTGCTCTTGAGATTCTCCCGGATGTGGGCTGCATTTTGGCTGCCTTTTGGGCTGGAGCTTCTTGTGGTTTGGGGCCTGGCTTGCTCCACCCCCTGCTCTTGAGATTCTCCCTGATGTGGGCTGGATTGTGGCTGCCTATTGGGCTGGAGCTTCTCGTGGTTTGAGGCCTGGCTTGCTCCACCCCCTGCTCTTGAGATTCTCCCGGATGTGGGCTGCATTTTGGCTGCTTTTTGGGCTGGTGCTTCTTGTGGTTTGAGGCCTGGCTTGCTCCACCCCCTGCTATCGAGATTCTCCCGGATGTGGGCTGCATTTTGGCTGCCTTTTGGGCTGGGGCTTCTCGTGGTTTGAGGCCTGGCTTGCTCCACCCCCTGCTCTTGATATTCTCCCGGATGTGGGCTGCATTTTGGCTGCCAAATGGGCTGGAGCTTCTTGTGGTTTGAGGCCTGGCTTGCTCCAACCCCTGCTCTTGAGATTCTCCCGGATGTGGGCTGCATTTTGGCTGATTCTTGGGCTGGAGCTTCTCGTGGTTTGAGGCCTGGCTTGCTCCATCCTCTGCTCTTGATATTCTCACGGATGTGGGCTGCATTTTTGCTGCCTTTTGGGCTATAGATTCTCGAGGTTTGAGGCCTGGCTTGCTCCACCACCCGCTCTTGATATTCTCCCGGATGTGGGCTGGATTTTGGCTGCCTTTTGGGCTGAAGCTTCTCGTGGTTTGAGGCCTGGCTTGCTCCACCCCCTGCTCTTGAGATTCTCCCGGATGTGGGCTGGATTTTGGCTGCCTATTGGGCTGGAGCTTCTCGTGGTTTGAGGCCTGGCTTGCTCCACCACCTGCTCTTGAGAATCTCCCGGATGTGGGCTGCATTTTGGCTGATTCGTGGGCTGGAGCTTCTCGTGGTTTGAGGCCTGGCTTGCTCCACCCCCTGCTCTTGAGATTCTCCCGGATGTGGGCTGGATTTTGGCTGCCTTTTGGGCTGGAGCTTCTCGTGGTTTGAGGCCTGGCTTGCTCCACCCCCTGCTCTTGAGATTCTCCTGGATGTGGGCTGCATTTTGGCTGCCTTTAAGGCTGGAGCTTCTCGTGGTTTGAGGCCTGGCTTGCTCCACCCCCTGCTCTTGAGATTCTCCCAGATGTGGGCTGCATTTTGGCTGCCTTTTGGGCTGGAGTTTCTCGTGGTTTGAGGCCTGGCTTGCTCCACCCCCTGCTCTTGATATTCTCCCGGATGTGTGCTGGATTGTGGCTGCCTATTGGGCTGGAGCTTCTCGTGGTTTGAGGCCTGCCTTGCTCCACCCCCTGCTCTTGAGATTCTCCCGGATGTGGGCTGCATTTTGGCTGCCTTTTGGGCTGGAGCTTCTCGTGGTTTGAGGCCTGGCTTGCTCCACCCCCTGCTCTTGAGATTCTCCCGGATGTGGGCTGCATTTTGGCTGCCTTTAAGGGTGGAGCTTCTCGTGGTTTGGGGCCTGGCTTGCTCCACCCCCTGCTCTTGAGATTCTCCCGGATATGGGCTGCATTTTGGCTGCCTTTTGGGCTGGAGCTTCTCGTGGTTTGAGGCCTGGCTTGCTCCACCCCCTGCTCTTGAGATTCTCCCAGATGTGGGCTGCATTTTGGCTGATTCTTGGGCTGGAGCTTCTCGTGGTTTGAGGCCTGGCTTGCTCCACCCCCTGCTCTTGAGATTCTCCCGGATGTGGGCTGCATTTTGGCTGCCTTTTGGGCTGGAGCTTCTCGAGGTTTGAGGCCTGCCTTGCTCCATCCCCTGCTCTTGAGATTCTCCCGGATGTGGGCTGCATTTTGGCTGCCTTTTGGGCTGGAGCTTCTCGTGGTTTGGGGCCTGGCTTGCTCCACCCCCTGCTCTTGAGATTCTCCCCAATGTGGGCTGCATATTGGCTGATTCTTGGGCTGGAGCTTCTCGTGGTTTGAGGCCTGGCTTGCTCCACCCCCTGCTCTTGAGATTCTCCCGGATGTGGGCTGGATTTTGCCTGCATTTAGGGCTGGAGCTTCTCGTTGTTTGAGGCCTGGCTTGCTCCACCCCCTGCTCTTGAGATTCTCCCGGATGTGGGCTGCATTTTGGCTGATTCTTGGGCTGGAGCTTCTCGTGGTTTGAGGCCTGGCTTGCTCCAACCCCTGCTCTTGAGATTCTCCCGGAGGTGGGCTGCATTTTGGCTGCCATTAAGGCTGGAGCTTCTCGTGGTTTGAGGCCTGGCTTGCTCCACCCCCTGCTCTTGAGATTCTCCCGGATGTGGGCTGCATTTTGGCTGATTCTTGGGCTGGAGCTTCTCGTGGTTTGAGGCCTGGCTTGCTCCAACCCCTGCTCTTGAGATTCTCCCGGATGTGGGCTGCATTTTGGCTGATTCTTGGGCTGGAGCTTCTCGTGGTTTGAGGCCTGGCTTGCTCCAAACTCTGCTCTTGAGTTTCTCCCGGATGTGGGCTGCATTTTGGCTGCCTTTAAGGCTGGAGCTTCTCGTGGTTTGAGGCCTGGCTTGCTCCACCCCCTGCTCTTGAGATTCTCCCGGATGTGGGCTGCATTTTGGCTGACTCTTGGGCTGGAGCTTCTCGTGGTTTGAGGCCTGGCTTGCTCCACCCCCTGCTCTTGATATTCTCCCGGATGTGGGCTGCATTTTGGCTGCCTATTGGGCTGGAGCTTCTCGTGGTTTGAGGCCTGGCTTGCTCCACCCCCTGCTCTTGAGATTCTCCCGGATGTGGGCTGCATTTTGGCTGATTCTTGGGCTGGAGCTTCTCGGGGTTTGAGGCCTGGTTTGCTCCACCCCCTGCTCTTGAGATTCTCCCGGATGTGGGCTGGATTTTGGCTGCATTTTGGGCTGGAGCTTCTCGTGGTTTGAGGCCTGGCTTGCTCCACCCCCTGCTCTTGAGATTCTCCCGGATGTGGGCTGGATTTTAGCTGCCTTTTGGGCTGGAGCTTCTCGTGGTTTGGGGCCTGGCTTGCTCCACCCCCTGCTCTTGAGATTCTCCCGGATGTGGGCTGCATTTTGGCTGCCTTTTGGGCTGGAGTTTCTCGTGGTTTGGGGCCTGGCTTGTTCCACCCCCTGCTCTTGAGATTCTCCCGGATGTGTGCTGGATTTTGGCTGCATTTTGGGCTGGAGCTTCTCATGGTTTGAGGCCTGGCTTGCTCCACCCCCTGCTCTTGAGATTCTCCTGCATGTGGGCTGGATTTTGGCTGACTTTTGGGCTGGAGCTTCTCGTGGTTTGAGGCCTGGCTTGCTCCACCCCCTGCTCTTGAGATTCTCCTGGATGTGGGCTGGATTTTGGCTGCCTTTTGGTCTGGAGCTTCTCGTGGTTTGAGGCCTGGCTTGCTCCACCCCCTGCTCTTGAGATTCTCCCAGATGTGGGCTGCATTTTGGCTGCTTTTTGGGCTGGAGCTTCTCATGGTTTGAGGCCTGGTTTGCTCCACCCCCTGCTCTTGAGATTCTCCCGGATGTGGGCTGCATTTTGGCTGCCTATTGGGCTGGAGATTCTCGTGGTTTGAGGCCTGGCTTGCTCCTCCCCCTGCTCTTGAGATTCTCCCGGATGTGGGCTGCATTTTGGCTGCCTTTTGGGCCAGAGCTTCTCGTGGTTTGAGGCCTGGTTTGCTCCACACCCTGCTCTTGAGATTCTCCCGGATGTGGGCTGCATTTTGGCTGATTCTTGGGCTGGAGATTCTCGTGGTTTGAGGCCTGGCTTGCTCCACCCCCTGCTCTTGAGATTCTCCTGGATGTGGGCTGGATTTTGGCTGACCTTTTGGGCTGGAGCTTCTCGTGGTTTGAGGCCTGGCTTGCTCCACCCCCTGCTCTTGAGATTCTCCCGGATGTGGGCTGTATTTTCGCTGATTCTTGGGCTGGAGATTCTCGTGGTTTGAGGCCTGGCTTGCTCCACCCCCTGCTCTTGAGATTCTCCCGGATGTGGGCTGCATTTTGGCTGCCTTTTGGGCTGGAGCTTCTCGTGGTTTGAGGCCTGGCTTGCTCCACCCCCTGCTCTTGATATTCTCCCGGATGTGGGCTGCATTTTGGCTGCCTATTGGGCTGGAGGTTCTCGTGGTTTGAGGCCTGGCTTGCTCCACCCCCTGCTCTTGATATTCTCGCGGATGTGGGCTGCATTTTGGCTACATTTTGGGCTGGAGCTTCTTGTAGTTTGAGGCCTGGCTTGCTCCACCCACTGCTCTTGAGATTCTCCCGGATGTGGGCTGCATTTTGGCTGCCTTTTGGGCTGGAGCTTCTCATGGTTTGAGGCCTGGTTTGCTCCACCCCCTGCTCTTGAGATTCTCCCGGATGTGGGCTGCATTTTGGCTGCCTTTTGGGCTGGAGATTCTCGTGGTTTGAGGCCTGGCTTGCTCCACCCCCTGCTCTTGAGATTCTCCCAGATGTGGGCTGCATTTTGGCTTCCTTTTGGGCTGGAGCTTCTCGTGGTTTGAGGCCTGGCTTGCTCCACCCCCTGCTCTTGAGATTCTCCCGGATGTGGGCTGCATTTTGGCTGCCTATTGGGCTGGAGATTCTCGTGGTTTGAGGCCTGGCTTGCTCCACCCCCTGCTCTTGAGATTCTCCCGGATGTGGGCTGCATTTTGGCTGCCTTTTGGGCCAGAGCTTCTCGTGGTTTGAGGCCTGGCTTGCTCCACACCCTGCTCTTGAGATTCTCCCGGATGTGGGCTGCATTTTGGCTGATTCTTGGGCTGGAGATTCTCGTGGTTTGAGGCCTGGCTTGCTCCACCTCCTGCTCTTGAGATTCTCCTGGATGTGGGCTGGATTTTGGCTGACCTTTTGGGCTGGAGCTTCTCGTGGTTTGAGGCCTGGCTTGCTCCACCCCCTGCTCTTGAGATTCTCCCGGATGTGGGCTGTATTTTCGCTGATTCTTGGGCTGGAGATTCTCGTGGTTTGAGGCCTGGCTTGCTCCACCCCCTGCTCTTGAGATTCTCCCGGATGTGGGCTGCATTTTGGCTGCCTTTTGGGCTGGAGCTTCTCGTGGTTTGAGGCCTGGCTTGCTCCACCCCCTGCTCTTGATATTCTCCCGGATGTGGGCTGCATTTTGGCTGCCTATTGGGCTGGAGGTTCTCGTGGTTTGAGGCCTGGCTTGCTCCACCCCCTGCTCTTGATATTCTCGCGGATGTGGGCTGCATTTTGGCTACATTTTGGGCTGGAGCTTCTCGTGGTTTGAGGCCTGGCTTGCTCCACCCACTGCTCTTGAGATTCTCCCGGATGTGGCCTGCATTTTGGCTGCCTTTTGGGCTGGAGCTTCTCGTGGTTTGAGGCCTGGCTTGCTCCACCCCCTGCTCTTGAGATTCTCCCGGATGTGGGCTGGATTTTGGCTGCCTTTTGGGCTGGAGCTTCTCGTGGTTTGAGGCCTGGCTTGCTCCAAACTCTGCTCTTGAGTTTCTCCCGGATGTGGGCTGCATTTTGGCTGCCTTTAAGGCTGGAGCTTCTCGTGGTTTGAGGCCTGGCTTGCTCCACCCCCTGCTCTTGAGATTCTCCCGGATGTGGGCTGCATTTTGGCTGCATTTTGGGCTGGAGCTTCTCGTGGTTTGAGGCCTGGCTTGCTCCACCCCCTGCTCTTGAGATTCTCCCGGATGTGGGCTGCATTTTGGCTGCCTATTGGGCTGGAGCTTCTCGTGGTTTGAGGCCTGGCTTGCTCCACCCCCTGCTCTTGAGATTCTCCTGGATGTGGGCTGCATTTTGGCTGATTCTTGGGCTGGAGCTTCTCGTGGTTTGAGGCCTGGTTTGCTCCACCCCCTGCTCTTGAGATTCTCCCGGATGTGGGCTGGATTTTGGCTGCCTTTTGGGCTGGAGCTTCTCGTGGTTTGAGGCCTGGCTTGCTCCACCCCCTGCTCTTGAGATTCTCCCGGATGTGGGCTGCATTTTGGCTGCCTTTTGGGCTGGAGCTTCTCGTGGTTTGGGGCCTGGCTTGCTCCACCCCCTGCTCTTGAGATTCTCCCGGATGTGGGCTGCATTTTGGCTGCCTTTTGGGCTGGAGTTTCTCGTGGTTTGAGGCCTGGCTTGCTCCACCCCCTGCTCCTGAGATTCTCCCGGATGTGTGCTGGATTTTGGCTGCATTTTGGGCTGGAGCTTCTCATGGTTTGAGGCCTGGCTTGCTCCACCCCCTGCTCTTGAGATTCTTCTGCATGTGGGCTGGATTTTGGCTGACTTTTGGGCTGGAGCTTCTCGTGGTTTGAGGCCTGGCTTGCTCCACCCCCTGCTCTTGAGATTCTCCCGGATGTGGGCTGGATTTTGGCTGCCTTTTGGTCTGGAGCTTCTCGTGGTTTGAGGCCTGGCTTGCTCCACCCCCTGCTCTTGAGATTCTCCTGGATGTGGGCTGGATTTTGGCTGCTTTTTGGGCTGGAGCTTCTCGTGGTTTGAGGCCTGGCTTGCTCCAACGCCCTGCTCTTGAGATTCTCCCGGATGTGGGCTGCATTTTGGCTGCCTTTTGGGCTGGAGCTTCTCGTGGTTTGAGGCCTGGCTTGCTCCACCCCCTGCTCTTGAGATTCTCCCAGATGTGGGCTGCATTTTGGCTGCCTTTTGGGCTGGAGCTTCTCATGGTTTGAGGCCTGGTTTGCTCCACCCCCTGCTCTTGAGATTCTCCCGGATGTGGGCTGCATTTTGGCTGCCTTTTGGGCTGGAGATTCTCGTGGTTTGAGGCCTGGCTTGCTCCACCCCCTGCTCTTGAGATTCTCCCAGATGTGGGCTGCATTTTGGCTTCCTTTTGGGCTGGAGCTTCTCGTGGTTTGAGGCCTGGCTTGCTCCACCCCCTGCTCTTGAGATTCTCCCGGATGTGGGCTGCATTTTGCTGCCTTTTGGGCTGGAGCTTCTTGTGGTTTGAGGCCTGGCTTGCTCCACCCCCTGCTCTTGAGATTCTCCCGGATGTGGGCTGCATTTTGGCTGACTCTTGGGCTGCAGCTTCTCGTGGTTTGAGGCCTGGCTTGCTCCACCCCCTGCTCTTGAGATTCTCCTCGATGTGGGCTGGATTTTGGCTGCCTTTTGGGCTGGAGCTTCTCGTGGTTTGAGGCCTGGCTTGCTCCACCCCCTGCTCTTGAGATTCTCCCGGATGTGGGCTGCATTTTGGCTGCCTTTTGGGCTGGAGCTTCTCGTGGTTTGGGGCCTGGCTTTCTCCACCCCCTGCTCTTGAGATTCTCCCGGATGTGGGCTGCATTTTGGCTGCCTTTTGGGCTGGAGTTTCTCGTGGTTTGGGGCCTGGCTTGCTCCACCCCCTGCTCTTGAGATTCTCCCGGATGTGGGCTGCATTTTGGCTGCATTTTGGGCTGGAGCTTCTCATGGTTTGAGGCCTGGCTTGCTCCACCCCCTGCTCTTGAGATTCTCCTGCATGTGGGCTGGATTTTGGCTGCCTTTTGGGCTGGAGCTTCTCGTGGTTTGAGGCCTGGCTTGCTCCACCCCCTGCTCTTGAGATTCTCCTGGATGTGGGCTGGATTTTGGCTGCCTTTTGGTCTGGAGCTTCTCGTGGTTTGAGGCCTGGCTTGCTCCACCCCCTGCTCTTGAGATTCTCCCGGATGTGGGCTGGATTTTGGCTGCTTTTTGGGCTGGAGCTTCTCGTTGTTTGAGGCCTGGCTTGCTCCACCGCCCTGCTCTTGAGATTCTCCCGGATGTGGGCTGCATTTTGGCTGCCTTTTGGGCTGGAGCTTCTCGTGGTTTGAGGCCTGGCTTGCTCCACCCCCTGCTCTTGAGATTCTCCCAGATGTGGGCTGCATTTTGGCTGCCTTTTGGGCTGGAGCTTCTCATGGTTTGAGGCCTGGTTTGCTCCACCCCCTGCTCTTGAGATTCTCCCGGATGTGGGCTGCATTTTGGCTGCCTTTTGGGCTGGAGATTCTCGTGGTTTGAGGCCTGGCTTGCTCCACCCCCTGCTCTTGAGATTCTCCCAGATGTGGGCTGCATTTTGGCTTCCTTTTGGGCTGGAGCTTCTCGTGGTTTGAGGCCTGGCTTGCTCCACCCCCTGCTCTTGAGATTCTCCCGGATGTGGGCTGCATTTTGCTGCCTTTTGGGCTGGAGCTTCTTGTGGTTTGAGGCCTGGCTTGCTCCACCCCCTGCTCTTGAGATTCTCCCGGATGTGGGCTGCATTTTGGCTGACTCTTGGGCTGCAGCTTCTCGTGGTTTGAGGCCTGGCTTGCTCCACCCCCTGCTCTTGAGATTCTCCTCGATGTGGGCTGGATTTTGGCTGCCTTTTGGGCTGGAGCTTCTCGTGGTTTGAGGCCTGGCTTGCTCCACCCCCTGCTCTTGAGATTCTCCCGGATGTGGGCTGCATTTTGGCTGCCTTTTGGGCTGGAGCTTCTCGTGGTTTGGGGCCTGGCTTTCTCCACCCCCTGCTCTTGAGATTCTCCCGGATGTGGGCTGCATTTTGGCTGCCTTTTGGGCTGGAGTTTCTCGTGGTTTGGGGCCTGGCTTGCTCCACCCCCTGCTCTTGAGATTCTCCCGGATGTGGGCTGCATTTTGGCTGCATTTTGGGCTGGAGCTTCTCATGGTTTGAGGCCTGGCTTGCTCCACCCCCTGCTCTTGAGATTCTCCTGCATGTGGGCTGGATTTTGGCTGCCTTTTGGGCTGGAGCTTCTCGTGGTTTGAGGCCTGGCTTGCTCCACCCCCTGCTCTTGAGATTCTCCTGGATGTGGGCTGGATTTTGGCTGCCTTTTGGTCTGGAGCTTCTCGTGGTTTGAGGCCTGGCTTGCTCCACCCCCTGCTCTTGAGATTCTCCCGGATGTGGGCTGGATTTTGGCTGCTTTTTGGGCTGGAGCTTCTCGTTGTTTGAGGCCTGGCTTGCTCCACCGCCCTGCTCTTGAGATTCTCCCGGATGTGGGCTGCATTTTGGCTGCCTTTTGGGCTGGAGCTTCTCGTGGTTTGTGGCCTGGCTTGCTCCACCCCCTGCTCTTGAGATTCTCCCAGATGTGGGCTGCATTTTGGCTGCCTATTGGGCTGGAGCTTCTCGTGGTTTGAGGCCTGGCTTGCTCCACCCCCTGCTCTTGAGATTCTCCCGGATGTGGGCTGCATTTTGGCTGCCTTTTGGGCTGGAGCTTCTTGTGGTTTGAGGCCTGGCTTGCTCCACCCCCTGCTCTTGAGATTCTCCCGGATGTGGGCTGCATTTTGGATGCCTTTTGGGCCAGAGCTTCTCGTGGTTTGAGGCCTGGCTTGCTCCACCCCCTGCTCTTGAGATTCTCCCGGATGTGGGCTGGATTTTGGCTGCCTTTTGGTCTGGAGCTTCTCGTGGTTTGAGGCCTGGCTTGCTCCACCCCCTGCTCCTGAGATTCTCCCGGATGTGGGCTGCATTTTGGCTGATTCTTGGGCTGGAGCTTCTCGTGGTTTGAGGCCTGGCTTGCTCCACCCCCTGCTCTTGAGATTCTCCCGGATGTGGGCTGCATTTTGGCTGCCTTTTGGGCTGGAGCTTCTCGTGGTTTGAGGCCTGGCTTGCTCCACCCCCTGCTCTTGAGATTCTCCCGGATGTGGGCTGCATTTTGGCTGATTCTTGGGCTGGAGCTTCTCGTGGTTTGAGGCCTGGCTTGCTCCACCCCCTGCTCTTGTGATTCTCCTGGATGTGGGCTGGATTTTGGCTGCTTTTTGGGCTGGAGCTTCTCGTGGTTTGAGGCCTGGCTTGCTCCACCCCCTGCTCTTGAGATTCTCCCGGATGTGGGCTGTATTTTCGCTGATTCTTGGGCTGGAGCTTCTCGTGGTTTGAGGCCTGGCTTGCTCCACCCCCTGCTCTTGAGATTCTCCCGGATGTGGGCTGGATTTTGGCTGCCTTTTGGGCTGGATCTTCTCGTTGTTTGAGGCCTGGCTTGCTCCAACGCCCTGCTCTTGAGATTCTCCCGGATGTGGGCTGGATTTTGGCTGCCTTTTGGGCTGGAGCTTCTCGTGGTTTGAGGCCTGGCTTGCTCCACCCCCTGCTCTTGAGATTCTCCCGGATGTGGGCTGCATTTTGGCTGCCTATTGGGCTGGAGGTTCTCGTGGTTTGAGGCCTGGCTTGCTCCACCCCCTGCTCTTGAGATTCTCCCGGATGTGGGCTGCATTTTGGCTGCCTTTTGGGCTGGAGCTTCTTGTGGTTTGAGGCCTCGCTTGCTCCACCCCCTGCTCTTGAGATTCTCCCGGATGTGGGCTGCATTTTGGCTGCCTTTTGGGCCAGAGCTTCTCGTGGTTTGAGGCCTGGCTTGCTCCACCCCCTGCTCTTGAGATTCTCCCGGATGTGGGCTGCATTTTGGCTGACTCTTGGGCTGGAGCTTCTCGTGGTTTGAGGCCTGGCTTGCTCCACCCCCTGCTCTTGATATTCTCCCGGATGTGGGCTGCATTTTGGCTGCCTTTTGGGCTGGAGCTTCTCGTGGTTTGAGGCCTGGCTTGCTCCACCCCCTGCTCTTGAGATTCTCCCGGATGTGGGCTGCATTTTGGCTGATTCTTGGGCTGGAGCTTCTCGTGGTTTGAGGCCTGGTTTGCTCCACCCCCTGCTCTTGAGATTCTCCCGGATGTGGGCTGGATTTTGGCTGCATTTTGGGCTGGAGCTTCTCGTGGTTTGAGGCCTGGCTTGCTCCACCCCCTGCTCTTGAGATTCTCCCGGATGTGGGCTGGATTTTGGCTGCCTTTTGGGCTGCAGCTTCTCGTGGTTTGGGGCCTGGCTTGCTCCACCCCCTGCTCTTGAGATTCTCCCGGATGTGGGCTGCATTTTGGCTGCCTTTTGGGCTGGAGTTTCTCGTGGTTTGGGGCCTGGCTTGTTCCACCCCCTGCTCTTGAGATTCTCCCGGATGTGTGCTGGATTTTGGCTGCATTTTGGGCTGGAGCTTCTCATGGTTTGAGGCCTGGCTTGCTCCACCCCCTGCTCTTGAGATTCTCCTGCATGTGGGCTGGATTTTGGCTGACTTTTGGGCTGGAGCTTCTCGTGGTTTGAGGCCTGGCTTGCTCCACCCCCTGCTCTTGAGATTCTCCTGGATGTGGGCTGGATTTTGGCTGCCTTTTGGTCTGGAGCTTCTCGTGGTTTGAGGCCTGGCTTGCTCCACCCCCTGCTCTTGAGATTCTCCCAGATGTGGGCTGCATTTTGGCTGCTTTTTGGGCTGGAGCTTCTCATGGTTTGAGGCCTGGTTTGCTCCACCCACTGCTCTTGAGATTCTCCCGGATGTGGGCTGCATTTTGGCTGACTATTGGGCTGGAGATTCTCGTGGTTTGAGGCCTGGCTTGCTCCACCCCCTGCTCTTGAGATTCTCCCGGATGTGGGCTGCATTTTGGCTGCCTTTTGGGCCAGAGCTTCTCGTGGTTTGAGGCCTGGCTTGCTCCACACCCTGCTCTTGAGATTCTCCCGGATGTGGGCTGCATTTTGGCTGATTCTTGGGCTGGAGATTCTCGTGGTTTGAGGCCTGGCTTGCTCCACCCCCTGCTCTTGAGATTCTCCTGGATGTGGGCTGGATTTTGGCTGACCTTTTGGGCTGGAGCTTCTCGTGGTTTGAGGCCTGGCTTGCTCCACCCCCTGCTCTTGAGATTCTCCCGGATGTGGGCTGTATTTTCGCTGATTCTTGGGCTGGAGATTCTCGTGGTTTGAGGCCTGGCTTGCTCCACCCCCTGCTCTTGAGATTCTCCCGGATGTGGGCTGCATTTTGGCTGCCTTTTGGGCTGGAGCTTCTCGTGGTTTGAGGCCTGGCTTGCTCCACCCCCTGCTCTTGATATTCTCCCGGATGTGGGCTGCATTTTGGCTGCCTATTGGGCTGGAGGTTCTCGTGGTTTGAGGCCTGGCTTGCTCCACCCCCTGCTCTTGATATTCTCGCGGATGTGGGCTGCATTTTGGCTACATTTTGGGCTGGAGCTTCTTGTAGTTTGAGGCCTGGCTTGCTCCACCCACTGCTCTTGAGATTCTCCCGGATGTGGCCTGCATTTTGGCTGCCTTTTGGGCTGGAGCTTCTCGTGGTTTGAGGCCTGGCTTGCTCCACCCCCTGCTCTTGAGATTCTCCCGGATGTGGGCTGGATTGTGGCTGCCTTTTGGGCTGGAGCTTCTCGTGGTTTGAGGCCTGGCTTGCTCCAAACTCTGCTCTTGAGTTTCTCCCGGATGTGGGCTGCATTTTGGCTGCCTTTAAGGCTGGAGCTTCTCGTGGTTTGAGGCCTGGCTTGCTCCACCCCCTGCTCTTGAGATTCTCCCGGATGTGGGCTGCATTTTGGCTGCATTTTGGGCTGGAGCTTCTCGTGGTTTGAGGCCTGGCTTGCTCCACCCCCTGCTCTTGAGATTCTCCCGGATGTGGGCTGCATTTTGGCTGCCTATTGGGCTGGAGCTTCTCGTGGTTTGAGGCCTGGCTTGCTCCACCCCCTGCTCTTGAGATTCTCCTGGATGTGGGCTGCATTTTGGCTGATTCTTGGGCTGGAGCTTCTCGTGGTTTGAGGCCTGGTTTGCTCCACCCCCTGCTCTTGAGATTCTCCCGGATGTGGGCTGGATTTTGGCTGCCTTTTGGGCTGGAGCTTCTCGTGGTTTGAGGCCTGGCTTGCTCCACCCCCTGCTCTTGAGATTCTCCCGGATGTGGGCTGCATTTTGGCTGCCTTTTGGGCTGGAGCTTCTCGTGGTTTGGGGCCTGGCTTGCTCCACCCCCTGCTCTTGAGATTCTCCCGGATGTGGGCTGCATTTTGGCTGCCTTTTGGGCTGGAGTTTCTCGTGGTTTGAGGCCTGGCTTGCTCCACCCCCTGCTCCTGAGATTCTCCCGGATGTGTGCTGGATTTTGGCTGCATTTTGGGCTGGAGCTTCTCATGGTTTGAGGCCTGGCTTGCTCCACCCCCTGCTCTTGAGATTCTTCTGCATGTGGGCTGGATTTTGGCTGACTTTTGGGCTGGAGCTTCTCGTGGTTTGAGGCCTGGCTTGCTCCACCCCCTGCTCTTGAGATTCTCCCGGATGTGGGCTGGATTTTGGCTGCCTTTTGGTCTGGAGCTTCTCGTGGTTTGAGGCCTGGCTTGCTCCACCCCCTGCTCTTGAGATTCTCCTGGATGTGGGCTGGATTTTGGCTGCTTTTTGGGCTGGAGCTTCTCGTGGTTTGAGGCCTGGCTTGCTCCAACGCCCTGCTCTTGAGATTCTCCCGGATGTGGGCTGCATTTTGGCTGCCTTTTGGGCTGGAGCTTCTCGTGGTTTGAGGCCTGGCTTGCTCCACCCCCTGCTCTTGAGATTCTCCCAGATGTGGGCTGCATTTTGGCTGCCTTTTGGGCTGGAGCTTCTCATGGTTTGAGGCCTGGTTTGCTCCACCCCCTGCTCTTGAGATTCTCCCGGATGTGGGCTGCATTTTGGCTGCCTTTTGGGCTGGAGATTCTCGTGGTTTGAGGCCTGGCTTGCTCCACCCCCTGCTCTTGAGATTCTCCCAGATGTGGGCTGCATTTTGGCTTCCTTTTGGGCTGGAGCTTCTCGTGGTTTGAGGCCTGGCTTGCTCCACCCCCTGCTCTTGATATTCTCCCGGATGTGGGCTGCATTTTGCTGCCTTTTGGGCTGGAGCTTCTTGTGGTTTGAGGCCTGGCTTGCTCCACCCCCTGCTCTTGAGATTCTCCCGGATGTGGGCTGCATTTTGGCTGACTCTTGGGCTGCAGCTTCTCGTGGTTTGAGGCCTGGCTTGCTCCACCCCCTGCTCTTGAGATTCTCCTGGATGTGGGCTGGATTTTGGCTGCCTTTTGGGCTGGAGCTTCTCGTGGTTTGAGGCCTGGCTTGCTCCACCCCCTGCTCTTGAGATTCTCCCGGATGTGGGCTGCATTTTGGCTGCCTTTTGGGCTGGAGCTTCTCGTGGTTTGGGGCCTGGCTTTCTCCACCCCCTGCTCTTGAGATTCTCCCGGATGTGGGCTGCATTTTGGCTGCCTTTTGGGCTGGAGTTTCTCGTGGTTTGGGGCCTGGCTTGCTCCACCCCCTGCTCTTGAGATTCTCCCGGATGTGTGCTGGATTTTGGCTGCATTTTGGGCTGGAGCTTCTCATGGTTTGAGGCCTGGCTTGCTCCACCCCCTGCTCTTGAGATTCTCCTGCATGTGGGCTGGATTTTGGCTGCCTTTTGGGCTGGAGCTTCTCGTGGTTTGAGGCCTGGCTTGCTCCACCCCCTGCTCTTGAGATTCTCCTGGATGTGGGCTGGATTTTGGCTGCCTTTTGGTCTGGAGCTTCTCGTGGTTTGAGGCCTGGCTTGCTCCACCCCCTGCTCTTGAGATTCTCCCGGATGTGGGCTGGATTTTGGCTGCTTTTTGGGCTGGAGCTTCTCGTTGTTTGAGGCCTGGCTTGCTCCACCGCCCTGCTCTTGAGATTCTCCCGGATGTGGGCTGCATTTTGGCTGCCTTTTGGGCTGGAGCTTCTCGTGGTTTGTGGCCTGGCTTGCTCCACCCCCTGCTCTTGAGATTCTCCCAGATGTGGGCTGCATTTTGGCTGCCTATTGGGCTGGAGCTTCTCGTGGTTTGAGGCCTGGCTTGCTCCACCCCCTGCTCTTGAGATTCTCCCGGATGTGGGCTGCATTTTGGCTGCCTTTTGGGCTGGAGCTTCTTGTGGTTTGAGGCCTGGCTTGCTCCACCCCCTGCTCTTGAGATTCTCCCGGATGTGGGCTGCATTTTGGCTGCCTTTTGGGCCAGAGCTTCTCGTGGTTTGAGGCCTGGCTTGCTCCACCCCCTGCTCTTGAGATTCTCCCGGATGTGGGCTGGATTTTGGCTGCCTTTTGGTCTGGAGCTTCTCGTGGTTTGAGGCCTGGCTTGCTCCACCCCCTGCTCCTGAGATTCTCCCGGATGTGGGCTGCATTTTGGCTGATTCTTGGGCTGGAGCTTCTCGTGGTTTGAGGCCTGGCTTGCTCCACCCCCTGCTCTTGAGATTCTCCCGGATGTGGGCTGCATTTTGGCTGCCTTTTGGGCTGGAGCTTCTCGTGGTTTGAGGCCTGGCTTGCTCCACCCCCTGCTCTTGAGATTCTCCCGGATGTGGGCTGCATTTTGGCTGATTCTTGGGCTGGAGCTTCTCGTGGTTTGAGGCCTGGCTTGCTCCACCCCCTGCTCTTGTGATTCTCCTGGATGTGGGCTGGATTTTGGCTGCTTTTTGGGCTGGAGCTTCTCGTGGTTTGAGGCCTGGCTTGCTCCACCCCCTGCTCTTGAGATTCTCCCGGATGTGGGCTGTATTTTCGCTGATTCTTGGGCTGGAGATTCTCGTGGTTTGAGGCCTGGCTTGCTCCACCCCCTGCTCTTGAGATTCTCCCGGATGTGGGCTGGATTTTGGCTGCCTTTTGGGCTGGAGCTTCTCGTTGTTTGAGGCCTGGCTTGCTCCAACGCCCTGCTCTTGAGATTCTCCCGGATGTGGGCTGGATTTTGGCTGCCTTTTGGGCTGGAGCTTCTCGTGGTTTGAGGCCTGGCTTGCTCCACCCCCTGCTCTTGAGATTCTCCCGGATGTGGGCTGCATTTTGGCTGCCTTTTGGGCTGGAGCTTCTTGTGGTTTGAGGCCTCGCTTGCTCCACCCCCTGCTCTTGAGATTCTCCCGGATGTGGGCTGCATTTTGGCTGCCTTTTGGGCCAGAGCTTCTCGTGGTTTGAGGCCTGGCTTGCTCCACCCCCTGCTCTTGAGATTCTCCTGGATGTGGGCTGGATTTTCGCTAATTCTTGGGCTGGAGATTCTCGTGGTTTGAGGCCTGGCTTGCTCCACCCCCTGCTCCTGAGATTCTCCCGGATGTGGGCTGCATTGTGGCTGATTCTTGGGCTGGAGCTTCTCATGGTTTGAGGCCTGGCTTGCTCCACCCCCTGCTCTTGAGATTCTCCCGGATGTGGGCTGCATTTTGGCTGCCTTTAAGGCTGGAGCTTCTCGTGGTTTGAGGCCTGGCTTGCTCCACCCCCTGCTCTTGAGATTCTCCCGGATGTGGGCTGCATTTTGGCTGCCTATTGGGCTGGAGGTTCTCGTGGTTTGAGGCCTGGCTTGCTCCACCCCCTGCTCTTGAGATTCTCCTGGATGTGGGCTGGATTTTGGCTGCCTTTTGGGCTGGAGCTTCTCGTGGTTTGAGGCCTGGCTTGCTCCACCCCCTGCTCTTGAGATTCTCCCGGATGTGGGCTGTATTTTCGCTGATTCTTGGGCTGGAGCTTCTCGTGGTTTGAGGCCTGGCTTGCTCCACCCCCTGCTCTTGAGATTCTCGCGGATGTGGGCTGCATTTTGGCTACATTTTGGGCTGGAGCTTCTTGTAGTTTGAGGCCTGGCTTGCTCCACCCCCTGCTCTTGAGATTCTCCCGGATGTGGCCTGCATTTTGGCTGCCTTTTGGGCTGGAGCTTCTCGTGGTTTGAGGCCTGGCTTGCTCCACCCCCTGCTCTTGAGATTCTCCCGGATGTGGGCTGGATTGTGGCTGCCTTTTGGGCTGGAGCTTCTCGTGGTTTGAGGCCTGGCTTGCTCCAAACTCTGCTCTTGAGTTTCTCCCGGATGTGGGCTGCACTTTGGCTGCCTTTAAGGCTGGAGCTTCTCGTGGTTTGAGGCCTGGCTTGCTCCACCCCCTGCTCTTGAGATTCTCCCGGATGTGGGCTGCATTTTGGCTGCCTTTTGGGCTGGAGCTTCTCGTGGTTTGAGGCCTGGCTTGCTCCACCCCCTGCTCTTGAGATTCTCCCGGATGTGGGCTGCATTTTGGCTGCCTTTTGGGCTGGAGCTTCTCGTGGTTTGGGGCGTGGCTTGCTCCACCCCCTGCTCTTGAGATTCTCCCGGATGTGGGCTGCATTTTGGCTGCCTATTGGGCTGGAGCTTCTCGTGGTTTGAGGCCTGGCTTGCTCCACCCCCTGCTCTTGAGATTCTCCCGGATGTGGGCTGCATTTTGGCTGATTCTTGGGCTGGAGCTTCTCGTGGTTTGAGGCCTGGCTTGCTCCACCCCCTGCTCTTGAGTTTCTCCCAGATGTGGGCTGCATTTTGGCTGCCTTTTGGGCTGGAGCTTCTCGTGGTTTGAGGCCTGGCTTGCTCCACCCCCTGCTCTTGAGATTCTCCCGGATGTGGGCTGCATTTTGGCTGATTCTTGGGCTGGAGCTTCTTGTGGTTTGAGGCCTGGCTTGCTCCACCCCCTGCTCTTGAGATTCTCCCGGATGTGGGCTGCATTTTGGCTGATTCTTGGGCTGGAGCTTCTCGTGGTTTGAGGCCTGGCTTGCTCCACCCCCTGCTCTTGAGATTCTCCCGGATGTGGGCTGCATTTTGGCTGCCTTTTGGGCTGGAGCTTCTCGTGGTTTGAGGCCTGGCTTGCTCCACCCCCTGCTCTTGAGATTCTCCCAGATGTGGGCTGCATTTTGGCTGCCTTTTGGGCTGGAGCTTCTCGTGGTTTGGGGCCTGGCTTGCTCCACCCCCTGCTCTTGAGATTCTCCCGGATGTGGGCTGCATTTTGGCTGCCTTTTGGGCTGGAGCTTCTCGTGGTTTGAGGCCTGGCTTGCTCCACCCCCTGCTCTTGAGATTCTCCCAGATGTGGGCTGCATTTTGGCTGCCTATTGGGCTGGAGGTTCTCGTGGTTTGAGGCCTGGCTTGCTCCACCCCCTGCTCTTGAGATTCTCCCGGATGTGGGCTGCATTTTGGCTGCCTTTTGGGCTGGAGCTTCTCGTTGTTTGAGGCCTGGGTTGTTCCAACGCCCCGCTCTTGAGATTCTCCCAGATGTGGGCTGCATTTTGGCTGCCTTTTGGGCTGGAGCTTCTCGTGGTTTGGGGCCTGGCTTGCTCCACCCCCTGCTCTTGAGATTCTCCCGGATGTGGGCTGCATTTTGGCTGCCTTTTGGGCTGGAGTTTCTCGTGGTTTGGGGCCTGGCTTGCTCCACCCCCTGCTCTTGAGATTCTCCCGGATGTGTGCTGGATTTTGGCTGCATTTTGGGCTGGAGCTTCTCATGGTTTGAGGCCTGGCTTGCTCCACCCCCTGCTCTTGAGATTCTCCTGCATGTGGGCTGGATTTTGGCTGCCTTTTGGGCTGGAGCTTCTCGTGGTTTGAGGCCTGGCTTGCTCCAACGCCCTGCTCTTGAGATTCTCCCGGATGTGGGCTGCATTTTGGCTGCCTTTTGGGCTGGAGCTTCTCGTGGTTTGAGGCCTGGCTTGCTCCACCCCCTGCTCTTGAGATTCTCCCAGATGTGGGCTGCATTTTGGCTGCATATTGGGCTGGAGGTTCTCGTGGTTTGAGGCCTGGCTTGCTCCACCCCCTGCTCTTGAGATTCTCCCGGATGTGGGCTGCATTTTGGCTGCCTTTTGGGCTGGAGCTTCTTGTGGTTTGAGGCCTGGCTTGCTCCACCCCCTGCTCTTGAGATTCTCCCGGATGTGGGCTGCATTTTGGCTGCGTTTTGGGCCAGAGCTTCTCGTGGTTTGAGGCCTGGCTTGCTCCGCCCCCTGCTCTTGAGATTCTCCCGGATGTGGGCTGCATTTTGGCTGCCTTTTGGGCTGGAGCTTCTCATGGTTTGAGGCCTGGCTTGCTCCACCCCCTGCTCTTGAGATTCTCCTGCATGTAGGCTGGATTTTGGCTGCCTTTTTGGCTGGAGCTTCTCGTGGTTTGAGGCCTGGCTTGCTCCAACGCCCTGCTCTTGAGATTCTCCCGGATGTGGGCTGCATTTTGGCTGCCTTTTGGGCTGGAGCTTCTCGTGGTTTGAGGCCTGGCGTGCTCCACCCCCTGCTCTTGAGATTCTCCCAGATGTGGGCTCCATTTTGGCTGCCTATTGGGCTGGAGGTTCTCGTGGTTTGAGGCCTGGCTTGCTCCACCCCCTGCTCTTGAGATTCTCCTGGATGTGGGCTGCATTTTGGCTGCCTTTTGGGCTGGAGCTTCTCGTGGTTTGAGGCCTGGCTTGCTCCACCCCCTGCTCCTGAGATTCTCCCGGATGTGGGCTGCATTTTGGCTGATTCTTGGGCTGGAGCTTCTCGTGGTTTGAGGCCTGGCTTGCTCCACCCCCTGCTCTTGAGATTCTCCCGGATGTGGGCTGCATTTTGGCTGCCTTTAAGGCTGGAGCTTCTCGTGGTTTGAGGCCTGGCTTGCTCCACCCCCTGCTCTTGAGATTCTCCCGGATGTGGGCTGCATTTTGGCTGCCTTTTGGGCTGGAGCTTCTCGTGTTTTGAGGCCTGCCTTGCTCCATCCCCTGCTCTTGAGATTCTCCCGGATGTGGGCTGCATTTTGGCTGCCTTTTGGGGTGGAGCTTCTCGTGGTTTGGGGCCTGGCTTGCTCCACCCCCTGCTCTTGAGATTCTCCCGGATGTGGGCTGCATTTTGGCTGCCTTTTGGGCTGGAGATTATCATGGTTTGAGGACTGGCTTGCTCCACCCCCTGCTCTTGAGATTCTCCTGGATGTGGGCTGCATTTTGGCTGCCTTTTGGGCTGGAGCTTCTTGTGGTTTGAGGCCTGGCTTGCTCCACCCCCTGCTCTTGAGATTCTCCGGATGTGGGCTGCATTTTGGCTGCCTTTTGGGCTGGAGCTTCTCGTGGTTTGAGGCCTGGCTTGCTCCACCCCCTGCTCTTGAGATTCTCCCTGATGTGGGCTGGATTGTGGCTGCCTATTGGGCTGGAGCTTCTCGTGGTTTGAGGCCTGGCTTGCTCCAACCCCTGCTCTTGAGATTCTCCCGGATGTGGGCTGCATTTTGGCTGCCTTTTGGGCTGGAGCTTCTCGTGGTTTGAGGCCTGCCTTGCTCCACCCCCTGCTCTTGAGATTCTCCCGGATGTGGGCTGCATTTTGGCTGCCTTTAAGGCTGGAGCTTCTCGTGGTTTGGGGCCTGGCTTGCTCCACCCCCTGCTCCTGAGATTCTCCCGGATGTGGGCTGCATTTTGGCTGATTCTTGGGCTGGAGCTTCTCGTGGTTTGAGGCCTGGCTTGCTCCACTCCCTGCTCTTGAGATTCTCCCGGATGTGGGCTGCATTTTGGCTGCCTTTAAGGCTGGAGCTTCTCGTGGTTTGAGGCCTGGCTTGCTCCACCCCCTGCTCTTGAGATTCTCCCGCATGTGGGCTGCATTTTGGCTGCCTTTTGGGCTGGAGCTTCTCGTGGTTTGAGGCCTGCCTTGCTCCATCCCCTGCTCTTGAGATTCTCCCGGATGTGGGCTGCATTTTGGCTGCCTTTTGGGCTGGAGCTTCTCGTGGTTTGAGGCCTGCCTTGCTCCATGCCCTGCTCTTGAGATTATCCCAGATGTGGGCTGCATTTTGGCTGCATTTGGAGCTGGAGATTCTCATGGTTTGAGGACTGGCTTGCTCCACCCCCTGCTCTTGAGATTCTCCCGGAGGTGGGCTGCATTTTGGCTGCCTTTTGGGCTGGAGTTTCTCGTGGTTTGAGGCCTGGCTTGCTCCACCCCCTGCTCTTGAGATTCTCCCGGATGTGGCCTGCATTTTGCCTGCTTTTTGGGCTGGAGCTTCTTGTAGTTTGAGGCCTGGCTTGCTCCACCCCCTGCTCTTGATATTCTCGCGGATGTGGGCTGCATTTTGGCTATATTTTGGGCTGGAGCTTCTTGTAGTTTGAGGCCTGGCTTGCTCCACCCCCTGCTCTTGAGATTCTCCTGGATGTGGGCTGCATTTTGGCTGCCTTTTGGGCTGGAGCTTCTCGTGGTTTGAGGCCTGGCTTGCTCCACCCCCTGCTCTTGATATTCTCGCGGATGTGGGCTGCATTTTGGCTGCCTATTGGGCTGGAGGTTCTCGTGGTTTGAGGCCTGGCTTGCTCCACCCCCTGCTCTTGAGATTCTCCCGGATGTGGGCTGCATTTTGGCTGCCTTTTGGGCTGGAGCTTCTCGTGGTTTGAGGCCTGGCTTGCTCCACCCCCTGCTCTTGAGATTCTCCCGGATGTGGGCTGGATTTTGGCTGCCTTTTGGGCTGGAGCTTCTCGTGGTTTGAGGCCTGCCTTGCTCCACCCCCTGCTCTTGAGATTCTCCCGGATGTGGGCTGCATTTTGGCTGCCTTTTGGGCTGGAGCTTCTTGTGGTTTGAGGCCTGGCTTGCTCCACCCCCTGCTCTTGAGATTCTCCCAGATGTGGGCTGCATTTTGGCTGCCTTTTGGGCTGGAGCTTCTCGTGGTTTGAGGCCTGGCTTGCTCCACCCCCTGCTCTTGAGATTCTCCCTGATGTGGGCTGGATTGTGGCTGCCTATTGGGCTGGAGCTTCTCGTGGTTTGAGGCCTGGCTTGCTCCACCCCCTGCTCTTGAGATTCTCCCGGATGTGGGCTGCATTTTGGCTGCCTATTGGGCTGGAGATTCTCGTGGTTTGAGGCCTGGCTTGCTCCACCCCCTGCTCTTGAGATTCTCCCGGATGTGGGCTGCATTTTGGCTGCCTTTAAGGCTAGGAGCTTCTCGTGGTTTGAGGCCTGGCTTGCTCCACCCCCTGCTCTTGATATTCTCGCGGATGTGGGCTGCATTTTGGATACATTTTGGGCTGGAGCTTCTTGTAGTTTGAGGCCTGGCTTGCTCCACCCCCTGCTCTTGAGATTCTCCCGGATGTGGGCTGCATTTTGGCTGCCTTTTGGGCTGGAGCTTCTCGTGGTTTGAGGCCTGGCTTGCTCCACCCCCTGCTCTTGAGATTCTCCCAGATGTGGGCTGCATTTTGGCTGCCTTTTGGGCTGGAGCTTCTCGTGGTTTGAGGCCTGCCTTGCTCCACCCCCTGCTCTTGAGATTCTCCCGGATGTGGGCTGCATTTTGGCTGCCTTTAAGGCTGGAGCTTCTCGTGGTTTGGGGCCTGGCTTGCTCCACCCCCTGCTCCTGAGATTCTCCCGGATGTGGGCTGCATTTTGGCTGATTCTTGGGCTGGAGCTTCTCGTGGTTTGAGGCCTGGCTTGCTCCACCCCCTGCTCTTGAGATTCTCCCGGATGTGGGCTGCATTTTGGCTGCCTTTAAGGCTGGAGCTTCTCGTGGTTTGAGGCCTGGCTTGCTCCACCCCCTGCTCTTGAGATTCTCCCGGATGTGGGCTGCATTTTGGCTGCCTTTTGGGCTGGAGCTTCTCGTGGTTTGAGGCCTGCCTTGCTCCATCCCCTGCTCTTGAGATTCTCCCGGATGTGGGCTGCATTTTGGCTGCCTTTTGGGCTGGAGCTTCTCGTGGTTTGAGGCCTGCCTTGCTCCATCCCCTGCTCTTGAGATTCTCCCGGATGTGGGCTGCATTTTGGCTGCATTTGGAGCTGGAGATTCTCATGGTTTGAGGACTGGCTTGCTCCACCCCCTGCTCTTGAGATTCTCCTGCATGTTGGCTGCATTTTGGCTGCCTTTTGGGCTGGAGTTTCTCGTGGTTTGAGGCCTGGCTTGCTCCACCCCCTGCTCTTGAGATTCTCCTGGATGTGGCCTGCATTTTGGCTGCTTTTTGGGCTGGAGCTTCTTGTAGTTTGAGGCCTGGCTTGCTCCACCCCCTGCTCTTGAGATTCTCGCGGATGTGGGCTGCATTTTGGCTGCCTTTAAGGCTGGAGCTTCTTGTAGTTTGAGGCCTGGCTTGCTCCACCCCCTGCTCTTGAGATTCTCCCGGATGTGGGCTGCATTTTGGCTGCCTTTTGGGCTGGAGCTTCTCGTGGTTTGAGGCCTGGCTTGCTCCACCCCCTGCTCTTGAGATTCTCCCAGATGTGGGCTGCATTTTGGCTGCCTTTTGGGCTGGAGCTTCTCGTGGTTTGAGGCCTGGCTTGCTCCACCCCCTGCTGTTGATATTCTCCCGGATGTGGGCTGCATTTTGGCTGCCTATTGGGCTGGAGGTTCTCGTGGTTTGAGGCCTGGCTTGCTCCACCCCCTGCTCTTGAGATTCTCCCGGATGTGGGCTGCATTTTGGCTGCCTTTTGGGCTGGAGCTTCTCGTGGTTTGAGGCCTGGCTTGCTCCACCCCCTGCTCTTGAGATTCTCCCAGATGTGGGCTGCATTTTGGCTGCCTTTTGGGCTGGAGCTTCTCGTGGTTTGAGGCCTGGCTTGCTCCACCCCCTGCTCTTGAGATTCTCCCTGATGTGGGCTGCATTTTGGCTGCCTTTTGGGCTGGAGCTTCTCGTGGTTTGGGGCCTGGCTTGCTCCACCCCCTGCTCTTGAGATTCTCCCGGATGTGGGCTGCATTTTGGCTGCCTATTGGGCTGGAGATTCTCGTGGTTTGAGGCCTGGCTTGCTCCACCCCCTGCTCTTGAGATTCTCCCGGATGTGGGCTGCATTTTGGCTGCCTTTAAGGCTAGGAGCTTCTCGTGGTTTGAGGCCTGGCTTGCTCCACCCCCTGCTCTTGATATTCTCGCGGATGTGGGCTGCATTTTGGATACATTTTGGGCTGGAGCTTCTTGTAGTTTGAGGCCTGGCTTGCTCCACCCCCTGCTCTTGAGATTCTCCCGGATGTGGGCTGCATTTTGGCTGCCTTTTGGGCTGGAGCTTCTCGTGGTTTGAGGCCTGGCTTGCTCCACCCCCTGCTCTTGAGATTCTCCCAGATGTGGGCTGCATTTTGGCTGCCTTTTGGGCTGGAGCTTCTCGTGGTTTGAGGCCTGCCTTGCTCCACCCCCTGCTCTTGAGATTCTCCCGGATGTGGGCTGCATTTTGGCTGCCTTTAAGGCTGGAGCTTCTCGTGGTTTGGGGCCTGGCTTGCTCCACCCCCTGCTCCTGAGATTCTCCCGGATGTGGGCTGCATTTTGGCTGATTCTTGGGCTGGAGCTTCTCGTGGTTTGAGGCCTGGCTTGCTCCACCCCCTGCTCTTGAGATTCTCCCGGATGTGGGCTGCATTTTGGCTGCCTTTAAGGCTGGAGCTTCTCGTGGTTTGAGGCCTGGCTTGCTCCACCCCCTGCTCTTGAGATTCTCCCGGATGTGGGCTGCATTTTGGCTGCCTTTTGGGCTGGAGCTTCTCGTGGTTTGAGGCCTGCCTTGCTCCATCCCCTGCTCTTGAGATTCTCCCGGATGTGGGCTGCATTTTGGCTGCCTTTTGGGCTGGAGCTTCTCGTGGTTTGAGGCCTGCCTTGCTCCATCCCCTGCTCTTGAGATTCTCCCGGATGTGGGCTGCATTTTGGCTGCATTTGGAGCTGGAGATTCTCATGGTTTGAGGACTGGCTTGCTCCACCCCCTGCTCTTGAGATTCTCCTGCATGTTGGCTGCATTTTGGCTGCCTTTTGGGCTGGAGTTTCTCGTGGTTTGAGGCCTGGCTTGCTCCACCCCCTGCTCTTGAGATTCTCCTGGATGTGGCCTGCATTTTGGCTGCTTTTTGGGCTGGAGCTTCTTGTAGTTTGAGGCCTGGCTTGCTCCACCCCCTGCTCTTGAGATTCTCGCGGATGTGGGCTGCATTTTGGCTGCCTTTAAGGCTGGAGCTTCTTGTAGTTTGAGGCCTGGCTTGCTCCACCCCCTGCTCTTGAGATTCTCCCGGATGTGGGCTGCATTTTGGCTGCCTTTTGGGCTGGAGCTTCTCGTGGTTTGAGGCCTGGCTTGCTCCACCCCCTGCTCTTGAGATTCTCCCAGATGTGGGCTGCATTTTGGCTGCCTTTTGGGCTGGAGGTTCTCGTGGTTTGAGGCCTGGCTTGCTCCACCCCCTGCTGTTGATATTCTCCCGGATGTGGGCTGCATTTTGGCTGCCTATTGGGCTGGAGGTTCTCGTGGTTTGAGGCCTGGCTTGCTCCACCCCCTGCTCTTGAGATTCTCCCGGATGTGGGCTGCATTTTGGCTGCCTTTTGGGCTGGAGCTTCTCGTGGTTTGAGGCCTGGCTTGCTCCACCCCCTGCTCTTGAGATTCTCCCGGAGGTGGGCTGCATTTTGGCTGCCTTTTGGGCTGGAGCTTCTCGTGGTTTGAGGCCTGGCTTGCTCCACCCCCTGCTCTTGAGATTCTCCCAGATGTGGGCTGCATTTTGGCTGCCTTTTGGGCTGGAGCTTCTCGTGGTTTGAGGCCTGGCTTGCTCCACCCCCTGCTCTTGAGATTCTCCTGGATGTGGGCTGCATTTTGGCTGCCTTTTGGGCTGGAGCTTCTCGTGGTTTGAGGCCTGGGTTGCTTCACCCCCCGCTCTTGAGATTCTCCTGGATGTGGGCTGGATTTTGGCTGCCTTTTGGGCTAGAGATTCTCGTGGTTTGAGGCCTGGCTTGCTCCACCCCCTGCTCTTGATATTCTCGCGGATGTGGGCTGCATTATGTCTACATTTTGGGCTGGAGCTTCTTGTGGTTTGAGGCCTGGCTTGCTCCACCCCCTGCTCTTGATATTCTCCCGGATGTGGGCTGGATTTTGGCTGCCTTTTGGGCTGGAGCTTCTCGTGGTTTGAGGCCTGACTTGCTCCACCCCCTGCTCTTGAGATTCTCACGGAGGTGGGCTGGATTGTGGCTGCATTTTAGGCTGGAGCTTCTCGTGGTTTGAGGCCTGGCTTGCTCCACCCCCTGCTCTTGAGATTCTCCCGGATGTGGGCTGCATTTTGGCTGCATTTTGGGCTGGAGCTTCTCGTGGTTTGGGGCCTGGCTTGCTCCACCCCCTGCTCTTGAGATTCTCCCGGATGTGGGCTGCATTTTGGCTGATTCTTGGGCTGGAGCTTCTCGTGGTTTGAGGCCTGCCTTGCTCCACGCTCTGCTCTTGAGATTCTCCCGGATATGGGCTGCATTTTGGCTGCATTAAGCCTGGAGTTTCTCGTGGTTTGAGGCCTGGCTTGCTCCACACCCTGCTCTTGAGATTCTCCCACATGTGGGCTGCATTTTGGCTGCCTTTTGGGCTGGAGCTTCTCGTGGTTTGAGGCCTGGCTTGCTCCACCCCCTGCTCTTGAGATTCTCCCGGATGTGTCCTGCATTTTTGCTGCATTTAGGGCTGGAGCTTCTCATGGTTTGAGGCCTGGCTTGCTCCACTCCCTGCTCTTGATATTCTCCCGGATGTGGGCTGCATTTTGGCTGCTTTGTGGGCTGGTGCTTCTCGTGGTTTGAGGTCTGGCTTGCTCCACCCCCTGCTCTTGAGATTCTCCTGGATGTGGGCTGCATTTTGGCTGCTTTTTGGGCTGGAGCTTCTCGTTGTTTGAGGCCTGGCTTGTTCCAACGCCCTGCTCTTGAGATTCTCCCGGATGTGGGCTGCATTGTGGCTGCCTTTTGGGCTGGAGCTTCTCGTGGTTTGAGGCCTGGCTTGCTCCACCCCCTGCTCTTGATATTCTCCTGGATGTGGGCTGCATTTTGGCTGCCTATTGGGCTGGAGGTTCTCGTGGTTTGAGGCCTGGCTTGCTCCACCCCCTGCTCTTGAGATTCTCCCGGATGTGGGCTGCATTTTGGCTGCCTATTGGGCTCGAGATTCTCGTGGTTTGAGGCCTGGCTTGCTCCACCCCCTGCTCTTGATATTCTCCCGGATGTGGGCTGGATTGTGGCTGCATTTTGGGCTGGAGCTTCCAATGGTTTGAGGCCTGGCTTGCTCCACACCCTGCTCTTGATACTATCCTCGAGGAGGGCTGGATTTTGGCTGCCTTTTGGTCTGGAGCTTCTCGTGGTTTGAGGCCTGGCTTGCTCCAACCCCTGCTCTTGAGATTCCCCGGATGTGGGCTGCATTTGGGCTGATTCTTGGGCTGGAGCTTCTCGTGGTTTGAGGCCTGGCTTGCTCCACCCCCTGCTCTTGAGATTCTCCCGGAGGTGGGCTGCATTTTGGCTGCCTTTTGGGCTGGAGCTTCTCGTGGTTTGAGGCCTGGCTTGCTCCACCCCCTGCTCTTGAGATTCTCCCGGATGTGGGCTGCATTTTGGCTGCATTTTGGGCTGGAGCTTCTCGTGGTTTGGGGCCTGGCTTGCTCCACCCCCTGCTCTTGAGATTCTCCCGGATGTGGGCTGCATTTTGGCTGATTCTTGGGCTGGAGCTTCTCGTGGTTTGAGGCCAGGCTTGCTCCACGCTCTGCTCTTGAGATTCTCCCGGATGTGGGCTGCATTTTGGCTGCATTAAGGCTGGAGTTTCTCGTGGTTTGAGGCCTGGCTTGCTCCACACCCTGCTCTTGAGATTCTCCCACATGTGGGCTGCATTTTGGCTGCCTTTTGGGCTGGAGCTTCTCGTGGTTTGAGGCCTGGCTTGCTCCACCCCCTGCTCTTGAGATTCTCCCGGATGTGTCCTGCATTTTTGCTGCATTTAGGGCTGGAGCTTCTCATGGTTTGAGGCCTGGCTTGCTCCACTCCCTGCTCTTGATACTATCCTCGAGGAGGGCTGGATTTTGGCTGCCTTTTGGTCTGGAGCTTCTCGTGGTTTGAGGCCTGGCTTGCTCCAACCCCTGCTCTTGAGATTCCCCGGATGTGGGCTGCATTTGGGCTGATTCTTGGGCTGGAGCTTCTCGTGGTTTGAGGCCTGGCTTGCTCCACCCCCTGCTCTTGAGATTCTCCCGGAGGTGGGCTGCATTTTGGCTGCCTTTTGGGCTGGAGCTTCTCGAGGTTTGAGGCCTGGCTTGCTCCATCCCCTGCTCTTGATATTCTCCCGGATGTGGGCTGCATTTTGGCTGCCTTTAAGGCTGGAGCTTCTCGTGGTTTGAGGCCTGGCTTGCTCCACCCCCTGCTCTTGATATTCTCCCGGATGTGGGCTGTATTTTCGCTGATTCTTGGGCTGGAGATTCTCGTGGTTTGAGGCCTGGCTTGCTCCACCCCCTGCTCTTGATATTCTCCCGGATGTGGGCTGGATTTTGGCTGCCTTTTGGGCTGGAGCTTCTCGTGGTTTCAGGCCTGACTTGCTCCACCCCCTGCTCTTGAGATTCTCACGGAGGTGGGCTGGATTGTGGCTGCATTTTAGGCTGGAGCTTCTCGTGGTTTGAGGCCTGGCTTGCTCCACCCCCTGCTCTTGAGATTCTCCCGGATGTGGGCTGCATTTTGGCTGCCTTTTGGGCTGGAGCTTCTCGTGGTTTGAGGCCTGGCTTGCTCCACCCCCTGCTCTTGAGATTCTCCCGGATGTGGGCTGCATTTTGGCTGCCTATTGGGCTGGGGATACTCGTGGTTTGAGGCCTGGCTTGCTCCACCCCCTGCTCTTGATATTCTCCCGGATGTGGGCTGCATTTTGGCTGCCTTTTGGGCTGGAGCTTCTCGTGGTTTGAGGCCTGGCTTGCTCCACCCACTGCTCTTGAGATTGTCCCGGATGTGAGCTGCATTTTGGCTGCCTTTAAGGCTGGAGCTTCTCGTGGTTTGGGGCCTGGCTTGCTCCACCCCCTGCTCTTGAGATTCTCCCGGATGTGGGCTGCATTTTGGCTGATTCTTGGGCTGGAGCTTCTCGTGGTTTGAGGCCTGGCTTGCTCCACCCCCTGCTCTTGAGATTCTCCCGGATGTGGGCTGCATTTTGGCTGCCTTTTGGGCTATCGCTTCTCGAGGTTTGAGGCCTGGCTTGCTCCACCCCCTGCTCTTGAGATTCTCCCGGATGTGGGCTGCATTTTGGCTGATTCTTGGGCTGGAGCTTCTCGTGGTTTGAGGCCTGGCTTGCTCCACCCACTGCTCTTGAGATTCTCCCGGATGTGGGCTGCATTTTGGCTGCCTTTTGGTCTGGAGCTTCTCGTGGTTTGAGGCCTGGCTTGCTCCACCCCCTGCTCTTGAGATTCTCACGGAGGTGGGCTGCATTTTGGCTGCTTTTTGGGCTGGAGCTTCTCGTTGTTTGAGGCCTGGCTTGCTCCAACACCCTGCTCTTGAGATTCTCCCAGATGTGGGCTGGATTTTGGCTGCCTTTTGGGCTGGAGCTTCTCGTGGTTTGAGGCCTGGCTTGCTCCACCCTCTGCTCTTGAGATTCTCCCAGATGTGGGCTGCATTTTGGCTGCATTTTGGGCTGGAGCTTCTCGTGGTTTGAGGCCTGGCTTGCTCCACCCCCTGCTCTTGAGATTCTTCCGGATGTGGGCTGCATTTTGGCTGCCTTTTGAGCTGGAGCTTCTCGTGGTTTGAGGCCTGGCTTGCTCCACCCCCTGCTCTTGAGATTCTCCCGGATGTGGGCTGCATTTTGGCTGATTCTTGGGCTGGAGCTTCTCGTGGTTTGAGGCCTGGCTTGCTCCACGCTCTGCTCTTGAGATTCTCCCGGATGTGGGCTGCATTTTGGCTGCATTAAGGCTGGAGTTTCTCGTGGTTTGAGGCCTGGCTTGCTCCACACCCTGCTCTTGAGATTCTCCCACATGTGGGCTGCATTTTGGCTGCCTTTTGGGCTGGAGCTTCTCGTGGTTTGAGGCCTGGCTTGCTCCACCCCCTGCTCTTGAGATTCTCCCGGATGTGTCCTGCATTTTTGCTGCATTTAGGGCTGGAGCTTCTCATGGTTTGAGGCCTGGCTTGCTCCACTCCCTGCTCTTGATATTCTCCCGGATGTGGGCTGCATTTTGGCTGCCTTTTGGGCTGGAGCTTCTCGTGGTTTGAGGCCTGGCTTGCTCCACCCCCTGCTCTTGAGATTCTCCCGGATGTGGGCTGCATTTTGGCTGCCTTTTGGGCTGGAGCTTCTCGTGGTTTGAGGCCTGGCTTGCTCCACCCCCTGCTCTTGAGATTCTCCCGGATGTGGGCTGCATTTTGGCTGATTCTTGGGCTGGAGCTTCTCGTGGTTTGAGGCCTGGCTTGCTCCACCCCCTGCTCTTGAGATTCTCCCGGATGTGGGCTGCATTTTGGCTGCCTTTTGGTCTGGAGCTTCTCGTGGTTTGAGGCCTGGCTTGCTCCACCCCCTGCTCTTGAGATTCTCCCGGAGGTGGGCTGCATTTTGGCTGCTTTTTGGGCTGGAGCTTCTCGTTGTTTGAGGCCTGGCTTGCTCCAACACCCTGCTCTTGAGATTCTCCCAGATGTGGGCTGGATTGTGGCTGCATTTCGGGCTGGAGCTTCCAATGGTTTGAGGCCTGGCTTGCTCCACCCCCTGCTCTTGATACTATCCTCGAGGAGGGCTGGATTTTGGCTGCCTTTTGGTCTGGAGCTTCTCGTGGTTTGAGGCCTGGCTTGCTCCACCCCCTGCTCTTGAGATTCCCCGGATGTGGGCTGCATTTGGGCTGATTCTTGGGCTGGAGCTTCTCGTGGTTTGAGGCCTGGCTTGCTCCACCCCCTGCTCTTGAGATTCTCCCGGAGGTGGGCTGTATTTTGGCTGCCTTTTGGGCTGGAGCTTCTCGAGGTTTGAGGCCTGGCTTGCTCCATCCCCTGCTCTTGATATTCTCCCGGTTGTGGGCTGCATTTTGGCTGCCTTTTGGGCTGGAGCTTCTCGTGGTTTGAGGCCTGGCTTGCTCCACCCCCTGCTCTTGATATTCTCCCGGATGTGGGCTGTATTTTCGCTGATTCTTGGGCTGGAGATTCTCGTGGTTTGAGGCCTGGCTTGCTCCACCCCCTGCTCTTGATATTCTCCCAGATATGGGCTGGATTGTGGCTGCATTTTGGGCTGGAGCTTCCAATGGTTTGAGGCCTGGCTTGCTCCACACCCTGCTCTTGATACTGTCCTCCAGGTGGGCTGGATTTTGGCTGCCTTTTGGTCTGGAGCTTCTCGTGGTTTGAGGCCTGGCTTGCTCCACCCCCTGCTCTTGAGATTCCCCGGATGTGGGCTGCATTTGGGCTGATTCTTGGGCTGGAGCTTCTCGTGGTTTGAGGCCTGGCTTGCTCCACCCCCTGCTCTTGAGATTCTCCCGGAGGTGGGCTGCATTTTGGCTGCCTTTTGGGCTGGAGCTTCTCGAGGTTTGAGGCCTGGCTTGCTCCATCCCCTGCTCTTGATATTCTCCCGGATGTGGGCAGCATTTTGGCTGCCTTTAAGGCTGGAGCTTCTCGTGGTTTGAGGCCTGGCTTGCTCCACCCCCTGCTCTTGAGATTCTCCCGGATATGGGCTGTATTTTCGCTGATTCTTGGGCTGGAGATTCTCGTGGTTTGAGGCCTGGCTTGCTCCACCCCCTGCTCTTGAGATTCTCCCGGATGTGGGCTGCATTTTGGCTGCCTTTTGGGCTGGAGCTTCTCGTGGTTTGAGGCCTGGCTTGCTCCACCCCCTGCTCTTGATATTCTCCTGGATGTGGGCTGCATTTTGGCTGCCTATTGGGCTGGAGGTTCTCGTTGTTTGAGGCCTGGCTTGCTCCACCCCCTGCTCTTGATATTCTCGCGGATGTGGGCTGCATTTTGGCTACATTTTGGGCTGGAGCTTCTTGTAGTTTGAGGCCTGGCTTGCTCCACCCCCTGCTCTTGAGATTCTCCCGGATGTGGCCTGCATTTTGGCTGCCTTTTGGGCTGGAGCTTCTCGTGGTTTGAGGCCTGGCTTGCTCCACCCCCTGCTCTTGAGATTCTCCTGGATGTGGGCTGGATTGTGGCTGCCTTTTGGGCTGGAGCTTCTCGTGGTTTGAGGCCTGGCTTGCTCCACCCCCTGCTCTTGAGATTCTCCCGGATGTGGGCTGCATTTTGGCTGCCTTTAAGGCTGGAGCTTCTCGTGGTTTGAGGCCTGGCTTGCTCCACGCCCTGCTCTTGATATTCTCCCGGATGTGGGCTGGATTGTGGCTGCATTTTGGGCTGGAGCTTCCAATGGTTTGAGGCGTGCCTTGCTCCACCCCCTGCTCTTGAGATTCTCCCACATGTGGGCTGCATTTTGGCTGCCTTTTGGGCTGGAGCTTCTCGTGGTTTGAGGCCTGGCTTGCTCCACCCCCTGCTCTTGAGATTCTCCTGGATGTGGGCTGTATTTTCGCTGATTCTTGGGCTGGAGCTTCTCGTGGTTTGAGGCCTGGCTTGCTCCACCCCCTGCTCTTGAGATTCTCCCGGAGGTGGGCTGCATTTTGGCTGCCTTTTGGGCTGGAGCTTCTCGTGGTTTGAGGCCTGGCTTGCTCCACACCCTGCTCTTGAGATTCTTCCGGATGTGGGCTGCATTTTGGCTGCCTTTTGGGCTGGAGCTTCTCGTGGTTTGGGGCCTGGCTTGCTCCACCCCCTGCTCTTGAGATTCTCCTGGATGTGGGCTGCATTTTGGCTGCCTTTTGGGCTGGACCTTCTCGTGGTTTGAGGCCTGGCTTCCTCCACCCCCTGCTCTTGATATTCTCCCGGATGTGGGCTGCATTTTGGCTGCCTTTTGGGCTGGAGCTTCTCGTGGTTTGAGGCCTGGCTTGCTCCACCCCCTGCTCTTGCTATTCTCCCGGATGTGGGCTGCATTTTGGCTGCCTTTTGGGCTGGAGCTTCTCGTGGTTTGAGGCCTGGCTTGCTCCACCCCCTGCTCTTGAGATTCTCCCTGATGTGGGCTGGATTGTGGCTGCATTTTGGGCTGGAGCTTCTCGTGGTTTGAGGCCTGGCTTGCTCCACCCCCTGCTCTTGAGATTCTCCCGGATGTGGGCTGCATTTTGGCTGCCTATTGGGCTTGAGATTCTCGTGGTTTGAGGCCTGGCTTGCTCCACCCCCTGCTCTTGAGATTCTCCCGGAGGTGGGCTGGAGTTTGGCTGCCTTTTGGGCTGGAGCTTCTCGTGGTTTGAGGCCTGGCTTGCTCCACCCCCTGCTCTTGAGATTCTCCCGGATGTGGGCTGCATTTTGGGTGCCTTTAAGGCTGGAGCTTCTCGTGGTTTGAGGCCTGGCTTGCTCCACCCCCTGCTCTTGATATTCTCCCGCAGTTGGGCTGGATTTTGGCTGCCTTTTGGGCTGGAGCTTCTCGTGGTTTGAGGCCTGGCTTGCTCCACCCCCTGCTCTTGAGATTCTCCCGGATGTGGGCTGCATTTTGGCTGCCTTTTGGGCTGGAGCTTCCAATGGTTTGAGGCCTGCCTTGCTCCACACCCTGCTCTTGATACTCTCCTCCAGGTGGGCTGGATTTTGGCTGCCTTTTGGGCTGGAGCTTCTCGTGGTTTGAGGCCTGGCTTGCTCCACCCCCTGCTCTTGAGATTCTCCCGGATGTGGGCTGGAGTTTGGCTGACTTTTGGGCTGGAGCTTCTCGTGGTTTGAGGCGTGGCTTCTCCACCCCCTGCTCTTGATATTCTCCTGGAGCAGGGCTGCATTTTGGCTGCATTTTGGGCTATAGCTTCTCGAGGTTTGAGTCCTGGCTTGCTCCACCCCCTGCTCTTGAGATTCTCCCGGATGTGGGCTGCATTTTGGCTGCCTTTTGGGCTGGAGCTTCTCGTGGTTTGAGGCCTGGATTGATCCACACCCTGCTCTTGAGATTCTCCCGGATGTGGCCTGCATTTTGGCTGCCTATTGGGCTGGAGCTTCTCGTGGTTTGAGGCCTGGCTTGCTCCACCCCCTGCTCTTGATATTCTCCCGGATGTGGGCTGGATTGTGGCTGCATTTTGGGCTGGAGCTTCCAATGGTTTGAGGCCTGGCTTGCTCCACACCCTGCTCTTGATACTCTCCTCCAGGTGGGCTGGATTTTGGCTGCCTTTTGGTCTGGAGCTTCTCGTGGTTTGAGGCCTGGCTTGCTCCACCCCCTGCTCTTGAGATTCCCCGGATGTGGGCTGCATTTGGGCTGATTCTTGGGCTGGAGCTTCTCGTGGTTTGAGGCCTGGCTTGCTCCACCCCCTGCTCTTGAGATTCCCCGGATGTGGGCTGCATTTTGGCTGCCTTTTGGGCTGGAGCTTCTCGAGGTTTGAGGCCTGGCTTGCTCCATCCCCTGCTCTTGATATTCTCCCGGATGTGGGCAGCATTTTGGCTGCCTTTAAGGCTGGAGCTTCTCGTGGTTTGAGGCCTGGCTTGCTCCACCCCCTGCTCTTGAGATTCTCCCGGATGTGGGCTGTATTTTCGCTGATTCTTGGACTGGAGCTTCTCGTGGTTTGAGGCCTGGCTTGCTCCACCCCCTGCTCTTGAGATTCTCCCGGATGTGGTCTGGATTTTGGCTGCCTTTTGGGCTGGAGCTTCTCGTGGTTTGAGGCCTGGCTTGCTCCACCCCCTGCTCTTGAGATTCTCCTGGATGTGGGCTGGATTTTGGCTGCCTATTGGGCTGGAGGTTCTCGTGGTTTGAGGCCTGGCTTGCTCCACCCCCTGCTCTTGATATTCTCGCGGATGTGGGCTGCATTTTGGCTACATTTTGGGCTGGAGCTTCTTGTAGTTTGAGGCCTGGCTTGATCCACCCCCTGCTCTTGAGATTCTCCCGGATGTGGGCTGCATTTTGGCTGCCTTTTGAGCTGGAGCTTCTCGTGGTTTGAGGCCTGGCTTGCTCCACCCGCTGCTCTTGAGATTCCCCGGATGTGGGCTGGAGTTTGGCTGCCTTTTGGGCTGGAGCTTCTCGTGGTTTGAGGCCTGGCTTGCTCCACCCCCTGCTCTTGATATTCTCCCGGATGTGGGCAGCATTTTGGCTGCCTTTAAGGCTGGAGCTTCTCGTGGTTTGAGGCCTGGCTTGCTCCACCCCCTGCTCTTGAGATTCTCCCGGATGTGGGCTGTATTTTCGCTGATTCTTGGGCTGGAGATTCTCGTGGTTTGAGGCCTGGCTTGCTCCACCCCCTGCTCTTGAGATTCTCCCGGATGTGGGCTGCATTTTGGCTGCCTTTTGGGCTGGAGCTTCTCGTGGTTTGAGGCCTGGCTTGCTCCACCCCCTGCTCTTGAGATTCTCCTGGATGTGGGCTGGATTTTGGCTGCCTATTGGGCTGGAGGTTCTCGTGGTTTGAGGCCTGGCTTGCTCCACCCCCTGCTCTTGATATTCTCGCGGATGTGGGCTGCATTTTGGCTACATTTTGGGCTGGAGCTTCTTGTAGTTTGAGGCCTGGCTTGCTCCACCCCCTGCTCTTGAGATTCTCCCGGATGTGGGCTGCATTTTGGCTGCCTTTTGGGCTGGAGCTTCTCGTGGTTTGAGGCCTGGCTTGCTCCACCCCCTGCTCTTGAGATTCTCCCGGATGTGGGCTGGATTGTGGCTGCCTTTTGGGCTGGAGCTTCTCGTGGTTTGAGGCCTGGCTTGCTCCACCCCCTGCTCTTGAGATTCTCCCGGATGTGGGCTGCATTTTGGCTGCCTTTAAGGCTGGAGATTCTCGTGGTTTGAGGCCTGGCTTGCTCCACCCCCTGCTCTTGATATTCTCCCTGATGTGGGCTGGATTGTGGCTGCATTTTGGGCTGGAGCTTCCAATGGTTTGAGGGGTGCCTTGCTCCACCCCCTGCTCTTGAGATTCTCCCACATGTGGGCTGCATTTTGGCTGCCTTTTGGGCTGGAGCTTCTCGTGGTTTGAGGCCTGGCTTGCTCCACCCCCTGCTCTTGAGATTCTCCTGGATGTGGGCTGTATTTTCGCTGATTCTTGGGCTGGAGCTTCTCGTGGTTTGAGGCCTGGCTTGCTCCACCCCCTGCTCTTGAGATTCTCCCGGAGGTGGGCTGCATTTTGGCTGCCTTTTGGGCTGGAGCTTCTCGTGGTTTGAGGCCTGGCTTGCTCCACCCCCTGCTCTTGAGATTCTCCCGGAGGTGGGCTGCATTTTGGCTGCCTTTTGGGCTGGAGCTTCTCGTGGTTTGAGGCCTGGCTTGCTCCACCCCCTGCTCTTGAGATTCTCCCGGATGTGGGCTGGATTTTGGCTGCCTTTTGGGCTGGAGCTTCTCGTGGTTTGAGGCCTGGCTTGCTCCACCCCCTGCTCTTGAGATTCTCCCAGATGTGGCCTGCATTTTGGCTGCATTTTGGGCTGGAGCTTCTCGTGGTTTGAGGCCTGGCTTGCTCCACCCCCTGCTCTTGAGATTCTCCTGGATGTGGGCTGGAGTTTGGCTGCCTTTTGGGCTGGAGCTTCTCGTGGTTTGAGGCCTGGCTTGCTCCACCCCCTGCTCTTGAGATTCTCCCGGATGTGGGCTGCATTTTGGCTGCCTTTAAGGCTGGAGCTTCTCGTGGTTTGAGGCCTGGCTTGCTCCACCCCCTGCTCCTGAGATTCTCCCGCAGTTGGGCTGGATTGTGGCTGCCTTTTGGGCTGGAGCTTCTCGTGGTTTGAGGCCTGGCTTGCTCCACCCCCTGCTCTTGAGATTCTCCCGGATGTGGGCTGCATTTTGGCTGCCTTTAACGCTGGAGATTCTCGTGGTTTGAGGCCTGGCTTGCTCCACCCCCTGCTCTTGATATTCTCCCTGATGTGGGCTGGATTGTGGCTGCATTTTGGGCTGGAGCTTCCAATGGTTTGAGGCCTGCCTTGCTCCACACCCTGCTCTTGATATTCTCCTCCAGGTGGGCTGGATTTTGGCTGCATTTGGGGCTGGAGCTTCTCGTGGTTTGAGGCCTGGCTTGCTCCACCCCCTGCTCTTGATATTCTCCTGGATGTGGGCTGCATTTTGGCTGCATTTTGGGCTGGGGCTTCTCGTGGTTTGAGGCCTGGCTTGCTCCACCCCCTGCTCTTGAGATTCTCCCGGATGTGGGCTGGAGTTTGGCTGCCTTTTGGGCTGGAGCTTCTCGTGGTTTGAGGCGTGGCTTGCTCCACCCCCTGCTCTTGATATTCTCCTGGAGCAGGGCTGCATTTTGGCTGCATTATGGGCTATAGCTTCTCGAGGTTTGAGTCCTGGCTTGCTCCACCCCCTGCTCTTGAGATTCTCCCGGATGTGGGCTGCATTTTGGCTGCCTTTTGGGCTGGAACTTCTCGTGGTTTGAGGCCTGGATTGATCCACCCCCTGCTCTTGAGATTCTCCTGGATGTGGGCTGCATTTTGGCTGCATTTTGGGCTGGAGCTTCTCATGGTTTGAGGCCTGGCTTGCTCCACCCCCTGCTCTTGAGATTCTCCCGGACGTGGGCTGCATTTTGGCTGCATTTTGGGCTGGAGCTTCTCGTGGTTTGAGGCCTGGCTTGCTCCACCCCCTGCTCTTGAGATTCTCCCGGATGTGGGCTGCATTTTGGCTGCCTATTGGGCTGGAGCTTCTCGTGGTTTGAGGCCTGGCTTGCTCCACCCCCTGCTCTTGATATTCTCCCTGATTTGGGCTGGATTGTGGCTCCATTTTGGGCTGGAGCTTCCAATGGTTTGAGGCCTGGCTTGCTCCACACCCTGCTCTTGATACTCTTCTCTAGGTGGGCTGGATTTTGGCTGCCTTTTGGTCTGGAGCTTCTCGTGGTTTGAGGCCTGGCTTGCTCCACCCCCTGCTCTTGAGATTCCCCGGATGTGGGCTGCATTTGGGCTGATTCTTGGGCTGGAGCTTCTCGTGCTTTGAGGCCTGGCTTGCTCCACCCCCTGCTCTTGAGATTCTCCCGGACGTGGGCTGCATATTGGCTGCCTTTTGGGCTGGAGCTTCTCGAGGTTTGAGGCCTGCCTTGCTCCATCCCCTGCTCTTGATATTCTCCCGGATGTGGGCTGCATTTTGGCTGCCTTTAAGGCTGGAGATTCTCGTGGTTTGAGGCCTGGCTTGCTCCACCCCCTGCTCTTGAGATTCTCCCGGATGTGGGCTGTATTTTCGCTAATTCTTGGGCTGGAGATTCTCGTGGTTTGAGGCCTGGCTTGCTCCACCCCCTGCTCTTGAGATTCTCGCGGATGTGGGCTGTATTTTCGCTGATTCTTGGGCTGGAGCTTCTCGTGGTTTGAGGCCTGGCTTGCTCCACCCCCTGCTCTTGAGATTCTCCCGGAGGTGGGCTGCATTTTGGCTGCCTTTTGGGCTGGAGCTTCTCGTGGTTTGAGGCCTGGCTTGCTCCACCCCCTGCTCTTGAGATTCTCCTGGATGTGGGCTGCATTTTGGCTGCCTTTTGGGCTGGAGCTTCTCGTGGTTTGAGGCCTGGCTTCCTCCACCCCCTGCTCTTGAGATTCTCCCGGATGTGGGCTGGATTTTGGCTGCCTTTTGGGCTGGAACTTCTCGTGGTTTGAGGCCTGGCTTGCTCCACCCCCTGCTCTTGAGATTCTCCCGGATGTGGGCTGCACTTTGGCTGCCTTTTGGGCTGGAGCTTCTCGTGGTTTGAGGCCTGGCTTGCTCCACACCCTGCTCTTGAGATTCTCCCGGATGTGGGCTGCATTTTGGCTGCCTTTTGGGCTGGAGCTTCTCATGGTTTGAGGCCTGGATTGCTCCATCCCCTGCTCTTGATATTCTCCCGGATGTGGGCTGCATTTTGGCTGATTCTTGGGCTGGAGCTTCTCGTGGTTTGAGGCCTGGCTTGCTCCACCCCCTGCTCTTGAGATTCTCCCGGATGTGGGCTGCATTTTGGCTGCCTTTTGGGCTGGAGCTTCTCGAGGTTTGAGGCCTGCCTTGCTCCATCCCCTGCTCTTGATATTCTCCCGGATGTGGGCTGCATTTTGGCTGCATTTTGGGCTGGAGCTTCTCGTGGTTTGAGGCCTGGCTTGCTCCACACCCTGCTCTTGATATTCTCCCGGATGTGGGCTGCATTTTGGCTGCCTTTTGGGCTGGAGCTTCTCGTGGTTTGAGGCCTGCCTTGCTCCACCCCCTGCTCTTGAGATTCTCCCCAATGTGGGCTGCATTTTGGCTGCCTTTTGGGCTGGAGCTTCTCGTGGTTTGAGGCCTGCCTTGCTCCAACCCCTGCTCTTGAGATTCTCCCGGATGTGGGCTGCATTTAGGCTGCCTTTTGGGCTGGAGCTTCTTGTGGTTTGAGGCCTGGCTTGCTCCACCCCCTGCTCTTGCTATTCACTCAGATGTGGGCTGCATTTTGGCTGATTCTTGGGCTGGAGCTTCTCGTGGTTTGAGGCCTGGCTTGCTCCACCCCCTGCTCTTGCTATTCACTCGGATGTTGGCTGCATTTTGGCTGATTCTTGGGCTGGAGCTTCTCGTGGTTTGAGGCCTGGCTTGCTCCACCCCCTGCTCTTGAGATTCTCCCGGATGTGGGCTGCATTTTGGCTGCCTTTTGGGCTGGAGCTTCTCATGGTTTGAGGCCTGACTTGCTCCACCCCCTGCTCTTGAAATTGTCCCGGATATGGTCTGGATTTTGGCTGCATTTTGGGCTGGAGCTTCTCGTGGTTTGAGGCCTGGCTTGCTCCACCCCCTGCTCTTGATATTCTCCCGGATGTGGGCTGCATTTTGGCTGACTTTTGGGCTGGAGCTTCTCGTGGTTTGAGGCCTGGCTTGCTGCACCCCCTGCTCTTGAGATTCTCCCGGATGTGGGCTGCATTTTGGCTGCATTTTGGGCTGGAGCTTCTCGTGGTTTGAGGCCTGGCTTGCTCCACCCCCTGCTCTTGAGATTCTCCCGGATGTGGGCTGCATTTAGGCTGCCTTTTGGGCTGGAGCTTCTTGTGGTTTGAGGCCTGGCTTGCTCCACCCCCTGCTCTTGAGATTCTCCCGGATGTGGGCTGCATTTTGGCTGCCTTTTGGTCAGGAGCTTCTCGTGGTTTGAGGCCTGGCTTGGTCCACCTCCTGCTCTTGAGATTCTCCCGCATGTGGGCTGCATTTTGGCTGCCTTTTGGTCAGGAGCTTCTCGTGGTTTGAGGCCTGGCTTGCTCCACCCCCTGCTCTTGAGATTCTCCCGGAGGTGGGCTGCATTTTGTCTGCCTTTTGGGCTATAGCTTCTCGAGGTTTGAGGCCTGGCTTGCTCCACCCCCTGCTCTTGAGATTCTCCCCAATGTGGGCTGCATTTTGGCTAATTCTTGGGCTGGAGCTTCTCGTGGTTTGACGCCTGGCTTGCTCCACCCCCTGCTCTTGAAATTGTCCCGGATGTGGGCTGCATTTTGGCTGCATATTTGCCTGGAGCTTCTCGTGGTTTGAGGCCTGGCTTGCTCCACCCCCTGCTCTTGAGATTCTCCCGGATGTGGGCTGCATTTTGGCTGCCTTTGGGCTGGAGCTTCTCGTGCTTTGAGGTCTGGGTTGCTCCATCCCCTGCTCTTGATATTCTCCCGGATGTGGGCTGCATTTTGGCTGCCTTTAAGGCTGGAGCTTCTCGTGGTTTGAGGCCTGGCTTGCTCCACCCCCTTCTCTTGAGATTCTCCCCGATGTGGGCTGCATTTTGGCTGATTCTTGGGCTGGAGATTCTCGTGGTTTGAGGCCTGGCTTGCTCCACCCCCTGCTCTTGAGATTCTCCCGGATGTGGGCTGCATTTTGGCTGCCTTTTGGGCTGGAGCTTCTCGTGGTTTGAGGCCTGGCTTGCTCCAGCCCCTGCTCTCGAGATTCTCCCGGATGTGGGCTGCATTTTGGTGCAGTTTGGGCTGGAGCTTCTCGTGGTTTGAGGCCTGGCTTGCTCCACCCCCTGCTCTTGAGATTCTCCCGGAGGTGGGCTGCATTTTGGCTGCCTTTTGGGCTGGAGCTTCTCGTGGTTTGAGGCCTGGCTTGCTCCACCCCCTGCTCTTGAGATTCTCCCGGATGTGGGCTGTATTTTCGCAGATTCTTGGGCTGGAGATTCTCGTGGTTTGAGGCCTGGCTTGCTCCACCCCCTGCTCTTGAGATTCTCCCGGATGTGGGCTGCATTTTGGCTGCCTTTTGGGCTGGAGCTTCTCGTGGTTTGAGGCCTGGCTTGCTCCACACCCTGCTCTTGAGATTCTCCCGGATGTGGGCTGCATTTTGGCTGCCTTTAAGGCTGGAGATTCTCGTGGTTTGAGGCCTGGCTTGCTCCACCCCCTGCTCTTGAGATTCTCCCGGATGTGGGCTGGATTTTGGCTGCATTTTGGGCAGGAGCTTCTCGTGGTTTGAGGCCTGGCTTGCTCCACCCCCTGCTCTTGAGATTCTCCCGGATGTGGGCTGGATTTTGGCTGCATTTAAGGCTGGAGCTTCTCGTGGTTTGAGGCCTGGCTTGCTCCACCCCCTGCTCTTGAGATTCTCCCGGATGTGGGCTGCATTTTGGCTGCATTTTGGGCTGGAGCTTCTCGTGGTTTGAGGCCTGGCTTGCTCCACCCCCTGCTCTTGAGATTCTCCCTGATGTGTGCTGGATTTTGGCTGCCTTTTGGGCTGGAGCTTCTCGTGGTTTGAGGCCTGGCTTGCTCCACGCCCTGCTCTTGATATTCTCCCGGATGTGGGCTGGATTGTGGCTGCATTTTGGGCTGGAGCTTCCAATGGTTTGAGGCGTGCCTTGCTCCACCCCCTGCTCTTGAGATTCTCCCACATGTGGGCTGCATTTTGGCTGCCTTTTGGGCTGGAGCTTCTCGTGGTTTGAGGCCTGGCTTGCTCCACCCCCTGCTCTTGAGATTCTCCTGGATGTGGGCTGTATTTTCGCTGATTCTTGGGCTGGAGCTTCTCGTGGTTTGAGGCCTGGCTTGCTCCACCCCCTGCTCTTGAGATTCTCCCGGAGGTGGGCTGCATTTTGGCTGCCTTTTGGGCTGGAGCTTCTCGTGGTTTGAGGCCTGGCTTGCTCCACACCCTGCTCTTGAGATTCTTCCGGATGTGGGCTGCATTTTGGCTGCCTTTTGGGCTGGAGCTTCTCGTGGTTTGGGGCCTGGCTTGCTCCACCCCCTGCTCTTGAGATTCTCCTGGATGTGGGCTGCATTTTGGCTGCCTTTTGGGCTGGACCTTCTCGTGGTTTGAGGCCTGGCTTCCTCCACCCCCTGCTCTTGATATTCTCCCGGATGTGGGCTGCATTTTGGCTGCCTTTTGGGCTGGAGCTTCTCGTGGTTTGAGGCCTGGCTTGCTCCACCCCCTGCTCTTGCTATTCTCCCGGATGTGGGCTGCATTTTGGCTGCCTTTTGGGCTGGAGCTTCTCGTGGTTTGAGGCCTGGCTTGCTCCACCCCCTGCTCTTGAGATTCTCCCTGATGTGGGCTGGATTGTGGCTGCATTTTGGGCTGGAGCTTCTCGTGGTTTGAGGCCTGGCTTGCTCCACCCCCTGCTCTTGAGATTCTCCCGGATGTGGGCTGCATTTTGGCTGCCTATTGGGCTTGAGATTCTCGTGGTTTGAGGCCTGGCTTGCTCCACCCCCTGCTCTTGAGATTCTCCCGGAGGTGGGCTGGAGTTTGGCTGCCTTTTGGGCTGGAGCTTCTCGTGGTTTGAGGCCTGGCTTGCTCCACCCCCTGCTCTTGAGATTCTCCCGGATGTGGGCTGCATTTTGGCTGCCTTTAAGGCTGGAGCTTCTCGTGGTTTGAGGCCTGGCTTGCTCCACCCCCTGCTCTTGATATTCTCCCGCAGTTGGGCTGGATTTTGGCTGCCTTTTGGGCTGGAGCTTCTCGTGGTTTGAGGCCTGGCTTGCTCCACCCCCTGCTCTTGAGATTCTCCCGGATGTGGGCTGCATTTTGGCTGCCTTTTGGGCTGGAGCTTCCAATGGTTTGAGGCCTGCCTTGCTCCACACCCTGCTCTTGATACTCTCCTCCAGGTGGGCTGGATTTTGGCTGCCTTTTGGGCTGGAGCTTCTCGTGGTTTGAGGCCTGGCTTGCTCCACCCCCTGCTCTTGAGATTCTCCCGGATGTGGGCTGGAGTTTGGCTGACTTTTGGGCTGGAGCTTCTCGTGGTTTGAGGCGTGGCTTCTCCACCCCCTGCTCTTGATATTCTCCTGGAGCAGGGCTGCATTTTGGCTGCATTTTGGGCTATAGCTTCTCGAGGTTTGAGTCCTGGCTTGCTCCACCCCCTGCTCTTGAGATTCTCCCGGATGTGGGCTGCATTTTGGCTGCCTTTTGGGCTGGAGCTTCTCGTGGTTTGAGGCCTGGATTGATCCACACCCTGCTCTTGAGATTCTCCCGGATGTGGCCTGCATTTTGGCTGCCTATTGGGCTGGAGCTTCTCGTGGTTTGAGGCCTGGCTTGCTCCACCCCCTGCTCTTGATATTCTCCCGGATGTGGGCTGGATTGTGGCTGCATTTTGGGCTGGAGCTTCCAATGGTTTGAGGCCTGGCTTGCTCCACACCCTGCTCTTGATACTCTCCTCCAGGTGGGCTGGATTTTGGCTGCCTTTTGGTCTGGAGCTTCTCGTGGTTTGAGGCCTGGCTTGCTCCACCCCCTGCTCTTGAGATTCCCCGGATGTGGGCTGCATTTGGGCTGATTCTTGGGCTGGAGCTTCTCGTGGTTTGAGGCCTGGCTTGCTCCACCCCCTGCTCTTGAGATTCCCCGGATGTGGGCTGCATTTTGGCTGCCTTTTGGGCTGGAGCTTCTCGAGGTTTGAGGCCTGGCTTGCTCCATCCCCTGCTCTTGATATTCTCCCGGATGTGGGCAGCATTTTGGCTGCCTTTAAGGCTGGAGCTTCTCGTGGTTTGAGGCCTGGCTTGCTCCACCCCCTGCTCTTGAGATTCTCCCGGATGTGGGCTGTATTTTCGCTGATTCTTGGACTGGAGCTTCTCGTGGTTTGAGGCCTGGCTTGCTCCACCCCCTGCTCTTGAGATTCTCCCGGATGTGGGCTGCATTTTGGCTGCCTTTTGGGCTGGAGCTTCTCGTGGTTTGAGGCCTGGCTTGCTCCACCCCCTGCTCTTGAGATTCTCCTGGATGTGGGCTGGATTTTGGCTGCCTATTGGGCTGGAGGTTCTCGTGGTTTGAGGCCTGGCTTGCTCCACCCCCTGCTCTTGATATTCTCGCGGATGTGGGCTGCATTTTGGCTACATTTTGGGCTGGAGCTTCTTGTAGTTTGAGGCCTGGCTTGATCCACCCCCTGCTCTTGAGATTCTCCCGGATGTGGGCTGCATTTTGGCTGCCTTTTGAGCTGGAGCTTCTCGTGGTTTGAGGCCTGGCTTGCTCCACCCGCTGCTCTTGAGATTCCCCGGATGTGGGCTGGAGTTTGGCTGCCTTTTGGGCTGGAGCTTCTCGTGGTTTGAGGCCTGGCTTGCTCCACCCCCTGCTCTTGATATTCTCCCGGATGTGGGCAGCATTTTGGCTGCCTTTAAGGCTGGAGCTTCTCGTGGTTTGAGGCCTGGCTTGCTCCACCCCCTGCTCTTGAGATTCTCCCGGATGTGGGCTGTATTTTCGCTGATTCTTGGGCTGGAGATTCTCGTGGTTTGAGGCCTGGCTTGCTCCACCCCCTGCTCTTGAGATTCTCCCGGATGTGGGCTGCATTTTGGCTGCCTTTTGGGCTGGAGCTTCTCGTGGTTTGAGGCCTGGCTTGCTCCACCCCCTGCTCTTGAGATTCTCCTGGATGTGGGCTGGATTTTGGCTGCCTATTGGGCTGGAGGTTCTCGTGGTTTGAGGCCTGGCTTGCTCCACCCCCTGCTCTTGATATTCTCGCGGATGTGGGCTGCATTTTGGCTACATTTTGGGCTGGAGCTTCTTGTAGTTTGAGGCCTGGCTTGCTCCACCCCCTGCTCTTGAGATTCTCCCGGATGTGGGCTGCATTTTGGCTGCCTTTTGGGCTGGAGCTTCTCGTGGTTTGAGGCCTGGCTTGCTCCACCCCCTGCTCTTGAGATTCTCCCGGATGTGGGCTGGATTGTGGCTGCCTTTTGGGCTGGAGCTTCTCGTGGTTTGAGGCCTGGCTTGCTCCACCCCCTGCTCTTGAGATTCTCCCGGATGTGGGCTGCATTTTGGCTGCCTTTAAGGCTGGAGATTCTCGTGGTTTGAGGCCTGGCTTGCTCCACCCCCTGCTCTTGATATTCTCCCTGATGTGGGCTGGATTGTGGCTGCATTTTGGGCTGGAGCTTCCAATGGTTTGAGGGGTGCCTTGCTCCACCCCCTGCTCTTGAGATTCTCCCACATGTGGGCTGCATTTTGGCTGCCTTTTGGGCTGGAGCTTCTCGTGGTTTGAGGCCTGGCTTGCTCCACCCCCTGCTCTTGAGATTCTCCTGGATGTGGGCTGTATTTTCGCTGATTCTTGGGCTGGAGCTTCTCGTGGTTTGAGGCCTGGCTTGCTCCACCCCCTGCTCTTGAGATTCTCCCGGAGGTGGGCTGGATTTTGGCTGCCTTTTGGGCTGGAGCTTCTCGTGGTTTGAGGCCTGGCTTGCTCCACCCCCTGCTCTTGAGATTCTCCCTGATGTGGGCTGGATTGTGGCTGCATTTTGGGCTGGAGCTTCTCGTGGTTTGAGGCCTGGCTTGCTCCACCCCCTGCTCTTGAGATTCTCCTGGATGTGGGCTGGAGTTTGGCTGCCTTTTGGGCTGGAGCTTCTCGTGGTTTGAGGCCTGGCTTGCTCCACCCCCTGCTCTTGAGATTCTCCCGGATGTGGGCTGCATTTTGGCTGCCTTTAAGGCTGGAGCTTCTCGTGGTTTGAGGCCTGGCTTGCTCCACCCCCTGCTCCTGAGATTCTCCCGCAGTTGGGCTGGATTGTGGCTGCCTTTTGGGCTGGAGCTTCTCGTGGTTTGAGGCCTGGCTTGCTCCACCCCCTGCTCTTGAGATTCTCCCGGATGTGGGCTGCATTTTGGCTGCCTTTAACGCTGGAGATTCTCGTGGTTTGAGGCCTGGCTTGCTCCACCCCCTGCTCTTGATATTCTCCCTGATGTGGGCTGGATTGTGGCTGCATTTTGGGCTGGAGCTTCCAATGGTTTGAGGCCTGCCTTGCTCCACACCCTGCTCTTGATATTCTCCTCCAGGTGGGCTGGATTTTGGCTGCATTTGGGGCTGGAGCTTCTCGTGGTTTGAGGCCTGGCTTGCTCCACCCCCTGCTCTTGATATTCTCCTGGATGTGGGCTGCATTTTGGCTGCATTTTGGGCTGGGGCTTCTCGTGGTTTGAGGCCTGGCTTGCTCCACCCCCTGCTCTTGAGATTCTCCCGGATGTGGGCTGGAGTTTGGCTGCCTTTTGGGCTGGAGCTTCTCGTGGTTTGAGGCGTGGCTTGCTCCACCCCCTGCTCTTGATATTCTCCTGGAGCAGGGCTGCATTTTGGCTGCATTATGGGCTATAGCTTCTCGAGGTTTGAGTCCTGGCTTGCTCCACCCCCTGCTCTTGAGATTCTCCCGGATGTGGGCTGCATTTTGGCTGCCTTTTGGGCTGGAACTTCTCGTGGTTTGAGGCCTGGATTGATCCACCCCCTGCTCTTGAGATTCTCCTGGATGTGGGCTGCATTTTGGCTGCATTTTGGGCTGGAGCTTCTCGTGGTTTGAGGCCTGGCTTGCTCCACCCCCTGCTCTTGAGATTCTCCCGGATGTGGGCTGCATTTTGGCTGCATTTTGGGCTGGAGCTTCTCGTGGTTTGAGGCCTGGCTTGCTCCACCCCCTGCTCTTGAGATTCTCCTGGATGTGGGCTGCATTTTGGCTGCCTATTGGGCTGGAGCTTCTCGTGGTTTGAGGCCTGGCTTGCTCCACCCCCTGCTCTTGATATTCTCCCTGATTTGGGCTGGATTGTGGCTCCATTTTGGGCTGGAGCTTCCAATGGTTTGAGGCCTGGCTTGCTCCACACCCTGCTCTTGATACTCTTCTCTAGGTGGGCTGGATTTTGGCTGCCTTTTGGTCTGGAGCTTCTCGTGGTTTGAGGCCTGGCTTGCTCCACCCCCTGCTCTTGAGATTCCCCGGATGTGGGCTGCATTTGGGCTGATTCTTGGGCTGGAGCTTCTCGTGGTTTGAGGCCTGGCTTGCTCCACCCCCTGCTCTTGAGATTCTCCCGGACGTGGGCTGCATATTGGCTGCCTTTTGGGCTGGAGCTTCTCGAGGTTTGAGGCCTGCCTTGCTCCATCCCCTGCTCTTGATATTCTCCCGGATGTGGGCTGCATTTTGGCTGCCTTTAAGGCTGGAGATTCTCGTGGTTTGAGGCCTGGCTTGCTCCACCCCCTGCTCTTGAGATTCTCCCGGATGTGGGCTGTATTTTCGCTAATTCTTGGGCTGGAGATTCTCGTGGTTTGAGGCCTGGCTTGCTCCACCCCCTGCTCTTGAGATTCTCCTGGATGTGGGCTGTATTTTCGCTGATTCTTGGGCTGGAGCTTCTCGTGGTTTGAGGCCTGGCTTGCTCCACCCCCTGCTCTTGAGATTCTCCCGGAGGTGGGCTGCATTTTGGCTGCCTTTTGGGCTGGAGCTTCTCGTGGTTTGAGGCCTGGCTTGCTCCACCCCCTGCTCTTGAGATTCTCCTGGATGTGGGCTGCATTTTGGCTGCCTTTTGGGCTGGAGCTTCTCGTGGTTTGAGGCCTGGCTTCCTCCACCCCCTGCTCTTGAGATTCTCCCGGATGTGGGCTGGATTTTGGCTGCCTTTTGGGCTGGAACTTCTCGTGGTTTGAGGCCTGGCTTGCTCCACCCCCTGCTCTTGAGATTCTCCCGGATGTGGGCTGCACTTTGGCTGCCTTTTGGGCTGGAGCTTCTCGTGGTTTGAGGCCTGGCTTGCTCCACACCCTGCTCTTGAGATTCTCCCGGATGTGGGCTGCATTTTGGCTGCCTTTTGGGCTGGAGCTTCTCGTGGTTTGAGGCCTGGCTTGCTCCACCCCCTGCTCTTGAGATTCTCCCGGATGTGGGCTGCACTTTGGCTGCCTTTTGGGCTGGAGCTTCTCGTGGTTTGAGGCCTGGCTTGCTCCACACCCTGCTCTTGAGATTCTCCCGGATGTGGGCTGCATTTTGGCTGCCTTTTGGGCTGGAGCTTCTCATGGTTTGAGGCCTGGCTTGCTCCACCCCCTGCTCTTGATATTGTCCCGGATATGGTCTGGATTTTGGCTGCATTTTGGGCTGGAGCTTCTCGTGGTTTGAGGCCTGGCTTGCTCCACGCCCTGCTCTTGAGATTCTCCCGGATGTGGGCTGGATTTTGGCTGCCTTTTGGGCTGGAGCTTCTCGTGGTTTGAGGCCTGGCTTGCTCCACCCCCTGCTCTTGAGATTCTCCCGGATGTGGGCTGCATTTTGGCTGCCTTTTGGGCTGGAGCTTCTCGAGGTTTGAGGCCTGGATTGCTCCATCCCCTGCTCTTGATATTCTCCCGGATGTGGGCTGCATTTTGGCTGATTCTTGGGCTGGAGCTTCTCGTGGTTTGAGGCCTGGCTTGCTCCACCCCCTGCTCTTGAGATTCTCCCGGATGTGGGCTGCATTTTGGCTGCCTTTTGGGCTGGAGCTTCTCGAGGTTTGAGGCCTGCCTTGCTCCATCCCCTGCTCTTGATATTCTCCCGGATGTGGGCTGCATTTTGGCTGCATTTTGGGCTGGAGCTTCTCGTGGTTTGAGGCCTGGCTTGCTCCACACCCTGCTCTTGATATTCTCCCGGATGTGGGCTGCATTTTGGCTGCCTTTTGGGCTGGAGCTTCTCGTGGTTTGAGGCCTGCCTTGCTCCACCCCCTGCTCTTGAGATTCTCCCCAATGTGGGCTGCATTTTGGCTGCCTTTTGGGCTGGAGCTTCTCGTGGTTTGAGGCCTGCCTTGCTCCAACCCCTGCTCTTGAGATTCTCCCGGATGTGGGCTGCATTTAGGCTGCCTTTTGGGCTGGAGCTTCTTGTGGTTTGAGGCCTGGCTTGCTCCACCCCCTGCTCTTGCTATTCACTCAGATGTGGGCTGCATTTTGGCTGATTCTTGGGCTGGAGCTTCTCGTGGTTTGAGGCCTGGCTTGCTCCACCCCCTGCTCTTGCTATTCACTCGGATGTTGGCTGCATTTTGGCTGATTCTTGGGCTGGAGCTTCTCGTGGTTTGAGGCCTGGCTTGCTCCACCCCCTGCTCTTGAGATTCTCCCGGATGTGGGCTGCATTTTGGCTGCCTTTTGGGCTGGAGCTTCTCATGGTTTGAGGCCTGACTTGCTCCACCCCCTGCTCTTGAAATTGTCCCGGATATGGTCTGGATTTTGGCTGCATTTTGGGCTGGAGCTTCTCGTGGTTTGAGGCCTGGCTTGCTCCACCCCCTGCTCTTGATATTCTCCCGGATGTGGGCTGCATTTTGGCTGACTTTTGGGCTGGAGCTTCTCGTGGTTTGAGGCCTGGCTTGCTGCACCCCCTGCTCTTGAGATTCTCCCGGATGTGGGCTGCATTTTGGCTGCATTTTGGGCTGGAGCTTCTCGTGGTTTGAGGCCTGGCTTGCTCCACCCCCTGCTCTTGAGATTCTCCCGGATGTGGGCTGCATTTAGGCTGCCTTTTGGGCTGGAGCTTCTTGTGGTTTGAGGCCTGGCTTGCTCCACCCCCTGCTCTTGAGATTCTCCCGGATGTGGGCTGCATTTTGGCTGCCTTTTGGTCAGGAGCTTCTCGTGGTTTGAGGCCTGGCTTGGTCCACCTCCTGCTCTTGAGATTCTCCCGCATGTGGGCTGCATTTTGGCTGCCTTTTGGTCAGGAGCTTCTCGTGGTTTGAGGCCTGGCTTGCTCCACCCCCTGCTCTTGAGATTCTCCCGGAGGTGGGCTGCATTTTGTCTGCCTTTTGGGCTATAGCTTCTCGAGGTTTGAGGCCTGGCTTGCTCCACCCCCTGCTCTTGAGATTCTCCCCAATGTGGGCTGCATTTTGGCTAATTCTTGGGCTGGAGCTTCTCGTGGTTTGACGCCTGGCTTGCTCCACCCCCTGCTCTTGAAATTGTCCCGGATGTGGGCTGCATTTTGGCTGCATATTTGCCTGGAGCTTCTCGTGCTTTGAGGTCTGGGTTGCTCCATCCCCTGCTCTTGATATTCTCCCGGATGTGGGCTGCATTTTGGCTGCCTTTAAGGCTGGAGCTTCTCGTGGTTTGAGGCCTGGCTTGCTCCACCCCCTTCTCTTGAGATTCTCCCCGATGTGGGCTGCATTTTGGCTGATTCTTGGGCTGGAGATTCTCGTGGTTTGAGGCCTGGCTTGCTCCACCCCCTGCTCTTGAGATTCTCCCGGATGTGGGCTGCATTTTGGCTGCCTTTTGGGCTGGAGCTTCTCGTGGTTTGAGGCCTGGCTTGCTCCAGCCCCTGCTCTCGAGATTCTCCCGGATGTGGGCTGCATTTTGGTGCAGTTTGGGCTGGAGCTTCTCGTGGTTTGAGGCCTGGCTTGCTCCACCCCCTGCTCTTGAGATTCTCCCGGAGGTGGGCTGCATTTTGGCTGCCTTTTGGGCTGGAGCTTCTCGTGGTTTGAGGCCTGGCTTGCTCCACCCCCTGCTCTTGAGATTCTCCCGGATGTGGGCTGTATATTCGCAGATTCTTGGGCTGGAGATTCTCGTGGTTTGAGGCCTGGCTTGCTCCACCCCCTGCTCTTGAGATTCTCCCGGATGTGGGCTGCATTTTGGCTGCCTTTTGGGCTGGAGCTTCTCGTGGTTTGAGGCCTGGCTTGCTCCACACCCTGCTCTTGAGATTCTCCCGGATGTGGGCTGCATTTTGGCTGCCTTTAAGGCTGGAGATTCTCGTGGTTTGAGGCCTGGCTTGCTCCACCCCCTGCTCTTGAGATTCTCCCGGATGTGGGCTGGATTTTGGCTGCATTTTGGGCAGGAGCTTCTCGTGGTTTGAGGCCTGGCTTGCTCCACCCCCTGCTCTTGAGATTCTCCCGGATGTGGGCTGGATTTTGGCTGCATTTAAGGCTGGAGCTTCTCGTGGTTTGAGGCCTGGCTTGCTCCACCCCCTGCTCTTGAGATTCTCCCGGATGTGGGCTGCATTTTGGCTGCATTTTGGGCTGGAGCTTCTCGTGGTTTGAGGCCTGGCTTGCTCCACCCCCTGCTCTTGAGATTCTCCCTGATGTGTGCTGGATTTTGGCTGCCTTTTGGGCTGGAGCTTCTCGTGGTTTGAGGCCTGGCTTGCTCCACACCCTGCTCTTGAGATTCTCCCGGATGTGGGCTGCATTTTGGCTGATTCTTGGGCTGGAGCTTCTCGTGGTTTGAGGCCTGCCTTGCTCCACCCCCTGCTCTTGAGATTCTCCTCCAGGTGGGCTGCATTTTGGCTGCCTTTTGGGCTATAGCTTCTCGAGGTTTGAGGCCTTTCTTGCTCCACCCCCTGCTCTTGAGATTCTCCCCAATGTGGGCTGCATTTTGGCTGATACTTGGGCTGGAGCTTCTCGTGGTTTGAGGCCTGGCTTGCTCCACACTCTGCTCTTGAAATGGTCCCGGATGTGGTCTGGATTTTGGCTGCCTTTTGGGCTGGAGCTTCTCGTGGTTTGAGGCCTGGCTTGCTCCACCCCCTGCTCTTGAGATTCTCCCGGATGTGGGCTGCATTTTGGCTGCCTTTAAGGCTGGAGCTTCTCGTGGTTTGAGGCCTGGCTTGCTCCACCCCCTGCTCTTGAGATTCTCCCGGATGTGGGCTGCATTTTGGCTGCATTTGGGGCTGGAGCTTCTCATGCTTTCAGGCCTGGCTTGCTCCACCCCCTGCTCTTGAGATTCTCCTGGATGTGGGCTGCATTTTGGCTGCCTTTTGGGCTGGAACTTCTCGTGGTTTGAGGCCTGGCTTGCTCCACACCCTGCTCTTGAGATTCTCCCGGATGTGGGCTGCATTTTGGCTGATTCTTGGGCTGGAGCTTCTCATGGTTTGAGGCCTGGCTTGCTCCACCCCCTGCTCTTGAGATTCTCCCGGATGTGGGCTGCATTTTGGCTGCCTTTTGGGCTGGAGCTTCTCGTGGTTTGAGGCCTGGCTTGCTCCACCCCCTGCTCTTGAGATTCTCCCGGATGTGGGCTGCATTTTGGCTGCCTTTAAGGCTGGAGCTTCTCGTGGTTTGAGGCCTGGCTTGCTCCACCCCCTGCTCTTGAGATTCTCCCGGATGTGGGCTGGAGTTTGGCTGCCTTTTGGGCTGGAGCTTCTCGTGGTTTGAGGCGTGGCTTGCTCCACCCCCTGCTCTTGATATTCTCCTGGAGCAGGGCTGCATTTTGGCTGCATTATGGGCTATAGCTTCTCGAGGTTTGAGTCCAGGCTTGCTCCACCGCCCTGCTCTTGAGATTCTCCCGGATGTGGGCTGCATTTTGGCTGCCTTTTGGGCTGGAACTTCTCGTGGTTTGAGGCCTGGATTGATCCACCCCCTGCTCTTGATATTCTCCTGGATGTGGGCTGCATTTTGGCTGCATTTTAGGCTGGAGCTTCTCATGGTTTGAGGCCTGGGTTGCTCCACCCCCTGCTCTTGAGATTCTCCTGGATGTGGGCTGCATTTTGGCTGCCTATTGGGCTGGAGGTTCTCGTGGTTTGAGGCCTGGCTTGCTCCACCCCCTGCTCTTGAGATTCTCCCGGATGTGGGCTGCATTTTGGCTGCCTATTGGGCTGGAGCTTCTCGTGGTTTGAGGCCTGGCTTGCTCCACCCCCTTCTCTTGATATTCTCCCTGATTTGGGCTGGATTATGGCTCCATTTTGGGCTGGAGCTTCCAATGGTTTGAGGCCTGGCTTGCTCCACACCCTGCTCTTGATACTCTTCTCTATGTGGGCTGGATTTTGGCTGCCTTTTGGTCTGGAGCTTCTCGTGGTTTGAGGCCTGGCTTGCTCCACCCCCTGCTCTTGAGATTCCCCGGATGTGGGCTGCATTTGGGCTGATTCTTGGGCTGGAGCTTCTCGTGGTTTGAGGCCTGGCTTGCTCCACCCCCTGCTCTTGAGATTCTCCCGGACGTGGGCTGCATTTTGGCTGCCTTTTGGGCTGGAGCTTCTCGAGGTTTGAGGCCTGCCTTGCTCCATCCCCTGCTCTTGATATTCTCCCGGATGTGGGCTGCATTTTGGCTGCCTTTAAGGCTGGAGATTCTCGTGGTTTGAGGCCTGGCTTGCTCCACCCCCTGCTCTTGAGATTCTCCCGGATGTGGGCTGTATTTTCGCTAATTCTTGGGCTGGAGCTTCTCGTGGTTTGAGGCCTGGCTTGCTCCACCCCCTGCTCTTGAGATTCTCCCGGATGTGGGCTGCATTTTGGCTGCCTTTTGGGCTGGAGCTTCTCGTGGTTTGAGGCCTGGCTTGCTCCACCCCCTGCTCTTGAGATTCTCCCGGATGTGGGCTGCAATTTGGCTGCATTTTGGGCTGGAGCTTCTCGTGGTTTGAGGCCTGGCTTGCTCCACACCCTGCTCTTGAGATTCTCCCGGATGTGGGCTGCATTTTGGCTGCCTTTTGGGCTGGAGCTTCTCATGGTTTGAGGCCTGGCTTGCTCCACCCCCTGCTCTTGATATTGTCCCGGATATGGTCTGGATTTTGGCTGCATTTTGGGCTGGAGCTTCTCGTGGTTTGAGGCCTGGCTTGCTCCAAGCCCTGCTCTTGAGATTCTCCCGGATGTGGGCTGGATTTTGGCTGCCTTTTGGGCTGGAGCTTCTCGTGGTTTGAGGCCTGGCTTGCTCCACCCCCTGCTCTTGATATTCTCCCGGATGTGGGCTGCATTTTGGCTGCCTTTAAGGCTGGAGATTCTCGTGGTTTGAGGCCTGGCTTGCTCCACCCCCTGCTCTTGATATTCTCCCGGATGTGGGCTGCATTTTGGCTGCCTTTAAGGCTGGAGATTCTCGTGGTTTGAGGCCTGGCTTGCTCCACCCCCTGCTCTTGAGATTCTCCCGGATGTGGGCTGCATTTTGGCTGCCTTTTGGGCTGGAGCTTCTCGTGGTTTGAGGCCTGGCTTGCTCCACCCCCTGCTCTTGAGATTCTCCCGGATGTGGGCTGCACTTTGGCTGCCTTTTGGGCTGGAGCTTCTCGTGCTTTGAGGCCTGGCTTGCTCCACACCCTGCTCTTGAGATTCTCCCGGATGTGGGCTGCATTTTGGCTGCCTTTTGGGCTGGAGCTTCTCATGGTTTGAGGCCTGGCTTGCTCCACCCCCTGCTCTTGATATTGTCCCGGATATGGTCTGGATTTTGGCTGCATTTTGGGCTGGAGCTTCTCGTGGTTTGAGGCCTGGCTTGCTCCACGCCCTGCTCTTGAGATTCTCCCGGATGTGGGCTGGATTTTGGCTGCCTTTTGGGCTGGAGCTTCTCGTGGTTTGAGGCCTGGCTTGCTCCACCCCCTGCTCTTGAGATTCTCCCGGATGTGGGCTGGATTTTGGCTGCCTTTAGGGCTGGAGCTTCTCGTGGTTTGAGGCCTGGCTTGCTCCATCCCCTGCTCTTGAGATTCTCCCGGATGTGGGCTGCATTTTGGCTGCCTTTTGGGCTGGAGGTTCTCGTGGTTTGAGGCCTGGCTTGCTCCACCCCCTGCTCTTGAGATTCTCCCGGATGTGGGCTGCATTTTGGCTGCCTATTGGGCTGGAGCTTCTCGTGGTTTGAGGCCTGGCTTGCTCCACCCCCTTCTCTTGATATTCTCCCTGATTTGGGCTGGATTATGGCTCCATTTTGGGCTGGAGCTTCCAATGGTTTGAGGCCTGGCTTGCTCCACACCCTGCTCTTGATACTCTTCTCTATGTGGGCTGGATTTTGGCTGCCTTTTGGTCTGGAGCTTCTCGTGGTTTGAGGCCTGGCTTGCTCCACCCCCTGCTCTTGAGATTCCCCGGATGTGGGCTGCATTTGGGCTGATTCTTGGGCTGGAGCTTCTCGTGGTTTGAGGCCTGGCTTGCTCCACCCCCTGCTCTTGAGATTCTCCCGGACGTGGGCTGCATTTTGGCTGCCTTTTGGGCTGGAGCTTCTCGAGGTTTGAGGCCTGCCTTGCTCCATCCCCTGCTCTTGATATTCTCCCGGATGTGGGCTGCATTTTGGCTGCCTTTAAGGCTGGAGATTCTCGTGGTTTGAGGCCTGGCTTGCTCCACCCCCTGCTCTTGAGATTCTCCCGGATGTGGGCTGTATTTTCGCTAATTCTTGGGCTGGAGCTTCTCGTGGTTTGAGGCCTGGCTTGCTCCACCCCCTGCTCTTGAGATTCTCCCGGATGTGGGCTGCATTTTGGCTGCCTTTTGGGCTGGAGCTTCTCGTGGTTTGAGGCCTGGCTTGCTCCACCCCCTGCTCTTGAGATTCTCCCGGATGTGGGCTGCACTTTGGCTGCATTTTGGGCTGGAGCTTCTCGTGGTTTGAGGCCTGGCTTGCTCCACACCCTGCTCTTGAGATTCTCCCGGATGTGGGCTGCATTTTGGCTGCCTTTTGGGCTGGAGCTTCTCATGGTTTGAGGCCTGGCTTGCTCCACCCCCTGCTCTTGATATTGTCCCGGATATGGTCTGGATTTTGGCTGCATTTTGGGCTGGAGCTTCTCGTGGTTTGAGGCCTGGCTTGCTCCAAGCCCTGCTCTTGAGATTCTCCCGGATGTGGGCTGGATTTTGGCTGCCTTTTGGGCTGGAGCTTCTCGTGGTTTGAGGCCTGGCTTGCTCCACCCCCTGCTCTTGATATTCTCCCGGATGTGGGCTGCATTTTGGCTGCCTTTAAGGCTGGAGATTCTCGTGGTTTGAGGCCTGGCTTGCTCCACCCCCTGCTCTTGATATTCTCCCGGATGTGGGCTGCATTTTGGCTGCCTTTAAGGCTGGAGATTCTCGTGGTTTGAGGCCTGGCTTGCTCCACCCCCTGCTCTTGAGATTCTCCCGGATGTGGGCTGCATTTTGGCTGCCTTTTGGGCTGGAGCTTCTCGTGGTTTGAGGCCTGGCTTGCTCCACCCCCTGCTCTTGAGATTCTCCCGGATGTGGGCTGCACTTTGGCTGCCTTTTGGGCTGGAGCTTCTCGTGCTTTGAGGCCTGGCTTGCTCCACACCCTGCTCTTGAGATTCTCCCGGATGTGGGCTGCATTTTGGCTGCCTTTTGGGCTGGAGCTTCTCATGGTTTGAGGCCTGGCTTGCTCCACCCCCTGCTCTTGATATTGTCCCGGATATGGTCTGGATTTTGGCTGCATTTTGGGCTGGAGCTTCTCGTGGTTTGAGGCCTGGCTTGCTCCACGCCCTGCTCTTGAGATTCTCCCGGATGTGGGCTGGATTTTGGCTGCCTTTTGGGCTGGAGCTTCTCGTGGTTTGAGGCCTGGCTTGCTCCACCCCCTGCTCTTGAGATTCTCCCGGATGTGGGCTGCATTTTGGCTGCCTTTTGGGCTGGAGCTTCTCGAGGTTTGAGGCCTGCCTTGCTCCATCCCCTGCTCTTGATATTCTCCCGGATGTGGGCTGCATTTTGGCTGATTCTTGGGCTGGAGCTTCTCGTGGTTTGAGGCCTGGCTTGCTCCACACCCTGCTCTTGAGATTCTCCCGGATGTGGGCTGCATTTTGGCTGCCTTTTGCGCTGGAGCTTCTCGAGGTTTGAGGCCTGCCTTGCTCCATCCCCTGCTCTTGATATTCTCCCGGATGTGGGCTGCATTTTGGCTGCCTTTAAGGCTGGAGCTTCTCGTGGTTTGAGGCCTGGCTTGCTCCACCCCCTGCTCTTGAGATTCTCCCGGATGTGGGCTGTATTTTCGCTGATTCTTGGGCTGGAGATTCTCGTGGTTTGAGACCTGGCTTGCTCCACCCCCTGCTCTTGAGATTCTCCCGGATGTGGGCTGCATTTTGGCTGCCTTTTGGGCTGGAGCTTCTCGTGGTTTGAGGCCTGGCTTGCTCCACCCCCTGCTCTTGAGATTCTCCCGGATGTGGGCTGCATTTTGGCTGCCTTTAAGGCTGGAGATTCTCGTGGTTTGAGGCCTGGCTTGCTCCACCCCCTGCTCTTGAGATTCTCCCGGAGGTGGGCTGCATTTTGGCTGCCTTTAAGGGTGGAGATTCTCGTGGTTTGAGGCCTGGCTTGCTCCACCCCCTGCTCTTGAGATTCTCCCGGATGTGGGCTGCATTTTGGCTGCCTTTAAGGCTGGAGATTCTCGTGGTTTGAGGCCTGGCTTGCTCCACCCCCTGCTCTTGAGATTCTCCCGGATGTGGGCTGTATTTTCGCTAATTCTTGGGCTGGAGATTCTCGTGGTTTGAGGCCTGGCTTGCTCCACCCCCTGCTCTTGAGATTCTCCCGGATGTGGGCTGCATTTTGGCTGCCTTTTGGGCTGGAGCTTCTCGTGGTTTGAGGCCTGGCTTGCTCCACCCCCTGCTCTTGAGATTCTCCCGGATGTGGGCTGCACTTTGGCTGCCTTTTGGGCTGGAGCTTCTCGTGGTTTGAGGCCTGGCTTGCTCCACACCCTGCTCTTGAGATTCTCCCGGATGTGGGCTGCATTTTGGCTGCCTTTTGGGCTGGAGCTTCTCATGGTTTGAGGCCTGGCTTGCTCCACCCCCTGCTCTTGATATTGTCCCGGATATGGTCTGGATTTTGGCTGCATTTTGGGCTGGAGCTTCTCGTGGTTTGAGGCCTGGCTTGCTCCACGCCCTGCTCTTGAGATTCTCCCGGATGTGGGCTGGATTTTGGCTGTCTTTTGGGCTGGAGCTTCTCGTGGTTTGAGGCCTGGCTTGCTCCACCCCCTGCTCTTGAGATTCTCCCGGATGTGGGCTGCATTTTGGCTGCCTTTTGGGCTGGAGCTTCTCGAGGTTTGAGGCCTGCCTTGCTCCATCCCCTGCTCTTGATATTCTCCCGGATGTGGGCTGCATTTTGGCTGATTCTTGGGCTGGAGCTTCTCGTGGTTTGAGGCCTGGCTTGCTCCACACCCTGCTCTTGAGATTCTCCCGGATGTGGGCTGCATTTTGGCTGCCTTTTGGGCTGGAGCTTCTCGAGGTTTGAGGCCTGGCTTGCTCCACCCCCTGCTCTTGATATTGTCCCGGATATGGTCTGGATTTTGGCTGCCTTTAAGGCTGGAGCTTCTCGTGGTTTGAGGCCTGGCTTGCTCCACCCCCTGCTCTTGAGATTCTCCCGGATGTGGGCTGTATTTTCGCTGATTCTTGGGCTGGAGATTCTCGTGGTTTGAGACCTGGCTTGCTCCACCCCCTGCTCTTGAGATTCTCCCGGATGTGGGCTGCATTTTGGCTGCCTTTTGGGCTGGAGCTTCTCGTGGTTTGAGGCCTGGCTTGCTCCACCCCCTGCTCTTGAGATTCTCCCGGATGTGGGCTGCATTTTGGCTGCCTTTAAGGCTGGAGATTCTCGTGGTTTGAGGCCTGGCTTGCTCCACCCCCTGCTCTTGAGATTCTCCCGGAGGTGGGCTGCATTTTGGCTGCCTTTAAGGCTGGAGATTCTCGTGGTTTGAGGCCTGGCTTGCTCCACCCCCTGCTCTTGAGATTCTCCCGGATGTGGGCTGCATTTTGGCTGCCTTTAAGGCTGGAGATTCTCGTGGTTTGAGGCCTGGCTTGCTCCACCCCCTGCTCTTGAGATTCTCCCGGATGTGGGCTGTATTTTCGCTAATTCTTGGGCTGGAGATTCTCGTGGTTTGAGGCCTGGCTTGCTCCACCCCCTGCTCTTGAGATTCTCCCGGATGTGGGCTGCATTTTGGCTGCCTTTTGGGCTGGAGCTTCTCGTGGTTTGAGGCCTGGCTTGCTCCACCCCCTGCTCTTGAGATTCTCCCGGATGTGGGCTGCACTTTGGCTGCCTTTTGGGCTGGAGCTTCTCGTGGTTTGAGGCCTGGCTTGCTCCACACCCTGCTCTTGAGATTCTCCCGGATGTGGGCTGCATTTTGGCTGCCTTTTGGGCTGGAGCTTCTCATGGTTTGAGGCCTGGCTTGCTCCACCCCCTGCTCTTGATATTGTCCCGGATATGGTCTGGATTTTGGCTGCATTTTGGGCTGGAGCTTCTCGTGGTTTGAGGCCTGGCTTGCTCCACGCCCTGCTCTTGAGATTCTCCCGGATGTGGGCTGGATTTTGGCTGCCTTTTGGGCTGGAGCTTCTCGTGGTTTGAGGCCTGGCTTGCTCCACCCCCTGCTCTTGAGATTCTCCCGGATGTGGGCTGCATTTTGGCTGCCTTTTGGGCTGGAGCTTCTCGAGGTTTGAGGCCTGCCTTGCTCCATCCCCTGCTCTTGATATTCTCCCGGATGTGGGCTGCATTTTGGCTGATTCTTGGGCTGGAGCTTCTCGTGGTTTGAGGCCTGGCTTGCTCCACCCCCTGCTCTTGAGATTCTCCCGGATGTGGGCTGCATTTTGGCTGCCTTTTGGGCTGGAGCTTCTCGAGGTTTGAGGCCTGCCTTGCTCCATCCCCTGCTCTTGATATTCTCCCGGATGTGGGCTGCATTTTGGCTGCCTTTAAGGCTGGAGCTTCTCGTGGTTTGAGGCCTGGCTTGCTCCACCCCCTGCTCTTGAGATTCTCCCGGATGTGGGCTGTATTTTCGCTGATTCTTGGGCTGGAGATTCTCGTGGTTTGAGGCCTGGCTTGCTCCACCCCCTGCTCTTGAGATTCTCCCGGATGTGGGCTGCATTTTGGCTGCATTTTGGGCTGGAGCTTCTCGTGGTTTGAGGCCTGGCTTGCTCCACCCCCTGCTCTTGAGATTCTCCCGGATGTGGGCTGCATTTTGGCTGCGTTTAAGGCTGGAGCTTCTCGTGCTTTGAGGCCTGGCTTGCTCCACCCCCTGCTCTTGAGATTCTCCCGGATGTGGGCTGCATTTTGGCTGCCTTTTGGGCTGGAGCTTCTCGTGGTTTGAGGCCTGGCTTGCTCCACCCCCTGCTCTTGAGATTCTCCCGGATGTGGGCTGCATTTTGGCTGCCTTTTGGGCTGGAGCTTCTCGTGGTTTGAGGCCTGGCTTGCTCCACCCCCTGCTCTTGAGATTCTCCCGGATGTGGGCTGCATTTTGGCTGCCTTTAAGGCTGGAGCTTCTCGTGCTTTGAGGCCTGGCTTGCTCCACCCCCTGCTCTTGAGATTCTCCCGGATGTGGGCTGCATTTTGGCTGCCTTTTGGGCTGGAGCTTCTCGTGGTTTGAGGCCTGGCTTGCTCCACCCCCTGCTCTTGAGATTCTCCCGGATGTGGGCTGGAGTTTGGCTGCCTTTTGGGCTGGAGCTTCTCGTGGTTTGAGGCGTGGCTTGCTCCACCCCCTGCTCTTGATATTCTCCTGGAGCAGGGCTGCATTTTGGCTGCATTATGGGCTATAGCTTCTCGAGGTTTGAGTCCTGGCTTGCTCCACCCCCTGCTCTTGAGATTCTCCCGGATGTGGGCTGCATTTTGGCTGCTTTTTGGGCTGGAACTTCTCGTGGTTTGAGGCCTGGATTGATCCACCCCCTGCTCTTGATATTCTCCTGGATGTGGGCTGCATTTTGGCTGCATTTTGGGCTGGAGCTTCTCGTGGTTTGAGGCCTGGGTTGCTCCACCCCCTGCTCTTGAGATTCTCCTGGATGTGGGCTGCATTTTGGCTGCCTATTGGGCTGGAGGTTCTCGTGGTTTGAGGCCTGGCTTGCTCCACCCCCTGCTCTTGAGATTCTCCCGGATGTGGCCTGCATTTTGGCTGCCTATTGGGCTGGAGCTTCTCGTGGTTTGAGGCCTGGCTTGCTCCACCCCATGCTCTTGATATTCTCCCTGATTTGGGCTGGATTGTGGCTCCATTTTGGGCTGGAGCTTCCAATGGTTTGAGGCCTGGCTTGCTCCACACCCTGCTCTTGATACTCTTCTCTAGGTGGGCTGGATTTTTGCTGCCTTTTGGTCTGGAGCTTCTCGTGGTTTGAGGCCTGGCTTGCTCCACCCCCTGCTCTTGAGATTCCCCGGATGTGGGCTGCATTTGGGCTGATTCTTGGGCTGGAGCTTCTCGTGGTTTGAGGCCTGGCTTGCTCCACCCCCTGCTCTTGAGATTCTCCCGGACGTGGGCTGCATTTTGGCTGCCTTTTGGGCTGGAGCTTCTTGTAGTTTGAGGCCTGGCTTGCTCCACCCCCTGCTCTTGAGATTCTCCCGGATGTGGGCTGCATTTTGGCTGACTTTTGGGCTGGAGCTTCTCGAGGTTTGAGGCCTGCCTTGCTCCATCCCCTGCTCTTGATATTCCCCGGATGTGGGCTGCATTTTGGCTGATTCTTGGGCTGGAGCTTCTCGTGGTTTGAGGCCTGGCTTGCTCCACACCCTGCTCTTGAGATTCTCCCGGATGTGGGCTGCATTTTGGCTGCCTTTTGGGCTGGAGCTTCTCGTGGTTTGAGGCCTGGCTTGCTCCACCCCCTTCTCTTGAGATTCTCCCGGATGTGGGCTGCATTTAGGCTGCCTTTTGGGCTGGAGCTTCTCGTGCTTTGAGGTCTGGGTTGCTCCATCCCCTGCTCTTGATATTCTCCCGGATGTGGGCTGCATTTTGGCTGCCTTTAAGGCTGGAGCTTCTCGTGGTTTGAGGCCTGGCTTGCTCCACCCCCTGCTCTTGAGATTCTCCCGGATGTGGGCTGCATTTTGGCTGCCTTTTGGGCTGGAGCTTCTCGTGGTTTGAGGCCTGGCTTGCTCCACCCCCTGCTCTTGAGATTCTCCCCAATGTGGGCTGCATTTTGGCTGCATTTTGGGCTGGAGCTTCTCGTGGTTTGAGGCCTGCCTTGCTCCAACCCCTGCTCTTGAGATTCTCCCCAATGTGGGCTGCATTTTGGCTGCCTTTTGGGCTGGAGCTTCTCATGGTTTGAGGCCTGGCTTGCTCCACCCCCTGCTCTTGAAATTGTCCCGGATATGGTCTGGATTTTGGCTGCATTTTGGGCTGGAGCTTCTCGTGGTTTGAGGCCTGGCTTGCTCCACCCCCTGCTCTTGAGATTCTCCCGGATGTGGGCTGCATTTTGGCTGCCTGTTGGGCTGGAGCTTCTCGTGGTTTGAGGCCTGGCTTACTCCACCCCCTGCTCTTGAGATTCTCCCGGATGTGGGCTGCATTTTGGCTGCATTTTGGGCTGGATCTTCTCGTGGTTTGAGGCCTGGCTTGCTCCACACCCTGCTCTTGAGATTCTCCCGGATGTGGGCTGCATTTAGGCTGCCTTTTGGGCTGGAGCTTCTTGTGGTTTGAGACCTGGCTTGCTCCACCCCCTGCTCTTGCTATTCACTCAGATGTGGGCTGCATTTTGGCTGCCTTTTGGGCTGGAGCTTCTCGTGGTTTGAGGCCTGGCTTGCTCCACCCCCTGCTCTTGCTATTCACTCGGATGTGGGCTGCATTTTGGCTGATACTTGGGCTGGAGCTTCTCGTGGTTTGAGGCCTGGCTTGCTCCACCCCCTGCTCTTGAGATTCTCCCGGATGTGGGCTGCATTTTGGCTGCCTTTTGGTCAGGAGCTTCTCGAGGTTTGAGGCCTGGCTTGGTCCACCTCCTGCTCTTGAGATTCTCCCGCATGTGGGCTGCATTTTGGCTGCCTTTTGGTCAGGAGCTTCTCGTGGTTTGAGGCCTGGCTTGCTCCACCCCCTGCTCTTGAGATTCTCCCGGAGGTGGGCTGCATTTTGTCTGCCTTTTGGGCTGGAGCTTCTCAAGGTTTGAGGCCTGCCTTGCTCCATCCCCTGCTCTTGAGATTCTCCCGGATGTGGGCTGCATTTTGGCTGCCTTTAAGGCTGGAGCTTCTTGTGGTTTGAGGCCTGGCTTGCTCCACCCCCTGCTCTTGAGATTCTCCCGGATGTGGGCTGTATTTTCGCAGATTCTTGGGCTGGAGATTCTCGTGGTTTGAGGCCTGGCTTGCTCCACCCCCTGCTCTTGAGATTCTCCCGGATGTGGGCTGCATTTTGGCTGCCTTTTGGGCTGGAGCTTCTCGTGGTTTGAGGCCTGGCTTGCTCCACCCCCTGCTCTTGAGATTGTCCCGGATGTGGTCTGGATTTTGGCTGCATTTTGGGCTGGAGCTTCTCGTGGTTTGAGGCCTGGCTTGCTCCACCCCCTGCTCTTGAGATTCTCCCGGATGTGGGCTGCATTTTGGCTGCATTTAAGGCTGGAGCTTCTCGTGGTTTGAGGCCTGGCTTGCTCCACCCCCTGCTCTTGAGATTCTCCCGGATGTGGGCTGCATTTTGGCTGCATTTTGGGCTTGAGCTTCTCGTGGTTTGAGGCCTGGCTTGCTCCACCCCCTGCTCTTGAGATTCTCCCTGATGTGTGCTGGATTTTGGCTGCCTTTTGGGCTGGAGCTTCTCGTGGTTTGAGGCCTGGCTTGCTCCACCCCCTGCTCTTGAGATTCTCCCGGATGTGGGCTGCATTTTGGCTGATTCTTGGGCTGGAGCTTCTCGTGGTTTGAGGCCTGCCTTGCTCCACCCCCTGCTCTTGAGATTCTCCTCCAGGTGGGCTGCATTTTGGCTGCCTTTTGGGCTATAGCTTCTCGAGGTTTGAGGCCTGGCTTGCTCCACCACCTGCTCTTGAGATTCTCCCCAATGTGGGCTGCATTTTGGCTGCCTTTTGGGCTGGAGCTTCTCGTGGTTTGAGGCCTGGCTTGCTCCACACTCTGCTCTTGAAATTGTCCCGGATGTGGTCTGGATTTTGGCTGCCTTTTGGGCTGGAGCTTCTCGTGGTTTGAGGCCTGGCTTGCTCCACCCCCTGCTCTTGAGATTCTCCCGGATGTGGGCTGCATTTTGGCTGCCTTTAAGGCTGGAGCTTCTCGTGGTTTGAGGCCTGGCTTGCTCCACCCCCTGCTCTTGAGATTCTCCCGGATGTGGGCTGCATTTTGGCTGCATTTGGGGCTGGAGCTTCTCATGCTTTGAGGCCTGGCTTGCTCCACCCCCTGCTCTTGAGATTCTCCTGGATGTGGGCTGCATTTTGGCTGCCTTTTGGGCTGGAACTTCTCGTGGTTTGAGGCCTGGCTTGCTCCACACCCTGCTCTTGAGATTCTCCCCAATGTGGGCTGCATTTTGGCTGATTCTTGGGCTGGAGCTTCTCGTGCTTTGAGGCCTGGCTTGCTCCACCCCCTGCTCTTGAGATTCTCCCGGATGTGGGCTGCATTTTGGCTGCCTTTTGGGCTGGAGCTTCTCGTGGTTTGAGGCCTGGCTTGCTCCACCCCCTGCTCTTGAGATTCTCCCGGATGTGGGCTGCATTTTGGCTGCCTTTAAGGCTGGAGCTTCTCGTGGTTTGAGGCCTGGCTTGCTCCACCCCCTTCTCTTGAGATTCTCCCGGATGTGGGCTGCATTTTGGCTGCTTTTTGGGCTGGAGCTTCTCGTGGTTTGAGGCCTGGCTTGCTCCACCCCCTGCTCTTGAGATTCTCCCGGATGTGGGCTGCATTTTGGCTTATTCTTGGGCTGGAGATTCTCGTGGTTTGAGGCCTGGCTTGCTCCACCCCCTGCTCTTGAGATTCTCCCGGATGTGGGCTGCATTTTGGCTGCCTTTAAGGCTGGAGCTTCTCGTGGTTTGGGGCCTGGCTTGCTCCACCCCCTGCTCTTGAGATTCTCCCGGATGTGGGCTGCATTTTGGCTGATTCTTGGGCTGGAGCTTCTCGTGGTTTGAGGCCTGGCTTGCTCCACCCCCTGCTCTTGAGATTCTCCTGGATGTGGGCTGCATTTTGGCTGCCTTTTGGGCTGGAGCTTCTCGTGGTTTGAGGCCTGCCTTGCTCCACCCCCTGCTCTTGATATTCTCCCACATGTGGGCTGCATTTTGGCTGCCTATTGGGCTGGAGCTTCTCGTGGTTTGGGGCCTGGCTTGCTCCAACCCCTGCTCTTGAGATTCTCCCGGATGTGGGCTGCATTTTGGCTGCCTTTTGGGCTGGAGCTTCTCGAGGTTTGAGGCCTGGCTTGCTCCACCCCCTGCTCTTGAGATTCTCCCGGATGTGGGCTGCATTTTGGCTGCCTTTAAGGCTGGAGCTTCTCGTGGTTTGGGGCCTGGCTTGCTCCACCCCCTGCTCTTGATATTCTCCCGGATGTGGGCTGCATTTTGGCTTATTCTTGGGCTGGAGATTCTCGTGGTTTGAGGCCTGGCTTGCTCCACCCCCTGCTCTTGAGATTCTCCCGGATGTGGGCTGCATTTTGGCTGCCTTTAAGGCTGGAGCTTCTCGTGGTTTGGGGCCTGGCTTGCTCCACCCCCTGCTCTTGAGATTCTCCCGGATGTGGGCTGCATTTTGGCTGATTCTTGGGCTGGAGCTTCTCGTGGTTTGAGGCCTGGCTTGCTCCACCCCCTGCTCTTGAGATTCTCCTGGATTTGGGCTGCATTTTGGCTGCCTTTTGGGCTGGAGCTTCTCGAGGTTTGAGGCCTGCCTTGCTCCACCCCCTGCTCTTGATATTCTCCCACATGTGGGCTGCATTTTGGCTGCCTATTGGGCTGGAGCTTCTCGTGGTTTGGGGCCTGGCTTGCTCCAACCCCTGCTCTTGAGATTCTCCCGGATGTGGGCTGCATTTTGGCTGCATTTTGGGCTGGAGCTTCTCGAGGTTTGAGGCCTGGCTTGCTCCACCCCCTGCTCTTGAGATTCTCCCGGATGTGGGCTGGATTTTGGCTGCATTTTGGGCTGGAGCTTCTCATGGTTTGAGGCCTGGCTTGCTCCACCCCCTGCTCTTGAGATTCTCCCGGATGTGGGCTGCATTTTGGATCATTTTTGGGCTGGAGCTTGTCGTGGTTTGAGGCCTGGCTTGCTCCACCCCCTGCTCTTGAGATTCTCCCCAATGTGGGCTGCATTTTGGCTGCCTTTAAGTCTGGAGCTTCTCATGGTTTGAGGCCTGGCTTGCTCCACCCCCTGCTCTTGAGATTCTCCCGGATGTGGGCTGCATTTTGGCTGCATTTTGGGCTGGAGCTTCTCGTGGTTTGAGGCCTGGCTTGCTCCACCCCCTTCACTTGATATTCTCGCGGATGTGGGCTGCATTTTGGCTGCATTTTGGGCTGGAGCTTCTCGTGGTTTGAGGCCTGGCTTGCTCCACACCCTGCTCTTGAGATTCTCCCGGATGTGGGCTGCATTTTGGCTACATTTTGGGCTGGAGCTTCTCGCGGTTTGAGGCCTGGCTTGCTCCCGCCCCTGCTCTTGAGATTCTCCCCAATGTGGGCTGCATTTTGGCTGCCTTTAAGGCTGGAGCTTCTCATGGTTTGAGGCCTGGCTTGCTCCACCCCCTGCTCTTGAAATTGTCCTGGATGTGGGCTGCATTTTGGCTGCATTTTGGCCTGGAGCTTCTCGTGGTTTGAGGCCTGGCTTGCTCCACCCCCTGCTCTTGAGATTCTCCCGGATGTGGGCTGCATTTTGGCTGCATTTAAGGCTGGAGCTTCTCGTGGTTTGAGGCCTGGCTTGCTCCACCTCCTGCTCTTGCTATTCACCCGGATGTGGGCTGCATTTTGGCTGATTCTTGGGCTGGAGCTTCTCGTGGTTTGAGGCCTGGCTTGCTCCACCCCCTGCTCTTGAGATTCTCCCGGATGTGGGCTGCATTTTGGCTGATTCTTGGGCTGGAGCTTCTCGTGGTTTGAGGCCTGGCTTGCTCCATCCCCTGCTCTTGATATTCTCCCGGATGTGGTTAGGATTTTGGCTGCATTTTGGGCTGGAGCTTCTCGTGGTTTGAGGCCTGGCTTGCTCCACCCCCTGCTCTTGAGATTCTCCCGGAGGTGGGCTGCATTTTGGCTGCATTTAAGGCTGGAGCTTCTCGTGCTTTGAGGCCTGGCTTGCTCCACCCCCTGCTCTTGAGATTCTCCCCAATGTGGGCTGCATTTTGGCTGATACTTGGGCTGGAGCTTCTCATGGTTTGAGGCCTGGCTTGCTCCACCCCCTGCTATTGAGATTCTCCCGGATGTGGGCTGCATTTTGGCTGCATTTAAGGCTGGAGCTTCTCGTGGTTTGAGGCCTGGCTTCCTCCACCCCCTGCTCTTGAGATTCTCCCAGATGTGGGCTGCATTTTGGCTACATTTTGGGCTGGAGCTTCTCGCGGTTTGAGGCCTGTCTTGCTCCCGCCCCTGCTCTTGAGATTCTCCCGGATGTGGGAGGCATTTTGGCTGCCTTTGGAGCTGGAGCTTCTCGTGGTTTGAGGCGTGGCTTGCTCCACCCCCTGCTCTTGAGATTCTCCCGGATGTGGGCTGCATTTTGGCTGCCTTTTCGGCTGGAGCTTCTCATGGTTTGAGGCCTGTCTTGCTCCAGCCCCTGCTCTTGAAATTGTCCCGGATGTGGGCTGGATTTTGGTTGCATTTTGGGATGGAGCTTCTCGTGGTTTGAGGCCTGGCTTGCTCCACCCCCTGCTCTTGAGATTCTCCCGGATGTGGGCTGCATTTTGGCTGCATTTAAGGCTGGAGCTTCTCGTGGTTTGAGGCCTGGCTTGCTCCACCCCCTGCTCTTGAGATTCTCCCGGAGGTGGGAGGCATTTTGGCTGCCTTTGGAGCTGGAGCTTCTCGTGGTTTGAGGCCTGGCTTGCTCCACCCCCTGCTCTTGATATTCTCCCACATGTGGGCTGCATTTTGGCTGATTCTTGGGTTGGAGCTTCTCGTGGTTTGAGGCCTGGCTTGCTCCACACCCTACTCTTGAGATTCTCCCAGATGTGGGCTGCATTTTGGCTGCCTTTTGGGCTGGGGCTTCTCGTGGTTTGAGGCCTGCCTTGCTCCACCCCCTTCTCTTGAAATTCTCCCAGACGTGGGCTGCATTTTGGCTGCCTTTTGGGCTGGAGCTTCTCGTGGTTTGAGGCCTGGCTTGCTCCACCCCCTGCTCTTGCTATTCACCCGGATGTGGGCTGCATTTTGGCTGATTCTTGGGCTGGAGCTTCTCGTGGTTTGAGGCCTGGCTTGCTCCACCCCCTGCTCTTGAGATTCTCCCGGATGTGGGCTGCATTTTGGCTACATTTTGGGCTGGAGCTTCTCGTGGTTTGAGGCCTGGCTTGCTCCATCCCCTGCTCTTGATATTCTCCCGGATGTGGTTAGGATTTTGGCTGCATTTTGGGCTGGAGCTTCTCGTGGTTTGAGGCCTGGCTTGCTCCACCCCCTGCTCTTGAGATTCTCCCGGATGTGGGCTGGATTTTGGCTGCATTTTGGGCTGGAGCATCTCGAGGTTTGAGGCCTGCCTTGCTCCATCCCCTGCTCTTGAGATTCTCCCGGATGTGGGCTACATTTTGGCTGCCTTTAAGGCTGGAGCTTCTCGTGGTTTGAGGCCTGGCTTGCTCCACCCCCTGCTCTTGAGATTCTCCCGGATGTGGGCTGCATTTTGGCTACATTTTGGGCTGGAGCTTCTCGCGGTTTGAGGCCTGGCTTGCTCCCGCCCCTGCTCTTGAGATTCTCCCGGATGTGGGAGGCATTTTGGCTGCCTTTGGAGCTGGAGCTTCTCGTGGTTTGAGGCGTGGCTTGCTCCACCCCCTGCTCTTGATATTCTCCCGGATGTGGGCTGCATTTTGGCTGCCTATTGGGCTGGAGCTTCTCATGGTTTGAGGCCTGGCTTGCTCCAGCCCCTGCTCTTGAAATTGTCCCGGATATGGGCTGGATTTTGGTTGCATTTTGGGCTGGAGCTTCTCGTGGTTTGAGGCCTGGCTTGCTCCACCCCCTGCTCTTGAGATTCTCCCGGATGTGGGCTGCATTTTGGCTGCCTTTAAGGCTGGAGCTTCTCGTGGTTTGAGGCCTGGCTTGCTCCACCCCCTGCTCTTGATATTCTCCCACATGTGGGCTGCATTTTGGCTGATTCTTGGGCTGGAGCTTCTCGTGGTTTGAGGCCTGGCTTGCTCCACCCCCTACTCTTGAGATTCTCCCAGATGTGGGCTGCATTTTGGCTGCCTTTTGGGCTGGGGCTTCTCCTGGTTTGAGGCCTGCCTTGCTCCACCCCCTGCTTTTGAAATTCTCCCAGACGTGGGCTGGATTTTGGCTGCCTTTTGGGCTGGAGCTTCTCGTGGTTTGAGGCCTGGCTTGCTCCACACCCTGCTCTTGAGATTCTCCCGGATGTGGGCTGGATTTTGGCTGCCTTTAAGGCTGGAGCTTCTCGTGGTTTGAGGCCTGGCTTGCTCCACCCCCTGCTCTTGATATTCTCCCGGATGTGGGCTGCACTTTGGCTGATTCTTGGGCTGGAGCTTCTCGTGGTTTGAGGCCTGGCTTCCTCCACCCCCTGCTCTTGAGATTCTCCCGGATGTGGGCTGCATTTTGGCTGATACTTGGGCTGGAGCTTCTCATGGTTTGAGGCCTGGCTTGCTCCACCCCCTGCTCTTGAAATTGTCCTGGTTGTGGGCTGCATTTTGGCTGCATTTAAGGCTGGAGCTTCTCGTGGTTTGAGGCCTGGCTTCCTCCACCCCCTGCTCTTGAGATTCTCCCGGATGTGGGCTGCATTTTGGCTGCCTTTTGGGCTGGAGCTTCTCGCGGTTTGAGGCCTGTCTTGCTCCCGCCCCTGCTCTTGAGATTCTCCCGGATGTGGGAGGCATTTTGGCTGCCTTTGGAGCTGGAGCTTCTCGTGGTTTGAGGCGTGGCTTGCTCCACCCCCTGCTCTTGAGATTCTCCCGGATGTGGGCTGCATTTTGGCTGCCTTTTCGGCTGGAGCTTCTCATGGTTTGAGGCCTGTCTTGCTCCAGCCCCTGCTCTTGAAATTGTCCCGGATGTGGGCTGGATTTTGGTTGCATTTTGGGATGGAGCTTCTCGTGGTTTGAGGCCTGGCTTGCTCCACCCCCTGCTCTTGAGATTCTCCCGGATGTGGGCTGCATTTTGGCTGCATTTAAGGCTGGAGCTTCTCGTGGTTTGAGGCCTGGCTTGCTCCACCCCCTGCTCTTGAGATTCTCCCGGAGGTGGGAGGCATTTTGGCTGCCTTTGGAGCTGGAGCTTCTCGTGGTTTGAGGCCTGGCTTGCTCCACCCCCCGCTCTTGATATTCTCCCACATGTGGGCTGCATTTTGGCTGATTCTTGGGCTGGAGCTTCTCGTGGTTTGAGGCCTGGCTTGCTCCACAACCTACTCTTGAGATTCTCCCAGATGTGGGCTGCATTTTGGCTGCCTTTTGGGCTGGGGCTTCTCGTGGTTTGAGGCCTGCCTTGCTCCACCCCCTGCTCTTGAAATTCTCCCAGACGTGGGCTGCATTTTGGCTGCCTTTTGGGCTGGAGCTTCTCGTGGTTTGAGGCCTGGCTTGCTCCACCCCCTGCTCTTGAGATTCTCCCGGATGTGGGCTGCATTTTGGCTGCCTTTTGGGCTGGAGCTTCTCGCGGTTTGAGGCCTGGCTTGCTCCACCCCCTGCTCTTGAGATTCTCCCGGATGTGGGCTGCATTTTGGCTGCCTTTTGGGCTGGAGCTTCTCGAGGTTTGAGGTCTGCCTTGCTCCATCCCCTGCTCTTGAGATTCTCCCGGATATGGGCTGCATTTTGGCTGCTTTTAAGGCTGGAGCTTCTCGTGGTTTGAGGCCTGGCTTGCTCCACCCCCTGCTCTTGAGATTCTCCCGGAGGTGGGCTGCATTTTGGCTACATTTTGGGCTGGAGCTTCTCGTGGTTTGAGGCCTGGCTTGCTCCATCCCCTGCTCTTGATATTCTCCCGGATGTGGTTAGGATTTTGGCTGCATTTTGGGCTGGAGCTTCTCGTGGTTTGAGGCCTGGCTTGCTCCACCCCCTGCTCTTGATATTCTCCCGGATGTGGGCTGCATTTTGGCTGCATTTTGGGCTGGAGCATCTCGAGGTTTGAGGCCTGCCTTGCTCCATCCCCTGCTCTTGAGATTCTCCCGGATGTGGGCTACATTTTGGCTGCCTTTAAGGCTGGAGCTTCTCGTGGTTTGAGGCCTGGCTTGCTCCACCCCCTGCTCTTGAGATTCTCCTGGATGTGGGCTGCATTTTGGCTACATTTTGGGCTGGAGCTTCTCGCGGTTTGAGGCCTGGCTTGCTCCCGCCCCTGCTCTTGAGATTCTCCCGGATGTGGGAGGCATTTTGGCTGCCTTTGGAGCTGGAGCTTCTCGTGGTTTGAGGCGTGGCTTGCTCCACCCCCTGCTCTTGAGATTCTCCCGGATGTGGGCTGGATTTTGGTTGCATTTTGGGCTGGAGCTTCTCGTGGTTTGAGGCCTGGCTTGCTCCACCCCCTGCTCTTGCTATTCACCCGGATGTGGGCTGCATTTTGGCTGATTCTTGGGCTGGAGCTTCTCGTGGTTTGAGGCCTGGCTTGCTCCACCCCCTGCTCTTGAGATTCTCCCGGATGTGGGCTGCATTTTGGCTGCCTTTTGGGCTGGAGCTTCTCGCGGTTTGAGGCCTGGCTTACTCCACCCCCTGCTCTTGAGATTCTCCCGGATGTGGGCTGCATTTTGGCTGCCTTTTGGGCTGGAGCTTCTCGAGGTTTGAGGTCTGCCTTGCTCCATCCCCTGCTCTTGAGATTCTCCCGGATGTGGGCTGCATTTTGGCTGCCTTTAAGGCTGGAGCTTCTCGTGGTTTGAGGCCTGGCTTGCTCCACCCCCTGCTCTTGAGATTCTCCCGGAGGTGGGCTGCATTTTGGCTACATTTTGGGCTGGAGCTTCTCGTGGTTTGAGGCCTGCCTTGCTCCACCCCCTGCTCTTGAAATTCTCCCAGACGTGGGCTGCATTTTGGCTGCCTTTTGGGCTGGAGCTTCTCGTGGTTTGAGGCCTGGCTTGCTCCACACCCTGCTCTTGAGATTCTCCCGGATGTGGGCTGGATTTTGGCTGCCTTTAAGGCTGGAGCTTCTCGTGGTTTGAGGCCTGGCTTGCTCCACCCCCTGCTCTTGATATTCTCCCGGATGTGGGCTGCACTTTGGCTGATTCTTGGGCTGGAGCTTCTCGTGGTTTGAGGCCTGGCTTGCTCCACCCCCTGCTCTTGAGATTCTCCCCAATGTGGGCTGCATTTGGCTGCCTTTTGGGCTGGAGCTTCTCGTGGTTTGAGGCCTGGCTTGCTCCACCCCCTGCTCTTGATATTCTCCCGGATGTGGGCTGCACTTTGGCTGATTCTTGGGCTGGAGCTTCTCGTGGTTTGAGGCCTGGCTTGCTCCACCCCCTGCTCTTGAGATTCTCCCAGATGTGGGCTGCATTTGGCTGCCTTTTGGGCTGGAGCTTCTCGTGGTTTGAGGCCTGGCTTGCTCCACCCCCTGCTCTTGAGATTCTCCCGGATGTGGGAGGCATTTTGGCTGCTTTTGGAGCTGGAGCTTCTCGTGGTTTGAGGTCTAGCTTCCTCCACCCCCTGCTCTTGAGATTCTCCCGAATATGGGCTGGATTTTGGCTGCAGTTTTGGGCTGGAGCTTCTCGTGGTTTGAGGCCTGGCTTGCTCCACCCCCTGCTCTTGATATTCTCCCGGATGTGGGCTGCATTTTGGCTGCCTATTGGGCTGGAGCTTCTTGTGGTTTGAGGCCTGGCTTGCTCCACACCCTGCTCTTGAGATTCTCCCGGATATGGGCTGCATTTTGGCTGACATTTTGGGCTGGAGCTTCTTCAGGTTTGAGGCCTGCCTTGCTCCAACCCCTGCTCTTGTGATTCTCCCAGACGTGGGCTGCATTTTGGCTGCCTATTGGGCTGGAACTTCTCGTGGTTTGAGGCCTGGCTTGGTCCACCCCCTACTCTTGAGATTCTCCCAGATGTGGGCTGGATTTTGGCTGCCTTTTGGGCTGGAGCTTCTCGTGGTTTGAGGCCTGGCTTGCTCCACCCCCTGCTCCTGATATTCTCCCGGATGTGGGCTGCATTTTGGCTGCCTTTTGGGATGGAGCTTCTCGTGGTTTGAGGCCTGGCTTGCTCCACCCCCTGCTCTTGATATTGTCCCGGATGTGGGCTGCATTTTGGCTGCCTTTTGGGCTGGAGCTTCTCGTGGTTTGAGGCCTGGCTTGCTCCACGCCCTGCTCTTGAGATTCTCCCGGATGTGGGCTGCATTTTGGCTGCATTTTGGGCTGGAGCTTCTCGTGGTTTGAGACCTGGCTTGCTCCACCCCCTGCTCTTGAGATTCTCCCGGATGTGGGCTGCATTTTGGCTGCATTTAAGGCTGGAGCTTCTCGTGGTTTGAGGCCTGGCTTGCTCCAACACCTGCTCTTGATATTCTCCGGGATGTGGGCTGGATTTTGGCTGCCATTTGGGCTGGAGTTTCTCGTGGTTTGAGGCCTGCCTTGCTCCACCCCCTGCTCTTGAGATTCTCCCGGATGTGGGAGGCATTTTGGCTGCCTTTGGAGCTGGAGCTTCTCGTGGTTTGATGCCTGGCTTGCTCCACCCCCTGCTCTTGAGATTCTCCCGGATGTGGGTTGCATTTTGGCTGCATTTTGGGCTGGAGCTTCTCGTGGTTTGAGGCCTGGCTTGCTCCACCCCCTGCTCTTGATATTCTCCCACATGTATGCTGCATTTTGGCTGCATTTTGGGCTGGAGCTTCTTGTGGTTTGAGGCCTGGCTTGCTCCACACCCTGCTCTTGAGATTCTCCCGGATATGGGCTGTGTTTTGGCTGACATTTTGGGCTGGAGCTTCTCGAGGTTTGAGGCCTGGCTTGCTCCAACCCCTGCTCTTGATAATCTCCCAGATGTGGGCTGCATTTTGGCTGCCTTTTGGGCTGGAACTTCTCGTGGTTTGAGGCCTGGCTTGGTCCACACCCTGCTCTTGAGATTCTCCCAGATGTGGGCTGGATTTTGGCTGCCTTTTGGGCTGGAGCTTCTCGTGGTTTGAGGCCTGGCTTGCTCCACCCCCTGCTCTTGATATTCTCCCGGATGTGGGCTGCATTTTGGCTGATTCTTGGGCTGGAGCTTCTCGTGGTTTGAGGCCTGGCTTGCTCCACCCCCTGCTCTTGAGATTCTCCCGGATGTGGGCTGCATTTTGGCTGCCTTTTGGGCTGGAGCTTCTCGAGGTTTGAGGCCTGCCTTGCTCCATCCCCTGCTCTTGAGATTCTCCCGGATGTGGGCTGCATTTTGGCTGCCTTTAAGGCTGGAGCTTCTCGTGGTTTGAGGCCTGGTTTGCTCCAGCCCCTGCTCTTGATATTCTCCCACATGTGGGCTGCATTTTGGCTGATTCCTGGGTGGAGCTTCCCGTGGTTTGAGGCCTGGCTTGCTCCACCCCCTGCTCTTGAGATTCTCCCGGATGTGGGAGGCATTTGGCTGCCTTTGGAGCTGGAGCTTCTCGTGGTTTGAGGCCTGGCTTGCTCCACCCCCTGCTCTTGACATTCTCCCGGATTTGGGCTGGAATATGGCTGCCTTTTGGGCTGGAGCTTCTCGAGGTTTGAGGCCTGGCTTGCTCCACCCCCTGCTCTTGAGATTCTCCCGGACGTGGGCTGGATTATGACTGCCTTTTGGGCTGGAGCTTCTCCTGGTTTGAGGCCTGGCTTGCTCCACCCCCTGCTCTTGAGATTCTCCCGGAGGTGGGCTGGAGATTGGCTGCCTTTTGGGCTGGAGCTTCTCGTGGTTTGAGGCCTGGCTTGCTCCACCCCCTGCTCTTGAGATTCTCCCGGATGTGGGCTGCATTTTGGCTGCATTTTGGGCTGGAGGTTCTCGAGGTTTGAGGCCTGGCTTGCTCCAACCCCTTGCTCTTGATATTGTCCCGGATGTGGGCTGCATTTTGGCTGCATTTTGGGCTGGAGCTTCTCGTGGTTTGAGGCCTGGCTTGCTCCACCCCCTGCTCTTGCTATTCACCCGGATGTGGGCTGCATTTTGGCTGATTCTTGGGCTGGAGCTTCTCGTGGTTTGAGGCCTGGCTTGCTCCACCCCCTGCTCTTGAGATTCTCCCGGATGTGGGCTGCATTTTGGCTGCCTTTTGGGCTGGAGCTTCTCGCGGTTTGAGGCCTGGCTTACTCCACCCCCTGCTCTTGAGATTCTCCCGGATGTGGGCTGCATTTTGGCTGCCTTTTGGGCTGGAGCTTCTCGAGGTTTGAGGTCTGCCTTGCTCCATCCCCTGCTCTTGAGATTCTCCCGGATGTGGGCTGCATTTTGGCTGCCTTTAAGGCTGGAGCTTCTCGTGGTTTGAGGCCTGGCTTGCTCCACCCCCTGCTCTTGAGATTCTCCCGGAGGTGGGCTGCATTTTGGCTACATTTTGGGCTGGAGCTTCTCGTGGTTTGAGGCCTGCCTTGCTCCACCCCCTGCTCTTGAAATTCTCCCAGACGTGGGCTGCATTTTGGCTGCCTTTTGGGCTGGAGCTTCTCGTGGTTTGAGGCCTGGCTTGCTCCACACCCTGCTCTTGAGATTCTCCCGGATGTGGGCTGGATTTTGGCTGCCTTTAAGGCTGGAGCTTCTCGTGGTTTGAGGCCTGGCTTGCTCCACCCCCTGCTCTTGATATTCTCCCGGATGTGGGCTGCACTTTGGCTGATTCTTGGGCTGGAGCTTCTCGTGGTTTGAGGCCTGGCTTGCTCCACCCCCTGCTCTTGAGATTCTCCCCAATGTGGGCTGCATTTGGCTGCCTTTTGGGCTGGAGCTTCTCGAGGTTTGAGGCCTGCCTTGCTCCATCCCCTGCTCTTGAGATTCTCCCGGATGTGGGCTGCATTTTGGCTGCCTTTAAGGCTGGAGCTTCTCGTGGTTTGAGGCCTGGTTTGCTCCACCCCCTGCTCTTGATATTCTCACGGATGTGGGCTGCATTTTGGCTGATTCTTGGGTGGAGCTTCCCGTGGTTTGAGGCCTGGCTTGCTCCACCCCCTGCTCTTGAGATTCTCCCGGATGTGGGCTGGATTTTGGCTGCCCTTTAAGCTGGAGCTTCTCGTGGTTTGAGGCCTGGCTTGCTCCACATCCTGCTCTTGAGATTCTCCCGGATGTGGGCTGGATTTTGGCTGCCTTTTGGGCTGGAGCTTCTCGTGGTTTGAGGCCTGGCTTGCTCCACCCCCTGCTCTTGAGATTCTCCCGGATGTGGGAGGCATTTTGGCTGCTTTTGGAGCTGGAGCTTCTCGTGGTTTGAGGTCTAGCTTCCTCCACCCCCTGCTCTTGAGATTCTCCCGAATATGGGCTGGATTTTGGCTGCAGTTTTGGGCTGGAGCTTCTCGTGGTTTGAGGCCTGGCTTGCTCCACCCCCTGCTCTTGATATTCTCCCGGATGTGGGCTGCATTTTGGCTGCCTATTGGGCTGGAGCTTCTTGTGGTTTGAGGCCTGGCTTGCTCCACACCCTGCTCTTGAGATTCTCCCGGATATGGGCTGCATTTTGGCTGACATTTTGGGCTGGAGCTTCTTCAGGTTTGAGGCCTGCCTTGCTCCAACCCCTGCTCTTGTGATTCTCCCAGACGTGGGCTGCATTTTGGCTGCCTATTGGGCTGGAACTTCTCGTGGTTTGAGGCCTGGCTTGGTCCACCCCCTACTCTTGAGATTCTCCCAGATGTGGGCTGGATTTTGGCTGCCTTTTGGGCTGGAGCTTCTCGTGGTTTGAGGCCTGGCTTGCTCCACCCCCTGCTCCTGATATTCTCCCGGATGTGGGCTGCATTTTGGCTGCCTTTTGGGATGGAGCTTCTCGTGGTTTGAGGCCTGGCTTGCTCCACCCCCTGCTCTTGATATTGTCCCGGATGTGGGCTGCATTTTGGCTGCCTTTTGGGCTGGAGCTTCTCGTGGTTTGAGGCCTGGCTTGCTCCACGCCCTGCTCTTGAGATTCTCCCGGATGTGGGCTGCATTTTGGCTGCATTTTGGGCTGGAGCTTCTCGTGGTTTGAGACCTGGCTTGCTCCACCCCCTGCTCTTGAGATTCTCCCGGATGTGGGCTGCATTTTGGCTGCATTTAAGGCTGGAGCTTCTCGTGGTTTGAGGCCTAGCTTGCTCCAACACCTGCTCTTGATATTCTCCCGGATGTGGGCTGGATTTTGGCTGCCATTTGGGCTGGAGTTTCTCGTGGTTTGAGGCCTGCCTTGCTCCACCCCCTGCTCTTGAGATTCTCCCGGATGTGGGAGGCATTTTGGCTGCCTTTGGAGCTGGAGCTTCTCGTGGTTTGATGCCTGGCTTGCTCCACCCCCTGCTCTTGAGATTCTCCCGGATGTGGGTTGCATTTTGGCTGCATTTTGGGCTGGAGCTTCTCGTGGTTTGAGGCCTGGCTTGCTCCACCCCCTGCTCTTGATATTCTCCCACATGTATGCTGCATTTTGGCTGCATTTTGGGCTGGAGCTTCTTGTGGTTTGAGGCCTGGCTTGCTCCACACCCTGCTCTTGAGATTCTCCCGGATATGGGCTGTGTTTTGGCTGACATTTTGGGCTGGAGCTTCTCGAGGTTTGAGGCCTGGCTTGCTCCAACCCCTGCTCTTGATAATCTCCCAGATGTGGGCTGCATTTTGGCTGCCTTTTGGGCTGGAACTTCTCGTGGTTTGAGGCCTGGCTTGGTCCACCCCCTGCTCTTGAGATTCTCCCAGATGTGGGCTGGATTTTGGCTGCCTTTTGGGCTGGAGCTTCTCGTGGTTTGAGGCCTGGCTTGCTCCACCCCCTGCTCTTGATATTCTCCCGGATGTGGGCTGCATTTTGGCTGATTCTTGGGCTGGAGCTTCTCGTGGTTTGAGGCCTGGATTGCTCCACCCCCTGCTCTTGAGATTCTCCCGGATGTGGGCTGCATTTTGGCTGCCTTTTGGGCTGGAGCTTCTCGAGGTTTGAGGCCTGCCTTGCTCCATCCCCTGCTCTTGAGATTCTCCCGGATGTGGGCTGCATTTTGGCTGCCTTTAAGGCTGGAGCTTCTCGTGGTTTGAGGCCTGGTTTGCTCCAGCCCCTGCTCTTGATATTCTCCCACATGTGGGCTGCATTTTGGCTGATTCCTGGGTGGAGCTTCCCGTGGTTTGAGGCCTGGCTTGCTCCACCCCCTGCTCTTGAGATTCTCCCGGTTGTGGGCTGCATTTTGGCTGCCCTTTGGGCTGGAGCTTCTCGTGGTTTGAGGCCTGGCTTGCTCCACCCCCTGCTCTTGAGATTCTCCCGGATGTGGGCTGCATTTTGGCTGCATTTTGGGCTGGAGCTTCTCGTGGTTTGAGGCCTGGCTTGCTCCACCCCCTGCTCTTGAGATTCTCCCGGATGTGGGAGGCATTTGGCTGCCTTTGGAGCTGGAGCTTCTCGTGGTTTGAGGCCTGGCTTGCTCCACCCCCTGCTCTTGACATTCTCCCGGATTTGGGCTGGAATATGGCTGCCTTTTGGGCTGGAGCTTCTCGAGGTTTGAGGCCTGGCTTGCTCCACCCCCTGCTCTTGAGATTCTCCCGGACGTGGGCTGGATTATGACTGCCTTTTGGGCTGGAGCTTCTCGTGGTTTGAGGCCTGGCTTGCTCCACCCCCTGCTCTTGAGATTCTCCCGGAGGTGGGCTGGAGATTGGCTGCCTTTTGGGCTGGAGCTTCTCGTGGTTTGAGGCCTGGCTTGCTCCACCCCCTGCTCTTGAGATTCTCCCGGATGTGGGCTGCATTTTGGCTGCATTTTGGGCTGGAGGTTCTCGAGGTTTGAGGCCTGGCTTGCTCCAACCCCTTGCTCTTGATATTGTCCCGGATGTGGGCTGCATTTTGGCTGCATTTTGGGCTGGAGCTTCTCGTGGTTTGAGGCCTGGCTTGCTCCACCCCCTGCTCTTGAGATTCTCCCACATGTGGTCTGGATTATGGCTGCATTTTGGGCTGGAGCTTCTCGTGGTTTGAGGCCTGGCTTCCTCCACCCTCTGCTCTTGAGATTCTCCCGGATGTGGGCTGCATTTTGGCTGCATTTTGGGCGGGAGATTCTCGTGGTTTGAGGCCTGGCTTGCTCCACCCCCTGCTCTTGATATTCTCCCGTATGTGGGCTGCATTGTGGCTGCCTTTTGGGCTGGAGATTCTCGTGGTTTGAGGCCTGTCTTGCTCCACGCCCTGCTCTTGAGATTCTTCCAGATGTGGGCTGGATTTTGGCTTTCTTTTGGGCTGGAGCTTCTCGTGGTTTGAGGCCTGGCTTGCTCCACCCCCTGCTCTTGAGATTCTCCCGGATGTGGGCTGCATTTTGGCTGCCTTTTGGGCTGGAGCTTCTCGTGGTTTGAGGCCTGGCTTGCTCCACCCCCTGCTCTTGAGATTCTCACGGATGTGCGCTGGAGTTTGGCTGCATTTTGGGCTGGAGCTTCTCGAGGTTTGAGGCCTGGCTTGCTCCACCCCCTGCTCTTGAGATTCTCATGGAGCTGGGCTGGATTTTGGCTGCCTTTTGGGCTGGAGCTTCTCATTGTTTGAGGCCTGGCTTGCTCCACACCCTACTCTTGAGATTCTCACGGATGTCGGCTGGAGTTTGGCTGCCTTTTGGGCTGGAGCTTCTTGTGGTTTCAGGCCTGGCTTGCTCCACCCCCTGCTCTTGAGATTCTCCCGGATGTGGGCTGGATTTTGGCTGCCTTTTGGGCTGGAGCTTCTCGTGGTTTGAGGCCTGGCTTGCTCCACCCCCTGCTCTTGAGATTCTTCCAGAGTTGAGCTGTATTTTGGATTTCTTTTTGGCTGGAGCTTCTCGTGGTTTGAGACCTGGCTTGCTCGACCCCCTGCTCTTGAGATTCTCCCGGTGGTGGGCTGGATTATGGCTGCATTTTGGGCTGGAAGTTCTCGAGGTTTGAGGCCTGGCTTGCTCCAACCCCTTGCTCGTGACATTCTCATGGAGGTGGGCTGGAGTTTGGCTGCCTTTTGGGCTGGAGCCTCTCGTGGTTTGAGGCCTGGCTTGTTCCACCCCCTGCTCTTGAGATTCTCCCGGATGTGGGCTGCATTTTGGCTGCCTTTTGGGCTGGAGTTTCTTGTGGTTTGAGGCCTGGCTTGCTCCACTCCCTGCTCTTGAGATTCTCCCAGATGTGGGCTGTATTGTGGCTGCCTTTTGGGCTGGAGGTTCCCGAGGTTTGAGGCCTGGCTTGCTCCACCCTCTGCTCTTGAGTTTCTCCCGGATGTGGGCTGGATTTTAGCTGCCTTTTGGGCTGGAGCTTCTCGTGGTTTGAGGCCTGGCTTGCTCCACCCCCTGCTCTTGAGATTCTCACGGATGTGGGCTGGAGTTTGGCTGCCTTTTGGGCTGGAGCTTCTCATTGTTTGAGGCCTGGCTTGCTCCACCCCCTGCTCTTGAGATTCTCACGGATGTCGGCTGGAGTTTGGCTGCCTTTTGGGCTGGAGCTTCTTGTGGTTTCAGGCCTGGCTTGCTCCACCCCCTGCTCTTGAGATTCTCCCGGATGTGGGCTGCCTTGTGGCTGCCTTTTGGGCTGGAGATTCTCTTGGTTTGAGGCCTGGCTTGCTCCACCCCCTGCTCTTGAGATTCTCCCGGAGGTGGGCTGCATTTTGGCTGCCTTTTGGGCTGGAGCTTCTCGTGGTTTGAGGCCTGGCTTGCTTCACCCCCTGCTCTTGAGATTCTTCCAGAGTTGAGCTGTATTTTGGATTTCTTTTTGGCTGGAGCTTCTCGTGGTTTGAGACCTGGCTTGCTCCACCCCCTGCTCTTGAGATTCTCCCGGTGGTGGGCTGGATTATGGCTGCATTTTGGGCTGGAAGTTCTTGAGGTTTGAGGCCTGGCTTGCTCCAACCCCTTGCTCGTGAGATTCTCATGGAGGTGGGCTATAGTTTGGCTGCCTTTTGGGCTGGAGCCTCTCGTGGTTTGAGGCCTGGCTTGCTCCACCCCCTGCTTTTGAGATTCTCCCGGATGTGGGCTGCATTTTGGCTGCCTTTTGGGCTGGAGCTTCTTGTGGTTTGAGGCCTGGCTTGCTCCACCCCCTGCTCTTGAGATTCTCCCAGATGTGGGCTGTATTGTGGCTGCCTTTTGGGCTGGAGGTTCCCGAGGTTTGAGGCCTGGCTTGCTCCACCCCCTGCTCTTGAGATTCTCCGGGAGGTGGGCTGGAGTTTGGCTGCCTTTTGGGCTGGAGCTTCTCATTGTTTGAGGCCTGGCTTGCTCCACCCCCTACTCTTGAGATTCTCACGGATGTGGGCTGCATTGTGGCTGCCTTTTGGGCTGGAGCTTCTTGTGGTTTCAGGCCTGGCTTGCTCCACCTCCTGCTCTTGAGATTCTCCCGAAGGTGGGCTGGATTTTGGCTGCCTTTTGGGCTGGAGCTTCTCGTGGTTTGAGGCCTGGCTTGCTCCACCCCCTGCTCTTGAGATTCTTCCAGAGTTGAGCTGTATTTTGGATTTCTTTTTGGCTGGAGCTTCTCGTGGTTTGAGGCCTGGCTTGCTCGACCCCCTGCTCTTGAGATTCTCCCGGTGGTGGGCTGGATTATGGCTGCATTTTGGGCTGGAAGTTCTCGAGGTTTGAGGCCTGGCTTGCTCCAACCCCTTGCTCGTGACATTCTCATGGAGGTGGGCTGGAGTTTGGCTGCCTTTTGGGCTGGAGCCTCTCGTGGTTTGAGGCCTGGCTTGCTCCACCCCCTGCTCTTGATACTCTCCCGGATGTGGGCTGCATTGTGGCTGCCTTTTGGGCTGGAGATTCTCGTGGTTTGAGGCCTGGCTTGATCCACCCCCTGCTCTTGAGATTCTCCCACATGTGGTCTGGATTATGGCTGCCTTTTGGGCTGGAGCTTCTCGTGGTTTGAGGCCTGGCTTGCTCCACCCCCTACTCTTGAGATTCTCCCGGATGTGCGCTGGAGTTTGGCTGCATTTTGGGCTGGAGCTTCTCGTGGTTTGAGGCCTGGCTTGCTCCACCCCCTGCTCTTGAGATTCTCCCAGACGTGGGCTGGATTTTGGCTTTCTTTTGGGCTGGAGCTTCTCGTGGTTTGAGGCCTGGCTTGCTCCACCCCCTGCTCTTGAGATTCTCCCGGATGTGCGCTGGAGTTTGGCTGCATTTTGGACTGGAGCTTCTCGAGGTTTGAGGCCTGGCTTGCTCCACCCCCTGCTCTTGAGATTCTCCCGGACGTGGGCTAGATTTTGGCTGCCTTTTGGGCTGGAGCTTCTCGTGGTTTGAGGCCTGGCTTGCTCCACCCCCTGCTCTTGAGATTCTCCCGGATGTGCGCTGGAGTTTGGCTGCATTTTGTGCTGGAGCTTCTCGTGGTTTGAGGCCTGGCTTGCTCCACCCCCTGCTCTTGACATTCTCCCGGATTTGGGCTGGAATATGGCTGCCTTTTGGGCTGGAGCTTCTCGAGGTTTGAGGCCTGGCTTGCTCCACCCCCTGCTCTTGAGATTCTCCCGGACGTGGGCTGGATTATGACTGCCTTTTGGGCTGGAGCTTCTCCTGGTTTGAGGCCTGGCTTGCTCCACCCCCTGCTCTTGAGATTCTCACGGATGTCGGCTGGAGTTTGGCTGCCTTTTGGGCTGGAGCTTCTTGTGGTTTCAGGCCTGGCTTGCTCCACCCCCTGCTCTTGAGATTCTCCCGGATGTGGGCTGCCTTGTGGCTGCCTTTTGGGCTGGAGATTCTCTTGGTTTGAGGCCTGGCTTGCTCCACCCCCTGCTCTTGAGATTCTCCCGGAGGTGGGCTGCATTTTGGCTGCCTTTTGGGCTGGAGCTTCTCGTGGTTTGAGGCCTGGCTTGCTTCACCCCCTGCTCTTGAGATTCTTCCAGAGTTGAGCTGTATTTTGGATTTCTTTTTGGCTGGAGCTTCTCGTGGTTTGAGACCTGGCTTGCTCCACCCCCTGCTCTTGAGATTCTCCCGGTGGTGGGCTGGATTATGGCTGCATTTTGGGCTGGAAGTTCTTGAGGTTTGAGGCCTGGCTTGCTCCAACCCCTTGCTCGTGAGATTCTCATGGAGGTGGGCTATAGTTTGGCTGCCTTTTGGGCTGGAGCCTCTCGTGGTTTGAGGCCTGGCTTGCTCCACCCCCTGCTTTTGAGATTCTCCCGGATGTGGGCTGCATTTTGGCTGCCTTTTGGGCTGGAGCTTCTTGTGGTTTGAGGCCTGGCTTGCTCCACCCCCTGCTCTTGAGATTCTCCCAGATGTGGGCTGTATTGTGGCTGCCTTTTGGGCTGGAGGTTCCCGAGGTTTGAGGCCTGGCTTGCTCCACCCCCTGCTCTTGAGATTCTCCGGGAGGTGGGCTGGAGTTTGGCTGCCTTTTGGGCTGGAGCTTCTCATTGTTTGAGGCCTGGCTTGCTCCACCCCCTACTCTTGAGATTCTCACGGATGTGGGCTGCATTGTGGCTGCCTTTTGGGCTGGAGCTTCTTGTGGTTTCAGGCCTGGCTTGCTCCACCTCCTGCTCTTGAGATTCTCCCGAAGGTGGGCTGGATTTTGGCTGCCTTTTGGGCTGGAGCTTCTCGTGGTTTGAGGCCTGGCTTGCTCCACCCCCTGCTCTTGAGATTCTTCCAGAGTTGAGCTGTATTTTGGATTTCTTTTTGGCTGGAGCTTCTCGTGGTTTGAGGCCTGGCTTGCTCGACCCCCTGCTCTTGAGATTCTCCCGGTGGTGGGCTGGATTATGGCTGCATTTTGGGCTGGAAGTTCTCGAGGTTTGAGGCCTGGCTTGCTCCAACCCCTTGCTCGTGACATTCTCATGGAGGTGGGCTGGAGTTTGGCTGCCTTTTGGGCTGGAGCCTCTCGTGGTTTGAGGCCTGGCTTGCTCCACCCCCTGCTCTTGATACTCTCCCGGATGTGGGCTGCATTGTGGCTGCCTTTTGGGCTGGAGATTCTCGTGGTTTGAGGCCTGGCTTGATCCACCCCCTGCTCTTGAGATTCTCCCACATGTGGTCTGGATTATGGCTGCCTTTTGGGCTGGAGCTTCTCGTGGTTTGAGGCCTGGCTTGCTCCACCCCCTACTCTTGAGATTCTCCCGGATGTGCGCTGGAGTTTGGCTGCATTTTGGGCTGGAGCTTCTCGTGGTTTGAGGCCTGGCTTGCTCCACCCCCTGCTCTTGAGATTCTCCCAGACGTGGGCTGGATTTTGGCTTTCTTTTGGGCTGGAGCTTCTCGTGGTTTGAGGCCTGGCTTGCTCCACCCCCTGCTCTTGAGATTCTCCCGGATGTGCGCTGGAGTTTGGCTGCATTTTGGACTGGAGCTTCTCGAGGTTTGAGGCCTGGCTTGCTCCACCCCCTGCTCTTGAGATTCTCCCGGACGTGGGCTAGATTTTGGCTGCCTTTTGGGCTGGAGCTTCTCGTGGTTTGAGGCCTGGCTTGCTCCACCCCCTGCTCTTGAGATTCTCCCGGATGTGCGCTGGAGTTTGGCTGCATTTTGTGCTGGAGCTTCTCGTGGTTTGAGGCCTGGCTTGCTCCACCCCCTGCTCTTGACATTCTCCCGGATTTGGGCTGGAATATGGCTGCCTTTTGGGCTGGAGCTTCTCGAGGTTTGAGGCCTGGCTTGCTCCACCCCCTGCTCTTGAGATTCTCCCGGACGTGGGCTGGATTATGACTGCCTTTTGGGCTGGAGCTTCTCCTGGTTTGAGGCCTGGCTTGCTCCACCCCCTGCTCTTGAGATTCTCCCGGAGGTGGGCTGGAGATTGGCTGCCTTTTGGGCTGGAGCTTCTCGTGGTTTGAGGCCTGGCTTGCTCCACCCCCTGCTCTTGAGATTCTCCCGGATGTGGGCTGCATTTTGGCTGCATTTTGGGCTGGAGGTTCTCGAGGTTTGAGGCCTGGCTTGCTCCAACCCCTTGCTCTTGATATTGTCCCGGATGTGGGCTGCATTTTGGCTGCATTTTGGGCTGGAGCTTCTCGTGGTTTGAGGCCTGGCTTGCTCCACCCCCTGCTCTTGAGATTCTCCCACATGTGGTCTGGATTATGGCTGCATTTTGGGCTGGAGCTTCTCGTGGTTTGAGGCCTGGCTTCCTCCACCCTCTGCTCTTGAGATTCTCCCGGATGTGGGCTGCATTTTGGCTGCATTTTGGGCGGGAGATTCTCGTGGTTTGAGGCCTGGCTTGCTCCACCCCCTGCTCTTGATATTCTCCCGGATGTGGGCTGCATTGTGGCTGCCTTTTGGGCTGGAGATTCTCGTGGTTTGAGGCCTGGCTTGCTCCACCCCCTGCTCTTGAGATTCTTCCAGATGTGGGCTGGATTTTGGCTTTCTTTTGGGCTGGAGCTTCTCGTGGTTTGAGGCCTGGCTTGCTCCACCCCCTGCTCTTGAGATTCTCCCGGATGTGGGCTGCATTTTGGCTGCCTTTTGGGCTGGAGCTTCTCGTGGTTTGAGGCCTGGCTTGCTCCACCCCCTGCTCTTGAGATTCTCACGGATGTGCGCTGGAGTTTGGCTGCATTTTGGGCTGGAGCTTCTCGAGGCTTGAGGCCTGGCTTGCTCCACCCCCTGCTCTTGAGATTCTCATGGAGGTGTTCTGGATTTTGGCTGCCTTTTGGGCTGGAGCCTCTCGTGGTTTGAGGCCTGGCTTGCTCCACCCCCTGCTCTTGAGATTCTCCCGGATGTGGTCTGGATTATGGCTGCCTTTTGGGCTGGAGCTTCTCGTGGTTTGAGGCCTGGCTTGCTCCACCCCCTGCTCTTGACATTCTCCCGGATGTGCGCTGGAGTTTGGCTGCATTTTGGGCTGGAGCTTCTCGTGGTTTGAGGCCTGGCTTGCTCCACCCCCTGCTCTTGAGATTCTCCCAGACGTGGGCTGGATTTTGGCTTTCTTTTGGGCTGGAGCTTCTCGTGGTTTGAGGCCTGGCTTGCTCCACCCCCTGCTCTTGAGATTCTCCCGGATGTGCGCTGCGGTTTGGCTGCATTTTGGACTGGAGCTTCTCGAGGTTTGAGGCCTGGCTTGCTCCACCCCCTGCTCTTGAGATTCTCTCGGACGTGGGCTGGATTTTGGCTGCCTTTTGGGCTGGAGCTTCTCGTGGTTTGAGGCCTGGCTTGCTCCACCCCCTGCTCTTGAGATTCTCCCGGATGTGCGCTGGAGTTTGGCTGCCTTTTGGGCTGGAGCTTCTCGTGGTTTGAGGCCTGGCTTGCTCCACCCCCTGCTCTTGACATTCTCCCGGATTTGGGCTGGAATATGGCTGCCTTTTGGGCTGGAGCTTCTCGAGGTTTGAGGCCTGGCTTGCTCCACTCCCTGCTCTTGAGATTCTCCCGGAGGTGGGCTGGATTATGACTGCCTTTTGGGCTGGAGCTTCTCCTGGTTTGAGGCCTGGCTTGCTCCACCCCCTTGCTCTTGAGATTCTCACGGAGGTGGGCTGGAGATTGGCTGCCTTTTGGGCTGGAGCTTCTCGTGGTTTGAGGCCTGGCTTGCTCCACCCCCTGCTCTTGAGATTCTCCCGGATGTGGGCTGCATTTTGGCTGCATTTTGGGCTGGAGCTTCTCGAGGTTTGAGGCCTGGCTTGCTCCAACCCCTTGCTCTTGATATTGTCCCGGATGTGGGCTGAATTTTGGCTGCATTTTGGGCTGGAGCTTCTCGTGGTTTGAGGCCTGGCTTGCTCCACCCCCTTCTCTTGAGATTCTCCCACATGTGGTCTGGATTATGGCTGCATTTTGGGCTGGAGCTTCTCGTGGTTTGAGGCCTGGCTTGCTCCACCCTCTGCTCTTGAGATACTCCCGGATATGGGCTGCATTTTGGCTGCATTTTGGGCGGGAGATTCTCGTGGTTTGAGGCCTGGCTTGCTCCACCCCCTGCTCTTGAGATTCTTCCAGATGTGGGCTGGATTTTGGCTTTCTTTTGGGCTGGAGCTTCTCGTGGTTTGAGGCCTGGCTTGCTCCACCCCCTGCTCTTGAGATTCTCCCGGATGTGGGCTGGATTTTGGCTGCCTTTTGGGCTGGAGCTTCTCATGGTTTGAGGCCTGGCTTGCTCCACCCCCTGCTCTTGAGATTCTCACGGATGTGCGCTGGAGTTTGGCTGCATTTTGGGCTGGAGCTTCTCGAGGTTTGAGGCCTGGCTTGCTCCACCCCCTGCTCTTGAGATTCTCCCGGAGGTGGGCTGGATTTTGGCTGCCTTTTGGGCTGGAGCCTCTCGTGGTTTGAGGCCTGGCTTGCTCCACCCCCTGCTCTTGAGATTCTCCCGGATGTGGGCTGCATTTTGGCTGCCTTTTGGGCTGGAGCTTCTTGTGGTCTGAGGCCTGGCTTGCTCCACCCCCTGCTCTTGATATTCTCCCAGATGTGGGCTGCATTGTGGCTGCCTTTTGGGCTGGAGCTTCCCGAGGTTTGAGGCCTGGCTTGCTCCACCCTCTGCTCTTGAGATTCTCCCGGATGTGGGCTGGAGTTTGGCTGCCTTTTGGGCTGGAGCTTCTCGTGGTTTGAGGCCTGGCTTGCTCCACCCCCTGCTCTTGAGTTTCTCACGGATGTCGGCTGGAGTTTGGCTGCTTTTTGGGCTGGAGCTTCTTGTGGTTTCAGGCCTGGCTTGCTCCACCCCCTGCTCTTGAGATTCTCCCGGATGTGCGCTGGAGTTTGGCTGCATTTTGGACTGGAGCTTCTCGAGGTTTGAGGCCTGGCTTGCTCCACCCCCTGCTCTTGAGATTCTCTCGGACGTGGGCTGGATTTTGGCTGCCTTTTGGGCTGGAGCTTCTCGTGGTTTGAGGCCTGGCTTGCTCCACCCCCTGCTCTTGAGATTCTCCCGGAGGTGCGCTGGAGTTTGGCTGCCTTTTGGGCTGGAGCTTCTCGTGGTTTGAGGCCTGGCTTGCTCCACCCCCTGCTCTTGACATTCTCCCGGATTTGGGCTGGAATATGGCTGCCTTTTGGGCTGGAGCTTCTCGAGGTTTGAGGCCTGGCTTGCTCCACCCCCTGCTCTTGAGATTCTCCCGGAGGTGGACTGCATTTTGGCTGATTCTTGGGCTGGAGCTTCTCGTGGTTTGAGTCCTGGCTTGCTCCATCCCCTGCTCTTGAGATTCTCCCGGAGGTGGGCTGCATTTTGTCTGCATTTTGGGCTGGAGTTTCTCGTGGTTTGAGGCCTGGCTTGCTCCAACCCCTGCTCTTGAGATTCTCCTGGAGGTGGGCTGCATTTTGGCTGCCTTTTGGGCTGGAGCTTCTCGTGGTTTGAGGCCTGCCTTGCTCCATACCCCTGCTCTTGAGATTCTCCCGGATGTGGGCTGGATTTTGGCTGCATTTTGGGCTGTAGCTTCTCGAGGTTTGAGGCCTGGCTTGCTCCACCCCTTGCTCTTGAGATTCTTCTGGATGTGGACTGCATTTTGGCTGCATTTTGGGCTGGAGCTTCTCGTGGTTTGAGGCCTGGCTTGCTCCACCCCCTGCTCTTGAGATTCTCCCGGATGTGGGCTGCATTTTGGCTGCCTTTTGGGCTGGAGCTTCTCGTGGTTTGAGGCCTGGCTTGCTCCACCCCCTGCTCTTGAGATTCTCCCGGATGTGGGCTGCATTTTGGCTCCCTGTTGGGCTGGAGCTTCTCCTGGTTTGAGGCCTGGCTTGCTCCACCCCCTGCTCTTGAGATTCTCCCGGATGTGGGCTGCATTTTGGCTGCCTTTTGGGCTGGAGCTTCTCGTGGTTTGAGGCCTGGCTTGCTCCACCCCCTGCTCTTGAGATTCTCCCGGATGTGGGCTGCATTTTGGCTGCCTTTTGGGCTGGAGCTTCTCGTGGTTTGAGGCCTGGCTTGCTCCACCCCCTGCTCTTGAGATTCTCCCAGAGGTGGGCTGAATTTTGGCTGCATTTTGGGCTGGAGCTTCTCGTGGTTTGAGGCCTGGCTTGCTCCACCCCCTGCTCTTGATATTCTCCCGGAGGTGGGCTGGATTTTGGCTGCATTTTGGGCTGGAGCTTCTCGTGGTTTGAGGCCTGGCTTGCTCCACCCCCTGCTCTTGAGATTCTCCCGGAGGTGGGCTGCATTTTGGCTGCATTTAGGGCTGGAGCTTCTCGTGGTTTGAGGCCTGCCTTGCTCCACCCCCTGCTCTTGAGATTCTCCCGGATGTGGGCTTCATTTTGGTTGCCTTTAGGGCTGGAGCTTCTCATGGTTTGAGGCCTGGCTTGCTCCACCCCCTGCTCTTGAGATTCTCACGGATGTGCGCTGGAGTTTGGCTGCATTTTGGGCTGGAGCTTCTCGAGGTTTGAGGCCTGGCTTGCTCCACCCCCTGCTCTTGAGATTCTCATGGAGGTGGGCTGGATTTTGGCTGCCTTTTGGGCTGGAGCCTCTCGTGGTTTGAGGCCTGGCTTGCTCCACCCCCTGCTCTTGAGATTCTCCCGGATGTGGGCTGCATTTTGGCTGCCTTTTGGGCTGGAGCTTCTTGTGGTCTGAGGCCTGGCTTGCTCCACCCCCTGCTCTTGATATTCTCCCAGATGTGGGCTGCATTGTGGCTGCCTTTTGGGCTGGAGGTTCCCGAGGTTTGAGGCCTGGCTTGCTCCACCCTCTGCTCTTGAGATTCTCCCGGATGTGGGCTGGAGTTTGGCTGCCTTTTGTGCTGGAGCTTCTCGTGGTTTGAGGCCTGGCTTGCTCCACCCCCTGCTCTTGAGTTTCTCACGGATGTCGGCTGGAGTTTGGCTGCTTTTTGGGCTGGAGCTTCTTGTGGTTTCAGGCCTGGCTTGCTCCACCCCCTGCTCTTGAGATTCTCCCGGATGTGCGCTGGAGTTTGGCTGCATTTTGGACTGGAGCTTCTCGAGGTTTGAGGCCTGGCTTGCTCCACCCCCTGCTCTTGAGATTCTCTCGGACGTGGGCTGGATTTTGGCTGCCTTTTGGGCTGGAGCTTCTCGTGGTTTGAGGCCTGGCTTGCTCCACCCCCTGCTCTTGAGATTCTCCCGGATGTGCGCTGGAGTTTGGCTGCCTTTTGGGCTGGAGCTTCTCGTGGTTTGAGGCCTGGCTTGCTCCACCCCCTGCTCTTGACATTCTCCCGGATTTGGGCTGGAATATGGCTGCCTTTTGGGCTGGAGCTTCTCATGGTTTGAGGCCTGGCTTGCTCCACCCCCTTCTCTTGAGATTCTCCCACATGTGGTCTGGATTATGGCTGCATTTTGGGCTGGAGCTTCTCGTGGTTTGAGGCCTGGCTTGCTCCACCCTCTGCTCTTGAGATTCTCCCGGATATGGGCTGCATTTTGGCTGCATTTTGGGCTGGAGATTCTCGTGGTTTGAGGCCTGGCTTGCTCCACCCCCTGCTCTTGATATTCTCCCGGATGTGGGCTGCATTGTGGCTGCCTTTTGGGCTGGAGATTCTCGTGGTTTGAGGCCTGGCTTGCTCCACCCCCTGCTCTTGAGATTCTTCCAGATGTGGGCTGGATTTTGGCTTTCTTTTGGGCTGGAGCTTCTCGTGGTTTGAGGCCTGGCTTGCTCCACCCCCTGCTCTTGAGATTCTCCCGGAGGTGGGCTGGATTTTGGCTGCCTTTAGGGCTGGAGCTTCTCGTGGTTTGAGGCCTGGCTTGCTCCACCCCCTGCTCTTGAGATTCTCACGGATGTGCGCTGGAGTTTGGCTGCATTTTGGGCTGGAGCTTCTCGAGGTTTGAGGCCTGGCTTGCTCCACCCCCTGCTCTTGAGATTCTCATGGAGGTGGGCTGGATTTTGGCTGCCTTTTGGGCTGGAGCCTCTCGTGGTTTGAGGCCTGGCTTGCTCCACCCCCTGCTCTTGAGATTCTCCCGGATGTGGGCTGCATTTTGGCTGCCTTTTGGGCTGGAGCTTCTTGTGGTCTGAGGCCTGGCTTGCTCCACCCCCTGCTCTTGATATTCTCCCAGATGTGGGCTGCATTGTGGCTGCCTTTTGGGCTGGAGCTTCCCGAGGTTTGAGGCCTGGCTTGCTCCACCCTCTGCTCTTGATATTCTCCCGGATGTGGGCTGGATTTTGGCTGCCTTTTGGGCTGGAGCTTCTCGTGGTTTGAGGCCTGGCTTGCTCCACCCCCTGCTCTTGAGTTTCTCACGGATGTCGGCTGGAGTTTGGCTGCTTTTTGGGCTGGAGCTTCTTGTGGTTTCAGGCCTGGCTTGCTCCACCCCCTGCTCTTGAGATTCTCCCGGATGTGGGCTGCATTTTGGCTGCCTTTTGGGCTGGAGCTTCTCGTGGTTTGAGGCCTGGCTTGCTCCACCCCCTGCTCTTGAGATTCTCCCGGATGTGGGCTGGATTTTGGCTGCCTTTTGGGCTGGAGCTTCTCGTGGTTTGAGGCCTGGCTTGCTCCACCCCCTGCTCTTGAGATTCTCCCGGATGTGGGCTGCATTTTGGCTGCCTTTTGGGCTGGATCTTCTCGTGGTTTGAGGCCTGGCTTGCTCCACCCCCTCCTCTTGAGATTCTCCCGGATGTGCGCTGGAGTTTGGCTGCATTTTGGGCTGGAGCTTCTCGAGGTTTGAGGCCTGGCTTGCTCCACCCCCTGCTCTTGAGATTCTCCCGGATGTGGGCTGGATTTTGGCTGCCTTTTGGGCTGGAGCTTCTCGTGGTTTGAGGCCTGGCTTGCTCCACCCCCTGCTCTTGAGATTCTCCCGGATGTGCGCTGGAGTTTGGCTGCATTTTGGGCTGGAGCTTCTCGTGATTTGAGGCCTGGCTTGCTCCAACCCCTTGCTCGTGAGATTCTCATGGAGGTGGGCTGGAGATTGGCTGCCTTTTGGGCTGGAGCCTCTCGTGGTTTGAGGCCTGGCTTGCTCCACCCCCTGCTCTTGATATTCTCCCGGATGTGGGCTGCATTTTGGCTGCCTTTTGGGCTGGAGCTTCTTGTGGTCTGAGGCCTGGCTTGCTCCACCCCCTGCTCTTGAGATTCTCCCAGATGTGGGCTGCATTGTGGCTGCCTTTTGGGCTGGAGGTTCCCGAGGTTTGAGGCCTGGCTTGCTCCACCCTCTGCTCTTGATATTCTCCCGGATGTGGGCTGCATTTTGGCTGCCTTTTGGGCTGGAGCTTCTCGTGGTTTGAGGCCTGGCTTGCTCCACCCCCTGCTCTTGAGATTCTCCCGGAGGTGGGCTGCATTTTGGCTGCCTTTTGGGCTTGAGCTTCTCGTGGTTGGAGGCCTGTCTTGCTCCACCCCCTGCTCTTGAGATTCTCCCGGATGTGGGCTGCATTTTCGCTGCATTTTGGGCTGGAACTTCCCGTGGTTTGAGGCCTGGCTTGCTCCACCCCCTGCTCTTGAGATTCTCACGGAGGTGGGCTGGATTATGGCTGCCTTTTGGGCTGGAGCTTCTCGAGGTTTGAGGCCTGGCTTGCTCCACACCCTGCTCTTGAGATTCTCCCGGATGTGGGCTGGATTTTGGCTACCTTTCGGGCTGGAGCTTGTCTTGGTTTGAGGCCTGGCTTGCTCCACCCCCTGCTCTTGATATTCTCACGGATGTGGGCTGGAGTTTGGCTGCCTTTTGGGCTGGAGCTTCTCATTGTTTGAGGCCTGGCTTGCTCCACCCCCTGCTCTTGAGTTTCTCACGGATGTCGGCTGGAGTTTGGCTGCTTTTTGGGCTGGAGCTTCTTGTGGTTTCAGGCCTGGCTTGCTCCACCCCCTGCTCTTGAGATTCTCCCGGATGTGGGCTGCATTTTGGCTGCCTTTTGGGCTGGAGCTTCTCGTGGTTTGAGGCCTGGCTTGCTCCACCCCCTGCTCTTGAGATTCTCCCGGATGTGGGCTGCATTTTGGCTGCCTTTTAGGCTGGAGCTTCTCGTGATTTGAGGCGTGGCTTGCTCCACCCCCTGCTCTTGAGATTCTCCCGGATGTGGGCTGCATTTTGGCTGCCTTTTGGGCTGGATCTTCTCGTGGTCTGAGGCCTGGCTTGCTCCACCCCCTGCTCTTGATATTCTCCCAGATGTGGGCTGCATTGTGGCTGCCTTTTGGGCTGGAGCTTCCCGAGGTTTGAGGCCTGGCTTGCTCCACCCTCTGCTCTTGAGATTCTCCCGGATGTGGGCTGGAGTTTGGCTGCCTTTTGGGCTGGAGCTTCTCGTGGTTTGAGGCCTGGCTTGCTCCACCCCCTGCTCTTGAGTTTCTCACGGATGTCGGCTGGAGTTTGGCTGCTTTTTGGGCTGGAGCTTCTTGTGGTTTCAGGCCTGGCTTGCTCCACCCCCTGCTCTTGAGATTCTCCCGGATGTGCGCTGGAGTTTGGCTGCATTTTGGACTGGAGCTTCTCGAGGTTTGAGGCCTGGCTTGCTCCACCCCCTGCTCTTGAGATTCTCTCGGACGTGGGCTGGATTTTGGCTGCCTTTTGGGCAGGAGCTTCTCGTGGTTTGAGGCCTGGCTTGCTCCACCCCCTGCTCTTGAGATTCTCCCGGATGTGCGCTGGAGTTTGGCTGCCTTTTGGGCTGGAGCTTCTCGTGGTTTGAGGCCTGGCTTGCTCCACCCCCTGCTCTTGACATTCTCCCGGATTTGGGCTGGAATATGGCTGCCTTTTGGGCTGGAGCTTCTCGTGGTTTGAGGCCTGGCTTGCTCCACCCCCTGCTCTTGAGATTCTCCCGGAGGTGGGCTGGATTATGACTGCCTTTTGGGCTGGAGCTTCTCCTGGTTTGAGGCCTGGCTTGCTCCACCCCCTTGCTCTTGAGATTCTCACGGAGGTGGGCTGGAGATTGGCTGCCTTTTGGGCTGGAGCTTCTCGTGGTTTGAGGCCTGGCTTGCTCCACCCCCTGCTCTTGAGATTCTCCCGGATGTGGGCTGCATTTTGGCTGCATTTTGGGCTGGAGGTTCTCGAGGTTTGAGGCCTGGCTTTCTCCAACCCCTTGCTCTTGATATTGTCCCGGATGTGGGCTGAATTTTGGCTGCATTTTGGGCTGGAGCTTCTCGTGGTTTGAGGCCTGGCTTGCTCCACCCCCTTCTCTTGAGATTCTCCCACATGTGGTCTGGATTATGGCTGCATTTTGGGCTGGAGCTTCTCGTGGTTTGAGGCCTGGCTTGCTCCACCCTCTGCTCTTGAGATTCTCCCGGATATGGGCTGGAGTTTGGCTGCCTTTTGTGCTGGAGCTTCTCGTGGTTTGAGGCCTGGCTTGCTCCACCCCCTGCTCTTGAGTTTCTCACGGATGTCGGCTGGAGTTTGGCTGCTTTTTGGGCTGGAGCTTCTTGTGGTTTCAGGCCTGGCTTGCTCCACCCCCTGCTCTTGAGATTCTCCCGGATGTGCGCTGGAGTTTGGCTGCATTTTGGACTGGAGCTTCTCGAGGTTTGAGGCCTGGCTTGCTCCACCCCCTGCTCTTGAGATTCTCTCGGACGTGGGCTGGATTTTGGCTGCCTTTTGGGCTGGAGCTTCTCGTGGTTTGAGGCCTGGCTTGCTCCACCCCCTGCTCTTGAGATTCTCCCGGATGTGCGCTGGAGTTTGGCTGCCTTTTGGGCTGGAGCTTCTCGTGGTTTGAGGCCTGGCTTGCTCCACCCCCTGCTCTTGACATTCTCCCGGATTTGGGCTGGAATATGGCTGCCTTTTGGGCTGGAGCTTCTCATGGTTTGAGGCCTGGCTTGCTCCACCCCCTTCTCTTGAGATTCTCCCACATGTGGTCTGGATTATGGCTGCATTTTGGGCTGGAGCTTCTCGTGGTTTGAGGCCTGGCTTGCTCCACCCTCTGCTCTTGAGATTCTCCCGGATATGGGCTGCATTTTGGCTGCATTTTGGGCTGGAGATTCTCGTGGTTTGAGGCCTGGCTTGCTCCACCCCCTGCTCTTGATATTCTCCCGGATGTGGGCTGCATTGTGGCTGCCTTTTGGGCTGGAGATTCTCGTGGTTTGAGGCCTGGCTTGCTCCACCCCCTGCTCTTGAGATTCTTCCAGATGTGGGCTGGATTTTGGCTTTCTTTTGGGCTGGAGCTTCTCGTGGTTTGAGGCCTGGCTTGCTCCACCCCCTGCTCTTGAGATTCTCCCGGAGGTGGGCTGGATTTTGGCTGCCTTTAGGGCTGGAGCTTCTCGTGGTTTGAGGCCTGGCTTGCTCCACCCCCTGCTCTTGAGATTCTCACGGATGTGCGCTGGAGTTTGGCTGCATTTTGGGCTGGAGCTTCTCGAGGTTTGAGGCCTGGCTTGCTCCACCCCCTGCTCTTGAGATTCTCATGGAGGTGGGCTGGATTTTGGCTGCCTTTTGGGCTGGAGCCTCTCGTGGTTTGAGGCCTGGCTTGCTCCACCCCCTGCTCTTGAGATTCTCCCGGATGTGGGCTGCATTTTGGCTGCCTTTTGGGCTGGAGCTTCTTGTGGTCTGAGGCCTGGCTTGCTCCACCCCCTGCTCTTGATATTCTCCCAGATGTGGGCTGCATTGTGGCTGCCTTTTGGGCTGGAGCTTCCCGAGGTTTGAGGCCTGGCTTGCTCCACCCTCTGCTCTTGATATTCTCCCGGATGTGGGCTGGATTTTGGCTGCCTTTTGGGCTGGAGCTTCTCGTGGTTTGAGGCCTGGCTTGCTCCACCCCCTGCTCTTGAGTTTCTCACGGATGTCGGCTGGAGTTTGGCTGCTTTTTGGGCTGGAGCTTCTTGTGGTTTCAGGCCTGGCTTGCTCCACCCCCTGCTCTTGAGATTCTCCCGGATGTGGGCTGCATTTTGGCTGCCTTTTGGGCTGGAGCTTCTCGTGGTTTGAGGCCTGGCTTGCTCCACCCCCTGCTCTTGAGATTCTCCCGGATGTGGGCTGGATTTTGGCTGCCTTTTGGGCTGGAGCTTCTCGTGGTTTGAGGCCTGGCTTGCTCCACCCCCTGCTCTTGAGATTCTCCCGGATGTGGGCTGCATTTTGGCTGCCTTTTGGGCTGGATCTTCTCGTGGTTTGAGGCCTGGCTTGCTCCACCCCCTCCTCTTGAGATTCTCCCGGATGTGCGCTGGAGTTTGGCTGCATTTTGGGCTGGAGCTTCTCGAGGTTTGAGGCCTGGCTTGCTCCACCCCCTGCTCTTGAGATTCTCCCGGATGTGGGCTGGATTTTGGCTGCCTTTTGGGCTGGAGCTTCTCGTGGTTTGAGGCCTGGCTTGCTCCACCCCCTGCTCTTGAGATTCTCCCGGATGTGCGCTGGAGTTTGGCTGCATTTTGGGCTGGAGCTTCTCGTGATTTGAGGCCTGGCTTGCTCCAACCCCTTGCTCGTGAGATTCTCATGGAGGTGGGCTGGAGATTGGCTGCCTTTTGGGCTGGAGCCTCTCGTGGTTTGAGGCCTGGCTTGCTCCACCCCCTGCTCTTGATATTCTCCCGGATGTGGGCTGCATTTTGGCTGCCTTTTGGGCTGGAGCTTCTTGTGGTCTGAGGCCTGGCTTGCTCCACCCCCTGCTCTTGAGATTCTCCCAGATGTGGGCTGCATTGTGGCTGCCTTTTGGGCTGGAGGTTCCCGAGGTTTGAGGCCTGGCTTGCTCCACCCTCTGCTCTTGATATTCTCCCGGATGTGGGCTGCATTTTGGCTGCCTTTTGGGCTGGAGCTTCTCGTGGTTTGAGGCCTGGCTTGCTCCACCCCCTGCTCTTGAGATTCTCCCGGAGGTGGGCTGCATTTTGGCTGCCTTTTGGGCTTGAGCTTCTCGTGGTTGGAGGCCTGTCTTGCTCCACCCCCTGCTCTTGAGATTCTCCCGGATGTGGGCTGCATTTTCGCTGCATTTTGGGCTGGAACTTCCCGTGGTTTGAGGCCTGGCTTGCTCCACCCCCTGCTCTTGAGATTCTCACGGAGGTGGGCTGGATTATGGCTGCCTTTTGGGCTGGAGCTTCTCGAGGTTTGAGGCCTGGCTTGCTCCACACCCTGCTCTTGAGATTCTCCCGGATGTGGGCTGGATTTTGGCTACCTTTCGGGCTGGAGCTTGTCTTGGTTTGAGGCCTGGCTTGCTCCACCCCCTGCTCTTGATATTCTCACGGATGTGGGCTGGAGTTTGGCTGCCTTTTGGGCTGGAGCTTCTCATTGTTTGAGGCCTGGCTTGCTCCACCCCCTGCTCTTGAGTTTCTCACGGATGTCGGCTGGAGTTTGGCTGCTTTTTGGGCTGGAGCTTCTTGTGGTTTCAGGCCTGGCTTGCTCCACCCCCTGCTCTTGAGATTCTCCCGGATGTGGGCTGCATTTTGGCTGCCTTTTGGGCTGGAGCTTCTCGTGGTTTGAGGCCTGGCTTGCTCCACCCCCTGCTCTTGAGATTCTCCCGGATGTGGGCTGCATTTTGGCTGCCTTTTAGGCTGGAGCTTCTCGTGATTTGAGGCGTGGCTTGCTCCACCCCCTGCTCTTGAGATTCTCCCGGATGTGGGCTGCATTTTGGCTGCCTTTTGGGCTGGATCTTCTCGTGGTCTGAGGCCTGGCTTGCTCCACCCCCTGCTCTTGATATTCTCCCAGATGTGGGCTGCATTGTGGCTGCCTTTTGGGCTGGAGCTTCCCGAGGTTTGAGGCCTGGCTTGCTCCACCCTCTGCTCTTGAGATTCTCCCGGATGTGGGCTGGAGTTTGGCTGCCTTTTGGGCTGGAGCTTCTCGTGGTTTGAGGCCTGGCTTGCTCCACCCCCTGCTCTTGAGTTTCTCACGGATGTCGGCTGGAGTTTGGCTGCTTTTTGGGCTGGAGCTTCTTGTGGTTTCAGGCCTGGCTTGCTCCACCCCCTGCTCTTGAGATTCTCCCGGATGTGCGCTGGAGTTTGGCTGCATTTTGGACTGGAGCTTCTCGAGGTTTGAGGCCTGGCTTGCTCCACCCCCTGCTCTTGAGATTCTCTCGGACGTGGGCTGGATTTTGGCTGCCTTTTGGGCAGGAGCTTCTCGTGGTTTGAGGCCTGGCTTGCTCCACCCCCTGCTCTTGAGATTCTCCCGGATGTGCGCTGGAGTTTGGCTGCCTTTTGGGCTGGAGCTTCTCGTGGTTTGAGGCCTGGCTTGCTCCACCCCCTGCTCTTGACATTCTCCCGGATTTGGGCTGGAATATGGCTGCCTTTTGGGCTGGAGCTTCTCGTGGTTTGAGGCCTGGCTTGCTCCACCCCCTGCTCTTGAGATTCTCCCGGAGGTGGGCTGGATTATGACTGCCTTTTGGGCTGGAGCTTCTCCTGGTTTGAGGCCTGGCTTGCTCCACCCCCTTGCTCTTGAGATTCTCACGGAGGTGGGCTGGAGATTGGCTGCCTTTTGGGCTGGAGCTTCTCGTGGTTTGAGGCCTGGCTTGCTCCACCCCCTGCTCTTGAGATTCTCCCGGATGTGGGCTGCATTTTGGCTGCATTTTGGGCTGGAGGTTCTCGAGGTTTGAGGCCTGGCTTTCTCCAACCCCTTGCTCTTGATATTGTCCCGGATGTGGGCTGAATTTTGGCTGCATTTTGGGCTGGAGCTTCTCGTGGTTTGAGGCCTGGCTTGCTCCACCCCCTTCTCTTGAGATTCTCCCACATGTGGTCTGGATTATGGCTGCATTTTGGGCTGGAGCTTCTCGTGGTTTGAGGCCTGGCTTGCTCCACCCTCTGCTCTTGAGATTCTCCCGGATATGGGCTGCATTTTGGCTGCATTTTGGGCGGGAGATTCTCGTGGTTTGAGGCCTGGCTTGCTCCACCCCCTGCTCTTGATATTCTCCCGGATGTGGGCTGCATTGTGGCTGCCTTTTGGGCTGGAGATTCTCGTGGTTTGAGGCCTGGCTTGCTCCACCCCCTGCTCTTGAGATTCTTCCAGATGTGGGCTGGATTTTGGCTTTCTTTTGGGCTGGAGCTTCTCGTGGTTTGAGGCCTGGCTTGCTCCACCCCCTGCTCTTGAGATTCTCCCGGATGTGGGCTGGATTTTGGCTGCCTTTTGGGCTGGAGCTTCTCGTGGTTTGAGGCCTGGCTTGCTCCACCCCCTGCTCTTGAGATTCTCACGGATGTGCGCTGGAGTTTGGCTGCATTTTGGGCTGGAGCTTCTCGAGGTTTGAGGCCTGGCTTGCTCCACCCCCTGCTCTTGAGATTCTCATGGAGGTGGGCTGGATTTTGGCTGCCTTTTGGGCTGGAGCCTCTCGTGGTTTGAGGCCTGGCTTGCTCCACCCCCTGCTCTTGAGATTCTCCCGGATGTGGGCTGCATTTTGGCTGCCTTTTGGGCTGGAGCTTCTTGTGGTCTGAGGCCTGGCTTGCTCCACCCCCTGCTCTTGATATTCTCCCAGATGTGGGCTGCATTGTGGCTGCCTTTTGGGCTGGAGCTTCCCGAGGTTTGAGTCCTGGCTTGCTCCACCCTCTGCTCTTGAGATTCTCCCGGATGTGGGCTGGAGTTTGGCTGCCTTTTGGGCTGGAGCTTCTCGTGGTTTGAGGCCTGGCTTGCTCCACCCCCTGCTCTTGAGTTTCTCACGGATGTCGGCTGGAGTTTGGCTGCTTTTTGGGCTGGAGCTTCTTGTGGTTTCAGGCCTGGCTTGCTCCACCCCCTGCTCTTGAGATTCTCCCGGATGTGGGCTGCATTTTGGCTGCCTTTTGGGCTGGAGCTTCTCGTGGTTTGAGGCCTGGCTTGCTCCACCCCCTGCTCTTGAGATTCTCCCGGATGTGGGCTGGATTTTGGCTGCCTTTTGGGCTGGAGCTTCTCGTGGTTTGAGGCCTGGCTTGCTCCACCCCCTGCTCTTGAGATTCTCCCGGATGTGGGCTGCATTTTGGCTGCCTTTTGGGCTGGATCTTCTCGTGGTTTGAGGCCTGGCTTGCTCCACCCCCTGCTCTTGAGATTCTCCCGGATGTGCGCTGGAGTTTGGCTGCATTTTGGGCTGGAGCTTCTCGAGGTTTGAGGCCTGGCTTGCTCCACCCCCTGCTCTTGAGATTCTCCCGGATGTGGGCTGGATTTTGGCTGCCTTTTGGGCTGGAGCTTCTCGTGGTTTGAGACCTGGCTTGCTCCACCCCCTGCTCTTGAGATTCTCCCGGATGTGCGCTGGAGTTTGGCTGCATTTTGGGCTGGAGCTTCTCGTGGTTTGAGGCCTGGCTTGCTCCAACCCCTGCTCTTGAGATTCTCCCGGATGTGGGCTGCATTTTGGCTGCCTTTTGGGCTGGAGCTTCTTGTGGTCTGAGGCCTGGCTTGCTCCACCCCCAGCTCTTGAGATTCTCCCAGATGTGGGCTGCATTGTGGCTGCCTTTTGGGCTGGAGGTTCCCGAGGTTTGAGGCCTGGCTTGCTCCACCCTCTGCTCTTGATATTCTCCCGGATGTGGGCTGCATTTTGGCTGCATTTTGGGCTGGAGCTTCTCGTGGTTTGAGGCCTGGCTTGCTCCACCCCCTGCTCTTGAGATTCTCCCGGAGGTGGGCTGCATTTTGGCTGCCTTTTGGGCTTGAGCTTCTCGTGGTTGGAGGCCTGGCTTGCTCCACCCCCTGCTCTTGAGATTCTCCCGGATGTGGGCTGCATTTTCGCTGCATTTTGGGCTGGAACTTCCCGTGGTTTGAGGCCTGGCTTGCTCCACCCCCTGCTCTTGAGATTCTCACGGAGGTGGGCTGGATTATGGCTGCCTTTTGGGCTGGAGCTTCTCGAGGTTTGAGGCCTGGCTTGCTCCACCCCCTGCTCTTGAGATTCTCCCGGATGTGGGCTGGATTTTGGCTACCTTTTGGGCTGGAGCTTGTCGTGGTTTGAGGCCTGTCTTGCTCCACCCCCTGCTCTTGATATTCTCACGGATGTGGGCTGGAGTTTGGCTGCCTTTTGGGCTGGAGCTTCTCATTGTTTGAGGCCTGGCTTGCTCCACCCCCTGCTCTTGAGTTTCTCACGGATGTCGGCTGGAGTTTGGCTGCCTTTTGGGCTGGAGCTTCTCATTGTTTGAGGCCTGGCTTGCTCCACCCCCTGCTCTTGAGTTTCTCACGGATGTCGGCTGGAGTTTGGCTGCTTTTTGGGCTGGAGCTTCTTGTGGTTTCAGGCCTGGCTTGCTCCACCCCCTGCTCTTGAGATTCTCCCGGATGTGGGCTGCATTTTGGCTGCCTTTTGGGCTGGAGCTTCTCGTGGTTTGAGGCCTGGCTTGCTCCACCCCCTGCTCTTGAGATTCTCCCGGATGTGGGCTGGATTTTGGCTGCCTTTTGGGCTGGAGCTTCTCGTGATTTGAGGCCTGGCTTGCTCCACCCCCTGCTCTTGAGATTCTCCCGGATGTGGGCTGCATTTTGGCTGCCTTTTGGGCTGGATCTTCTCGTGGTTTGAGGCCTGGCTTGCTCCACCCCCTGCTCTTGAGATTCTCCCGGATGTGCGCTGGAGTTTGGCTGCATTTTGGGTTGGAGCTTCTCGAGGTTTGAGGCCTGGCTTGCTCCACCCCCTGCTCTTGAGATTCTCCCGGATGTGGGCTGGATTTTGGCTGCCTTTTGGGCTGGAGCTTCTCGTGGTTTGAGGTCTGGGTTGCTCCACCCCCTGCTCTTGAGATTCTCCCGCATGTGCGCTGGAGTTTGGCTGCATTTTGGGCTGGAGCTTCTCGTGGTTTGAGGCCTGGCTTGCTCCATCCCCTTGCTCGTGAGATTCTCATGGAGGTGGGCTGGAGATTGGCTGCCTTTTGGGCTGGAGCCTCTCGTGGTTTGAGGCCTGGCTTGCTCCACCCCCTGCTCTTGATATTCTCCCGGATGTGGGCTGCATTTTGGCTGCCTTTTGGGCTGGAGCTTCTTGTGGTCTGAGGCCTGGCTTGCTCCACCCCCTGCTCTTGAGATTCTCCCAGATGTGGGCTGCATTGTGGCTGCCTTTTGGGCTGGAGGTTCCCGAGGTTTGAGGCCTGGCTTGCTCCACCCTCTGCTCTTGAGTTTCTCCCGGATGTGGGCTGGATTTTGGCTGCTTTTTGGGCTGGAGCTTGTCGTGGTTTGAGGCCTGGCTTGCTCCACCCCCTGCTCTTGAGATTCTCACGGAGGTGGGCTGGATTATGGCTGCCTTTTGGGCTGGAGCTTCTCGAGGTTTGAGGCCTGGCTTGCTCCACCCCCTGCTCTTGAGTTTCTCACGGATGTCGGCTGGAGTTTGGCTGCCTTTTGGGCTGGAGCTTCTTGTGGTTTCAGGCCTGGCTTGCTCCACCCCCTGCTCTTGAGATTCTCCCGGATGTGGGCTGCATTGTGGCTGCCTTTTGGGCTGGAGCTTCTCGTGGTTTGAGGCCTGGCTTGCTCCACCCCCTGCTCTTGAGATTCTCCCGGATGTGGGCTGGATTTTGGCTGCCTTTTGGGCTGGAGCTTCTCGTGGTTTGAGGCCTGGCTTGCTCCACCCCCTGCTCTTGAGATTCTCACGGACGTGGGCTGCATTTTGGCTGCCTTTTGGGCTGGAGCTTCTCGTGGTTTGAGGCCTGGCTTGCTCCACCCCCTTCTCTTGAGATTCTCCAGGATGTGGGCTGCATTTTGGCTGCCTTTGGGGCTGAAGCTTCCTGTGGTTTAAGGCCTGGCTTGCTCCACCCCCTGCTCTTGAGATTCTAACGGAGGTGGGCTGCATTGTGGCTGCCTTTTGGGCTGGAGATTCTCGTGGTTTGAGGCCTGGCTTGCTCCACCCCCTGCTCTTGAAATTCTCCCAGAGGTGGGCTGCATTTTCGCTGCATTTTGGGCTGGAGCTTCTGCTGGTTTGAGGCCTGCCTTGCTCCACCCTCTGCTCTTGAGTTTCTCCCGGATGTTGGCTGGATTTTGGCTGCCTTTTGGGCTGGAGCTTCTCGTGGTTTGAGGCCTGGCTTGCTCCACCCCCTGCTCTTGAGATTCTCCCGGAGGTGGGATGGATTATGGCTGCCTTTTGGGTTGGAGCTTCTCGTGGTTTGTGGCCTGGCTTTCTCCACCCCCTTACTCTTGAGATTCTCACGGAGGTGGGCTGGAGTTTGGCTGCCTTTTGGGCTGGAGCTTCTCGTGGTTTGAGGCCTGGCTTGCTCCACCCCCTGCTCTTGAGATTCTCCCGGATGTGGGCTGCATTTTGGCTGCATTTTGGGCTGGAGGTTCTCGATGTTTGAGGCCTGGCTTGCTCCACCCCCTTGCTCTTGATATTGTCCCCGATGTGGGCTGCATTTTGGCTGCCTTTTGGGCTGGAGCTTCTCGTGGTTTGAGGCCTGGCTTGCTCCACCCCCTGCTCTTGAGATTCTCCCACATGTGGTCTGGATTTTGGCTGCCTTTTGGGCTGGAGCTTCTCGTGGTTTGAGGCCTCGCCTGCTCCACCCCCTGCTCTTGAGATTCTCCCGGATGTGTGCTGCATTGTGGCTGCCTTTTGGGCTGGAGATTCTCGTGGTTTGAGGCCTGGCTTGCTCCACCCCCTGCTCTTGATATTCTCCCGGATGTGGGCTGCATTTTGGCTGCCTTTTGGGCTGGAGCTTCTCGTGGTTTGAGGCCTGGCATGCTCCACCCCCTGCTCTTGATATTCTCCCAGATGTGTGATGGAGTTTGGCTGCATTTTGGGCTGGAGCTTCTCGAGGTTTGAGGCCTGGCTTGCTCCACCCCCTGCTCTTGATATTCTCCTGAAGATGGGCTGGATTTTGGCTGCATTTTGGGCTGGAGCTTCTCGTGGTTTGAGGCCTGGCTTGCTCCACCCCCTGCTCTTGAGTTTATCCCGGAGGTGGGCTGGAGTTTGGCTGCATTTTGGGCTGGAGCTTCTCGAGGTTTGAGGCCTGGCTTGCTCCACCCCCTTCTCTTGAGATTCTCCCGGATGTGGGCTGCATTGTGGCTGCCTTTTGGGCTGGAGCTTCTCGTGGTTTGAGGCCTGGCTTGCTCCACCCCCTGCTCTTGAGATTCTCCCGGATGTGGGCTGCATTTTGGCTGCCTTTTGGGCTGGAGCTTCTCGTGGTTTGAGGCCTGGCTTGCTCCACCCCCTGCTCTTGATATTCTCCCGGATGTGGGCTGCATTTTGGCTGCATTTTGGGCTGGAGCTTCTCGTGGTTTGAGGCCTGGCTTGCTCCACCCCCTGCTCTTGAGATTCTCCCGGAGGTGGGCTGCATTTTGGCTGCCTTTTGGGCTGGAGCTTCTCGTGGTTGGAGGCCTGTCTTGCTCCACCCCCTGCTCTTGAGATTCTCCCGGATGTGGGCTGCATTTTCGCTGCATTTTGGGCTGGAACTTCCCGTGGTTTGAGGCCTGGCTTGCTCCCCCCCCTGCTCTTGAGATTCTCCCGGAGGTGGGCTGCATTTTGGCTGCCTGTTGGGCAGGAGCTTCTCGTGGTTTGAGGCCTGGCTTGCTCCACCCCCTGCTCTTGAGATTCTCCCGGATGTGGGCTGCATTTTGGCTGCCTTTTGGGCTGGAGGTTCCCGAGGTTTGAGGCCTGGCTTGCTCCACCCCCTGCTCTTGAGTTTCTCCCGGATGTGGGCTGGATTTTGGCTGCCTTTTGGGCTGGAGCTTGTCGTGGTTTGAGGCCTGGCTTGCTCCACCCCCTGCTCTTGATATTCTCACGGATGTGGGCTGGAGTTTGGCTGCCTTTTGGGCTGGAGCTTCTCATTGTTTGAGGCCTGGCTTGCTCCACCCCCTGCTCTTGAGTTTCTCACGGATGTCGGCTGGAGTTTGGCTGCCTTTTGGGCTGGAGCTTCTTGTGGTTTCAGGCCTGGCTTGCTCCACCCCCTGCTCTTGATATTCTCCCGGATGTGGGCTGCATTGTGGCTGCCTTTTGGGCTGGAGCTTCTCGTGGTTTGAGGCCTGGCTTGCTCCACCCCCTGCTCTTGAGATTCTCACGGAGGTGGGCTGGATTATGGCTGCCTTTTGGGCTGGAGCTTCTCGAGGTTTGAGGCCTGGCTTGCTCCACCACCTGCTCTTGAGTTTCTCACGGATGTCGGCTGGAGTTTGGCTGCTTTTTGGGCTGGAGCTTCTTGTGGTTTCAGGCCTGGCTTGCTCCACCCCCTGCTCTTGAGATTCTCCCGGATGTGGGCTGCATTGTGGCTGCCTTTTGGGCTGGAGCTTCTCGTGGTTTGAGGCCTGGCTTGCTCCACCCCCTGCTCTTGAGATTCTCCCGGATGTGGGCTGGATTTTGGCTGCCTTTTGGGCTGGAGCTTCTCTTGGTTTGAGGCCTGGCTTGCTCCACCCCCTGCTCTTGATATTCTCCCGGATGTGGGCTGGATTTTGGCTGCCTTTTGGGCTGGAGCTTCTCGTGGTTTGAGGCCTGGCTTGCTCCACCCCCTGCTCTTGAGATTCTCCCGGAGGTGGGCTGCATTTTGGCTGCCTTTTGGGCTGGAGCTTCTCGTGGTTTGAGGCCTGTCTTGCTCCACCCCCTGCTCTTGAGATTCTCCCGGATGTGGGCTGCATTTTCGCTGCATTTTGGGCTGGAACTTCCCGTGGTTTGAGGCCTGGCTTGCTCCACCCCCTGCTCTTGAGATTCTCACGGAGGTGGGCTGGATTATGGCTGCCTTTTGGGCAGGAGCTTCTCGAGGTTTGAGGCCTGGCCTGCTCCACCCCCTGCTCTTGAGATTCTCCCGGATGTGTGCTGCATTGTGGCTGCCTTTTGGGCTGGAGATTCTCGTGGTTTGAGGCCTGGCTTGCTCCACCCCCTGCTCTTGATATTCTCCCGGATGTGGGCTGCATTTTGGCTGCCTTTTGGGCTGGAGATTCTCGTGGTTTGAGGCCTGGCATGCTCCACCCCCTGCTCTTGATATTCTCCCAGATGTGTGATGGAGTTTGGCTGCATTTTGGGCTGGAGCTTCTCGAGGTTTGAGGCCTGGCTTGCTCCACCCCCTGCTCTTGATATTCTCCTGAAGATGGGCTGGATTTTGGCTGCATTTTGGGCTGGAGCTTCTCGTGGTTTGAGGCCTGGCTTGCTCCACCCCCTGCTCTTGAGTTTATCCCAGAGGTGGGCTGGAGTTTGGCTGCATTTTGGGCTGGAGCTTCTCGAGGTTTGAGGCCTGGCTTGCTCCACCCCCTTCTCTTGAGATTCTCCCGGATGTGGGCTGCATTGTGGCTGCCTTTTGGGCTGGAGCTTCTCGTGGTTTGAGGCCTGGCTTGCTCCACCCCCTGCTCTTGAGATTCTCCGGATGTGGGGTGGATTTTGGCTGCCTTTTGGGCTGGAGCTTCTCGTGGTTTGAGGCCTGGCTTGCTCCACCCCCTGCTCTTGAGATTCTCCCGGAGGTGGGCTGCATTTTGGCTGCCTTTTGGGCTGGAGCTTCTCGTGGTTGGAGGCCTGTCTTGCTCCACCCCCTGCTCTTGAGATTCTCCCGGATGTGGGCTGCATTTTCGCTGCATTTTGGGCTGGAACTTCCCGTGGTTTGAGGCCTGGCTTGCTCCACCCCCTGCTCTTGATATTCTCAGGGAGGTGGGCTGCATTTTGGCTGCCTTTTGGGCTGGAGCTTCTCGTGGTTTGAGGCCTGCCTTGCTCCACCCCCTGCTCTTGAGATTCTCCCGGATGTGCGCTGGAGTTTGGCTGCATTTTGGGCTGGAGCTTCTCGAGGTTTGAGGCCTGGCTTGCTCCACCCCCTGCTCTTGAGATTCTCCCGGATGTGGGCTGGATTTTGGCTGCATTTTGGGCTGGAGCTTCTCGTGGTTTGAGACCTGGCTTGCTCCACCCCCTGCTCTTGAGATTCTCTCGGATGTGCGCTGGAGTTTGGCTGCATTTTGGGCTGGAGCTTCTCGTGGTTTGAGGCCTGGCTTGCTCCAACCCCTTGCTCGTGAGATTCTCATGGAGGTGGGCTGGAGTTTGGCTGCCTTTTGGGCTGGAGCCTCTCGTGGTTTGAGGCCTGGCTTTCTCCACCCCCTGCTCTTGATATTCTCCCGGATGTGGGCTGCATTTTGGCTGCCTTTTGGGCTGGAGCTTCTTGTGGTCTGAGGCCTGGTTTGCTCCACCCCCTGCTCTTGAGATTCTCCTGGATGTGGGCTGCATTTTGGCTGCCTTTTGGGCTGGAGGTTCCCGAGGTTTGAGGCCTGGCTTGCTCCACCCTCTGCTCTTGAGTTTCTCCCGGATGTGGGCTGGATTTTGGCTGCCTTTTGGGCTGGAGCTTGTCGTGGTTTGAGGCCTGGCTTGCTCCACCCCCTGCTCTTGATATTCTCACGGATGTGGGCTGGAGTTTGGCTGCCTTTTGGGCTGGAGCTTCTCATTGTTTGAGGGCTGGCTTGCTCCACCCCCTGCTCTTGAGTTTCTCACGGATGTCGCCTGGAGTTTGGCTGCCTTTTGGGCTGGAGCTTCTTGTGGTTTCAGGCCTGGCTTGCTCCACCCCCTGCTCTTGAGATTCTCCCGGATGTGGGCTGCATTGTGGCTGCCTTTTGGGCTGGAGCTTCTCGTGGTTTGAGGCCTGGCTTGCTCCACCCCCTGCTCTTGAGATTCTCGCGGATGTGGGCTGGATTTTGGCTGCCTTTTGGGCTGGAGCTTCTCGTGGTTTGAGGCCTGGCTTGCTCCACCCCCTGCTCTTGATATTCTCCCGGATGTGGGCTGCATTTTGGCTGCCTTTTGGGCTGGAGCTTCTCGTGGTTTGAGGCCTGGCTTGCTCCACCCCCTGCTCTTGAGATTCTCCCGGAGGTGGGCTGCATTTTGGCTGCCTTTTGGGCTGGAGCTTCTCGTGGTTGGAGGCCTGGCTTGCTCCACCCCCTGCTCTTGAGATTCTCCCGGATGTGGGCTGGATTTTGGCTGCATTTTGGGCTGGAGCTTCTCGTGGTTTGAGGCCTGGCTTGCTCCACCCCCTGCTCTTGATATTCTCCCGGATGTGGGCTGCATTTTGGCTGCCTTTTGGGCTGGAGCTTCTCGTGGTTTGAGGCCTGGCTTGCTCCACCCCCTGCTCTTGAGATTCTCCCGGAGGTGGGCTGCATTTTGGCTGCCTTTTGGGCTGGAGCTTCTCGTGGTTGGAGGCCTGTCTTGCTCCACCCCCTGCTCTTGATATTCTCCCGGATGTGGGCTGCATTTTGGCTGCCTTTTGGGCTGGAGCTTCTTGTGGTCTGAGGCCTGGCTTGCTCCACGCCCTGCTCTTGAGATTCTCCCAGATGTGGGCTGCATTGTGGCTGCCTTTTGGGCTGGAGGTTCCCGAGGTTTGAGGCCTGGCTTGCTCCACCCTCTGCTCTTGAGTTTCTCCCGGATGTGGGCTGGATTTTGGCTGCCTTTTGGGCTGGAGCTTGTCGTGGTTTGAGGCCTGGCTTGCTCCAGCCCCTGCTCTTGATATTCTCACGGATGTGGGCTGGAGTTTGGCTGCCTTTTGGGCTGGAGCTTCTCATTGTTTGAGGCCTGGCTTGCTCCACCCCCTGCTCTTGAGATTCTCCCGGAGGTGGGCTGCATTTTGGCTGCCTTTTGGGCTGGAGCTTCTCGTGGTTGGAGGCCTGTCTTGCTCCACCCCCTGCTCTTGAGATTCTCCCGGATGTGGGCTGCATTTTCGCTGCATTTTGGGCTGGAGCTTCTCATGGTTTGAGGCCTGGCTTGCTCCACCCCCTGCTCTTGAGATTCTCACGGAGTTGGGCTGGATTATGGCTGCCTTTTGGGCTGGAGATTCTCGAGGTTTGAGGCCTGGCTTGCTCCACACCCTGCTCTTGAGATTCTCCCGGATGTGGGCTGGATTTTGGCTGCCTTTTGGGCTGGAGCTTGTCGTGGTTTGAGGCCTGGCTTGCTCCACCCCCTGCTCTTGATATTCTCACGGATGTGGGCTGTAGTTTGGCTGCCTTTTGGGCTGGAGCTTCTCATTGTTTGAGGCCTGGCTTGCTCCACCCCCTGCTCTTGAGTTTCTCACGGATGTCGGCTGGAGTTTGGCTGCCTTTTGGGCTGGAGCTTCTTGTGGTTTCAGGCCTGGCTTGCTCCACCCCCTGCTCTTGAGATTCTCCCGGATGTGGGCTGCATTGTGGCTGCATTTTGGGCTGGAGCTTCTCGTGGTTTGAGGCCTGGCTTGCTCCACCCCCTGCTCTTGAGATTCTCCCGGATGTGGGCTGGATTTTGGCTGCCTTTTGGGCTGGAGCTTCTCGTGGTTTGAGGCCTGGCTTGCTCCACCCCCTGCTCTTGATATTCTCCCGGATGTGGGCTGCATTTTGGCTGCCTTTTGGGCTGGAGCTTCTCGTGGTTTGAGGCCTGGCTTGCTCCACCCCCTGCTCTTGAGATTCTCCCGGAGGTGGGCTGCATTTTGGCTGCCTTTTGGGCTGGAGCTTCTCGTGGTTGGAGGCCTGTCTTGCTCCACCCCCTGCTCTTGAGATTCTCCCGGATGTGGGCTGCATTTTCGCTGCATTTTGGGCTGGAACTTCCCGTGGTTTGAGGCCTGGCTTGCTCCACCCCCTGCTCTTGAGATTCTCACGGAGGTGGGCTGGATTATGGCTGCCTTTTGGGCTGGAGCTTCTCGAGGTTTGAGGCCTGGCTTGCTCAACACCCTGCTCTTGAGATTCTCCCGGATGTGGGCTGCATTTTGGCTGCCTTTTGGTCTGGAGCTTCTCGTGGTTTGAGGCCTGGCTTGCTCCACCCCCTGCTCTTGAGATTCTCACGGACGTGGGCTGCATTTTGGCTGCCTTTTGGGCTGGAGCTTCTCGTGGTTTGAGGCCTGGCTTGCTCCACCCCCTGCTCTTGAGATTCTCCAGGATGTGGGCTGCATTTTGGCTGCCTTTGGGGCTGAAGCTTCTTGTGGTTTAAGGCCTGGCTTGCTCCACCCCCTGCTCTTGAGATTCTAACGGAGGTGGGCTGCATTGTGGCTGCCTTTTGGGCTGGAGATTCTCGTGGTTTGAGGCCTGGCTTGCTCCACCCACTGCTCTTGAAATTCTCCCAGAGGTGGGCTGGATTTTGGCTGCCTTTTGGGCTGGAGCTTCTCGTGGTTTGAGGCCTGGCTTGCTCCACCCCCTGCTCTTGAGATTCTCCCGGAGGTGGGATGGATTATGGCTGCCTTTTGGGTTGGAGCTTCTCGTGGTTTGTGGCCTGGCTTTCTCCACCCCCTTACTCTTGAGATTCTCACGGAGGTGGGCTGGATTTTGGCTGCCTTTTGGGCTGGAGCTTCTCGTGGTTTGAGGCCTGGCTTGCTCCACCCCCTGCTCTTGAGATTCTCCCGGATGTGTGCTGCATTGTGGCTGCCTTTTGGGCTGGAGATTCTCGTGGTTTGAGGCCTGGCTTGCTCCACCCCCTGCTCTTGATATTCTCCCGGATGTGGGCTGCATTTTGGCTGCGTTTAGGGCTGGAGATTCTCGTGGTTTGAGGCCTGGCTTGCTCCACCCCCTGCTCTTGATATTCTCCCAGATGTGGGATGGAGTTTGGCTGCATTTTGGGCTGGAGCTTCTCGAGGTTTGAGGCCTGCCTTGCTCCACCCCCTGCTCTTGATATTCTCCCGAAGATGGGCTGCATTGTGGCTGCCTTTTGGGCTGGAGCTTCTCGTGGTTTGAGGCCTGGCTTGCTCCACCCCCTGCTCTTGAGATTCTCCCGGATGTGGGGTGGATTTTGGCTGCCTTTTGGGCTGGAGCTTCTCGTGGTTTGAGGCCTGGCTTGCTCCACCCCCTGCTCTTGATATTCTCCCGGATGTGGGCTGCATTTTGGCTGCCTTTTGGGCTGGAGCTTCTCGTGGTTTGAGGCCTGGCTTGCTCCACCCCCTGCTCTTGATATTCTCCCGGATGTGGGCTGCATTTTGGCTGCCTTTTGGGCTGGAGCTTCTCGTGGTTTGAGGCCTGGCTTGCTCCACCCCCTGCTCTTGAGATTCTCCCGGAGGTGGGCTGCATTTTGGCTGCCTTTTGGGCTGGAGCTTCTCGTGGTTGGAGGCCTGTCTTGCTCCACCCCCTGCTCTTGAGATTCTCCCGGATGTGGGCTGCATTTTCGCTGCATTTTGGGCTGGAACTTCCCGTGGTTTGAGGCCTGGCTTGCTCCACCCCCTGCTCTTGAGATTCTCACGGAGGTGGGCTGGATTATGGCTGCCTTTTGGGCTGGAGCTTCTCGAGGTTTGAGGCCTGGCTTGCTCAACACCCTGCTCTTGAGATTCTCCCGGATGTGGGCTGCATTTTGGCTGCCTTTTGGTCTGGAGCTTCTCGTGGTTTGAGGCCTGGCTTGCTCCACCCCCTGCTCTTGAGATTCTCACGGACGTGGGCTGCATTTTGGCTGCCTTTTGGGCTGGAGCTTCTCGTGGTTTGAGGCCTGGCTTGCTCCACCCCCTGCTCTTGAGATTCTCCAGGATGTGGGCTGCATTTTGGCTGCCTTTGGGGCTGAAGCTTCTTGTGGTTTAAGGCCTGGCTTGCTCCACCCCCTGCTCTTGAGATTCTAACGGAGGTGGGCTGCATTGTGGCTGCCTTTTGGGCTGGAGATTCTCGTGGTTTGAGGCCTGGCTTGCTCCACCCACTGCTCTTGAAATTCTCCCAGAGGTGGGCTGGATTTTGGCTGCCTTTTGGGCTGGAGCTTCTCGTGGTTTGAGGCCTGGCTTGCTCCACCCCCTGCTCTTGAGATTCTCCCGGAGGTGGGATGGATTATGGCTGCCTTTTGGGTTGGAGCTTCTCGTGGTTTGTGGCCTGGCTTTCTCCACCCCCTTACTCTTGAGATTCTCACGGAGGTGGGCTGGATTTTGGCTGCCTTTTGGGCTGGAGCTTCTCGTGGTTTGAGGCCTGGCTTGCTCCACCCCCTGCTCTTGAGATTCTCCCGGATGTGTGCTGCATTGTGGCTGCCTTTTGGGCTGGAGATTCTCGTGGTTTGAGGCCTGGCTTGCTCCACCCCCTGCTCTTGATATTCTCCCGGATGTGGGCTGCATTTTGGCTGCGTTTAGGGCTGGAGATTCTCGTGGTTTGAGGCCTGGCTTGCTCCACCCCCTGCTCTTGATATTCTCCCAGATGTGGGATGGAGTTTGGCTGCATTTTGGGCTGGAGCTTCTCGAGGTTTGAGGCCTGCCTTGCTCCACCCCCTGCTCTTGATATTCTCCCGAAGATGGGCTGCATTGTGGCTGCCTTTTGGGCTGGAGCTTCTCGTGGTTTGAGGCCTGGCTTGCTCCACCCCCTGCTCTTGAGATTCTCCCGGATGTGGGGTGGATTTTGGCTGCCTTTTGGGCTGGAGCTTCTCGTGGTTTGAGGCCTGGCTTGCTCCACCCCCTGCTCTTGATATTCTCCCGGATGTGGGCTGCATTTTGGCTGCCTTTTGGGCTGGAGCTTCTCGTGGTTTGAGGCCTGGCTTGCTCCACCCCCTGCTCTTGAGATTCTCCCGGAGGTGGGCTGCATTTTGGCTGCCTTTTGGGCTGGAGCTTCTCGTGGTTGGAGGCCTGTCTTGCTCCACCCCCTGCTCTTGAGATTCTCCCGGATGTGGGCTGCATTTTCGCTGCATTTTGGGCTGGAACTTCCCGTGGTTTGAGGCCTGGCTTGCTCCACCCCCTGCTCTTGAGATTCCCACGGAGGTGGGCTGGATTATGGCTGCCTTTTGGGCTGGAGCTTCTCGAGGTTTGAGGCCTGGCTTGCTCCACACCCTGCTCTTGAGATTCTCCCGGATGTGGGCTGCATTTTGGCTGCCTTTTGGGCTGGAGCTTCTCGTGGTTTGAGGCCTGGCTTGCTCCACCCCCTGCTCTTGAGATTCTAACGGAGGTGGGCTGCATTTTGGCTGCCTTTTGGGCTGGAGATTCTCGTGGTTTGAGGCCTGGCTTGCTCCACCCCCTGCTCTTGAAATTCTCCCAGAGGTGGGCTGCATTGAGGCTGCCTTTTGGGCTGGAGCTTCTCCTGGTTTGAGGCCTGCCTTGCTCCACCCTCTGCTCTTGAGTTTCTCCCGGATGTGGGCTGGATTTTGGCTGCCTTTTGGGCTGGAGCTTCTCGTGGTTTGAGGCCTGGCTTTCTCCACCCCCTTACTCTTGAGATTCTCCCGGAGGTGGGCTGGAGTTTGGCTGCCTTTTGGGCTGGAGCTTCTCGTGGTTTGAGGCCTGGCTTGCTCCACCCCCTGCTCTTGAGATTCTCCCGGATGTGGGCTGCATTTTGGCTGCATTTTGGGCTGGAGGTTCTCGAGGTTTGAGGCCTGGCTTGCTCCACCCCCTTGCTCTTGATATTGTCCCCGATGTGGGCTGCATTTTGGCTGCCTTTTGGGCTGGAGCTTCTCGTGGTTTGAGGCCTGGCTTGCTCCACCCCCTGCTCTTGAGATTCTCCCACATGTGGTCTGGATTTTGGCTGCCTTTTGGGCTGGAGCTTCTCGTGGTTTGAGGCCTGGCTTGCTCCACCCCCTGCTCTTGAGATTCTCCCGGATGTGTGCTGCATTGTGGCTGCCTTTTGGGCTGGAGATTCTCGTGGTTTGAGGCCTGGCTTGCTCCACCCCCTGCTCTTGATATTCTCCCGGATGTGGGCTGCATTTTGGCTGCGTTTAGGGCTGGAGATTCTCGTGGTTTGAGGCCTGGCTTGCTCCACCCCCTGCTCTTGATATTCTCCCAGATGTGGGATGGAGTTTGGCTGCATTTTGGGCTGGAGCTTCTCGAGGTTTGAGGCCTGCCTTGCTCCACCCCCTGCTCTTGATATTCTCCCGAAGATGGGCTGCATTGTGGCTGCCTTTTGGGCTGGAGCTTCTCGTGGTTTGAGGCCTGGCTTGCTCCACCCCCTGCTCTTGAGATTCTCCCGGATGTGGGGTGGATTTTGGCTGCCTTTTGGGCTGGAGCTTCTCGTGGTTTGAGGCCTGGCTTGCTCCACCCCCTGCTCTTGATATTCTCCCGGATGTGGGCTGCATTTTGGCTGCCTTTTGGGCTGGAGCTTCTCGTGGTTTGAGGCCTGGCTTGCTCCACCCCCTGCTCTTGAGATTCTCCCGGAGGTGGGCTGCATTTTGGCTGCCTTTTGGGCTGGAGCTTCTCGTGGTTGGAGGCCTGTCTTGCTCCACCCCCTGCTCTTGAGATTCTCCCGGATGTGGGCTGCATTTTCGCTGCATTTTGGGCTGGAACTTCCCGTGGTTTGAGGCCTGGCTTGCTCCACCCCCTGCTCTTGAGATTCCCACGGAGGTGGGCTGGATTATGGCTGCCTTTTGGGCTGGAGCTTCTCGAGGTTTGAGGCCTGGCTTGCTCCACACCCTGCTCTTGAGATTCTCCCGGATGTGGGCTGCATTTTGGCTGCCTTTTGGGCTGGAGCTTCTCGTGGTTTGAGGCCTGGCTTGCTCCACCCCCTGCTCTTGAGATTCTCGCGGACGTGGGCTGCATTTTGGCTGCCTTTTGGGCTGGAGCTTCTCGTGGTTTGAGGCTTGGCTTGCTCCACCCCCTGCTCTTGAGATTCTCCCGGATGTGGGCTGCATTTTGGCTGCCTTTGGGGCTGACGCTTCTTGTGGTTTAAGGCCTGGCTTTCTCCACCCCCTGCTCTTGAGATTCTAACGGAGGTGGGCTGCATTGTGGCTGCCTTTTGGGCTGGAGATTCTCGTGGTTTGAGGCCTGGCTTGCTCCACCCCCTGCTCTTGAAATTCTCCCAGAGGTGGGCTGCATTGAGGCTGCCTTTTGGGCTGGAGCTTCTCCTGGTTTGAGGCCTGCCTTGCTCCACCCTCTGCTCTTGAGTTTCTCCCGGATGTGGGCTGGATTTTGGCTGCCTTTTGGGCTGGAGCTTCTCGTGGTTTGAGGCCTGGCTTTCTCCACCCCCTTACTCTTGAGATTCTCCCGGAGGTGGGCTGGAGTTTGGCTGCCTTTTGGGCTGGAGCTTCTCGTGGTTTGAGGCCTGGCTTGCTCCACCCCCTGCTCTTGAGATTCTCCCGGATGTGGGCTGCATTTTGGCTGCATTTTGGGCTGGAGGTTCTCGAGGTTTGAGGCCTGGCTTGCTCCACCCCCTTGCTCTTGATATTGTCCCCGATGTGGGCTGCATTTTGGCTGCCTTTTGGGCTGGAGCTTCTCGTGGTTTGAGGCCTGGCTTGCTCCACCCCCTGCTCTTGAGATTCTCCCACATGTGGTCTGGATTTTGGCTGCCTTTTGGGCTGGAGCTTCTCGTGGTTTGAGGCCTGGCCTGCTCCACCCCCTGCTCTTGAGATTCTCCCGGATGTGTGCTGCATTGTGGCTGCCTTTTGGGCTGGAGATTCTCGTGGTTTGAGGCCTGGCTTGCTCCACCCCCTGCTCTTGATATTCTCCCCGATGTGGGCTGCATTTTGGCTGCCTTTTGGGCTGGAGATTCTCGTGGTTTGAGGCCTGGCTTGCTCCACCCCCTGCTCTTGATATTCTCCCAGATGTGGGATGGAGTTTGGCTGCATTTTGGGCTGGAGCTTCTCGTGGTTTGAGGCCTGGCTTGCTCCACCCCCTGCTCTTGATATTCTCCCGACGATGGGCTGGATTTTGGCTGCCTTTTGGGCTGGAGCTTCTCGTGGTTTGAGGCCTGGCTTGCTCCACCCCCTGCTCTTGAGTTTATCCCGGAGGTGGGCTGGAGTTTGGCTGTATTTTGGGCTGGAGCTTCTCCTGGTTTGAGGCCTGGCTTGCTCCACCCCCTGCTCTTGAGATTCTCTCGGAGGTGGGCTGGAGTTTGGCTGCATTTTGGGCTGGAGCTTCTCGAGGTTTGAGGCCTGGCTTGCTCCACCCCCTGCTCTTGAGATTCTCCCGGATGTGGGCTGGAGTTTGGCTTTCTTTTGGGCTGGAGCTTCTCGTGGTTTGAGTCCTGGCTTGCTCCACCCCCGTGCTCTTGATTTTCTCCCGGATGTGGGCTGCATTTTGGCTGCCTTTTGGGCTGGAGCTTCTCATGGTTTGAGGCCTGGCTTGCTCCACCCCCTGCTCTTGATATTCTCACGGAGGTGGGCTGGAGTTTGGCTGCATTTTGGGCTGGAGCTTCTCATGGTTTGAGGCCTGCCTTGCTCCACCCCCTGCTCTTGAGATTCTCCCGGATGTGGGCTGCATTTTGGCTGCCTTTTGGGCTGGAGCTTCTCGTGGTTTGAGGCCTGGCTTGCTCCATCCCCTGCTCTTGAGATTCTCCCGGATGTGGGCTGCATTTTGGCTGCCTTTTGGGCTGGAGCTTCTCGTGGTTTGAGGCCTGGCTTTCTCCACCCCCTTGCTCTTGATATTCTCCTGGATGTGGGCTGGAGTTTGGCTGCTTTTTGGGCTGGAGCTTCTCGTGGTTTGAGGCCTGCCTTGCTCCACCCCCTGCTCTTGAGATTATCCCGGATGTGGCCTGCATTTTGGCTGCCTTTTGGGCTGGAGCTTCTCGTGGTTTGAGGCCTGGCTTGCTCCACCCCCTGCTCTTGATAATCTCCCGGATGTGGGCTGCATTTTGGCTGCATTTTGGGCTGGAGGTTCTCGTGGTTTGAGGCCTGGCTTGCTCCACCCACTGCTCTTGAGATTCTCACGGAGGTGGGCTGGATTTTGGCTGCCTTTTGGGCTGGAGCTTCTCGTGGTTTGAGGCCTGGCTTGCTCCACCCCCTGCTCTTGAGATTCTCACAGAGGTGGGCTGGAGTTTAGCTGCATTTGGGGCTGGAGCTTCTCGTGGTTTGAGGCCTGGCTTGCTCCACGCCCTGCTCTTGAGATTCTCCCGGATGTGGGCTGGATTTTGGCTGCCTTTTGGGCTGGAGCTTCTCGTGGTTTGAGGCCTGGCTTGCTCCACCCCCTGCTCTTGAGATTCTCCCGGATGTGGGCTGCATTTTGGCTGCCTTTTGGGCTGGAGCTTCTTGAGGTTTGAGGCCTGGCTTGCTCCACCCCCTTGCTCTTGATATTCTCCTGGATGTGGGCTGGAGTTTGGCTGCCTTTTGGGCTGGAGCTTCTTGTGGTTTGAGGCCTGGCTTGCTCCACCCCCTGCTCTTGAGATTATCCCGGAGGTGGGCTGGAGTTTGGCTGCCTTTTGGGCTGGAGCTTCTCGTGGTTTGAGGCCTGGCTTGCTCCACCCCCTGCTCTTGAGATTCTCCCGGAGGTGGGCTGGATAATGGCTGCATTTTGGGCTGGAGGTTCTCGTGGTTTGAGGCATGGCTTGCTCCACCCCCTGCTCTTGAGATTCTCACGGAGGTGGGCTGGAGTTTGGCCGCCTTTTGGGCTGGAGCTTCTTGAGGTTTCGAGGCCTGGCTTGCTCCACCCCCTGCTCTTGATTTTCTCCCGGATGTGGGCTGCATTTTGGCTGCCTTTTGGGCTGGAGCTTCTCGTGGTTTGAGGCCTGGCTTGCTCCACCCCCTGCTCTTGAGATTCTCACGGAGGTGGACTGGAGTTTGGCTGCCTTTTGGGCTGGAGCTTCTTGAGGTTTGAGGACTGGCTTGCTCCACCCCCTGCTCTTGAGATTCTCCCGGATGTGGGCTGCATTTTGGCTGCCTTTTGGGCTGGAGCTTCTCGTGGTTTGAGCCCTGACTTGCTCCAACCCCTGCTCTTGATATTCTCCCGGAGGTGGGCTGCATTTTGGCTGCCTTTTGGGCTGGAGCTTCTCGTGGTTTGAGGCCTGGCTTGCTCCACCCCCTGCTCTTGAGATTCTCCCGGATGTGGGCTGCATTTTGGCTGCCTTTTGGGCTGGAGCTTCTCGTGGTTTGAGGCCTGGCTTGCTCCACCCCCTGCTCTTGAGATTCTCCCGGATGTGGGCTGGATTTTGGCTGCCTTTTGGGCTGGAGCTTCTCGTGGTTTGAGGCCTGGCTTGCTCCACCCCCTGCTCTTGATATTCTCCCGGATTTGGACTGGATTTTGGCTGCCTTTTGGGCTGGAGCTTCTCGTGGTTTGAGGCCTGGCTTGCTCCACCCCCTGCTCTTGAGATTCTCCCGGATGTGGGCTGCATTTTGGCTGCATTTTGGGCTGGAGCTTCTCGTGGTTTGAGGCCTGGCTTGCTCCACCCCCTGCTCTTGAGATTCTCCCGGATGTGGGCTGCATTTTGGCTGCCTTTTGGGCTGGAGCTTCTCATGCTTTGAGGCCTGGCTTGCTCCACAACCTGCTCTTGAGATTCTCCCGGAGGTGGGCTGCATTTTGGCTGCATTTTGGGCTGGAGCTTCTCGAGGTTTGAGGCCTGCCTTGCTCCACCCCCTGCTCTTGATATTCTCCCGGATGTGGGCTGCATTTTGGCTGCCTTTTGGGCTGGAACTTCTCGTGCTTTGAGGCCTGGCTTGCTCCACCCCCTGCTCTTGAGATTCTCACGGATGTGGGCTGGTTTTTGGCTGCCTTTTGGGTTAGAGTTTCTCGTGGTTTGAGGCCTGGCTTGCTCCACCCCCTGCTCTTGAGATTCTCCCAGATGTGGGCTGGATTTTGGCTTCCTTTTGGGCTGGAGCTTCTCGTGGTTTGAGCCCTGGCTTGCTCCAACCCCTGCTCTTGATTTTCTCCCGGATGTGGGCTGCATTTTGGCTGCCTTTTGGGCTGGAGCTTCTCGTGGTTTGAGGCCTGGTTTGCTCCACCCCCTGCTCTTGATTTTCTCCCGGATGTGGGCTGCATTTTGGCTGCCTTTTGGGCTGGAGCTTCTCGTGGTTTGAGGCCTGGCTTGCTCCACCCCCTGCTCTTGAGATTCTCCCGGATGTGGGCTGGATTTTGGCTGACTTTTGGGCTGGAGCTTCTCGTGGTTTGAGGCCTGGCTTGCTCCACCCCCTGCTCTTGAGATTCTCCCGGATGTGGGCTGCATTTTGGCTGCCTTTTGGGCTGGAGCTTCTCATGGTTTGAGGCCTGGCTTGCTCCACCCCCTGCTCTTGAGATTCTCCCGGATGTGGGCTGGATTTTGGCTACATTTTGGGCTGGAGCTTCTCGTGGTTTGAGGCCTGGCTTGCTCCAACCCCTGCTCTTGAGATTCTCCCGGATGTGGTTAGGATTTTGGCTGCATTTTGGGCTGGAGCTTCTCGTGGTTTGAGGCCTGGCTTGCTCCACCCCCTGCTCTTGATATTCTCCCGGATGTGGGCTGCATTTTGGCTGCATTTTGGGCTGGAGCATCTCGAGGTTTGAGGCCTGCCTTGCTCCATCCCCTGCTCTTGAGATTCTCCCGGATGTGGGCTACATTTTGGCTGCCTTTTGGGCTGGAGCTTCTCGTGGTTTGAGGCCTGGCTTGCTCCACCCCCTGCTCTTGAGATTCTCCCGGATGTGGGCTGGATTTTGGCTGACTTTTGGGCTGGAGCTTCTCGTGGTTTGAGGCCTGGCTTGCTCCACCCCCTGCTCTTGAGATTCTCCCGGACATGGACTGCATATTGGCTGACTTTTGGGCTGGAGCTTCTCATGGTGTGAGGCCTGGCTTGCTCCACCCCCTGCTCTTGAGATTCTCACGGAGGTGGACTGGAGTTTGGCTGCCTTTTGGGCTGGAGCTTCTTGAGGTTTGAGGCCTGGCTTGCTCCACCCCCTGCTCTTGAGTTTCTCCCGGAGGTGGGCTGGATTTTGCCTGCCTTTTGGGCTGGAGCTTCTCGTGGTTTGAGGCCTGGCTTGCTCCACCCCCTGCTCTTGAGATTCTCCCGGATGTGGGCTGCATTTTGGCTGCCTTTTGGGCTGGAGCTTCTCATGGTTTGAGGCCTGGCTTGCTCCACCCCCTGCTCTTGAGATTCTCCCGGATGTGGGCTGGATTTTGGCTACATTTTGGGCTGGAGCTTCTCGTGGTTTGAGGCCTGGCTTGCTCCAACCCCTGCTCTTGAGATTCTCCCGGATGTGGACTGGATTTTGGCTGCCTTTTGGGCTGGAGCTTCTCGAGGTTTGTGGCCTGGCTTGCTCCACCCCCTTCTCTTGATTTCCTCCCGGATGTGGGCTGCATTTTGGCTGCCTTTTGGGCTGGAGCTTCTCGTGGTTTGAGGCCTGGCTTGCTCCACCCCCTGCTCTTGATTTTCTCCCCCATGTGGGCTGGTTTTTGGCTGCCTTTTGGGTTAGAGTTTCTCGTGGTTTGAGGCCTGGCTTGCTCCACCCCCTGCTCTTGAGATTCTCCCGGAGGTGGGCTGCATTTTGGCTTCCTTTTGGGCTGGAGCTTCTCGTGGTTTGAGCCCTGGCTTGCTCCAACCCCTGCTCTTGATATTCTCCCGGATATGGGCTGCATTTTTGCTGCCTTTTGGGCTGGAGCTTCTCGTGGTTTGAGGCCTGGTTTGCTCCACCCCCTGCTCTTGATTTTCTCCCGGATGTGGGCTGCATTTTGGCTGCCTTTTGGGCTGGAGCTTCTCGTGGTTTGAGGCCTGGCTTGCTCCACCCCCTGCTCTTGAGATTCTCCCGGATGTGGGCTGCATTTTGGCTGACTTTTGGGCTGGAGCTTCTCGTGGTTTGAGGCCTGGCTTGCTCCACCCCCTGCTCTTGAGATTCTCCCGGACATGGACTGCATATTGGCTGACTTTTGGGCTGGAGCTTCTCATGGTGAGAGGCCTGGCTTGCTCCACCCCCTGCTCTTGAGATTCTCACGGAGGTGGACTGGAGTTTGGCTGCCTTTTGGGCTGGAGCTTCTTGAGGTTTGAGGCCTGGCTTGCTCCACCCCCTGCTCTTGAGTTTCTCCCGGAGGTGGGCTGGATTTTGCCTGCCTTTTGGGCTGGAGCTTCTCGTGGTTTGAGGCCTGGCTTGCTCCACCCCCTGCTCTTGAGATTCTCCCGGATGTGGGCTGCATTTTGGCTGCCTTTTGGGCTGGAGCTTCTCATGGTTTGAGGCCTGGCTTGCTCCACCCCCTGCTCTTGAGATTCTCCCGGATGTGGGCTGGATTTTGGCTACATTTTGGGCTGGAGCTTCTCGTGGTTTGAGGCCTGGCTTGCTCCAACCCCTGCTCTTGAGATTCTCCCGGATGTGGACTGGATTTTGGCTGCCTTTTGGGCTGGAGCTTCTCGAGGTTTGTGGCCTGGCTTGCTCCACCCCCTTCTCTTGATTTCCTCCCGGATGTGGGCTGCATTTTGGCTGCCTTTTGGGCTGGAGCTTCTCGTGGTTTGAGGCCTGGCTTGCTCCACCCCCTGCTCTTGATTTTCTCCCCCATGTGGGCTGGATTTTGGCTGCCTTTTGGGCTGGAGCTTCTCGTGGTTTGAGGCCTGGCTTGCTCCACCCCCTGCTCTTGAGATTCTCCCGGATGTGTGCTGCATTTTGGCTGCCTTTTGGGTTGGAGCTTCTCGTGGTTTGAGGCCTGGCTTGCTCCAACCACTGCTCTTGAGATTCTCCCGGATGTGGGCTGGATTTTGGCTGCCTTTTGGGCTGGAGCTTCTCGTGGATTGAGGCCTGGCTTGCTCCACCCCCTGCTCTTGATTTTCTCCCGGATGTGGGCTGGATTTTGGCTGCCTTTTGGGCTGGAGCTTCTCGTGGTTTGAGGCCTGGTTTGCTCCACCCCCTGCTCTTGATATTCTCCCGGACGTGGGCTGCATTTTGGCTGCATTTTGGGCTGGAGCTTCTCCTGGTTTAAGGCCTGGCTTGCTCCACCCCCTGCTCTTGATATTCTCCAGGACGTGGGCTGGATTTTGGCTGCATTTTGGGCTGGAGCTTCTCGTGGTTTGAGGCCTGGCTTGCTCCACCCCCTACTCTTGAGATTCTCCCGGATGTGGGCTGCATTTTGGCTGCCTTTAGGGCTGGAGCTTCTCCTGGTTTGAGGCCTGTCTTGCTCCACCCCCTGCTCTTGAGATTCTCCCGGAGGTGGGCTGCATTTTGGCTGCCTTTTGGGCTGGAGCTTCTCGTGTTTTGAGGCCTGGCTTGCTCCACCCCCTGCTCTTGATTTTCTCCCGGATGTGGGCTGGTTTTTGGCTGCCTTTTGGGCTGGAGCTTCTCGTGTTTTGAGGCCTGGCTTGCTCCACCCCCTGCTCTTGATTTTCTCCCGGATGTGGGCTGGTTTTTGGCTGCCTTTTGGGTTAGAGTTTCTCGTGGTTTGAGGCCTGGCTTTCTCCACCCCCTGCTCTTGAGTTTCTCCCGGATGTGGGCTGGATTTTGGCTTCCTTTTGGGCTGGAGCTTCTCGTGGTTTGAGGCCTGGCTTGCTCCACCCCCTGCTCTTGAGATTATCCCAGACGTGGGCTGGATTTTGGCTGCCTTTTAGGCTGGAGCTTCTCGTGGTTTGGGGCCTGGCTTGCTCCACCCCCTGCTCTTGAGATTCTCCAGGAGGTGGGCTGGAATTTGGCTGCCTTTAGGGCTGGAGCTTCTCGTGGTTTGAGGCCTGGCTTGCTCCACCCCCTGCTCTTGAGATTCTCCCAGATGTGGGCTGGATTTTGGCTGCATTTTGGGCTGGAGCTTCTCGTGGTTTGAGGCCTGGCTTGCTCCACCCCCTGCTCTTGATATTGTCCCGGAGGTGGGCTGCATTTTGGATGGCTTTTGGATTGGAGCTTCTCGTGGTTTGAGGCCTGCCTTGCTCCACAACCTGCTGTTGAGATTCTCCCAGAGGTGGGCTGGATTTTGGCTGCCTTTTGGGCTGGAGCTTCTCGTGGTTTGAGGCCTGGCTTGCTCCACCCCCTGATCTTGAGTTTCTCCCGGATGTGGGCTGGATTTTGGCTGTTTTTTGGGCTGGAGCTTATCGTGGTTTGAGGCCTGGCTTGCTCCACCCCCTGCTCTTGATATTCTTCCAGAGTTGGGCTGCATTTTGGCTGCATTTTGGGCTGGAGCTTCTCGTGGTTTGAGGCCTGGCTTGCTCCACCCCCTGCTCTTGAGTTTCTCCCGGATATGGGCTGGATTTTGGCTGCCTTTTGAGCTGGAGCTTCTCGTGGTTTGAGGCCTGCCTTGCTCCAACCCCTGCTCTTGATATTCTCCCGGATGTGGGCTGGATTATGGCTGCCTTTTGGGCTGGAGCTTCTCGTGGTTTGAGGCCTGGCTTGCTCCACCCCCTGCTCTTGAGATTCTCCCGGATGTGGGCTGCATTTTGGCTGCCTTTTGGGCTGGAGCTTCTCGAGGTTTGAGGCCTGCCTTGCTCCATCCCCTGCTCTTGATATTCCCCGGATGTGGGCTGCATTTTGGCTGATTCTTGGGCTGGAGCTTCTCGTGGTTTGAGGCCTGGCTTGCTCCACTCCCTACTCTTGAGATTCTCCCGGATGTGGGCTGGATTTTGGCTTTCTTTTGGGCTGGAGCTTCTCGTGGTTTGAGGCCTGGCTTGCTCCACCCCCTGCTCTTGATATTCTCCCGGATGTGGGCTGCATTTTGGCTGCCTTTTGGGCTGGAGCTTCTTGTGGTTTGAGGCCTGTCTTGCTCCACCCCCTGCTCTTGAGATTCTCCCGAATGTGGGCTGCATTTTGGCTGCCTTTTGGGCTGGAGCTTCTCGTGGTTTGAGGCCTGGCTTTCTCCACCCTCTGCTCTTGAGATTCTCCACGAGGTGTGCTGCATTTTGGCTGCCTTTTGAGCTGGAGCTTCTTGAGGTTTGAGGCCTGCCTTGCTAAAACCCCTGCTCTTGATATTCTCCCAGATGTATGCAGGATTATGGCTGCCTTTTGGGCTGGAGTTTCTCGTGGTTTGAGGCCTGGCTTGCTCCACCCCCTGCTCTTGAGATTCTCCCGGACGTGGGCTGCATTTTGGCTGCATTTTGGGCTGGAGCTTCTCGTGGTTTGAGGCCTGGCTTGCTCCACCCCCTACTCTTGAGATTCTCCCGGATGTGGGCTGGATTTTGGCTTTCTTTTGGGCTGGAGCTTCTCGTGGTTTGAGGCCTGGCTTGCTCCACCCCCTGCTCTTGAGATTCTCCCGGATGTGGGCTGCATTTTGGCTGTGTTTTGGGCTGGAGCTTCTCCTGGTTTGAGGCCTGCCTTGCTCCACCCCCTGCTCTTGAGATTCTCCCGGATGTGGGCTGCATTTTGGCTGCCTTTTGGGCTGGAGCTTCTCGTGGTTTGAGGCCTGGCTTGCTCCACCCCCTGCTCTTGAGATTCTCCCGGATGTGGGCTGGATTTTGGCTGCCTTTTGGGCTGGAGCTTCTCCTGGTTTGAGGCCTGGCTTGCTCCACCCCCTGCTCTTGATATTGTCCCGGAGGTGGGCTGCATTTTGGCTGCCTTTTGGGTTGGAGCTTCTCCTGGTTTGAGGCCTGCCTTGCTCCACAACCTGCTCTTGAGATTCTCCCAGAGGTGGGCTGCATTTTGGCTACATTTTGGGCTGGAGCTTCTCGTGGTTTGAGGCCTGGCTTGCTCCACCCCCTGCTCTTGAGTTTCTCCCGGATGTGGGCTGGATTTTGGCTGCTTTTTGGGCTGGAGCTTCTCGTGGTTTGAGGCCTGGCTTGCTCCACCCCCTGCTCTTGATATTCTTCCAGAGGTGGGCTGCATTTTGGCTGCATTTTGGGCTGGAGCTTCTCGTGGTTTGAGGCCTGGCTTGCTCCACCCCCTGCTCTTGAGTTTCTCCCGGATGTGGGCTGGATTATGGCTGCCTTTTGGGCTGGAGCTTCTCGTGGTTTGAGGCCTGGCTTGCTCCACCCCCTGCTCTTGAGATTCTCCCTGATGTGGGCTGGATTTTGGCTTTCTTTTGGGCTGGAGCTTCTCGTGGTTTGAGGCCTGGCTTGCTCCACCCCCTGCTCTTGATTTTCTCCCGAATGTGGGCTGCATTTTGGCTGCATTTTGGGCTGGAGCTTCTCGTGGTTTGAGGCCTGGCTTGCTCCACCCCCTGCTCTTGAGATTCTCCACGAGGTGGGCTGCATTTTGGCTGCCTTTTGGGCTGGAGCTTCTCGTGGTTTGAGGCCTGGCTTGCTCCACCCCCTGCTCTTGAGATTCTCCCGGATGTGGGCTGCATTTTGGCTGCATTTTGGGTTGGAGCTTCTCCTGGTTTGAGGCCTGCCTTGCTCCACAACCTGCTCTTGATATTCTCCCGGAGGTGGGCTGCATTTTGGCTGCATTTTGGGCTGGAGCTTCTCGTGGTTTGAGGCCTGGCTTGCTCCACCCCCTGCTCTTGAGATTCTCCCGGATGTGGGCTGCATTTTGGCTGCCTTTTGGGTTGGAGCTTCTCCTGGTTTGAGGCCTGGCTTGCTCCACAACCTGCTCTTGAGATTCTCCCGGAGGTGGGCTGCATTTTGGCTGCCTTTTGGGCTGGAGCTTCTCGTGGTTTGAGGCCTGGCTTGCTCCACCCCCTGCTCTTGAGATTCTCCCGGATGTGGGCTGCATTTTGGCTGCCTTTTGGGCTGGAGCTTCTCGTGGTTTGAGGCCTGGCTTGCTCCACCCCCTGCTCTTGATATTCTCCCGGATGTGGGCTGCATTTTGGCTGCCTTTTGGGTTGGAGCTTCTCCTGGTTTCAGGCCTGCCTTGCTCCACCCCCTGCTCTTGAGATTATCCCGGAGGTGGGCTGCATTTTGGCTGCCTTTTGGGGTGGAGCTTCTCGTGGTTTGAGGCCTGGCTTGCTCCACCCCCTGCTCTTGAGATTCTCCTGAATGTGGGCTGCATTTTGTCTGCCTTTTGGGCTGGAACTTCTCGTGATTTGAGGCCTGGCTTGCTCCACCCCCTGCTCTTGAGATTCTCCGGGAGGTGGGCTGCATTTTGGCTGCATTTTGGGCTGGAGATTCTCGTGGTTTGAGGCCTGGCTTGCTCCACCCCCTACTCTTGAGATTCTCCCAGATGTGGGCTGGATTTTGGCTTTCTTTTGGGCTGGAGCTTCTCATGGTTTGAGGCCTGGCTTGCTCCACCCCCTGCTCTTGAGATTCTCCCGGATGTGGGCTGCATTTTGGCTGCCTTTTGGGCTGGAGCTTCTCGTGGTTTGAGGCCTGGCTTGCTCCACCCCCTGCTATTGAGATTCTCCCGGATGTGTGCTGGATTTTGGCTGCCTTTTGGGCTGGAGCTTCTCGTGGTTTGAGGCCTGGCTTGCTCCACCCCCTGCTCTTGATATTGTCCCGGATGTGGGCTGCATTTTGGCTGATTTTTGAGCTGGAGCTTGTTGTGGTTTGAGGCCTGCCTTGCTCCACCCCCTGCTCTTGAGATTCTCCCGGATGTGGGCTGGATTTTGGCTTTCTTTTGGGCTGGAGCTTCTCGTTGTTTGAGGCCTGGCTTGCTCCACCCCCTGCTCTTGATTTTCTCCCGGAGGTGGGCTGGATTTTGGCTGCCTTTTGGGCTGGAGCTTCTCGTGGTTTGAGGCCTGGCTTGCTCCACCCCCTGCTCTTGAGATTCTCCCGGATGTGGGCTGCATTTTGGCTGCCTTTTGGGCTGGAGCTTCTCGTGGTTTGAGGCCTGCCTTGCTCCACACCCTGCTCTTGAGATTCTCCCGGATGTGGGCTGCATTTTGGCTGCCTTTTGGGCTGGAGCTTCTCGTGGTTTGAGGCCTGGCTTGCTCCACCCCCTACTCTTGAGATTCTCCCGGATGTGGGCTGCATTTTGGCTTTCTTTTGGGCTGGAGCTTCTCATGGTGTGAGGCCTGGCTTGCTCCACCCCCTGCTCTTGATTTTCTCCCGGATGTGGGCTGGATTTTGGCTGCCTTTTGGGCTGGAGCTTCTCGTGGTTTGAGGCCTGGTTTTCTCCACCCCCTGCTCTTGATATTGTCCCGGATGTGGGCTGGATTTTGGCTGCCTTTTGGGCTGGAGCTTCTTGTGGTTTGAGGCCTGGCTTGATCCACCCCCTGCTCTTGAGATTCTCCCGGATGTGGGCTGCATTTTGGCTGCCTTTTGGGGTGGAGCTTCTCGTGGTTTTAGGCCTGGCTTCCTCCACCCCCTGCTCTTGAGATTCTCCCGGATGTGGGCTGGAGTTTGGCTGCATTTTGGGCTGGAGCTTCTCGTGGTTTGAGGCCTGGCTTGCTCCACCCCCTGCTCTTGAGATTCTCCCGAATGTGGGCTGCATTTTGGCTGCCTTTTGGGCTGGAGCTTCTCGTGGTTTGAGGCCTGGCTTGCTCCACCCCCTGCTCTTGAGAATCTCCATGAGGTGTGCTGCATTTTGGCTGCATTTTGAGCTGGAGCTTCTCGTGGTTTGAGGCCTGGCTTGCTCCACCCCCTGCTCTTGAGTTTCTCCCGGATGTGGGCTGGATTATGGCTGCCTTTTGGGTTGGAGCTTCTAGTGGTTTGAGGCCTGGTTTGCTCCACCCCCTGCTCTTGATATTCTCCCGGATGTGGGCTGGATTTTGGCTGCCTTTTGGGCTGGAGCTTCTCGTGGTTTGAGGCCTGGCTTGCTCCACCCCCTGCTCTTGAGATTATCCCGGACGTGGGCTGCATTTTGGCTGCCTTTTGGGCTGGAGCTTCTCGTGGTTTGAGGCCTGGCTTGCTCCACCCCCTACTCTTGAGATTCTCCCGGATGTGGTCTGGAATTTGGCTGCCTTTAGGGCTGGAGCTTCTCGTGGTTTGAGGCCTGGCTTGCTCCACCCCCTGCTCTTGAGATTCTCCCGTATGTGGGATGCATTTTCGCTGCCTTTAGGGCTGGATCTTCTCGTGGTTTCACGCCTGCCTTGCTCCACAACCTACTCTTGAGATTCTCCCAGATGAGGCCTGGATTATGGCTGCCTTTTGGGCTGGAGCTTCTCGTGGTTTGAGGCCTGGCTTGCTCCACCCCCTACTCTTGAGATTCTCCCGGATATGGGCTGCATTTTGGCTTTCTTTTGGGCTGGAGCTTCTCGTGGTTTGAGGCCTGGCTTGCTCCACCCCCTGCTCTTGATTTTCTCCCGGATGTGGGCTGGATTTTGGCTGCATTTTGGGCTGGAGCTTCTCGTGGTTTGAGGCCTGGCTTGCTCCAACCCCTGCTCTTGATATTCTCCAGATGTATGCTGGATTATGGCTGCCTTTTGGGCTGGAGCTTCTCGTGGTTTGAGGCCTGGCTTGCTCCACCCCCTACTCTTGAGATTCTCCCGGATGCGGTCTGGAATTTGGCTGCCTTTAGGGCTGGAGCTTCTCGTGGTTTGAGGCCTGGCTTGCTCCACCCCCTGCTCTTGAGATTCTCCCGGATGTGGGATGCATTTTCGCTGCCTTTAGGGCTGGAGCTTCTCGTGGTTTGAGGCCTGGCTTGCTCCACCTCCTACTCTTGAGATTCTCCCGGATGTGGGCTGCATTTTGGCTTTCTTTTGGGCTGGAGCTTCTCGTGGTTTGAGGCCTGGTTTGCTCCACCCCCTGCTCTTGAGATTCTCCCGGAGGTGGGCTGCATTTTGGCTGCATTTTGGGCTGGAGCTTCTCGTGGTTTGAGGCCTGGCTTGCTCCACCCCCTGCTCTTGAGATTCTCCCGGATGTGGGCTGCATTTTGGCTGCCTTTTGGGGTGGAGCTTCTCGTGGTTTTAGGCCTGCCTTGCTCCACCCCCTTCTCTTGAGATTCTCCCGGATGTGGGCTGGAGTTTGGCTGCCTTTTGGGCTGGAGCTTCTCGTGGTTTGAGGCCTGGCTTGCTCCACCCCCTGCTCTTGAGATTCTCCATGAGGTGTGCTGCATTTTGGCTGCCTTTTGAGCTGGAGCTTCTCGTGGTTTGAGGCCTGGCTTGCTCCACCCCCTGCTCTTGATTTTCTCCCGGATGTGGGCTGGATTTTGGCTGCCTTTTGGGTTGGAGCTTCTAGTGGTTTGAGGCCTGGTTTGCTCCACCCCCTGCTCTTGATATTCTCCCGGATGTGGGCTGGATTTTGGCTGCCTTTTGGGCTGGAGCTTCTCGTGGTTTGAGGCCTGGCTTGCTCCACCCCCTACTCTTGATATTCTCTCGGATGTGGTCTGGAATTTGGCTGCATTTAGGGCTGGAGCTTCTCGTGGTTTGAGGCCTGGCTTGCTCCAACCCCTGCTCTTGAGATTCTCCCGGATGTGGGATGTATTTTCGCTGCCTGTTGGGCTGGAGCTTCTCGTGGTTTGAGGCCTGGCTTGCTCCACCCCCTGCTCTTGAGATTCTCCCGGATGTGGGCTGCATTTTGGCTGCCTTTTGGGTTGGAGCTTCTGGTTTGAGGCCTGCCTTGCTCCACAACCTGCTCTTGAGATTCTCCCGGAGGTGGGCTGCATTTTGGCTGCCTTTTGGGCTGGAGCTTCTCGTGGTTTGAGGCCTGGCTTGCTCCACCCCCTGCTCTTGAGATTCTCCCGGAGGTGGGCTGCATTTTGGCTGCCTTTTGGGCTGGAGCTTCTCGTGGTTTGAGGCCTGGCTTGCTCCACCCCCTACTCTTGAGATTCTCCCGGTTGTGGGCTGGATTTTGGCTTTCTTTTGGGCTGGAGCTTCTCGTTGTTTGAGGCCTGGCTTGCTCCACCCCCTGCTCTTGATTTTCTCCCGGAGGTGGGCTGGATTTTGGCTGCCTTTTGGGCTGGAGCTTCTCGTGGTTTGAGGCCTGGCTTGCTCCACCCCCTGCTCTTGAGATTCTCCCGGATGTGGGCTGCATTTTGGCTGCCTTTAGGGCTGGAGCTTCTCGTGGTTTGAGGCCTGCCTTGCTCCACCCCCTGCTCTTGAGATTCTCCCGGAGGTGGGCTGCATTTTGGCTGCCTTTTGGGCTGGAGCTTCTCGTGGTTTGAGGCCTGGCTTGCTCCACCCCCTACTCTTGAGATTCTCCCGGATGTGGGCTGGATTTTGGCTTTCTTTTGGGCTGGAGCTTCTCATGGTGTGAGGCCTGGCTTGCTCCACCCCCTGCTCTTGATTTTCTCCCGGATGTGGGCTGGATTTTGGCTGCCTTTTGGGCTGGAGCTTCTCGTGGTTTGAGGCCTGGCTTGCTCCACCCCCTGCTCTTGAGATTCTCCCGGATGTGGGCTGGATTTTGGCTGCCTTTTGGGCTGGAGCTTCTCGTGGTTTGAGGCCTGGCTTGCTCCACCCCCTGCTCTTGAGATTATCCCGGACGTGGGCTGCATTTTGGCTGCCTTTTGGGCTGGAGCTTCTCGTGGTTTGAGGCCTGGCTTGCTCCACCCCCTACTCTTGAGATTCTCCCGGATGTGGTCTGGAATTTGGCTGCCTTTAGGGCTGCAGCTTCTCGTGGTTTGAGGCCTGGCTTGCTCCACCCCCTGCTCTTGAGATTCTCCCGGATGTGGGATGCATTTTCGCTGCCTTTAGGGCTGGATCTTCTCGTGGTTTCAGGCCTGCCTTGCTCCACAACCTACTCTTGAGATTCTCCCAGATGAGGGCTGGATTATGGCTGCCTTTTGGGCTGGAGCTTCTCGTGGTTTGAGGCCTGGCTTGCTCCACCCCCTACTCTTGAGATTCTCCCGGATATGGGCTGCATTTTGGCTTTCTTTTGGGCTGGAGCTTCTCGTGGTTTGAGGCCTGGCTTGCTCCACCCCCTGCTCTTGATTTTCTCCCGGATGTGGGCTGGATTTTGGCTGCATTTTGGGCTGGAGCTTCTCGTGGTTTGAGGCCTGGCTTGCTCCAACCCCTGCTCTTGATATTCTCCAGATGTATGCTGGATTATGGCTGCCTTTTGGGCTGGAGCTTCTCGTGGTTTGAGGCCTGGCTTGCTCCACCCCCTGCTCTTGAGATTCTCCCGGAGGTGGGCTGCATTTTGGCTGCATTTTGGGCTGGAGCTTCTCGTGGTTTGAGGCCTGGCTTGCTCCACCCCCTACTCTTGAGATTCTCACGGATGCGGTCTGGAATATGGCTGCCTTTAGGGCTGGAGCTTCTCGTGGTTTGAGGCCTGGCTTGCTCCACCCCCTGCTCTTGAGATTCTCCCGGATGTGGGATGCATTTTCGCTGCCTTTAGGGCTGGAGCTTCTCGTGGTTTGAGGCCTGGCTTGCTCCACCTCCTACTCTTGAGATTCTCCCGGATGTGGGCTGCATTTTGGCTTTCTTTTGGGCTGGAGCTTCTCGTGGTTTGAGGCCTGGTTTGCTCCACCCCCTGCTCTTGATTTTCTCCCGGATGTGGGCTGCATTTTGGCTGCCTTTTGGGTTGGAGCTTCTAGTGGTTTGAGGCCTGGTTTGCTCCACCCCCTGCTCTTGAGATTCTCCCGGACGTGGGCTGGATTTTGGCTGCCTTTTGGGCTGGAGCTTCTCGTGGTTTGAGGCCTGGCTTGCTCCACCCCCTGCTCTTGAGATTCTCCCGTACGTGGGCTGGATTTTGGCTGCATTTTGGGCTGGAGATTCTCGTGGTTTGAGGCCTGCCTTGCTCCACCCCCTGCTCTTGAGATTCTCCCGGATGTGGGATGCATTTTGGCTGCCTTTTGGGCTGGAGCTTCTCGTGGTTTGAGGCCTGGCTTGCTCCACCCCCTGCTCTTGATTTTCTCCCGGAGGTGGGCTGGATTTTGGCTGCCTTTTGGGCTGGAGCTTCTCGTGGTTTGAGGCCTGGCTTGCTCCACCCCCTGCTCTTGAGATTCTCCCGGATGTGGGCTGCATTTTGGCTGCATTTTGGGGTGGAGCTTCTCGTGGTTTGAGGCCTGCCTTGCTCCACACCCTGCTCTTGAGATTCTCCCGGAGGTGGGCTGCATTTTGGCTGCCTTTTGGGCTGGAGCTTCTCGTGGTTTGAGGCCTGGCTTGCTCCACCCCCTACTCTTGAGATTCTCCCGGATGTGGGCTGGATTTTGGCTTTCTTTTGGGCTGGAGCTTCTCATGGTGTGAGGCCTGGCTTGCTCCACCCCCTGCTCTTGATTTTCTCCCGGATGTGGGCTGGATTTTGTCTGCCTTTTGGGATGGAGCTTCTCGTGGTTTGAGGCCTGGTTTTCTCCACCCCCTGCTCTTGATATTGTCCCGGATGTGGGCTGGATTTTGGCTGCCTTTTGGGCTGGAGCTTCTCGTGGATTGAGGCCTGGCTTGATCCACCCCCTGCTCTTGAGATTCTCCCGGATGTGGGCTGCATTTTGGCTGCCTTTTGGGGTGGAGCTTCTCGTGGTTTTAGGCCTGGCTTCCTCCACCCCCTTCTCTTGAGATTCTCCCGGATGTGGGCTGGAGTTTGGCTGCCTTTTGGGCTGGAGCTTCTCGTGGATTGAGGCCTGGCTTGCTCCACCCCCTGCTCTTGAGAATCTCCATGAGGTGTGCTGCATTTTGGCTGCCTTTTGAGCTGGAGCTTCTCGTGGTTTGAGGCCTGGCTTGCTCCACCCCCTGCTCTTGAGTTTCTCCCGGATGTGGGCTGCATTTTGGCTGCCTTTTGGGCTGGAGCTTCTCGTGGTTTGAGGCCTGGCTTGCTCCACCCCCTGCTCTTGATATTCTCCCGGATGTGGGCTGCATTTTGGCTGCCTTTTGGGCTGGAGCTTCTCGTGGTTGGAGGCCTGTCTTGCTCCACCCTCTGCTCTTGAGATTCTCCCAGATGTGGGCTGCATTTTGGCTGCCTTTTGGGCTGGAGCTTCTCGTGGTTTGAGGCCTGGCTTGCTCCACCCCCTGCTCTTGAGATTCTCCCAGAGGTGGGCTGCATTTTGGCTGCATTTTGGGCTGGAGCTTCTCGTGCTTTGATGCCTGGCTTGCTCCACCCCCTGCTCTTGAGATTGTCCCGGATGTTGGCTGCATTTTGGCTGCATTTTGGGTTGGAGCTTCTCCTGGTTTGAGGCTTGCCTTGCTCCACAACCTGCTCTTGAGATTCTCCCGGATGTGTTCTGCATTTTGGCTGCCTTTTGGGCTGGAGCTTCTCGTGGTTTGAGGCCTGGCTTGCTCCACCCCCTGCTCTTGAGATTCTCCCGGACGTGGGCTGGATTTTGGCTGCCTTTTGGGCTGGAGCTTCTCGTGGTTTGAGGCCTGGCTTGCTCCACCCCCTACTCTTGAGATTCTCCCGGATGTGGTCTGGCATTTGGCTGCCTTTAGGGCTGGAGCTTCTCCTGGTTTGAGGCCTGGGTTGCTCCACCCCCTGCTCTTGATATTCTCCCGGATGTGGGCTGAATTTTGGCTGCCTTTTGGGTTGGAGCTTCTCCTGGTTTCAGGCCTGCCTTGCTCCACCCCCTGCTCTTGAGATTCTCCCGGTGGTGGGCTGCATTTTGGCTGCATTTTGGGCTGGAGCTTCTCGTGGTTTGAGGCCTGGCTTGCTCCACCCCCTGCTCTTGAGATTCTCCCGCATGTGGGCTGCATTTTGGCTGCCTTTTGGGCTGGAGCTTCTCGTGGTTTGAGGCCTGGCTTGCTCCACCCCCTGCTCTTGAGATTCTCCCGAATGTGGGCTGCATTGTGGCTGCCTTTTGGGCTGGAGCTTCTCGTGGTTGGAGGCCTGGCTTGCTCCACCCCCTGCTCTTGAGATTCTCCCGGATGTGGGCTGGATTTTGGCTGCCTTTTGGGCTGGAGTTTCTCGTGGTTTGAGGCCTGGCTTGCTCCACCGCCTGCTCTTGATATTCTCCCGGATGTGGGCTTCATTTTGGCTGCCTTTTGGGCTGGAGCTTCTCGTGCTTTGAGGCCTGGCTTGCTCCACCCCCTGCTCTCGAGATTCTCAGGAGGTGGGCTGCATTTTGGCTGCATTTTTTGCTGGAGCTTCTCGTGGTTTGCGGCCTGGCTTGCTCCAACCCCTGCTCTTGATATTCTCCCGGATGTGGGTTGCATTTTGGCTGCCTTTTGGGCTGGAGATTCTCGTGGTTTGAGGCCTGGCTTGCTCCACCCCCTGCTCTTGATTTTCTCCCGGATGTGGGATGGATTTTGGCTGCCTTTTGGGCTGGAGCTTCTCGTGGTTTGAGGCCTGGCCTGTTCCACCCCCTGCTCTTGAGTTTCTCCCGGATGTGGGCTGGATTATGGCTGCCTTTTTGGGTGGAGCTTCTCGTGGTTTGAGGCCTGGCTTGCTCCACCCCCTGCTCTTGAGATTCTCCCGGAGGTGGGCTGGAGTTTGGCTGCATTTTGGGCTGGAGCTTCTCGAGGTTTGAGGCCTGGCTTGCTCCACCCCCTGCTCTTGAGATTCTCCCGGATGTGGGCTGGATTTTGGCTTTCTTTTGGACTGGAGCTTCTCGTGGTTTGAGCCCTGGCTTGCTCCAACCCCTGCTCTTGAGATTCTCCCAGATGTGGGCTGCATTTTGGCTGATTTTGGGCTGGAGCTTCTCCTGGTTTGAGGCCTGGCTTGCTCCACCCCCTGCTCTTGAGATTCTCCCGAATGTGGGCTGCATTTTGGCTGCCTTTTGGGTTGGAGCTTCTCCTGGTTTGAGGCCTGCCTTGCTCCACAACCTGCTCTTGAGATTCTCCCGGAGGTGGGCTGCATTTTGGCTGCCTTTTGGGCTGGAGCTTCTCGTGATTTGAGGCCTGGCTTGCTCCACCCCCTGCTCTTGAGATTCTCCCGGAGGTGGGCTGCATTATGGCTGCATTTTGGGCTGGAGCTTCTCGTGGTTTGAGGCCTGGCTTGCTCCACCCCCTGCTCTTGATATTCTCCTGGAGTTTGGCTGCCTTTTGGGCTGGAGCTTCTCGAGGTTTGAGGCCTGCCTTGCTCCACCCCCTGCTCTTGAGATTCTCCCAGAGCTGGGCTGCATTTTGGCTGCCTGTTGAGCTGGAGCTTCTCGTCTTTTGAGGCCTGGCCTGCTCCACCCCCTGCTCTTGAGTTTCTCCCGGATGTGGGCTGGATTATGTCTGCCTTTTGGGCTGGAGCTTCTCGTGGTTTGAGGCCTGGCTTGCTCCACCCCCTGCTCTTGAGATTCTCCCGGATGTGGGCTGCATTTTCGCTGCCTTTTGGGCTGGAGCTTCTCGTGGTTTGAGGCCTGGCTTGCTCCAACCCCTGCTCTTGAGATTCTCCCCGATGTGGGCTGCATTTTGGCTGCCTTTTGGGCTGGAGCTTCTCGTGGTTTGAGGCCTGGCTTGCTCGATTCCAGCTCTTGAGATTCTCCCGGATGTGCGCTGGATTTTGGCTGCCTTTTGGGCTGGAGCTTCTCGTGGTTTGAGGCCTGGCTTGCTCCACCCCCTAGTCTTGAGATTCTCCCCGATATGGGCTGCATTTTCGCTGCCTTTTGGGGTGGAGCTTCTCGTGGTTTGAGGCCTGGCTTGCTCCACCCCCTGCTCTTGAGATTCTCACGGAGGTGGGCCGCATTTTGGCTGCATTTTGGGCTGGAGCTTCTCGTGGTTTGAGGCCTGGCTTGCTCCACCCCCTGCTCTTGAGATTCTCCCGAATGTGGGCTGCATTTTGGCTGCCTTTTGGGCAGGAGCTTCTCGTGGTTTGAGACCTGCCTTGCTCCACCCCCTGCTCTTGAGATTCTCCTGAATGTGGGCTGCATTTTGGCTGCATTTTGGGCTGGAGCTTCTCGTGATTTGAGGCCTGGCTTGCTCCACCCCCTACTCTTGAGATTCTCCCGGATGTGGTCTGGAATTTGGCTGCCTTTAGGGCTGGAGCTTCTCGTGGTTTGAGGCCTGGCTTGCTCCACCCCCTGCTCTTGAGATTCTCCCGGATGTGGGCTGGATTTTGGCTGCCTTTTGGGCTGGAGCTTCTCGTGGTTTGAGGCCTGTCTTGCTCCACCCCCTGCTCTTGATTTTCTCCCGGATGTGGGCTGGATTTTGGCTGCCTTTTGGGCTGGAGCTTCTCGTGGTTTGAGGCCTGGCTTGCTCCACCCCCTGCTCTTCATATTCTCCCGGATGTGGGCTGCATTTTGGCTGCCTTTTGGGCTGGAGCTTCTTGTGGTTTGAGGCCTGGCTTGCTCCACCCCCTGCTCTTGAGATTCTCCCAGAGGTGGGCTGCATTTTGGCTGCCTTTTGGGCAGGAGCTTCTCGTGGTTTGAGGCCTGCCTTGCTCCACCCCCTGCTCTTGAGATTCTCCCGGACATGGGCTGCATTTTGGCTGCATTTTGGGCTGGAGCTTCTCGTGATTTGAGGCCTGGCTTGCTCCACCCCCTACTCTTGAGATTCTCCCGGATGTGGTCTGGAATTTGGCTGCCTTTAGGGCTGGAGCTTCTCGAGGTTTGAGGCCTGGCTTGCTCCACCCCCTGCTCTTGAGATTCTCCCGGATGTGGGATGCATTTTCGCTGCCTTTTGGGCTGGAGCTTCTCGTGGTTTGAGGCCTGGCTTGCTCCACCCCCTGCTCTTGAGATTCTCCCGAATGTGGGCTGCATTTTGGCTGCATTTTGGGCTGGAGCTTCTTGTGGTTTGAGGCCTGCCTTGCTCCAACCCCTGCTCTTGAGATTCTCCTGGATGTGTGCTGGATTTTGGCTGCCTTTTTGGGCTGGAGCTTCTCGTGGTTTGAGGCCTGGCTTGCTCCACCCCCTGCTCTTGAGATTCTCCCAGAGGTGGGCTGCATTTTGGCTTCATTTTGAGCTGGAGCTTCTCGTCTTTTGAGGCCTGGCCTGCTCCACCCCCTGCTCTTGAGATTCTCCCCGATATGGGCTGCATTTTCGCTGCCTTTAGGGCTGCAGCTTCTCGTGGTTTGAGGCCTGGCTTTCTCCACCCCCTGCTCTTGAGATTCTCCCGGATGTGGGCTGAATTTTGGCTGCCTTTTGGGTTGGAGCTTCTCCTGGTTTGAGGCCTGCCTTGCTCCACAACCTGCTCTTGAGAGTCTCCCGGAGGTGGGCTGCATTTTGGCTGATACTTGGGCTGGAGCTTCTCGTGGTTTGAGGCCTGGCTTGCTCCACCCCCTGCTCTTGAGTTTCTCCCGGATGTGGGCTGGATTTTGGCTGCTTTTTGGGCTGGAGCTTCTCGTGGTTTGAGGCCTGGCTTGCTCCACCCCCTGCACTTGAGATTCTCCCGGATGTGGGCTGCATTTTGGCAGACTTTTGGGCTGGAGCTTCTCGTGGTTTGAGGCCTGGCTTGCTCCACCCCCTTCTCTTGAGATTCTCAGGAGGTGGGCTGCATTTTGGCTGCATTTTGGGCTGGAGCTTCTCGTGGTTTGAGGCCTGGCTTTCTCCAACCCCTGCTCTTGATATTCTCAGGGAGGTGGGTTGCATTTTGGCTGCCTTTTGGGCTGGAGCTTCTTGTGGTTTGAGGCCTGGCTTGCTCCACCCCCTGCTCTTGATTTTCTCCCGGATGTGGGCTGGATTTTGGCTGCCTTTTGGGCTGGAGCTTCTCGTGGTTTGAGGCCTGGCTTGCTCTAACCCCTGCTCTTGAGATTCTCCCAGATGTATGCTGGAATATGGCTGCCTTTTGGGCTGGAGCTTCTCGTGGTTTGAGGCCTGGCTTGCTCCACCCCCTGCTCTTGAGATTCTCCCGGAGGTGGGCTGCATTTTGGCTGCCTTTTGGGTTGGAGCTTCTCGTGGTTTGAGGCCTGGCTTGCTCCACCCCCTACTCTTGAGATTCTCCCGGATGCGGTCTGGAATTTGGCTGCCTTTAGGGCTGGAGCTTCTCGTGGTTTGAGGCCTGGCTTGCTCCACCCCCTGCTCTTGAGATTCTCCCGGATGTGGGATGCATTTTCGCTGCCTTTAGGGCTGAAGCTTCTCGTGGTTTGAGGCCTGGCTTGCTCCACCTCCTACTCTTGAGATTCTCCCGGATGTGGGCTGCATTTTGGCTTTCTTTTGGGCTGGAGCTTCTCGTGGTTTGAGGCCTGGTTTGCTCCACCCCCTGCTCTTGATTTTCTCCCGGATGTGGGCTGCATTTTGGCTGCCTTTTGGGTTGGAGCTTCTAGTGGTTTGAGGCCTGGTTTGCTCCACCCCCTGCTCTTGAGATTCTCCCGGACGTGGGCTGGATTTTGGCTGCCTTTTGGGCTGGAGCTTCTCGTGGTTTGAGGCCTGGCTTGCTCCACCCCCTGCTCTTGAGATTCTCCCGGACGTGGGCTGGATTTTGGCTGCATTTTGGGCTGGAGATTCTCGTGGTTTGAGGCCTGGCTTGCTCCACCCCCTGCTCTTGAGATTCTCCCGGATGTGGGATGCATTTTGGCTGCCTTTAGGGCTGGAGCTTCTCGTGGTTTGAGGCCTGTCTTGCTCCACCCCCTGCTCTTGAGATTCTCCCGGATGTGGGCTGCATTTTGGCTGCCTTTTGGGCTGGAGCTTCTCCTGGTTTGAGGCCTGCCTTGCTCCACCCCCTGCTCTTGAGATTGTCCCGGATGTTGGCTGCATTTTGGCTGCCTTTTGGGTTGGAGCTTCTCCTGGTTTGACGCCTGCCTTGCTCCACAACCTGCTCTTGAGATTCTCCCGGATGTGTTCTGCATTTTGGCTGCCTTTTGGGCTGGAGCTTCTCCTGGTTTGAGGCCTGGCTTGCTCCACCCCCTGCTCTTGATATTCTCCCGGATGTGGGCTGAATTTTGGCTGCCTTTTGGGTTGGAGCTTCTCCTGGTTTCAGGCCTGCCTTGCTCCACCCCCTGCTCTTGAGATTCTCCCGGTGATGGGCTGCATTTTGGCTGCATTTTGGGCTGGAGCTTCTCGTGGTTTGAGGCCTGGCTTGCTCCACCCCCTGCTCTTGAGATTCTCCCGCATGTGGGCTGCATTTTGGCTGCCTTTTGGGCTGGAGCTTCTCGTGGTTTGAGGCCTGGCTTGCTCCACCCCCTGCTCTTGAGATTCTCCCGAATGTGGGCTGCATTGTGGCTGCCTTTTGGGCTGGAGCTTCTCGTGGTTGGAGGCCTGTCTTGCTCCACCCCCTGCTCTTGAGATTCTCCCGGATGTGGGCTGGATTTTGGCTGCCTTTTGGGCTGGAGCTTCTCGTGCTTTGAGGCCTGGCTTGCTCCACCCCCTGCTCTTGATATTGTCCCGGATGTGGGCTGCATTTTGGCTGCCTTTTGGGATGGAACTTCTCCTGGTTTGAGGCCTGGCTTGCTCCACCCCCTGCTCTCGAGATTCTCAGGAGGTGGGCTGCATTTTGGCTGCATTTTTTGCTGGAGCTTCTCGTGGTTTGCGGCCTGGCTTGCTCCAACCCCTGCTCTTGATATTCTCCCGGATGTGGGTTGCATTTTGGCTGCCTTTTGGGCTGGAGATTCTCGTGGTTTGAGGCCTGGCTTGCTCCACCCCCTGCTCTTGATTTTCTCCCGGATGTGGGATGGATTTTGGCTGCCTTTTGGGCTGGAGCTTCTCGTGGTTTGAGGCCTGGCCTGTTCCACCCCCTGCTCTTGAGTTTCTCCCGGATGTGGGCTGGATTATGGCTGCCTTTTTGGGTGGAGCTTCTCGTGGTTTGAGGCCTGGCTTGCTCCACCCCCTGCTCTTGAGATTCTCCCGGAGGTGGGCTGGAGTTTGGCTGCATTTTGGGCTGGAGCTTCTCGAGGTTTGAGGCCTGGCTTGCTCCACCCCCTGCTCTTGAGATTCTCCCGGATGTGGGCTGGATTTTGGCTTTCTTTTGGACTGGAGCTTCTCGTGGTTTGAGCCCTGGCTTGCTCCAACCCCTGCTCTTGAGATTCTCCTGGATGTGGGCTGCATTTTGGCTGATTTTGGGCTGGAGCTTCTCATGGTTTGAGGCCTGGCTTGCTCCACCCCCTGCTCTTGAGATTCTCCCGAATGTGGGCTGCATTTTGGCTGCATTTTGGGTTGGAGCTTCTCCTGGTTTGAGGCCTGCCTTGCTCCACAACCTGCTCTTGAGATTCTCCCGGAGGTGGGCTGCATTTTGGCTGCCTTTTGGGCTGGAGCTTCTCGTGATTTGAGGCCTGGCTTGCTCCACCCCCTGCTCTTGAGATTCTCCCGGAGGTGGGCTGCATTATGGCTGCATTTTGGGCTGGAGCTTCTCGTGGTTTGAGGCCTGGCTTGCTCCACCCCCTGCTCTTGATATTCTCCTGGAGTTTGGCTGCCTTTTGGGCTGGAGCTTCTCGAGGTTTGAGGCCTGCCTTGCTCCACCCCCTGCTCTTGAGATTCTCCCAGAGCTGGGCTGCATTTTGGCTGCCTGTTGAGCTGGAGCTTCTCGTCTTTTGAGGCCTGGCCTGCTCCACCCCCTGCTCTTGAGTTTCTCCCGGATGTGGGCTGGATTATGTCTGCCTTTTGGGCTGGAGCTTCTCGTGGTTTGAGGCCTGGCTTGCTCCACCCCCTGCTCTTGAGATTCTCCCGGATGTGGGCTGCATTTTCGCTGCCTTTTGGGCTGGAGCTTCTCGTGGTTTGAGGCCTGGCTTGCTCCAACCCCTGCTCTTGAGATTCTCCCCGATGTGGGCTGCATTTTGGCTGCCTTTTGGGCTGGAGCTTCTCGTGGTTTGAGGCCTGGCTTGCTCGATTCCAGCTCTTGAGATTCTCCCGGATGTGCGCTGGATTTTGGCTGCCTTTTGGGCTGGAGCTTCTCGTGGTTTGAGGCCTGGCTTGCTCCACCCCCTAATCTTGAGATTCTCCCGGACGTGGTCTGGCATTTGGCTGCCTTTAGGGCTGGAGCTTCTCCTGGTTTGAGGCCTGGCTTGCTCCAGCCCCTGCTCTTGATATTGTCCCGGATGTGGGCTGAATTTTGGCTGCCTTTTGGGCTGGAGCTTCTCGTGGTTTGAGGCCTGGCTTGCTCCACAACCTGCTCTTGACATTCTCCCGGAGGTGGGCTGCATTTTGGCTGCATTTTGGGCTGGAGCTTCTCGTGGTTTGAGGCCTGGCTTGCTCCCCCCCCTGCTCTTGAGATTCTCCCGAATGTGGGCTGCATTTTGGCTGCCTTTTGGGCTGGAGCTTCTCGTGGTTTGAGGCCTGGCTTGCTCCACCCCCTGCTCTTGATTTTCTCCCGGATGTGGGCTGGATTTTGGCTGCCTTTTGGGCTGGAGCTTCTCGTGGTTTGAGGCCTGGCTTGCTCCACCCCCTGCTCTTGATATTGTCCCGGATGTGGGCTGCATTTTGGCTGACTTTTGGGCTGGAGCTTCTCGTGGTTTGAGGCCTGGCTTGCTCCACCCCCTGCTCTTGAGATTCTCACGGAGGTGGGCCGCATTTTGGCTGCATTTTGGGCTGGAGCTTCTCGTGGTTTGAGGCCTGGCTTGCTCCACCCCCTGCTCTTGAGATTCTCCCGAATGTGGGCTGCATTTTGGCTGCCTTTTGGGCAGGAGCTTCTCGTGGTTTGAGACCTGCCTTGCTCCACCCCCTGCTCTTGAGATTCTCCTGAATTTGGGCTGCATTTTGGCTGCATTTTGGGCTGGAGCTTCTCGTGATTTGAGGCCTGGCTTGCTCCACCCCCTACTCTTGAGATTCTCCCGGATGTGGTCTGGAATTTGGCTGCCTTTAGGGCTGGAGCTTCTCGTGGTTTGAGGCCTGGCTTGCTCCACCCCCTGCTCTTGAGATTCTCCCGAATGTGGGCTGCATTTTGGCTGCCTTTTGGGCTGGAGCTTCTCGTGATTTGAGGCCTGGCTTGCTCCACCCCCTGCTCTTGAGATTCTCCCGGAGGTGGGCTGCATTATGGCTGCATTTTGGGCTGGAGCTTCTCGTGGTTTGAGGCCTGGCTTGCTCCACCCCCTGCTCTTGATATTCTCCTGGAGTTTGGCTGCCTTTTGGGCTGGAGCTTCTCGAGGTTTGAGGCCTGCCTTGCTCCACCCCCTGCTCTTGAGATTCTCCCAGAGCTGGGCTGCATTTTGGCTGCCTGTTGAGCTGGAGCTTCTCGTCTTTTGAGGCCTGGCCTGCTCCACCCCCTGCTCTTGAGTTTCTCCCGGATGTGGGCTGGATTATGTCTGCCTTTTGGGCTGGAGCTTCTCGTGGTTTGAGGCCTGGCTTGCTCCACCCCCTGCTCTTGAGATTCTCCCGGATGTGGGCTGCATTTTCGCTGCCTTTTGGGCTGGAGCTTCTCGTGGTTTGAGGCCTGGCTTGCTCCAACCCCTGCTCTTGAGATTCTCCCCGATGTGGGCTGCATTTTGGCTGCCTTTTGGGTTGGAGCTTCTCGTGGTTTGAGGCCTGGCTTGCTCGATTCCAGCTCTTGAGATTCTCGCGGATGTGAGCTGGATTTTGGCTGCCTTTTGGGCTGGAGCTTCTCGTGGTTTGAGGCCTGGCTTGCTCCACCCCCTAGTCTTGAGATTCTCCCCGATATGGGCTGCATTTTCGCTGCCTTTTGGGGTGGAGCTTCTCGTGGTTTGAGGCCTGGCTTGCTCCACCCCCTGCTCTTGAGATTATCCCGGACGTGGGCTGGATTTTGGCTGCCTTTTGGGCTGGAGCTTCTCGTGGTTTGAGGCCTGGCTTGCTCCACCCCCTAATCTTGAGATTCTCCCGGACGTGGTCTGGCATTTGGCTGCCTTTAAGGCTGGAGCTTCTCCTGGTTTGAGGCCTGGCTTGCTACACCCCCTGCTCTTGAGATTCTCCCGGATGTGGGCTGAATTTTGGCTGCCTTTTGGGCTGGAGCTTCTCGTGGTTTGAGGCCTGGCTTGCTCCACAACCTGCTCTTGACATTCTCCCGGAGGTGGGCTGCATTTTGGCTGCATTTTGGGCTGGAGCTTCTCGTGGTTTGAGGCCTGGCTTGCTCCCCCCCCTGCTCTTGAGATTCTCCCGAATGTGGGCTGCATTTTGGCTGCCTTTTGGGCTGGAGCTTCTCGTGGTTTGAGGCCTGGCTTGCTCCACCCCCTGCTCTTGATTTTCTCCCGGATGTGGGCTGGATTTTGGCTGCCTTTTGGGCTGGAGCTTCTCGTGGTTTGAGGCCTGGCTTGCTCCACCCCCTGCTCTTGATATTGTCCCGGATGTGGGCTGCATTTTGGCTGCCTTTTGGGCTGGAGCTTCTCGTGGTTTGAGGCCTGGCTTGCTCCACCCCCTGCTCTTGAGATTCTCACGGAGGTGGGCCGCATTTTGGCTGCATTTTGGGCTGGAGCTTCTCGTGGTTTGAGGCCTGGCTTGCTCCACCCCCTGCTCTTGAGATTCTCCCGAATGTGGGCTGCATTTTGGCTGCCTTTTGGGCAGGAGCTTCTCGTGGTTTGAGACCTGCCTTGCTCCACCCCCTGCTCTTGAGATTCTCCTGAATTTGGGCTGCATTTTGGCTGCATTTTGGGCTGGAGCTTCTCGTGATTTGAGGCCTGGCTTGCTCCACCCCCTACTCTTGAGATTCTCCCGGATGTGGTCTGGAATTTGGCTGCCTTTAGGGCTGGAGCTTCTCGTGGTTTGAGGCCTGGCTTGCTCCACCCCCTGCTCTTGAGATTCTCCCGAATGTGGGCTGCATTTTGGCTGCCTTTTGGGCTGGAGCTTCTCGTGGTTTGAGGCCTGTCTTGCTCCACCCCCTGCTCTTGATTTTCTCCCGGATGTGGGCTGGATTTTGGCTGCCTTTTGGGCTGGAGCTTCTCGTGGTTTGAGGCCTGGCTTGCTCCACCCCCTGCTCTTCATATTCTCCCGGATGTGGGCTGCATTTTGGCTGCCTTTTGGGCTGGAGCTTCTTGTGGTTTGAGGCCTGGCTTGCTCCACCCCCTGCTCTTGAGATTCTCCTGGATGTGGGCTGCATTTTGGCTGATTTTGGGCTGGAGCTTCTCATGGTTTGAGGCCTGGCTTGCTCCACCCCCTGCTCTTGAGATTCTCCCGAATGTGGGCTGCATTTTGGCTGCCTTTTGGGTTGGAGCTTCTCCTGGTTTGAGGCCTGCCTTGCTCCACAACCTGCTCTTGAGATTCTCCCGGAGGTGGGCTGCATTTTGGCTGCCTTTTGGGCTGGAGCTTCTCGTGATTTGAGGCCTGGCTTGCTCCACCCCCTGCTCTTGAGATTCTCCCGGAGGTGGGCTGCATTATGGCTGCATTTTGGGCTGGAGCTTCTCGTGGTTTGAGGCCTGGCTTGCTCCACCCCCTGCTCTTGATATTCTCCTGGAGTTTGGCTGCCTTTTGGGCTGGAGCTTCTCGAGGTTTGAGGCCTGCCTTGCTCCACCCCCTGCTCTTGAGATTCTCCCAGAGCTGGGCTGCATTTTGGCTGCCTGTTGAGCTGGAGCTTCTCGTCTTTTGAGGCCTGGCCTGCTCCACCCCCTGCTCTTGAGTTTCTCCTGGATGTGGGCTGGATTATGTCTGCCTTTTGGGCTGGAGCTTCTCGTGGTTTGAGGCCTGGCTTGCTCCACCCCCTGCTCTTGAGATTCTCCCGGATGTGGGCTGCATTTTCGCTGCCTTTTGGGCTGGAGCTTCTCGTGGTTTGAGGCCTGGCTTGCTCCAACCCCTGCTCTTGAGATTCTCCCCGATGTGGGCTGCATTTTGGCTGCCTTTTGGGCTGGAGCTTCTCGTGGTTTGAGGCCTGGCTTGCTCGATTCCAGCTCTTGAGATTCTCCCGGATGTGCGCTGGATTTTGGCTGCCTTTTGGGCTGGAGCTTCTCGTGGTTTGAGGCCTGGCTTGCTCCACAACCTGCTCTTGACATTCTCCCGGAGGTGGGCTGCATTTTGGCTGCATTTTGGGCTGGAGCTTCTCGTGGTTTGAGGCCTGGCTTGCTCCCCCCCCTGCTCTTGAGATTCTCCCGAATGTGGGCTGCATTTTGGCTGCCTTTTGGGCTGGAGCTTCTCGTGGTTTGAGGCCTGGCTTGCTCCACCCCCTGCTCTTGATTTTCTCCCGGATGTGGGCTGGATTTTGGCTGCCTTTTGGGCTGGAGCTTCTCGTGGTTTGAGGCCTGGCTTGCTCCACCCCCTGCTCTTGATATTCTCCCGGATGTGGGCTGCATTTTGTCTGCCTTTTGGGCTGGAGCTTCTCGTGGTTTGAGGCCTGGCTTGCTCCACCCCCTGCTCTTGAGATTCTCACGGAGGTGGGCTGCATTTTGGCTGCATTTTGGGCTGGAGCTTCTCGTGGTTTGAGGCCTGGCTTGCTCCACCCCCTGCTCTTGAGATTCTCCCGAATGTGGGCTGCATTTTGGCTGCCTTTTGGGCAGGAGCTTCTCGTGGTTTGAGACCTGCCTTGCTCCACCCCCTGCTCTTGAGATTCTCCTGAATGTGGGCTGCATTTTGGCTGCATTTTGGGCTGGAGCTTCTCGTGATTTGAGGCCTGGCTTGCTCCACCCCCTACTCTTGAGATTCTCCCGGATGTGGTCTGGAATTTGGCTGCCTTTAGGGCTGGAGCTTCTCGTGGTTTGAGGCCTGGCTTGCTCCACCCCCTGCTCTTGAGATTCTCCCGGACATGGGCTGCATTTTGGCTGCATTTTGGGCTGGAGCTTCTCGTGGTTTGAGGCCTGGCTTGCTCCACCCCCTGCTCTTGAGATTCTCCCGAATGTGGGCTGCATTTTGGCTGCCTTTTGGGCTGGAGCTTCTTGTGGTTTGAGGCCTGCCTTGCTCCAACCCCTGCTCTTGAGATTCTCCTGGATGTGTGCTGGATTTTGGCTGCCTTTTTGGGCTGGAGCTTCTCGTGGTTTGAGGCCTGGCTTGCTCCACCCCCTGCTCTTGATATTGTCCCGGATGTGGGCTGGATTTTTGCTGCCTTTTGGGTTGGAGCTTCTTGTGGTTTGAGGCCTGCCTTGCTCCACCCCCTGCTCTTGAGATTCTCCCCGATATGGGCTGCATTTTCGCTGCCTTTAGGGCTGCAGCTTCTCGTGGTTTGAGGCCTGGCTTTCTCCACCCCCTGCTCTTGATATTCTCCCGGATGTGGGCTGAATTTTGGCTGCCTTTTGGGTTGGAGCTTCTCCTGGTTTGAGGCCTGCCCTGCTCCACAACCTGCTCTTGAGAGTCTCCCGGAGGTGGGCTGCATTTTGGCTGATACTTGGGCTGGAGCTTCTCGTGGTTTGAGGCCTGGCTTGCTCCACCCCCTGCTCTTGAGTTTCTCCCGGATGTGGGCTGGATTTTGGCTGCTTTTTGGCCTGGAGCTTCTTGTGGTTTGAGGCCTGGCTTGCTCCACCCCCTGCACTTGAGATTCTCCCGGATGTGGGCTGCATTTTGGCAGACTTTTGGGCTGGAGCTTCTCGTGGTTTGAGGCCTGGCTTGCTCCACCCCCTTCTCTTGAGATTCTCAGGAGGTGGGCTGCATTTTGGCTGCATTTTGGGCTGGAGCTTCTCGTGGTTTGAGGCCTGGCTTGCTCCAACCCCTGCTCTTGATATTCTCAGGGAGGTGGGTTGCATTTTGGCTGCCTTTTGGGCTGGAGCTTCTTGTGGTTTGAGGCCTGGCTTGCTCCAACCCCTGCTCTTGATTTTCTCCCGGATGTGGGCTGGATTTTGGCTGCCTTTTGGGCTGGAGCTTCTCGTGGTTTGAGGCCTGGCTTGCTCTAACCCCTGCTCTTGAGATTCTCCCAGATGTATGCTGCATTTTGGCTGCATTTTGGGTTGGAGCTTCTCGTGGTTTGAGGCCTGCCTTGCTCCACAACCCCTGCTCTTGAGATTCTCCCGAATGTGGGCTGCATTTTGGCTGCCTTTTGGGCTGGAGCTTCTCGTGGTTTGAGGCCTGGCTTGCTCCACCCCCGCTCTTGAGATTCTCCCGGAGGTGGGCTGGAATTTGGCTGCTTTTTGGGCTGGAGCTTCTCGTGGTTTGAGGCCTGGCTTACTCCACCCCCTGCTCTTGATATTCTCCCAGAGGTGGGCTGCATTTTGGCTTCCTTTTGAGCTGGAGCTTCTCGTGGTTTGAGGCCTGCCTTGCTCCACCCCCTGCTCTTGATATTCTCCCGGATGTGGGCTGGATTATGGCTGCCTTTTGGGCTGGAGCTTCTTGTGGTTTGAGGCCTGGCTTGCTCCACCCCCTGCTCTTGATATTCTCCCGGATGTGGGCTGCATTTTGTCTGCCTTTTGGGCTGGAGCTTCTCGTGGTTTGAGGCCTGGCTTGCTCCACCCCCTGCTCTTGAGATTCTCACGGAGGTGGGCTGCATTTTGGCTGCATTTTGGGCTGGAGCTTCTCGTGGTTTGAGGCCTGGCTTGCTCCACCCCCTGCTCTTGAGATTCTCCCGAATGTGGGCTGCATTTTGGCTGCCTTTTGGGCAGGAGCTTCTCGTGGTTTGAGACCTGCCTTGCTCCACCCCCTGCTCTTGAGATTCTCCTGAATGTGGGCTGCATTTTGGCTGCATTTTGGGCTGGAGCTTCTCGTGATTTGAGGCCTGGCTTGCTCCACCCCCTACTCTTGAGATTCTCCCGGATGTGGTCTGGAATTTGGCTGCCTTTAGGGCTGGAGCTTCTCGTGGTTTGAGGCCTGGCTTGCTCCACCCCCTGCTCTTGAGATTCTCCCGGACATGGGCTGCATTTTGGCTGCATTTTGGGCTGGAGCTTCTCGTGGTTTGAGGCCTGGCTTGCTCCACCCCCTGCTCTTGAGATTCTCCCGAATGTGGGCTGCATTTTGGCTGCCTTTTGGGCTGGAGCTTCTTGTGGTTTGAGGCCTGCCTTGCTCCAACCCCTGCTCTTGAGATTCTCCTGGATGTGTGCTGGATTTTGGCTGCCTTTTTGGGCTGGAGCTTCTCGTGGTTTGAGGCCTGGCTTGCTCCACCCCCTGCTCTTGATATTGTCCCGGATGTGGGCTGGATTTTTGCTGCCTTTTGGGTTGGAGCTTCTTGTGGTTTGAGGCCTGCCTTGCTCCACCCCCTGCTCTTGAGATTCTCCCCGATATGGGCTGCATTTTCGCTGCCTTTAGGGCTGCAGCTTCTCGTGGTTTGAGGCCTGGCTTTCTCCACCCCCTGCTCTTGATATTCTCCCGGATGTGGGCTGAATTTTGGCTGCCTTTTGGGTTGGAGCTTCTCCTGGTTTGAGGCCTGCCCTGCTCCACAACCTGCTCTTGAGAGTCTCCCGGAGGTGGGCTGCATTTTGGCTGATACTTGGGCTGGAGCTTCTCGTGGTTTGAGGCCTGGCTTGCTCCACCCCCTGCTCTTGAGTTTCTCCTGGATGTGGGCTGGATTTTGGCTGCTTTTTGGCCTGGAGCTTCTTGTGGTTTGAGGCCTGGCTTGCTCCACCCCCTGCACTTGAGATTCTCCCGGATGTGGGCTGCATTTTGGCAGACTTTTGGGCTGGAGCTTCTCGTGGTTTGAGGCCTGGCTTGCTCCACCCCCTTCTCTTGAGATTCTCAGGAGGTGGGCTGCATTTTGGCTGCATTTTGGGCTGGAGCTTCTCGTGGTTTGAGGCCTGGCTTGCTCCAACCCCTGCTCTTGATATTCTCAGGGAGGTGGGTTGCATTTTGGCTGCCTTTTGGGCTGGAGCTTCTTGTGGTTTGAGGCCTGGCTTGCTCCAACCCCTGCTCTTGATTTTCTCCCGGATGTGGGCTGGATTTTGGCTGCCTTTTGGGCTGGAGCTTCTCGTGGTTTGAGGCCTGGCTTGCTCTAACCCCTGCTCTTGAGATTCTCCCAGATGTATGCTGCATTTTGGCTGCATTTTGGGTTGGAGCTTCTCGTGGTTTGAGGCCTGCCTTGCTCCACAACCCCTGCTCTTGAGATTCTCCCGAATGTGGGCTGCATTTTGGCTGCCTTTTGGGCTGGAGCTTCTCGTGGTTTGAGGCCTGGCTTGCTCCACCCCCGCTCTTGAGATTCTCCCGGAGGTGGGCTGGAATTTGGCTGCTTTTTGGGCTGGAGCTTCTCGTGGTTTGAGGCCTGGCTTACTCCACCCCCTGCTCTTGATATTCTCCCAGAGGTGGGCTGCATTTTGGCTTCCTTTTGAGCTGGAGCTTCTCGTGGTTTGAGGCCTGCCTTGCTCCACCCCCTGCTCTTGATATTCTCCCGAATGTGGGCTGGATTATGGCTGCCTTTTGGGCTGGAGCTTCTTGTGGTTTGAGGCCTGGCTTGCTCCACCCCCTGCTCTTGAGATTCTCCCGGATGTGGGCTGCATTTTCGCTGCCTTTTGGGCTGGAGCTTCTCGTGGTTTGAGGCCTGGCTTGCTCCAACCCCTGCTCTTGAGATTCTCCCCGATGTGGGCTGCATTTTGGCTGCCTTTTGGGTTGGAGCTTCTCGTGGTTTGAGGCCTGGCTTGCTCGATTCCAGCTCTTGAGATTCTCGCGGATGTGGGCTGGATTTTGGCTGCCTTTTGGGCTGGAGCTTCTCGTGGTTTGAGGCCTGGCTTGCTCCACCCCCTAGTCTTGAGATTCTCCCCGATATGGGCTGCATTTTCGCTGCCTTTTGGGGTGGAGCTTCTCGTGGTTTGAGGCCTGGCTTGCTCCACCCCCTGCTCTTGAGATTATCCCGGACGTGGGCTGGATTTTGGCTGCCTTTTGGGCTGGAGCTTCTCGTGGTTTGAGGCCTGGCTTGCTCCACCCCCTAATCTTGAGATTCTCCCGGACGTGGTCTGGCATTTGGCTGCCTTTAAGGCTGGAGCTTCTCCTGGTTTGAGGCCTGGCTTGCTCCAGCCCCTGCTCTTGATATTGTCCCGGATGTGGGCTGAATTTTGGCTGCCTTTTGGGCCAGAGCTTCTCGTGGTTTGAGGCCTGGCTTGCTCCACAACCTGCTCTTGACATTCTCCCGGAGGTGGGCTGCATTTTGGCTGCATTTTGGGCTGGAGCTTCTCGTGGTTTGAGGCCTGGCTTGCTCCCCCCCCTGCTCTTGAGATTCTCCCGAATGTGGGCTGCATTTTGGCTGCCTTTTGGGCTGGAGCTTCTCGTGGTTTGAGGCCTGGCTTGCTCCACCCCCTGCTCTTGATTTTCTCCCGGATGTGGGCTGGATTTTGGCTGCCTTTTGGGCTGGAGCTTCTCGTGGTTTGAGGCCTGGCTTGCTCCACCCCCTGCTCTTGATATTGTCCCGGATGTGGGCTGCATTTTGGCTGCCTTTTGGGCTGGAGCTTCTCGTGGTTTGAGGCCTGGCTTGCTCCACCCCCTGCTCTTGAGATTCTCACGGAGGTGGGCCGCATTTTGGCTGCATTTTGGGCTGGAGCTTCTCGTGGTTTGAGGCCTGGCTTGCTCCACCCCCTGCTCTTGAGATTCTCCCGAATGTGGGCTGCATTTTGGCTGCCTTTTGGGCAGGAGCTTCTCGTGGTTTGAGACCTGCCTTGCTCCACCCCCTGCTCTTGAGATTCTCCTGAATTTGGGCTGCATTTTGGCTGCATTTTGGGCTGGAGCTTCTCGTGATTTGAGGCCTGGCTTGCTCCACCCCCTACTCTTGAGATTCTCCCGGATGTGGTCTGGAATTTGGCTGCCTTTAGGGCTGGAGCTTCTCGTGCTTTGAGGCCTGGCTTGCTCCACCCCCTGCTCTTGAGATTCTCCCGAATGTGGGCTGCATTTTGGCTGCCTTTTGGGCTGGAGCTTCTCGTGGTTTGAGGCCTGTCTTGCTCCACCCCCTGCTCTTGATTTTCTCCCGGATGTGGGCTGGATTTTGGCTGCCTTTTGGGCTGGAGCTTCTCGTGGTTTGAGGCCTGGCTTGCTCCACCCCCTGCTCTTCATATTCTCCCGGATGTGGGCTGCATTTTGGCTGCCTTTTGGGCTGGAGCTTCTTGTGGTTTGAGGCCTGGCTTGCTCCACCCCCTGCTCTTGAGATTCTCCCAGAGGTGGGCTGCATTTTGGCTGCCTTTTGGGCAGGAGCTTCTCGTGGTTTGAGGCCTGCCTTGCTCCACCCCCTGCTCTTGAGATTCTCCCGGACATGGGCTGCATTTTGGCTGCATTTTGGGCTGGAGCTTCTCGTGGTTTGAGGCCTGGCTTGCTCCACCCCGTGCTCTTGAGATTCTCCCGAATGTGGGCTGCATTTTGGCTGCATTTTGGGCTGGAGCTTCTCGTGATTTGAGGCCTGGCTTGCTCCACCCCCTACTCTTGAGATTCTCCCGGATGTGGTCTGGAATTTGGCTGCCTTTAGGGCTGGAGCTTCTCGAGGTTTGAGGCCTGGCTTGCTCCACCCCCTGCTCTTGAGATTCTCCCGGATGTGGGCTGGATTTTGGCTTTCTTTTGGACTGGAGCTTCTCGTGGTTTGAGCCCTGGCTTGCTCCAACCCCTGCTCTTGAGATTCTCCTGGATGTGGGCTGCATTTTGGCTGATTTTGGGCTGGAGCTTCTCATGGTTTGAGGCCTGGCTTGCTCCACCCCCTGCTCTTGAGATTCTCCCGAATGTGGGCTGCATTTTGGCTGCCTTTTGGGTTGGAGCTTCTCCTGGTTTGAGGCCTGCCTTGCTCCACAACCTGCTCTTGAGATTCTCCCGGAGGTGGGCTGCATTTTGGCTGCCTTTTGGGCTGGAGCTTCTCGTGATTTGAGGCCTGGCTTGCTCCACCCCCTGCTCTTGAGATTCTCCCGGAGGTGGGCTGCATTATGGCTGCATTTTGGGCTGGAGCTTCTCGTGGTTTGAGGCCTGGCTTGCTCCACCCCCTGCTCTTGATATTCTCCTGGAGTTTGGCTGCCTTTTGGGCTGGAGCTTCTCGAGGTTTGAGGCCTGCCTTGCTCCACCCCCTGCTCTTGAGATTCTCCCAGAGCTGGGCTGCATTTTGGCTGCCTGTTGAGCTGGAGCTTCTCGTCTTTTGAGGCCTGGCCTGCTCCACCCCCTGCTCTTGAGTTTCTCCTGGATGTGGGCTGGATTATGTCTGCCTTTTGGGCTGGAGCTTCTCGTGGTTTGAGGCCTGGCTTGCTCCACCCCCTGCTCTTGAGATTCTCCCGGATGTGGGCTGCATTTTCGCTGCCTTTTGGGCTGGAGCTTCTCGTGGTTTGAGGCCTGGCTTGCTCCAACCCCTGCTCTTGAGATTCTCCCCGATGTGGGCTGCATTTTGGCTGCCTTTTGGGCTGGAGCTTCTCGTGGTTTGAGGCCTGGCTTGCTCGATTCCAGCTCTTGAGATTCTCCCGGATGTGCGCTGGATTTTGGCTGCCTTTTGGGCTGGAGCTTCTCGTGGTTTGAGGCCTGGCTTGCTCCACAACCTGCTCTTGACATTCTCCCGGAGGTGGGCTGCATTTTGGCTGCATTTTGGGCTGGAGCTTCTCGTGGTTTGAGGCCTGGCTTGCTCCCCCCCCTGCTCTTGAGATTCTCCCGAATGTGGGCTGCATTTTGGCTGCCTTTTGGGCTGGAGCTTCTCGTGGTTTGAGGCCTGGCTTGCTCCACCCCCTGCTCTTGATTTTCTCCCGGATGTGGGCTGGATTTTGGCTGCCTTTTGGGCTGGAGCTTCTCGTGGTTTGAGGCCTGGCTTGCTCCACCCCCTGCTCTTGATATTCTCCCGGATGTGGGCTGCATTTTGTCTGCCTTTTGGGCTGGAGCTTCTCGTGGTTGGAGGCCTGGCTTACTCCACCCCCTGCTCTTGATATTCTCCCGGATGTGGGCTGGATTTTGGCTGCCTTTTGGGCTGGAGCTTCTCGTGGTTTGAGGCCTGGCTTGCTCCACCCCCTGCTCTTGAGATTCTCACGGAGGTGGGCCGCATTTTGGCTGCATTTTGGGCTGGAGCTTCTCGTGGTTTGAGGCCTGGCTTGCTCCACCCCCTGCTCTTGAGATTCTCCCGAATGTGGGCTGCATTTTGGCTGCCTTTTGGGCAGGAGCTTCTCGTGGTTTGAGACCTGCCTTGCTCCACCCCCTGCTCTTGAGATTCTCCTGAATGTGGGCTGCATTTTGGCTGCATTTTGGGCTGGAGCTTCTCGTGATTTGAGGCCTGGCTTGCTCCACCCCCTACTCTTGAGATTCTCCCGGATGTGGTCTGGAATTTGGCTGCCTTTAGGGCTGGAGCTTCTCGTGGTTTGAGGCCTGGCTTGCTCCACCCCCTGCTCTTGAGATTCTCCCAGATGTGGGCTGCATTTTGGCTGCCTTTTGGGCTGGAGCTTCTCGTGGTTTGAGGCCTGGCTTGCTCCACCCCCTGCTCTTGAGATTCTCCCGAATGTGGGCTGCATTTTGGCTGCCTTTTGGGCTGGAGCTTCTTGTGGTTTGAGGCCTGCCTTGCTCCAACCCCTGCTCTTGAGATTCTCCTGGATGTGTGCTGGATTTTGGCTGCCTTTTTGGGCTGGAGCTTCTCGTGGTTTGAGGCCTGGCTTGCTCCACCCCCTCCTCTTGATATTGTCCCGGATGTGGGCTGGATTTTTGCTGCCTTTTGGGTTGGAGCTTCTTGTGGTTTGAGGCCTGCCTTGCTCCACCCCCTGCTCTTGAGATTCTCCCCGATATGGGCTGCATTTTCGCTGCCTTTAGGGCTGCAGCTTCTCGTGGTTTGAGGCCTGGCTTTCTCCACCCCCTGCTCTTGATATTCTCCCGGATGTGGGCTGAATTTTGGCTGCCTTTTGGGTTGGAGCTTCTCCTGGTTTGAGGCCTGCCCTGCTCCACAACCTGCTCTTGAGAGTCTCCCGGAGGTGGGCTGCATTTTGGCTGATACTTGGGCTGGAGCTTCTCGTGGTTTGAGGCCTGGCTTGCTCCACCCCCTGCTCTTGAGTTTCTCCCGGATGTGGGCTGGATTTTGGCTGCTTTTTGGCCTGGAGCTTCTTGTGGTTTGAGGCCTGGCTTGCTCCACCCCCTGCACTTGAGATTCTCCCGGATGTGGGCTGCATTTTGGCAGACTTTTGGGCTGGAGCTTCTCGTGGTTTGAGGCCTGGCTTGCTCCACCCCCTTCTCTTGAGATTCTCAGGAGGTGGGCTGCATTTTGGCTGCATTTTGGGCTGGAGCTTCTCGTGGTTTGAGGCCTGGCTTGCTCCAACCCCTGCTCTTGATATTCTCAGGGAGGTGGGTTGCATTTTGGCTGCCTTTTGGGCTGGAGCTTCTTGTGGTTTGAGGCCTGGCTTGCTCCAACCCCTGCTCTTGATTTTCTCCCGGATGTGGGCTGGATTTTGGCTGCCTTTTGGGCTGGAGCTTCTCGTGGTTTGAGGCCTGGCTTGCTCTAACCCCTGCTCTTGAGATTCTCCCAGATGTATGCTGCATTTTGGCTGCATTTTGGGTTGGAGCTTCTCGTGGTTTGAGGCCTGCCTTGCTCCACAACCCCTGCTCTTGAGATTCTCCCGAATGTGGGCTGCATTTTGGCTGCCTTTTGGGCTGGAGCTTCTCGTGGTTTGAGGCCTGGCTTGCTCCACCCCCGCTCTTGAGATTCTCCCGGAGGTGGGCTGGAATTTGGCTGCTTTTTGGGCTGGAGCTTCTCGTGGTTTGAGGCCTGGCTTACTCCACCCCCTGCTCTTGATATTCTCCCAGAGGTGGGCTGCATTTTGGCTTCCTTTTGAGCTGGAGCTTCTCGTGGTTTGAGGCCTGCCTTGCTCCACCCCCTGCTCTTGATATTCTCCCGGATGTGGGCTGGATTATGGCTGCCTTTTGGGCTGGAGCTTCTTGTGGTTTTAGGCCTGGCTTGCTCCACCCACTGCTTTTCATATTCTCCCGGAGGTGGGCTGGAGTTTGGCGGCCTTTTGGGCTGGAGCTTCTCGAGGTTTGAGGCCTGCCTTGCTCCACACCCTGCTCTTGAGATTCTCCCGGAAGTGGGCTGCATTTTGGCTGCCTTTTGGGCTGGATCTTCTCCTGGTTTGAGGCCTGCCTTTCTCCACAATCTGCTCTTGAGATTCTCCCGGAGGTGGGCTGCATTTTGGCTGCCTTTTGGGCTGGAGCTTCTCGTGGTTTGAGGCCTGGCTTGCTCCACCCCCTGCTCTTGAGATTCTCCCGGAGGTGGGCTGCATTTTAGCTGCCTTTTGGGCTGGAGCTTCTCGTGGTTTGAGGCCTGGCTTGCTCCACCCCCTGCTCTTGAGATTCTCCCGGATGTGGGCTGCATTTTGGCTGCCTTTTGGGCTGGAGCTTCTCGTGGTTTGAGGCCTGGCTTGCTCCACCCCCTGCTCTTGAGATTCTCCGCGAGGTGGGCTGCATTTTGGCTGCCTTTTGGGCTGGAGCTTCTCGTGGTTTGGGGCCTGGATGGCTCCACCCCCTGCTCTTGAGATTCTCCCAGATGTGGGCTGCATTTTCGCTGCCTTTTAGGGTGGAACTTCTTGTGGTTTGAGGCCTGGCTTGCTCCACCCCCTGCTCTTGATATGCTCCCGGACGTGGACTGCATTTTGGCTGCCTTTTGGGCTGGAGCTTCTCGTGGTTTGAGGCCTGGCTTGCTGCACCCCCTGCTCTTGATTTTCTCCGGGACGTGGGCTGGATTTGGCTGTCTTTTGGGCTGGAGCTTCTCGTGGTTTGAGCCCTGGCTTGCTTCACCCCCTGCTCTTGATATTCTCCCGGAGGTGGGCTGCATTTTGGCTGCATTTTGGGCTGGAGCTTCTCGTGGTTTGAGGCCTGGCTTGCTCCATCCCCTGCTCTTGAGATTCTCCCGGAGGTGGGCTGCATTTTGGCTGCCTTTTGGGCTGGAGCTTCTCGTGGTTTGAGGCCTGGCTTGCTCCACCCCCTGCTCTTGAGATTCTGCCAGATGTGGGCTGCATTTTGGCTGCCTTTTGGGCTGGAGCTTCTCGTGGTTTGAGGCCTGGCTTGCTCCACCCCCTGCTCTTGAGATTCTCCCAGATGTGGGCTGCATTTTGGCTGCCTTTTGGGCTGGAGCTTCTCATGGTTTGAGGCCTGGCTTGCTCCACCCCCTGCTCTTGATAATCTCCCAGATGTGGGCTGGATTATGGCTGCCTTTTGGGCTGGAGCTTCTCGTGGTTTGAGGCCTGGCTTGCTCCACCCCCTGCTCTTGAGATTCTCCCGGATGTGTGCTGCATTTTGGCTGCCTTTTGGGCTGGAGCTTCTCGTGGTTTGAGGCCTGGCTTGCTCCACCCCCTGCTCTTGAGATTCTCCCGGATGTGGGCTGGATTGTGGCTTTTTTTGGGCTGGAGCTTCTCGTGGTTTGAGGCCTGGCTTGCTCCACCCCCTGCTCTTGATATTCTCCCAGATGTGGGCTGCATTTTCGCTGCATTTTGAGCTGGAGCTTCTCGTGGTTTGAGGCCTGGCTTGCTCCACCCCCTGCTCTTGAGATTCTCCTGGATGTGCGCTGGATTTTGGCTGATTCTTGGGCTGGAGCTTCTCATGGTTTGAGGCCTGGCTTGCTCCACCCCCTGCTCTTGATATGCTCCCGGACGTGGAATGCATTTTGGCTGCATTTTGGGCTGGAGCTTCTCGTGGTTTTAGGCCTGGCTTGCTCCACCCTCTGCTCTTGATATTGTCCCGGATGTGGGCTGGATTTTGGCTGCATTTTGGGCTGGAGCTTCTCGTGGTTTGAGGCCTGGCTTGCTCCACCCCCTGCTCTTGAGATTCTCCCGGAGGTGGGCTGCATTTTGGCTGCATTTTGGGCTGGAGCTTCACGTGGTTTGAGGACTGGCTTGCTCCACCCCCTGCTCTTGAGCTTCTCCCGGAGGTGGGCTGCATTTTGGCTGCCTTTTGGGCTGGAGCTTCTCGTGGTTTGAGGCCTGGCTTGCTCCACCCCCTGCTCTTGAGATTCTCCCGGATGTGGGCTGGATTTTGGCTGCATTTTGGGCTGGAGCTTCTCGTGGTTTGAGGCCTGGCTTGCTCCACCCCCTGCTCTTGAGATTCTCCCGGAGGTGGTCTGCATTTTGGCTGCCTTTTGGGCTGGAGCTTCTCGTGGACTGTGGCCTGCTTGCTTCACACCCTGCTCTTGAGATTCTCCCGGAGGTGGGCTGCATTTTGGCTGCCTTTTGGGCTGGAGCTCATTATGGTTTGAGGCCTGGCTTGCTCCACCCCCTGCTCTTGAGATTCTCCCGGAGGTGGGCTGCATTTTGGCTGCCTTTTGGGCTGGAGCTTCTCGTGGTTTGAGGCCTGGCTTGCTCCACCCCCTGCTCTTGAGATTCTCCCGGATGTGGGCTGCATTTTGGCTGTGTTTTGGGCTGGAGCTTCTCGTGGTTTGAAGCATGGCTTGCTCCACCCCCTGCTCTTGATATTCTCCCAGGTATGCGCTGGATTTTTACTGCATATTGGGCTGGAGCTTCTCGTGGTTTGAGGCCTGGCTTGCTCCACCCCCTGCTCTTGAGATTCTCCTGGATGTGGGCTGCATTTTGGCTGCCTTTTGGGTTGGAGCTTCTCATGGTTTGAGGCCTGGCTTGCTCCACCCCCTGCTCTTGATATTCTCCCGGATGTGGGCTGGATTTTGGCTGCATTTTGGGCTGGAGCTTCTCGTGGTTTGAGGCCTGGCTTGCTCCACCCCCTGCTCTTGAGTTTCTCCCAGATGTGGGCTGGATTGTGGCTGACTTTTGGGCTGGAGCTTCTCGTGGTTTGAGGCCTGGCTTGCTCCAGCACCTGCTCTTGAGATTCTCCCGGATGTGGGCTGCATTTTGGCTGCCTTTTGGGCTGGAGCTTCTCATGGTTTGAGGCCTGGCTTGCTCCAGCACCTGCTCTTGAGATTCTCCCAGATGTGGGCTGCATTTTGGCTGCATTTTGGGCTGGAGCTTATCGTGTTTTGAGCCCTGGCATGCTCCACCCCCTGCTCTTGAGTTTCTCACGGATGTGGGCTGGATTTTGGCTGACTTTACGGCTGGAGCTTCTCGTGGTTTGAGGCCTGGCCTGCTCCACCCCCTGCTCTTGAGTTTCTCCTGGATGTGGGCTGGATTATGGCTGCCTTTTGGGCTGGAACTTCTCGTGGTTTGAGGCCTGCCTTGCTCCACCCCCTGCTCTTGAGATTCTCCCGGAGGTGGGCTGGAGTTTGGCTGCATTTTGGGCTGGAGCTTCTCGAGGTTTGAGGCCTGGCTTGCTCCACCCCCTGCTCTTGAGATTCTCCCGGATGTGGGCTGCATTTTGGCTGCATTTTGGGCTGGAGCTTCTCGTGGTTTGAGGCCTGGCTTGCTCCACCCCCTGCTCTTGAGTTTCTCCCAGATGTGGGCTGGATTATGGCTGCGTTTTTGGGCTGGAGCTTCTCGTGGTTTGAGGCCTGGCTTGCTCCACCCCCTGCTCTTGAGATTCTCCCAGATGTGGGCTGCATTTTGGCTGCCTTTTGGGCTGGAGCTTCTCATGGTTTGAGGCCTGGCTTGCTCCACCCCCTGCTCTTGAGATTCTCCTGCAGGTGGGCTGGATTTTGGCTGCTTTTTGGGCTGGAGCTTCTTGTGTTTTGAGGCCTGGCTTGCTCCACCCCCTGCTCTTGAGATTCTCCCGGATGTGGGCTGGATTGTGGCTTTTTTTGGGCTGGAGCTTCTCGAGGTTTGAGGCCTGGCTTGCTCCACCCCCTGCTCTTGAGATTCTCCCAGATGTGGGCTGCAATTTCGCTGCCTTTTGGGTTGGAGCTTCTCCTGGTTTGAGGCCTGGCTTGCTCCACCCCCTGCTCTTGAGATTCTCCCGGATGTGGGCTGCATTTTGGCTGCCTTTTGGGCTGGAGCTTCTCGTGGTTTGAGGCCTGGCTTGCTCCAGCACCTGCTCTTGAGATTCTCCCGGATGTGGGCTGCATTTTGGCTGCCTTTTGGGCTGGAGCTTCTCATGGTTTGAGGCCTGGCTTGCTCCAGCACCTGCTCTTGAGATTCTCCCAGATGTGGGCTGCATTTTGGCTGCATTTTGGGCTGGAGCTTATCGTGTTTTGAGCCCTGGCATGCTCCACCCCCTGCTCTTGAGTTTCTCCCGGATGTGGGCTGGATTTTGGCTGACTTTTGGGCTGGAGCTTCTCGTGGTTTGAGGCCTGGCTTGCTCCACCCCCTGCTCTATATACTCTCCCGGACATGGGTAGGATTTTGGCTGCCTTTTGAGCTGGAGCTTCTCGTGGTTTGAGGCCTGGCTTGCTCCACCCCCTGCTCTTGGTAGTCTCCCGGAAGTGGTCTGGATTTTGGCTGCCTTTTGGGCTGGAGCTTCTCGTGGACTGTGGCCTGCTTGCTTCACACCCTGCTCTTGAGATTCTCCCGGAGGTGGGCTGCATTTTGGCTGCCTTTTGGGCTGGAGCTCATTATGGTTTGAGGCCTGGCTTGCTCCACCCCCTGCTCTTGAGATTCTCCCGGATGTGGGCTGCATTTTGGCTGCCTTTTGGGCTGGAGCTTCTCGTGGTTTGAGGCCTGGCTTGCTCCACCCCCTACTCTTGAGATTCTCCCGGATGTGGGCTGGATTTTGGCTGCATTTACGGCTGGAGCTTCTCGTGGTTTGAGGCCTGGCCTGCTCCACCCCCTGCTCTTGAGTTTCTCCCGGATATGGGCTGGATTATGGCTGCCTTTTGGGCTGGAACTTCTCGTGGTTTGAGGCCTGCCTTGCTCCACCCCCTGCTCTTGAGATTCTCCCGGAGGTGGGCTGGAGTTTGGCTGCATTTTGGGCTGGAGCTTCTCGAGGTTTGAGGCCTGGCTTGCTCCACCCCCTGCTCTTGAGATTCTCCCGGATGTGGGCTGCATTTTGGCTGCATTTTGGGCTGGAGCTTCTCGTGGTTTGAGGCCTGGCTTGCTCCACCCCCTGCTCTTGAGTTTCTCCCAGATGTGGGCTGGATTATGGCTGCGTTTTTGGGCTGGAGCTTCTCGTGGTTTGAGGCCTGGCTTGCTCCACCCCCTGCTCTTGAGATTCTCCCAGATGTGGGCTGCATTTTGGCTGCCTTTTGGGCTGGAGCTTCTCATGGTTTGAGGCCTGGCTTGCTCCACCCCCTGCTCTTGAGATTCTCCTGCAGGTGGGCTGGATTTTGGCTGCTTTTTGGGCTGGAGCTTCTTGTGTTTTGAGGCCTGGCTTGCTCCACCCCCTGCTCTTGAGATTCTCCCGGATGTGGGCTGGATTGTGGCTTTTTTTGGGCTGGAGCTTCTCGAGGTTTGAGGCCTGGCTTGCTCCACCCCCTGCTCTTGAGATTCTCCCAGATGTGGGCTGCAATTTCGCTGCCTTTTGGGTTGGAGCTTCTCCTGGTTTGAGGCCTGGCTTGCTCCACCCCCTGCTCTTGAGATTCTCCCGGATGTGGGCTGCATTTTGGCTGCCTTTTGGGCTGGAGCTTCTCGTGGTTTGAGGCCTGGCTTGCTCCAGCACCTGCTCTTGAGATTCTCCCGGATGTGGGCTGCATTTTGGCTGCCTTTTGGGCTGGAGCTTCTCATGGTTTGAGGCCTGGCTTGCTCCAGCACCTGCTCTTGAGATTCTCCCAGATGTGGGCTGCATTTTGGCTGCATTTTGGGCTGGAGCTTATCGTGTTTTGAGCCCTGGCATGCTCCACCCCCTGCTCTTGAGTTTCTCACGGATGTGGGCTGGATTTTGGCTGACTTTACGGCTGGAGCTTCTCGTGGTTTGAGGCCTGGCCTGCTCCACCCCCTGCTCTTGAGTTTCTCCTGGATGTGGGCTGGATTATGGCTGCCTTTTGGGCTGGAACTTCTCGTGGTTTGAGGCCTGCCTTGCTCCACCCCCTGCTCTTGAGATTCTCCCGGAGGTGGGCTGGAGTTTGGCTGCATTTTGGGCTGGAGCTTCTCGAGGTTTGAGGCCTGGCTTGCTCCACCCCCTGCTCTTGAGATTCTCCCGGATGTGGGCTGCATTTTGGCTGCATTTTGGGCTGGAGCTTCTCGTGGTTTGAGGCCTGGCTTGCTCCACCCCCTGCTCTTGAGTTTCTCCCAGATGTGGGCTGGATTATGGCTGCGTTTTTGGGCTGGAGCTTCTCGTGGTTTGAGGCCTGGCTTGCTCCACCCCCTGCTCTTGAGATTCTCCCAGATGTGGGCTGCATTTTGGCTGCCTTTTGGGCTGGAGCTTCTCATGGTTTGAGGCCTGGCTTGCTCCACCCCCTGCTCTTGAGATTCTCCTGCAGGTGGGCTGGATTTTGGCTGCTTTTTGGGCTGGAGCTTCTTGTGTTTTGAGGCCTGGCTTGCTCCACCCCCTGCTCTTGAGATTCTCCCGGATGTGGGCTGGATTGTGGCTTTTTTTGGGCTGGAGCTTCTCGAGGTTTGAGGCCTGGCTTGCTCCACCCCCTGCTCTTGAGATTCTCCCAGATGTGGGCTGCAATTTCGCTGCCTTTTGGGTTGGAGCTTCTCCTGGTTTGAGGCCTGGCTTGCTCCACCCCCTGCTCTTGAGATTCTCCCGGATGTGGGCTGCATTTTGGCTGCCTTTTGGGCTGGAGCTTCTCGTGGTTTGAGGCCTGGCTTGCTCCAGCACCTGCTCTTGAGATTCTCCCGGATGTGGGCTGCATTTTGGCTGCCTTTTGGGCTGGAGCTTCTCATGGTTTGAGGCCTGGCTTGCTCCAGCACCTGCTCTTGAGATTCTCCCAGATGTGGGCTGCATTTTGGCTGCATTTTGGGCTGGAGCTTATCGTGTTTTGAGCCCTGGCATGCTCCACCCCCTGCTCTTGAGTTTCTCCCGGATGTGGGCTGGATTTTGGCTGACTTTTGGGCTGGAGCTTCTCGTGGTTTGAGGCCTGGCTTGCTCCACCCCCTGCTCTATATACTCTCCCGGACATGGGTAGGATTTTGGCTGCCTTTTGAGCTGGAGCTTCTCGTGGTTTGAGGCCTGGCTTGCTCCACCCCCTGCTCTTGAGTTTCTCCCGGATGTGGGCTGGATTTTGGCTGCTTTTTGGGCTGGAGCTTGTCGTGGTTTGAGGCCTGGCTTGCTCCACCCCCTGCTCTTGAGATTCTCCCCAATGTGGGCTGCATTTTGGCTGCCTTTAAGTCTGGAGCTTCTCATGGTTTGAGGCCTGGCTTGCTCCACCCCCTGCTCTTGAGATTCTTCCAGAGGTGGGCTGCATTTTGGCTGCATTTTGGGCTGGAGCTTCTCGTGGTTTGAGGCCTGGCTTCCTCCACCCCCTGCTCTTGAGATTCTCCCGGATGTGGGCTGCATTTTGGCTGCCTTTTGGGCTTTAGCTTCTCGTGGTTTGAGGCCTGGCTTGCTCCACCCCCTGCTCTTGAGATTCTCCCGGATGTGGGCTGCATTTTGGCTGCCTTTTGGGCTGGAGCTTCTCGTGGTTTGAGGCCTGGCTTGCTCCACCCCCTGCTCTTGAGATTCTCAGCATGTGGGCTGGATTTTGGCTGCATTTTGGGCTGGAGCTTCTCGTGGTTTGAGGCCTGGCTTGCTCCAACCCCTGCTCTTGATATTCTCCCGGATGTGGGCTGGATTTTGGCTGCCTTTTGGGCTGGAGCTTCTCGTGGTTTGAGGCCTGGCCTGCTCCACCCCCTGCTCTTGAGTTTCTCCCGGATGTGGGCTGGATTATGGCTGCCTTTTGGGCTGGAACTTCTCGTGGTTTGAGGCCTGGCTTGCTCCACCCCCTGCTCTTGAGATTCTCCCGGAGGTGGGCTGGAGTTTGGCTGCATTTTGGGCTGGAGCTTCTCGAGGTTTGAGGCCTGGCTTGCTCCACCCCCTGCTCTTGAGATTCTCCCGGAGGTGGGCTGGACTTTAGCTGCATTTTGAGCTGGAGCTTCTCGTGGTTTGAGGCCTGCCTTGCTCCACCCCCTGCTCTTGAGATTCTCCCCGATGTGGGCTGCATTTTGGCTGCCTTTTGGGCTGGAGCTTCTCGTGGTTTGAGGCCTGGCTTGCTCCACCCCCTGCTCTTGATATTCTCCCAGATATGGGCTGGATTATGGCTGCCTTTTGGGCTGGAGCTTCTTGTGGTTTGAGGCCTGGCTTGCTCCACCCACTGCTTTTCATATTCTCCCTGAGGTGGGCTGGAGTTTGGGGGCATTTTGGGCTGGAGCTTCTCCTGGTTTGAGGCCTGGCTTGCTCCACCCCCTGCTCTTGAGATTCTCCCGGATGTGGGCTGCATTTTGGCTGCCTTTTGTGTTGGAGCTTCTCCTGGTTTGAGGCCTGCCTTTCTCCACAATCTGCTCTTGAGATTCTCCCGGAGGTGGGCTGCATTTTGGCTGCATTTTGGGCTGGAGCTTCTCCTGGTTTGAGGCCTGGCTTGCTCCACCCCCTGCTCTTGAGATTCTCCCGGAGATGAGCTGCATTTTGGCTGCCTTTTGGGCTGGAGCTTCTCGTGGTTTGAGGCCTGGCCTGCTCCACCCCCTGCTCTTGAGTTTCTCCCGCATTTGGGCTGGATTATGGCTGATACTTGGGCTGGAGCTTCTCATGGTTTGAGGCCTGGCTTGCTCCCCCCCCTGCTCTTGAGATTCTCCCGGATGTGGGCTGGATTTTGGCTTTCTTTTGGGCTGGAGCTTCTCGTGGTTTGAGGCCTGGCTTGCTCCACCCCCTGCTCTTGAGATTCTCCCGGATGTGGGCTGCATTTTGGCTGCCTTTTGGGCTGGAGCTTCTTGTGGTTTGAGACCTGGCTTGCTCCACCCCCTGCTCTTGAGATTCTCCCGGAGGTGGGCTGCATTTTGGCTGCCTTTTGGGCTGGAGCTTCTCGTGGTTTGAGGCCTGGCCTGCTCCACCCCCTGCTCTTGAGTTTCTCCCGCATTTGGGCTGGATTATGGCTGCCTTTTGGGCTGGAGCTTCTCGTGGTTTGAGGCCTGGCTTGCTCCACCCCCTCCTCTTGAGTTTCTCTGGGACGTGGGCTGGATTTTGGCTGCCTTTTGGGCTGGAGCTTCTCGTGGTTTGAGGCCTGGCTTGCTCCACCCCCTGCTCTTGAGATTCTCCCGGATGTGCGCTGGATTTTGGCTGCATTTTGGGCTGGAGCTTCTTGTGGTTTGAGGCCTGGCTTGCTCCACCCCCTGCTCTTGAGATTCTCCCGGATGTGGGCTGCATTTTGGCTGCCTTTTGGGCTGGAGCTTCTCGTGGTTTGAGGCCTGGCTTGCTCCACCCCCTGCTCTTGAGATTCTCCCGGATGTGGGCTGGAGTTTGGCTGCCTTTTGGGCTGGAGCTTCTCGTGGTTTGTGGCCTGGCTTGCTTCACTACCTGCTCTTGATATTCTCCCGGAGGTGGCCTGGATTTTGGCTGCCTTTTGGGCTGGAGCTTCTCGTGGTTTGAGGCCTGCCTTGCTCCACAACCTGCTCTTGAGATTCTCCCGGAGGTGGGCTGCATTTTGGCTGCATTTTGGGCTGGAGCTTCTCATGGTTTGAGGCCTGGCTTGCTCCACCCCCTGCTCTTGATATTGTCCCGGATGTGGGCTGCATTTTGGCTGCATTTTGGGCTGGAGCTTCTTGTGGTTTGAGGCCTGGCTTGCTCCACCCCCTGCTCTTGAGATTCTCCCGGATGTAGGCTGCATTTTGGCTGCATTTTGTGCTGGAGCTTCTCGTGGTTTGAGGCCTGCCTTCCTCCACCCCCTGCTCTTGAGATTCTCCCGGATGTGGGCTGGATTTTGGCTGCCTTTTGGGCTGGAGCTTCTCGTGGTTTGAGGCCTGGCTTGCTCCACCCCCTGCTCTTGATTTTCTCCCGTATGTGGGCTGCATTTTGGCTGCCATTTCGGCTGGAGCTTCTCGTGGTTTGAGGCCTGGCTTGCTCCACACCCTGCTCTTGAGATTCTCCCGGATGTGGGCTGGAGTTTGGCTGCCTTTTGGGCTGGAGCTTCTCGTGGTTTGTGGCCTTGCTTGCTCCACCCCCTGCTCTTGAGATTCTCCTGCAGGTGGGCTGCATTTTGGCTGCTTTTTGGGCTGGAGCTTCTCGTGGTTTGAGGCCTGGCTTGCTCCATCCCCTGCTCTTGAGATTCTCCCAGAGGTGGGCTGGATTTTGGCTGCCTTTTGGGCTGGAGCTTCTCATGGTTTGAGGCCTGGCTTGCTCCACCCCCTGCTCTTCATATTCTTCCAGAGTTGGGCTGGATTTTTGCTGTAATTTGAGCCTGAGCTTCTCGTGGTTTGAGGCCTGGCTTGCTCCAGCCCCTGCTCTTGAGATTCTCCCGGATGTGGGCTGCATTTTGGCTGCCTTTTGGGCTGGAACTTCTCGTGGTTTGAGGCCTGGCTTGCTCCACCCCCTGCTCTTGAGTTTCTCCCGCAGGTGGGCTGCATTTTGGCTGCCTTTTGGGCTGGAGCTTCTCGTGGTTTGAGGCCTGGCTTGCTCCATCCCCTGCTCTGGATATTCTCCTCCATGTGGGCTGGATTTTGGCTGCATTTTGGGCCTGAGCTTCTCGTGGATTGTGGCATGGATTGCTCCACCCCCTGCTCTTGATATTCTCCTGGACGTGGGCTGGAGTTTGGCTGCCTTTTGGGCTGGAGCTTCTCGTGGTTTGAGGCCTGGATTGCTCCAACCCCTGCTCTTGAAATTCTCCAAATCCAAAATCCAGCCAACATGCGGGAGAATCTCAAGAGCAGGGGGTGGAGCAAGCCAGGCCCCAAACCACGAGAAGCTCCAGCCCAAAAGGCAGCCAAACTCCTAGCCCACATCCGGGAGAACCTCAAGAGCTGGGGTTGGAGCAAGCCAGGCCTCAAACCATGAGAAGCTCCAGCCCAAAATGCAGCCAAAATCCAGCCCACATCCGGGAGAAACTCAAGAGCAGGGGGTGGAGCAAGCCAGGCCTCAAACCACAACAAGCTCCAGCCAAAAATGCAGCCAAAATGCAGCCCACATCCGGGAGAAACGCAAGAGCAGGGGGTGGAGCAAGCCAGGCCTCAAACCACAAGAAGCTCCAGCCCAAAATGCAGCCAAAATGCAGCCCACATCCGGGAGAATCTCAAGAGCAGGGGGTGGAGCAAGCCAGGCCTCAAACCACGAGAAGCTACAGCCCAAAAGGCAACCAAAAAACAGCCCTCATTCAGGAGAATCTCAAGAGCAGGGGGTGGAGCAAGCCAGGCCCCAAACCACGAGAAGCTCCAGCCAAAATGCAGCCAAAATGCAGCCCACATCCGGGAGAATCTCAAGAGCAGGGGGTGGAGCAAGCCAGGCCTCAAAACACAAGAAGCTCCAGCCCAAAAGGCAGCCAAAATGCAGCCCACATCCAGGAGAATATCAAGAGCAGGGCGTGGAGCAAGACAGGCCTCAAACCACGAGAAGTTCCAGCCCAAAAGGCAGCCAAAATGCAGCCCACATCCGGGAGAATCTCAAGAGCAGGGGGTGGAGCAAGCCAGGCCCCAAACCACGAGAAGCTCCAGCCCAAAAGGCAGCCAAAATGCAGCCCACATGCGGGAGAATCTCAAGAGGAGGGGATGGAGCAAGTCAGGCCTCAAACCACGAGATTTTCCAGCCCAAAAGTCAGCCAAAATCAAGCCCACCTGCAGGAGAATATCAAGAGCTGGGGTTGGAGCAATGCAGGCCTCAAACCACGAGAAGCTCCAGCCCAAAAGGCAGCCAAAATGCAGCCCACATATGGGAGAATATCAAGAGCAGGGGGTGGAACAAGGCAGGCCTCAAACCACGAGAACATCCAGCCCAAAATTCAGCCGAAATCCAGCGCACATCTGGGAGAATATTATGAGCAGGGGCTGGAGCAAGTCAGGCCTCAAACCACGAGAAGCTCTAGCCCAAAATAAAGCTAAACTCCAGCCCACATCCGGGAGATTTTCAGCAGCAGGGGGTGGAGCAAGGCAGGCCTCAAACCATGAGAATTTCCAGCCCAAAATTCAGCCAAAATCCAGCCCACCTGCAGGAGAATATCAAGAGCTGGGATTGGAGCAATGCAGGCCTCAAACCACGAGAAGCTCCAGCCAAAAAGGCAGCCAAAATGCAGCCCACATCCGGGAGAATCTCAAGAGCAGGGGGTGGAGCAAGCCAGGCCTCAAACCACAAGAAGCTCCAGCCCAAAATGCAGCTAAACTCCAGCCCAAATCCGGGAGAATTTCAAAACCAGGGGATGGAGCAAGCCAGGCCTCAAACCACGAGAAGCTCCAGCGCAATTGGCAGCCAAAATGCAGCCCACATCCGGGAGAATCTCAAGAGCAGGGGGTGGAGCAAGGCAGGCCTCAAACCACGAGAAGCTCCAGCCCAAAATGCAGCCAAAATCGAACCCACATCTGGGAGAATCTCAAGAGCAGGGGGTGGAGCAATGCAGGCCTCAAACCACGAGAAGCTCCAGCCCAAAAGGCAGCCAAAATGCAGCATACATCTGGGAGAATCTAAAGAGCAGGGACCGGAGACAACCAGGCCTCAAACCACGAGAAGCTCCAGCTCAAAATGCAGCTAAAATCCAGCCCACATCCGGGAGAATCTCAAGAGCTGTTGGTGGCGAAAGCCAGGCCTCAAACCACAAGAAGCTCCAGCCCAAAATGCAGCTAAACTCCAGCCCACATCCGGGAGAATTTCAAGAGCAGGGGACGGACCAAGGAATGCCTCAAACCACGAGAATTTCAAGCCCAAAAGGCAGCCAAAATGCAGCCCACCTGCAGGAGAATATCAAGAGCAGGGGGTGGAGCAATGCAGGCCTCAAACCAAGAGAAGCTCTAGCCCAAAAGGCAGCCAAAATGCAGCCCAAATCCGGGAGAATCTCAACCGCAGGGGGTGGAGCAAGCCAGGCCTCAAACCACGAGAAGCTCCAGCCGAAATGGCAGCAAAAGTGCAGCCCACATCCGGGAGAATCTCAAGAGCAGGGGGTGGAGGAAGCCAGGCCTCAAACCACAAGAAGCTCCAGCCCGAAAAACAGCCAAAATCCAGCCAACATCCAGGAGAATATCAAGAGCAGGTGCTGGAGCAAGCCAGGCCCCAAACCACGAGAAGCTCCAGCCCAAAAGGCAGCTAAAATCCAGCCCACATCTGGGAGAATATCAAGAGCAGGGGGTGGAGCAAGGCAGGCCTCAAACCACGAGAAGCTCCAGCCCAAAATGCAGCCAAAATCGAACCCACATCTGGGAGAATCTCAAGAGCAGGGGGTGGAGCAAGCCAGGCCTCAAACCACGAGAAGCTCCAGCCCAAAATGCAGCCAAAATACAGCCCACATCCGGGAGAATACCATGGGCAGGGGGTGGAGGAAGCCAGGCCTCAAACCACGAGAAGCTCCAGCCCAAAATGCAGCCAAAATGCAGCCCACATCCGGGAGAATCTCAAGAGCAGGGGCTGGAGCAAGCCAGGCCTCAAACCACGAGAATCTCCAGCCCAAATGCAGCCAAAATCCAGCCCACATCCGGTAGAATTTCAAGAGCAGGGGATGGAGCAAGCCAGGCCTCAAACCACAAGAAGGTCCAGCCGAAATGGCAGCAAAAATGCAGTCCACATCCGGGAGAATCTCAAGACCAGGGGGTGGAGCAAGCCAGGCCTCAAACCACGAGAAGATCCAGCCCATAATGCAGCCAAAATGCAGCACACATCCGGGAGAATTTCAAGAGCAGGGGACGGACCAAGGAATGCCTCAAACCACGAGAAGCTCCAGCCCAAAAGGCAGCCAAAATGCAGCCCAAATCCGGGAGAATCTCAACAGCAGGGGGTGGAGCAAGCCAGGCCTCAAACCACGAGAAGCTCCAGCCGAAATGGCAGCAAAAGTGCAGCCCACATCTGGGAGAATCTCAAGAGCAGGGGGTGGAGCAAGCCAGGCCTCAAACCACGAGAAGCTCCAGCCCAAAAGGCAGCCAAAATGCAGCCCACATCCGGGAGAATCTCAAGAGCAGGGGGTGGAGCAAGCCAGGCCTCAAACCACGAGAAGCTCCACCCAATAGGCAGCCAAAATGCAGCCCACATCCTGGAGAATATCAAGAGCAAGGGGTGGAGCAAGCCAGGCCTCAAACCACGAGAAGCTCCAGCCCAAAAGGCAGCCAAAATGCAGCCCACCTCCGGGAGAATATCATGGGCAGGGAGTAGAGCAAATCAGGCCTCAAACCACGAGAAGCTCCAGCCCAAAATGCAGCCAAAATGCAGCCCACATCCGGGAGAATCTCAAGAGCAGGGGCTGGAGCAAGCCAGGCCTCAAACCACGAGAAGCTCCAGCCCAAGAATCAGCCAAAATGCAGCCCACATCTGGGAGAATACCATGGGCAGGGGGTGGAGGAAGCCAGGCCTCAAACCACGAGAAGCTCCAGCCCAAAATGCAGCCAAAATGCAGCCCACATCCGGGAGAATCTCAAGAGCAGGGGGTGGAGCAAGGCAGGCCTCAAACCACGAGAAGCTCCAGCCCAAAGACCAACCAAAAAGCAGCCCACATCCGGGAGAATATCAAGAGCAGGGGCTGGAGCAAGCCAGGGCTCAAACCACGAGACCTCCAACCCTAAATGCAGCCAAAATCCAGCGCACATCCGGGAGAATATTATGAGCAAGGGGTGGAGCAAGTCAGGCCTCAAACCACGAGAACCTCCATGCCCAAAATGCAGTTAAACTCCAGCCCACATCCCGGAGAATTTCAAGAGCAGGGGATGGAGCAAGCCAGGCCTCAAACCACGAGAAGCTCCAGCCCAAAATGCAGCCAAAATCCAGCCCACCTCCGGGAGAATCTCAAGAGCAGGGGGTGGAGCAAGCCAGGCCTCAAACCACGAGAAGCTCCAGCCCAAAATGCAGCCAAAATGCAGCCCACATCCGGGAGAATCTCAAGAGCAGGGGGTGGAGCAAGACAGGCCTCAAACCACGAGAAGCTCCAGCCGAAATGGCAGCTAAAATGCAGCCCACATCCAGGAGAATATCAAGAGCAGGGGTTGGAGGAAGCCAGGCCTCAAACCACGAGAAGCTCCAGCCCAAAATGCAGCCAAAATCAAGCCCACCTCCGGGAGAATCTCAAGAGCAGGGTGTGGAGCAAGCCAGGCCTCAAACCATGAGAAGCTCCAGCCCAATAGGCAGCAAAAATGCAGCCCAAATCGGGGAGAATATCAAGAGCAGGGGGTGGAGCAAGCTAGGCCTCAAACCACGAGAAGCTCCAACCCAAAAGACAGCCAAAATGCAGCCCACCTCCGGGAGAATCTCAAGAGCAGGGGGTGGAGCAAGCCATGCCTCAAACCACGAGAAGCTCCAGCCCAAACGGCAGCCAAAATGCAGCCCACATCCGGGAGAATCTCAAGAGCAGGGGGTGGAGCAAGACAGGCCTCAAACCACGAGAAGCTCCAGCCCAAAGAGCAACCAAAATGCAGCCCACATCCGGGAGAATCTCAAGAGCAGGGGGTGGAGCAAGCCAGGCCTCAAACCACGAGAAGCTCCAGCCCAAAATGCAGCCAAAATGCAGCCCACATCCGGGAGAATACCATGGGCAGGGGGTGGAGGAAGCCAGGCCTCAAACCACGAGAAGCTCCAGCCCAAAATGCAGCCAAAATGCAGCCCACCTCCGGGAGAATATCAAGAGCAGGGGGTGGAGCAAGCCAGGTCTCAAACCACGAGAAGCTCCAGCCCAAAGACCAACCAAAATGCAGCCCACATCCGGGAGAATATCAAGAGCAGGGGCTGGAGCAAGCCAGGGCTCAAACCACGAGACCTCCAACCCAAAATGCAGCCAAAATCCAGCGCACATCCGGGAGAATATTATGAGCAAGGGGTGGAGCAAATCAGGCCTCAAACCACGAGAAGCTCCATGCCCAAAATGCAGTTAAACTCCAGCCCACATCCCGGAGAATTTCAAGAGCAGGGGATGGAGCAAGCCAGGCCTCAAACCACGAGAATCTGCAGCCGAAATGGCAGCAAAAATGCAGCCCACATCCAGGAGAATATCAAGAGCAGGGGTTGGAGGAAGCCAGGCCTCAAACCACGAGAAGCTCCAGCCCAAAATGCAGCCAAAATCAAGTCCACCTCCGGGAGAATCTCAAGAGCAGGGGGTGTAGCAAGCCAGGCCTCAAACCATGAGAAGCTCCAGCCCAATAGGCAGCAAAAATGCAGCCCAAATCCGGGAGAATATCAAGAGCAGGGGGTGGAGCAAGCTAGGCCTCAAACCACGAGAAGCTCCAGCCCAAAAGACAGCCAAAATGCAGCCCACCTCCGGGAGAATCTCAAGAGCAGGGGGTGGAGCAAGCCAGGCCTCAAACCACGAGAAGCTCCAGCCCAAAAGACAGCCAAAATCAAGCCCACATCCGGGAGAATATCAAGAGCAGGGGGTGGAGCAATCCAGGCCTCAAACCACGAGAAGCTCCAGCCCAAAAGGCAGCCAAAATCCAGCCCACCAGCGGGAGAATAGCAAGAGCTTGGTTTCGAACAATGCAGGCCTCAAACCACGAGAAGCTGCAGCCCAAAATGCAGCCAAAATGCAGCCCACATCTGGGAGAATACCATGGGCAGGGGGTGGAGGAAGCCAGGCCTCAAACCACGAGAAGCTCCAGCCCAAAATGCAGCCAAAATGCAGCCCACATCCGGGAGAATCTCAAGAGCAGGGGGTGGAGCAAGCCAGGCCTCAAACCACAAGAAGCTCCAGCCCAAAATGCAGCTAAACTCCAGCCCACATCCGGGAGAATTTCAAGAGCAGGGGACGGACCAAGGAATGCCTCAAACCACGAGAATTTCAAGCCCAAAAGGCAGCCAAAATGCAGCCCACCTCCGGGAGAATATCAAGAGCAGGGGGTGGAGCAAGCCAGGCCTCAAACCACGAGAAGCTCCAGCCGAAATGGCAGCAAAAGTGCAGCCCACATCCGGGAGAATCTCAAGAGCAGGGGGTGGAGCAAGCCAGGCCTCAAACCACGAGAAGCTCCAGGCCAAAAGGCAGCCAAAATGCAGCCCACATCCGGGAGAATCTCAAGAGCGGGGGGTGGAGCAAGCCAGGCCTCAAACCACGAGAAGCTCCACCCAATAGGCAGCCAAAATGCAGCCCACATCCTGGAGAATATCAAGAGCAAGGGGTGGAGCAAGCCAGGCCTCAAACCACGAGAAGCTCCAGCCCAAAAGGCAGCCAAAATGCAGCCCACATCCGGGAGAATCTCAAGAGCAGGGGGTGGAGCAAGCCAGGCCTCAAACCACGAGAAGCTCCAGCCCAAAAGGCAGCCAAAATGCAGCCCACATCTGGGAGAAACTCAAGAGCAGGGGGTGGAGCAAGCCAGGCCTCAAACCACGAGAAGCTCCAGCCCAAAAGGCAGCCAAAATGCAGCCCACATCCGGGAGAATATCATGGGCAGGGGGTGGAGGAAGCCAGGCCTCAAACCACGAGAAGCTCCAGCCCAAAAGGCAGCCAAAATGCAGCCCACATCCGGGAGAATCTCAAGAGCAGGGGGTGGAGCAAGCCAGGCCTCAAACCACGAGAAGCTCCACCCAATAGGCAGCCAAAATGCAGCCCACATCCTGGAGAATATCAAGAGCAAGGGGTGGAGCAAGCCAGGCCTCAAACCACGAGAAGCTCCAGCCCAAAAGGCAGCCAAAATGCAGCCCACCTCCGGGAGAATATCATGGGCAGGGAGTAGAGCAAATCAGGCCTCAAACCACGAGAAGCTCCAGCCCAAAATGCAGCCAAAATGCAGCCCACATCCGGGAGAATCTCAAGAGCAGGGGCTGGAGCAAGCCAGGCCTCAAACCACGAGAAGCTCCAGCCCAAGAATCAGCCAAAATGCAGCCCACATCTGGGAGAATACCATGGGCAGGGGGTGGAGGAAGCCAGGCCTCAAACCACGAGAAGCTCCAGCCCAAAATGCAGCCAAAATGCAGCCCACATCCGGGAGAATCTCAAGAGCAGGGGGTGGAGCAAGGCAGGCCTCAAACCACGAGAAGCTCCAGCCCAAAGACCAACCAAAAAGCAGCCCACATCCGGGAGAATATCAAGAGCAGGGGCTGGAGCAAGCCAGGGCTCAAACCACGAGACCTCCAACCCTAAATGCAGCCAAAATCCAGCGCACATCCGGGAGAATATTATGAGCAAGGAGTGGAGCAAGTCAGGCCTCAAACCACGAGAACCTCCATGCCCAAAATGCAGTTAAACTCCAGCCCACATCCCGGAGAATTTCAAGAGCAGGGGATGGAGCAAGCCAGGCCTCAAACCACGAGAAGCTCCAGCCCAAAATGCAGCCAAAATCCAGCCCACCTCCGGGAGAATCTCAAGAGCAGGGGGTGGAGCAAGCCAGGCCTCAAACCACGAGAAGCTCCAGCCCAAAATGCAGCCAAAATGCAGCCCACATCCGGGAGAATCTCAAGAGCAGGGGGTGGAGCAAGACAGGCCTCAAACCACGAGAAGCTCCAGCCGAAATGGCAGCTAAAATGCAGCCCACATCCAGGAGAATATCAAGAGCAGGGGTTGGAGGAAGCCAGGCCTCAAACCACGAGAAGCTCCAGCCCAAAATGCAGCCAAAATCAAGCCCACCTCCGGGAGAATCTCAAGAGCAGGGTGTGGAGCAAGCCAGGCCTCAAACCATGAGAAGCTCCAGCTCAATAGGCAGCAAAAATGCAGCCCAAATCGGGGAGAATATCAAGAGCAGGGGGTGGAGCAAGCTAGGCCTCAAACCACGAGAAGCTCCAACCCAAAAGACAGCCAAAATGCAGCCCACCTCCGGGAGAATCTCAAGAGTAGGGGGTGGAGCAAGCCATGCCTCAAACCACGAGAAGCTCCAGCCCAAAGAGCAACCAAAATGCAGCCCACATCCGGGAGAATCTCAAGAGCAGGGGGTGGAGCAAGCCAGGCCTCAAACCACGAGAAGCTCCAGCCCAAAATGCAGCCAAAATGCAGCCCACATCCGGGAGAATACCATGGGCAGGGGGTGGAGGAAGCCAGGCCTCAAACCACGAGAAGCTCCAGCCCAAAATGCAGCCAAAATGCAGCCCACATCCGGGAGAATCTCAAGAGCAGGGGGTGGAGCAAGCCAGGTCTCAAACCACGAGAAGCTCCAGCCCAAAGACCAACCAAAATGCAGCCCACATCCGGGAGAATATCAAGAGCAGGGGCTGGAGCAAGCCAGGGCTCAAACCACGAGACCTCCAACCCAAAATGCAGCCAAAATCCAGCGCACATCCGGGAGAATATTATGAGCAAGGGGTGGAGCAAATCAGGCCTCAAACCACGAGAAGCTCCATGCCCAAAATGCAGTTAAACTCCAGCCCACATCCCGGAGAATTTCAAGAGCAGGGGATGGAGCAAGCCAGGCCTCAAACCACGAGAATCTGCAGCCGAAATGGCAGCCAAAATGCAGCCCACATCCAGGAGAATATCAAGAGCAGGGGTTGGAGGAAGCCAGGCCTCAAACCACGAGAAGCTCCAGCCCAAAATGCAGCCAAAATCAAGTCCACCTCCGGGAGAATCTCAAGAGCAGGGGGTTTAGCAAGCCAGGCCTCAAACCATGAGAAGCTCCAGCCCAATAGGCAGCAAAAATGCAGCCCAAATCCGGGAGAATATCAAGAGCAGGGGGTGGAGCAAGCTAGGCCTCAAACCACGAGAAGCTCCAGCCCAAAAGACAGCCAAAATGCAGCCCACCTCCGGGAGAATCTCAAGAGCAGGGGGTGGAGCAAGCCAGGCCTCAAACCACGAGAAGCTCCAGCCCAAAAGACAGCCAAAATCAAGCCCACATCCGGGAGAATATCAAGAGCAGGGGGTGGAGCAATCCAGGCCTCAAACCACGAGAAGCTCCAGCCCAAAAGGCAGCCAAAATCCAGCCCACCAGCGGGAGAATAGCAAGAGCTTGGGTTCGAACAATGCAGGCCTCAAACCACGAGAAGCTGCAGCCCAAAATGCAGCCAAAATGCAGCCCACATCTGGGAGAATACCATGGGCAGGGGGTGGAGGAAGCCAGGCCTCAAACCACGAGAAGCTCCAGCCCAAAATGCAGCCAAAATGCAGCCCACATCCGGGAGAATCTCAAGAGCAGGGGGTGGAGCAAGCCAGGCCTCAAACCACAAGAAGCTCCAGCCCAAAATGCAGCTAAACTCCAGCCCACATCCGGGAGAATTTCAAGAGCAGGGGACGGACCAAGGAATGCCTCAAACCACGAGAATTTCAAGCCCAAAAGGCAGCCAAAATGCAGCCCACCTCCGGGAGAATATCAAGAGCAGGGGGTGGAGCAAGCCAGGCCTCAAACTACGAGAAGCTCCAGCCGAAATGGCAGCAAAAGTGCAGCCCACATCCGGGAGAATCTCAAGAGCAGGGGGTGGAGCAAGCCAGGCCTCAAACCACGAGAAGCTCCAGGCCAAAAGGCAGCCAAAATGCAGCCCACATCCGGGAGAATCTCAAGAGCAGGGGGTGGAGCAAGCCAGGCCTCAAACCACGAGAAGCTCCACCCAATAGGCAGCCAAAATGCAGCCCACATCCTGGAGAATATCAAGAGCAAGGGGTGGAGCAAGCCAGGCCTCAAACCACGAGAAGCTCCAGCCCAAAAGGCAGCCAAAATGCAGCCCACATCCGGGAGAATCTCAAGAGCAGGGGGTGGAGCAAGCCAGGCCTCAAACCACGAGAAGCTCCAGCCCAAAAGGCAGCCAAAATGCAGCCCACATCTGGGAGAAACTCAAGAGCAGGGGGTGGAGCAAGCCAGGCCTCAAACCACGAGAAGCTCCAGCCCAAAAGGCAGCCAAAATGCAGCCCACATCCAGGAGAATATCATGGGCAGGGGGTGGAGGAAGCCAGGCCTCAAACCACGAGAAGCTCCAGCCCAAAAGGCAGCCAAAATCCAGCCCACATCCGGGAGAATCTCAAGAGCAGGGGGTGGAGGAAGCCAGGCCCCAAACCACGAGAAGCTCCAGCCCAAAAGGCAGCTAAAATCCAGCCCACATCTGGGAGAATATCAAGAGCAGTGGGTGGAGCAAGCCAGGCCCCAAACCACGAGAAGCTCCAGCCCAAAAGGCATCTAAAATCCAGCCCACATCCGGGAGAGTTTCAAAACCAGGGGATGAAGCAAGCCAGGCCTCAAACCTCGAGAAGCTCCAGCCCAAAGAGCAACCAAAATGCAGCCCACATCCGGGAGAATCTCAAGAGCAGGGGGTGGAGCTAGCCAGGCCTCAAACCACGAGAAGCTCCAGCCCAAAAGGCAGCCAAAATGCAGCCCAGATCCGGGAGAATCTCAAGAGCAGGGGGTGGAGCAAGGCAGGCCTCAAACCACGAGAAGCTCCAGCCCAAAAGGCAGCCAAAATGCAGCCCACATCCGGGAGAATCTCAAGAGCAGGGGGTGGAGCAAGCCAGGCCTCAAACCACGAGAAGCTCCAGCCCAAACGGCAGCCAAAATGCAGCCCACCTCCGGGAGAATCTCAAGAGCAGGGGGTGGAGCAAGCCAGGCCTCAAACCACGAGAAGCTGCAGCCCAAAATGCAGCCAAAATGCAGCCCACATCCGGGAGAATACCATGGGCAGGGGGTGGAGGAAGCCAGGCCTCAAACCACGAGAAGCTCCAGCCCAAAATGCAGCCAAAATGCAGCCCACATCCGGGAGAATCTCAAGAGCAGGGGGTGGAGCAAGCCAGGCCTCAAACCACGAGAAGCTCCAGCCCAAAGACCAACCAAAATGCAGCCCACATCCGGGAGAATATCAAGAGCAGGGGCTGGAGCAAGCCAGGGCTCAAACCACGAGACCTCCAACCCAAAATGCAGCCAAAATCCAGCGCACATCTGGGAGAATATTATGAGCAAGGGGTGGAGCAAGTCAGGCCTCAAACCACGAGAAGCTCCATGCCCAAAATGCAGTTAAACTCCAGCCCACATCCCGGAGAATTTCAAGAGCAGGGGATGGAGCAAGCCAGGCCTCAAACCACGAGAAGCTCCAGCCCAAAATGCAGCCAAAATCCAGCCCACATCCGGGAGAATCTCAAGAGCAGGGGGTGGAGCAAGCCAGGCCTCAAACCACGAGAAGCTCCAGCCCAAAATGCAGCCAAAATGCAGCCCACCTCCGGGAGAATCTCAAGAGCAGGGGGTTGAGCAAGCCAGGCCTCAAACCACGAGAAGCTCCAGCCGAAATGGGAGCAAAAATGCAGCCCACATCCAGGAGAATATCAAGAGCAGGGGTTGGAGGAAGCCAGGCCTCAAACCACGAGAAGCTCCAGCCCAAAATGCAGCCAAAATCAAGCCCACCTCCGGGAGAATCTCAAGAGCAGGGGGTGGAGCAAGCCAGGCCTCAAACCACGAGAAGCTCCAGCCCAAAATGCAGCCAAAATGCAGCCCACATCCGGGAGAATACCATGGGCAGGGGGTGGAGGAAGCCAGGCCTCAAACCACGAGAAGCTCCAGCCCAAAATGCAGCCAAAATGCAGCCCACATCCGGGAGAATCTCAAGAGCAGGGGGTGGAGCAAGCCAGGCCTCAAACCACGAGAAGCTCCAGCCCAAAGACCAACCAAAATCCAGCCCACATCCGGGAGAATATCAAGAGCAGGGGGTGGAGCAAGCCAGGGCTCAAACCACGAGACCTCCAACCCAAAATGCAGCCAAAATCCAGCGCACATGCGGGAGAATATTATGAGCAAGGGGTGGAGCAAATCAGGCCTCAAACCACGAGAAGCTCCATGCCCAAAATGCAGTTAAACTCCAGCCCACCTCCGGGAGAATCTCAAGAGCAGGGCGTGGAGCAAGCCAGGCCTCAAACCATGAGAAGCTCCAGCCCAATAGGCAGCAAAAATGCAGCCCAAATCCGGGAGAATATCAAGAGGAGGGGGTGGAGCAAGCTAGGCCTCAAACCACGAGAAGCTCCAGCCCAAAAGACAGCCAAAATGCAGCCCACCTCCGGGAGAATCTCAAGAGCAGGGGGTGGAGCAAGCCAGGCCTCAAACCACGAGAAGTTCCAGCCCAAAAGGCAGCCAAAATCCAGCCCACATCCGGGAGAATATCAAGAGCAGGGGGTGGAGCAATCCAGGCCTCAAACCACGAGAAGCTCCAGCCCAAAAGGCAGCCAAAATGCAGCCCACCAGCGGGAGAATAGCAAGAGCTTGGGTTGGAACAATGCAGGCCTCAAACCACGAGAAGCTCCAACCCAAAAGGCAGCCAAAATCCAGCCCACCTTCGGGAGAATCTCAAGAGCAGGGGGTGGAGCAAGCCAGGCCTCAAACCACGAGAAGCTCCAGCTCAAAAGGCAGCCAAAATGCAGCCCACATCTGGGAGAATATCAAGAGCAGGGGGTGGAGGAAGGCACGCCTCAAACCAAGAGAAGCTCCAGCCCAAAAGTCAGCCAAAATCCAGCCCACATCCGGGAGAATCTCAAGAGCAGGGGGTGGAGCAAGCCAGGCCTCAAACCTTGAGAAGCTCCAGCCCAAAAGGCAGCCAAAATGCAGCCCACATCCGGGAGAATCTCAAGAGCAGGGGGTGGAGCAAGCCAGGCCTCAAACCACGAGAAGCTCCAGCTCAAAATGCAGCTAAATTCCAGCCCACATCCGGGAGAATATCAAGAGCAGGGCGTGGAGCAATCCAGGCCTCAAACCACAAGAAGCTCCAGCCCAAAATGCAGCCAAAAGACAGCCCACATCCGTGAGAATCTCAAGAGCAGGGGCTGGAGCAAGCCAGGCCTCAAACCACGAGAAGCTCCAGCCCAAAAGGCAGCCAAAATGCAGCCCACATCCGGGAGAATCTCAAGAGCAGGGGGTGGAGCAAGCCAGGCCTCAAACCACGAGAAGCTCCAGCCCAAAATGCAGCCAAACTCCAGCCCACATCCGGGAGAATCTCAAGAGCAGGGGGTGGAGCCAGTCATGCCCCAAACAACGAGAAGCTCCAGCCCAAAAGGCAGCCAAAATGCAGCCCAGCTCCGGGAGAATCTCAAGAGCAGGGGGTGGAGCAAGCCAGGCCTCAAACCACGGGAAGCTCCAGCCCAAGAATCAGCCAAAATCCAGCCCACATCCGGGACAATAGCAAGAGCTTGGGTTGGAACAATGCAGGCCTCAAACCACGAGAAGCTCCAGGCCAAAAGGCAGCCAAAATGCAGCCCACATCTGGGAGAATATCAAGAGCAGGGGGTGGAGCAAGCCAGGCCTCAAACCACGAGAAGCTCCAGCCCAAAAGGCAGCTAAAATCCAGCGCAATTCTGGGAGAATATCAAGAGAAGTTGGTGGAGCAAGCCAGGCCTCAAACCACGAGAATCTCCAGCCCAAAGGGCAGCGAAAATCCAGCCCACATCTGGGAGAATCTCAAGAGCAGGGGGTGGAGCAAGCCAGGCCCCAAACCACGAGAAGCTCCAGCCCAAAAGGCAGCCAAAATGCAGCCCACATCCGGGAGAATATCAAGAGCAGGGGGTGGAGCAAGCCAGGCCTCAAAGCATGAGAAACTCCAGCCCAAAAGGCAGCCAAAATGCAGCCCACATCCGGGAGAATATCAAGAGCAGGGGGTGGAGCAAGCCAGGCCTCAAACCACGAGAAGCTCCAGCCCAAAAGGCAGCCAAAATCCAGCCCACATCCGGGAGAATATCAAGAGCAGGGGGTGGAGCAAGCCAGGCCTCAAACCAGGAGAAGCTCCAGCCCAAAAGGGAGCCAAAAGACAGCCCACATCCGTGAGAATCTCAAGAGCAGGGGCTGGAGCAAGCCAGGCCTCAAACCACGAGAAGCTCCAGCCCAAAAGGCAGCCAAAATGCAGCCCACATCCGGGAGAATCTCAAGAGCAGGGGGTGGAGCAAGCCAGGCCTCAAACCACGAGAAGCTCCAGCCCAAAATGCAGCCAAACTCCAGCCCACATCCGGGAGAATCTCAAGAGCAGGGGGTGGAGCCAGCCATGCCCCAAACAACGAGAAGCTCCAGCCCAAAAGGCAGCCAAAATGCAGCCCAGCTCCGGGAGAATCTCAAGAGCAGGGGGTGGAGCAAGCCAGGCCTCAAACCACGAGAAGCTCCAGCCCAAAACGCAGCCAAAATCCAGCCCACATCCGGGAGAATCTCAAGAGCAGGGGGTGGAACAATGCAGGCCTCAAACCACGAGAAGCTCCATCCCAAAAGGCAGCCAAAATGCAGCCCACATCTGGGAGAATATCAAGAGCAGGGGGTGGAGCAAGCCAGGCCTCAAACCACGAGAAGCTCCAGCCCAAAAGGCAGCCAAAATGCAGCCCACATCCGGGAGAATCTCAAGAGAGGGGGTGGAGGAAGGCAGGCCTCAAACCACGAGAAGCTCCGGCCCAAAATGCAGCCAAACTCCAGCCCAAATCCGGGAGAATTTCAAAACCAGGGGCTGGAGCAAGCCAGGCCTCAAACCACGAGAAGCTCCAGCCCAAAAGGCAGCCAAAATGCAGCCCACATCCGGGAGAATATCATGGGCAGGGAGTGGAGCAAGCCAGGCCTCAAACCACGAGAAGCTCCAGCCCAAAAGGCAGCCAAAATGCAGCCCACATCCGGGAGAATCTCAAGAGCAGGGGGTGGAGCAAGCCAGGCCTCAAACCATGAGAAGCTCCAGCCCAAAAAGCAGCCAAAATGCAGCCCACATCCGGGAAAATATCAAGAGCAGGGGGTGGAGCAAGCCAGGCCCCAAACCACGAGAATTTCCAGCCCAAAAAGCAGCCAAAATGCAGCCCATCTCCGGGAGAATCTCAAGAGCAGGGGGTGGAGCAAGCCAGGCCTCAAACCACGAGAAGCTCCAGCCCAAAATGCAGCCAAAATGCAGCCCACATCCGGGAGAATATCAAGAGCAGGGGGTGGAGCAAGCCAGGCCTCAAACCAGGAGAAGCTCCAGCCCAAAAGGGAGCCAAAAGACAGCCCACATCCGTGAGAATCTCAAGAGCAGGGGCTGGAGCAAGCCAGGCCTCAAACCACGAGAAGCTCCAGCCCAAAAGGCAGCCAAAATGCAGCCCACATCTGGGAGAATCTCAAGAGCAGGGGGTGGAGCAAGCCAGGCCTCAAACCACGAGAAGCTCCAGCCCAAAAGGCAACCAAAATGCAGCCCACATCCGGGAGAATCTCAAGAGCAGGGGGTGGAGCCAGCCATGCCCCAAACAACGAGAAGCTCCAGCCCAAAAGGCAGCTAAAATCCAGCGCAATTCTGGGAGAATATCAAGAGAAGTTGGTGGAGCAAGCCAGGCCTCAAACCACGAGAAGCTCCAGTTCAAAAGGCAGCCAAAATCCAGCTCACATCCGGAAGAATCTCAAGAGCAGGGTGTGGAGCAAGCCAGGCCTCAAACCATGAGAATCTCCAGCCCAAAATGCAGCCAAAATCCAGCCCACATCCGGGAGAATCTCAAGAGGAGGGGTTGGAGCAAGCCAGGCCTCAAACCACGAGAAGCTCCAGCCCAAAAGGCAGCCAAAATGCAGCCCACCTCCGGGAGAATCTCAAGAGCAGGGGGTTGGAGCAAGCCAGGCCTCAAACCACGAGAAGCTCCAGCCCAAAAGGCAGCCAAAATGCAGCCCACCTCCGGGAGAATCTCAAGAGCAGGGGGTGGAGCAAGCCAGGCCTCAAACCACGAGAAGCTCCAGCCCAACAGGCAGCCAAAATGCAGCCCACCTCCGGGAGAATCTCAAGAGCAGGGGGTGGAGCAAGCCAGGCCTCTAATCACGAGAAGCTCCAGCCCAAAATGCAGCCAAAATCCAGCCCACATCCGTGAGAATCTCAAGAGCAGGGGCTGGAGCAAGCCAGGCCTCAAACCAGGAGAAGCTCCAGCCCAAAAGGCAGCCAAAATGCAGCCCGTATCCGGAGAATGCCAAGAGCAGGGGTTGGAGGAAGGCAGGCCTCTAACCACGAGAAGCTCCAGCCCAAAAAGCAGCCAAAATGCAGCCCACATCCGGGAGAATCTCAAGAGCAGGGGGTGGAGCAAGCCAGGCCTCAAACCATGAGAAGCTCCAGCCCAAAAGGAAGTCAAAATGCAGCCCACATCTTGGAGAATATCAAGAGCAGACGGTGGAGCAAGCCAGGCCTCAAACCACGAGAAGCTCCAGCCCAAAAGGCAGCCAAAATGCAGCCCACATCCGAGAGAATCTCAAGAGCAGGGGGTGGAGCAAGCCAGGCCTCAAACCACGAGAAGCTCCAGCTCAAAATGCAGCTGAAGTCCACCCCACATCCGGGAGAATCTCAAGAGCAGGGGGTGGAGCAAGCCAGGCCTCAAACCACGAGAATTTCCAGCCCAAAAGGCAGCCAAAATCCAGCCCACATGCGGGAGAATAGCAAGAGCTGGGGTTGGAACAATGCAGGCCTCAAACCACGAGAAGCTCCAGCCCAAAAGGCAGCCAAAATGCAGCCCACCTCCGGGAGAATCTCAAGAGCAGGGGCTGGAGCAAGCCAGGCCTCAAACCAGGAGAAGCTCCAGCCCAAAAGGCAGCCAAAATGCAGCCCACATCTGGGAGAATCTCAAGAGCAGGGGGTGGAGCAAGCCAGGCCTCAAACCACGAGAAGCTCCAGCCCAAAAGGCAGCCAAAATGCAGCCAACATCCGGGAGAATCTCAGGAGCAGGGGGTGGAGCAAGCCAGGCCTCAAACCACGAGAAGCTCCAGCCCAAAAGGCAGCCAAAATGCAGCCCACCTCCGGGAGAATCTCAAGAGCAGGGGGTGGAGCAAGACAGGCCTCAAACCTTGAGAAGCTCCAGCCCAAAAGTCAGCCAAAATGCAGCCCACATCTGGGAGAATGTCAAGAGCAAGGGGTGGAGCAAGCCAGGCCTCAAACAACGAGAAGCTCCAGAACAAAAGGCAGCCAAAATCCAGCCCACATCCGGGAGAATCTCAAGAGCAGGGGGTGGAGCAAGCCAGGCCTCAAACCTCGAGAAGTTCCAGCCCAAAATGCAGCCCACATGCAGCCCATATCCGGGAGAATATCAAGAGCAGGGGGTGGAGCAAACCAGGCCTCAAACCACGAGAAGCTCCAGCCCAAAAATCAGCCAAAATGCAGCCCATATCCGGAGAATGTCAAGAGCAGGGGTTGGAGGAAGGCAGGCCTCAAACCACGAGAAGCTCCAGCCCAAAAGGCAGCCAAAATGCAGCCCACCTCCGGGAGAATCTCAAGAGCAGGGGGTGGAGCAAGACAGGCCTCAAACCACGAGAAGCTCCAGCCCAAAAGTCAGCCAAAATCCAGCCCACATCTGGGAGAATATCAAGAGCAAGGGGTGGAGCAAGGCAGGCCTCAAACAACGAGAAGCTCCAGCCCAAAAGGCAGCCAAAATGCAGCCCACATCCGGGAGAATCTCAAGAGCAGGGGTTGGAGCAAGCCAGGCCTCAAACCACGAGAACCTCCAGCCCAAAAGAAAGCCAAAATCCAGCCCACATCCGGGAGAATCTCAAAAGCAAGGGGTGGAGCAAGCCAGGCCTCAAACCTCGAGAAGTTCCAGCCCACAAGGGAGCCAAAATCCAGCCCACATCCGGGAGAATCTCAAGAGCAGGGGGTGGAGGAAATCCAGGCCTCAAACCACGAGAAGCTCCAGCCCAAAAATCAGCCAAAATGCACCCCATATCCGGAGAATGTCAAGAGCAGGGGTTGGAGGAAGGCAGGCCTCAAACCACGAGAAGCTCCAGCCCAAAAAGCAGCCAAAATGCAGCAAACATCCGGGAGAATCTCAAGAGCAGGTGGTGGAGCAAACCAGGCCTCAAACCACGAGAAGCTCCAGCCCAAAAGGCAGCCAAAATGCAGCCCACATCCGGGAGAATCTCAAGAGCAGGGGGTGGAGTAAGCCAGGCCTCAAACCACGAGAAGCTCCAGCCCAAAATTCAGCCAAAATCCTAACCACATACAGGAGAATATGAAGAGTAGGGGATGGAGCAAGCCAGGGCTCAAACCACAAGAATCTCCAGCCCAAAAGGCAGCCAAAATTCAGCCCACATCCGGGAGAATCTCAAGAGCAGGGGGTGGAGCAAGCCAGGCCTCAAACCACGAGAATTTCCAGCCCAAAAGGCAGCCAAAATCCAGCCCACATGCGGGAGAATAGCAAGAGCTGGGGTTGGAACAATGCAGGCCTCAAACCACGAGAAGCTCCAGCCCAAAAGGCAGCCAAAATGGAGCCCACCTCCGGGAGAATCTCAAGAGCAGGGGCTGGAGCAAGCCAGGCCTCAAACCAGGAGAAGCTCCAGCCCAAAAGGCAGCCAAAATGCAGCCCACATCTGGGAGAATCTCAAGAGCAGGGGGTGGAGCAAGCCAGGCCTCAAACCACGAGAAGCTCCAGCCCAAAAGGCAGCCAAAATGCAGCCAACATCCGGGAGAATCTCAGGAGCAGGGGGTGGAGCAAGCCAGGCCTCAAACCACGAGAAGCTCCAGCCCAAAAGGCAGCCAAAATGCAGCCCACCTCCGGGAGAATCTCAAGAGCAGGGGGTGGAGCAAGACAGGCCTCAAACCTTGAGAAGCTCCAGCCCAAAAGTCAGCCAAAATGCAGCCCACATCTGGGAGAATGTCAAGAGCAAGGGGTGGAGCAAGGCAGGCCTCAAACAACGAGAAGCTCCAGCCCAAAAGGCAGCCAAAATCCAGCCCACATCCGGGAGAATCTCAAGAGCAGGGGGTGGAGCAAGCCAGGCCTCAAACCTCGAGAAGTTCCAGCCCAAAATGCAGCCCACATGCAGCCCATATCCGGGAGAATATCAAGAGCAGGGGGTGGAGCAAACCAGGCCTCAAAGCACGAGAAGCTCCAGCCCAAAAATCAGCCAAAATGCAGCCCATATCCGGAGAATGTCAAGAGCAGGGGTTGGAGGAAGGCAGGCCTCAAACCACGAGAAGCTCCAGCCCAAAAGGCAGCCAAAATGCAGCCCACCTCCGGGAGAATCTCAAGAGCAGGGGGTGGAGCAAGACAGGCCTCAAACCACGAGAAGCTCCAGCCCAAAAGTCAGCCAAAATCCAGCCCACATCTGGGAGAATATCAAGAGCAAGGGGTGGAGCAAGGCAGGCCTCAAACCACGAGAAGCTCCAGCCCAAAAGGCAGCCAAAATGCAGCCCACATCCGGGAGAATCTCAAGAGCAGGGGTTGGAGCAAGCCAGGCCTCAAACCACGAGAACCTCCAGCCCAAAAGAAAGCCAAAATCCAGCCCACATCCGGGAGAATCTCAAAAGCAAGGGGTGGAGCAAGCCAGGCCTCAAACCTCGAGAAGTTCCAGCCCACAAGGGAGCCAAAATCCAGCCCACATCCGGGAGAATCTCAAGAGCAGGGGGTGGAGGAAATCCAGGCCTCAAACCACGAGAAGCTCCAGCCCAAAAATCAGCCAAAATGCACCCCATATCCGGAGAATGTCAAAAGCAGGGGTTGGAGGAAGGCAGGCCTCAAACCACGAGAAGCTCCAGCCCAAAAAGCAGCCAAAATGCAGCAAACATCCGGGAGAATCTCAAGAGAAGGTGGTGGAGCAAGGCAGGCCTCAAACCACGAGAAGCTCCAGCCCAAAAGCCAGCCAAAATGCAGCCCACATCCGGGAGAATCTCAAGAGCAGGGGGTGGAGTAAGCCAGGCCTCAAACCACGAGAAGCTCCAGCCCAAAATTCAGACAAAATCCTAACCACATACAGGAGAATATGAAGAGTAGGGGATGGAGCAAGCCAGGGCTCAAACCACAAGAAGCTCCAGCCCAAAAGGCAGCCAAAATTCAGCCCACGTCCGGGAGAATCTCAAGAGCAGGGGGTGGAGCAAGCCAGGCCTCAAATCATGAGAAGCTCCAGCCCAAAAGGCAGCCAAAATGCAGCCCATATCCGGGAGAATCTCAAGAGCAGGGGGTGGAGCAAGCCAGGCCTCAAACCACGAGAAGCTCCAGCCCAAGAATCAGCCAAAATGCAGCACACATCCGTGAGAATCTCAAGAGCAGGGGGTGGAGCAAGCGAGGCCTCAAATCACGAGAAGCTCCAGCCCAAAAGGCAGCCAAAATGCAGCCCACATGGGGGAGAATCTCAAGAGCAGGGGGTGGAGCAAGCCAGGCCTCAAACCTTGAGAAGCTCCAGCCCAAAAGGCAGCCAAAATGCAGCCCACATCCGGGAGAATCTCAAGAGCAGGGGTTGGAGCAAGCCAGGCCTCAAACCACGAGAAGCTCCAGCCCAAAAGGCAGCCAAAATGCAGCCCACATTCGGGAGAATCTCAAGAGCAGGGGGTGGAGCAAGCCAGGCCTCAAACCACGAGAAGCTCCAGCCCAAAAAGCAGCCAAAATGCAGCCCACATCCGGGAGAATCTCAAGAGCAGGGGGTGGAGCAAGCCAGGCCTCAAACCACGAGAAGCTCCAGCCTTAAAGGCAGCCAAAATGCAGCCCACATCCGGGAGAATCTCAAGAGCAGGGGGTGGAGCAAGCCAGGCCTCAAACCACGGGAAGCTCCAGCCCAAGAATCAGCCAAAATGCAGCCCACATCTGGGTGAATCTCAAGAGCAGGGGGTGGAGCAAGCCAGGCCTCAAACCACGAGAAGCTCCAGCCCAAAAGGCAGCCAAAATGCAGCCCACATCCGGGAGAATCTCAAGAGCAGGGGGTGGAGCAAGCCAGGCCTCAAACCATGAGAAGCTCCAGCCGAAAAGGCAGCCAAAATGCAGCCCATGTCCGGGAGAATCTCAAGAGCAGGGGGTGGAGCAAGCCAGGCCTCAAACCTTGAGAAGCTCCAGCCCAAAAGGCAGCCAAAATGCAGCCCACATCCGGGAGAATCTCAAGAGCAGGGGTTGGAGCAAGCCAGGCCTCAAACCATGAGAATCTCCAGCCCAAAAAGCAGCCAAAATGCAGCCCACCTCCGGGAGAATCTCAAGAGCAGGGGGTGGAGCAAGCCAGGCCTCAAACCACAAGAAGCTCCAGCCCAAAAGGCAGCCAAAATGCAGCCCACATCCGGGAGAATCTCAAGAGCAGGGGGTGGAGCAAGCCAGGCCTCAAACCACGAGAAGCTCCAACCCAAAAGGCAGCCAAAATGCAGCCCACATCCGGGAGAATCTCAAGAGCAGGGGGTGGAGCAAGCCAGGCCTCAAACCACAAGAAGCTCCAGCTCAACAGGCAGCCAAAATGCAGCCCACATCCGGGAGAATCTCAAGAGCAGGGGTTGGAGCAAGCCAGGCCTCAAACCATGAGAAGCTCCAGCCCAAAAGGCAGCCAAAATCCAGCCCACATCCAGGAGAATCTCAAGAGCAGGGGGTGGAGCAAGCCAGGCCTCAAACCACGGGAAGCTCCAGCCCAAGAATCAGCCAAAATGCAGCCCACATCTGGGAGAATCTCAAGAGCAGGGGGTGGAGCAAGCCAGGCCTCAAACCACGAGAAGCTCCAGCCCAAAAGGCAGCCAAAATCCAGCCCACATCCGGGAGAATCTCAAGAGCAGGGGGTGGAGCAAGCCAGGCCTCAAACCACGAGAAGCTCCAGCAAAAAAGGCAGCCAAAATGCAGCCCATAGCCGGGAGAATCTCAAGAGCAGGGGGTGGAGCAAGCCAGGCCTCAAACCACAAGAAGCTCCAGCCCAACATGCAGCCAAAATGCAGCCCACATCCGGGAGAATCTCAAGAGCAGGGGGTGGAGCAAGCCAGGCCTCAAACCACGAGAAACTCCAGCCCAAAAGGCAGCCAAAATGCAGCCCATATCCGGGAGAATCTCAAGAGCAGGGGGTGGAGCAAGCCAGGCCTCAAACCTTGAGAAGCTCCAGCCCAACAGGCAGCCAAAATGCAGCCCACATCCGGGAGAATCTCAAGAGCAGGGGGTGGAGCAAGCCAGGCCTCAAACCACGAGAAGCTCCAGCCCTAAAGGCAGCCAAAATGCAGCCCACATCCGGGAGAATATCAAGAGCAGGGGGGGGAGCAAGCCAGGCCTCAAACCACGAGAAGCTCCAGCCCAAAAGGCAGCCAAAATGCAGCCCACATCCGGGAGAATCTCAAGAGCAGGGGGTGGAGCAAGCCTGGCCTCAAACCACGAGAAGCTCCAGCCCAAGAATCAGCCAAAATGCAGCCCACATCCAGGAGAATCTCAAGAGCAGGGGGTGGAGCAAGCCAGGACTCAAACCACAAGAAGCTCCAGCCCAACAGGCAGCCAAAATGCAGCCCACATTCGGGAGAATCTCAAGAGCAGGGGGTGGAGCAAGCCAGGCCTCAAACCACGGGAAGCTGCAGCCCAAAAGGCAGCCAAAATGCAGCCCACCTCCGGGAGAATATCAAGAGCAGGGGGGGGAGCAAGCCAGGCCTCAAACCACGAGAAGCTCCAGCCCAAAAGGCAGCCAAAATGCAGCCCACATCCGGGAGAATCTCAAGAGCAGGGGGTGGAGCAAGCCAGGCCTCAAACCACAAGAAGCTCCAGCCCAACAGGCAGCCAAAATGCAGCCCACATCCGGGAGAATCTCAAGAGCAGGGGGTTGGAGCAAGCCAGGCCTCAAACCATGAGAAGCTCCAGCCCAAAAGGCAGCCAAAATCCAGCCCACATCCGGGAGAATCTCAAGAGCAGGGGGTGGAGCAATCCAGGCCTCAAACCACGAGAAGCTCCAGCCCAAAATGCAGCCAAAATGCAGCCCGCATCCGGGAGAATCTCAAGAGCAGGGGGTGGAGCAAGCCAGGCCTCAAACCACGAGAAGCTCCAGCCCAAGAATCAGCCAAAATGCAGCCCACATCCAGGAGAATCTCAAGAGCAGGGGGTGGAGCAAGCCAGGCCTCAAACCACAAGAAGCTCCAGCCCAACAGGCAGCCAAATTGCAGCCCACATCCGGGAGAATCTCAAGAGCAGGGGGTGGAGCAAGCCAGGCCTCAAACCACGGCAAGCTGCAGCCCAAAAGGCAGCCAAAATGCAGCCCACCTCCGGGAGAATATCAAGAGCAGGGGGGGGAGCAAGCCAGGCCTCAAACCACGAGAAGCTCCAGCCCAAAAGGCAGCCAAAATGCAGCCCGCATCCGGGAGAATCTCAAGAGCAGGGGGTGGAGCAAGCCTGGCCTCAAACCACGAGAAGCTCCAGCCCAAGAATCAGCCAAAATGCAGCCCACATCCGGGAGAATCTCAAGAGCAGGGGGTGGAGCAAGCCAGGCCTCAAACCACGGCAAGCTGCAGCCCAAAAGGCAGCCAAAATGCAGCCCACCTCCGGGAGAATATCAAGAGCAGGGGGGGGAGCAAGCCAGGCCTCAAACCACGAGAAGCTCCAGCCCAAAAGGCAGCCAAAATGCAGCCCGCATCCGGGAGAATCTCAAGAGCAGGGGGTGGAGCAAGCCTGGCCTCAAACCACGAGAAGCTCCAGCCCAAGAATCAGCCAAAATGCAGCCCACATCCGGGAGAATCTCAAGAGCAGGGGGTGGAGCAAGCCAGGCCTCAAACCACGAGAAACTCCAGCCCAAAAGGCAGCCAAAATGCAGCCCATATCCGGGAGAATCTCAAGAGCAGGGGGTGGAGCAAGCCAGGCCTCAAACCTTGAGAAGCTCCAGCCCAACAGGCAGCCAAAATGCAGCCCACATCCGGGAGAATCTCAAGAGCAGGGGGTGGAGCAAGCCAGGCCTCAAACCACGAGAAGCTCCAGCCCTAAAGGCAGCCAAAATGCAGCCCACATCCGGGAGAATATCAAGAGCAGGGGGTGGAGCAAGCCAGGCCTCAAACCACGAGAAGCTCCAGCCCAAAAGGCAGCCAAAATGCAGCCCACATCCGGGAGAATCTCAAGAGCAGGGGGTGGAGCAAGCCTGGCCTCAAACCACGAGAAGCTCCAGCCCAAGAATCAGCCAAAATGCAGCCCACATCTGGGAGAATCTCAAGAGCAGGGGGTGGAGCAAGCCAGGCCTCAAACCACGAGAAGCTCCAGCCCAAAAGGCAGCCAAAATGCAGCCCACATCCGGGAGAATCTCAAGAGCAGGGGGTGGAGCAAGCCAGGCCTCAAACCACAAGAAGCTCCAGCCCAACAGGCAGCCAAAATGCAGCCCACATCCGGGAGAATCTCAAGAGCAGGGGGTTGGAGCAAGCCAGGCCTCAAACCATGAGAAGCTCCAGCCCAAAAGGCAGCGAAAATCCAGCCCACATCCGGGAGAATCTCAAGAGCAGGGGGTGGAGCAAGCCAGGCCTCAAACCACGAGAAGCTCCAGCCCAAAAGGCAGCCAAAATGCAGCCCGCATCCGGGAGAATCTCAAGAGCAGGGGGTGGAGCAAGCCTGGCCTCAAACCACGAGAAGCTCCAGCCCAAGAATCAGCCAAAATGCAGCCCACATCCAGGAGAATCTCAAGAGCAGGGGGTGGAGCAAGCCAGGCCTCAAACCACAAGAAGCTCCAGCCCAAAAGGCAGCCAAAATGCAGCCCACATCCGGGAGAATCTCAAGAGCAGGGGGTGGAGCAAGCCAGGCTTCAAACCACGGCAAGCTGCAGCCCAAAAGGCAGCCAAAATGCAGCCCACCTCCGGGAGAATATCAAGAGTAGGGGGGGGAGCAAGCCAGGCCTCAAACCACGAGAAGCTCCAGCCCAAAAGGCAGCCAAAATGCAGCCCACCTCCGGGAGAATCTCAAGAGCAGGGGTTGGAGCAAGCCTGGCCTCAAACCACGAGAAGCTCCAGCCCAAGAATCAGCCAAAATGCAGCCCACATCTGGGAGAATATCAAGAGCAGGGGTTGGAGCAAGCCAGGCCTCAAACCACGAGAAGCTCCAGCCCAAAAGGCAGCCAAAATGCAGCCCATATCCGGGAGAATCTCAAGAGCAGGGGGTGGAGCAAGCCAGGCCTCAAACCTTGAGAAGCTCCAGCCCAAAAGGCAGCCAAAATGCAGCCCACATCCGGGAGAATCTCAAGAGCAGGGGTTGGAGTAAGCCAGGCCTCAAACCACAAGAAGCTCCAGCCCAAAATGCAGCCAAAATGCAGCCCACATCCGGGAGAATCTAAAGAGCAGGGGGTGGAGCAAGCCAGGCCTCAAACCACGAGAAGCTCCAGCCCTAAAGGCAGCCAAAATGCAGCCCACATCCGGGAGAATCTCAAGAGCAGGGGGTGGAGCAAGCCAGGCCTCAAACCACAAGAAGCTCCAGCCCAAGAATCAGCCAAAATGCAGACCACATCCGGGAGAATCTCAAGAGCAGGGGGTGGAGCAAGCCAGGCCTCAAACCACGAGAAACTCCAGCCCAAAAGGCAGCCAAAATGCAGCCCATATCCGGGAGAATCTCAAGAGCAGGGGGTGGAGCAAGCCAGGCCTCAAACCTTGAGAAGCTCCAGCCCAACAGGCAGCCAAAATGCAGCCCACATCCGGGAGAATCTCAAGAGCAGGGGGTGGAGCAAGCCAGGCCTCAAACCTTGAGAAACTCCAGCCCAAAAGGCAGCCAAAATGCAGCCCATATCCGGGAGAATCTCAAGAGCAGGGGGTGGAGCAAGCCAGGCCTCAAACCTTGAGAAGCTCCAGCCCAAAAGGCAGCCAAAATGCAGCCCACATCCGGGAGAATCTCAAGAGCAGGGGGTGGAGCAAGCCAGGCCTCAAACCACAAGAAGCTCCAGCCCAAAAGGCAGCCAAAATCCAGCCCACATCCGGGAGAATCTCAAGAGCAGGGGGTGGAGCAAGCCAGGCCTCAAACCACGAGAAGCTCCAGCCCTAAAGGCAGCCAAAATCCAGCCCACATCCGGGAGAATATCAAGAGCAGGGGGGGGAGCAAGCCAGGCCTCAAACCACGAGAAGCTCCAGCCCAAAAGGCAGCCAAAATGCAGCCCACATCCGGGAGAATCTCAAGAGCAGGGGGTGGAGCAAGCCAGGCCTCAAACCACGAGAAGCTCCAGCCCAAGAATCAGCCAAAATGCAGCCCACATCCAGGAGAATCTCAAGAGCAGGGGGTGGAGCAAGCCAGGACTCAAACCACAAGAAGCTCCAGCCCAACAGGCAGCCAAAATGCAGCCCACATCCGGGAGAATCTCAAGAGCAGGGGGTGGAGCAAGCCAGGCCTCAAACCACGGGAAGCTGCAGCCCAAAAGGCAGCCAAAATGCAGCCCACATCCGGGAGAATATCAAGAGCAGGGGGGGGAGCAAGCCAGGCCTCAAACCACGAGAAGCTCCAGCCCAAAAGGCAGCCAAAATGCAGCCCACATCCGAGAGAATCTAAAGAGCAGGGGGTGGAGCAAGCCTGGCCTCAAACCACGAGAAGCTCCAGCCCAAGAATCAGCCAAAATGCAGCCCACATCTGGGAGAATCTCAAGAGCAGGGGGTGGAGCAATCCAGGCCTCAAACCACAAGAAGCTCCAGCCCAAAAGGCAGCAAAAATGCAGCCCATATCCGGGAGAATCTCAAGAGCAGGGGGTGGAGCAAGCCAGGCCTCAAACCTTGAGAAACTCCAGCCCAAAAGGCAGCCAAAATGCAGCCCACATCCGGGAGAATCTCAAGAGCAGGGGGTGGAGCAAGCCAGGCCTCAAACCACGAGAAGCTCCAGCCCAAAATGCAGCCAAAATGCAGCCCACATCCAGGAGAATCTCAAGAGCAGGGGCTGGAGCAAGCCAGGCCTCAAACCACGAGAAGCTCCAGCCCAAAAGGCAGCCAACATGCAGCCCACATCCGGGAGAATATCAAGAGCAGGGGGTGGAGCAAGCCAGGCCTCAAACCACGAGAAGCTCCAGCCCAAAAGGCAGCCAAAATGCAGCCCACATCCGGGAGAATATCAAGAGCAGGGGGTGGAGCAAGCCAGGCCTCAAACCACGAGAAGCTCCAGCCCAAAAGGCAGCCAAAATGCAGCCCACATCCGGGACAATTTCAAGAGCAGGGGGTGGAGCAAACCAGGCCTCAAACCACGAGAAGCTCCAGCCCAACAGGCAGCCAAAATGCAGCCCACATCCGGGAGAATCTCAAGAGCAGGGGGTGGAGCAAGCCAGGCCTCAAACCATGACAAGCTCCAGCCCAAAAGGCAGCCAAAATCAAGCCCACATCCGGGAGAATCTCAAGAGCAGGGGGTGGAGCAAGCCAGGCCTCAAACCACGAGAAGCTCCAGCCCAAAAGGCAGCCAAAATTCAGCCCACATCCGGGAGAATCTCAAGAGCAGGGGGTGGAGCAAGCCTGGCCTCAAACCACGAGAAGCTCCAGCCCAAGAATCAGCCAAAATGCAGCCCACATCCAAGAGAATCTCAAGAGCAGGGGGTGGAGCAAGCCAGGCCTCAAACCACAAGAAGCTCCAGCCCAACAGGCAGCCAAAATGCAGCCCACATCCGGGAGAATCTCAAGAGCAGGGGGTGGAGCAAGCCAGGCCTCAAACCACCGGAAGCTGCAGCCCAAAAGGCAGCCAAAATGCAGCCCACCTCCGGGAGAATATCAAGAGCAGGGGGGGGAGCAAGCCAGGCCTCAAACCACGAGAAGCTCCAGCCCAAAAGGCAGCCAAAATGCAGCCCGCATCCGGGAGAATCTCAAGAGCAGGGGGTGGAGCAAGCCTGGCCTCAAACCACGAGAAGCTCCAGCCCAAGAATCAGCCAAAATGCAGCCCACATCTGGGAGAATCTAAAGAGCAGGGGGTGGAGCAAGCCAGGCCTCAAACCACAAGAAGCTCCAGCCCAAAAGGCAGCCAAAATGCAGCCCACATCCGGGAGAATCTCAAGAGCAGGGGCTGGAGCAAGCCAGGCCTCAAACCACGAGAAGCTCCAGCCCAAAAGGCAGCCAACATGCAGCCCACATCCGGGAGAATCTCAAGAGCAGGGGCTGGAGCAAGCCAGGCCTCAAACCACGAGAAGCTCCAGCCCAAAAGGCAGCCAAAATCCAGCCCACATCCGGGAGAATCTCAAGAGCAGGGGGTGGAGCAAGCCAGGCCTCAAACCACGAGAAGCTCCAGCCCAAAAGGCAGCCAAAATGCAGCCCACATCCGGGACAATTTCAAGAGCAGGGGGTGGAGCAAGCCAGGCCTCAAACCACGAGAAGCTCCAGCCCAAAAGGCAGCCAAAATGCAGCCCACCTCCGGGAGAATATCAAGAGCAGGGGGGGGAGCAAGCCAGGCCTCAAACCACGAGAAGCTCCAGCCCAAAAGGCAGCCAAAATGCAGCCCGCATCCGGGAGAATCTCAAGAGCAGGGGGTGGAGCAAGCCTGGCCTCAAACCACGAGAAGCTCCAGCCCAAGAATCAGCCAAAATGCAGCCCACATCTGGGAGAATCTCAAGAGCAGGGGGTGGAGCAAGCCAGGCCTCAAACCACAAGAAGCTCCAGCCCAAAAGGCAGCCAAAATGCAGCCCACATCCGGGAGAATCTCAAGAGCAGGTGGTGGAGCAAGCCAGGCCTCAAACCACGAGAAGCTCCAGCCCAAAAGGCAGCCAAAATGCAGCCCACCTCCGGGAGAATCTCAAGAGCAGGGGCTGGAGCAAGCCAGGCCTCAAACCACGAGAAGCTCCAGCCCAAAAGGCAGCCAACATGCAGCCCACATCCGGGAGAATATCAAGAGCAGGGGGTGGAGCAAGCCAGGCCTCAAACCACGAGAAGCTCCAGCCCAAAAGGCAGCCAAAATGCAGCCCACATCCGGGAGAATCTCAAGAGCAGGGGTTGGAGCAAGCCAGGCCTCAAACCACGAGAAGCTACAGCCCAAAAGGCAGCCAAAATGCAGCCCACATAAGGGACAATTTCAAGAGCAGGGGGTGGAGCAAGCCAGGCCTCAAACCACGAGAAGCTCCAGCCCAAAAGGCAGCCAAAATGCAGCCCACATCCGGGAGAATCTCAAGAGCAGGGGGTGGAGCAAGCCAGGCCTCAAACCATGACAAGCTCCAGCCCAAAAGGCAGCCAAAATCAAGCCCACATCCGGGAGAATCTCAAGAGCAGGGGGTGGAGCAAGCCAGGCCTCAAACCACAAGAAGCTCCAGCCCAACAGGCAGCCAAAATGCAGCCCACATCCGGGAGAATCTCAAGAGCAGGGGGTGGAGCAAGCCAGGCCTCAAACCACCGGAAGCTGCAGCCCAAAAGGCAGCCAAAATGCAGCCCACCTCCGGGAGAATATCAAGAGCAGGGGGGGGAGCAAGCCAGGCCTCAAACCACGAGAAGCTCCAGCCCAAAAGGCAGCCAAAATGCAGCCCGCATCCGGGAGAATCTCAAGAGCAGGGGGTGGAGCAAGCCTGGCCTCAAACCACGAGAAGCTCCAGCCCAAGAATCAGCCAAAATGCAGCCCACATCTGGGAGAATCTAAAGAGCAGGGGGTGGAGCAAGCCAGGCCTCAAACCACAAGAAGCTCCAGCCCAAAAGGCAGCCAAAATGCAGCCCACATCCGGGAGAATCTCAAGAGCAGGGGCTGGAGCAAGCCAGGCCTCAAACCACGAGAAGCTCCAGCCCAAAAGGCAGCCAACATGCAGCCCACATCCGGGAGAATCTCAAGAGCAGGGGGTGGAGCAAGCCAGGCCTCAAACCACGAGAAGCTCCAGCCCAAAAGGCAGCCAAAATCCAGCCCACATCCGGGAGAATCTCAAGAGCAGGGGGTGGAGCAAGCCAGGCCTCAAACCACGAGAAGCTCCAGCCCAAAAGGCAGCCAAAATGCAGCCCACATCCGGGACAATTTCAAGAGCAGGGGGTGGAGCAAGCCAGGCCTCAAACCACGAGAAGCTCCAGCCCAAAAGGCAGCCAAAATGCAGCCCACCTCCGGGAGAATATCAAGAGCAGGGTGTGGAGCAAGCCAGGCCTCAAACCACGAGAAGCTCCAGCCCAAAAGGCAGCCAAAATGCAGCCCACATCCGGGAGAATCTCAAGAGCAGGGGGTGGAGCAAGCCTGGCCTCAAACCACGAGAAGCTCCAGCCCAAGAATCAGCCAAAATCCAGCCCACATCTGGGAGAATCTCAAGAGCAGGGGGTGGAGCAAGCCAGGCCTCAAACCACGGGAAGCTGCAGCCCAAAAGGCAGCCAAAATGCAGCCCACCTCCGGGAGAATATCAAGAGCAGGGGGGGGAGCAAGCCAGGCCTCAAACCACGAGAAGCTCCAGCCCAAAAGGCAGCCAAAATGCAGCCCGCATCCGGGAGAATCTCAAGAGCAGGGGGTGGAGCAAGCCTGGCCTCAAACCACGAGAAGCTCCAGCCCAAGAATCAGCCAAACTCCAGCCCACATCTGGGAGAATCTCAAGAGCAGGGGGTGGAGCAAGCCAGGCCTCAAACCACAAGAAGCTCCAGCCCAACAGGCAGCCAAAATGCAGCCCACATCCGGGAGAATCTCAAGAGCAGGGGGTGGAGCAAGCCAGGCCCCAAACCACGAGAAGCTCCAGCCCTAAATGCAGCCAAAATGCAGCCCACATCTGGGAGAATCTCAAGAGCAGGGGGTGGAGCAAGCCAGGCCTCAAACCACGGGAAGCTCCAGCACAAAAGGCAGCCAAAATGCAGCCCACCTCCGGGAGAATCTCAAGAGCAGGGGGTGGAGCAAGCTAGGCCTCAAACCACGAGAAGCTCCAGCCCAAGAATCAGCCAAAATGCAGCCCACCTCCGGGAGAATATCAAGAGCAGGCGGTGGAGCAAGCCAGGCCTCAAACCACAAGAAGCTCCAGCCCAAATGCAGCCAAAATGCAGCCCACGTCCGGGAGAATCTCAAGAGCAGGGGGTGGAGCAAGCCAGGCCTCAAACCACGAGAAGCTCCAGCCCAAAAGGCAGCCAAAATGCAGCCCACATCCGGGAGAATCTCAAGAGCAGGGGTTGGAGCAAGCCAGGCCTCAAACCACGAGAAGCTCCAGCCCAAAAGGCAGCCAAAATGCAGCCCACATCCGGGAGAATCTCAAGAGCAGGGGGTGGAGCAAGCCAGGCCTCAAACCACGAGAAGCTCCAGCCCAAAAGGCAGCCAAAATGCAGCCCATATCTGGGAGAATCTCAAGAGCAGGGGGTGGAGCAAGCCAGGCCTCAAACCACGAGAAGCTCCAGCCCTAAAGGCAGCCAAAATGCAGACCACATCCGGGAGAATCTCAAGAGCAGGGGGTGGAGCAAGCTAGGCCACAAACCACGAGAAGCTCCAGCCCAAAAGGCAGCCAAAATGCAGCCCACCTCCAGGAGAATTTCAAGGGCAGGGGGTGGAGCAAGCCAGGCCTCAAACCATTGGAAGCTGCAGCACAAAAGGCAGCCAAAATGCAGCCCACATCCGGGAGAATCTGAAGAGCAGGGGGTGGAGCAAGCCAGGCCTCAAACCACGGGAAGCTCCAGCCCAAAAAACAGCCAAAATGCAGCCCACCTCCGGGAGAATCTCAAGAGAAGGGGGTGGAGCAAGCCAGGCCTCAAACCACGAGAAGCTCCAGCCCAAAAGCAGCCAAAATGCAGCCCACCTCCGGGAGAATCTCAAGAGCAGGGGGTGGAGCAAGCCAGGCCTCAAACCACGAGAAGCTCCAGCCCAAAAGGCAGCCAAAATGCAGCCCACATCCGGGAGAATCTCAAGAGCAGGGGGTGGAGCAAGCCAGGCCTCAAACCACGAGAAGCTCCAGCGCAAGAATCAGCCAAAATGCAGCCCACCTCCGGGAGAATCTCAAGAGCAGGGGGTGGAGCAAGCCAGGCCTCAAACCACGAGAAGCTCCAGCCCAAAAGGCAGCCAAAATGCAGCCCACCTCCGGGAGAATCTCAAGAGCAGGGGGTGGAGCAAGCCAGGCCTCAAACCACGAGAAGCTCCAGCCCAAAAGGCAGCCAAAATGCAGCCCACATCCGGGAGAATCTCAAGAGCAGGGGATTGAGCAAGCCAGGCCTCAAACCACGAGAAGCTCCAGCCCAAAAGGCAGCCAAAATGCAGCCCACATCCAGGAGAATCTCAAGAGCAGGGCGTGGAGCAAGCCAGGCCTCAAACCACGGGAAGATCCAGCCCAAGAATCAGCCAAAATGCAGCCCACATCCGGGAGAATCTCAAGAGCAGGGGGTGGAGCAAGCCAGGCCTCAAACCACAAGAAGCTCCAGCCCAAAGGCAGCCAAAATGCAGCCCACCTCCGGGAGAATCTCAAGAGCAGGGGGTGGAGCAATCCAGGCCTCAAACCACGAGAAGCTCCAGCCCAAAAGGCAGCCAAAATGCAGCCCACCTCCGGGAAAATCTCAAGAGCAGGGGGTGGAGCAAGCTAGGCCACAAACCACGAGAAGCTCCAGCCCAAAATGAAGTCAAAATGCAGCCCACATCTGGGAGAAACTCAAGAGCAGGGGGTGGAGCAATCCAGGCCTCAAACCATTGGAAGCTGCAGCACAAAAGGCAGCCAAAATGCAGCCCACCTCTGGGAGAATCTCAAGAGCAGGGGGTGGAGCAAGCTAGGCCACAAACCACGAGAAGCTCCAGCCCAAAATGAAGTCAAAATGCAGCCCACATGCGGGAGAATCTCAAGAGCAAGGGGTGGAGCAAGCCAGGCCTCAAACCACGGGAAGCTCCAGCCCAAGAATCAGCCAAAATGCAGCCCACATCCGGGAGAATCTCAAGAGCAGGGGATTGAGCAAGCCAGGCCTCAAACCACGAGAAGCTCCAGCCCAAAAGGCAGCCAAAATGCAGCCCACATCCAGGAGAATCTCAAGAGCAGGGCGTGGAGCAAGCCAGGCCTCAAACCACGGGAAGATCCAGCCCAAGAATCAGCCAAAATGCAGCCCACATCCGGGAGAATCTCAAGAGCAGGGGGTGGAGCAAGCCAGGCCTCAAACCACAAGAAGCTCCAGCCCAAAGGCAGCCAAAATGCAGCCCACCTCCGGGAGAATCTCAAGAGCAGGGGGTGGAGCAATCCAGGCCTCAAACCACGAGAAGCTCCAGCCCAAAAGGCAGCCAAAATGCAGCCCACCTCCGGGAAAATCTCAAGAGCAGGGGGTGGAGCAAGCTAGGCCACAAACCACGAGAAGCTCCAGCCCAAAATGAAGTCAAAATGCAGCCCACATCCGGGAGAAACTCAAGAGCAGGGGGTGGAGCAAGCCAGGCCTCAAACCATTGGAAGCTGCAGCACAAATGGCAGCCAAAATGCAGCCCACCTCTGGGAGAATCTCAAGAGCAGGGGGTGGAGCAAGCTAGGCCACAAACCACGAGAAGCTCCAGCCCAAAATGAAGTCAAAATGCAGCCCACATGCGGGAGAATCTCAAGAGCAAGGGGTGGAGCAAGCCAGGCCTCAAACCACGGGAAGCTCCAGCCCAAGAATCAGCCAAAATGCAGCCCACATCCGGGAGAATCTCAAGAGCAGGGGGTGGAGCAAGCCAGGCCTCAAACCACAAGAAGCTCCAGCCCAACAGGCAGCCAAAATGCAGCCCACATCCGGGAGAATCTCAAGAGCAGGGGGTGGAGCAAGCCAGGCCCCAAACCACGAGAAGCTCCAGCCCAAAAGGCAGCCAAAATGCAGCCCACATCCGGGAGAATCTCAAGAGCAGGGGGTGGAGCAAGCCAGGCCTTAAACCACGAGAAGCTCCAGCCCAAAAGGCAGCCAAAATGCAGCCCACATCCGGGAGAATCTCAAGAGCAGGGGGTGGAGCAAGCCAGGCCTCAAACCACGAGAAGCTCCAGCCCAAAATGCAGCCAAAATGCAGCCCACATCCGGGAGAATCTCAAGAGCAGGGGGTTGAGCAAGCCAGGCCTCAAACCACGAGAAGCTCCAGCCCAAAAAGCAGCCAAAATGCAGCCCACCTCCGGGAGAATCTCAAGAGCAGGGGGTGGAGCAAGCCAGGCCTCAAACCACGGGAAGTTCCAGCCCAAGAATCAGCCAAAATGCAGCCCACCTCCGGGAGAATCTCAAAAGCAGGGGGTGGAGCAAGCCAGGCCTCAAACCAGGAGAAGCTCCAGCCCAAAAGGCAGCCAAAATGCAGCCCACCTCCGGGAGAATCTCAAGAGCAGGGGGTGGAGCAAGCCAGGCCTCAAACCACGAGAAGCTCCAGCCCAAAAGGCAGCCAAAATGCAGCGCACATCCGGGAGAATCTCAAGAGCAGGGGATTGAGCAAGCCAGGCCTCAAACCACGAGAAGCTCCAGCCCAAAATTCAGCCAAAATGCAGCCCACATCCAGGAGAATCTCAAGAGCAGGGGGTGGAGCAAGCCAGGCCTCAAACCACGGGAAGATCCAGCCCAAGAATCAGCCAAAATGCAGCCCACATCTGGGAGAATCTCAAGAGCAGGGGGTGGAGCAAGCCAGGCCTCAAACCACAAGAAGCTCCAGCCCAACAGGCAGCCAAAATGCAGCCCACATCCGGGAGAATCTCAAGAGCAGGGGGTGGAGCAAGCCAGGCCTCAAACCACGAGAAGCTCCAGACCAAAAGGCAGCCAAAATGCAGCCCACATCCCAAAGAATCTCAAGAGCAGGGGGTGGAGCAAGCCAGGCCTCAAACCACGAGAAGGTCCCGCCAAAAAGGCAGCCAAAAAGCAGCCCACATCTGGGAGAATCTCAAGAGCAGGGGGTGGAGCAAGCCAGGCCTCAAACCATTGGAAGCTCCAGCCCAAAAGGCAGCCAAAATGCAGCCCACCTCCGGGAGAATCTCAAGAGCAGGGGGTGGAGCAAGCCAGGCCACAAACCACGAGAAGCTCCAGCCCAAAATGAAGTCAAAATGCAGCCCACATCCGGGAGAATCTCAAGAGTAAGGGGTGGAGCAAGCCAGGCCTCAAACCACGGGAAGCTCCAGCCCAAGAATCAGCCAAAATGCAGCCCACATCCGGGAGAATCTCAAGAGCAGGGGGTGGAGCAAGCCAGGCCTCAAACCACAAGAAGCTCCAGCCCAACAGGCAGCCAAAATGCAGCCCACATCCGGGAGAATCTCAGGAGCAGGGGGTGGAGCAAGCCAGGCCCCAAACCACGAGAAGCTCCAGCCCAAAAGGCAGCCAAAATGCAGCCCACATCCGGGAGAATCTCAAGAGCAGGGGGTGGAGCAAGCCAGGCCTCAAACCACGAGAAGCTCCAGCCCAAAAGGCAGCCAAAATGCAGCCCACATCCGGGAGAATCTCAAGAGCAGGGGGTGGAGCAAGCCAGGCCTCAAACCACGGGAAGATCCAGCCCAAGAATCACCCAAACTCCAGCCCACATCCGGGAGAATCTCAAGAGCAGGGGGTGGAGCAAGCCAGGCCTCAAACCACAAGAAGCTCCAGCCCAACAGGCAGCCAAAATGCAGCCCACATCCGGGAGAATCTCAAGAGCAGGGGGTGGAGCAAGCCAGGCCTCAAGCCACGGGAAGCTCCAGCCCAAAAGGCAGCCAAAATGCAGCCCACATCCGGGAGAATCTCAAGAGCAGGGGGTGGAGCAAGCCAGGCCTCAAACCTCGAGAAGCTCCAGCCCAAAAGGCAGCCAAAATGCAGCCCACATCCGGGAGAATCTCAAGAGCAGGGGGTGGAGCAAGCCAGGCCTCAAACCACGAGAAGCTCCAGCCCTAAAGGCAGCCAAAATGCAGCCCACATCTGGGAGAATCTCAAGAGCAGGGGGTGGAGCAAGCCAGGCCTCAAACCACGGGAAGCACCAGCCCAACAGGCAGCCAAAATGCAGCCCACCTCCGGGAGAATCTCAAGAGCAGGGGGTGGAGCAAGCTAGGCCACAAACCACGAGAAGCTCCAGCCCAAAATGAAGTCAAAATGCAGCACACATCCGGGAGAATCTCAAGAGCAGGGGGTGGAGCAAGCCAGGCCTCAAACCACGAGAAGCTCCAGCCCGAAAGGCAGCCAAAATGCAGCCCACATCTGGGAGAATATCAAGAGCAGGGGGTGGAGCAAGCCAGGCCTCAAACCACGAGAAGCTCCAGCCCAAAAGGAAGCCAAAATGCAGCCCACATCCCAAAGAATCTCAAGAGCAGGGGCTGGAGCAAGCCAGGCCTCAAACCTCGAGAAGCTCCAGCCCAAAAGGCAGCCAAAATGCAGCCCACATCCAGGAGAATCTCAAGAGCAGGGGGTGGAGCAAGCCAGGCCTCAAACCACGGGAAGATCCAGCCCAAGAATCAGCCAAAATGCAGCCCACATCCGGGAGAATCTCAAGAGCAGGGGGTGGAGCAAGCCAGGCCCCAAACCACAAGAAGCTCCAGCAAAACAGGCAGCCAAAATGCAGCCCACATCCGGGAGAATCTCAAGAGCAGGGGGTGGAGGAAGCCAGGCCCCAAACCACGAGAAGCTCCAGCCCAAAAGGCAGCCAAAATGCAGCCCACATCCGGGAGAATCTCAAGAGCAGGGGGTGGAGCAAGCCAGGCCTCAAACCACGAGAAGCTCCAGCCCAAAAGGCAGCCAAAATGCAGCCCACATCCGGGAGAATCTCAAGAGCAGGGGGTGGAGCAAGCCAGGCCTCAAACCACGAGAAGCTCCAGCCAAAAAGGCAGCCAAAATGCAGCCCACATCTGGGAGAATCTCAAGAGCAGGGGGTGGAGCAAGCCAGGCCTCAAACCACGGGAAGCTCCAGCCCAACAGGCAGCCAAAATGCAGCCCACATCAGGGAGAATCTCAAGAGCAGGGGGTGGAGCAAGCTAGGCCACAAACCACGAGAAGTTCCAGCCCAAAATGAAGTCAAAATGCAGCACACATCCGGGAGAATCTCAAGAGCAGGGGGTGGAGCAAGCCAGGCCTCAAACCACGAGAAGCTCCAGCCCAAAAGGCAGCCAAAATCCAGCCCACCTCCAGGAGAATTTCAAGAGCAGGGGGTGGAGCAAGCCAGGCCTCAAACCACGAGAAGCTCCAGCCCAAAAGGAAGCCAAAATGCAGCCCACATCCGGGAGAATCTCAAGAGCAGGGGGTTGAGAAAGCCAGGACTCAAACCACGAGAAGCTCCAGCCCAAAAGGCAGCCAAAATGCAGCCCACATCCGGGAGAATCTCAAGAGCAGGGGGTGGAGCAAGCCAGGCCTCAAACCACGGGAAGCTCCAGCCCAAGAATCAGCCAGAATGCAGCCCACATCCCAAAGAATCTCAAGAGCAGGGGGTGGAGCAAGCCAGGCCTCAAACCACGAGAAGCTCCAGCCCAAAAGGCAGCCAAAATGCAGCCCACATCTGGGAGAATCTCAAGAGCAGGGGGTGGAGCAAGCCAGGCCTCAAACCACGAGAAGCTCCAGCCCAAAAGGCAGCCAAAATGCAGCCCACATCCGGGAGAATCTCAAGAGCAGGGGGTGGAGCAAGCCAGGCCTCAAACCACGAGAATCTCCAGCCCAAAAGGCAGCCAAAATGCAGCCCACATCCGGGAGAATTTCAAGAGCAGGGGGTGGAGCAAGCCAGGCCTCAAACCACGAGAAGCTCCAGCCCAAAAGGCAGCCAAAACGCAGCCCACCTCCGGGAGAATCTCAAGAGCAGGGGGTGGAGCAAGCCAGGCCTCAAACCACGGGAAGCTCCAGCCCAAAAGGCAGCCAAAATGCAGCCCACATCCGGGAGAATCTCAAGAGCAGGGGGTGGAGCAAGCCAGGCCTCAAACCACGAGAAGCTCCAGCCCAAAAGGCAGCCAAAATGCAGCCCACCTCCGGGAGAATCTCAAGAGCAGGGGGTGGAGCAAGCCAGGCCTCAAACCACGAGAAGGTCCCGCCCAAAAGGCAGCCAAAATGCAGCCCACATCTGGGAGAATCTCAAGAGCAGGGGGTGGAGCAAGCCAGGCCTCAAACCTTTGGAAGCTGCAGCACAAAAGGCAGCCAAAATGCAGCCCACCTCTGGGAGAATCTCAAGAGCAGGGGGTGGAGCAAGCTAGGCCACAAACCACGAGAAGCTCCAGCCCAAAATGAAGTCAAAATGCAGCCCACATCCAGGAGAATCTCAAGAGCAAGGGGTGGAGCAAGCCAGGCCTCAAACCATGGGAAGCTCCAGCCCAAGAATCAGCCAAAATGCAGCCCACATCCGGGAGAATCTCAAGAGCAGGGGGTGGAGCAAGCCAGGCCTCAAACCACAAGAAGCTCCAGCAAAACAGGCAGCCAAAATGCAGCCCACATCCGGGAGAATCTCAAGAGCAGGGGGTGGAGCAAGCCAGGCCCCAAACCACGAGAAGCTCCAGCCCAAAAGGCAGCCAAAATGCAGCCCACATCCGGGAGAATCTCAAGAGCAGGGGGCGGAGCAAGCCAGGCCTCAAACCACGAGAAGCTCCAGCCCAAAAGGCAGCCAAAATGCAGCCCACATCCGGGAGAATCTCAAGAGCAGGGGGTGGAGCAAGCCAGGCCTCAAACCACGAGAAGCTCCAGCCCTAAAGGCAGCCAAAATGCAGCCCACATCTGGGAGAATCTCAAGAGCAGGGGGTGGAGCAAGCCAGGCCTCAAACCACAAGAAGCTCCAGCCCAACAGGCAGCCAAAATCCAGCCCACCTCCAGGAGAATTTCAAGAGCAGGGGGTGGAGCAAGCCAGGCCTCAAACCTTTGGAAGCTGCAGCACAAAAGGCAGACAAAATGCAGCCCACCTCTGGGAGAATCTCAAGAGCAGGGGGTGGAGCAAGCTAGGCCACAAACCACGAGAAGCTCCAGCCCAAAATGAAGTCAAAATGCAGCCCACATCCAGGAGAATCTCAAGAGGAAGGGGTGGAGCAAGCCAGGCCTCAAACCACGGGAAGCTCCAGCCCAAGAATCAGCCAAAATGCAGCCCACATCCGGGAGAATCTCAAGAGCAGGGGGTGGAGCAAGCCAGGCCTCAAACCACAAGAAGCTCCAGCAAAACAGGCAGACAAAATGCAGCCCACATCCGGGAGAATCTCAAGAGCAGGGGGTGGAGCAAGCCAGGCCCCAAACCACGAGAAGCTCCAGCCCAAAAGGCAGCCAAAATGCAGCCCACATCCAGGAGAATCTCAAGAGCAGGGGGTGGAGCAAGCCAGGCCTCAAACCACGAGAAGCTCCAGCCAAAAAGGCAGCCAAAATGCAGCCCACATCTGGGAGAATCTCAAGAGCAGGGGGTGGAGCAAGCCAGGCCTCAAACCACGGGAAGCTCCAGCCCAACAGGCAGCCAAAATGCAGCCCACATCAGGGAGAATCTCAAGAGCAGGGGGTGGAGCAAGCTAGGCCACAAACCACGAGAAGTTCCAGCCCAAAATGAAGTCAAAATGCAGCACACATCCGGGAGAATCTCAAGAGCAGGGGGTGGAGCAAGCCAGGCCTCAAACCACGAGAAGCTCCAGCCCAAAAGGCAGCCAAAATCCAGCCCACCTCCAGGAGAATTTCAAGAGCAGGGGGTGGAGCAAGCCAGGCCTCAAACCACGAGAAGCTCCAGCCCAAAAGGAATCCAAAATGCAGCCCACATCCGGGAGAATCTCAAGAGCAGGGGGTTGAGAAAGCCAGGACTCAAACCATGAGAAGCTCCAGCCCAAAAGGCAGCCAAAATGCAGCCCACATCCGGGAGAATCTCAAGAGCAGGGGGTGGAGCAAGCCAGGCCTCAAACCACGGGAAGCTCCAGCCCAAGAATCAGCCAGAATGCAGCCCACATCCCAAAGAATCTCAAGAGCAGGGGGTGGAGCAAGCCAGGCCTCAAACCACGAGAAGCTCCAGCCCAAAAGGCAGCCAAAATGCAGCCCACATCTGGGAGAATCTCAAGAGCAGGGGGTGGAGCAAGCCAGGCCTCAAACCACGAGAAGCTCCAGCCCAAAAGGCAGCCAAACTCCAGCCCACATGCGGGAGAATCTCAAGAGCAGGGGGTGGAGCAAGCCAGGCCTCAAACCACGAGAAGCTCCAGCCCAAAAGGCAGCCAAAATGCAGCCCACATCCGGGAGAATTTCAAGAGCAGGGGGTGGAGCAAGCCAGGCCTCAAACCACGAGAAGCTCCAGCCCAAAAGGCAGCCAAAATGCAGCCCACCTCCGGGAGAATCTCAAGAGCAGGGGGTGGAGCAAGCCAGGCCTCAAACCACGGGAAGCTCCAGCCCAAAAGGCAGCCAAAATGCAGCCCACATCCGGGAGAATCTCAAGAGCAGGGGGTGGAGCAAGCCAGGCCTCAAACCACGAGAAGCTCCAGCCCAAAAGGCAGCCAAAATGCAGCCCACATCCGGGAGAATCTCAAGAGCAGGGGGTGGAGCAAGCCAGGCCTCAAACCACGAGAAGGTCCCGCCCAAAAGGCAGCCAAAATGCAGCCCACGTCTGGGAGAATCTCAAGAGCAGGGGGTGGAGCAAGCCAGGCCTCAAACCTTTGGAAGCTGCAGCACAAAAGGCAGCCAAAATGCAGCCCACATCCGGGAGAATCTCAAGAGCAAGGGGTGGAGCAAGCCAGGCCTCAAACCATGGGAAGCTCCAGCCCAAGAATCAGCCAAAATGCAGCCCACATCCGGGAGAATCTCAAGAGCAGGGGGTGGAGCAAGCCAGGCCTCAAACCACAAGAAGCTCCAGCAAAACAGGCAGCCAAAATGCAGCCCACATCCGGGAGAATCTCAAGAGCAGGGGGTGGAGCAAGCCAGGCCCCAAACCACGAGAAGCTCCAGCACAAAAGGCAGCCAAAATGCAGCCCACATCCGGGAGAATCTCAAGAGCAGGGGGTGGAGCAAGCCAGGCCTCAAACCACGAGAAGCTCCAGCCCAAAAGGCAGCCAAAATGCAGCCCACATCCGGGAGAATCTCAAGAGCAGGGGGTGGAGCAAGCCAGGCCTCAAACCACGAGAAGCTCCAGCCCTAAAGGCAGCCAAAATGCAGCCCACATCTGGGAGAATCTCAAGAGCAGGGGGTGGAGCAAGCCAGGCCTCAAACCACGGGAAGCTCCAGCCCAACAGGCAGCCAAAATGCAGCCCACCTCCGGGAGAATCTCAAGAGCAGGTGGTGGAGCAAGCTAGGCCACAAACCACGAGAAGCTCCAGCCCAAAATGAAGTCAAAATGCAGCACACATCCGGGAGAATCTCAAGAGCAGGGGGTGGAGCAAGCCAGGCCTCAAACCACGAGAAGCTCCAGCCCAAAAGGCAGCCAAAATCCAGCCCACCTCCGGGAGAATTTCAAGAGCAGGGGGTGGAGCAAGCCAGGCCTCAAACCACAAGAAGCTCCAGCAAAACAGGCAGCCAAAATGCAGCCCACATCCGGGAGAATCTCAAGAGCAGGGGGTGGAGCAAGCCAGGCCCCAAACCACGAGAAGCTCCAGCACAAAAGGCAGCCAAAATGCAGCCCACCTCCGGGAGAATCTCAAGAGCAGGGGGTGGAGCAAGCCAGGCCTCAAACCACGGGAAGCTCCAGCCCAAGAATCAGCCAAAATGCAGCCCACCTCCGGGAGAATCTCAAGAGCAGGGGGTGGAGCAAGCCAGGCCTCAAACCACGGGAAGCTCCAGCCCAAGAATCAGCCAGAATGCAGCCCACATCCCAAAGAATCTCAAGAGCAGGGGGTGGAGCAAGCCAGGCCTCAAACCACGAGAAGCTCCAGCCCAAAAGGCAGCCAAAATGCAGCCCACATCTGGGAGAATCTCAAGAGCAGGGGGTGGAGCAAGCCAGGCCTCAAACCATTGGAAGCTCCAGCCCAACAGGCAGCCAAAATGCAGCCCACCTCCGGGAGAATCTCAAGAGCAGGGGGTGGAGCAAGCCAGGCCACAAACCACGAGAAGCTCCAGCCCAAAATGAAGTCAAAATGCAGCACACATCCGGGAGAATCTCAAGAGCAGGGGGTGGAGCAAGCCAGGCCTCAAACCACGAGAATCTCCAGCCCAAAATGCAGCCAAAATGCAGCCCACCTCCAGGAGAATTTCAAGAGCAGGGCGTGGAGCAAGCCAGGCCTCAAACCACGAGAAGCTCCAGCCCAAAATGCAGCCAAAATGCAGCCCACATCCGGGAGAATCTCAAGAGCAGGGGGTTGAGCAAGCCAGGACTCAAACCACGAGAAGCTCCAGCCCTAAGGCAGCCAAAATGAAGCCCACATCTGGGAGAATCTCAAGAGCAGGGGGTGGAGCAAGCCAGGTCTCAAGCCACGGGAAGCTCCAGCACAAAAGGCAGCCAAAATGCAGCCCACATCCGGGAGAATCTCAAGAGCAGGGGGTGGAGCAAGCCAGGCCACAAACCTCGAGAAGCTCCAGCCCAAAAGGCAGCCAAAATGCAGCCCACATCCGGGAGAATCTCAAGAGCAGGGGGTGGAGCAAGCCAGGCCTCAAACCACGAGAAGCTCCAGCCCAAAAGGCAGCCAAAATCCAGCCCACATCCGGGAGAATCTCAAGAGCAGGGGGTGGAGCAAGCCAGGCCTCAAACCACGAGAAGCTCCAGCCCAAAAGACAGCCAAAATGCAGCCCACATCTGGGAGAATCTCAAGAGCAGGGGGTGGAGCAAGCCAGGCCTCAAACCACGAGAAGCTCCAGCCCAAAAGGCAGCCAAAATGCAGCCCACATCCGGGAGAATCTCAAGAGCAGGGGGTGGAGCAAGCCAGGCCTCAAACCACGAGAATCTCCAGCCCAAAAGGCAGCCAAAATGCAGCCCACATCCGGGAGAATTTCAAGAGCAGGGGGTGGAGCAAGCCAGGCCTCAAACCACTAGAAGCTCCAGCCCAAAATGAAGTCAAAATGCAGCCCACATCCGGGAGAATCTCAAGAGCAAGGGGTGGAGCAAGCCAGGCCTCAAACCACGAGAAGCTCCAGCCCAAGATTCAGCCAAAATGCAGCCCACATCCGGGAGAATCTCAAGAGCAGGGGGTGGAGCAAGCCAGGCCTCAAACCACAAGAAGCTCCAGCCCAACAGGCAGCCAAAATGCAGCCCACATCCGGGAGAATCTCAAGAGCAGGGGGTGGAGCAAGCCAGGCCCCAAACCACAAGAAGCTCCAGCCCAAAAGGCAGCCAAAATGCAGCCCACATCCGGGAGAATCTCAAGAGCAGGGGGTGGAGCAAGCCAGGCCTCAAACCACGAGAAGCTCCAGCCCAAAAGGCAGCCAAAATCCAGCCCACATCTGGGAGAATCTCAAGAGCAGGGGGTGGAGCAAGCCAGGCCTCAAACCACGGGAAGCTCCAGCCCAACAGGCAGCCAAAATGCAGCCCACATCCGGGAGAATCTCAAGAGCAGGGGGTGGAGCAAGCCAGGCCACAAACCTCGAGAAGCTCCAGCCCAAAATGAAGCCAAAATGCAGCCCACATCTGGGAGAATATCGAGAGCAGGGGGTGGAGCAAGCCAGGCCTCAAACCACGAGAAGCTCCAGCCCAAAAGGAAGCCAAAATACAGCCCACATCCGGGAGAATCTCAAGAGCAGGGGGTTGAGAAAGCCAGGCCTCAAACCACGAGAAGCTCCAGCCCAAAAGGCAGCCAAAATGCAGCCCACCTCCGGGAGAATCTCAAGAGCAGGGGGTGGAGCAAGCCAGGCCTCAAACCACGGGAAGCTCCAGCCCAAGAATCAGCCAAAATGCAGCCCACCTCCGGGAGAATCTCAAGAGCAGGGGGTGGAGCAAGCCAGGCCTCAAACCACGAGAAGCTCCAGCCCAAAATGCAGCCAAAATGCAGCCCACCTCCGGGAGAAACTCAAGAGCAGGGGGTGGAGCAAGCCAGGCCTCAAACCACGGGAAGCTCCAGCCCAAAAGGCAGCCAGAATGCAGCCCACATCCGGGAGAATCTCAAGAGCAGGGGGTGGAGCAAGCCAGGCCTCAAACCACAAGAAACTCCAGCCCAACAGGCAGCCAAAATGCAGCCCACATCCGGAAGAATCTCAAGAGCAGGGGGTGGAGCAAGCCAGGCCTCAAACCACAAGAAGCTCCAGCCCAACAGGCAGCCAAAATGCAGCCCACATCCGGGAGAATCTCAAGAGCAGGGGGTGGAGCAAGCCAGGCCCCAAACCACGAGAAGCTCCAGCCCAAAAGGCAGCCAAAATGCAGCCCACATCCGGGAGAATCTCAAGAGCAGGGGGTGGAGCAAGCCAGGCCTCAAACCACGAGAAGCTCCAGCCCTAAAGGCAGCCAAAATGAAGCCCACATCTGGGAGAATCTCAAGAGCAGGGGGTGGAGCAAGCCAGGCCTCAAACCACGAGAAGCTCCAGCCCAAAAGGCAGCCAAAATGCAGCCCACATCCGGGAGAATCTCAAGAGCAGGGGGTGGAGCAAGCCAGGCCTCAAACCACGAGAAGCTCCAGCCCAAAATGAAGTCAAAATGCAGCCCACATCCGGGAGAATCTCAAGAGCAAGGGGTGGAGCAAGCCAGGCCTCAAACCACGAGAAGCTCCAGCCCAAGATTCAGCCAAAATGCAGCCCACATCCGGGAGAATCTCAAGAGCAGGGGGTGGAGCAAGCCAGGCCCCAAACCACAAGAAGCTCCAGCCCAAAAGGCAGCCAAAATGCAGCCCACATCCGGGAGAATCTCAAGAGCAGGGGGTGGAGCAAGCCAGGCCTCAAACCACGAGAAGCTCCAGCCCAAAAGGCAGCCAAAATCCAGCCCACATCTGGGAGAATCTCAAGAGCAGGGGGTGGAGCAAGCCAGGCCTCAAACCACGGGAAGCTCCAGCCCAACAGGCAGCCAAAATGCAGCCCACATCCGGGAGAATCTCAAGAGCAGGGGGTGGAGCAAGCCAGGCCACAAACCTCGAGAAGCTCCAGCCCAAAAAGAAGCCAAAATGCAGCCCACATCTGGGAGAATATCGAGAGCAGGGGGTGGAGCAAGCCAGGCCTCAAACCACGAGAAGCTCCAGCCCAAAAGGCAGCCAAAATCCAGCCCACATCCGGGAGAATCTCAAGAGCAGGGGGTTGAGAAAGCCAGGCCTCAAACCACGAGAAGCTCCAGCCCAAAAGGCAGCCAAAATGCAGCCCACCTCCGGGAGAATCTCAAGAGCAGGGGGTGGAGCAAGCCAGGCCTCAAACCACGGGAAGCTCCAGCCCAAGAATCAGCCAAAATGCAGCCCACCTCCGGGAGAATCTCAAGAGCAGGGGGTGGAGCAAGCCAGGCCTCAAACCACGAGAAGCTCCAGCCCAAAAGGCAGCCAAAATGCAGCCCACCTCCGGGAGAAACTCAAGAGCAGGGGGTGGAGCAAGCCAGGCCTCAAACCACGGGAAGCTCCAGCCCAAAAGGCAGCCAAAATGCAGCCCACATCCGGGAGAATCTCAAGAGCAGGGGGTGGAGCAAGCCAGGCCTCAAACCACAAGAAACTCCAGCCCAACAGGCAGCCAAAATGCAGCCCACATCCGGAAGAATCTCAAGAGCAGGGGGTGGAGCAAGCCAGGCCACAAACCACGAGAAGCTCCAGCCCGAAAGGCAGCCAAAATGTAGCCCACATCCGGGAGAATCTCAAGAGCAGGGGGTGGAGCAAGCCAGGCCTCAAACCACAAGAAGCTCCAGCCCAACAGGCAGCCAAAATGCAGCCCACATCCGGGAGAATCTCAAGAGCAGGGGGTGGAGCAAGCCAGGCCCCAAACCACGAGAAGCTCCAGCCCAAAAGGCAGCCAAAATGCAGCCCACATCCGGGAGAATCTCAAGAGCAGGGGGTGGAGCAAGCCAGGCCTCAAACCACGAGAAGCTCCAGCCCTAAAGGCAGCCAAAATGAAGCCCACATCTGGGAGAATCTCAAGAGCAGGGGGTGGAGCAAGCCAGGCCTCAAACCACGAGAAGCTCCAGCCCAACAGGCAGCCAAAATGCAGCCCACATCCGGGAGAATCTCAAGAGCAGGGAGTGGAGCAAGCCAGGCCTCAAACCACAAGAAACTCCAGCCCAACAGGCAGCCAAAATCCAGCCCACATCCGGGAGAATCTCAAGAGCAGGGGGTGGAGCAAGCCAGGCCCCAAACCACGAGAAGCTCCAGCCCAAAAGGCAGCCAAAATGCAGCCCACCTCCCTGATAATCTCAAGAGCAGGGGTGGAGCAAGGCAGGCCTCAAACCACGAGAAGCTCCAGCCCAAAATGAAGCCAAAATGCAGCCCAGATCTGGGAGAATATCGAGAGCAGGGGGTGGAGCAAGCCAGGCCTCAAACCACGAGAAGCTCCAGCCCAAAAGGAAGCCAAAATGCAGCCCACCTCCCTGATAATCTCAAGAGCAGGGGGTGGAGCAAGCCAGGCCTCAAACCATGAGAAGCTCCAGCCCTAAAGGCAGCCAAAATGCAGCCTACCTCCCTGATAATCTCAAGAGCAGGGGGTGGAGCAAGCCAGGCCACAAACCTCGAGAAGCTCCAGCCCAAAATAAAGCCAAAATGCAGCCCACATCTGGGAGAATCTCAAGAGCAGGGGGTGGAGCAAGCCAGGCCTCAAACCACGAGAAGCTCCAGCCCAAAAGGCAGCCAAAATGCAGCCCACATCCGGGAGAATCTCAAGAGCAGGGGGTTGAGAAAGCCAGGCCTCAAACCACGAGAAGCTCCAGCCCAAAAGGCAGCCAAAATGCAGCCCACCTCCGGGAGAATCTCAAGAGCAGGCGGTGGAGCAAGCCAGGCCTCAAACCACGGGAAGCTCCAGCCCAAGAATCAGCCAAAATGCAGCCCACATCCGGGAGAATCTCAAGAGCAGGGGGTGGAGCAAGCCAGGCCTCAAACCACGAGAAGCTCCAGCCCAAGAATCAGCCAAAATGCAGCCCACATCCGGGAGAATCTCAAGAGCAGGGGGTGGAGCAAGCCAGGCCTCAAACCACAAGAAGCTCCAGCCCAACAGGCAGCCAAAATGCAGCCCACATCCGGGAGAATCTCAAGAGCAGGAGGTGGAGCAAGCCAGGCCTCAAACCACAAGAAGCTCCAGCCCAACAGGCAGCCAAAATGCAGCCCACATCCGGGAGAATCTCAAGAGCAGGGGGTGGAGCAAGCCAGGCCTCAAACCACGAGAATCTCCAGCCCAAAAGGCAGCCAAAATGCAGCCCACATCCGGGAGAATTTCAAGAGCAGGGGGTGGAGCAAGCCAGGCCTCAAACCACGAGAAGCTCCAGCCCAAAAGGCAGCCAAAATGCAGCCCACCTCCGGGAGAATCTCAAGAGCAGGGGGTGGAGCAAGCCAGGCCTCAAACCTAGAGAAGCTCCAGCCCACAAGGGAGCCAAAATGCAGCCCACATCTGGGAGAATCTCAAGAGCAGGGGGTGGAGCAAGCCAGGCCTCAAACCTAGAGAAGCTCCAGCCCACAAGGGAGCCAAAATGCAGCCCACATCTGGGAGAATCTCAAGAGCAGGGGGTGGAGCAAGCCAGGCCTCAAACCACGAGAAGCTCCAGCCCAACAGGCAGCGAAAATGCAGCCCACATCCGGGAGAATCTCAAGAGCAGGGGGTGGAGCAAGCCAGGCCTCAAACCACGAGAAGCTCCAGCCCTAAAGGCAGCCAAAATGAAGCCCACATCTGAGAGAATCTCAAGAGCAGGGGGAGGAGCAAGCCAGGCCTCAAACCACGGGAAGCTCCAGCCCAAAAGGCAGCCAAAATGCAGCCCACATCCGGGAGAATCTCAAGAGCAGGGGGTGGAGCAAGCCAGGCCTCAAACCATGAGAAGCTCCAGCCCAAAAGGCAGCCAAAATGCAGCCCACATCCGGGAGAATCTCAAGAGCACGGGTTGGAGCAAGCCATTCCTCAAACCATGAGAAGCTCCAGCCCTAAAGGCAGCCAAAATGCAGCCCACATCTGGGAGAATATCAAGAGCAGGGGGTGGAGCAAGCCAGGCCTCAAACCACGAGAAGCTCCAGCCCAAAAGGCAGCCAAAATGCAGCCCACATCCGGGAGAATCTCAAGAGCAGGGGGTTGAGAAAGCCAGGCCTCAAACCACGAGAAGCTCCAGCCCAAAAGGCAGCCAAAATGCAGCCCACCTCCGGGAGAATCTCAAGAGCAGGCGGTGGAGCAAGCCAGGCCTCAAACCACGGGAAGCTCCAGCCCAAGAATCAGCCAAAATGCAGCCCACCTCCGGGAGAATCTCAAGAGCAGGGGGTGGAGCAAGCCAGGCCTCAAACCACGAGAAGCTCCAGCCCAACAGGCAGCCAAAATGCAGCCCACATCCGGGAGAATCTCAAGAGCAGGGGGTGGAGCAAGCCAGGCCTCAAACCACAAGAAGCTCCAGACCAACAGGCAGCCAAAATGCAGCCCACATCCCAAAGAATCTCAAGAGCAGGGGGTGGAGCAAGCCAGGCCTCAAACCACGAAAATCTCCAGCCCAAAAGGCAGCCAAAATGCAGCCCACATCTGGGAGAATTTCAAGAGCAGGGGGTGGAGCAAGCCAGGCCTCAAACCACGAGAAGCTCCAGCCCAAAAGGCAGCCAAAATGCAGCCCACCTCCGGGAGAATCTCAAGAGCAGGGGGTGGAGCAAGCCAGGCCTCAAACCACGGGAAGCTCCAGCCCAAAAGGCAGCCAAAATGCAGCCCACATCTGGGAGAATCTCAAGAGCAGGGGGTGGAGCAAGCCAGGCCTCAAACCACAAGAAGCTCCAGCCCAACAGGCAGCGAAAATGCAGCCCACATCCGGGAGAATCTCAAGAGCAGGGGGTGGAGCAAGCCAGGCCTCAAACCACAAGAAGCTCCAGCCCAACAGGCAGCCAAAATGCAGCCCACATCCGGGAGAATCTCAAGAGCAGGGGGTGGAGCAAGCCAGGCCTCAAACCACAAGAAACTCCAGCCCAACAGGCAGCCAAAATGCAGCCCACATCCGGGAGAATCTCAAGAGCAGGGGGTGGAGCAAGCCAGGCCCCAAACCACGACAAGCTCCTGCCCAAAAGGCAGCCAAAATGCAGCCCACATCCGGGAGAATCTCAAGAGCAGGGGGTGGAGCAAGCCAGGCCTCAAACCACGAGAAGCTCCAGCCCAAAAGGCAGCCAAAATGCAGCCCACATCCGGGAGAATCTCAAGAGCAGGGGGTGGAGCAAGCCAGGCCTCAAACCACGAGAAGCTCCAGCCCAAAAGGCAGCCAAAATGAAGCCCACATCTGGGAGAATCTCAAGAGCAGGGGGTGGAGCAAGCCAGGCCTCAAACCACGGGAAGCTCCAGCCCAAAAGGCAGCCAAAATGCAGCCCACATCCGGGAGAATCTCAAGAGCAGGGGGTGGAGCAAGCCAGGCCTCAAACCATGAGAAGCTCCAGCCCAAAAGGCAGCCAAAATGCAGCCCACATCCGGGAGAATCTCAAGAGCAGGGGTTGGAGCAAGCCATTCCTCAAACCATGAGAAGCTCCAGCCCAAAAGGCAGCCAAAATGCAGCCCACCTCCCTGATAATCTCAAGAGCAGGGGTGGAGCAAGGCAGGCCTCAAACCACGAGAAGCTCCAGCCCAAAATGAAGCCAAAATGCAGCCCACATCTGGGAGAATATCGAGAGCAGGGGGTGGAGCAAGCCAGGCCTCAAACCACGAGAAGCTCCAGCCCAAAAGGAAGCCAAAATGCAGCCCACCTCCGGGAGAATCTCAAGAGCAGGGGGTGGAGCAAGCCAGGCCTCAAACCATGAGAAGCTCCAGCCCTAAAGGCAGCCAAAATGCAGCCCACCTCCGGGAGAATATCAAGAGCAGGCGGTGGAGCAAGGCAGGCCACAAACCTCGAGAAGCTCCAGCCCAAAATGAAGCCAAAATGCAGCCCACATCTGGAAGAATATCGAGAGCAGGGGGTGGAGCAAGCCAGGCCTCAAACCACGAGAAGCTCCAGCCCAAAAGGCAGCCAAAATGCAGCCCACCTCCGGGAGAATCTCAAGAGCAGGGGGTGGAGCAAGCCAGGCCTCAAACCACGGGAAGCTCCAGCCCAACAGGCAGCCAAAATGCAGCCCACCTCCGGGAGAATCTCAAGAGCAGGGGGTGGAGCAAGCCAGGCCTCAAACCACGAGAAGCTCCAGCCCAAAAGGCAGCCAAAATGCAGCCCACATCCGGGAGAATCTCAAGAGCAGGGGGTGGAGCAAGCCAGGCCACAAACCTCGAGAACCTCCAGCCCAAGAATCAGCCAGAATCCAGCCCACATCCCAAAGAATCTCAAGAGCAGGGGGTGGAGCAAGCCAGGCCTCAAACCACAAGAAGCTCCAGCCCAAAATGAAGCCAAAATGCAGCCCACATCCGGGAGAATCTCAAGAGCAGGGGGTGGAGCAAGCCAGGCCCCAAACCACGACAAGCTCCTGCCCAAAAGGCAGCCAAAATGCAGCCCACATCCGGGAGAATCTCAAGAGCAGGGGGTGGAGCAAGCCAGGCCTCAAACCACAAGAAGCTCCAGCCCAAAAGGCAGCCAAAATGCAGCCCACATCCGGGAGAATCTCAAGAGCAGGGGGTGGAGCAAGCCAGGCCTCAAACCACGAGAAGCTCCAGCCCAAAAGGCAGCCAAAATGAAGCCCACATCTGGGAGAATCTCAAGAGCAGGGGGTGGAGCAAGCCAGGCCTCAAACCACGGGAAGCTCCAGCCCAAAAGGCAGCCAAAATGCAGCCCACATCCGGGAGAATCTCAAGAGCAGGGGGTGGAGCAAGCCAGGCCTCAAACCATGAGAAGCTCCAGCCCAAAAGGCAGCCAAAATGCAGCCCACATCCGGGAGAATCTCAAGAGCAGGGGTTGGAGCAAGCCATTCCTCAAACCATGAGAAGCTCCAGCCCAAAAGGCAGCCAAAATGCAGCCCACCTCCCTGATAATCTCAAGAGCAGGGGTGGAGCAAGGCAGGCCTCAAACCACGAGAAGCTCCAGCCCAAAATGAAGCCAAAATGCAGCCCACATCTGGGAGAATATCGAGAGCAGGGGGTGGAGCAAGCCAGGCCTCAAACCACGAGAAGCTCCAGCCCAAAAGGAAGCCAAAATGCAGCCCACCTCCGGGAGAATCTCAAGAGCAGGGGGTGGAGCAAGCCAGGCCTCAAACCATGAGAAGCTCCAGCCCTAAAGGCAGCCAAAATGCAGCCCACCTCCCTGATAATCTCAAGAGCAGGGGGTGGAGCAAGGCAGGCCACAAACCTCGAGAAGCTCCAGCCCAAAATGAAGCCAAAATGCAGCCCACATCTGGAAGAATATCGAGAGCAGGGGGTGGAGCAAGCCAGGCCTCAAACCACGAGAAGCTCCAGCCCAAAAGGCAGCCAAAATGCAGCCCACCTCCGGGAGAATCTCAAGAGCAGGGGGTGGAGCAAGCCAGGCCTCAAACCACGGGAAGCTCCAGCCCAACAGGCAGCCAAAATGCAGCCCACCTCCGGGAGAATCTCAAGAGCAGGGGGTGGAGCAAGCCAGGCCTCAAACCACGAGAAGCTCCAGCCCAAAAGGCAGCCAAAATGCAGCCCACATCCGGGAGAATCTCAAGAGCAGGGGGTGGAGCAAGCCAGGCCACAAACCTCGAGAACCTCCAGCCCAAGAATCAGCCAGAATCCAGCCCACATCCCAAAGAATCTCAAGAGCAGGGGGTGGAGCAAGCCAGGCCTCAAACCACAAGAAGCTCCAGCCCAAAATGAAGCCAAAATGCAGCCCACATCCGGGAGAATCTCAAGAGCAGGGGGTGGAGCAAGCCAGGCCCCAAACCACGAGAAGCTCCAGCCCAAAATGAAGCCAAAATGCAGCCCACATCTGGGAGAATATCGAGAGCAGGGGGTGGAGCAAGCCAGGCCTCAAACCACGAGAAGCTCCAGCCCAAAAGGCAGCCAAAATGCAGCCCACCTCCGGGAGAATCTCAAGAGCAGGGGGTGGAGCAAGCCAGGCCTCAAACCACGGGAAGCTCCAGCCCAAGAATCAGCCAAAATGCAGCCCACCTCCGGGAGAATCTCAAGAGCAGGGGGTGGAGCAAGCCAGGCCTCAAACCACGAGAAGCTCCAGCCCAAAAGGCAGCCAAAATGCAGCCGACCTCCGGGAGAAACTCAAGAGCAGGGGGTGGAGCAAGCCAGGCCTCAAACCACGAGAAGCTCCAGCCCAAAAGGCAGCCAAAATGCAGCCCACATCTGGGAGAATCTCAAGAGCAGGGGGTGGAGCAAGCCAGGCCTCAAACCACGAGAAGCTCCAGCCCAAAAGGCAGCCAAAATGCAGCCCACATCCGGGAGAATCTCAAGAGCAGGGGGTGGAGCAAGCCAGGCCACAAACCTCGAGAAGCTCCAGCCCAAAATGAAGCCAAAATGCAGCCCACATCCGGGAGAATCTCAAGAGCAGGGGGTGGAGCAAGCCAGGCCTCAAACCACGAGAATCTCCAGCCCAAAATGCAGCCAAAATGCAGCCCACATCCGGGAGAATTTCAAGAGCAGGGGGTGGAGCAAGCCAGGCCTCAAACCACGAGAAGCTCCAGCACAAAAGGCAGCCAAAATGCAGCCCACCTCCGGGAGAATCTCAAGAGCAGGGGGTGGAGCAAGCCAGGCCCCAAACCACGAGAAGCTCCAGCCCAAAAGGCAGCCAAAATGCAGCCCAACTCCGGGAGAATCTCAAGAGCAGGTGGTGGAGCAAGCCAGGCCTCAAACCACGAGAAGCTCCAGCCCAAAAGGCAGCCAAAATGCAGCCCACCTCCCTGAGAATATCAAGAGCAGGGGGTGGAGCAAGCCAGGCCTCAAACCACGAGAAGCTCCAGCCCAAAATGCAGCCAAAATTCAGCCCACCTCCGTGAGAATCTCAAGAGCAGGGGGTGGAGCAAGCCAGGCCTCAAACCACGAGAAGCTCCAGCACAAAAGGCAGCCAAAATCCAGCCCACCTCCCTGAGAATATCAAGAGCAGGGGGTGGAGCAAGCCAGGCCTCAAACCACGAGAAGCTCCAGCCCAAAAGGCAGCCAAAATCCAGCCCACATCCGGGAGAATCTCAAGAGCAGGGGGTGGAGCAAGCCAGGCCTCAAACCATGAGAAGCTCCAGCCCAAAAGGCAGCCAAAATCCAGCCCACATCCGGGAGAATCTCAAGAGCAGGGGGTGGAGCAAGCCAGGCCTCAAACCATGAGAAGCTCCAGCCCAAAAGGCAGCCAAAATGCAGCCCACCTCCGGGAGAATCTCAAGAGCAGGGGGTGGAGCAAGCCAGGCCTCAAACCACGAGAAGCTCCAGCCCAAAAGGCAGCCAAAATCCAGCCCACATCTGGGAGAATCTCAAGAGCAGGGGGTTGAGCAAGCCAGGCCTCAAACCACGAGAAGCTCCAGCCCAAAAGTCAGCCAAAATGCAGCCCACATCTGGGAGAATCTCAAGAGCAGGGGGTGGAGCAAGCCAGGCCTCAAACCACGGGACGCTCCAGCCCAAGAATCAGCCAAAATGCAGCCCACATCCGGGAGAATTTCAAGAGCAGGGGGTGGAGCAAGCCAGGCCTCAAACCACGAGAAGCTCCAGCCCCAAAGGCAACCAAAATGAAGCCCACATCCGGGAGAATATCAAGAGCAGGGGGTGGAGCAAGCCAGGCCTCAAACCAGGAGAAGCTCTAGCCCAAAAGGAAGCCAAAATGCAGCCCACCTCCGTGAGAATCTCAAGAGCAGGGGGTGGAGCAAGCCAGACCTCAAACCACGAGAAGCTCCAGCCCAAAAGGCAGCCAAAATGCAGCCCACCTCCGTGAGAATCTCAAGAGCAGGGGGTGGAGCAAGCCAGGCCTCAAACCACGAGAAGCTCCAGCACAAAAGGCAGCCAAAATGCAGCCCACCTCCGGGAGAATATCAAGAGCAGGCGGTGGAGCAAGCCAGGCCTCAAACCACAAGAAACTCCAGCCCAAAAGGCAGCCAAAATGCAGCCCACATCCGGGAGAATCTCAAGAGCAGGGGGTGGAGCAAGCCAGGCCCCAAACCACGACAAGCTCCTGCCCAAAAGGCAGCCAAAATGCAGCCCACATCCGGGAGAATCTCAAGAGCAGGGGGTGGAGCAAGCCAGGCCTCAAACCACGAGAAGCTCCAGCCCAAAAGGCAGCCAAAATGCAGCCCACATCCGGGAGAATCTCAAGAGCAGGGGGTGGAGCAAGCCAGGCCTCAAACCTCGAGAAGCTCCAGCCCTAAAGGCAGCCAAAATGCAGCCCACATCCGGGAGAATCTCAAGAGCAGGGGGTGGAGCAAGCCAGGCCTCAAACCATGAGAAGCTCCAGCCCAAAAGGCAGCCAAAATGCAGCCCACATCCGGGAGAATCTCAAGAGCAGGGGTTGGAGCAAGCCATTCCTCAAACCATGAGAAGCTCCAGCCCAAAAGGCAGCCAAAATGCAGCCCACCTCCCTGATAATCTCAAGAGCAGGGGTGGAGCAAGGCAGGCCTCAAACCACGAGAAGCTCCAGCCCAAAATGAAGCCAAAATGCAGCCCACATCCGGGAGAATATCGAGAGCAGGGGGTGGAGCAAGCCAGGCCTCAAACCACGAGAAGCTCCAGCCCAAAAGGAAGCCAAAATGCAGCCCACCTCCGGGAGAATCTCAAGAGCAGGGGGTGGAGCAAGCCAGGCCTCAAACCATGAGAAGCTCCAGCCCTAAAGGCAGCCAAAATGCAGCCCACCTCCCTGATAATCTCAAGAGCAGGGGGTGGAGCAAGACAGGCCACAAACCTCGAGAAGCTCCAGCCCAAAATGAAGCCAAAATGCAGCCGACATCTGGAAGAATATCGAGAGCAGGGGGTGGAGCAAGCCAGGCCTCAAACCACGAGAAGCTCCAGCCCAAAAGGCAGCCAAAATGCAGCCCACCTCCGGGAGAATCTCAAGAGCAGGGGGTGGAGCAAGCCAGGCCTCAAACCACGGGAAGCTCCAGCCCAACAGGCAGCCAAAATGCAGCCCACCTCCGGGAGAATCTCAAGAGCAGGGGGTGGAGCAAGCCAGGCCTCAAACCACGAGAAGCTCCAGCCCAAAAGGCAGCCAAAATGGAGCCCACATCCGGGAGAATCTCAAGAGCAGGGGGTGGAGCAAGCCAGGCCACAAACCTCGAGAACCTCCAGCCCAAGAATCAGCCAGAATCCAGCCCACATCCCAAAGAATCTCAAGAGCAGGGGGTGGAGCAAGCCAGGCCTCAAACCACAAGAAGCTCCAGCCCAAAATGAAGCCAAAATGCAGCCCACATCCGGGAGAATCTCAAGAGCAGGGGGTGGAGCAAGCCAGGCCCCAAACCACGAGAAGCTCCAGCCCAAAAGGCAGCCAAAATGCAGCCCACATCCGGGAGAATCTCAAGAGCAGGGGGTGGAGCAAGCCAGGCCACAAACCTCGAGAAGCTCCAGCCCAAAATGAAGCCAAAATGCAGCCCACATCTGGGAGAATATCGAGAGCAGGGGGTGGAGCAAGCCAGGCCTCAAACCACGAGAAGCTCCAGCCCAAAAGGCAGCCAAAATGCAGCCCACCTCCGGGAGAATCTCAAGAGCAGGGGGTGGAGCAAGCCAGGCCTCAAACCACGGGAAGCTCCAGCCCAAGAATCAGCCAAAATGCAGCCCACCTCCGGGAGAATCTCAAGAGCAGGGGGTGGAGCAAGCCAGGCCTCAAACCACGAGAAGCTCCAGCCCAAAAGGCAGCCAAAATGCAGCCGACCTCCGGGAGAAACTCAAGAGCAGGGGGTGGAGCAAGCCAGGCCTCAAACCACGAGAAGCTCCAGCCCAAAATGAAGTCAAAATGCAGCCCACATCCGGGAGAATCTCAAGAGCAGGGGGTTGAGCAAGCCAGGCCTCAAACCACGAGAAGCTCCAGCCCAAAAGGCAGCCAAAATCCAGCTCACATCCGGGAGAATCTCAAGAGCAGGGGGTGGAGCAAGCCAGGCCTCAAACCACAAGAAGCTCCAGCCCAAAAGGCAGCCAAAATGCAGCCCACATCCGGGAGAATCTCAAGAGCAGGGGGTGGAGCAAGCCAGGCCTCAAACCACGAGAAGCTCCATCCCAACAGGCAGCCAAAATGCAGCCCACATCCGGGAGAATCTCAAGAGGAGGGGGTGGAGCAAGCCAGACCTCAAACCACGAGAAGCTCCTGCCCAAAATGCAGCCAAAATGCAGCCCACATCCGGGAGAATATGAAGAGCAGGGGGTGGAGCAAGCCAGGCCTCAAACCACGAGAAGCTCCAGCCCTAAAGGCAGCCAAAATGCAGCCCACATCTGGGAGAATCTCAAGAGCAGGGGGTGGAGCAAGCCAGGCCTCAAACCACGGGAAGCTCCAGCACAAAAGGCAGCCAAAATGCAGCCCACATCCGGGAGAATCTCAAGAGCAGGGGGTGGAGCAAGCCAGGCCACAAACCTCGAGAAGCTCCAGCCCAAAATGAAGCCAAAATGCAGCCCACATCTGGGAGAATATCGAGAGCAGGGGGTGGAGCAAGCCAGGCCTCAAACCACGAGAAGCTCCAGCCCAAAAGGCAGCCAAAATGCAGCCCACATCCGGGAGAATCTCAAGAGCAGGGGGTGGAGCAAGCCAGGCCTCAAACCACGAGAAGCTCCAGCCCAAAATGCAGCCAAAATGCAGCCCACATCCGGGAGAATCTCAAGAGCAGGGGGTGGAGCAAGCCAGGCCACAAACCTCGAGAAGCTCCAGCCCAAAATGAAGCCAAAATGCAGCCCACATCCGGGAGAATCTCAAGAGCAGGGGGTGGAGCAAGCCAGGCCTCAAACCACAAGAATCTCCAGCCCAAAATGCAGCCAAAATGCAGCCCACATCCGGGAGAATTTCAAGAGCAGGGGGTGGAGCAAGCCAGGCCTCAAACCACGAGAAGCTCCAGCACAAAAGGCAGCCAAAATGCAGCCCACCTCCGGGAGAATCTCAAGAGCAGGGGGTGGAGCAAGCCAGGCCTCAAACCACGAGAAGCTCCAGCCCAAAAGGCAGCCAAAATGCAGCCCAACTCCGGGAGAATCTCAAGAGCAGGTGGTGGAGCAAGCCAGGCCTCAAACCACGAGAAGCTCCAGCCCAAAAGGCAGCCAAAATGCAGCCCACCTCCCTGAGAATATCAAGAGCAGGGGGTGGAGCAAGCCAGGCCTCAAACCACGAGAAGCTCCAGCCCAAAATGCAGCCAAAATGCAGCCCACCTCCGTGAGAATCTCAAGAGCAGGGGGTGGAGCAAGCCAGGCCTCAAACCACGAGAAGCTCCAGCACAAAAGGCAGCCAAAATGCAGCCCACCTCCCTGAGAATATCAAGAGCAGGGGGTGGAGCAAGCCAGGCCTCAAACCACGAGAAGCTCCAGCCGAAAAGGCAGCCAAAATGCAGCCCACATCTGGGAGAATCTCAAGAGCAGGGGTTTGAGCAAGCCAGGCCTCAAACCACGAGAAGCTCCAGCCCAAAAGGCAGCCAAAATCCAGCCCACATCCGGGAGAATCTCAAGAGCAGGGGGTGGAGCAAGCCAGGCCTCAAACCATGAGAAGCTCCAGCCCAAAAGGCAGCCAAAATGCAGCCCACCTCCGGGAGAATCTCAAGAGCAGGGGGTGGAGCAAGCCAGGCCTCAAACCACGAGAAGCTCCAGCCCAAAAGGCAGCCAAAATCCAGCCCACATCTGGGAGAATCTCAAGAGCAGGGGGTTGAGCAAGCCAGGCCTCAAACCACGAGAAGCTCCAGCCCAAAAGTCAGCCAAAATGCAGCCCACATCTGGGAGAATCTCAAGAGCAGGGGGTGGAGCAAGCCAGGCCTCAAACCACGGGACGCTCCAGCCCAAAATGAAGCCAAAATGCAGCCCACATCCGGGAGAATTTCAAGAGCAGGGGGTGGAGCAAGCCAGGCCTCAAACCACGAGAAGCTCCAGCCCCAAAGGCAACCAAAATGAAGCCCACATCCGGGAGAATATCAAGAGCAGGGGGTGGAGCAAGCCAGGCCTCAAACCAGGAGAAGCTCTAGCCCAAAAGGAAGCCAAAATGCAGCCCACCTCCGGGAGAATCTCAAGAGCAGGGGGTGGAGCAAGCCAGACCTCAAACCACGAGAAGCTCCAGCCCAAAAGGCAGCCAAAATGCAGCCCACCTCCGTGAGAATCTCAAGAGCAGGGGGTGGAGCAAGCCAGGCCTCAAACCACGAGAAGCTCCAGCACAAAAGGCAGCCAAAATGCAGCCCACCTCCGGGAGAATATCAAGAGCAGGCGGTGGAGCAAGCCAGGCCACAAACCTCGAGAAGCTCCAGCCCAAAACACAGCCAAAATGCAGCCCACATCCGGGAGAGTCTCAAGAGCAGGGGGTGGAGCAAGCCAGGCCTCAAACCACAAGAATCTCCAGCCCAAAATGCAGCCAAAATGCAGCCCACATCCGGGAGAATTTCAAGAGCAGGGGGTGGAGCAAGCCAGGCCTCAAACCACGAGAAGCTCCAGCACAAAAGGCAGCCAAAATGCAGCCCACCTCCGGGAGAATCTCAAGAGCAGGGGGTGGAGCAAGCCAGGCCTCAAACCACGAGAAGCTCCAGCCCAAAAGGCAGCCAAAATCCAGCCCACATCCGGGAGAATCTCAAGAGCAGGGGGTTGAGCAAGCCAGGCCTCAAACCACGAGAAGCTCCAGCCCAAAAGGCAGCCAAAATGCAGCCCACATCTGGGAGAATCTCAAGAGCAGGGGGTGGAGCAAGCCAGGCCTCAAACCACGGGACGCTCCAGCCCAAGAATCAGCCAAAATGCAGCCCACATCCGGGAGAATCTCAAGAGCAGGGGGTGGAGCAAGCCAGGCCTCAAACCACGAGAAGCTCCAGCCCAAAAGGCAGCCAAAATGCAGCCCACATCCGGGAGAATCTCAAGAGCAGGGGGTGGAGCAAGCCAGGCCTCAAACCACGAGAAGCTCCAGCCCAAAAGGCAGCCAAAATCCAGCCCACCTCCGGGAGAATCTCAAGAGCAGGGGGTGGAGCAAGCCAGGCCACAAACCTCGAGAAGCTCCAGCCCAAAATGAAGCCAAAATGCAGCCCACATCCGGGAGAATATCAAGAGCAGGGGGTGGAGCAAGCCAGGCCTCAAACCACGAGAAGCTCCAGCCCAAAAGGCAGCCAAAATGCAGCCCACCTCCGGGAGAATCTCAAGAGCAGGGGGTGGAGCAAGCCAGGCCTCAAACCACGGGAAGCTCCAGCCCAACAGGCAGCCAAAATGCAGCCCACCTCCGGGAGAATCTCAAGAGCAGGGGGTGGAGCAAGCCAGGCCTCAAACCACGAGAAGCTCCAGCCCAAAAGGCAGCCAAAATGCAGCCCACCTCCGGGAGAATCTCAAGAGCAGGTGGTGGAGCAAGCCAGGCCTCAAACCACGAGAAGCTCCAGCCCAAAAGGCAGCCAAAATGCAGCCCACCTCCCTGAGAATATCAAGAGCACGGGGTGGAGCAAGCCAGGCCTCAAACCACGAGAAGCTCCAGCCCAAAAGGCAGCCAAAATGCAGCCCACCTCCGTGAGAATCTCAAGAGCAGGGGGTGGAGCAAGCCAGGCCTCAAACCACGAGAAGCTCCAGCCCAAAATGAAGCCAAAATGCAGCCCACCTCCCTGAGAATCTCAAGAGCAGGGAGTGGAGCAAGCCAGGCCTCAAACCACGAGAAGCTCCAGCCCAAAATGCAGCCAAAATGCAGCCCACATATGGGAGAATCTCAAGAGCAGGGGGTGGAGCAAGCCAGGCCTCAAACCACGAGAAGCTCCAGCCCAAAAGGCAGCCAAAATGCAGCCCACATCCGGGAGAATCTCAAGAGCAGGGGGTGGAGCAAGCCAGGCCTCAAACCATGAGAAGCTCCAGCCCAAAAGGCAGCCAAAATGCAGCCCACCTCCGGGAGAATCTCAAGAGCAGGGGGTGGAGCAAGCCAGGCCTCAAACCACGAGAAGCTCCAGCCCAAAAGGCAGACAAAATCCAGCCCACATCTGGGAGAATCTCAAGAGCAGGGGGTGGAGCAAGCCAGGCCTCAAACCATGAGAAGCTCCAGCCCAAAAGGCAGCCAAAATGCAGCCCACATCCGGGAGAATCTCAAGAGCAGGGGGTGGAGCAAGCCAGGCCTCAAACCATGAGAAGCTCCAGCCCAAAAGGCAGCCAAAATGCAGCCCACCTCCGGGAGAATCTCAAGAGCAGGGGGTGGAGCAAGCCAGGCCTCAAACCACGAGAAGCTCCAGCCCAAAAGGCAGCCAAAATGCAGCCCACATCCAGGAGAATCTCAAGAGCAGGGGGTGGAGCAAGCCAGGCCTCAAACCACGGGACGCTCCAGCCCAAGAATCAGCCAAAATGCAGCCCACATCCGGGAGAATTTCAAGAGCAGGGGGTGGAGCAAGCCAGGCCTCAAACCACGAGAAGCTCCAGCCCCAAAGGCAACCAAAATGAAGCCCACATCCGGGAGAATATCAAGAGCAGGGGGTGGAGCAAGCCAGGCCTCAAACCACGAGAAGCTCCAGCCCAAAAGGCAGCCAAAATGCAGCCCACCTCCGGGAGAATCTCAAGAGCAGGGGGTGGAGCAAGCCAGGCCTCAAACCACGAGAAGCTCCAGCCCAAAAGGCAGCCAATATGCAGCCCACCTCCGTGAGAATCTAAAGAGCAGGGGGTGGAGCAAGCCAGGCCTCAAACCACGAGAAGCTCCAGCACAAAAGGCAGCCAAAATGCAGCCCACCTCCGGGAGAATCTCAAGAGCAGGGGGTGGAGCAAGCCAGGCCTCAAACCACGAGAAGCTCCAGCCCAAAAGGCAGCCAAAATGCAGCCCACATCCGGGAGAATCTCAAGAGCAGGGGGTGGAGCAAGCCAGGCCTCAAACCACGAGAAGCTCCAGCCCAAAAGGCAGCCAAAATGCAGCCCACCTCCGGGAGAATCTCAAGAGCAGGGGGTGGAGCAAGCCAGGCCTCAAACCACAAGAAGCTCCAGCCCAAAAGGCAGCCAAAATGCAGCCCACATCCGGGAGAATCTCAAGAGCAGGGGGTGGAGCAAGCCAGGCCTCAAACCACGAGAAGCTCCAGCCCAAAAGGCAGCCAAAATCCAGCCCACCTCCGGGAGAATCTCAAGAGCAGGGGGTGGAGCAAGCCAGGCCTCAAACCACGAGAAGCTCCAGCCCAAAAGGCAGCCAAAATGCAGCCCACATCCGGGAGAATCTCAAGAGCAGGGGGTGGAGCAAGCCAGGCCTCAAACCACGAGAAGCTCCAGCCCAAAAGGCAGCCAAAATCCAGCCCACCTCCGGGAGAATCTCAAGAGCAGGGGGTGGAGCAAGCCAGGCCTCAAACCACGAGAAGCTGCAGCCCAAAAGGCGGCCAAATGCAGCCCACCTCCGGGAGAATCTGAAGAGCAGGGGGTGGAGCAAGCCAGGCCTCAAACCACGAGAAGCTCCAGCCCAAAAGGCAGCCAAAATGCAGCCCACATCTGGGAGAATATCGAGAGCAGGGGGTGGAGCAAGCCAGGCCTCAAACCACGAGAAGCTCCAGCCCAAAAGGCAGCCAAAATGCAGCCCACCTACGGGAGAATCTCAAGAGCAGGGGGTGGAGCAAGCCAGGCCTCAAACCACGAGAAGCTCCAGCCCAAAAGGCAGCCAAAATGCAGCCCACATCCGGGAGAATCTCAAGAGCAGGGGGTGGAGCAAGCCAGGCCTCAAACCACGAGAAGCTCCAGCCCACAAGGCAGCCAAAATCCAGCCCACATCCAGGAGAATCTCAAGAGCAGGGGGTGGAACAAGCCAGGCCCCAAACCTCGAGAAGCTCCAGCCCAAAAGGCAGCCAAAATGCAGCCCACCTCCGGGAGAAACTCAAGAGCAGGGGGTGGAGCAAGCCAGGCCTCAAACCACGAGAAGCTCCAGCCCAAAAGGCAGCCAAAATGCAGCCCACATCCAGGAGAATATCAAGAGCAGGGGGTTGAGCAAGCCAGGCCTCAAACCACGAGAAGCTCCAGCCGAAAAGTCAGCCAAAATGCAGCCCACATCCAGGAGAATCTCAAGAGCAGGGGGTGGAGCAAGCCAGGCCTCAAACCACGAGAATCTCCAGCCCAAGAATCAGCCAAAATGCAGCCCACATCCGGGAGAATCTCAAGAGCAGGGGGTGGAGCAAGCCAGGCCTCAAACCACGAGAAGCTCCAGCACAAAAGGCAGCCAAAATGCAGCCCACCTCCGGGAGAATATCAAGAGCAGGCGGTGGAGCAAGGCAGGCCTCAAACCACGAGAAGCTCCAGCTCAAAATGCAGCCAAAATGCAGCCCACATCCGGGAGAATCTCAAGAGCAGGGGATGGAGCAAGCCAGGCCTCAAACCACGAGAAGCTCCAGCCCAAAAGGCAGCCAAAATGCAGCCCACATCCGGGAGAATCTCAAGAGCAGGGGGTGGAGCAAGCCAGGCCTCAAACCACGAGAAGCTCCAGCCCAAAAGGCAGCCAAAATGCAGCCCACCTCCGGGAGAATCTCAAGAGAAGGGGGTGGAGCAAGCCAGGTCTCAAACCACGAGAAGCTCCAGCCCAAAAGGCAGCCAAAATGCAGCCCACATCCGGGAGAATCTCAAGAGCAGGGGGTGGAGCAAGCCAGGCCTCAAACCACGAGAAGCTCCAGCCCAAAAGGCAGCCAAAATGCAGCCCACCTCCGGGAGAATCTCAAGAGCAGGGGGTGGAGCAAGCCAGGCCTCAAACCAGGAGAAGCTCCAGCCCAAAAGGCAGCCAAAATGCAGCCCACATCTGGGAGAATATCGAGAGCAGGGGGTGGAGCAAGCCAGGCCTCAAACCACGAGAAGCTCCAGCCCAAAAGGCAGCCAAAATGCAGCCCACATCCGGGAGAATCTCAAGAGCAGGGGGTGGAGCAAGCCAGGCCTCAAACCACGAGAAGCTCCAGCCCAAAATGAAGCCTAAATGCAGCCCACCTCTGGGAGAATCTCAAGAGCAGGGGGTGGAGCAAGCCAGGCCTCAAACCACGAGAATCTCCAGCCCAAGAATCAGCCAAAATGCAGCCCACATCCGGGAGAATCTCAAGAGCAGGGGGTGGAGCAAGCCAGGCCTCAAACCTCGAGAAGCTCCAGCCCAAAATGAAGCCAAAATGCAGCCCACCTCCGGGAGAATATCGAGAGCAGGGGGTGGAGCAAGCCAGGCCTCAAACCTCGAGAAGCTCCAGCCCAAATTGAAGCCAAAATGCAGCCCACATCCAGGAGAATATCGAGAGCAGGGGGTGGAGCAAGCCAGGCCTCAAACCACGAGAAGCTCCAGCCCAAGAATCAGCCAAAATGCAGCCCACATCCGGGAGAATCTCAAGAGCAGGGGGTGGAGCAAGCCAGGCCTCAAACCACGAGAAGCTCCAGCCCAAAAGGCAGCCAAAATCCAGCCAACATCCAGGAGAATCTCAAGAGCAGGGGGTGGAGCAAGCCAGGCCTCAAACCTCGAGAAGCTCCAGCCCAAATTGAAGCCAAAATGCAGCCCACATCCAGGAGAATCTCAAGAGCAGGGGTTGGAGCAATGCAGGCCTCAAACCACGAGAAGCTCCAGCCCAAAAGTCAGCCAAAATGCAGCCCACATGCGGGAGAATCTCAAGAGCGGGGGGTGGAGCAAGCCAGGCCTCAAACCACGAGAAGGTCCAGCCCAAGAATCAGCCAAAATGCAGCCCACCTCCGGGAGAATCTCAAGAGCAGGGGGTGGAGCAAGCCAGGCCTCAAACCACAAGAAGCTCCAGCCCAAAAGGCAGCCAAAATGCAGCCCACATCCGGGAGAATCTCAAGAGCAGGGGGTGGAGCAAGCCAGGCCTCAAACCACGAGAAGCTCCAGCCCAAAAAGCAGCCAAAATGCAGCCCACATCCGGGAGAATCTCAAGAGCAGGGGGTGGAGCAAGCCAGGCCTCAAACCACGAGAAGCTCCAGCCCAAAAGGCAGCCAAAATGCAGCCCACATCCGGGAGAATCTCAAGAGCAGGGGGTGGAGCAAGCCAGGCCTCAAACCACGAGAAGCTCCAGCCCAAAATGCAGCCAAAATGCAGCCCACATCCGGGAGAATCTCAAGAGCAGGGGGTGGAGCAAGCCAGGCCTCAAACCACGAGAAGCTCCAGCCCAAAAGGCAGCCAAAATCCAGCCCACATCCGGGAGAATCTCAAGAGCAGGGGGTGGAGCAAGCCAGGCCTCAAACCACGAGAAGCTCCAGCCCAAAAGGCAGCCAAAATGCAGCCCACATCGGGGAGAATATGAAGAGCAGAGGGTGGAGCAAGCCAGGCCTCAAACCTCGAGAAGCTCCAGCCCAAAACGCAGCCAAAATGCAGCCCACATCTGGGAGAATCTCAAGAGCAGGGGGTGGACAAAGCCAGGCCTCAAACAACGAGAATCTCCAGCCCAAAAGGCAGCCAAAATGCAGCCCACATCCGGGACATTCTCAAGAGCAGGGGGTGGAGCAAGCCTGGCCTCAAACCACGAGAAGCTCCAGCCCAAAAGGCAGCCAAAATGCAGCCCACCTCCGGGAGAATCTCAAGAGCAGGGGTTGGAGCAAGCCAGGCCTCAAACCACGAGAAGCTCCAGCCCAAAATGCAGCCAAAATGCAGCCCACATCCGGGAGAATCTCAAGAGCAGGGGGTGGAGCAAGCCAGGCCTCAAACCACGAGAAGCTCCAGCCCAAAAGGCAGGCAAAATGCAGCCCACATCTGGGAGAATCTCAAGAGCAGGGGGTGGAGCAAGCCAGGCCTCAAACCACGAGAAGCTCCAGCCCAAAATCAGCCAAAATCCAGCCCACATCTGGGAGAATCTCAAGAGCAGGGGGTGGAGCAAGCCAGGCCTCAAACCACGAGAAGCTCCAGCCCAAATGGCAGCCAAAATGCAGCCCACATCCGGGAGAATCTCAAGAGCAGGGGGTGGAGCAAGCCAGGCCTCAAACCACGAGAAGCTCCAGCCCAAAAGGCAGCCAAAATGCAGCGCACATCCGGGAGATTCTCAAGAGCAGGGGGTGGAGCATCCAGGCCTCAAACCACGAGAAGCTCCAGCCCAAAAGGCAGCCAAAATGCAGCACACCTCCGGGAGAATCTCAAGAGCAGGGGGTGGAGCAAGCCAGGCCTCAAACCACGAGAAGCTCCAGCCCAAAAGGCAGCCAAAATGCAGCCCACCTCCGGGAGAATCTCAAGAGCAGGGGGTGGAGCAAGCCAGGCCTCAAACCACGAGAAGATCCAGCCCAAAAGGCAGCCAAATCCAGCCCACATCCGGGAGAATATCAAGAGCAGGGGGTGGAGCAAGCCAGGCCTCAAACCACGAGAAGCTCCAGCCCAAAAGGCAGCCAAAATGCAGCCCACCTCCGGGAGAATCTCAAGAGCAGGTGGTGGAGCAAGCCAGGCCTCAAACCACGAGAAGCTCCAGCCCAAAAGGCAGCCAAAATGCAGCCCACCTCCCTGAGAATATCAAGAGCACGGGGTGGAGCAAGCCAGGCCTCAAACCACGAGAAGCTCCAGCCCAAAAGGCAGCCAAAATGCAGCCCACCTCCGTGAGAATCTCAAGAGCAGGGGGTGGAGCAAGCCAGGCCTCAAACCACGAGAAGCTCCAGCCCAAAATGAAGCCAAAATGCAGCCCACCTCCCTGAGAATCTCAAGAGCAGGGAGTGGAGCAAGCCAGGCCTCAAACCACGAGAAGCTCCAGCCCAAAATGCAGCCAAAATGCAGCCCACATATGGGAGAATCTCAAGAGCAGGGGGTGGAGCAAGCCAGGCCTCAAACCACGAGAAGCTCCAGCCCAAAAGGCAGCCAAAATGCAGCCCACATATGGGAGAATCTCAAGAGCAGGGGGTGGAGCAAGCCAGGCCTCAAACCACGAGAAGCTCCAGCCCAAAAGGCAGCCAAAATCCAGCCCACATCTGGGAGAATCTCAAGAGCAGGGGGTGGAGCAAGCCAGGCCTCAAACCACGAGAAGCTCCAGCCCAAAAGGCAGCCAAAATGCAGCCCACATCCAGGAGAATCTCAAGAGCAGGGGGTGGAGCAAGCCAGGCCTCAAACCACGGGACGCTCCAGCCCCAAAGGCAACCAAAATGCAGCCCACCTCCGGGAGAATCTCAAGAGCAGGGGGTGGAGCAAGCCAGGCCTCAAACCAGGAGAAGCTCCAGCCCAAAAGGCAGCCAAAATGCAGCCCACCTCCGGGAGAATCTCAAGAGCAGGGGGTGGAGCAAGCCAGGCCTCAAACCACGAGAAGCTCCAGCCCAAAAGGCAGCCAAAATGCAGCCCACCTCCGGGAGAATCTCAAGAGCAGGGGGTGGAGCAAGCCAGGCCTCAAACCACGAGAAGCTCCAGCCCAAAAGGCAGCCAAAATGCAGCCCACATCCGGGAGAATCTCAAGAGCAGGGGGTGGAGCAAGCCAGGCCTCAAACCACGAGAAGCTCCAGCCCAAAAGGCAGCCAAAATGCAGCCCACATCCGGGAGAATCTCAAGAGCAGGGGGTGGAGCAAGCCAGGCCTCAAACCACGAGAAGCTCCAGCCCAAAAGGCAGCCAAAATGCAGCCCACCTCCGGGAGAATCTCAAGAGCAGGGGGTGGAGCAAGCCAGGCCTCAAACCACGAGAAGCTCCAGCCCAAAAGGCAGCCAAAATGCAGCCCACATCTGGGAGAATATCGAGAGCAGGGGGTGGAGCAAGCCAGGCCTCAAACCACGAGAAGCTCCAGCCCAAAAGGCAGCCAAAATCCAGCCCACATCCGGGAGAATCTCAAGAGCAGGGGGTGGAGCAAGCCAGGCCTCAAACCACGAGAAGCTCCAGCCCAAAAGGCAGCCAAAATGCAGCCCACATCCGGGAGAATCTCAAGAGCAGGGGGTGGAGCAAGCCAGGCCTCAAACCACGAGAAGCTCCAGCCCACAAGGCAGCCAAAATCCAGCCCACATCCAGGAGAATCTCAAGAGCAGGGGGTGGAACAAGCCAGGCCCCAAACCTCGAGAAGCTCCAGCCCAAAAGGCAGCCAAAATGCAGCCCACATCCGGGAGAATCTCAAGAGCAGGGGGTGGAGCAAGCCAGGCCTCAAACCACGAGAAGCTCCAGCCCAAAAGGCAGCCAAAATCCAGCCCACCTCCGGGAGAATCTCAAGAGCAGGGGGTGGAGCAAGCCAGGCCTCAAACCACGAGAAGCTCCAGCCCAAAAGGCAGCCAAATGCAGCCCACATCCGGGAGAATCTCAAGAGCAGGGGGTGGAGCAAGCCAGGCCTCAAACCACGAGAAGCTCCAGCACAAAAGGCAGCCAAAATGCAGCCCACATCCGGGAGAATCTCAAGAGCAGGGGGTGGAGCAAGCCAGGCCTCAAACCACGAGAAGGTCCAGCCCAAGAATCAGCCAAAATGCAGCCCACATCCGGGAGAATCTCAAGAGCAGGGGGTGGAACAAGCCAGACCTCAAACCACGAGAAGCTCCAGCCCAAAAGGCAGCCAAAATGCAGCCCACCTCCGGGAGAATCTCAAGAGCAGGGGGTGGAGCAAGCCAGGCCTCAAACCACGAGAAGCTCCAGCCCAAAAGGCAGCCAAAATGCAGCCCACATCTGGGAGAATATCGAGAGCAGGGGGTGGAGCAAGCCAGGCCTCAAACCACGAGAAGCTCCAGCCCAAAAGGCAGCCAAAATCCAGCCCACATCCGGGAGAATCTCAAGAGCAGGGGGTGGAGGAAGCCAGACCTCAAACCACGAGAAGCTCCAGCCCAAAAGGCAGCCAAAATGCAGCCCATATGCGGGAGAATCTCAAGAGCAGGCGGTGGAGCAAGCCAGGCCTCAAACCACGAGAAGCTCCAGCCCACAAGGCAGCCAAAATCCAGCCCACATCCAGGAGAATCTCAAGAGCAGGGGGTGGAACAAGCCAGGCCCCAAACCTCGAGAAGCTCCAGCCCAAAAGGCAGCCAAAATGCAGCCCACCTCCGGGAGAAACTCAAGAGCAGGGGGTGGAGCAAGCCAGGCCTCAAACCACGAGAAGCTCCAGCCGAAAAGTCAGCCAAAATGCAGCCCACATCCAGGAGAATCTCAAGAGCAGGGGGTGGAGCAAGCCAGGCCTCAAACCACGAGAAGCTCCAGCCGAAAAGTCAGCCAAAATGCAGCCCACATCCAGGAGAATCTCAAGAGCAGGGGGTGGAGCAAGCCAGGCCTCAAACCACGAGAAGCTCCACCCCAAAAGGCAGCCAAAATGCAGCCCACATCCGGGAGAATCTCAAGAGCAGGGGGTTGAGCAAGCCAGGCCTCAAACCACGAGAAGCTCCAGCCGAAAAGTCAGCCAAAATGCAGCCCACATCCAGGAGAATCTCAAGAGCAGGGGGTGGAGCAAGCCAGGCCTCAAACCACGAGAAGCTCCAGCCCAAAAGGCAGCCAAAATGCAGCCCACATCCGGGAGAATCTCAAGAGCAGGGGGTGGAGCAAGCCAGGCCTCAAACCACGAGAAGCTCCAGCCCAAAAGGCAGCCAAAATGCAGCCCACATCCGGGAGAATCTCAAGAGCAGGGGGTGGAGCAAGCCAGGCCTCAAACCACGAGAAGCTCCAGCCCAAAAGGCAGCCAAAATGCAGCCCACCTCCGGGAGAATCTCAAGAGCAGGGGGTGGAGCAAGCCAGGCCTCAAACCACGAGAAGCTCCAGCCCAAAAGGCAGCCAAAATGCAGCCCACATCTGGGAGAATATCGAGAGCAGGGGGTGGAGCAAGCCAGGCCTCAAACCACGAGAAGCTCCAGCCCAAAAGGCAGCCAAAATCCAGCCCACATCCGGGAGAATCTCAAGAGCAGGGGGTGGAGCAAGCCAGGCCTCAAACCACGAGAAGCTCCAGCCCACAAGGCAGCCAAAATGCAGCCCACATCCGGGAGAATCTCAAGAGCAGGGGGTGGAGCAAGCCAGGCCTCAAACCACGAGAAGCTCCAGCCCACAAGGCAGCCAAAATCCAGCCCACATCCAGGAGAATCTCAAGAGCAGGGGGTGGAACAAGCCAGGCCCCAAACCTCGAGAAGCTCCAGCCCAAAAGGCAGCCAAAATGCAGCCCACATCCGGGAGAATCTCAAGAGCAGGGGGTGGAGCAAGCCAGGCCTCAAACCACGAGAAGCTCCAGCCCAAAAGGCAGCCAAAATCCAGCCCACCTCCGGGAGAATCTCAAGAGCAGGGGGTGGAGCAAGCCAGGCCTCAAACCACGAGAAGCTCCAGCCCAAAAGGCAGCCAAATGCAGCCCACATCCGGGAGAATCTCAAGAGCAGGGGGTGGAGCAAGCCAGGCCTCAAACCACGAGAAGCTCCAGCACAAAAGGCAGCCAAAATGCAGCCCACATCCGGGAGAAGCTCAAGAGCAGGGGGTGGAGCAAGCCAGGCCTCAAACCACGAGAAGGTCCAGCCCAAGAATCAGCCAAAATGCAGCCCACATCCGGGAGAATCTCAAGAGCAGGGGGTGGAACAAGCCAGACCTCAAACCACGAGAAGCTCCAGCCCAAAAGGCAGCCAAAATGCAGCCCACCTCCGGGAGAATCTCAAGAGCAGGGGGTGGAGCAAGCCAGGCCTCAAACCACGAGAAGCTCCAGCCCAAAAGGCAGCCAAAATGCAGCCCACATCCGGGAGAATATCAAGAGCAGGGGGTGGAGCAAGCCAGGCCTCAAACCACGAGAAGCTCCAGCCCAAAAGGCAGCCAAAATCCAGCCCACATCCAGGAGAATCTCAAGAGCAGGGGGTGGAACAAGCCAGGCCCCAAACCTCGAGAAGCTCCAGCCCAAAAGGCAGCCAAAATGCAGCCCACCTCCGGGAGAAACTCAAGAGCAGGGGGTGGAGCAAGCCAGGCCTCAAACCACGAGAAGCTCCAGCCGAAAAGTCAGCCAAAATGCAGCCCACATCCAGGAGAATCTCAAGAGCAGGGGGTGGAGCAAGCCAGGCCTCAAACCACGAGAAGCTCCAGCCGAAAAGTCAGCCAAAATGCAGCCCACATCCAGGAGAATCTCAAGAGCAGGGGGTGGAGCAAGCCAGGCCTCAAACCACGAGAAGCTCCACCCCAAAAGGCAGCCAAAATGCAGCCCACATCCGGGAGAATCTCAAGAGCAGGGGGTTGAGCAAGCCAGGCCTCAAACCACGAGAAGCTCCAGCCGAAAAGTCAGCCAAAATGCAGCCCACATCCAGGAGAATCTCAAGAGCAGGGGGTGGAGCAAGCCAGGCCTCAAACCACGAGAATCTCCAGCCCAAGAATCAGCCAAAATGCAGCCCACATCCGGGAGAATCTCAAGAGCAGGGGGTGGAGCAAGCCAGGCCTCAAACCACGAGAAGCTCCAGCCCAAAAGGCAGCCAAAATGCAGCCCACATCTGGGAGAATATCGAGAGCAGGGGGTGGAGCAAGCCAGGCCTCAAACCACGAGAAGCTCCAGCCCAAAAGGCAGCCAAAATCCAGCCCACATCCGGGAGAATCTCAAGAGCAGGGGGTGGAGGAAGCCAGACCTCAAACCACGAGAAGCTCCAGCCCAAAAGGCAGCCAAAATGCAGCCCACATCCGGGAGAATCTCAAGAGCAGGGGGTGGAGCAAGCCAGGCCTCAAACCACGAGAAGCTCCAGCCCACAAGGCAGCCAAAATCCAGCCCACATCCAGGAGAATCTCAAGAGCAGGGGGTGGAACAAGCCAGGCCCCAAACCTCGAGAAGCTCCAGCCCAAAAGGCAGCCAAAATGCAGCCCACCTCCGGGAGAAACTCAAGAGCAGGGGGTGGAGCAAGCCAGGCCTCAAACCACGAGAAGCTCCAGCCGAAAAGTCAGCCAAAATGCAGCCCACATCCAGGAGAATCTCAAGAGCAGGGGGTGGAGCAAGCCAGGCCTCAAACCACGAGAAGCTCCAGCCGAAAAGTCAGCCAAAATGCAGCCCACATCCAGGAGAATCTCAAGAGCAGGGGGTGGAGCAAGCCAGGCCTCAAACCACGAGAAGCTCCACCCCAAAAGGCAGCCAAAATGCAGCCCACATCCGGGAGAATCTCAAGAGCAGGGGGTTGAGCAAGCCAGGCCTCAAACCACGAGAAGCTCCAGCCGAAAAGTCAGCCAAAATGCAGCCCACATCCAGGAGAATCTGAAGAGCAGGGGGTGGAGCAAGCCAGGCCTCAAACCACGAGAATCTCCAGCCCAAGAATCAGCCAAAATGCAGCCCACATCCGGGAGAATCTCAAGAGCAGGGGGTGGAGCAAGCCAGGCCTCAAACCACGAGAAGCTCCAGCACAAAAGGCAGCCAAAATGCAGCCCACCTCCGGGAGAATATCAAGAGCAGGCGGTGGAGCAAGGCAGGCCTCAAACCACGAGAAGCTCCAGCCCAAAAGGCAGCCAAAATGCAGCCCACATCCGGGAGAATCTCAAGAGCAGGGGATGGAGCAAGCCAGGCCTCAAACCACGAGAAGCTCCAGCCCAAAAGGCAGCCAAAATGCAGCCCACATCCGGGAGAATCTCAAGAGCAGGGGGTGGAGCAAGCCAGGCCTCAAACCACGAGAAGCTCCAGCCCAAAAGGCAGCCAAAATGCAGCCCACCTCCGGGAGAATCTCAAGAGAAGGGGGTGGAGCAAGCCAGGCCTCAAACCACGAGAAGCTCCAGCCCAAAAGGCAGCCAAAATGCAGCCCACATCCGGGAGAATCTCAAGAGCAGGGGGTTGAGCAAGCCAGGCCTCAAACCACGAGAAGCTCCAGCCCAAAAGGCAGCCAAAATGCAGCCCACATCCGGGAGAATCTCAAGAGCAGGGGGTGGAGCAAGCCAGGCCTCAAACCACAAGAAGCTCCAGCCCAAAAGGCAGCCAAAATCCAGCCCACCTCCGGGAGAATCTCAAGAGCAGGGGGTGGAGCAAGCCAGGTCTCAAACCACGAGAAGCTCCAGCCCAAAATGCAGCCAAAATGCAGCCCACCTCCGGGAGATTCTCAAGAGCAGGGGTTGGAGCAAGCCAGGCCTCAAACCACGAGAAGCTCCAGCCCAAAATTCAGCCAAATGCAGCCCACATCCGGGAGAATCTCAAGAGCAGGGGGTGGAGCAAGCCAGGCCTCAAAACACGAGAAGCTCCAGCCCAAAAGGCAGCCAAAATGCAGCCCACATCCGGGAGAATCTCAAGAGCAGGGGGTGGAGCAAGCCAGGCCTCAAACCACGAGAAGGTCCAGCCCAAGAATCAGCCAAAATGCAGCCCACCTCCGGGAGAATCTCAAGAGCAGGGGGTGGAGCAAGCCAGGCCTCAAACCACGAGAAGCTCCAGCCCAACAGGCAGCCAAAATGCAGCCCACATCTGGGAGAATATCGAGAGCAGGGGGTGGAGCAAGCCAGGCCTCAAACCACGAGAATCTCCAGCCCAAGAATCAGCCAAAATGCAGCCCACCTCCGGGAGAATCTCAAGAGCAGGGGGTGGAGCAAGCCAGGCCTCAAACCTCGAGAAGCTCCAGCCCAAAATGAAGCCAAAATGCAGCCCACCTCCGGGAGAATATCGAGAGCAGGGGGTGGAGCAAGCCAGGCCTCAAACCTCGAGAAGCTCCAGCCCAAATTGAAGCCAAAATGCAGCCCACATCCAGGAGAATATCGAGAGCAGGGGGTGGAGCAAGCCAGGCCTCAAACCACGAGAAGCTCCAGCCCAAGAATCAGCCAAAATGCAGCCCACATCCGGGAGAATCTCAAGAGCAGGGGGTGGAGCAAGCCAGGCCTCAAACCTCGAGAAACTCCAGCCCAAATTGAAGCCAAAATGCAGCCCACATCCAGGAGAATCTCAAGAGCAGGGGTTGGAGCAATGCAGGCCTCAAACCACGAGAAGCTCCAGCCCAAAAGTCAGCCAAAATGCAGCCCACATGCGGGAGAATCTCAAGAGCGGGGGGTGGAGCAAGCCAGGCCTCAAACCACGAGAAGCTCCAGCCCAAATGCAGCCAAAATGCAGCCCACCTCCGGGAGAATCTCAAGAGCAGGGGGTGGAGCAAGCCAGGCCTCAAACCACGAGAAGCTCCAGCCCAAAAGGCAGCCAAAATGCAGCCCACATCCGGGAGAATCTCAAGAGCAGGGGGTGGAGCAAGCCAGGCCTCAAACCACGAGAAGCTCCAGCCCAAAATGCAGCCAAAATGCAGCCCACATCCGGGAGAATCTCAAGAGCAGGGGGTGGAGCAAGCCAGGCCTCAAACCACGAGAAGCTCCAGCCCAAAAGGCAGCCAAATCCAGCCCACATCCGGGAGAATCTCAAGAGCAGGGGGTGGAGCAAGCCAGGCCTCAAACCACGAGAAGCTCCAGCCCAAAAGGCAGCCAAAATGCAGCCCACATCCGGGAGAATCTCAAGAGCAGGGGGTGGAGCAAGCCAGGCCTCAAACCACGAGAAGCTCCAGCCCAAAAGGCAGCCAAAATGCAGCCCACATCCGGGAGAATCTCAAGAGCAGGGGGTGGAGCAAGCCAGGCCTCAAACCACGAGAAGCTCCAGCCCAAAAGGCAGCCAAAATCCAGCCCACATCCGGGAGAATCTCAAGAGCAGGGGGTGGAGCAAGCCAGGCCTCAAACCACGAGAAGCTCCAGCCCAAAAGGCAGCCAAAATGCAGCCCACATCGGGGAGAATATGAAGAGCAGAGGGTGGAGCAAGCCAGGCCTCAAACCACGAGAAGCTCCAGCCCAAAACGCAGCCAAAATGCAGCCCACATCTGGGAGAATCTCAAGAGCAGGGGGTGGACAAAGCCAGGCCTCAAACAACGAGAATCTCCAGCCCAAAAGGCAGCCAAAATGCAGCCCACATCCGGGACATTCTCAAGAGCAGGGGGTGGAGCAAGCCTGGCCTCAAACCACGAGAAGCTCCAGCCCAAAAGGCAGCCAAAATGCAGCCCACCTCCGGGAGAATCTCAAGAGCAGGGGTTGGAGCAAGCCAGGCCTCAAACCACGAGAAGCTCCAGCCCAAAATGCAGCCAAAATGCAGCCCACATCCGGGAGATTCTCAAAAGCAGGGGGTGGAGCAAGCCAGGCCTCAAACCACGAGAAGCTCCAGCCCAAAAGGCAGCCAAAATCCAGCCCACATGCGGGAGAATCTCAAGAGCAGGGGGTGGAGCAAGCCAGGCCTCAAACCACGAGAAGCTCCAGCCCAAAAGGCAGCCAAAATGCAGCCCACCTCCGGGAGAATCTCAAGAGCAGGGGGTGGAGCAAGCCAGGCCTCAAACCACGAGAAGCTCCAGCCCAAAAGGCAGCCAAAATGCAGCCCACATCCGGGAGAATCTCAAGAGCAGGGTGTTGAGTAAGCCAGGCCTCAAACCACGAGAAGCTCCAGCCCAAAAGGCAGCCAAAATGCAGCCCACATCCGGGAGAATCTCAAGAGCAGGGGGTGGAGCAAGAAGGGCCTCAAACCACGAGAAGCTCCAGCCCAAAAGGCAGCCAAAATCCAGCCCACATCCGGGAGAATCTCAAGAGCAGGGGGTGGAGCAAGCCAGGCCTCAAACCACGAGAAGCTCCAGCCCAAAAGGCAGCGAAAATGCAGCCCACATCTGGAAGAATCTCAAGAGCAGGGGGTGGAGCAAGCCAGGCCTCAAACCACGAGAAGCTCCAGCCCAAACGGCAGCCAAATGCAGCCCACATCCGGGAGAATCTCAAGAGCAGGGGGTGGAGCAAGCCAGGCCTCAAACCACGAGAAGCTCCATCCCAAAAGGCAGCCAAAATGCAGCCCACATCCGGGAGAATCTCAAGAGCAGGGGGTGGAGCAAGCCAGGCCCCAAACCACGAGAAGCTCCAGCCCAAAAGGCAGCCAAAATGCAGCCCACATCCGGGAGAATCTCAAGAGCAGGGGGTGGAGCAAGCCAGGCCTCAAACCACGAGAAGCTCCAGCCAAAAAGGCAGCCAAAACGCAGCCCACATCGGGGAGAATATGAAGAGCAGGGGGTGGAGCAAGCCAGGCCTCAAACCATGAGAAGCTCCAGCCCGAAAGGCAGCAAAAATGCAGCCCACATCCGGGAGATTCTCAAGAGCAGGGGGTGGAGCAAGCCAGGCCCCAAACCACGAGAAGCTCCAGCCCAAAAGGCAGCCAAAATCCAGCCCACATCCGGGAGAATCTCAAGAGCAGGGGGTGGAGCAAGCCAGGCTTCAAACCACGAGAAGCTCCAGCCCAAAATGCAGCCAAAATGCAGCCCACATCCGGGAGAATCTCAAGAGCAGGGGGTGGAGCAAGTCAGGCCTCAAACCACGAGAAGCTCCAGCCCAAAAGGCAGGCAAAATGCAGCCCACATCCGGGAGAATCTCAAGAGCAGGGGGTGGAGCAAGCCAGGCCGCAAACCACGAGAAGCTCCAGCCCAAAATCAGCCAAAATCCAGCCCACATCTGGGAGAATCTCAAGAGCAGGGGGTGGAGCAAGCCAGGCCTCAAACCTCGAGAAGCTCCAGCCCAAAACGCAGCCAAAATGCAGCCCACATCTGGGAGAATCTCAAGAGCAGGGGGTGGACAAAGCCAGGCCTCAAACAACGAGAATCTCCAGCCCAAAAGGCAGCCAAAATACAGCCCACATCCGGGACATTCTCAAGAGCAGGGGGTGGAGCAAGCCTGGCCTCAAACCACGAGAAGCTCCAGCCCAAAAGGCAGCCAAAATGCAGCCCACCTCCGGGAGAATCTCAAGAGCAGGGTTTGGAGCAAGCCAGGCCTCAAACCACGAGAAGCTCCAGCCCAAAAGGCAGCCAAAATGCAGCCCACATCCGGGAGAATCTCAAGAGCAGGGGGTTGAGCAAGCCAGGCCTCAAACCACGAGAAGCTCCAGCCCAAAAGGCAGGCAAAATGCAGCCCACATCTGGGAGAATCTCAAGAGCAGGGGGTGGAGCAAGCCAGGCCTCAAACCACGAGAAGCTCCAGCCCAAAATCAGCCAAAATCCAGCCCACATCTGGGAGAATCTCAAGAGCAGGGGGTGGAGCAAGCCAGGCCTCAAACCTCGAGAAGCTCCAGCCCAAAACGCAGCCAAAATGCAGCCCACATCTGGGAGAATCTCAAGAGCAGGGGGTGGACAAAGCCAGGCCTCAAACAACGAGAATCTCCAGCCCAAAAGGCAGCCAAAATGCAGCCCACATCCGGGAGAATCTCAAGAGCAGGGGGTGGAGCAAGCCTGGCCTCAAACCACGAGAAGCTCCAGCCCAAAAGGCAGCCAAAATGCAGCCCACCTCCGGGAGAATCTCAAGAGCAGGGGTTGGAGCAAGCCAGGCCTCAAACCACGAGAAGCTCCAGCCCAAAAGGCAGCCAAAATGCAGCCCACATCCGGGAGAATCTCAAGAGCAGGGGGTTGAGCAAGCCAGGCCTCAAACCACGAGAAGCTCCAGCCCAAAAGGCAGCCAAAATGCAGCCCACATCCGGGAGAATCTCAAGAGCAGGGGGTGGAGCAAGCCAGGCCTCAAACCACGAGAATCTCCAGCCCAAGAATCAGCCAAAATGCAGCCCACCTCCGGGAGAATCTCAAGAGCAGGTGGTGGAGCAAGCCAGGCCTCAAACCTCGAGAAGCTCCAGCCCAAAATGAAGCCAAAATGCAGCCCACCTCCGGGAGAATATCGAGAGCAGGGGGTGGAGCAAGCCAGGCCTCAAACCTCGAGAAGCTCCAGCCCAAATTGAAGCCAAAATGCAGCCCACATCCAGGAGAATATCGAGAGCAGGGGGTGGAGCAAGGCAGGCCTCAAACCACGAGAAGCTCCAGCCCAAGAATCAGCCAAAATGCAGCCCACATCCGGGAGAATCTCAAGAGCAGGGGGTGGAGCAAGCCAGGCCTCAAACCACGAGAAGCTCCAGCCCAAAAGGCAGCCAAAATCCAGCCAACATCCGGGAGAATCTCAAGAGCAGGGGGTGGAGCAAGCCAGGCCTCAAACCTCGAGAAGCTCCAGCCCAAATTGAAGCCAAAATGCAGCCCACATCCAGGAGAATCTCAAGAGCAGGGGTTGGAGCAATGCAGGCCTCAAACCACGAGAAGCTCCAGCCCAAAAGTCAGCCAAAATGCAGCCCACATGCGGGAGAATCTCAAGAGCGGGGGGTGGAGCAAGCCAGGCCTCAAACCACGAGAAGCTCCAGCCCAAATGCAGCCAAAATGCAGCCCACCTCCGGGAGAATCTCAAGAGCAGGGGGTGGAGCAAGCCAGGCCTCAAACCACGAGAAGCTCCAGCCCAAAAGGCAGCCAAAATGCAGCCCACATCCGGGAGAATCTCAAGAGCAGGGGGTGGAGCAAGCCAGGCCTCAAACCACGAGAAGCTCCAGCCCAAAAAGCAGCCAAAATGCAGCCCACATCCGGGAGAATCTCAAGAGCAGGGGGTGGAGCAAGCCAGGCCTCAAACCACGAGAAGCTCCAGCCCAAAAGGCAGCCAAAATGCAGCCCACATCCGGGAGAATCTCAAGAGCAGGGGGTGGAGCAAGCCAGGCCTCAAACCACGAGAAGCTCCAGCCCAAAATGCAGCCAAAATGCAGCCCACATCCGGGAGAATCTCAAGAGCAGGGGGTGGAGCAAGCCAGGCCTCAAACCACGAGAAGCTCCAGCCCAAAAGGCAGCCAAAATCCAGCCCACATCCGGGAGAATCTCAAGAGCAGGGGGTGGAGCAAGCCAGGCCTCAAACCACGAGAAGCTCCAGCCCAAAAGGCAGCCAAAATGCAGCCCACATGGGGGAGAATATGAAGAGCAGAGGGTGGAGCAAGCCAGGCCTCAAACCTCGAGAAGCTCCAGCCCAAAACGCAGCCAAAATGCAGCCCACATCTGGGAGAATCTCAAGAGCAGGGGGTGGAGCAAGCCAGGCCTCAAACCTCGAGAAGCTCCAGCCCAAATTGAAGCCAAAATGCAGCCCACATCCGGGAGAATCTCAAGAGCAGGGGTTGGAGCAATGCAGGCCTCAAACCACGAGAAGCTCCAGCCCAAAAGTCAGCCAAAATGCAGCCCACATGCGGGAGAATCTCAAGAGCGGGGGGTGGAGCAAGCCAGGCCTCAAACCACGAGAAGCTCCAGCCCAAATGCAGCCAAAATGCAGCCCACCTCCGGGAGAATCTCAAGAGCAGGGGGTGGAGCAAGCCAGGCCTCAAACCACGAGAAGCTCCAGCCCAAAAGGCAGCCAAAATGCAGCCCACATCCGGGAGAATCTCAAGAGCAGGGGGTGGAGCAAGCCAGGCCTCAAACCACGAGAAGCTCCAGCCCAAAAAGCAGCCAAAATGCAGCCCACATCCGGGAGAATCTCAAGAGCAGGGGGTGGAGCAAGCCAGGCCTCAAACCACGAGAAGCTCCAGCCCAAAAGGCAGCCAAAATGCAGCCCACATCCGGGAGAATCTCAAGAGCAGGGGGTGGAGCAAGCCAGGCCTCAAACCACGAGAAGCTCCAGCCCAAAATGCAGCCAAAATGCAGCCCACATCCGGGAGAATCTCAAGAGCAGGGGGTGGAGCAAGCCAGGCCTCAAACCACGAGAAGCTCCAGCCCAAAAGGCAGCCAAAATCCAGCCCACATCCGGGAGAATCTCAAGAGCAGGGGGTGGAGCAAGCCAGGCCTCAAACCACGAGAAGCTCCAGCCCAAAAGGCAGCCAAAATGCAGCCCACATCGGGGAGAATATGAAGAGCAGAGGGTGGAGCAAGCCAGGCCTCAAACCTCGAGAAGCTCCAGCCCAAAACGCAGCCAAAATGCAGCCCACATCTGGGAGAATCTCAAGAGCAGGGGGTGGACAAAGCCAGGCCTCAAACAACGAGAATCTCCAGCCCAAAAGGCAGCCAAAATGCAGCCCACATCCGGGACATTCTCAAGAGCAGGGGGTGGAGCAAGCCTGGCCTCAAACCACGAGAAGCTCCAGCCCAAAAGGCAGCCAAAATGCAGCCCACCTCCGGGAGAATCTCAAGAGCAGGGGTTGGAGCAAGCCAGGCCTCAAACCACGAGAAGCTCCAGCCCAAAATGCAGCCAAAATGCAGCCCACATCCGGGAGAATCTCAAGAGCAGGGGGTGGAGCAAGCCAGGCCTCAAACCACGAGAAGCTCCAGCCCAAAAGGCAGCCAAAATCCAGCCCACATCCGGGAGAATCTCAAGAGCAGGGGGTGGAGCAAGCCAGGCCTCAAACCACGAGAAGCTCCAGCCCAAAAGGCAGCCAAAATGCAGCCCACCTCCAGGAGAATCTCAAGAGCAGGGGGTGGAGCAAGCCAGGCCTCAAACCACGAGAAGCTCCAGCCCAAAAGGCAGCCAAAATGCAGCCCACATCCGGGAGAATCTCAAGAGCAGGGTGTTGAGTAAGCCAGGCCTCAAACCACGAGAAGCTCCAGCCCAAAAGGCAGCCAAAATGCAGCCCACATCCGGGAGAATCTCAAGAGCAGGGGGTGGAGCAAGAAGGGCCTCAAACCACGAGAAGCTCCAGCCCAAAAGGCAGCCAAAATCCAGCCCACATCCGGGAGAATCTCAAGAGCAGGGGGTGGAGCAAGCCAGGCCTCAAACCACGAGAAGCTCCAGCCCAAAAGGCAGCGAAAATGCAGCCCACATCTGGAAGAATCTCAAGAGCAGGGGGTGGAGCAAGCCAGGCCTCAAACCACGAGAAGCTCCAGCCCAAACGGCAGCCAAATGCAGCCCACATCCGGGAGAATCTCAAGAGCAGGGGGTGGAGCAAGCCAGGCCTCAAACCACGAGAAGCTCCATCCCAAAAGGCAGCCAAAATCCAGCCCACATCCGGGAGAATCTCAAGAGCAGGGGGTGGAGCAAGCCAGGCCTCAAACCACGAGAAGCTCCAGCCCAAAAGGCAGCCAAAATGCAGCCCACCTCCAGGAGAATCTCAAGAGCAGGGGGTGGAGCAAGCCAGGCCTCAAACCACGAGAAGCTCCAGCCCAAAAGGCAGCCAAAATGCAGCCCACATCCGGGAGAATCTCAAGAGCAGGGTGTTGAGTAAGCCAGGCCTCAAACCACGAGAAGCTCCAGCCCAAAAGGCAGCCAAAATGCAGCCCACATCCGGGAGAATCTCAAGAGCAGGGGGTGGAGCAAGAAGGGCCTCAAACCACGAGAAGCTCCAGCCCAAAAGGCAGCCAAAATCCAGCCCACATCCGGGAGAATCTCAAGAGCAGGGGGTGGAGCAAGCCAGGCCTCAAACCACGAGAAGCTCCAGCCCAAAAGGCAGCGAAAATGCAGCCCACATCTGGAAGAATCTCAAGAGCAGGGGGTGGAGCAAGCCAGGCCTCAAACCACGAGAAGCTCCAGCCCAAACGGCAGCCAAATGCAGCCCACATCCGGGAGAATCTCAAGAGCAGGGGGTGGAGCAAGCCAGGCCTCAAACCACGAGAAGCTCCATCCCAAAAGGCAGCCAAAATCCAGCCCACATCCGGGAGAATCTCAAGAGCAGGGGGTGGAGCAGGCCAGGCCCCAAACCACGAGAAGCTCCAGCCCAAAAGGCAGCCAAAATGCAGCCCACATCCGGGAGAATCTCAAGAGCAGGGGGTGGAGCAAGCCAGGCCTCAAACCACGAGAAGCTCCAGCCAAAAAGGCAGCCAAAACGCAGCCCACATCGGGGAGAATATGAAGAGCAGGGGGTGGAGCAAGCCAGGCCTCAAACCATGAGAAGCTCCAGCCCGAAAGGCAGCAAAAATGCAGCCCACATCCGGGAGATTCTCAAGAGCAGGGGGTGGAGCAAGCCAGGCCTCAAACCACGAGAAGCTCCAGCCCAAAAGGCAGCCAAAATCCAGCCCACATCCGGGAGAATCTCAAGAGCAGGGGGTGGAGCAAGCCAGGCTTCAAACCACGAGAAGCTCCAGCCCAAAATGCAGCCAAAATGCAGGCCACATCCGGGAGAATCTCAAGAGCAGGGGGTGGAGCAAGTCAGGCCTCAAACCACGAGAAGCTCCAGCCCAAATGGCAGGCAAAATGCAGCCCACATCTGGGAGAATCTCAAGAGCAGGGGGTGGAGCAAGCCAGGCCTCAAACCACGAGAAGCTCCAGCCCAAAATCAGCCAAAATCCAGCCCACATCTGGGAGAATCTCAAGAGCAGGGGGTGGAGCAAGCCAGGCCTCAAACCTCGAGAAGCTCCAGCCCAAAACGCAGCCAAAATGCAGCCCACATCTGGGAGAATCTCAAGAGCAGGGGGTGGACAAAGCCAGGCCTCAAACAACGAGAATCTCCAGCCCAAAAGGCAGCCAAAATGCAGCCCACATCCGGGAGAATCTCAAGAGCAGGGGGTGGACAAAGCCAGGCCTCAAACAACGAGAATCTCCAGCCCAAAAGGCAGCCAAAATGCAGCCCACATCCGGGACATTCTCAAGAGCAGGGGGTGGAGCAAGCCTGGCCTCAAACCACGAGAAGCTCCAGCCCAAAAGGCAGCCAAAATGCAGCCCACCTCCGGGAGAATCTCAAGAGCAGGGGTTGGAGCAAGCCAGGCCTCAAACCACGAGAAGCTCCAGCCCAAAAGGCAGCCAAAATGCAGCCCACATCCGGGAGAATCTCAAGAGCAGGGGGTTGAGCAAGCCAGGCCTCAAACCACGAGAAGCTCCAGCCCAAAAGGCAGCCAAAATGCAGCCCACATCCGGGAGAATCTCAAGAGCAGGGGGTGGAGCAAGCCAGGCCTCAAACCACCAGAAGCTCCAGCCCAATAGGCAGCCAAAATGCAGCCCACATCCGGGAGATTCTCAAGAGCAGGGGGTGGAGCAAGCCAGGCCTCAAACCACGAGAAGCTCCAGCCCAAAAGGCAGCCAAAATGCAGCCCACATCCGGGAGAATCTCAAGAGCAGGGGGTGGAGCAAGCCAGGCCTCAAACCACGAGAAGCTCCAGCCCAAAAGGCAGCCAAAATGCAGCCCACCTCCGGGAGAATCTCAAGAGCAGGGGGTGGAGCAAGCCAGGCCTCAAACCACGAGAAGCTCCAGCCCAAAAGGCAGCCAAAATGCAGCCCACATCCGGGAGAATCTCAAGAGCAGGGTGTTGAGTAAGCCAGGCCTCAAACCACGAGAAGCTCCAGCCCAAAAGGCAGCCAAAATGCAGCCCACATCCGGGAGAATCTCAAGAGCAGGGGGTGGAGCAAGAAGGGCCTCAAACCACGAGAACCTCCAGCCCAAAAGGCAGCCAAAATGCAGCCCACATCCGGGAGAATCTCAAGAGCAGGGGGTGGAGCAAGGCAGGCCTCAAACCACGAGAAGCTCCAGCCCAAAAGGCAGCGAAAATGCAGCCCACATCTGGAAGAATCTCAAGAGCAGGGGGTGGAGCAAGCCAGGCCTCAAACCACGAGAAGCTCCAGCCCAAACGGCAGCCAAATGCAGCCCACATCCGGGAGAATCTCAAGAGCAGGGGGTGGAGCAAGCCAGGCCTCAAACCACGAGAAGCTCCAGCCCAAAAGGCAGCCAAAATGCAGCCCACATCCGGGAGAATCTCAAGAGCAGGGGGTGGAGCAAGCCAGGCCCCAAACCACGAGAAGCTCCAGCCCAAAAGGCAGCCAAAATGCAGCCCACATCCGGGAGAATCTCAAGAGCAGGGGGTGGAGCAAGCCAGGCCTCAAACCACGAGAAGCTCCAGCCCAAAAGGCAGCCAAAATGCAGCCCACATCCGGGAGAATCTCAAGAGCAGGGGGTGGAACAAGCCAGGCCTCAAACCACGAGAAGCTCCAGCCCAACAGGCAGCCAAAATGCAGCCCACCTCCGGGAGAAGCTCAAGAGCAGGGGGTGGAGCAAGCCAGGCCTCAAACCACGAGAAGCTCCAGCCCAAAATCAGCCAAAATCCAGCCCACATCTGGGAGAATCTCAAGAGCAGGGGGTGGAGCAAGCCAGGCCTCAAACCACGAGAAGCTCCAGCCAAAAAGGCAGCCAAAACGCAGCCCACATCGGGGAGAATATGAAGAGCAGGGGGTGGAGCAAGCCAGGCCTCAAACCATGAGAAGCTCCAGCCCAAAAGGCAGCAAAAATGCAGCCCACATCCGGGAGATTCTCAAGAGCAGGGGGTGGAGCAAGCCAGGCCTCAAACCACGAGAAGCTCCAGCCCAAAAGGCAGCCAAAATCCAGCCCACATCCGGGAGAATCTCAAGAGCAGGGGGTGGAGCAAGCCAGGCTTCAAACCACGAGAAGCTCCAGCCCAAAATGCAGCCAAAATGCAGCCCACATCCGGGAGAATCTCAAGAGCAGGGGGTGGAGCAAGTCAGGCCTCAAACCACGAGAAGCTCCAGCCCAAAAGGCAGGCAAAATGCAGCCCACATCTGGGAGAATCTCAAGAGCAGGGGGTGGAGCAAGCCAGGCCTCAAACCACGAGAAGCTCCAGCCCAAAACGCAGCCAAAATGCAGCCCACATCCGGGAGAATCTCAAGAGCAGGGGGTGGAGCAAGCCAGGCCTCAAACCACGAGAAGCTCCAGCCCAAAAGGCAGCCAAAATCCAGCCCACCTCCGGGAGAATCTCAAGAGCAGGGGGTGGAGCAAGCCAGGCCTCAAACCACGAGAAGCTCCAGCCCAAAAGGCAGCCAAAATGCAGCCCACATCCGGGAGAATCTCAAGAGCAGGGGGTGGAGCAAGCCAGGCCTCAAACCACGAGAAGCTCCAGCCCAAAAGGCAGCCAAAATGCAGCCCACCTCCGGGAGAATCTCAAGAGCAGGGGGTGGAGCAAGCCAGGCCTCAAACCACGAGAAGCTCCAGCCCAAAAGGCAGCCAAAATGCAGCCCACATCCGGGAGAATCTCAAGAGCAGGGGGTGGAGCAAGCCAGGCCTCAAATCACGAGAAGCTCCAGCCCAAAAGGCAGCCAAAATGCAGGCCACCTCCGGGAGAATCTCAAGAGCAGGGGGTGGAGCAAGCCAGGCCTCAAACCACGAGAAGCTCCAGCCCAAAAGGCAGCCAAAATGCAGCCCACATCCCAAAGAATCTCAAGAGCAGGGGGTGGAGCAAGCCAGGCCTCAAACCACGAGAAGCTCCATCCCAAAAGGCAGCCAAAATGCAGCCCACCTACGGGAGAATCTCAAGAGCAGGGGGTGGAGCAAGCCAGGCCTCAAACCACGAGAAGCTCCAGCCCAAAAGGCAGCCAAAATGCAGCCCACATCCGGGAGAATCTCAAGAGCAGGGGGTGGAGCAAGCCAGGCCCCAAACCACGAGAAGCCCCAGCCCAAAAGGCAGCCAAAATCCAGCCCACATCCGGGAGAATCTCAAGAGCAGGGGGTGGAGCAAGCCAGGCCTCAAACCACGAGAAGCTCCAGCCCAAAAGGCAGCCAAAATGCAGCCCACATCCGGGAGAATCTCAAGAGCAGGGGGTGGAGCAAGCCAGGCCTCAAACCACGAGAAGCTCCAGCCCAACAGGCAGCCAAAATGCAGCCCACCTCCGGGAGAAGCTCAAGAGCAGGGGGTGGAGCAAGCCAGGCCTCAAACCACGAGAAGCTCCAGCCCAAAAGGCAGCCAAAATGCAGCCCACCTCCGGGAGAATCTCAAGAGCAGGGGGTGGAGCAAGCCAGGCCTCAAACCACGAGAAGCTCCAGCCCAAAAGGCAGCCAAAATGCAGCCCACATCCGGGAGAATCTCAAGAGCAGGGGGTGGAGCAAGCCAGGCCTCAAATCACGAGAAGCTCCAGCCCAAAAGGCAGCCAAAATGCAGGCCACCTCCGGGAGAATCTCAAGAGCAGGGGGTGGAGCAAGCCAGGCCTCAAACCACGAGAAGCTCCAGCCCAAAAGGCAGCCAAAATGCAGCCCACATCCCAAAGAATCTCAAGAGCAGGGGGTGGAGCAAGCCAGGCCTCAAACCACGAGAAGCTCCAGCCCAAAAGGCAGCCAAAATCCAGCCCACATCCCAAAGAATCTCAAGAGCAGGGGGTGGAGCAAGCCAGGCCTCAAACCACGAGAAGCTCCAGCCCAAAAGGCAGCCAAAATGCAGCCCACATCCGGGAGAATCTCAAGAGCAGGGTGTTGAGTAAGCCAGGCCTCAAACCACGAGAAGCTCCAGCCCAAAAGGCAGCCAAAATGCAGCCCACATCCGGGAGAATCTCAAGAGCAGGGGGTGGAGCAAGAAGGGCCTCAAACCACGAGAACCTCCAGCACAAAAGGCAGCCAAAATCCAGCCCACATCCGGGAGAATCTCAAGAGCAGGGGGTGGAGCAAGCCAGGCCTCAAACCACGAGAAGCTCCAGCCCAAAAGGCAGCGAAAATGCAGCCCACATCTGGAAGAATCTCAAGAGCAGGGGGTGGAGCAAGCCAGGCCTCAAACCACGAGAAGCTCCAGCCCAAACGGCAGCCAAATGCAGCCCACATCCGGGAGAATCTCAAGAGCAGGGGGTGGAGCAAGCCAGGCCTCAAACCACGAGAAGCTCCAGCCCAAAAGGCAGCCAAAATCCAGCCCACATCCGGGAGAATCTCAAGAGCAGGGGGTGGAGCAAGCCAGGCCCCAAACCACGAGAAGTTCCAGCCTAAAAGGCAGCCAAAATGCAGCCCACATCCGGGAGAATCTCAAGAGCAGGGGGTGGAGCAAGCCAGGCCTCAAACCACGAGAAGCTCCAGCCCAAAAGGCAGCCAAAATGCAGCCCACATCCGGGAGAATCTCAAGAGCAGGGGGTGGAGCAAGCCAGGCCTCAAACCACGAGAAGCTCCAGCCCAACAGGCAGCCAAAATGCAGCCCACCTCCGGGAGAAGCTCAAGAGCAGGGGGTGGAGCAAGCCAGGCCTCAAACCACGAGAAGCTCCAGCCCAAAAGGCAGCCAAAATGCAGCCCACCTCCGGGAGAATCTCAAGAGCAGGGGGTGGAGCAAGCCAGGCCTCAAACCACGAGAAGCTCCAGCCCAAAAGGCAGCCAAAATGCAGCCCACATCCGGGAGAATCTCAAGAGCAGGGGGTGGAGCAAGCCAGGCCTCAAACCACGAGAAGCTCCAGCCCAAAAGGCAGCCAAAATGCAGCCCACATCCCAAAGAATCTCAAGAGCAGGGGGTGGAGCAAGCCAGGCCTCAAACCACGAGAAGCTCCAGCCCAAAAGGCAGCCAAAATCCAGCTCACATCCCAAAGAATCTCAAGAGCAGGGGGTGGAGCAAGCCAGGCCTCAAACCACGAGAAGCTCCAGCCCAAAAGGCAGCCAAAATGCAGCCCACATCCAGGAGAATCTCAAGAGCAGGGGGTGGAGCAAGCCAGGCCTCAAACCACGAGAAGCTCCAGCCCAAAAGGCAGCCAAAATCCAGCCCACATCCGGGAGAATCTCAAGAGCAGGGGGTGGAGCAAGCCAGGCCTCAAACCACGAGAAGCTCCAGCCCAAAATGCAGCCAAAATGCAGCCCACATCGGGGAGAATATGAAGAGCAGGGGGTGGAGCAAGCCAGGCCTCAAACCACGAGAAGCTCCAGCCCAAAAGGCAGCCAAAATGCAGCCCACATCCGGGAGAATCTCAAGAGCAGGGGGTGGAGCAAGCCAGGCCTCAAAACACGAGAAGCTCCAGCCCAAAAGGCAGCCAAAATGCAGCCCACATCCGGGAGAATCTCAAGAGCAGGGGGTGGAGCAAGAAGGGCCTCAAACCACGAGAACCTCCAGCACAAAAGGCAGCCAAAATGCAGCCCACCTCCGGGAGAAGCTCAAGAGCAGGGGGTGGAGCAAGCCAGGCCTCAAACCACGAGAAGCTCCAGCCCAAAAGGCAGCCAAAATGCAGCCCACATCTGGAAGAATCTCAAGAGCAGGGGGTGGAGCAAGCCAGGCCTCAAACCACGAGAAGCTCCAGCCCAAACGGCAGCCAAATGCAGCCCACATCCGGGAGAATCTCAAGAGCAGGGGGTGGAGCAAGCCAGGCCTCAAACCACGAGAAGCTCCAGCCCAAAAGGCAGCCAAAATGCAGCCCACATCCGGGAGAATCTCAAGAGCAGGGGGTGGAGCAAGCCAGGCCCCAAACCACGAGAAGCTCCAGCCCAAAAGGCAGCCAAAATGCAGCCCACATCCGGGAGAATCTCAAGAGCAGGGGGTGGAGCAAGCCAGGCCTCAAACCACGAGAAGCTCCAGCCCAAAAGGCAGCCAAAATGCAGCCCACATCCGGGAGAATCTCAAGAGCAGGGGGTGGAGCAAGCCAGGCCTCAAACCACGAGAAGCTCCAGCCCAAAAGGCAGCCAAAATCCAGCCCACATCCCAAAGAATCTCAAGAGCAGGGGGTGGAGCAAGCCAGGCCTCAAACCACGAGAAGCTCCAGCCCAAAAGGCACCCAAAATGCAGCCCACATCCGGGAGAATCTCAAGAGCAGGGGGTGGAGCAAGCCAGGCCTCAAACCACGAGAAGCTCCAGCCCAAAAGGCAGCCAAAATGCAGCCCACATCCAGGAGAATCTCAAGAGCAGGGCGTGGAGAAAGCCAGGCCTCAAACCACGAGAAGGTCCAGCCCAAAAGGCAGCCAAAATCCAGCCCACATCCGGGAGAATCTCAAGAGCAGGGGGTGGACCAAGCCAGGCCTCAAACCACGAGAAGCTCCAGCCCAAAAGGCAGCCAAAATGCAGCCCACATCCGGGAGAATATCAAGGGCAGGGTGTGGAGCAAGCCAGGCCTCAAACCATGAGAAGCTCCAGCCCAAAACGCAGCAAAAATGCAGCGCACATCCGGGAGATTCTCAAGAGCAGGGGGTGGAGCAAGCCAGGCCTCAAACCACGAGAAGCTCCAGCCCAAAAGGCAGCCAAAATGCAGCCCACATCCGGGAGAATATCAAGAGCAGGGGGTGGAGCAAGCCAGGCCTCAAACCACGAGAAGCTCCAGCCCAAAAGACAGCCAAAATGCAGCCCACATCCGGGAGAATCTCAAGAGCAGGGGGTGGAGCAAGCCTGGCCTCAAACCACGAGAAGCTCCAGCCCAAAATGCAGCCAAAATGCAGCCCACATCCAGGAGAATCTCAAGAGCAGGGTTTGGAGCAAACCAGGCCTGAAACCATGAGAAGCTCCAGCCCAAAAGGCACCCAAAATGCAGCCCACATCCGGGAGAATCTCAAGAGCAGGGGGTGGAGCAAGCCAGGCCTCAAACCACGAGAAGCTCCAGCCCAAAAGGCAGCCAAAATGCAGCCCACATCTGGGAGAATCTCAAGAGCAGGGCGTGGAGAAAGCCAGGCCTCAAACCACGAGAAGGTCCAGCCCAAAAGGCAGCCAAAATCCAGCCCACATCCGGGAGAATCTCAAGAGCAGGGGGTGGACCAAGCCAGGCCTCAAACCACGAGAAGCTCCAGCCCAAAAGGCAGCCAAAATCAGCCCACATCCAGGAGAATATCAAGGGCAGAGTGTGGAGCAAGCCAGGCCTCAAACCATGAGAAGCTCCAGCCCAAAACGCAGCAAAAATGCAGCGCACATCCGGGAGATTCTCAAGAGCAGGGGGTGGAGCAAGCCAGGCCTGAAACCACGAGAAGCTCCAGCCCAAAAGGCAGCCAAAATCCAGCCCACATCCGGGAGAATCTCAAGAGCAGGGGGTGGAGCAAGCCAGGCCTCAAACCACGAGAAGCTCCAGCCCAAAAGGCAGCCAAAATGCAGCCCACATCCGGGAGAATCTCAAGAGCAGGGGGTGGAGCAAGCCAGGCCTCAAACCACGAGAAGCTCCAGCCCAAAAGGCAGCCAAAATCCAGCCCACATCTGGGAGAATCTCAAGAGCAGGGGGTGGAGCAAGCCAGGCCTCAAACCACGAGAAGCTCCAGCCCAAAAGGCAGCCAAAATGCAGCCCACATCCGGGAGAATCTCAAGAGCAGGGGGTGGAGCAAGCCAGGCCTCAAACCACGAGAAGCTCCAGCCCAAAAGACAGCCAAAATGCAGCCCACATCCGGGAGAATCTCAAGAGCAGGGGGTGGAGCAAGCCTGGCCTCAAACCACGAGAAGCTCCAGCCCAAAATGCAGCCAAAATGCAGCCCACCTCCAGGAGAATCTCAAGAGCAGGGTTTGCAGCAAACCAGGCCTGAAACCATGAGAAGCTCCAGCCCAAAAGGCACCCAAAATGCAGCCCACATCCGGGAGAATCTCAAGAGCAGGGGGTGGAGCAAGCCAGGCCTCAAACCACGAGAAGCTCCAGCCCAAAAGGCAGCCAAAATGCAGCCCACCTCTGGGAGAATCTCAAGAGCAGGGCGTGGAGAAAGCCAGGCCTCAAACCACGAGAAGGTCCAGCCCAAAAGGCAGCCAAAATGCAGCCCACATCCGGGAGAATCTCAAGAGCAGGGGGTGGACCAAGCCAGGCCTCAAACCACGAGAAGCTCCAGCCCAAAATGCAGCCAAAATGCAGCCCACATCCGGGAGAATATCAAGGGCAGGGTGTGGAGCAAGCCAGGCCTCAAACCACGAGAAGCTCCAGCCCAAAAAGCAGCCAAAATCCAGCCCACATCTGGGAGAATTTCAAGAGCAGGGGGTGGAGCAAGCCAGGCCTCAAACCACGAGAAGCTCCAGCCTAAAAGGCAGCCAAAATGCAGCCCACATCTGGGAGAATTTCAAGAGCAGGGGGTGGAGCAAGCCAGGCCTCAAACCACGAGAAGCTCCAGCCCAAAAGGCAGCCAAAATGCAGCCCACATCTGGGAGAATTTCAAGAGCAGGGGGTGGAGCAAGCCAGGGCTCAAACCACGAGAAGCTCCAGCCCAAAAGGCAGCCAAAATGCAGCCCACATCCCAAAGAATCTCAAGAGCAGGGGGTGGAGCAAGGCAGGCCTCAAACCACGAGAAGCTCCAGCCCAAAAGGCAGCCAAAATGCAGCCCACAACCGGGAGAATATCAAGAGCAGGGGGTCGAGTAAGCCAGGCCTCAAATCACGAGAAGCTCCAGCCCAAAATGCAGCCAAAATCCAGCCCACATCCCAAAGAATCTCAAGAGCAAGGGGTGGAGCAAGCCAGGCCTCAAACCACGAGAAGCTCCAGCCCAAAATGCCGCCAAAATGCAGCCCACATCCGGGAGAATCTCAAGAGCAGGGGGTGGAGTAAGCCAGGCCTCAAACCACGAGAAGCTCCAGCCCAAAAGGCAGCCAAAATGCAGCCCACATCCGGGAGAATCTCAAGAGCGGGGGGTGGAGCAAGCCAGGCCTCAAACCACGAGAAGCTCCAGCCCAAAAGGCAGCCAAAATCCAGCCCACATCTGGGAGAATCTCAAGAGCAGGGGGTGGAGCAAGCCAGGCCTCAAACCACGAGAAGCTCCAGCCCAAAAGGCAGCCAAAATGCAGCCCACATCCGGGAGAATCTCAAGAGCAGGGGGTGGAGCAAGCCAGGCCTCAAACCACGAGAAGCTCCAGCCCAAAAGACAGCCAAAATGCAGCCCACATCCGGGAGAATCTCAAGAGCAGGGGGTGGAGCAAGCCTGGCCTCAAACCACGAGAAGCTCCAGCCCAAAATGCAGCCAAAATGCAGCCCACCTCCAGGAGAATCTCAAGAGCAGGGTTTGGAGCAAACCAGGCCTGAAACCATGAGAAGCTCCAGCCCAAAAGGCACCCAAAATGCAGCCCACATCCGGGAGAATCTCAAGAGCAGGGGGTGGAGCAAGCCAGGCCTCAAACCACGAGAAGCTCCAGCCCAAAAGGCAGCCAAAATGCAGCCCAAGTCTGGGAGAATCTCAAGAGCAGGGCGTGGAGAAAGCCAGGCCTCAAACCACGAGAAGGTCCAGCCCAAAAGGCAGCCAAAATGCAGCCCACATCCGGGAGAATCTCAAGAGCAGGGGGTGGACCAAGCCAGGCCTCAAACCACGAGAAGCTCCAGCCCAAAATGCAGCCAAAATGCAGCCCACATCCGGGAGAATATCAAGGGCAGGGTGTGGAGCAAGCCAGGCCTCAAACCATGAGAAGCTCCAGCCCAAAACGCAGCAAAAATGCAGCGCACATCCGGGAGATTCTCAAGAGCAGGGGGTGGAGCAAGCCAGGCCTCAAACCACGAGAAGCTCCAGCCCAAAAGGCAGCCAAAATGCAGCCCACATCCGGGAGAATCTCAAGAGCAGGGGGTGGAGCAAGCCAGGCCTCAAACCACGAGAAGCTCCAGCCCAAAAGGCAGCCAAAATCCAGCCCACATCCGGGAGAATTTCAAGAGCAGGGGGTGGAGCAAGCCAGGCCTCAAACCACGAGAAGCTCCAGCCCAAAAAGCAGCCAAAATCCAGCCCACATCTGGGAGAATTTCAAGAGCAGGGGGTGGAGCAAGCCAGGCCTCAAACCACGAGAAGCTCCAGCCTAAAAGGCAGCCAAAATGCAGCCCACATCTGGGAGAATTTCAAGAGCAGGGGGTGGAGCAAGCCAGGCCTCAAACCACGAGAAGCTCCAGCCCAAAAGGCAGCCAAAATGCAGCCCACATCTGGGAGAATTTCAAGAGCAGGGGGTGGAGCAAGCCAGGCCTCAAACCACGAGAAGCTCCAGCCCAAAAGGCAGCCAAAATGCAGCCCACATCTGGCAGAATCTCAAGAGCAGGGGGTGGAGTAAGCCAGGCCTCAAACCACGAGAAGCTCCAGCCCAAAAGGCAGCCAAAATGCAGCCCACATCCCAAAGAATCTCAAGAGCAGGGGGTGGAGCAAGCCAGGCCTCAAACCACGAGAAGCTCCAGCCCAAAATGCAGCCAAAATGCAGCCCACCTCCGGGAGAATCTCAAGAGCAGGGGGTGGAGCAAGGCAGGCCTCAAACCACGAGAAGCTCCAGCCCAAAAGGCAGCCAAAATGCAGCCCACCTCCGGGAGAATCTCAAGAGCAGGGGGTGGAGCAAGCCAGGCCTCAAACCACGAGAAGCTCCTGCCCAAAAGGAAGCCAAAATGCAGCCCACATCCGGGAGAATCTCAAGAGCAGGGGGTGGAGCAAGCCAGGCCTCAAACCACGAGAAGCTCCAGCCCAAAAGGCAGCCAAAATGCAGCCCACAACCGGGAGAATATCAAGAGCAGGGGGTCGAGTAAGCCAGGCCTCAAATCACGAGAAGCTCCAGCCCAAAATGCAGCCAAAATCCAGCCCACATCCCAAAGAATCTCAAGAGCAAGGGGTGGAGCAAGCCAGGCCTCAAACCACGAGAAGCTCCAGCCCAAAATGCCGCCAAAATGCAGCCCACATCCGGGAGAATCTCAAGAGCAGGGGGTGGAGTAAGCCAGGCCTCAAACCACGAGAAGCTCCAGCCCAAAAGGCAGCCAAAATGCAGCCCACATCCGGGAGAATCTCAAGAGCAGGGGGTGGAGCAAGCCAGGCCTCAAACCACGAGAAGCTCCAGCCCAAAAGGCAGCCAAAATGCAGCCCACATCCGGGAGAATCTCAAGAGCAGGGGGTGGAGCAAGCCAGGCCTCAAACCACGAGAAGCTCCAGCCCAAAAGGCAGCCAAAATGCAGCCCACATCCGGGAGAATCTCAAGAGCAGGGGGTGGAGCAAGCCAGGCCTCAAACCACGAGAAGCTCCAGCCCAAAAGGCAGCCAAACTCCAGCCCACATCCGGGAGAATCTCAAGAGCAGGGGGTGGAGCAAGCCAGGCCTCAAACCACGAGAAGCTCCAGCCCAAAAGGCAGCCATAATCCAGCCCACATCTGGGAGAATATCAAGAGCAGGGGGTGGAGCAAGCCAGGCCTCAAACCACGAGAAGCTCCAGCCCAAAAGGCAGCCAAAATCCAGACCACCTCCGGGAGAATCTCAAGAGCAGGGGGTGGAGCAAGCCAGGCCTCAAACCACGAGAAGCTCCAGCACAAAAGGCAGCCAAAATCCAGCCCACATCCGGGAGAATCTCAAGAGCAGGGGGTGGAGTAAGCCAGGCCTCAAACCACGAGAAGCTCCAGCCCAAAAGGCAGCCAAAATGCAGCCCACATCCCAAAGAATCTCAAGAGCAGGGGGTGGAGCAAGCCAGGCCTCAAACCACGAGAAGCTCCAGCCCAAAAGGCAGCCAAAATGCAGCCCACCTCCGGGAGAATCTCAAGAGCAGGGGGTGGAGCAAGCCAGGCCTCAAACCACGAGAAGCTCCAGCCCAAAAGGCAGCCAAAATGCAGCCCAGATCCGGCAGAATCTCAAGAGCAGTGGGTGGAGCAAGCCAGGCCTCAAACCACGAGAAGCTCCAGCCCAAAAGGCAGCCAAACTCCAGCCCACATCCGGGAGAATCTCAAGAGCAGGGGGTGGAGCAAGCCAGGCCTCAAACCACGAGAAGCTCCAGCCCAAAAGGCAGCCAAAATGCAGCCCAGATCCGGGAGAATCTCAAGAGCAGGGGGTGGAGCAAGGCAGGCCTCAAACCACGACAAGCTCCAGCCCAAAAGGCAGACAAAATTCAGCCCACATCCGGGAGAATCTCAAGAGCAGGGGGTGGAGCAAGCCAGGCCTCAAACCACGAGAAGCTCCAGCCCAAAAGGCAGCCAAAATGCAGCCCACATCCGGGAGAATCTCAAGAGCAGGGGGTGGAGCAAGCCAGGCCTCAAACCACGAGAAGCTCCAGCCCAAAAGGCAGCCAAAATGCAGCCCACCTCCGGGAGAATCTCAAGAGCAGGGGGTGGAGCAAGCCAGGCCTCAAACCACGAGAAGCTCCAGCCCAAAATGCAGCCAAAATCCAACCCACATGCGGGAGAATCTCAAGAGCAGTAGGTGGAGCAAGCCAGGCCTCAAACCACGAGAAGCTCCAGCCCAAAAGGCAGCCAAAATGCAGCCCATATCCGGGAGAATATCAAGAGCAGGGTGTGGAGCAAGCCAGGCCTCAAACCACGAGAAGCTCCAGCCCAAAGGCAGCCAAAATGCAGCCCACATCCAGGAGAACCTCAAGAGCAGGGGATGGAGTAAGCCAGGCCTCAAACCACGAGAAGCTCCAGCCCAAAACGCAGCCAAAATCCAGCCCACATCCGGGAGAATCTCAAGAGCAGGGGGTGGAGCAAGCCAGGCCTCAAACCACGAGAAGCTCCAGCCCAAAAGGCAGCCAAAATGCAGCCCACATCCGGGAGAATCTCAAGAGCAAGGGGTGGAGCAAGCCAGGCCTCAAACCACGAGAAGCTCCAGCCCAAAAGGCAGCCAAAATGCAGCCCAGATCCGGCAGAATCTCAAGAGCAGGGGGTGGAGCAAGCCAGGCCTCAAACCACGAGAAGCTCCAGCCCAAAAGGCAGCCAAACTCCAGCCCACATCCGGGAGAATCTCAAGAGCAGGGGGTGGAGCAAGCCAGGCCTCAAACCACGAGAAGTTCCAGCCCAAAAGGCAGCCAAAATGCAGCCCATAACCGGGAGAATATCAAGAGCAGGGTGTGGAGCAAGCCAGGCCTCAAACCGCGAGAAGCTCCAGCCCAAAGGCAGCCAAAATGCAGCCCACATCCAGGAGAATCTCAAGAGCAGGGGCTGGAGCAAGCCAGGCCTCAAACCACGAGAAGCTCCAGCCCAAAAGGCAGCCAAAATCCAGCCCACATCCGGGAGAATCTCAAGAGCAGGGGGTGGAGCAAGCCAGGCCTCAAACCACGAGAAGCTCCAGCCGAAAAGGCAGCCAAAATGCAGCCCACATCCGGGAGAATCTCAAGAGCAGGGGGTGGAGCAAGGCAGGCCTCAAACCACGAGAAGCTCCAGCCCAAAAGGCAGCCAAAATGCAGCCCACATCCGGGAGAATCTCAAGAGCAGGGGGTGGAGCAAGCCAGGCCTCAAACCACGAGAAGCTCCAGCCCAAAAGGCAGCAAAAATGCAGCGCACATCCGGGAGATTCTCAAGAGCAGGGGGTGGAGCAAGCCAGGCCTCAAACCACGAGAAGCTCCAGCCCAAAAGGCAGCCAAAATGCAGCCCACCTCCGGGAGAATCTCAAGAGCAGGGGGTGGAGCAAGCCAGGCCTCAAACCACGAGAAGCTCCAGCCCAAAAGGCAGCCAAAATGCAGCCCACCTCCCGGAGAATCTCAAGAGCAGGGGGTGGAGCAAGCCAGGCCTCAAACCACGAGAAGCTCCAGCCCAAAAGGCAGCCAAAATGCAGCCCACATCCGGGAGAATCTCAAGAGCAGGGGGTGGAGCAAGCCAGGCCTCAAACCACGAGAAGCTCCAGCCCAAAAGCAACCAAAATGCAGCCCACATCCGGGAGAATCTCAAGAGCAGGGGGTGGAGCAAGCCAGGCCTCAAACCATGAGAAGCTCCAGCCCAAAAGGCAGCCACAATGCAGCCCACATCCGGGAGAATCTCAAGAGCAGGGGGTGGAGCAAGCCAGGCCTCAAACCACGGGAAGCTCCAGCCCAAAAGGCAGCCAAAATCCAGCCCACATCTGGGAGAATCTCAAGAGCAGGGGGTGGAGCAAGCCAGGCCTCAAACCACGAGAAGCTCCAGCCCAAAAGGCAGCCAAAATGCAGCCCACCTCCGGGAGAATCTCAAGAGCAGGGGGTGGAGCAAGGCAGGCCTCAAACCACGAGAAGCTCCAGCCCAAAAGGCAGCCAAAATGCAGCCCACATCCGGGAGAATCTCAAGAGCAGGGGGTAGAGCAAGCCAGGCCTCAAACCACGAGAAGCTCCAGCCCAAAAGGCAGCCAAAATGCAGCCCACATCCGGGAGAATCTCAAGAGCAGGGGGTGGAGCAAGCCAGGCCTCAAACCACGAGAAGCTCCAGCCCAAAAGGCAGCCAAAATGCAGCCCACATGCGGGAGAATCTCAAGAGCAGGGGGTGGAACAAGCCAGGCCTCAAACCACGAGAAGCTCCAGCCCAAAAGGCAGCCAAAATCCAGCCCACATCCGGGAGAATCTCAAGAGCAGGGGGTGGAGCAAGCCAGGCCTCAAACCACGAGAAGCTCCACCCCAAAAGCAACCAAAATGCAGCCCACATCCGGGAGAATCTCAAGAGCAGGGGGTGGAGCAAGCCAGGCCTCAAACCACGAGAAGCTCCAGCACAAAAGGCAGCCACAATCCAGCCCACATGCGGGAGAATCTCAAGAGCAGGGGGTGGAGCAAGCCAGGCCTCAAACCATGAGAAGCTCCAGCCCAAAAGGCAGCCAAAATGCAGCCCACATCCGGGAGAATCTCAAGAGCAGGGGGTGGAGCAAGCCAGGCCTCAAACCACGAGAAGCTCCAGCCCAAAAGGCAGCCAAAATGCAGCCCACATCCGGGAGAATCTCAAGAGCAGGGGGTGGAGCAAGCCAGGCCTCAAACCACGAGAAGCTCCAGCCCAAAAGGCAGCCAAAATGCAGACCAGATCCGGGAGAATCTCAAGAGCAGGGGGTGGAGCAAGCCAGGCCTCAAACCACGAGAAGCTCCAGCCCAAAAGGCAGCCAAAATGCAGCCCACATCCGGGAGAATCTCAAGAGCAGGGGGTGGAGCAAGCCAGGCCTCAAACCACGAGAAGCTCCAGCCCAAAAGGCAGCCAAAATGCAGCCCACATCCGGGAGAATCTCAAGAGCAGGGGGTGGAGCAAGCCAGGCCTCAAACCACGAGAAGCTCCAGCCCAAAAGGCAGCCAAAATGCAGCCCACCTCCGGGAGAATATCAAGAGCAGGGGGTGGAGCAAGCCAGGCCTCAAACCACGAGAAACTCCAGCCCAAATGGCAGCCAAAATGCAGCCCACCTCCGGGAGAATCTCAAGAGCAGGGGGTCGAGTAAGCCAGGCCTCAAACCACGAGAAGCTCCAGCCCAAAATGCAGCCAAAATGCAGCCCACATCCCAAAGAATCTCAAGAGCAGGGGGTGGAGCAAGCCAGGCCTCAAACCACGAGAAGCTCCAGCCCAAAAGGCAGCCAAAATGCAGCCCACCTCCCGGAGAATCTCAAGAGCAGGGGGTGGAGCAAGCCAGGCCTCAAACCACGAGAAGCTCCAGCCCAAAAGGCAGCCAAAATGCAGCCCACCTCCGGGAGAATCCCAAGAGCAGGGGGTGGAGCAAGCCAGGCCTCAAACCTCGAGAATCTCCAGCCCAAAAGGCAGCCAAACTCCAGCCCACATGCGGGAGAATCTCAAGAGCAGGGGGTGGAGCAAGCCAGGCCTCAAACCACGAGAAGCTCCAGCCCAAAAGGCAGCCAAAATGCAGACCATAACCGGGAGAATATCAAGAGCAGGGTGTGGAGCAAGCCAGGCCTCAAACCACGAGAAGCTCCAGCCCAAAGGCAGCCAAAATGCAGCCCACATCCAGGAGAATCTCAAGAGCAGGGGATGGAGTAAGCCAGGCCTCAAACCACGAGAAGCTCCAGCCCAAAACGCAGCCAAAATGCAGCCCACATCCGGGAGAATCTCAAGAGCAGGGGGTGGAGCAAGCCAGGCCTCAAACCACGAGAAGCTCCAGCCCAAAAGGCAGCCAAAATGCAGCCCACCTCCGGGAGAATCTCAAGAGCAGGGGGTGGAGCAAGCCAGGCCTCAAACCACGAGAAGCTCCAGCCCAAAAGGCAGCCAAACTCCAGCCCACATGCGGGAGAATCTCAAGAGCAGTGGGTGGAGCAAGCCAGGCCTCAAACCACGAGAAGCTCCAGCCCAAAAGGCAGCCAAAATGCAGCCCATAACCGGGAGAATATCAAGAGCAGGGTGTGGAGCAAGCCAGGCCTCAAACCACGAGAAGCTCCAGCCCAAAAGGCAGCCAAAATGCAGCCCACCTCCGGGAGAATCTCAAGAGCAGGGGGTGGAGCAAGCCAGGCCTCAAACCACGAGAAGCTCCAGCCCAAAAGGCAGCCAAAATGCAGCGCACATCCGGGAGAATCTCAAGAGCAGGGGGTGGAGCAAGCCAGGCCTCAAACCACGAGAAGCTCCAGCCCAAAAGGCAGCCAAAATGCAGCGCACATCCGGGAGAATCTCAAGAGCAGGGGTTGGAGCAAGCCAGGCCTCAAACCACGAGAAGTTCCAGTCCAAAACGCAGCCAAAATGCAGCCCATAACTGGGAGAATATCAAGAGCAGGGTGTGGAGCAAGCCAGGCCTCAAACCACGAGAAGCTCCAGCCCAAAGGCAGCCAAAATGCAGCCCACATCCAGGAGAATCTCAAGAGCAGGGGCTGGAGCAAGCCAGGCCTCAAACCACGAGAAGCTCCAGCCCAAAACGCAGCCAAAATCCAGCCCACATCCGGGAGAATCTCAAGAGCAGGGGGTGGAGCAAGCCAGGCCTGAAACCACGAGAAGCTCCAGCCGAAAAGGCAGCCAAAATGCAGCCCACATCCGGGAGAATCTCAAGAGCAGGGGGTGGACCAAGCCAGGCCTCAAACCACAACAAGCACCAGCCCAAAAGGCAGCAAATATGCAGCGCACATCCAGGAGAATCTCAAGAGCAGGGGGTGGACCAAGCCAGGCCTCAAACCACAACAAGCACCAGCCCAAAAGGCAGCAAATATGCAGCGCACATCCAGGAGAATCTCAAGAGCAGGGGGTGGAGCAAGCCAGGCCTCAAACCACGAGAAGTTCCAGCCCAAAAGGCAGCCAAAATGCAGCCCACCTCCGGGAGAATCTCAAGAGCAGGGGGTGGAGCAAGCCAGGCCTCAAACCACGAGAAGCTCCAGCCCAAAAGGCAGCCAAAATGCAGCCCAGATCCGGCAGAATCTCAAGAGCAGTGGGTGGAGCAAGCCAGGCCTCAAACCACGAGAAGCTCCAGCCCAAAAGGCAGCCAAAATCCAGCCCACCTCCGGGAGAATCTCAAGAGCAGGGGGTGGAACAAGCCAGGCCTCAAACCACGGGAAGCTCCAGCCCAAAAGGCAGCCAAAATGCAGCCCACATCTGGCAGAATCTCAAGAGCAGGGGGTGGAGCAAGGCAGGCCTCAAACCACGAGAAGCTCCAGCCCAAAAGGCAGCCAAAATGCAGCCCACATCCGGGAGAATCTCAAGAGCAGGGGGTGGACCAAGCCAGGCCTCAAACCACGAGAAGCTCCAGCCCAAAAGGCAGCCAAAATGCAGCCCACATCTGGCAGAATCTCAAGAGCAGGGGGTGGAGCAAGGCAGGCCTCAAACCACGAGAAGCTCCAGCCCAAAAGGCAGCCAAAATGCAGCCCACATCTGGGAGAATCTCAAGAGAAGGGGGTGGAGTAAGCCAGGCCTCAAACCACGAGAAGCTCCAGCCCAAAAGGCAGCCAAAATGCAGCCCACCTCCGGGAGAATCTCAAGAGCAGGGGGTGGAGCAAGCCAGGCCTCAAACCACGAGAAGCTCCAGCCCAAAAGGCAGCCAAAATGCAGCGCACATCCGGGAGAATCTCAAGAGCAGGGGGTGGAGCAAGCCAGGCCTCAAACCACGAGAAGCTCCAGCCCAAAAGGCAGCCAAACTCCAGCCCACATCCGGGAGAATCTCAAGAGCAGGGGGTGGAGCAAGCCAGGCCTCAAACCACGAGAAGTTCCAGCCCAAAAGGCAGCCAAAATGCAGCCCACATCCGGGAGAATCTCAAGAGCAGGGGGTGGAGCAAGCCAGGCCTCAAACCACGAGAAGCTCCAGCCCAAAAGGCAGCCAAAATGCAGCCCACATCCAGGAGAATCTCAAGAGCAGGGGGTGGAGCAAGCCAGGCCTCAAACCACGAGAAGCTCCAGCCCAAAAGGCAGCCAAAATCCAGCCCACCTCCGGGAGAATCTCAAGAGCAGGGGGTGGAACAAGCCAGGCCTCAAACCACGAGAAGCTCCAGCCCAAAAGGCAGCCAAAATGCAGCCCACATCTGGCAGAATCTCAAGAGCAGAGGGTGGAGCAAGCCAGGCCTCAAACCACGAGAAGCTCCAGCCCAAAAGGCAGCCAAAATGCAGCCCACATCCGGGAGAATCTCAAGAGCAGGGGGTGGAGCAAGCCAGGCCTCAAACCACGAGAAGCTCCAGCCCAAAAGGCAGCCAAAATGCAGCCCACCTCCGGGAGAATATCAAGAGCAGGGGGTGGAGCAAGCCAGGCCTCAAACCACGAGAAGCTCCAGCCCAAAAGGCAGCCAAAATGCAGCCCACGTCCCGGAGAATCTCAAGAGCAGGGGGTGGAGCAAGCCAGGCCTCAAACCACGAGAAGCTCCAGCCCAAAAGGCAGCCAAAATGCAGCCCACCTCCGGGAGAATCCCAAGAGCAGGGGGTGGAGCAAGCCAGGCCTCAAACCACGAGAAGCTCCAGCCCAAAAGGCAGCCAAACTCCAGCCCACATGCGGGAGAATCTCAAGAGCAGGGGGTGGAGCAAGCCAGGCCTCAAACCACGAGAAGCTCCAGCCCAAAAGGCAGCCAAAATGCAGACCATAACCGGGAGAATATCAAGAGCAGGGTGTGGAGCAAGCCAGGCCTCAAACCACGAGAAGCTCCAGCCCAAAGGCAGCCAAAATGCAGCCCACATCCAGGAGAATCTCAAGAGCAGGGGATGGAGTAAGCCAGGCCTCAAACCACGAGAAGCTCCAGCCCAAAACGCAGCCAAAATGCAGCCCACATCCGGGAGAATCTCAAGAGCAGGGGGTGGAGCAAGCCAGGCCTCAAACCACGAGAAGCTCCAGCCCAAAAGGCAGCCAAAATGCAGCCCACCTCCGGGAGAATCTCAAGAGCAGGGGGTGGAGCAAGCCAGGCCTCAAACCACGAGAAGCTCCAGCCCAAAACGCAGCCAAAATCCAGCCCACATCCAGGAGAATCTCAAGAGCAGGGGGTGGAGCAAGCCAGGCCTCAAACCACGAGAAGCTCCAGCCCAAAAGGCAGCCAAAATGCAGCCCACATCTGGCAGAATCTCAAGAGCAGGGGGTGGAGCAAGCCAGGCCTCAAACCACGAGAAGCTCCAGCCCAAAAGGCAGCCAAAATGCAGCCCACCTCCGGGAGAATCTCAAGAGCAGGGGGTGGAGCAAGCCAGGCCTCAAACCACGAGAAGCTCCAGCCCAAAAGGCAGCCAAAATGCAGCCCACATCCGGGAGAATCTCAAGAGCAGGGGGTGGAGCAAGCCAGGCCTCAAACCACGAGAAGCTCCAGCCCAAAAGGCAGCCAAACTCCAGCCCACCTCCGGGAGAATCTCAAGAGCAGGGGGTGGAGCAAGCCAGGCCTCAAACCACGGGAAGCTCCAGCCCAAAAGGCAGCCAAAATGCAGCCCACATCTGGCAGAATCTCAAGAGCAGGGGGTGGAGCAAGGCAGGCCTCAAACCACGAGAAGCTCCAGCCCAAAAGGCAGCCAAAATGCAGCCCACATCTGGGAGAATCTCAAGAGCAGGTGGTGGAGTAAGCCAGGCCTCAAACCACGAGAAGCTCCAGCCCAAAAGGCAGCCAAAATGCAGCCCACATCTGGCAGAATCTCAAGAGCAGGGGGTGGAGCAAGCCAGGCCTCAAACCACGAGAAGCTCCAGCCCTAAATGCAGCCAAAATGCAGCCCACCTCCGGGAGAAGCTCAAGAGCAGGGGGTGGAGCAAGCCAGGCCTCAAACCACGAGAAGCTCCAGCCCAAAATGCAGCCAAAATGCAGCCCACATCCGGGAGAATCTCAAGAGCAGGGGGTGGAGTAAGCCAGGCCTCAAACCATGAGAAGCTCCAGCCCAAAAGGCAGCCAAAATGCAGCCCACCTCCGGGAGAATCTCAAGAGCAGGGGGTGGAGCAAGCCAGGCCTCAAACCACGAGAAGCTCCAGCCCAAAAGGCCGCCAAAATCCAGCCCACCTCCGGGAGAATCTCAAGGGCAGGGGGTGGAGCAAGCCAGGCCTCAAACCACGAGAAGCTCCAGCCCAAAAGGCAGCCAAACTCCAGCCCACATCCGGGAGAATCTCAAGAGCAGGGGGTGGAGCAAGCCAGGCCTCAAACCACGAGAAGCTCCAGCCCAAAAGGCAGCCAAAATGCACACCATAACCGGGAGAATATCAAGAGCAGGCTGTGGAGCAAGCCAGGCCTCAAACCACGAGAAGCTCCAGCCCAAAGGCAGCCAAAATGCAGCCCACATCCGGGAGAATCTCAAGAGCAGGGGTTGGAGCAAGCCAGGCCTCAAACCACGAGAAGCTCCAGCCCAAAATACACCCAAAATCCAGCCCACGTCCGTGAGAATCTGAAGAGCAGGGGTTGGAGCAAGCCAGGCCTCAAACCACGAGAAGCTCCAGCCCAAAAGGCAGCCAAAATGCAGCACACATCCGGGAGAATCTCAAGAGCAAGGGGTGGAGCAAGCCAGGCCTCAAACCAGGAGAAGCTCCAGCCCAAAAGGCAGCCAAAATCCAGCCCACATCCGGGAGAATCTCAAGAGCAGGGGGTGGAGCAAGCCAGGCCTCAAACCACGAGAAGCTCCAGCCCAAAAGGCAGCCAAAATGCAGCCCACATCCGGGAGAATCTCAAGAGCAGGGGGTGGAGCAAGCCAGGCCTCAAACCACGAGAAGCTCCAGCCCAAAAGGCAGCCAAAATGCAGCCCACCTCCGGGAGAATCTCAAGAGCAGGGGTTGGAGCAAGCCAGGCCTCAAACCACGAGAAGCTCCAGCCCAAAATACAGCCAAAACGCAGCCCACATCGGGGAGAATATGAAGAGCAGGGGGTGGAGCAAGCCAGGCCTCAAACCACGAGAAGCTCCAGCCCAAAAGGCAGCCAAAATGCAGCCCACATCCGGGAGAATCTCAAGGGCAGGGGGTGGAGCAAGGCAGGCCTCAAACCACGAGAAGCTCCAGCCCAAAAGGCAGCCAAAATGCAGCCCACCTCCGGGAGAATCTCAAGACCAGGGGGTGGAGCAAGCCAGGCCTCAAGCCTCGAGAAGCTCCAGCCCAAAAGTCAGCCAAAACGCAGCCCACATCTGGGACAATTTCAAGAGCAGGGGGTGGAGCAAGCCAGGCCTCAAACCACGAGAAGCTCCAGCCAAAAAGGCAGCCAAAATGCAGCCCACCTCCGGGAGAATCTCAAGACCAGGGGGTGGAGCAAGCCAGGCCTCAAACCACGAGAAGCTCCAGCCCAAAAGGCAGCCAAAATGCAGACCACATCCGGGAGAATATCAAGGGCAGGGGGTGGAGCAAGCCAGGCCTCAAACCACGAGAAGCTCCAGCCCAAAAGGCAGCAAAAATGCAGACCACATCCGGGAGAATATCAAGGGCAGGGGGTGGAGCAAGGCAGGCCTCAAACCACGAGAAGCTCCAGCCCAAAAGGCAGCCAAAATGCAGCCCACCTCCGGGAGAATATCAAGAGCAGGGGGTGGAGCAAGCCAGGCCTCAAACCACGAGAAGCTCCAGCCAAAAAGGCAGCCAAAATGCAGCCCACCTCCGGGAGAATCTCAAGAGCAAGGGATGGAGCAAACCAGGCCTCAAAGAACAAGAAGCTCCAGCCCAAAAGGCAGCCAAAATGCAGCCCACATCCAGGAGAATCTCAAGAGCAGGGGGTGGAGCAAGCCAGGCCTCAAACCACGAGAAGCTCCAGCCCAAAAGGCAGCCAAAATGCAGCCCACATCCGTGAGAATCTCAAGAGCAGGGGGTGGAGCAAGCCAGGCCTCAAACCACGAGAAGCTCCAGCCCAAAAGGCAGCCAAAATGCAGACCACATCCGGGAGAATATCAAGGGCAGGGGGTGGAGCAAGCCAGGCCTCAAACCACGAGAAGCTCCAGCCCAAAAGGCAGCAAAAATGCAGACCACATCCGGGAGAATATCAAGGGCAGGGGGTGGAGCAAGCCAGGCCTCAAACCACGAGAAGCTCCAGCCCAAAAGGCAGCCAAAATGCAGCCCACATGCAGGAGAATCTCAAGAGCAGGGGGTGGAGCAAGCCAGGCCTCAAACCACGAGAATCTCCAGCCCAAAAGGCAGCCAAAATGCAGCCCACATCCGGGAGAATATCAAGAGCAGGGGGTGGAGCAAGCCAGGACTCAAACCACAAGAAGCTCCAGCCCAAAAGGCAGCCAAAATCCAGCCCACATCCGGGAGAATCTCAAGAGCAGGGGATGGAGAAAGCCAGGCCTCAAACCACGAGAAACTCCAGCCCAAAATCCAGCCAAAATCCTACCCACATCTGGGAGAATCTCAAGAGCAGGGGGTGGAGCAAGCCAGGCCTCAAACCACGAGAAGCTCCAGCCCAAAAGGCAGCCAAAATGCAGCCCACATCCGGGAGAATATCAAGAGCAGGGGGTGGAGCAAGCCAGGCCTCAAACCACGAGAAGCTCCAGCCCAAAAGGCAGCCAAAATGCAGCCCACATCCGGGAGAATCTCAAGAGCAGGGGGTGGAGCAAGCCAGGCCTCAAACCACGAGAAGCTCCAGCCCAAAAGGCAGCCAAAGTCCAGCCCACATCCGGGAGAATCTCAAGAGCAGGGGGTGGAGCAAGCCAGGCCTCAAAGCACGGGAAGCTCCAGCCCAAAAGGCAGCCAAAATGCAGCCCACATCCGGGAGAATCTCAAGAGAAGGGGGTGGAGCAAGCCAGGCCTCAAACCACGAGAAGCTCCAGCCCAAAAGGCAGCCAAAATGCAGCCCACATCCGGGAGAATCTCAAGAGCAGGGGGTGGAGCAAGCCAGGCCTCAAACCACGAGAAGCTCCAGCACAAAAGGCAGCCAAAATGCAGCCCAACTCCGGGAGAATCTCAAGAGCAGGGGGTGGAGCAAGCCAGGCCTCAAACCACGAGAAGCTCCAGCCCAAAAGGCAGCCAAAACGCAGCCCGCATGGGGGAGAATATGAAGAGCAGGGGGTGGAGCAAGCCAGGCCTCAAACCACGAGAAGCTCCAGCCCAAAAGGCAGCCAAAATGCAGCCCACATCCGGGAGAATCTCAAGAGCAGGGGGTGGAGCAAGCCAGGCCTCAAACCACGAGAAGCTCCAGCCCAAAAGGCAGCCAAAATGCAGCCCACCTCCGGGAGAATCTCAAGAGCAGGGGGTGGAGCAAGCCAGGCCTCAAACCACGAGAAGCTCCAGCCCAAAAGGCAGCCAAAATGCAGCCCACATCCGGGAGAATCTCAAGAGCAGGGGGTGGAGCAAGCCAGGCCTCAAACCACGAGAAGCTCCAGCCCAAAAGGCAGCCAAAATCCAGCCCACATCCGGGAGAATCTCAAGAGCAGGGGGTGGAGCAAGCCAGGCCTCAAACCACGAGAAGCTCCAGCCCAAAAGGCAGCCAAAATGCAGCCCACATCCGGGAGAATCTCAAGAGCAGGGGGTGGAGCAAGCCAGGCCTCAAACCACGAGAAGCTCCAGCCCAAAAGGCAGCCAAAATGCAGCCCACATCCGGGAGAATCTCAAGAGCAGGGGGTGAAGGAAGCCAGGCCTCAAACCACGAGAAGCTCCAGCCCAAAAGGCAGCCAAAATGCAGCCCACATCCGGGAGAATCTCAAGAGCAGGGGGTGCAGCAAGCCAGGCCTCAAACCACGAGAAGCTCCAGCCCAAAAGGCAGCCAAAATGCAGCCCACATCCGGGAGAATCTCAAGAGCAGGGGGTGGAGCAAGCCAGGCCTCAAACCACAAGAAGCTCCAGCCCAAAAAGGCAGCCAAAATCCAGCAAACATGCGGGAGAATATCAAGAGCAGGGGGTGGAGCAAGCCAGGCCTCAAACCATGAGAAGCTCCAGCCCAAAATGCAGCCAAAATCCAGCCCACCTCCGGGAGAATCTCAAGAGCAGGGGGTGGAGCAAGCCAGGCCTCAAACCATGACAAGCTCCTGCCCAAAAGGCAGCCAAAATGCAGCCCACATCCGGGAGAATCTCAAGACCAGGGGGTGGAGCAAGCCAGGCCTCAAACCTCGAGAAGCTCCAGCCCAAAAGGCAGCTAAAATGCAGCCCACCTCCGGGAGAATATCAAGAGCAGGGGGTGGAGCAAGCCAGGCCTCAAACCACGAGAAGCTCCAGCCCAAAAGGCAGCCAAAATGCAGCCCACATCCAGGAGAATATCAAGAGCAGGGGGTGGAGCAAGCCAGGCCTCAAACCACGAGAATCTCCAGCCCAAAAGGCAGCCAAACTCCAGCCCACATGCGGGAGAATCTCAAGAGCAGGGGGTGGAGCAAGCCAGGCCTCAAACCACGAGAAGCTCCAGCCCAAAATGCAGCCAAAATGCAGACCATAACCGGGAGAATATCAAGAGCAGGGTGTGGAGCAAGCCAGGCCTCAAACCACGAGAAGCTCCAGCCCAAAGGCAGCCAAAATGCAGCCCACATCCAGGAGAATCTCAAGAGCAGGGGATGGAGTAAGCCAGGCCTCAAACCACGAGAAGCTCCAGCACAAAAGGCAGCCAAAATGCAGCCCACATCCGGGAGAATCTCAAGAGCAGGGGGTGGAGCAAGCCAGGCCTCAAACCACGAGAAGCTCCAGCCCAAAAGGCAGCCAAAATGCAGCCAACCTCCGGGAGAATCTCAAGAGCAGGGGGTGGAGCAAGCCAGGCCTCAAACCACGAGAAGCTCCAGCCCAAAAGGCAGCCAAACTCCAGCCCACATGCGGGAGAATCTCAAGAGCAGTGGGTGGAGCAAGCCAGGCCTCAAACCACGAGAAGCTCCAGCCCAAAAGGCAGCCAAAATGCAGCCCATAACCGGGACAATATCAAGAGCAGGGTGTGGAGCAAGCCAGGCCTCAAACCACGAGAAGCTCCAGCCCAAAGGCAGCCAAAATGCAGCCCACATCCGGGAGAATCTCAAGAGCAGGGGATGGAGTAAGCCACACCTCAAACCACGAGAAGCTCCAGCCCAAAACGCAGCCAAAATCCAGCCCACATCCGGGAGAAACTCTAGAACAGGGGGTGGAGCAAGCCAGGCCTCAAACCACGAGAAGCTCCAGCCCAAAAGGCAGCCAAAATGCAGCCCACCTCCGGGAGAATCTCAAGAGCAGGGGGTGGAGCAAGCCAGGCCTCAAACCACGAGAAGCTCCAGCCCAAAAGGCAGCCAAAATGCAGCGCACATCCGGGAGAATCTCAAGAGCAGGGGGTGGAGCAAGCCAGGCCTCAAACCACGAGAAGCTCCAGCCCAAAAGGCAGCCAAAATGCAGCGCACATCCGGGAGAATCTCAAGAGCAGGGGTTGGAGCAAGCCAGGCCTCAAACCACGAGAAGTTCCAGTCCAAAACGCAGCCAAAATGCAGCCCATAACTGGGAGAATCTCAAGAGCAGGGGTTGGAGCAAGCCAGGCCTCAAACCACGAGAAGTTCCAGTCCAAAACGCAGCCAAAATGCAGCCCATAACTGGGAGAATATCAAGAGCAGGGTGTGGAGCAAGCCAGGCCTCAAACCACGAGAAGCTCCAGCCCAAAGGCAGCCAAAATGCAGCCCACATCCAGGAGAATCTCAAGAGCAGGGGCTGGAGCAAGCCAGGCCTCAAACCACGAGAAGCTCCAGCCCAAAACGCAGCCAAAATCCAGCCCACATCCGGGAGAATCTCAAGAGCAGGGGGTGGAGCAAGCCAGGCCTGAAACCACGAGAAGCTCCAGCCGAAAAGGCAGCCAAAATGCAGCCCACATCCGGGAGAATCTCAAGAGCAGGGGGTGGACCAAGCCAGGCCTCAAACCACGAGAAGCTCCAGCCCAAAAGGCAGCAAATATGCAGCGCACATCCAGGAGAATGTCAAGAGCAGGGGGTGGAGCAAGCCAGGCCTGAAACCACGAGAAGCTCCAGCCGAAAAGGCAGCCAAAATGCAGCCCACATCCGGGAGAATCTCAAGAGCAGGGGGTGGACCAAGCCAGGCCTCAAACCACGAGAAGCTCCAGCCCAAAAGGCAGCAAATATGCAGCGCACATCCAGGAGAATGTCAAGAGCAGGGGGTGGAGCAAGCCAGGCCTCAAACCACGAGAAGCTCCAGCCCAAAAGGCAGCCAAAATCCAGCCCACCTCCGTGAGAATCTCAAGAGCAGGGGGTGGAGCAAGCCAGGCCTCAAACCACGAGAAGCTCCAGCCCAAAAGGCAGCCAAAATGCAGCCCACATCTGGCAGAATCTCAAGAGCAGGGGGTGGAGCAAGGCAGGCCTCAAACCACGAGAAGCTCCAGCCCAAAAGGCAGCCAAAATGCAGCCCACATCTGGGAGAATCTCAAGAGAAGGGGGTGGAGTAAGCCAGGCCTCAAACCACGAGAAGCTCCAGCCCAAAAGGCAGCCAAAATGCAGCCCACCTCCGGGAGAATCTCAAGAGAAGGGGGTGGAGCAAGCCAGGCCTCAAACCACGAGAAGCTCCAGCCCAAAAGGCAGCCAAAATGCAGCGCACATCCGGGAGAATCTCAAGAGCAGGGGGTGGAGCAAGCCAGGCCTCAAACCACGAGAAGCTCCAGCCCAAAAGGCAGCCAAACTCCAGCCCACATCCGGGAGAATCTCAAGAGCAGGGGGTGGAGCAAGCCAGGCCTCAAACCACGAGAAGTTCCAGCCCAAAAGGCAGCCAAAATGCAGCCCACATCCGGGAGAATCTCAAGAGCAGGGGGTGGAGCAAGCCAGGCCTCAAACCACGAGAAGCTCCAGCCCAAAAGGCAGCCAAAATGCAGCCCACATCCAGGAGAATCTCAAGAGCAGGGGGTGGAGCAAGCCAGGCCTCAAACCACGAGAAGCTCCAGCCCAAAAGGCAGCCAAAATCCAGCCCACCTCCGGGAGAATCTCAAGAGCAGGGGGTGGAACAAGCCAGGCCTCAAACCACGGGAAGCTCCAGCCCAAAAGGCAGCCAAAATGCAGCCCACATCTGGCAGAATCTCAAGAGCAGGGGGTGGAGCAAGGCAGGCCTCAAACCACGAGAAGCTCCAGCCCAAAAGGCAGCCAAAATGCAGCCCACATCCGGGAGAATCTCAAGAGCAGGGGGTGGAGCAAGCCAGGCCTCAAACCACGAGAAGCTCCAGCCCAAAAGGCAGCCAAAATGCAGCCCACCTCCGGGAGAATATCAAGAGCAGGGGGTGGAGCAAGCCAGGCCTCAAACCACGAGAAACTCCAGCCCAAATGGCAGCCAAAATGCAGCCCACATCCGGGAGAATCTCAAGAGCAGGGGGTGGAGCAAGCCAGGCCTCAAACCACGAGAAGCTCCAGCCCAAAAGGCAGCCAAAATGCAGCCCACCTCCCGGAGAATCTCAAGAGCAGGGGGTGGAGCAAGCCAGGCCTCAAACCACGAGAAGCTCCAGCCCAAAAGGCAGCCAAAATGCAGCCCACCTCCGGGAGAATCCCAAGAGCAGGGGGTGGAGCAAGCCAGGCCTCAAACCACGAGAAGCTCCAGCCCAAAAGGCAGCCAAAATGCAGCCCACATCTGGGAGAATCTCAAGAGCAGGGGCTGGAGCAAGGCAGGCCTCAAACCACGAGAAGCTCCAGCCCAAAAGGCAGCCAAACTCCAGCCCACATGCGGGAGAATCTCAAGAGCAGGGGGTGGAGCAAGCCAGGCCTCAAACCACGAGAAGCTCCAGCCCAAAAGGCAGCCAAAATGCAGACCATAACCGGGAGAATATCAAGAGCAGGGTGTGGAGCAAGCCAGGCCTCAAACCACGAGAAGCTCCAGCCCAAAGGCAGCCAAAATGCAGCCCACATCCAGGAGAATCTCAAGAGCAGGGGATGGAGTAAGCCAGGCCTCAAACCACGAGAAGCTCCAGCCCAAAACGCAGCCAAAATGCAGCCCACATCCGGGAGAATCTCAAGAGCAGGGGGTGGAGCAAGCCAGGCCTCAAACCACGAGAAGCTCCAGCCCAAAAGGCAGCCAAAATGCAGCCCACCTCCGGGAGAATCTCAAGAGCAGGGGGTGGAGCAAGCCAGGCCTCAAACCACGAGAAGCTCCAGCCCAAAAGGCAGCCAAACTCCAGCCCACATGCGGGAGAATCTCAAGAGCAGTGGGTGGAGCAAGCCAGGCCTCAAACCACGAGAAGCTCCAGCCCAAAAGGCAGCCAAAATGCAGCCCATAACCGGGAGAATATCAAGAGCAGGGTGTGGAGCAAGCCAGGCCTCAAACCACGAGAAGCTCCAGCCCAAAGGCAGCCAAAATGCAGCCCACATCCGGGAGAATCTCAAGAGCAGGGGATGGAGTAAGCCAGACCTCAAACCACGAGAAGCTCCAGCCCAAAACGCAGCCAAAATCCAGCCCACATCCAGGAGAATCTCAAGAGCAGGCGGTGGAGCAAGCCAGGCCTCAAACCACGAGAAGCTCCAGCCCAAAAGGCAGCCAAAATGCAGCCCACCTCCGGGAGAATCTCAAGAGCAGGGGGTGGAGCAAGCCAGGCCTCAAACCACGAGAAGCTCCAGCCCAAAATGCAGCCAAAATGCAGGCCACATCCGGGAGAATCTCAAGAGCAGGGGGTGGAGCAAGCCAGGCCTCAAACCACGAGAAGCTCCAGCCCAAAAGGCAGCCAAACTCCAGCCCACATCCGGGAGAATCTCAAGAGCAGGGGTTGGAGCAAGCCAGGCCTCAAACCACGAGAAGCTCCAGTCCAAAACGCAGCCAAACTCCAGCCCATAACTGGGAGAACCTCAAGAGCAGGGTGTGGAGCAAGCCAGGCCTCAAACCACGAGAAGCTCCAGCCCAAAGGCAGCCAAAATGCAGCCCACATCCAGGAGAATCTCAAGAGCAGGGGCTGGAGCAAGCCAGGCCTCAAACCACGAGAAGCTCCAGCCCAAAACGCAGCCAAAATCCAGCCCACATCCGGGAGAATCTCAAGAGCAGGGGGTGGAGCAAGCCAGGCCTGAAACCACGAGAAGCTCCAGCCGAAAAGGCAGCCAAAATGCAGCCCACATCCGGGAGAATCTCAAGAGCAGGGGGTGGACCAAGCCAGGCCTCAAACCACGAGAAGCTCCAGCCCAAAAGGCAGCAAAAATGCAGCCCACCTCCGGGAGAATCTCAAGAGCAGGGGGTGGAGCAAGCCAGGCCTCAAACCACGAGAAGCTCCAGCCCAAAAGGCAGCCAAAATCCAGCCCACCTCCGTGAGAATCTCAAGAGCAGGGGGTGGAGCAAGCCAGGCCTCAAACCACGAGAAGCTCCAGCCCAAAAGGCAGCCAAAATCCAGCCCACATCTGGCAGAATCTCAAGAGCAGAGGGTGGAGCAAGGCAGGCCTCAAACCACGAGAAGCTCCAGCCCAAAAGGCAGCCAAAATGCAGCCCACATCCGGGAGAATCTCAAGAGCAGGGGGTGGAGTAAGCCAGGCCTCAAACCACGAGAAGCTCCAGCCCAAAAGGCAGCCAAAATGCAGCCCACATCTGGCAGAATCTCAAGAGCAGGGGGTGGAGCAAGCCAGGCCTCAAACCACGAGAAGCTCCAGCCCAAAAGGCAGCCGAAATGCAGCCCACCTCCGGGAGAATCTCAAGAGCAGGGGGTGGAGCAAGCCAGGCCTCAAACCACGAGAAGCTCCAGCCCAAAAGGCAGCCAAAATGCAGCCCACATCCGGGAGAATCTCAAGAGCAGGGGGTGGAGCAAGCCAGGCCTCAAACCACGAGAAGCTCCAGCCCAAAAGGCAGCCAAACTCCAGCCCACATCCGGGAGAATCTCAAGAGCAGGGGGTGGAGCAAGCCAGGCCTCAAACCACGAGAAGTTCCAGCCCAAAAGGCAGCCAAAATGCAGCCCACATCCGGGAGAATCTCAAGAGCAGGGGGTGGAGCAAGCCAGGCCTCAAACCACGAGAAGCTCCAGCCCAAAAGGCAGCCAAAATGCAGCCCACATCCGGGAGAATCTCAAGAGCAGGGGGTGGAGCAAGCCAGGCCTCAAACCATGAGAAGCTCCAGCCCAAAAGGCAGCAAAAATGCAGCGCACATCCGGGAGATTCTCAAGAGCAGGGGGTGGAGCAAGCCAGGCCTCAAACCACGAGAAGCTCCAGCCCAAAAGGCAGCCAAAATCCAGCCCACCTCCGGGAGAATCTCAAGAGCAGGGGGTGGAGCAAGCCAGGCCTCAAACCACGGGAAGCTCCAGCCCAAAAGGCAGCCAAAATGCAGCCCACATCTGGCAGAATCTCAAGAGCAGGGGGTGGAGCAAGGCAGGCCTCAAACCACGAGAAGCTACTGCCCAAAATGCAGCCAAAATGCAGCCCACATCCGGGAGAATCTCAAGAGCAGGGGGTGGAGTAAGCCAGGCCTCAAACCACGAGAAGCTCCAGCCCAAAAGGCAGCGAAAATGCAGCCCACATCTGGCAGAATCTCAAGAGCAGGGGGTGGAGCAAGCCAGGCCTCAAACCACGAGAAGTTCCAGCCCTAAAGGCAGCCAAAATGCAGCCCACCTCCGGGAGAAGCTCAAGAGCAGGGGGTGGAGCAAGCCAGGCCTCAAACCACGAGAAGCTCCAGCCCAAAATGCAGCCAAAATGCAGCCCACATCCGGGAGAATCTCAAGAGCAGGGGGTGGAGTAAGCCAGGCCTCAAACCACGAGAAGCTCCAGCCCAAAAGGCAGCCAAAATGCAGCCCACCTCCGGGAGAATCTCAAGAGCAGGGGGTGGAGCAAGCCAGGCCTCAAACCACGAGAAGCTCCAGCCCAAAAGGCCGCCAAAATCCAGCCCATCTCCGGGAGAATCTCAAGAGCAGGGGGTGGAGCAAGCCAGGCCTCAAACCACGAGAAGCTCCAGCCCAAAATGCAGCCAAACTCCAGCCCACATCCGGGAGAATCTCAAGAGCAGGGGGTGGAGCAAGCCAGGCCTCAAACCACGAGAAGCTCCAGCCCAAAAGGCAGCCAAAATGCAGCCCACCTCCCTGAGAATATCAAGAGCAGGGGGTGGAGCAAGCCAGGCCTCAAACCAGGAGAAGCTCCAGCCCAAAAGGCAGCCAAAATGCAGCCCACATCCGGGAGAATCTCAAGAGCAGGGGGTGGAGCAAGCCAGGCCTCAAACCACGAGAAGCTCCAGCCCAAAAGGCAGCCAAAATGCAGCCCACATCCGGGAGAATCTCAAGAGCAGGGGGTGGAGCAAGCCAGGCCTCAAACCACGAGAAGCTCCAGCCCAAAAGGCAGCCAAAATGCAGCCCACCTCCGGGAGAATCTCAAGAGCAGGGGTTGGAGCAAGCCAGGCCTCAAACCACGAGAAGCTCCAGCCCAAAAGACAGCCAAAACGCAGCCCACATCGGGGAGAATATGAAGAGCAGGGGGTGGAGCAAGCCAGGCCTCAAACCACGAGAAGCTCCAGCCCAAAAGGCAGCCAAAATGCAGCCCACATCCGGGAGAATCTCAAGGGCAGGGGGTGGAGCAAGGCAGGCCTCAAACTACGAGAAGCTCCAGCCCAAAAGGCAGCCAAAATGCAGCCCACATCCGGGAGAATCTCAAGAGCAGGGGGTGGAGCAAGCCAGGCCTCAAACCACGAGAAGCTCCAGCCCAAAAGGCAGCCAAAATGCAGCCCACATCCGGGAGAATCTCAAGAGCAGGGGGTGGAGCAAGCCAGGCCTCAAACCACGAGAAGCTCCAGCCCAAAAGGCAGCCAAAATGCAGCCCACCTCCGGGAGAATCTCAAGAGCAGGGGGTGGAGCAAGCCAGGCCTCAAACCACGAGAAGCTCCAGCCCAAAAGGCAGCCAAAATGCAGCCCACATCCAGGAGAATCTCAAGAGCAGGGGGTGGAGCAAGCCAGGCCTCAAACCACGAGAAGCTCCAGCCCAAAAGGCAGCCAAAATGCAGCCCACCTCCGGGAGAATCTCAAGACCAGGGGGTGGAGCAAGCCAGGCCTCAAGCCTCGAGAAGCTCCAGCCCAAAAGTCAGCCAAAACGCAGCCCACATCTGGGAGAATCTCAAGAGCAGGGGGTGGAGCAAGCCAGGCCTCAAACCACGAGAAGCTCCAGCCAAAAAGGCAGCCAAAATGCAGCCCACCTCCGGGAGAATCTCAAGAGCAAGGGATGGAGCAAACCAGGCCTCAAAGAACAAGAAGCTCCAGCCCAAAAGGCAGCCAAAATGCAGCCCACATCCAGGAGAATCTCAAGAGCAGGGGGTGGAGCAAGCCAGGCCTCAAACCACGAGAAGCTCCAGCCCAAAAGGCAGCCAAAATGCAGCCCACCTCCGGGAGAATCTCAAGAGCAGGGGGTGGAGCAAGCCAGGCCTCAAACCACGAGAAGCTCCAGCCCAAAAGGCAGCCAAAATGCAGACCACATCCGGGAGAATATCAAGGGCAGGGGGTGGAGCAAGCCAGGCCTCAAACCACGAGAAGCTCCAGCCCAAAAGGCAGCAAAAATGCAGACCACATCCGGGAGAATATCAAGGGCAGGGGGTGGAGCAAGCCAGGCCTCAAACCACGAGAAGCTCCAGCCCAAAAGGCAGCCAAAATGCAGCCCACATGCAGGAGAATCTCAAGAGCAGGGGGTGGAGCAAGCCAGGCCTCAAACCACGAGAATCTCCAGCCCAAAAGGCAGCCAAAATGCAGCCCACATCCGGGAGAATATCAAGAGCAGGGGGTGGAGCAAGCCAGGACTCAAACCACAAGAAGCTCCAGCCCAAAAGGCAGCCAAAATCCAGCCCACATCCGGGAGAATCTCAAGAGCAGGGGATGGAGAAAGCCAGGCCTCAAACCACGAGAAACTCCAGCCCAAAATCCAGCCAAAATCCTACCCACATCTGGGAGAATCTCAAGAGCAGGGGGTGGAGCAAGCCAGGCCTCAAACCACGAGAAGCTCCAGCCCAAAAGGCAGCCAAAATGCAGCCCACATCCGGGAGAATATCAAGAGCAGGGGCTGGAGCAAGCCAGGCCTCAAACCACGAGAAGCTCCAGCCCAAAAGGCAGCCAAAATGCAGCCCACCTCCGGGAGAATCTCAAGAGCAGGGGGTGGAGCAAGCCAGGCCTCAAACCACGAGAAGCTCCAGCCCAAAAGGCAGCCAAAGTCCAGCCCACATCCGGGAGAATCTCAAGAGCAGGGGGTGGAGCAAGCCAGGCCTCAAAGCACGGGAAGCTCCAGCCCAAAAGGCAGCCAAAATGCAGCCCACATCCGGGAGAATCTCAAGAGAAGGGGGTGGAGCAAGCCAGGCCTCAAACCACGAGAAGCTCCAGCCCAAAAGGCAGCCAAAATGCAGCCCACATCCGGGAGAATCTCAAGAGCAGGGGGTGGAGCAAGCCAGGCCTCAAACCACGAGAAGCTCCAGCACAAAAGGCAGCCAAAATGCAGCCCAACTCCGGGAGAATCTCAAGAGCAGGGGGTGGAGCAAGCCAGGCCTCAAACCACGAGAAGGTCCAGCCCAAAAGGCAGCCAAAACGCAGCCCGCATGGGGGAGAATATGAAGAGCAGGGGGTGGAGCAAGCCAGGCCTCAAACCACGAGAAGCTCCAGCCCAAAAGGCAGCCAAAATGCAGCCCACCTCCGGGAGAATCTCAAGAGCAGGGGGTGGAGCAAGCCAGGCCTCAAACCATGAGAAGCTCCAGCCCAAAAGGCAGCCAAAATGCAGCCCACATCCGGGAGAATCTCAAGAGCAGGGGGTGGAGCAAGCCAGGCCTCAAACCACGAGAAGCTCCAGCCCAAAAGGCAGCCAAAATCCAGCCCACATCCGGGAGAATCTCAAGAGCAGGGGGTGGAGCAAGCCAGGCCTCAAACCACGAGAAGCTCCAGCCCAAAAGGCAGCCAAAATGCAGCCCACATCCGGGAGAATCTCAAGAGCAGGGGGTGGAGCAAGCCAGGCCTCAAACCACGAGAAGCTCCAGCACAAAAGGCAGCCAAAATGCAGCCCACATCCGGGAGAATCTCAAGAGCAGGGGGTGAAGGAAGCCAGGCCTCAAACCACGAGAAGCTCCAGCCCAAAAGGCATCCAAAATGCAGCCCACATCCGGGAGAATCTCAAGAGCAGGGGGTGCAGCAAGCCAGGCCTCAAACCACGAGAAGCTCCAGCCCAAAAGGCAGCCAAAATGCAGCCCACATCCGGGAGAATCTCAAGAGCAGGGGGTGGAGCAAGCCAGGCCTCAAACCACAAGAAGCTCCAGCCCAAAAAGGCAGCCAAAATCCAGCAAACATGCGGGAGAATATCAAGAGCAGGGGGTGGAGCAAGCCAGGCCTCAAACCATGAGAATCTCCAGCCCAAAATGCAGCCAAAATCCAGCCCACCTCCGGGAGAATCTCAAGAGCAGGGGGTGGAGCAAGCCAGGCCTCAAACCATGACAAGCTCCTGCCCAAAAGGCAGCCAAAATGCAGCCCACATCCGGGAGAATCTCAAGACCAGGGGGTGGAGCAAGCCAGGCCTCAAACCTCGAGAAGCTCCAGCCCAAAAGGCAGCTAAAATGCAGCCCACCTCCGGGAGAATATCAAGAGCAGGGGGTGGAGCAAGCCAGGCCTCAAACCACGAGAAGCTCCAGCCCAAAAGGCAGCCAAAATGCTGCCCACATCCAGGAGAATATCAAGAGCAGGGGGTGGAGCAAGCCAGGCCTCAAACCACGAGAAGCTCCAGCCCAAAAGGCAGCCAAAATCCAGCCCACATCCGGGAGAATCTCAAGAGCAGGGGGTGGTGCAAGCCAGGCCTCAAACCACGAGAAACTCCAGTTCAAAATGCAGCCAAAATGCAGCCCACATCCGGGAGAATCTCAAGAGCAGGGGGTGGAGTAAGCCAGGCCTCAAACCTCGAGAAGCTAAAGCCCAAAAGGCAGCCAAAATGCAGCCCACATCCAGGAGAATATCAAGAGCAGGGGGTGGAGCAAGCCAGGCCTCAAACCACGAGAAGCTCCAGCCCAAAAGGCAGCCAAAATGCAGCCCACATCTGGGAGAATCTCAAGAGCAGGGGGTGGAGCAAGCCAGGCCTCAAACCACGAGAAGCTCCAGCCCAAAACGCAGCCAAAATGCAGCCCACATCCGGGAGAATCTCAAGAGCAGGGGGTGGAGCAAGCCAGGCCTCAAACCACGAGAAGTTCCAGCCCAAAATGCAGCCAAAATGCAGCCCACCTCCGGGAGAATCTCAAGAGCAGGGGGTGGAGCAAGCCAGGCCTCAAACCACGAGAAGCTCCAGCCCAAAAGGCAGCCAAAATGCAGCCCACCTCCGGGTGAATATCAAGAGCAGGGGGTGGAGCAAGCCAGGCCTCAAACCACGAGAAGCTCCAGCCCAAAAGGCAGACAAAATGCAGCCCACATCCGGGACAATATGAAGAGCAGGGGGTGGAGCAAGCCAGGCCTCAAACCACGAGAAGCCCCAGCCCAAAAGGCAGCCAAAATGCAGCCCACATCTGGGAGAATCTCAAGAGCAGGGGGTGGACCAAGCCAGGCCTCAAACCACGAGAAGCTCCAGCCCAAAAGGCAGCCAAAATCCAGCCCACATCCGGGACAATTTCAAGAGCAGGGGCTGGAGCAAGCCAGGTCTCAAACCATGAGAAGCTCCAGCCCAAAATGTAGCCAAAATGCAGCCCACATCCGCGAGAATAGCAAGACCAGGGGGTGGAGCAAGCCAGGCCTCAAACCACGAGAATCTCCAGCCCAAGAATCAGCCAAAATGCAGCCCACATCCGGGAGAATATCAAGCACAGGGGGTGGAGCAAGCCAGGCCTCAAACCACGAGAAGCTCCAGCCCAAAAGGCAGCCAAAATTCAGCCCACATCCAGGAGAATATGAAGAGCAGGGTGTGGAGCAAGCCAGGCCTCAAACCTCGAGAAGCTCCAGCCCAAAAGGCAGCCAAAATGCAGACGAAATCTGGGAGAATCTCAAGAGCACGGGGTGGAGCAAGCCAGGCCTCAAACCACGAGAAGCTCCAGCCCAAAAGGCAGCCAAAATGCAGCCCATCTCCGGGAGAATATCAAGAGCAGGGGGTGGAGCAAGCCAGGCCTCAAACCACGAGAAGCTCCAGCCCAAGAATCAGCCAAAATGCAGCCCACATCCGGGAGAATCTCAAGAGCAGGGGGTGGAGCAAGCCAGGCCTCAAACCACGAGAAGCTCCAGCCCAAGAATCAGCCAAAATACAGCCCACATCCGGGAGAATCTCAAGAGCAGGGGGTGGAGCAAGCCAGGCCTCAAACCACGAGAAGCTCCAGCCCAAAAGGCAGCCATAATCCAGCCCACATCCGGGAGAATCTCAAGAGCAGGGGGTGGAGCAAGCCAGGCCTCAAACCACGAGAAGCTCCAGCCCAAAAAGCAGCCAAAATCCTAACCACATCCGGGAGAATATCAAGAGCAGGGGATGGAGCAAGCCAGGCCTCATACCACGAGAAGCTCCAGCCCAAAAGGCAGCCAAAATGCAGCCCACATCCGGGAGAATATCAAGAGCAGGGGGTGGAGCAAGCCAGGCCTCAAACCACGAGAAGCTCCAGCCCAAAAGGCAGCCAAAATGCAGCCCACATCCGGGAGAATCTCAAGAGCAGGGGGTGGAGCAAGCCAGGCCTCAAACCACGAGAAGCTCCAGCCCAAAAGGCAGCCAAAATGCAGCGCACATCCGGGAGAATCTCAAGAGCAGGGGGTGGAGCAAGCCAGGCCTCAAACCACGAGAAGCTCCAGCCCAAAACGCAGCCAAAATCCAGCCCTATATCTGGGAGAATATCAAGAGTAGGGGCTGGAGCAAGCCAGGCCTCAAACCACGAGAAGCTCCAGCCCAAAAGGCAGCCAAAATGCAGACCCCATACGGGAGAATATCAAGAGCAGGGGGTGGAGCAAGCCAGGACTTAAACCACGAGAAGCTCCAGCCCAAGAACCAGCCAAAATCCAGCCCACATCCGGGAGAATCTCAAGAGCAGGGGGTGGAGCAAGCCAGGCCTCAAACCACGAGAAGCTCCAGCCCAAAAGGCTGCCAAAATCCAGCCCACATCTGGGAGAATCTCAAGAGCAGGGGGTCGAGAAAGCCAGGCCTCAAACCACGAGAAGCTCCAGCCCAAAAGGCAGCCAAAATGCAGCCCACGTCCGTGAGAATCTCAAGAGCAGGGGGTCGAGCAAGCCAGGCCCCAAACCACAAGAAGCTCCAGCCCAAAAGGCAGCCAAAATGGAGCCCACATCCGGGAGAATATCAAGAGCAGCGAGTGGAGCAAGCCAGGCCTCAAACCACGAGAAGTTCCAGCCTAAAAGGCAGCCAAAATGCAGCCCACATCCGGGAGAATCTCAAGAGCAGTGGGTGGAGCAAGCCAGGCCTCAAACCACGAGAAGCTCCAGCCCAAAAGGCAGCCAAAATCCAGACCCCATACGGGAGAATATCAAGAGCAGGGGGTGGAGCAAGCCAGGACTCAAACCACGAGAAGCTCCAACCCAAGAGGCAGCCAAACTCCAGACACCATACGGGAGAATCTCAAGAGAAGGGGGTGGAGCAAGCCAGGCCTCAAACCACGAGAAGCTCCAGCCCAAGAGGCAGCCAAAATCCAGCCCACATCCGGGAGAATCTCAAGAGCAGGGGGTGGAGCAAGCCAGGCCGCAAACTACAAGAAGCTCCACCCCAAAAGGCAGCAAAAATGCAGCCCACATCCGGGAGAATCTCAAGAGAAGGGGGTGGAGCAAGGCAGGCCTCAAACCACGAGAAGCTCCAGCCCAAAAGGCAGCCAAAATGCAGCCCACCTCCGGGAGAATCTCAAGAGCAGGGTTTGGAGCAAGCCAGGCCTCAAACCATGAGAAGCTCCAGCCCAAAAGGCAGCCAAAATCCAACCCTATATCTGGGAGAATATCAAGAGCAGGGGGTGGAGCAAGCCAGGCCTCAAACCACAACAAGCACCAGCCCAAAAGGCAGCCAAATAACAGCCCACATCTGGGAGAATCTCAAGAGAAGGGGGTGGAGCAAGCCAGGCCTCAAACCACGGGAAGCTCCAGCCCAAAAGGCAGCCAAAATCCAGCCCACATCCGGGAGAATCTCAAGAGCAGGGGGTGGAGCAAGCCAGGCCTCAAACCACGAGAAGCTCCAGCCCAAAAGGCAGCCAAAATGCAGCCCACATCCGGGAGAATATCAAGAGCAGTGGTTGGAGCAAGCCAGGCCTCAAACCACGAGAAGCTCCAGCCGAAAATGCAGCCAAAATGCAGCCCACATCCGGGAGAATCTCAAGAGCAGGGGGTGGAGCAAGCCAGGCCTCAAACCACGAGAAGCTCCAGCCCAAAAGGCAGCCAAAATCCAGCCCTATATCTGGGAGAATATCAAGAGTAGGGGCTGGAGCAAGCCAGGCCTCAAACTATGAGAATCTCCAGCCCAAAAGGCAGCCAAAATCCAGCCCTATATCCGGGAGAATATCAAGAGGAGGGGGTGGAGCAAGCCAGGCCTCAAACCACGAGAAGCTCCAGCCCAAAAGGCAGCCAAAATGCAGCCCACATCCGGGAGAATATCAAGAGCAGGGGGTGGAGCAAGCCAGGTCTCAAACCACGAGAAGCTCCAGCCCAAAAAGCAGCCAAAATGAAGCCCACATCCGGGAGAATATCAAGAGCAGTGGATGGAGCAAGCCAGGCCTCAAACCACGAGAAGCTCCAGCCCAAAAGGCAGCCAAAATCCAGCCCTATATCTGGGAGAATATCAAGAGTAGGGGCTGGAGCAAGCCAGGCCTCAAACTATGAGAATCTCCAGCCCAAAAGGCAGCCAAAATCCAGCCCTATATCTGGGAGAATCTCAAGAGGAGGGGGTGGAGCAAGCCAGGCCTCAAACCACGAGAAGCTCCAGCCCAAAAGGCAGCCAAACTCCAGACCCCATACGGGAGAATATCAAGAGCAGTGGGTGGAGCAAGCCAGGACTCAAACCACGAGAAGCTCCAGCCCAAGAGGCAGCCAAAATCCAGCCCACATCCGGGAGAATCTCAAGAGCAGGGGGTGGAGCAAGCCAGGACTCAAACCACGGGAAGCTCCAGCCCAAAAGGCAGCCAAAATCCAGCCCACATCCGGGAGAAACTCAAGAGCAGGGTTTCGAGAAAGCCAGGCCTCAAACCACGAGAAGCTCCAGCCCAAAAGGCAGCCAAAATGCAGCCCACATCTGGGAGAATCTCAAGAGCAGGGGGTGGAGCAAGCCAGGCCTCAAACCACAACAAGCTCCAGCCCAAAAGGCAGCCAAAATGCAGCCCACATCCAGGAGAATATCAAGAGCAGGGGGTGGAGCAAGCCAGGCCTCAAACCACGAGAAGCTCCAGCCCAAAAGGCAGCCAAAATCCAGCCCACATCCGGGAGAATCTCAAGAGCAGGGGGTGGTGCAAGCCAGGCCTCAAACCACGAGAAACTCCAGTTCAAAATGCAGCCAAAATGCAGCCCACATCCGGGAGAATCTCAAGAGCAGGGGGTGGAGTAAGCCAGGCCTCAAACCTCGAGAAGCTAAAGCCCAAAAGGCAGCCAAAATGCAGCCCACATCCAGGAGAATCTCAAGAGCAGGGGGTGGAGCAAGCCAGGCCTCAAACCACGAGAAGCTCCAGCCCAACAGGCAGCCAAAATGCAGCCCACATCTGGGAGAATCTCAAGAGCAGGGGGTGGAGCAAGCCAGGCCTCAAACCACGAGAAGCTCCAGCCCAAAACGCAGCCAAAATGCAGCCCACATCCGGGAGAATCTCAAGAGCAGGGGGTGGAGCAAGCCAGGCCTCAAACCACGGGAAGCTCCAGCCCAAAAGGCAGCCAAAATGCAGCCCACCTCCGGGAGAATCTCAAGAGCAGGGGGTGGAGCAAGCCAGGCCTCAAACCACGAGAAGCTCCAGCCCAAAAGGCAGCCAAAATGCAGCCCACCTCCGGGTGAATCTCAAGAGCAGGGGGTGGAGCAAGCCAGGCCTCAAACCACGAGAAGCTCCAGCCCAAAAGGCAGACAAAATGCAGCCCACATCCGGGACAATATGAAGAGCAGGGGGTGGAGCAAGCCAGGCCTCAAACCACGAGAAGCCCCAGCCCAAAAGGCAGCCAAAATGCAGCCCACATCTGGGAGAATCTCAAGAGCAGGGGGTGGACCAAGCCAGGCCTCAAACCACGAGAAGCTCCAGCCCAAAAGGCAGCCAAAATCCAGCCCACATCCGGGACAATTTCAAGAGCAGGGGCTGGAGCAAGCCAGGCCTCAAACCACGAGAATCTCCAGCCCAAGAATCAGCCAAAATGCAGCCCACATCCGGGAGAATATCAAGCACAGGGGGTGGAGCAAGCCAGGCCTCAAACCACGAGAAGCTCCAGCCCAAAAGGCAGCCAAAATTCAGCCCACATCCAGGAGAATATGAAGAGCAGGGTGTGGAGCAAGCCAGGCCTCAAACCTCGAGAAGCTCCAGCCCAAAAGGCAGCCAAAATGCAGACGAAATCTGGGAGAATCTCAAGAGCACGGGGTGGAGCAAGCCAGGCCTCAAACCACGAGAAGCTCCAGCCCAAAAGGCAGCCAAAATGCAGCCCATCTCCGGGAGAATATCAAGAGCAGGGGGTGGAGCAAGCCAGGCCTCAAACCACGAGAAGCTCCAGCCCAAGAATCAGCCAAAATGCAGCCCACATCCGGGAGAATCTCAAGAGCAGGGGGTGGAGCAAGCCAGGCCTCAAACCACGAGAATCTCCAGCCCAAGAATCAGCCAAAATACAGCCCACATCCGGGAGAATCTCAAGAGCAGGGGGTGCAGCAAGCCAGGCCTCAAACCACGAGAAGCTCCAGCCCAAAAGGCAGCCATAATCCAGCCCACATCCGGGAGAATATCAAGAGCAGGGGGTGGAGCAAGCCAGGCCTCAAACCACGAGAAGCTCCAGCCCAAAAAGCAGCCAAAATCCTAACCACATCCGGGAGAATATCAAGAGCAGGGGATGGAGCAAGCCAGGCCTCATACCACGAGAAGCTCCAGCCCAAAATGCAGCCAAAATGCAGCCCACATCCGGGAGAATCTCAAGAGCAGGGGGTGGAGCAAGCCAGGCCTCAAACCACGAGAAGCTCCAGCCCAAAAGGCAGCCAAAATGCAGCCCACATCCGGGAGAATCTCAAGAGCAGGGGGTGGAGCAAGCCAGGCCTCAAACCACGAGAAGCTCCAGCCCAAAAGGCAGCCAAAATACAGCCCACATCCGGGAGAATCTCAAGAGCAGGGGGTGGAGCAAGCCAGGCCTCAAACCACGAGAAGCTCCAGCCCAAAACGCAGCCAAAATCCAGCCCTATATCTGGGAGAATATCAAGAGTAGGGGCTGGAGCAAGCCAGGCCTCAAACCACGAGAAGCTCCAGCCCAAGAACCAGCCAAAATCCAGCCCACATCCGGGAGAATCTCAAGAGCAGGGGGTGGAGCAAGCCAGGCCTCAAACCACGAGAAGCTCCAGCCCAAAAGGCAGCCAAAATGCAGCCCACGTCCGTGAGAATCTCAAGAGCAGGGGGTGGAGCAAGCCAGGCCCCAAACCACAAGAAGCTCCAGCCCAAAATGCAGCCAAAATCCAACACTATATCTGGGAGAATATCAAGAGCAGGGGGTGGAGCAAGCCAGGCCTCAAACCACGAGAAGCTCCAGCCCAAAAGGCAGCCAAAATCCAGCCCACATCCGGGAGAATATCAAGAGCAGTGGTTGGAGCAAGCCAGGCCTCCAACCATGAGAAGCTCCAGCCCAAAAGGCAGCCAAAATGGAGCCCACATCCGGGAGAATATCAAGAGCAGGGAGTGGAGCAAGCCAGGCCTCAAACCACGAGAAGTTCCAGCCTAAAAGGCAGCCAAAATGCAGCCCACATCCGGGAGAATCTCAAGAGCAGTGGGTGGAGCAAGCCAGGCCTCAAACCACGAGAAGCTCCAGCCCAAAAGGCAGCCAAAATCCAGACCCCATACGGGAGAATATCAAGAGCAGGGGGTGGAGCAAGCCAGGACTCAAACCACGAGAAGCTCCAACCCAAGAGGCAGCCAAACTCCAGACACCATACGGGAGAATCTCAAGAGAAGGGGGTGGAGCAAGCCAGGCCTCAAACCACGAGAAGCTCCAGCCCAAGAGGCAGCCAAAATCCAGCCCACATCCGGGAGAATCTCAAGAGCAGGGGGTGGAGCAAGCCAGGCCGCAAACTACAAGAAGCTCCACCCCAAAAGGCAGCAAAAATGCAGCCCACCTCCGGGAGAATCTCAAGAGCAGGGTTTGGAGCAAGCCAGGCCTCAAACCATGAGAAGCTCCAGCCCAAAAGGCAGCCAAAATCCAGCCCTATATCTGGGAGAATATCAAGAGCAGGGGGTGGAGCAAGCCAGGCCTCAAACCACAACAAGCACCAGCCCAAAAGGCAGCCAAATAACAGCCCACATCTGGGAGAATCTCAAGAGAAGGGGGTGGAGCAAGCCAGGCCTCAAACCACGGGAAGCTCCAGCCCAAAAGGCAGCCAAAATCCAGCCCACATCCGGGAGAATCTCAAGAGCAGGGGGTGGAGCAAGCCAGGCCTCAAACCACGAGAAGCTCCAGCCCAAAAGGCAGCCAAAATGCAGCCCACATCCGGGAGAATATCAAGAGCAGTGGTTGGAGCAAGCCAGGCCTCAAACCACGAGAAGCTCCAGCCGAAAATGCAGCCAAAATGCAGCCCACATCCGGGAGAATCTCAAGAGCAGGGGGTGGAGCAAGCCAGGCCTCAAACCACGAGAAGCTCCAGCCCAAAAGGCAGCCAAAATCCAGCCCTATATCTGGGAGAATATCAAGAGTAGGGGCTGGAGCAAGCCAGGCCTCAAACTATGAGAATCTCCAGCCCAAAAGGCAGCCAAAATCCAGCCCTATATCCGGGAGAATATCAAGAGGAGGGGGTGGAGCAAGCCAGGCCTCAAACCACGAGAAGCTCCAGCCCAAAAGGCAGCCAAAATGCAGCCCACATCCGGGAGAATATCAAGAGCAGGGGGTGGAGCAAGCCAGGCCTCAAACCACGAGAAGTTCCAGCCTAAAAGGCAGCCAAAATCTAGCCCATATCCGGGAGAATACCAAGAGCAGGGGGTGGAGCAAGCCAGGTCTCAAACCATGAGAAGCTCCAGCCCAAAAAGCAGCCAAAATGAAGCCCACATCCGGGAGAATATCAAGAGCAGTGGATGGAGCAAGCCAGGCCTCAAACCACGAGAAGCTCCAGCCCAAAAGGCAGCCAAAATCCAGCCCTATATCTGGGAGAATATCAAGAGTAGGGGCTGGAGCAAGTCAGGCCTCAAACTATGAGAATCTCCAGCCCAAAAGGCAGCCAAAATCCAGCCCTATATCTGGGAGAATCTCAAGAGGAGGGGGTGGAGCAAGCCAGGCCTCAAACCACGAGAAGCTCCAGCCCAAAAGGCAGCCAAACTCCAGACCCCATACGGGAGAATATCAAGAGCAGTGGGTGGAGCAAGCCAGGACTCAAACCACGAGAAGCTCCAGCCCAAGAGTCAGCCAAAATCCAGCCCACATCCGGGAGAATCTCAAGAGCAGGGGGTGGAGCAAGCCAGGACTCAAACCACGGGAAGCTCCAGCCCAAAAGGCAGCCAAAATCCAGCCCACATCCGGGAGAACCTCAAGAGCAGGGGTTCGAGAAAGCCAGGCCTCAAACCACGAGAAGCTCCAGCCCAAAAGGCAGCCAAAATGCAGCCCACATCTGGGAGAATCTCAAGAGCAGGGGGTGGAGCAAGCCAGGCCTCAAACCACAACAAGCTCCAGCCCAAAAGGCAGCCAAATTCCAGCCCACATCTGGGAGAATCTCAAGAGCAGGGGGTGGAGCAAGCCAGGCCTCAAACTGCAAGAAGCTCCAGCCCAAAAGGCAGCCAAAATGCAGCCCACATCCGGGAGAATCTCAAGAGCAGGGGGTGGAGCAAGCCAGGCCTGAAACCACGAGAAGCTACTGCCCAAAAGGCAGCCAAAATGCAGCCCACATCCGGGAGAATCTCAAGAGCAGGGTTTGGAGCAAGCCAGGCCTCAAACCATGAGAAGCTCCAGCCCAAAAGGCAGCCAAAATCCAGCCCTATATCTGGGAGAATATCAAGAGCAGGGGGTGGAGCAAGCCAGGCCTCAAACCACAACAAGCACCAGCCCAAAAGGCAGCCAAATTCCAGCCCACATCTGGGAGAATCTCAAGAGAAGGGGGTGGAGCAAGCCAGGCCTCAAACCACGAGAAGCTCCAGCCCAAAAGGCAGCCAAAATGCAGACCACATCCGGGAGAATCTCAAGAGCAGGGGGTGGAGCAAGCCAGGCCTCAAACCACGAGAAGCTCCAGCCCAAAACGCAGCCAAAATCCAGCCCTATATCTGGGAGAATATCAAGAGTAGGGGCTGGAGCAAGCCAGGCCTCAAACTATGAGAATCTCCAGCCCAAAAGGCAGCCAAAATCCAGCCCTATATCTGGGAGAATCTCAAGAGGAGGGGGTGGAGCAAGCCAGGCCTCAAACCACGAGAAGTTCCAGCCTAAAAGGCAGCCAAAATGCAGCCCACATCCGGGAGAATATCAAGAGCAGGGGGTGGAGCAAGCCAAGTCTCAAACCACGAGAAGCTCCAGCCCAAAAAGCAGCCAAAATGAAACCCACATCCGGGAGAATCTCAAGAGCAGTGGATGGAGCAAGCCAGGCCTCAAACCACGAGAAGCTCCAGCCCAAAAGGCAGCCAAAATCCATCCCTATATCTGGGAGAATATCAAGACTAGGGGCTGGAGCAAGCCAGGCCTCAAACTATGAGAATCTCCAGCCCAAAAGGCAGCCAAAATGCAGCCCTATATCTGGGAGAATCTCAAGAGGAGGGGGTAGAGCAAGCCAGGCCTCAAACCACGAGAAGCTCCAGCCCAAAAGGCAGCCAAACTCCAGACCCCATACGGGAGAATCTCAAGAGCAGGGGGTGGAGCAAGCCAGGCCTCAAACCACGAGAAGCTCCAGCCCAAGAGGCAGCCAAAATCCAGCCCACATCCGGGAGAATATCAAGAGCAGGGGGTGGAGCAAGGCAGGCCTCAAACCACGAGAAGCTCCAGCCCAAAAGGCAGCCAAAATCCAGCCGACGTCCGTGAGAATCTGAAGAGCAGGGGTTGGAGCAAGCCAGGCCTCAAACCACGAGAAGCTCCAGCCCAAAAGGCAGCCAAAATGCAGCCCACATCCGGGAGAATCTCAATAGCAGGGGGTGGAGCAAGCCAGGCCTGAAACCACGAGAAGCTACTGCCCAAAAGGCAGCCAAAATGCAGCCCACATCCGGGAGAATCTCAAGAGCAGGGGGTGGAGCAAGCCAGGCCTCAAACCATGAGAAGCTCCAGCCCAAAAGGCAGCCAAAATCCAGCCCACATGAGGGAGAATATCAAGAGCAGGGGGTGGAGCAAGCCAGGCCTCAAACCACAACAAGCACCAGCCCAAAAGGCAGCGAAATTCCAGCCCACATCCGGGAGAATCTCAAGAGCAGGGGGTGGAGCAAGCCAGGCCTCAAACCACGAGAAGCTCCAGCCCAAAAGGCAGCCAAAATCCAGCCCACCTCCGGGAGAATATCAAGAGCAGTGGTTGGAGCAAGCCAGGCCTCCAACCACGAGAAGCTCCAGCCGAAAATGCAGCCAAAATGCAGCCCACATCCGGGAGAATCTCAAGAGCATGGGGTGGAGCAAGCCAGGCCTCAAACCACGAGAAGCTCCAGCCCAAAAGGCAGCCAAAATCCAGCCCTATATCTGGGAGAATCTCAAGAGCAGGGGGTGGAGCAATCCAGGCCTCAAACCTTGAGAAGCTCCAGCCCAAAAGGCAGCCAAAATCCAGCCCTATATCTGGGAGAATCTCAAGAGGAGGGGGTGGAGCAAGCCAGGCCTCAAACCACGAGAAGCTCCAGCCCAAAAGGCAGCCAAAATCCAGCCCACATCCGGGAGAATCTCAAGAGCAGGGGGTGGAGCAAGGCAGGCCCCAAACCACGAGAAGCTCCAGCCCAAAAGACACCCAAAATCCAGCCCACCTCCGTGAGAATCTGAAGAGCAGGGGTTGGAGCAAGCCAGGCCTCAAACCACAAGAAGCTCCAGCCCAAAATGCAGCCAAAATCCAGCCCACGTCCGTGAGAATCTCAAGAGCAGGGGGTGGAGCAAGCCAGGCCTGAAACTACAAGAAGCTCCAGCCCAAAAGGCAGCAAAAATGCAGCCCACATCCGGGAGAATCTCAAGAGCAGGGGGTGGAGCAAGCCAGGCCTGAAACCACGAGAAGCTCCAGCCCAAAAGACACCCAAAATCCAGCCCACATCCGGGAGAATCTCAAGAGCAGGGGGTGGAGCAAGCCAGGCCTCAAACCATGAGAAGCTCCAGCACAAAAGGCAGCCAAAATGGAGCCCACATCCGGGAGAATATCAAGAGCAGGGGGTGGAGCAAGCCAGGCCTCAAACCACGAGAAGCTCCAGCCCAAAAGGCAGCCAAAATCCAGCCCTATATCTGGGAGAATCTCAAGAGTAGGGGCTGGAGCAAGCCAGGCCTCAAACTATGAGAATCTCCAGCCCAAAAGGCAGCCAAAATCCAGCCCTATATCTGGGAGAATCTCAAGAGGAGGGGGTGGAGCAAGCCAGGCCTCAAACCACGAGAAGCTCCAGCCCAAAATGCAGCCAAACTCCAGACCCCATACGGGAGAATATCAAGAGCAGGGGGTGGAGCAAGCCAGGACTCAAACCACGAGAAGCTCCAGCCCAAGAGGCAGCCAAAATGCAGCCCACATCCGGGAGAATCTCAAGAGCAGGGGGTGGAGCAAGCCAGGCCTCAAACCACGAGAAGGTCCAGCCCAAGAATCAGCCAAAATGCAGCCCACCTCCGGGAGAATCTCAAGAGCAGGGGGTGGAGCAAGCCAGGCCTCAAACCACGAGAAGCTCCAGCCCAAAAGGCAGCCAAAATGCAGCCCACGTCCGTGAGAATCTCAAGAGCAGGGGGTGGAGCAAGCCAGGCCCCAAACCACAAGACGCTCCAGCCCAAAATGCAGCCAAAATCCAACACTATATCTGGGAGAATATCAAGAGCAGGGGGTGGAGCAAGCCAGGCCTCAAACCATAACAAGCTCCAGCCCAAAAGGCAGCCAAATTCCAGCCCACATCTGGGAGAATCTCAAGAGCAGGGGGTGGAGCAAGCCAGGCCTCAAACCTTGAGAAGCTCCAGCCCAAAAGGCAGCCAAAATCCAGCCCACATCCGGGAGAATCTCAAGAGCAGGGGGTGGAGCAAGCCAGGCCTCAAACCACGAGAAGTTCCAGCCTAAAAGGCAGCCAAAATCCAGCCCACATCCGGGAGAATATCAAGAGCAGGGGGTGGAGCAAGCCAGGTCTCAAACCACGAGAAGCTCCAGCCCAAAAAGCAGCCAAAATGAAGCCCACATCCAGGAGAATCTCAAGAGCAGTGGATGGAGCAAGCCAGGCCTCAAACCACGAGAAGCTCCAGCCCAAAAGGCAGCCAAAATCCAGCCCTATATCTGGGAGAATATCAAGACTAGGGGCTGGAGCAAGCCAGGCCTCAAACTATGAGAATCTCCAGCCCAAAAGGCAGCCAAAATCCAGCCCTATATCTGGGAGAATCTCAAGAGCAGGGGGTGGAGCAAGCCAGGCCTCAAACCACGAGAAGCTCCAGCCCAAAAGGCAGCCAAACTCCAGACCCCATACGGGAGAATATCAAGAGCAGGGGGTGGAGCAAGCCAGGCCTCAAACCACGAGAAGCTCCAGCCCAAAAGGCAGCCAAAATGCAGCCCACATCCGGGAGAATCTCAAGAGCAGGGGGTGGAGCAAGCCAGGCCTCAAACTACAAGAAGCTCCAGCCCAAAAGGCAGCAAAAATGCAGCCCACATCCGGGAGAATCTCAATAGCAGGGGGTGGAGCAAGCCAGGCCTCAAACCACAACAAGCACCAGCCCAAAAGGCAGCCAAATTCCAGCCCACATCTGGGAGAATCTCAAGAGAAGGGGGTGGAGCAAGCCAGGCCTCAAACCTTGAGAAGCTCCAGCCCAAAAGGCAGCCAAAATCCAGCCCACATCCGGGAGAATCTCAAGAGCAGGGGGTGGAGCAAGCCAGGCCTCAAACCACGAGAAGCTCCAGCCCAAAAGGCAGCCAAAATCCAGCCCACATCCGGGAGAATCTCAAGAGCAGTGGTTGGAGCAAGCCAGGCCTCAAACCACGAGAAGCTCCAGCCCAAAAGGCAGCCAAAATGGAGCCCACATCCAGGAGAATCTCAAGAGCAGGGGGTGGAGCAAGCCAGGCCTCAAACCACGAGAAGCTCCAGCCCAAAAGGCAGCCAAAATCCAGCCCTATATCTGGGAGAATATCAAGAGTAGGGGCTGGAGCAAGAGAGGCCTCAAACTATGAGAATCTCCAGCCCAAAAGGCAGCCAAAATCCAGCCCTATATCTGGGAGAATCTCAAGAGGAGGGGGTGGAGCAAGCCAGGCCTCAAACCACGAGAAGCTCCAGCCCAAAAGGCAGCCAAACTCCAGACCCCATACGGGAGAATATCAAGAGCAGGGGGTGGAGCAAGCCAGGACTCAAACCACGAGAAGCTCCAGCCCAAGAGGCAGCCAAAATCCAGCCCACATCCGGGAGAATCTCAAGAGCAGGGGGTGGAGCAAGCCAGGCCTCAAACCACGAGAAGCTCCAGCCCAAAAGGCAGCCAAACTCCAGACCCCATACGGGAGAATCTCAAGAGCAGGGGGTCGAGAAAGCCAGGCCTCAAACCACGAGAAGCTCCAGCCCAAAAGGCAGCCAAAATGCAGCCCACGTCCGGGAGAATCTCAAGAGCAGGGGGTGGAGCAAGCCAGGCCCCAAACCACAAGAAACTCCAGCCCAAAATGCAGCCAAAATCCAACACTATATCTGGGAGAATATCAAGAGCAGGGGGTGGAGCAAGCCAGGCCTCAAACCTTGAGAAGCTCCAGCCCAAAAGGCAGCCAAAATCCAGCCCACATCCGGGAGAATCTCAAGAGCAGGGGGTGGAGCAAGCCAGGCCTCAAACCTTGAGAAGCTCCAGCCCAAAAGTCAGCCAAAATCCAGCCCACATCCGGGAGAATCTCAAGTGCAGGGGGTGGAGCAAGCCAGGCCTCAAACCACGAGAAGCTCCAGCCCAAAAGGCAGCCAAAATCCAGCCCACGTCCGTGAGAATCTCAAGAGCAGGGGATGGAGCAAGCCAGGCCTCAAACTACAAGAAGCTCCAGCCCAAAAGGCAGCAAAAATGCAGCCCACATCCGGGAGAATCTCAATAGCAGGGGGTGGAGCAAGCCAGGCCTCAAACCACGAGAAGTTACTGCCCAAAAGGCAGCCAAAATCCAGCCCACATCCGGGAGAATCTCAAGAGCAGGGTTTGGAGCAAGCCAGGCCTCAAACCATGAGAAGCTCCAGCCCAAAGGCAGCCAAAATCCAGCCCTATATCTGGGAGAATATTAAGAGCAGGGGGTGGAGCAAGCCAGGCCTCAAACCACAACAAGCTCCAGCCCAAAAGGCAGCCAAAATCCAGCCCTATATCTGGGAGAATATCAAGAGTAGGGGCTGGAGCAAGCCAGGCCTCAAACTATGAGAATCTCCAGCCCAAAAGGCAGCCAAAATCCAGCCCACATCCGGGAGAATCTCAAGAGCAGGGGGTGGAGCAAGCCAGGCCTCAAACCACGAGAAGCTCCAGCCCAAAAGACACCCAAAATCCAGCCCACGTCCGTGAGAATCTGAAGAGCAGGGGTTGGAGCAAGCCAGGCCTCAAACCACGAGAAGCTCCAGCCCAAAAGGCAGCCAAAATCCAGCCCACGTCCGTGAGAATCTCAAGAGCAGGGGTTGGAGCAAGCCAGGCCTCAAACCACGAGAAGCTCCAGCCCAAAAGGCAGCCAAAATCCAGCCCACGTCCGTGAGAATCTCAAGAGCAGGGGTTGGAGCAAGCCAGGCCTCAAACCACGAGAAGCTCCAGCCCAAAAGGCAGCCAAAATGCAGCCCACATCCGGGAGAATCTCAAGAGCAGGGGGTGGAGCAAGCCAGGCCTCAAACTACAAGAAGCTCCAGCCCAAAAGGCAGCAAAAATCCAGCCCACATCCGGGAGAATCTCAATAGCAGGGGGTGGAGCAAGCCAGGCCTCAAACCACAACAAGCACCAGCCCAAAAGGCAGCCAAATTCCAGCCCACATCTGGGAGAATCTCAAGAGAAGGGGGTGGAGCAAGCCAGGCCTCAAACCTTGAGAAGGTCCAGCCCAAAAGGCAGCCAAAATCCAGCCCACATCCGGGAGAATCTCAAGAGCAGGGGTTGGAGCAAGCCAGGCCTCAAACCACGAGAAGCTCCAGCCCAAAAGGCAGCCAAAATCCAGCCCACATCCGGGAGAATCTCAAGAGCAGTGGTTGGAGCAAGCCAGGCCTCAAACCACGAGAAGCTCCAGCCCAAAAGGCAGCCAAAATGGAGCCCACATCCGGGAGAATCTCAAGAGCAGGGGGTGGAGCAAGCCAGGCCTCAAACCACGAGAAGCTCCAGCCCAAAAGGCAGCCAAAATCCAGCCCTATATCTGGGAGAATATCAAGAGTAGGGGCTGGAGCAAGCCAGGCCTCAAACTATGAGAATCTCCAGCCCAAAAGGCAGCCAAAATCCAGCCCTATATCTGGGAGAATCTCAAGAGGAGGGGGTGGAGCAAGCCAGGCCTCAAACCACGAGAAGCTCCAGCCCAAAAGGCAGCCAAACTCCAGACCCCATACGGGAGAATATCAAGAGCAGGGGGTGGAGCAAGCCAGGCCTCAAACCACGAGAAGCTCCAGCCCAAAAGGCTGCCAAAATCCAGCCCACATCCGGGAGAATCTCAAGAGCAGGGGGTCGAGAAAGCCAGGCCTCAAACCACGAGAAGCTCCAGCCCAAAAGGCAGCCAAAATCCAGCCCACGTCCGGGAGAATCTCAAGAGCAGGGGGTGGAGCAAGCCAGGCCCCAAACCACAAGAAACTCCAGCCCAAAATGCAGCCAAAATCCAACACTATATCTGGGAGAATATCAAGAGCAGGGGGTGGAGCAAGCCAGGCCTCAAACCTTGAGAAGCTCCAGCCCAAAAGGCAGCCAAAATCCAGCCCACATCCGGGAGAATCTCAAGAGCAGGGGGTGGAGCAAGCCAGGCCTCAAACCTTGAGAAGCTCCAGCCCAAAAGTCAGCCAAAATCCAGCCCACATCCGGGAGAATCTCAAGTGCAGGGGGTGGAGCAAGCCAGGCCTCAAACCACGAGAAGTTCCAGCCTAAAAGGCAGCCAAAATCCAGCCCTATATCTGGGAGAATATCAAGACTAGGGGCTGGAGCAAGCCAGGCCTCAAACTATGAGAATCTCCAGCCCAAAAGGCAGCCAAAATCCAGCCCTATATCTGGGAGAATCTCAAGAGGAGGGGGTGGAGCAAGCCAGGCCTCAAACCACGAGAAGCTCCAGCCCAAAAGGCAGCCAAACTCCAGACCCCATACGGGAGAATCTCAAGAGCAGGGGGTGGAGCAAGCCAGGCCTCAAACCACGAGAAGCTCCAGCCCAAGAGGCAGCCAAACTCCAGACCCCATACGGGAGAATATCAAGAGCAGGGGGTGGAGCAAGCCAGGCCTCAAACCACAACAAGCTCCAGCCCAAAAGGCAGCCAAAATCCAGCCCTATATCTGGGAGAATATCAAGAGTAGGGGCTGGAGCAAGCCAGGCCTCAAACTATGAGAATCTCCAGCCCAAAAGGCAGCCAAAATCCAGCCCACATCCGGGAGAATCTCAAGAGCAGGGGGTGGAGCAAGCCAGGCCTCAAACCACGAGAAGCTCCAGCCCAAAAGACACCCAAAATCCAGCCCACGTCCGTGAGAATCTGAAGAGCAGGGGTTGGAGCAAGCCAGGCCTCAAACCACGAGAAGCTCCAGCCCAAAAGGCAGCCAAAATCCAGCCCACGTCCGTGAGAATCTCAAGAGCAGGGGATGGAGCAAGCCAGGCCTCAAACTACAAGAAGCTCCAGCCCAAAAGGCAACAAAAATGCAACCCACATCCGGGAGAATCTCAATAGCAGGGGGTGGAGCAAGCCAGGCCTCAAACCACGAGAAGTTACTGCCCAAAAGGCAGCCAAAATCCAGCCCACATCCGGGAGAATCTCAAGAGCAGGGTTTGGAGCAAGCCAGGCCTCAAACCATGAGAAGCTCCAGCCCAAAGGCAGCCAAAATCCAGCCCTATATCTGGGAGAATATCAAGAGCAGGGGGTGGAGCAAGCCAGGCCTCAAACCACAACAAGCTCCAGCCCAAAAGGCAGCCAAAATCCAGCCCTATATCTGGGAGAATATCAAGAGTAGGGGCTGGAGCAAGCCAGGCCTCAAACTATGAGAATCTCCAGCCCAAAAGGCAGCCAAAATCCAGCCCACCTCCGGGAGAATCTCAAGAGCAGGGGGTGGAGCAAGCCAGGCCTCAAACCACGAGAAGCTCCAGCCCAAAAGACACCCAAAATCCAGCCCACGTCCGTGAGAATCTGAAGAGCAGGGGTTGGAGCAAGCCAGGCCTCAAACCACGAGAAGCTCCAGCCCAAAAGGCAGCCAAAATCCAGCCCACGTCCGTGAGAATCTCAAGAGCAGGGGGTGGAGCAAGCCAGGTCTCAAACTACAAGAAGCTCCAGCCTTAAAGGCAGCAAAAATGCAGCCCACATCCGGGAGAATCTCAATAGCAGGGTTTGGAGCAAGGCAGGCCTCAAACCATGAGAAGCTCCAGCCCAAAAGGCAGCCAAAATCCAGCCCTATATCTGGGAGAATATCAAGAGCAGGGGGTGGAGCAAGCCAGGCCTCAAACCACAACAAGCACCAGCCCAAAAGGCAGCCAAATTCCAGCCCACATCTGGGAGAATCTCAATAGAAGGGGGTGGAGCAAGCCAGGCCTCAAACCAAGAGAAGCTCCAGCCCAAAAGGCAGCCAAAATCCAGCCCTATATCTGGGAGAATATCAAGAGTAGGGGCTGGAGCAAGCCAGGCCTCAAACCAAGAGAAGCTCCAGCCCAAAAGGCAGCCAAAATCCAGCCCTATATCTGGGAGAATCTCAAGAGGAGGGGGTGGAGCAAGCCAGGCCTCAAACCACGAGAAGCTCCAGCCCAAAAGGCAGCCAAACTCCAGACCCCATACGGGAGAATATCAAGAGCAGGGGGTGCAGCAAGCCAGGCCTCAAACCACGAGAAGCTCCAGCCCAAGAGGCAGCCAAAATCCAGCCCACATACGGGAGAATCTCAAGAGCAGGAGGTGGAGCAAGGCAGGCCTCAAACCACGAGAAGCTCCAGCCCAAAAGGCTGCCAAAATCCAGCCCACATCCGGGAGAATCTCAAGAGCAGGGGGTCGAGAAAGCCAGGCCTCAAACCACGAGAAGCTCCAGCCCAAAAGGCAGCCAAAATGCAGCCCACGTCCGTGAGAATCTCAAGAGCAGGGGGTGGAGCAAGCCAGGCCTCAAACTACAAGAAGCTCCAGCCCAAAAGGCAGCCAAAATGCAGCCCACATCCGGGAGAATCTCAAGAGCAGGGGGTGGAGCAAGCCAGGCCTCAAACTACAAGAAGCTCCAGCCCAAAAGGCAGCAAAAATGCAGCCCACATCCGGGAGAATCTCAATAGCAGGGGGTGGAGCAAGCCAGGCCTCAAACCACAACAAGCACCAGCCCAAAAGGCAGCCAAATTCCAGCCCTATATCTGGGAGAATCTCAAGAGGAGGGGGTGGAGCAAGCCAGGCCTCAAACCACGAGAAGCTCCAGCCCAAAAGGCAGCCAAACTCCAGACCCCATACGGGAGAATATCAAGAGCAGGGGGTGGAGCAAGCCAGGCCTCAAACCACGAGAAGCTCCAGCCCAAAAGGCTGCCAAAATCCAGCCCACATCCGGGAGAATCTCAAGAGCAGGGGGTCGAGAAAGCCAGGCCTCAAACCACGAGAAGCTCCAGCCCAAAAGGCAGCCAAAATCCAGCCCACGTCCGGGAGAATCTCAAGAGCAGGGGGTGGAGCAAGCCAGGCCCCAAACCACAAGAAACTCCAGCCCAAAATGCAGCCAAAATCCAACACTATATCTGGGAGAATATCAAGAGCAGGGGGTGGAGCAAGCCAGGCCTCAAACCTTGAGAAGCTCCAGCCCAAAAGGCAGCCAAAATCCAGCCCACATCCGGGAGAATCTCAAGAGCAGGGGGTGGAGCAAGCCAGGCCTCAAACCTTGAGAAGCTCCAGCCCAAAAGTCAGCCAAAATCCAGCCCACATCCGGGAGAATCTCAAGTGCAGGGGGTGGAGCAAGCCAGGCCTCAAACCACGAGAAGTTCCAGCCTAAAAGGCAGCCAAAATCCAGCCCTATATCTGGGAGAATATCAAGACTAGGGGCTGGAGCAAGCCAGGCCTCAAACTATGAGAATCTCCAGCCCAAAAGGCAGCCAAAATCCAGCCCTATATCTGGGAGAATCTCAAGAGGAGGGGGTGGAGCAAGCCAGGCCTCAAACCACGAGAAGCTCCAGCCCAAAAGGCAGCCAAACTCCAGACCCCATACGGGAGAATCTCAAGAGCAGGGGGTGGAGCAAGCCAGGCCTCAAACCACGAGAAGCTCCAGCCCAAGAGGAAGCCAAACTCCAGACCCCATACGGGAGAATATCAAGAGCAGGGGGTGGAGCAAGCCAGGCCTCAAACCACGAGAAGCTCCAGCCCAAAAGGCAGCCAAAATCCAGCCCACGTCCGTGAGAATCTCAAGAGCAGGGGATGGAGCAAGCCAGGCCTCAAACTACAAGAAGCTCCAGCCCAAAAGGCAGCAAAAATGCAGCCCACATCCGGGAGAATCTCAATAGCAGGGGGTGGAGCAAGCCAGGCCTCAAACCACGAGAAGTTACTGCCCAAAAGACAGCCAAAATCCAGCCCACATCCGGGAGAATCTCAAGAGCAGGGTTTGGAGCAAGCCAGGCCTCAAACCATGAGAAGCTCCAGCCCAAAGGCAGCCAAAATCCAGCCCTATATCTGGGAGAATATCAAGAGCAGGGGGTGGAGCAAGCCAGGCCTCAAACCACAACAAGCTCCAGCCCAAAAGGCAGCCAAAATCCAGCCCTATATCTGGGAGAATATCAAGAGTAGGGGCTGGAGCAAGCCAGGCCTCAAACTATGAGAATCTCCAGCCCAAAAGGCAGCCAAAATCCAGCCCACATCCGGGAGAATCTCAAGAGCAGGGGGTGGAGCAAGCCAGGCCTCAAACCACGAGAAGCTCCAGCCCAAAAGACACCCAAAATCCAGCCCACGTCCGTGAGAATCTGAAGAGCAGGGGTTGGAGCAAGCCAGGCCTCAAACCACGAGAAGCTCCAGCCCAAAATGCAGCCAAAATCCAGCCCACGTCCGTGAGAATCTCAAGAGCAGGGGATGGAGCAAGCCAGGCCTCAAACTACAAGAAGCTCCAGCCCAAAAGGCAACAAAAATGCAGCCCACATCCGGGAGAATCTCAATAGCAGGGGGTGGAGCAAGCCAGGCCTCAAACCACGAGAAGTTACTGCCCAAAAGGCAGCCAAAATCCAGCCCACATCCGGGAGAATCTCAAGAGCAGGGTTTGGAGCAAGCCAGGCCTCAAACCATGAGAAGCTCCAGCCCAAAGGCAGCCAAAATCCAGCCCTATATCTGGGAGAATATCAAGAGCAGGGGGTGGAGCAAGCCAGGCCTCAAACCACGAGAAGCTCCAGCCCAAAAGGCAGCCAAAATCCAGCCCTATATCTGGGAGAATATCAAGAGTAGGGGCTGGAGCAAGCCAGGCCTCAAACTATGAGAATCTCCAGCCCAAAAGGCAGCCAAAATCCAGCCCACCTCCGGGAGAATCTCAAGAGCAGGGGGTGGAGCAAGCCAGGCCTCAAACCACGAGAAGCTCCAGCCCAAAAGACACCCAAAATCCAGCCGACGTCCGTGAGAATCTGAAGAGCAGGGGTTGGAGCAAGCCAGGCCTCAAACCACGAGAAGCTCCAGCCCAAAAGGCAGCCAAAATCCAGCCCACGTCCGTGAGAATCTCAAGAGCAGGGGGTGGAGCAAGCCAGGTCTCAAACTACAAGAAGCTCCAGCCTTAAAGGCAGCAAAAATGCAGCCCACATCTGGGAGAATCTCAATAGCAGGGTTTGGAGCAAGGCAGGCCTCAAACCATGAGAAGCTCCAGCCCAAAAGGCAGCCAAAATCCAGCCCTATATCTGGGAGAATATCAAGAGCAGGGGGTGGAGCAAGCCAGGCCTCAAACCACAACAAGCACCAGCCCAAAAGGCAGCCAAATTCCAGCCCACATCTGGGAGAATCTCAATAGAAGGGGGTGGAGCAAGCCAGGCCTCAAACCAAGAGAAGCTCCAGCCCAAAAGGCAGCCAAAATCCAGCCCTATATCTGGGAGAATATCAAGAGTAGGGGCTGGAGCAAGCCAGGCCTCAAACTATGAGAATCTCCAGCCCAAAAGGCAGCCAAAATCCAGCCCTATATCTGGGAGAATCTCAAGAGCAGGGGGTGGAGCAAGCCAGGCCTCAAACCACGAGAAGCTCCAGCCCAAAAGGCAGCCAAACTCCAGACCCCATACGGGAGAATATCAAGAGCAGGGGGTGCAGCAAGCCAGGCCTCAAACCACGAGAAGCTCCAGCCCAAGAGGCAGCCAAAATGCAGCCCACATACGGGAGAATCTCAAGAGCAGGGGGTGGAGCAAGGCAGGCCTCAAACCACGAGAAGCTCCAGCCCAAAAGGCTGCCAAAATCCAGCCCACATCCGGGAGAATCTCAAGAGCAGGGGGTCGAGAAAGCCAGGCCTCAAACCACGAGAAGCTCCAGCCCAAAAGGCAGCCAAAATGCAGCCCACGTCCGTGAGAATCTCAAGAGCAGGGGGTGGAGCAAGCCAGGCCCCAAACCACAAGAAGCTCCAGCCCAAAATGCAGCCAAAATCCAACACTATATCTGGGAGAATCTCAAGAGCAGGGGGTGGAGCAAGCCAGGCCTCAAACCACGAGAAGCTATTGCCCAAAAGGCAGCCAAAATGCAGCCCACATCCGTGAGAATCTCAAGAGCAGGGTATGGAGCAAGCCAGGCCTCAAACCATGAGAAGCTCCAGCCCAAAAGGCAGCCAAAATCCAGCCCTATATCTGGGAGAATATCAAGAGCAGGGGGTGGAGCAAGCCAGACCTCAAACCACAACAAGCACCAGCCCAAAAGGCAGCCAAATTCCAGCCCACATCTGGGAGAATCTCAAGAGAAGGGGGTAGAGCAAGCCAGGCCTCAAACCTTGAGAAGCTCCAGCCCAAAAGGCAGCCAAAATCCAGCCCACATCCGGGAGAATCTCAAGAGCAGGGGGTGGAGCAAGCCAGGCCTCAAACCACGAGAAGCTCCAGCCCAAAAGGCAGCCAAAATCCAGCCCTATATCTGGGAGAATATCAAGAGTACGGGCTGGAGCAAGCCAGGCCTCAAACTATGAGAATCTCCAGCCCAAAAGGCAGCCAAAATCCAGCCCTATATCTGGGAGAATCTCAAGAGCAGGGGGTGGAGCAAGCCAGGCCTCAAGCCACGAGACGCTGTAGCCCAAAAGGCAGCCAAAATCCAGCCCTATATCTGGGAGAATATCAAGACTAGGGGCTGGAGCAAGCCAGGCCTCAAACCTTGAGAAGCTCCAGCCCAAAAGGCAGCCAAACTCCAGACCCCATACGGGAGAATATCAAGAGCAGGGGGTGGAGCAAGCCAGGCCTCAAACCACGAGAAGCTCCAGCCCAAAATGCAGCCAAAATCCAGGCAACATCTGGGAGAATATGAAGAGCAGGGGGTGGAGCAAGCCAGGCCTCAAACCACGAGAAGCTACTGCCCAAAATGCAGCCAAAATCCAGCCCACATCCGGGAGAATCTCAAGAGCAGGGTTTGGAGCAAGCCAGGCCTCAAACCATGAGAAGCTCCAGCCCAAAAGGCAGCCAAAATCCAGCCCACGTCCGTGAGAATATCAAGAGCAGGGGGTGGAGCAAGCCAGGCCTCAAACCACGAGAAGCTCCAGCCCAAAAGACACCCAAAATGCAGCCCACGTCCGTGAGAATCTGAAGAGCAGGGGGTGGAGCAAGCCAGGCCTCAAACCTTGAGAAGCTCCAGCCCAAAAGGCAGCCAAAATCCAGCCCACATCCGGGAGAATCTCAAGAGCAGGGGGTGGAGCAAGCCAGGCCTCAAACCACGAGAAGCTCCAGCCCAAAAGGCAGCCAAAATCCAGCCCACATCCGGGAGAATATCAAGAGCAGTGGTTGGAGCAAGCCAGGCCTCCAACCATGAGAAGCTCCAGCCCAAAAGGCAGCCAAAATGGAGCCCACATCCGGGAGAATATCAAGAGCAGGGGGTGGAGCAAGCCAGGCCTCAAACCACGAGAAGCTCCAGCCCAAAAGGCAGCCAAAATCCAGCCCTATATCTGGGAGAATCTCAAGAGGAGGGGGTGGAGCAAGCCAGGCCTCAAACCACGAGAAGCTCCAGCCCAAGAGGCAGCCAAAATGCAGGCCACATGCGGGAGAATATCAAGAGCAGGGGGTGGAGCAAGCCAGGCCTCAAACCACGAGAAGCTCCAGCCCAAAAGGCAGCCAAAATCCAGCCCACGTCCGTGAGAATCTCAAGAGCAGGGGGTGGAGCAAGCCAGGCCTCAAACTACAAGAAGCTCCAGCCCAAAAGGCAGCAAAAATGCAGCCCACATCCGGGAGAATCTCAATAGCAGGGGGTGGAGCAAGCCAGGCCTGAAACCACGAGAAGCTACTGCCCAAAAGGCAGCCAAAATCCAGCCCACATCCAGGAGAATCTCAAGAGCAGGGTTTGGAGCAAGCCAGGCCTCAAACCATGAGAAGCTCCAGCCCAAAAGGCAGCCAAATTCCAGCCCACATCTGGGAGAATCTCAAGAGAAGGGGGTGGAGCAAGCCAGGCCTCAAACCTTGAGAAGCTCCAGCCCAAAAGGCAGCCAAAATGCAGCCCACATCCGGGAGAATCTCAAGAGCAGGGGGTGGAGCAAGCCAGGCCTCAAACCACGAGAAGCTCCAGCCCAAAAGGCAGCCAAAATCCAGCACACATCCGGGAGAATATCAAGAGCAGTGGTTGGAGCAAGCCAGGACTCCAACCATGAGAAGCTCCAGCCCAAAATGCAGCCAAAATGCAGACCACATCCGGGAGAATATCAAGAGCAGGGGGTGGAGCAAGCCAGGCCTCAAACCACGAGAAGCTCCAGCCCAAAAGACACCCAAAATCCAGCCCACGTCCGTGAGAATCTGAAGAGCAGGGGTTGGAGCAAGCCAGGCCTCAAACCACGAGAAGCTCCAGCCCAAAAGGCAGCCAAAATGCAGCCCACATCCGGGAGAATCTCAAGAGCAGGGGGTGGAGCAAGCCAGGCCCCAAACCACAAGAAGCTCCAGCCCAAAATGCAGCCAAAATCCAACACTATATCTGGGAGAATATCAAGAGCAGGGGGTGGAGCAAGCCAGGCCTCAAACCACGAGAAGCTCCAGCCCAAGAGGCAGCCAAAATCCAGCCCACATCCGGGAGAATCTCAAGAGCAGGGGGTGGAGCAAGCCAGGCCTCAAACAACGAGAAGCTCCAGCCCAAAAGTCTGCCAAAATCCAGCCCACGTCCGTGAGAATCTCAAGAGCAGGGGGTGGAGCAAGCCAGGCCCCAAACCACAAGAAGCTCCAGCCCAAAATGCAGCCAAAATCCAACACTATATCTGGGAGAATATCAAGAGCAGGGGGTGGAGCAAGCCAGGCCTCAAACCTTGAGAAGCTCCAGCCCAAAATGCAGCCAAAATCCAGCCCACATCCGGGAGAATCTCAAGAGCAGGGGGTGGAGCAAGCCCGGCCTCAAACCACGAGAAGTTCCAGCCCAAAAGGCAGCCAAAATCCAGCCCACATCCGGGAGAATATCAAGAGCAGGGGGTGGAGCAAGCCAGGCCTCAAACCACGAGAAGCTACTGCCCAAAAGGCAGCCAAAATCCAGCCCACATCCGGGAGAATCTCAAGAGCAGGGTTTGGAGCAAGCCAGGCCTCAAACCATGAGAAGCTCCAGCCCAAAAGGCAGCCAAAATCCAGCCCACATCCGGGAGAATCTCAAGAGCAGGGGGTGGAGCAAGCCAGGCCTCAAACCACGAGAAGCTCCAGCCCAAAAGGCAGCCAAAATGCAGCCCACATCCGGGAGAATGTCAAGAGCAGTGGTTGGAGCAAGCCAGGCCTCCAACCACGAGAAGCTCCAGCCCAAAAGGCAACCAAAATGGAGCCCACATCCGGGAGAATCTCAAGAGCAGGGGGTGGAGCAAGCCAGGCCTCAAACCACGAGAAGCTCCAGCCCAAAAGGCAGCCAAAATCCATCCCTATATCTGGGAGAATATCAAGAGTAGGGGCTGGAGCAAGCCAGGCCTCAAACTATGAGAATCTCCAGCCCAAAAGGCAGCCAAAATCCAGCCCTATATCTGGGAGAATCTCAAGAGGAGGGGGTGGAGCAAGCCAGGCCTCAAACCACGAGAAGCTCCAGCCCAAAAGGCAGCCAAACTCCAGACCCCATACGGGAGAATATCAAGAGCAGGGGGTCGAGAAAGCCAGGCCTCAAACCACGAGAAGCTACTGCCCAAAATGCAGCCAAAATCCAGCCCACGTCCGTGAGAATCTCAAGAGCAGGGGGTGGAGCAAGCCAGGCCCCAAACCACGAGAAGCTCCAGCCCAAAATGCAGCCAAAATCCAACACTATATCTGGGAGAATATCAAGAGCAGGGGGTGGAGCAAGCCAGGCCTCAAACCACAACAAGCTCCAGCCCAAAAGGCAGCCAAATTCCAGCCCACATCTGGGAGAATCTCAAGAGCAGGGGGTGGAGCAAGCCAGGCCTCAAACCTTGAGAAGCTCCAGCCCAAAAGGCAGCCAAAATCCAACACTATATCTGGGAGAATATCAAGAGCAGGGGGTGGAGCAAGCCAGGCCTCAAACCACAACAAGCTCCAGCCCAAAAGGCAGCCAAAATGGAGCCCACATCCGGGAGAATCTCAAGAGCAGGGGGTGGAGCAAGCCAGGCCTCAAACCACGAGAAGCTCCAGCCCAAAAGGCAGCCAAAATCCAGCCCTATATCTGGGAGAATATCAAGAGTAGGGGCTGGAGCAAGCCAGGCCTCAAACTATGAGAATCTCCAGACCAAAAGGCAGCCAAAATCCAGCCCTATATCTGGGAGAATCTCAAGAGGAGGGGGTGGAGCAAGCCAGGCCTCAAACCACGAGAAGCTCCAGCCCAAAAGGCAGCCAAACTCCAGACCCCATACGGGAGAATATCAAGAGCAGGGGGTGGAGCAAGCCAGGACTCAAACCACGAGAAGCTCCAGCCCAAGAGGCAGCCAAAATCCAGCCCACATCCGGGAGAATCTCAAGAGCAGGGGGTGGAGCAAGCCAGGCCTCAAACCACGAGAAGCTCCAGCCCAAAAGGCTGCCAAAATCCAGCCCACATCCGGGAGAATATCAAGAGCAGTGGTTGGAGCAAGCCAGGCCTCCAACCATGAGAAGCTCCAGCCCAAAAGGCAGCCAAAATCCAACACTATATCTGGGAGAATCTCAAGAGCAGGGGGTGGAGCAAGCCAGGCCTCAAACCACGAGAAGCTCCAGCCCAAAAGGCAGCCAAAATTCAGCCCACATCCGGGAGAATCTCAAGAGCAGGGGGTGGAGCAAGCCAGGCCTGAAACCACGAGAAGCTACTGCCCAAAATGCAGCCAAAATCCAGCCCACATCCGGGAGAATCTCAAGAGCAGGGTTTGGAGCAAGCCAGGCCTCAAACCATGAGAAGCTCCAGCCCAAAAGGCAGCCAAAATCCAGCCCACGTCCGTGAGAATATCAAGAGCAGGGGGTGGAGCAAGCCAGGCCTCAAACCACGAGAAGCTCCAGCCCAAAAGACACCCAAAATGCAGCCCACGTCCGTGAGAATCTGAAGAGCAGGGGGTGGAGCAAGCCAGGCCTCAAACCTTGAGAAGCTCCAGCCCAAAAGGCAGCCAAAATCCAGCCCACATCCGGGAGAATCTCAAGAGCAGGGGGTGGAGCAAGCCAGGCTTCAAACCACGAGAAGCTCCAGCCCAAAAGGCAGCCAAAATCCAGCCCACATCCGGGAGAATATCAAGAGCAGTGGTTGGAGCAAGCCAGGCCTCCAACCATGAGAAGCTCCAGCCCAAAAGGCAGCCAAAATGGAGCCCACATCCGGGAGAATATCAAGAGCAGGGGGTGGAGCAAGCCAGGCCTCAAACCACGAGAAGCTCCAGCCCAAAAGGCAGCCAAAATCCAGCCCTATATCTGGGAGAATCTCAAGAGGAGGGGGTGGAGCAAGCCAGGCCTCAAACCACGAGAAGCTCCAGCCCAAAAGGCAGCCAAACTCCAGACCCCATACGGGAGAATATCAAGAGCAGGGGGTGGAGCAAGCCAGGACTCAAACCACGAGAAGCTCCAGCCCAAGAGGCAGCCAAAATGCAGGCCACATGCGGGAGAATATCAAGAGCAGGGGGTGGAGCAAGCCAGGCCTCAAACCACGAGAAGCTCCAGCCCAAAAGACACCCAAAATCCAGCCCACGTCCGTGAGAATCTGAAGAGAAGGGCTTGGAGCAAGCCAGGCCTCAAACCACGAGAAGCTCCAGCCCAAAAGGCAGCCAAAATCCAGCCCACGTCCGTGAGAATCTCAAGAGCAGGGGGTGGAGCAAGCCAGGCCTCAAACTACAAGAAGCTCCAGCCCAAAAGGCAGCAAAAATGCAGCCCACATCCGGGAGAATCTCAATAGCAGGGGGTGGAGCAAGCCAGGCCTGAAACCACGAGAAGCTACTGCCCAAAAGGCAGCCAAAATCCAGCCCACATCCAGGAGAATCTCAAGAGCAGGGTTTGGAGCAAGCCAGGCCTCAAACCATGAGAAGCTCCAGCCCAAAAGGCAGCCAAATTCCAGCCCACATCTGGGAGAATCTCAAGAGAAGGGGGTGGAGCAAGCCAGGCCTCAAACCTTGAGAAGCTCCAGCCCAAAAGGCAGCCAAAATGCAGCCCACATCCGGGAGAATCTCAAGAGCAGGGGGTGGAGCAAGCCAGGCCTCAAACCACGAGAAGCTCCAGCCCAAAAGGCAGCCAAAATCCAGCCCACATCCGGGAGAATATCAAGAGCAGTGGTTGGAGCAAGCCAGGACTCCAACCATGAGAAGCTCCAGCCCAAAATGCAGCCAAAATGCAGACCACATCCGGGAGAATATCAAGAGCAGGGGGTGGAGCAAGCCAGGCCTCAAACCACGAGAAGCTCCAGCCCAAAAGACACCCAAAATCCAGCCCACGTCCGTGAGAATCTGAAGAGCAGGGGTTGGAGCAAGCCAGGCCTCAAACCACGAGAAGCTCCAGCCCAAAAGGCAGCCAAAATGCAGCCCACATTCGGGAGAATCTCAAGAGCAGGGGGTGGAGCAAGCCAGGCCCCAAACCACAAGAAGCTCCAGCCCAAAATGCAGCCAAAATCCAACACTATATCTGGGAGAATATCAAGAGCAGGGGGTGGAGCAAGCCAGGCCTCAAACCACGAGAAGCTCCAGCCCAAGAGGCAGCCAAAATCCAGCCCACATCCGGGAGAATCTCAAGAGCAGGGGGTGGAGCAAGCCAGGCCTCAAACAACGAGAAGCTCCAGCCCAAAAGTCTGCCAAAATCCAGCCCACGTCCGTGAGAATCTCAAGAGCAGGGGGTGGAGCAAGCCAGGCCCCAAACCACAAGAAGCTCCAGCCCAAAATGCAGCCAAAATCCAACACTATATCTGGGAGAATATCAAGAGCAGGGGGTGGAGCAAGCCAGGCCTCAAACCTTGAGAAGCTCCAGCCCAAAATGCAGCCAAAATCCAGCCCACATCCGGGAGAATCTCAAGAGCAGGGGGTGGAGCAAGCCCGGCCTCAAACCACGAGAAGTTCCAGCCCAAAAGGCAGCCAAAATCCAGCCCACATCCGGGAGAATATCAAGAGCAGGGGGTGGAGCAAGCCAGGCCTCAAACCACGAGAAGCTACTGCCCAAAAGGCAGCCAAAATGCAGCCCACATCCGGGAGAATCTCAAGAGCAGGGTTTGGAGCAAGCCAGGCCTCAAACCATGAGAAGCTCCAGCCCAAAAGGCAGCCAAAATCCAGCCCACATCCGGGAGAATCTCAAGAGCAGGGGGTGGAGCAAGCCAGGCCTCAAACCACGAGAAGCTCCAGCCCAAAAGGCAGCCAAAATGCAGCCCACATCCGGGAGAATGTCAAGAGCAGTGGTTGGAGCAAGCCAGGCCTCCAACCACGAGAAGTTCCAGCCCAAAAGGCAACCAAAATGGAGCCCACATCCGGGAGAATCTCAAGAGCAGGGGGTGGAGCAAGCCAGGCCTCAAACCACGAGAAGCTCCAGCCCAAAAGGCAGCCAAAATCCATCCCTATATCTGGGAGAATATCAAGAGTAGGGGCTGGAGCAAGCCAGGCCTCAAACTATGAGAATCTCCAGCCCAAAAGGCAGCCAAAATCCAGCCCTATATCTGGGAGAATCTCAAGAGGAGGGGGTGGAGCAAGCCAGGCCTCAAACCACGAGAAGCTCCAGCCCAAAAGGCAGCCAAACTCCAGACCCCATACGGGAGAATATCAAGAGCAGGGGGTCGAGAAAGCCAGGCCTCAAACCACGAGAAGCTACTGCCCAAAATGCAGCCAAAATCCAGCCCACGTCCGTGAGAATCTCAAGAGCAGGGGGTGGAGCAAGCCAGGCCCCAAACCACAAGAAGCTCCAGCCCAAAATGCAGCCAAAATCCAACACTATATCTGGGAGAATATCAAGAGCAGGGGGTGGAGCAAGCCAGGCCTCAAACCACAGCAAGCTCCAGCCCAAAAGGCAGCCAAATTCCAGCCCACATCTGGGAGAATCTCAAGAGCAGGGGGTGGAGCAAGCCAGGCCTCAAACCTTGAGAAGCTCCAGCCCAAAAGGCAGCCAAAATCCAGCCCACATCCGGGAGAATCTCAAGAGCAGGGGGTGGAGCAAGCCAGGCCTCAAACCACGAGAAGTTCCAGCCTAAAAGGCAGCCAAAATCCAGCCCACATCCGGGAGAATATCAAGAGCAGGAGGTGGAGCAAGGCAGGCCTCAAACCACGAGAAGCTCCAGCCCAAAAGGCAGCCAAAATCCAGCCCTATATCTGGGAGAATATCAAGACTAGGGGCTGGAGCAAGCCAGGCCTCAAACTATGAGAATCTCCAGCCAAAAAGGCAGCCAAAATCCAGCCCTATATCTGGGAGAATCTCAAGAGGAGGGGGTGGAGCAAGCCAGGCCTCAAACCACGAGAAGCTCCAGCCCAAAAGGCAGCCAAACTCCACACCCCATACGGGAGAATATCAAGAGCAGGGGGTGGAGCAAGCCAGGCCTCAAACCACGAGAAGCTCCAGCCCAAAATGCAGCCAAAATGCAGCCCACATCCGGGAGAATCTCAAGAGCAGGGGTTGGAGCAAGCCAGGCCTCAAACCACGAGAAGCTCCAGCCCAAAAGGCAGCCAAAATGCAGCCCACGTCTGGGAGAATCTGAAGAGCAGGGGTTGGAGCAAGCCAGGCCTCAAACCACGAGAAGCTCCAACCCAAAAGGCAGCCAAAATCCAGCCCACGTCCGTGAGAATCTCAAGAGCAGGGGGTGGAGCAAGCCAGGCCTCAAACTACAAGAAGCTCCAGCCCAAAAGGCAGCAAAAATGCACCCACCTCTGGGAGAATCTCAAGAGCAGGGGGTGGAGAAAGCCAGGCCTCAAACCACGAGAAGCTACTGCCCAAAAGGCAGCCAAAATCCAGCCCACATCCGGGAGAATCTCAAGAGCAGTGGTTGGAGCAAGCCAGGCCTTCAACCATGAGAAGCTCCAGCCCAAAAGGCAGCCAAAATGGAGCCCACATCCGGGAGAATCTCAAGAGCAGGGGGTGGAGCAAGCCAGGCCTCAAACCACGAGAAGCTCCAGCCCAAAAGGCAGCCAAAATCCAGCCCTATATCTGGGAGAATATCAAGAGTAGGGGCTGGAGCAAGCCAGGCCTCAAACTATGAGAATCTCCAGACCAAAAGGCAGCCAAAATCCAGCCCTATATCTGGGAGAATCTCAAGAGGAGGGGGTGGAGCAAGCCAGGCCTCAAACCACGAGAAGCTCCAGCCCAAAAGGCAGCCAAACTCCAGACCCCATACGGGAGAATATCAAGAGCAGGGGGTGGAGCAAGCCAGGACTCAAACCACGAGAAGCTCCAGCCCAAGAGGCAGCCAAAATCCAGCCCACATCCGGGAGAATCTCAAGAGCAGGGGGTGGAGCAAGCCAGGCCTCAAACCACGAGAAGCTCCAGCCCAAAAGGCTGCCAAAATCCAGCCCACATCCGGGAGAATCTCAAGAGCAGGGGGTCGAGAAAGCCAGGCCTCAAACCACGAGAAGCTCCAGTCCAAAAGGCAGCCAAAATGCAGCCCACGTCCGTGAGAATCTCAAGAGCAGGGGGTGGAGCAAGCCAGGCCCCAAACCACAAGAAGCTCCAGCCCAAAATGCAGCCAAAATCCAACACTATATCTGGGAGAATATCAAGAGCAGGGGGTGGAGCAAGTCAGGCCTCAAACCACGAGAAGCTCCAGCCCAAAAGGCAGCCAAAATTCAGCCCACATCCGGGAGAATCTCAAGAGCAGGGGGTGGAGCAAGCCAGGCCTCAAACCACGAGAAGTTCCAGCCTAAAAGGCAGCCAAAATCCAGCCCACATCCGGGAGAATATCAAGAGCAGGGTTTGGAGCAAGCCAGGCCTCAAACCATGAGAAGCTCCAGCCCAAAAAGCAGCCAAAATCCAGCCCTATATCTCGGAGAATATCAAGAGCAGGGGGTGGAGCAAGCCAGGCCTCCAACCACGAGAAGCTCCAGCCCAAAAGGCAGCCAAAATCCAGCCCTATATCTGGGAGAATATCAAGAGTAGGGGCTGGAGCAAGCCAGGCCTCAAACTATGAGAATCTCCAGCCCAAAAGGCAGCCAAAATCCAGCCCTATATCTGGGAGAATCTCAAGAGGAGGGGGTGGAGCAAGCCAGGCCTCAAACCACGAGAAGCTCCAGCCCAAAAGGCAGCCAAACTCCAGACCCCATACGGGAGAATATCAAGAGCAGGGGGTGGAGCAAGCCAGGCCTCAAACCACGAGAAGCTCCAGTCCAAAAGGCAGCCAAAATGCAGCCCACCTCCGGGAGAATCTCAAGAGCAGGGGGTGGAGCAAGCCAGGCCCCAAACCTTGAGAAGCTCCAGCCCAAAAGGCAGCCAAAATGCAGCCCACATCCCAAAGAATCTCAAGAGCAGGGGGTGGAGCAAGCCAGGCCTCAAACCACGAGAAGCTCCAGCCCAAAAGGCAGCCAAAATCCAGCCCACATCCGGGAGAATATCAAGAGCAGTTGTTGGAGCAAGCCAGGCCTCCAACCACGAGAAGCTCCAGCCCAAAAGGCAGCCAAAATGGAGCCCACATCCGGGAGAATATCAAGAGCAGGTTGTGGAGCAAGCCAGGCCTCAAACCACGAGAAGTTCCAGCCTAAAAGGCAGCCAAAATCCAACCCACATCCGGGAGAATATCAAGAGCAGGGGGTGGAGCAAGCCAGGTCTCAAACCATGAGAAGCTCCAGCCCAAAAAGCAGCCAAAATGCAGCCCACCTCCGGGAGAATCTCAAGAGCAGGGGGTGGAGCAAGCCAGGCCTCAAACCACGAGAAGCTCCAGCCCAAAAGGCAGCCAAAATCCAGCCCTATATCTGGGAGAATATCAAGAGTAGGGGCTGGAGCAAGCCAGGCCTCAAACTATGAGAATCTCCAGCCCAAAAGGCAGCCAAACTCCAGCCCTATATCTGGGAGAATATCAAGAGGAGGGGGTGGAGCAAGCCAGGCCTCAAACCACGAGAAGCTCCAGCCCAAGAGGCAGCCAAAATCCAGCCCACATCCGGGAGAATCTCAAGAGCAGGGGGTGGAGCAAGCCAGGCCTCAAACCACGAGAAGCTCCAGCCCAAAAGGCTGCCAAAATCCAGCCCACATCCGGGAGAATCTCAAGAGCAGGGGGTCGAGAAAGCCAGGCCTCAAACCACGAGAAGCTCCAGCCCAACAGGCAGCCAAAATGCAGCCCACGTCCGTGAGAATTTCAAGAGCAGTGGTTGGAGCAAGCCAGGCCCCAAACCACAAGAAGCTCCAGCCCAAAATGCAGCCAAAATCCAACACTATATCTGGGAGAATATCAAGAGCAGGGGGTGGAGCAAGCCAGGACTCAAACCACGAGAAGCTCCAGCCCAAAAGGCAGCCAAAATCCAGCCCACGTCCGTGAGAATCTCAAGAGCAGGGGGTGGAGCAAGCCAGGCCCCAAACCACAAGAAGCTCCAGCCCAAAATGCAGCCAAAATCCAACACTATATCTGGGAGAATATCAAGAGCAGGGGGTGGAGCAAGCCAGGCCTCAAACCACAACAAGCTCCAGCCCAAAAGGCAGCCAAAATGCAGCACACATCTGGGAGAATCTCAAGAGTAGGGTCTGGAGCAAGCCAGGCCTCAAACCACGAGAAGCTCCAGCCCAAAAGGCAGCCAAAATGCAGCCCACCTCCGGGAGAATCTCAAGAGCAGGGGGTGGAGCAAGCCAGGCCTCAAACCACGAGAAGCTCCAGCCCAAAAGGCAGCCAAAATGCAGCCCACATCCGGGAGAATATCAAGAGCAGGGGGTGGAGCAAGCCAGGTCTCAAACCACGAGAAGCTCTAGCCCAAAAAGCAGCCAAAATGAAGCCCACATCCGGGAGAATCTCAGGAGCAGTGGATGGAGCAAGCCAGGCCTCAAACCACGAGAAGCTCCAGCCCAAAAGGCAGCCAAAATCCAGCCCTATATCTGGGAGAATCTCAAGAGCAGGGGCTGGAGCAAGCCAGGCCTCAAACTATGAGAATCTCCAGCCCAAAAGGCAGCCAAAATCCAGCCCTATATCTGGGAGAATCTCAAGAGGAGGGCGTGGAGCAAGCCAGGCCTCAAACCACGAGAAGCTCCAGCCCAAAAGGCAGCCAAAATGCAGGCCACATGCTGGAGAATATCAAGAGCAGCGCCTGGAGCAAGCCAGGCCTCAAACGACGAGAATCTCCAGCCCACGAGGCAGCCAAAATGCAGCCCATATCCAGGAGAATATCATGGGCAGGGGGTGGATCAAGGCAGGCCTCAAACAACAAGAAGCTCCAGCCCAAAAGGCAGCCAAAATCCAGGCCACATCCGGGAGAATCTCAAGAGCAGGGGGTGGAGCAAGCCAGGCCTCAAACCACGAGAAGCTCCAGCCCAAAATGCAGCCAAAATGCAGCCCACATCCGGGAGAATATCAAGAGCAGGGGCTGGAGCAAGCCAGGCCTCAAACCACGAGAAGCTCCAGCCCAAAATGCAGCCATAACGCAGTCCACATCCAGGAGAATATCAAGAGCAGGGGTTGGAGCAAGACAGGCTTCAAAGCACGAGAATATCCAGCCCAAAAGGCAGCCAAAATCCAACCAACCCACGGGAGAATCTCAAGAGCAGGGGGTGGAGCAAGCCAGGCCTCAAACCACGAGAAGGTACAGCCCAAAAGGCAGCCAAAATCCAGCCCACATCCGGGAGAATCTCAAGAGCAGGGGGTGGAGCAAGGCAGGCCTCTATCCACGAGAAGCTCCAGCCCAAAATGCAACCAAAATGCGGCCCACATCCGGGAGAATATCAAGAGCAGCGGCTAGAGCAAGCCAGGCCTCAAACCACGAGAAGCTCCAGCCCAAAAGGCTGCCAAATACAGCCCACATCCGGGAGAATCTCAAGAGCAGGGGGTGGAGCAAGCCAGGCCTCAAACCACGAGAAGCTCCAGCCCAAAAGGCAGACAAAATGCAGCCCACATCCGGGAGAATCTCAAGAGCAGGGGGTGGAGCAAGCCAGGCCTCAAACCACGAGAAGCTCTTGCCCAAAAGGCAGCCAAAATGGAGCCCACATCCGGGAGAATCTCAAGAGCAGGGGGTGGAGCAAGCCAGGCCTCAAAACACGAGAAGCTCCTGCCCAAAAGGGAGCCAAAATGCAGCCCACATCCGGGAGAATATCATGGGTAGGGGGTGGAGAAAGCCAGGCCTCAAACCACGAGAAGCTCCAGCCCAAAAGGCAGCCAAAATGCAGCCCACCTGCGGGAGAATATCAAGAGCAGCGGCTGGAGCAAGGCAGGCCCCAAAGCACAAGAAGCTCCAGCCAAAAAAGGCAGCCAAAATCCAGGCCACATCCGGGAGAATATGAAGACCAGGGGGTGGAGCAAGCCAGGCCTCAAACAACAAAAATTTCCAGCCCAAAATGCAACCACAAATGCAGCCCACATCCGGGAGAATATCAAGAGCAGGGGGTGGAGCAAGGCAGGCCTCAAACCACGAGAAGCTCCAGCCCAAAAGGCAGCCAAAATGCAGCCCACATCCGGGAGAATCTCAAGAGCAGGGGGTGGAGCAAGCCAGGCCTCAAACCACGAGAAGCTCCAGCCCAAAAGGCAGCCAAAATCCAGGCAACATCCGGGAGAATATGAAGAGCAGGGGGTGGAGCAAGCCAGGCCTCAAACAACGAAAATTTCCAGCCCAAAATGCAACCACTAATGCAGCCCACATCCGGGAGAATATCAAGAGCAGGGGGTGGAGCAAGCCAGGCCTCAAACCATGAGAAGCTCCAGCCCAAAAGGCAGCCAAAATCCAGCCCTATATCTGGGAGAATATCAAGAGCAGGGGGTGGAGCAAGCCAGGCCTCAAACCACGAGAAGCTCTTGCCCAAAAGGCAGCCAAAATGGAGCCCACATCCGGGAGAATCTCAAGAGCAGGGGGTGGAGCAAGCCAGGCCTCAAAACACGAGAAGCTCCTGCCCAAAAGGCAGCCAAAATGCAGCCCACATCCGGGAGAATATCATGGGTAGGGGGTGGAGAAAGCCAGGCCTCAAACCACGAGAAGCTCCAGCCCAAAAGGCAGCCAAAATGCAGCCCACCTGCGGGAGAATATCAAGAGCAGCGGCTGGAGCAAGGCAGGCCCCAAAGCACAAGAAGCTCCAGCCAAAAAAGGCAGCCAAAATCCAGGCCACATCCGGGAGAATATGAAGACCAGGGGGTGGAGCAAGCCAGGCCTCAAACAACAAAAATTTCCAGCCCAAAATGCAACCACAAATGCAGCCCACATCCGGGAGAATATCAAGAGCAGGGGGTGGAGCAAGGCAGGCCTCAAACCACGAGAAGCTCCAGCCCAAAAGGAAGCCAAAATGCAGCCCACATCCGGGAGAATCTCAAGAGCAGGGGGTGGAGCAAGCCAGGCCTCAAACCACGAGAAGCTCCAGCCCAAAATGCAGCCAAAATCCAGGCAACATCCGGGAGAATATGAAGAGCAGGGGGTGGAGCAAGCCAGGCCTCAAACAACGAAAATTTCCAGCCCAAAATGCAACCACTAATGCAGCCCACATCCGGGAGAATATCAAGAGCAGGGGGTGGAGCAAGCCAGGCCTCAAACCATGAGAAGCTCCAGCCCAAAAGGCAGCCAAAATCCAGCCCTATATCTGGGAGAATATCAAGAGCAGGGGGTGGAGCAAGCCAGGCCTCAAACCATGAGAAGCTCCAGCCCAAAAGGCAGCCAAAATCCAGCCCACATCCGGGAGAATATCAAGAGCAGGGGGTGGAGCAATCCACGCCCCAAACCATGAGAAGCTCCAGCCCAAAAGGCAGCCAAAATCCAGCCCACATCCGGGAGAATATCAAGAGCAGGGGGTGGAGCAAGCCAGGCCTCAAACCACGAGAAGCTCCAGCCCGAAATGCAGCCAAAATGCAGCCCACATCCGCGAGAATCTCAAGAGCAGGGGGTGGAGCAAGGCAGGCCTCAAACCACGAGAAGCTCCAGCCCACAAGGCAGCCAAAATCCAGGCCACTTCCGGGAGAATATGAAGAGCAGGGGGTGGAGCAAGCCAGGCCTCAAACCACGAGAAGCTCCAGCCCAAAAGGCAGCCAAATGCCAGCCCACATCCGGGAGAATATCAAGAGCAGGGGTTGGAGCAAGACAGGCTTCAAAGCACGAGAATATCCAGCCCAAAAGGCAGCCAAAATCCAACCAACCCACGGGAGAATCTCAAGAGCAGGGGGTGGAGCAAGCCAGGCCTCAAACCACGAGAAGCTCCAGCCCAAAATGCAACCAAAATGCAGCCCACATCCGGTAGAATATCAAGAGCAGGGGGTGAAGAAATCCATGCCTCAAAAAACGGAAATTTCCAGCCCAAAAGGCAACCAATATGCAGGCCACATGCGGGAGAATATCAAGAGCAAGGGATGGAGGAAACCAGGCCTCAAAGAACAAGAAGCTCCAGCCCAAAAGGCAGCCAAAATGCAGGCCACCTCGGGGAGAATCTCAAGAGCAGGGAGTGGAGCAAGCCAGGCCTGAAACCACAAGAAGCTCTTGCCCAAAAGGCAGCCAAAATGCAGCCCACATCCGGGAGAATATCAAGAGCAGGGGGTGGAGCAAGCCAGGCCTCAAAACACGAGAAGCTCCAGCCCAAAATGCAGCCAAAATGCAGCCCACATCCGGGAGAATATCAAGAGCAGGGGGTGGAGCAAGCCAGGCCTCAAACAACGAAAATTTCCAGCCCAAAATGCAACCAAAATCCAGCCCACATCCAGGAGAATATCAAGAGCAGGGGGTGGAGCAAGGCAGGCCCCAATCCACGAGAAGCTCCAGCCCAAAAGGCAACCAAAATGCAGCGCACATTCGGGAGAATCTCAAGAGCAGGGGGTGGAGCAAGCCAGGCCTCAAACCACGAGAAGCTCTAGCCCACAAGGCAGCAAAAATGCAGCCCACCTGCAGGAGAATCTCAAGAGCAGGGGGTGGAGCAAGCCAGGCCTCAAAAAACGGAAAGTTCCAGCCCAAAGGCAACCAAAATGCAGGCCACATGCTGGAGAATATCAAGAGCAGCGCCTGGAGCAAGCCAGGCCTCAAACCACGAGAAGCTCCAGCCCACGAGGCAGCCAAAATGCAGCCCACATCCGGGAGAATATCATGGGCAGGGGGTGGATCAAGGCAGGCCTCAAACCACAAGAAGCTCCAGCCCAAAAGGCAGCCAAAATCCAGGCCACATCCGGGAGAATCTCAAGAGCAGGGGGTGGAGCAAGCCAGGCCTCAAACCACGAGAAGCTCCAGCCCACAAGGCAGCCAAAATCCAGGCCACTTCCGGGAGAATATGAAGAGCAGGGGGTGGAGCAAGCCAGGCCTCAAACCACGAGAAGCTCCAGCCCAAAAGGCAGCCAAATGCCAGCCCACATCCGGGAGAATATCAAGAGCAGGGGTTGGAGCAAGACAGGCTTCAAAGCACGAGAATATCCAGCCCAAAAGGCAGCCAAAATCCAACCAACCCACGGGAGAATCTCAAGAGCAGGGGGTGGAGCAAGCCAGGCCTCAAACCACGAGAAGCTCCAGCCCAAAATGCAACCAAAATGCAGCCCACATCCGGTAGAATATCAAGAGCAGGGGGTGAAGAAATCCATGCCTCAAAAAACGGAAATTTCCAGCCCAAAAGGCAACCAATATGCAGGCCACATGCGGGAGAATATCAAGAGCAAGGGATGGAGGAAACCAGGCCTCAAAGAACAAGAAGCTCCAGCCCAAAAGGCAGCCAAAATGCAGGCCACCTCGGGGAGAATCTCAAGAGCAGGGAGTGGAGCAAGCCAGGCCTGAAACCACAAGAAGCTCTTGCCCAAAAGGCAGCCAAAATGCAGCCCACATCCGGGAGAATATCAAGAGCAGGGGGTGGAGCAAGCCAGGCCTCAAAACACGAGAAGCTCCAGCCCAAAATGCAGCCAAAATGCAGCCCACATCCGGGAGAATATCAAGAGCAGGGGGTGGAGCAAGCCAGGCCTCAAACAACGAAAATTTCCAGCCCAAAATGCAACCAAAATCCAGCCCACATCCAGGAGAATATCAAGAGCAGGGGGTGGAGCAAGGCAGGCCCCAATCCACGAGAAGCTCCAGCCCAAAAGGCAACCAAAATGCAGCGCACATTCGGGAGAATCTCAAGAGCAGGGGGTGGAGCAAGCCAGGCCTCAAACCACGAGAAGCTCTAGCCCACAAGGCAGCAAAAATGCAGCCCACCTGCAGGAGAATCTCAAGAGCAGGGGGTGGAGCAAGCCAGGCCTCAAAAAACGGAAAGTTCCAGCCCAAAGGCAACCAAAATGCAGGCCACATGCTGGAGAATATCAAGAGCAGCGCCTGGAGCAAGCCAGGCCTCAAACCACGAGAAGCTCCAGCCCACGAGGCAGCCAAAATGCAGCCCACATCCGGGAGAATATCATGGGCAGGGGGTGGATCAAGGCAGGCCTCAAACCACAAGAAGCTCCAGCCCAAAAGGCAGCCAAAATCCAGGCCACATCCGGGAGAATCTCAAGAGCAGGGGGTGGAGCAAGCCAGGCCTCAAACCACGAGAAGCTCCAGCCCACAAGGCAGCCAAAATCCAGGCCACTTCCGGGAGAATATGAAGAGCAGGGGGTGGAGCAAGCCAGGCCTCAAACCACGAGAAGCTCCAGCCCAAAAGGCAGCCAAATGCCAGCCCACATCCGGGAGAATATCAAGAGCAGGGGTTGGAGCAAGACAGGCTTCAAAGCACGAGAATATCCAGCCCAAAAGGCAGCCAAAATCCAACCAACCCACGGGAGAATCTCAAGAGCAGGGGGTGGAGCAAGCCAGGCCTCAAACCACGAGAAGCTCCAGCCCAAAATGCAACCAAAATGCAGCCCACATCCGGTAGAATATCAAGAGCAGGGGGTGAAGAAATCCATGCCTCAAAAAACGGAAATTTCCAGCCCAAAAGGCAACCAATATGCAGGCCACATGCGGGAGAATATCAAGAGCAAGGGATGGAGGAAACCAGGCCTCAAAGAACAAGAAGCTCCAGCCCAAAAGGCAGCCAAAATGCAGGCCACCTCGGGGAGAATCTCAAGAGCAGGGAGTGGAGCAAGCCAGGCCTGAAACCACAAGAAGCTCTTGCCCAAAAGGCAGCCAAAATGCAGCCCACATCCGGGAGAATATCAAGAGCAGGGGGTGGAGCAAGCCAGGCCTCAAAACACGAGAAGCTCCAGCCCAAAATGCAGCCAAAATGCAGCCCACATCCGGGAGAATATCAAGAGCAGGGGGTGGAGCAAGCCAGGCCTCAAACAACGAAAATTTCCAGCCCAAAATGCAACCAAAATCCAGCCCACATCCAGGAGAATATCAAGAGCAGGGGGTGGAGCAAGGCAGGCCCCAATCCACGAGAAGCTCCAGCCCAAAAGGCAACCAAAATGCAGCGCACATTCGGGAGAATCTCAAGAGCAGGGGGTGGAGCAAGCCAGGCCTCAAACCACGAGAAGCTCTAGCCCACAAGGCAGCAAAAATGCAGCCCACCTGCAGGAGAATCTCAAGAGCAGGGGGTGGAGCAAGCCAGGCCTCAAAAAACGGAAAGTTCCAGCCCAAAGGCAACCAAAATGCAGGCCACATGCTGGAGAATATCAAGAGCAGCGCCTGGAGCAAGCCAGGCCTCAAACCACGAGAAGCTCCAGCCCACGAGGCAGCCAAAATGCAGCCCACATCCGGGAGAATATCATGGGCAGGGGGTGGATCAAGGCAGGCCTCAAACCACAAGAAGCTCCAGCCCAAAAGGCAGCCAAAATCCAGGCCACATCCGGGAGAATCTCAAGAGCAGGGGGTGGAGCAAGCCAGGCCTCAAACCACGAGAAGCTCCAGCCCAAAAGGCAGCCAAACTCCAGACCACCTCCGGGAGAATATCAAGAGCAGGGGTTGGAGCAAGCCAGGCCTCAAACCACCAGAAGCTCCAGCCCAAAAGGCAGCCAAAATGCAGCCCATATCTGGGTGAATCTCAAGAGCAGGGGGTGGAGCAAGCCAGGCCTCAAACCACGAGAAGCTCCAGTCCAAAAGGCAGCCAAAATGCCGCCCACATCCGGGAGAATATGAAGAGCAGGGGGTGGAGCAAGCCAGGCCTCAAACCACGAGAAGCTCCAGCCCAAAATGCAACGACTAATGCAGCCCACATCCGGGAGAATATCAAGAGCAGGGGGTGGAGCAAGGCAGGCCTCAAATCACGAGAAGCTCCAGCCCACAAGGCAGCCAAAATGCAGCCCACCTCCGGGAGGATCTCAAGAGCAGGGGGTGGAGCAAGCCAGGCCTCAAACCACGAGAAGCTCCAGCACAAAAGGCAGCCAAAATGCAGCCCACATCTGGCAGAATTTCAAGAGCAGGGGTTGGAGCAAGCCAGGCCTCAAACCACGAGAACCTCCAGCCCAAAAGGCAGCCAAAATGCAGCCCACCTCCGGGAGAATCTCAAGAGCAGGGGGTGGAGCAAGCCAGGCCTCAAACCACGAGAAGCTCCAGCCCAAAACGCAGCCAAAATGCAGCCCATATCCTGGAGAATCTCAAGAGCAGGGGGTGGAGCAAGCCAGGCCTCAAACTGCAAGAAGCTCCAGCCCAAAAGGCAGCCAAAATGCAGCCCACATCCAGGAGAATCTCAAGAGCAGGGCGTGGAGCAAGCCAGGCCTCAAACCACGAGAAGCTCCAGCCCAAAAGTCAGCCAAACTCCAGACCACATCAGCGAGAATCTCAAGAGCAGGGGGTGGAGCAAGCCAGGCCTCAAACCACGAGAAGCTCCAGCCCACAAAGCAGCCAAAATGCAGCCCACATCGGGGAGAATCTCAAGAGCAGGGGGTGGAGCAAGCCAGGCCTCAAAAAACGGAAATTTCCAGCCCAAAGGCAACCAAAATGCAGGCCACATCCAGGAGAATATCATGGGCAGGGGGTGGATCAAGGCAGGCCTCAAACCACAAGAAGCTCCAGCCCAAAAGGCAGCCAAAATGCAGCCCACATCCGGGAGAATCTCAAGAGCAGGGGGTGGAGCAAGCCAGGCCTCAAACCACGAGAAGCTCCAGCCCAAAAGTCAGCCAAACTCCAGACCACATCAGCGAGAATCTCAAGAGCAGGGGGTGGAGCAAGCCAGGCCTCAAACCACGAGAAGCTCCAGCCCACAAAGCAGCCAAAATGCAGCCCACATCGGGGAGAATATCAAGAGCAGCGCCTGGAGCAAGCCAGGCCTCAAATCACGAGAATCTCCAGCCCACGAGGCAGCCAAAATGCAGCCCACATCCAGGAGAATATCATGGGCAGGGGGTGGATCAAGGCAGGCCTCAAACCACAAGAAGCTCCAGCCCAAAAGGCAGCCAAAATGCAGCCCACATCCGGGAGAATCTCAAGAGCAGGGGGTGGAGCAAGCCAGGCCTCAAACCACGAGAAGCTCCAGCCCGAAATGCAGCCAAAATGCAGCCCACATCCGGGAGAATCTCAAGAGCAGGGGGTGGAGCAAGGCAGGCCTCAAACCACGAGAAGCTCCAGCCCACAAGGCAGCCAAAATCCAGGCCACTTCCGGGAGAATATCAAGAGCAGGGGGTGGAGCAAGCCAGGCCTCAAACAACGAAAATTTCCAGCCCAAAATGCAACCAAAATGCAGCCCACATCCAGGAGAATATCAAGAGCAGGGGGTGGAGCAAGGCAGGCCCCAATCCACGAGAAGCTCCAGCCCAAAAGGCAACCAAAATGCAGCGCACATTCGGGAGAATCTCAAGAGCAGGGGGTGGAGCAAGCCAGGCCTCAAACCACGAGAAGCTCTAGCCCAAAAGGCAGCAAAAATGCAGCCCACCTGCAGGAGAATCTCAAGAGCAGGGGGTGGAGCAAGCCAGGCCTCAAAAAACGGAAAGTTCCAGCCCAAAGGCAACCAAAATGCAGGCCACATGCTGGAGAATATCAAGAGCAGCGCCTGGAGCAAGCCAGGCCTCAAACCACGAGAAGCTCCAGCCCACGAGGCAGCCAAAATCCAGCCCACATCCGGGAGAATATCATGGGCAGGGGGTGGATCAAGGCAGGCCTCAAACCACAAGAAGCTCCAGCCCAAAAGGCAGCCAAAATCCAGGCCACATCCGGGAGAATCTCAAGAGCAGGGGGTGGAGCAAGCCAGGCCTCAAACCACGAGAAGCTCCAGCCCAAAAGGCAGCCAAACTCCAGACCACCTCCGGGAGAATATCAAGAGCAGGGGTTGGAGCAAGCCAGGCCTCAAACCACCAGAAGCTCCAGCCCAAAAGGCAGCCAAAATGCAGCCCATATCTGGGTAAATCTCAAGAGCAGGGGGTGGAGCAAGCCAGGCCTCAAACCACGAGAAGCTCCAGTCCAAAAGGCAGCCAAAATGCCGCCCACATCCGGGAGAATATGAAGAGCAGGGGGTGGAGCAAGCCAGGCCTCAAACCACGAGAAGCTCCAGCCCAACATGCAACGACTAATGCAGCCCACATCCGGGAGAATATCAAGAGCAGGGGGTGGAGCAAGGCAGGCCTCAAATCACGAGAAGCTCCAGCCCACAAGGCAGCCAAAATGCAGCCCACCTCCGGGAGGATCTCAAGAGCAGGGGGTGGAGCAAGCCAGGCCTCAAACCACGAGAAGCTCCAGCCCAAAAGGCAGCCAAAATGCAGCCCACATCTGGCAGAATTTCAAGAGCAGGGGGTGGAGCAAGCCAGGCCTCAAACCACGAGAACCTCCAGCCCAAAAGGCAGCCAAAATGCAGCCCACATCCGGGAGAATCTCAAGAGCAGGGGGTGGAGCAAGCCAGGCCTCAAACCACGAGAAGCTCCAGCCCAAAACGCAGCCAAAATGCAGCCCATATCCTGGAGAATCTCAAGAGCAGGGGGTGGAGCAAGCCAGGCCTCAAACTGCAAGAAGCTCCAGCCCAAAAGGCAGCCAAAATGCAGCCCGCATCCGGGAGAATCTCAAGAGCAGGGCGTGGAGCAAGCCAGGCCTCAAACCACGAGAAGCTCCAGCCCAAAAGTCAGCCAAACTCCAGACCACATCAGCGAGAATCTCAAGAGCAGGGGGTGGAGCAAGCCAGGCCTCAAACCACGAGAAGCTCCAGCCCACAAAGCAGCCAAAATGCAGCCCACATCGGGGAGAATCTCAAGAGCAGGGGGTGGAGCAAGCCAGGCCTCAAAAAACGGAAATTTCCAGCCCAAAGGCAACCAAAATGCAGGCCACATGCTGGAGAATATCAAGAGCAGCGCCTGGAGCAAGCCAGGCCTCAAATCACGAGAATCTCCAGCCCACGAGGCAGCCAAAATGCAGCCCACATCCAGGAGAATATCATGGGCAGGGGGTGGATCAAGGCAGGCCTCAAACCACAAGAAGCTCCAGCCCAAAAGGCAGCCAAAATGCAGCCCACATCCGGGAGAATCTCAAGAGCAGGGGGTGGAGCAAGCCAGGCCTCAAACCACGAGAAGCTCCAGCCCGAAATGCAGCCAAAATGCAGCCCACATCCGGGAGAATCTCAAGAGCAGGGGGTGGAGCAAGGCAGGCCTCAAACCACGAGAAGCTCCAGCCCACAAGGCAGCCAAAATCCAGGCCACTTCCGGGAGAATATCAAGAGCAGGGGGTGGAGCAAGCCAGGCCTCAAACCACGAGAAGCTCCAGCCCAAAAGGCAGCCAAATGCCAGCCCACATCCGGGAGAATATCAAGAGCAGGGGTTGGAGCAAGACAGGCTTCAAAGCACGAGAATATCCAGCCCAAAAGGCAGCCAAAATCCAACCAACCCACGGGAGAATCTCAAGAGCAGGGGGTGGAGCAAGCCAGGCCTCAAACCACGAGAAGCTCCAGCCCAAAAGGCAGCCAAAATGCAGCCCATCTCCGGGAGAATCTCAAGAGCAGGGGGTTGAGCAAGCCAGGCCTCAAACCACGAGAAGCTCCAGCCCAAAAGGCAGCCAAAATGCAGCCCACATCCGGGAGAATATCAAGAGCAGGGGGTGAAGAAATCCATGCCTCAAAAAACGGAAATTTCCAGCCCAAAAGGCAACCAATATGCAGGCCACATGCGGGAGAATATCAAGAGCAAGGGATGGAGGAAACCAGGCCTCAAAGAACAAGAAGCTCCAGCCCAAAAGGCAGCCAAAATGCAGGCCACCTCGGGGAGAATCTCAAGAGCAGGGAGTGGAGCAAGCCAGGCCTGAAACCACAAGTAGCTCTTGCCCAAAAGGCAGCCAAAATGCAGCCCACATCCGGGAGAATATCAAGAGCAGGGGGTGGAGCAAGCCAGGCCTCAAAACACGAGAAGCTCCAGCCCAAAATGCAGCCAAAATGCAGCCCACATCCGGGAGAATATCAAGAGCAGGGGGTGGAGCAAGCCAGGCCTCAAAAAACGAAAATTTCCAGCCCAAAATGCAACCAAAATCCAGCCCACATCCAGGAGAATATCAAGAGCAGGGGGTGGAGCAAGGCAGGCCCCAATCCACGAGAAGCTCCAGCCCAAAAGGCAACCAAAATGCAGCCCACATCCGGGAGAATATCAAGAGCAGCGGGTGGAGCAAGCCAGGCCTCAAACCACGAGAAGCTCCAGCCCAAAAGGCAGCCAAACTCCAGACCACATCCGGGAGAATCTCAAGAGCAGGGGGTGGAGCAAGCCAGGCCTCAAACCACGAGAAGCTCTAGACCACAAGGCAGCAAAAATGCAGCCCACCTGCAGGAGAATCTCAAGAGCAGGGGGTGGAGCAAGCCAGGCCTCAAAAAACGGAAAGTTCCAGCCCAAAGGCAACCAAAATGCAGGCCACATGCTGGAGAATATCAAGAGCAGCGCCTGGAGCAAGCCAGGCCTCAAACCACGAGAAGCTCCAGCCCACGAGGCAGCCAAAATGCAGCCCACATCCGGGAGAATATCATGGGCAGGGGGTGGATCAAGGCAGGCCTCAAACCACAAGAAGCTCCAGCCCAAAAGGCAGCCAAAATCCAGGCCACATCCGGGAGAATCTCAAGAGCAGGGGGTGGAGCAAGCCAGGCCTCAAACCACGAGAAGCTCCAGCCCAAAAGGCAGCCAAACTCCAGACCACCTCCGGGAGAATATCAAGAGCAGGGGTTGGAGCAAGCCAGGCCTCAAACCACCAGAAGCTCCAGCCCAAAAGGCAGCCAAAATGCAGCCCATATCTGGGTGAATCTCAAGAGCAGGGGGTGGAGCAAGCCAGGCCTCAAACCACGAGAAGCTCCAGTCCAAAAGGCAGCCAAAATGCCGCCCACATCCGGGAGAATATGAAGAGCAGGGGGTGGAGCAAGCCAGGCCTCAAACCACGAGAAGCTCCAGCCCAAAATGCAACGACTAATGCAGCCCACATCCGGGAGAATATCAAGAGCAGGGGGTGGAGCAAGGCAGGCCTCAAATCACGAGAAGCTCCAGCCCACAAGGCAGCCAAAATGCAGCCCACCTCCGGGAGGATCTCAAGAGCAGGGGGTGGAGCAAGCCAGGCCTCAAACCACGAGAAGCTCCAGCCCAAAAGGCAGCCAAAATGCAGCCCACATCTGGCAGAATCTCAAGAGCAGGGGGTGGAGCAAGCCAGGCCTCAAACCACGAGAACCTCCAGCCCAAAAGGCAGCCAAAATGCAGCCCACATCCGGGAGAATCTCAAGAGCAGGGGGTGGAGAAAGCCAGGCCTCAAACCACGAGAAGCTCCAGCCCAAAACGCAGCCAAAATGCAGCCCATATCCTGGAGAATCTCAAGAGCAGGGGGTGGAGCAAGCCAGGCCTCAAACCTTGAGAAGCTCCAGCCCAAAAGGCAGCCAAAATGCAGCCCACATCCGGGAGAATCTCAAGAGCAGGGCGTGGAGCAAGCCAGGCCTCAAACCACGAGAAGCTCCAGCCCAAAAGGCAGCCAAAATCCTACCCACATCCGGGACAATCTCAAGAGCAGGGGGTGGAGCAAGCCAGGCCTCAAACCACGAGAAGCTCCAGCCCAAGAATCAGCCAAAATGCAGTCCACATCCAGAAGAATCTCAAGAGTAGGGTGTGGAGCAAGCCAGGCCTCAAACCACGAGAAGCTCCAGCCCAAAAGGCAGCCAAAATGCAGCCCATATCCGGGAGAATCTCAAGAGCAGGGGGTGGAGCAAGCCAGGCCTCAAACCACGAGAAGCTCCAGCCCAAGAATCAGCCAAAATCCAGGCCACATCCGGGAGAATCTCAAGAGCAGGGGATGGAGCAAGCCAGGCCTCAAACCACGAGAAGCTCCAGCCCAAAAGGGAGCCAAAATCCAGCCCACATCTGGGAGAATCTCAAGAACAGGGGGTGGAGCAAGCCAGGCCTCAAACCTAGAGAAGCTCCAGCCCAAAAGGGAGCCAAAATCCAGCCCATATCCGGGAGAATCTCAAGAGCAGGGGGTGGAGCAAGCCAGGCCTCAAACCTAGAGAAGCTCCAGCCCAAAATACAGCCAAAATGCAGCCCACATCCGGGAGAATCTCAAGAGCAGGGGATGGAGCAAGCCAGGCCTCAAACCACGAGAAGCTCCAGCCCAAAATGCAGCCAAAATGCAGCCCACATCCGGGAGAATCTCAAGAGCAGGGGGTGGAGCAAGCCAGGCCTCAAACCACAACAAGCTCCAGCCCAAAAGGCAGCCAAAATCCAGCCCACATCCGGGAGAATCTCAAGAGCAGGGGGTGGAGCAAGCCAGGCCTCAAACCACGAGAAGCTGCAGCCCAAAAGGCAGCCAAAATGCAGCCCACATCCAGGAGAATCTCAAGAGCAGGGGGTGGAGCAAGCCAGGCCTCAAATCACGAGAAGCTCCAGCCCAAAAAACAGCCAAAATGCAGCCCACATCCGGGAGAATCTCAAGAGCAGGGGGTGGAGCAAGCCAGGCCTCAAACCACGAGAAGCTCCAGCCCAAAAGGCAGCCAAAATGCAGCCCACATCCGGGAGAATCTCAAGAGCAGGTGGTGGAGCAAGGCAGGCCTCAAACCACGAGAAGCTCCAGCCCAAGAATCAGCCAAAATGCAGTCCATATCCAGGAGAATCTCAAGAGCAGGGGGTGGAGAAAGCCAGGCCTCAAACCACGAGAAGCTCCAGCCCAAAATGCAGCCAAAATGCAGCCCACATCCGGGAGAATCTCAAGAGCAGGGGGTGGAGCAAGCCAGGCCTCAAACCACGAGAAACTCCAGCCCAAAAGGCAGCCAAAATGCAGCCCACCTCCGGGAGAATCTCAAGAGGAGGGGGTGGAGCAAGCCAGGCCTCAAACCACGAGAAGCTGCAGCCCAAAAGGCAGCCAAAATCCAGCCCACATCCGGGCGAATCTCAAGAGCAGGGGGTGGAGCAAGCCAGGCCTCAAACCACGAGAAGCTCCAGCCCAAAAAACAGCCAAAATGCAGCCCACATCCGGGAGAATCTCAAGAGCAGGTGGTGGAGCAAGCCAGGCCTCAAACCACGAGAAGCTCCAGCCCAAAAGGCAGCCAAAATGCAGCCCACATCCGGGAGAATCTCAAGAGCAGGTGGTGGAGCAAGGCAGGCCTCAAACCACGAGAAGCTCCAGCCCAAGAATCAGCCAAAATGCAGTCCATATCCAGGAGAATCTCAAGAGCAGGGGGTGGAGCAAGCCAGGCCTCAAACCACGAGAAGCTCCAGCCCAAACTGCAGACAAAATGCAGCCCACATCCGGGAGAATATCAAGAGCAGGGGGTGGAGCAAGCCAGGCCTCAAACCAGGAGAAGCTCCAGCCCAAAAGGCAGCCAAAATCCAGCCCACATCCGTGAGAATCTCAAGAGCAGGGGGTGGAGCAAGCCAGGCCTCAAACCACGAGAAACTCCAGCCCAAAAGGCAGCCAAAATGCAGCCCACATCCAGGAGAATCTCAAGAGCAGGGGGTGGAGCAAGCCAGGCCTCAAACAACGAGAAGCTCCAGCCCAAAATGCAGCCAAAATCCAGCCCATATCAGGGAGAATATGAAGAGCACGGGGTGGAGCAAGCCAGGCCTCAAACCACGAGAAGCCCCAGCCCAAAAGGCAGCCAAAATGCAGCCCACATCTGGGAGAATCTCAAGAGCAGGGGGTGGAGCAAGCCAGGCCTCAAACCACGAGAAGCTCCAGCCCAAAAGGCAGCCAAAATGCAGCCCACATCCGGGAGAATCTCAAGAGCAGGGGGTGGAGCAAGCCAGGCCTCAAACCACGAGAAGCTCCAGCCCAAAAGGCAGCCAAAATGCAGCCCACATCCGGGAGAATCTCAAGAGCAGGGGGTGGAGCAAGCCAGGCCTCAAACCTCGAGAAGCTCCAGCCCAAAAGGGAGCCAAAATCCAGCCCACATCCGTGAGAATCTCAAGAGCAGGGGGTGGAGCAAGCCAGGCCTCAAACCACGAGAAGCTCCAGCCCAAAATGCAGCCAAAATCCAGCCCACATCCGCGAGAATCTCAAGAGCAGGGGGTGGAGCAAGCCAGGCCCCAAACCACGAGAAGCTCCAGCCCAAAATGCAGCCAAAATGCAGCCCACATCCGGGAGAATCTCAAGAGCAGGGGGTGGAGCAAGCCAGGCCTCAAACCACGAGAAGCTCCAGCCCAAAAGGCAGCCAAAATGCAGCCCATATCCGGGAGAATCTCAAGAGCAGGGGGTGGAGCAAGCCAGGCCTCAAACCACGAGAAGCTCCAGCCCAAAAAACAGCCAAAATGCAGCCCACATCTGGGAGAATCTCAAGAGCAGGGGGTGGAGCAAGGCAGGCCTCAAACCACGAGAAGCTCCAGCCCAAAATGCAGCCAAAATGCAGCCCACCTCCGGGAGAATCTCAAGAGCAGGGGGTGGAGCAAGGCAGGCCTCAAACCACGAGAAGCTCCAGCCCAAAATGCAGCCAAAATGCAGGCCACATGCGGGAGAATCTCAAGAGCAGGGGTTGGAGCAAGCCAGGCCTCAAACCACGAGAATCTCCAGCCCAAAAGGCAGCCAAAATGCAGCCCACCTCCGGGAGAATCTCAAGAGCAGGGGGTGGAGCAAGCCAGGCCTCAAACCACAAGAAGCTCCAGCCAAAAAGGCAGCCAAAATGCAGCCCACATCCGGGAGAATCTCAAGAGCAGGGGGTGGAGCAAGGCAGGCCTCAAACCACGAGAAGCTCCAACCCAAAATGCAGACAAAATGCAGCCCACATCCGGGAGAATCTCAAGAGCAGGGGGTGGAGCAAGCCAGGCCTCAAACCACGAGAAGCTCCAACCCAAAATGCAGACAAAATCCAGCCCACATCCGGGAGAATCTCAAGAGCAGGGGGTGGAGCAAGCCAGGCCTCAAACCTCGAGAAGCTCCAGCCCAAAAGGGAGCCAAAATCCAGCCCACATCAGGGAGAATATGAAGAGCAGGGGGTGGAGCAAGCCAGGCCTCAAACCACGAGAAGCTCCAGCCCAAAAGGCAGCCAAAATGCAGCCCACATCCGGGAGAATCTCAAGACCAGGGGGTGGAGCAAGCCAGGCCTCAAACCACGAGAAGCTCCAGCCCAAAAGGCAGCCAAAATGCAGCCCATATCCGGGAGAATCTCAAGAGCAGGGGGTGGAGCAAGCCAGGCCTCAAACCACGAGAAGCTCCAGCCCAAAATGCAGCCAAAATGCAGCCCACCTCCGGGAGAATCTCAAGAGCAGGGGGTGGAGCAAGCCAGGCCTCAAACCACGAGAAGCTCCAGCCCAAAAGGGAGCCAAAATCCAGCCCACATCTGGGAGAATCTCAAGAACAGGGGGTGGAGCAAGCCAGGCCTCAAACCTAGAGAAGCTCCAGCCCAAAATGCAGACAAAATCCAGCCCACATCCGGGAGAATCTCAAGAGCAGGGGGTGGAGCAAGCCAGGCCTCAAACCTCGAGAAGCTCCAGCCCAAAAGGGAGCCAAAATCCAGCCCACATCAGGGAGAATATGAAGAGCAGGGGGTGGAGCAAGCCAGGCCTCAAACCACGAGAAGCTCCAGCCCAAAAGGCAGCCAAAATGCAGCCCACATCCGGGAGAATCTCAAGAGCAGGGGGTGGAGCAAGCCAGGCCTCAAACCACGAGAAGCTCCAGCCCAAAAGGCAGCCAAAATGCAGCCCATATCCGGGAGAATCTCAAGAGCAGGGGGTGGAGCAAGCCAGGCCTCAAACCACGAGAAGCTCCAGCCCAAAATGCAGCCAAAATGCAGCCCACCTCCGGGAGAATCTCAAGAGCAGGGGGTGGAGCAAGCCAGGCCTCAAACCACGAGAAGCTCCAGCCAAAAAGGCAGCCAAAATGCAGCCCACATCCGGGAGAATCTCAAGAGCAGGGGGTGGAGCAAGGCAGGCCTCAAACCACGAGAAGCTCCAACCCAAAATGCAGACAAAATGCAGCCCACATCCGGGAGAATCTCAAGAGCAGGGGGTGGAGCAAGCCAGGCCTCAAACCACGAGAAGCTCCAACCCAAAATGCAGACAAAATCCAGCCCACATCCGGGAGAATCTCAAGAGCAGGGGGTGGAGCAAGCCAGGCCTCAAACCTCGAGAAGCTCCAGCCCAAAAGGGAGCCAAAATCCAGCCCACATCAGGGAGAATATGAAGAGCAGGGGGTGGAGCAAGCCAGGCCTCAAACCACGAGAAGCTCCAGCCCAAAAGGCAGCCAAAATGCAGCCCACATCCGGGAGAATCTCAAGACCAGGGGGTGGAGCAAGCCAGGCCTCAAACCACGAGAAGCTCCAGCCCAAAAGGCAGCCAAAATGCAGCCCATATCCGGGAGAATCTCAAGAGCAGGGGGTGGAGCAAGCCAGGCCTCAAACCACGAGAAGCTCCAGCCCAAAATGCAGCCAAAATGCAGCCCACCTCCGGGAGAATCTCAAGAGCAGGGGGTGGAGCAAGCCAGGCCTCAAACCACGAGAAGCTCCAGCCCTAAAGGCAGCCAAAATCCAGCCCACATCCGGGAGAATATCAAGAGCAGGGGGTGGAGCAAGCCAGGCCTCAAACCACGAGAAGCCCCAGCCCAAAAGGCAGCCAAAATCCAGCCCACATCCGGGAGAATCTCAAGAGCAGGGGGTGGAGCAAGCCAGGCCTCAAACCATGAGAAGCTCCAGCCCAAAAGGCAGCCAAAATGCAGCCCATATCTGGGACAATATCAAGAGCAGGGGGTGGAGCAAGCCAGGCCTCAAACCACGAGAAGCTCCAGCCCAAAGAACAGCCAAAATGCAGCCCACATCCGGGAGAATCTCAAGAGCAGGGGGTGGAGCAAGCCAGGCCTCAAACCACGAGAAGCTCCAGCCCAAAATGCAGCCAAAATGCAGCCCACCTCCGGGAGAATCTCAAGAGCAGGGGGTGGAGCAAGCCAGGCCTCAAACCACGAGAAGCTCCAGCCCTAAAGGCAGCCAAAATCCAGCCCACCTCCGGGAGAATATCAAGAGCAGGGGGTGGAGCAAGCCAGGCCTCAAACCACAAGAAGCTCCAGCCCAAAAGGCAGCCAAAATCCAGCCCACATCCGGGAGAATCTCAAGAGCAGGGGGTGGAGCAAGGCAGGCCTCAAACCACGAGAAGCTCCAGCCCAAGAATCAGCCAAAATGCAGTCCATATCCAGGAGAATCTCAAGAGCAGGGGGTGGAGCAAGCCAGGCCTCAAACCACGAGAAGCCCCAGCCCAAAATGCAGCCAAAATCCAGCCCACATCAGGGAGAATCTCAAGAGCAGGGGGTGGAGCAAGCCAGGCCTCAAACCACGAGAAGCCCCAGCCCAAAAGGCAGCCAAAATGCAGACCACATCTGGGAGAATCTCAAGAGCAGGGGGTGGAGCAAGCCAGGCCTCAAACCACGAGAAGCTCCAGCCCAAAAGGCAGCCAAAATGCAGCCCATATCTGGGACAATATCAAGAGCAGGGGGTGGAGCAAGCCAGGCCTCAAACCACGAGAAGCTCCAGCCCAAAGAACAGCCAAAATGCAGCCCACATCCGGGAGAATCTCAAGAGCAGGGGGTGGAGCAAGCCAGGCCTCAAACCACGAGAAGCTCCAGCCCAAAAGGCAGCCAAAATGCAGCCCACATCCGGGAGAATATCAAGAGCAGGGGGTAGAGCAAGCCAGGCCTCAAACCACGAGAAGCTCCAGCCCAAAAGGCAGCCAAAATGCAGGCCACATCCGGGAGAATCTCAAGAGCAGGGGGTGGAGCAAGCCAGGCCTCAAACCACGAGAAGCTCCAGCCCAAAAGGCAGCCAAAATCCAGCCCACATCCAGGAGAATATGAAGAGCAGGGGGTGGAGCAAGCCAGGCCTCAAACAACGAAAATTTCCAGCCCAAAATGCAACCACAAATGCAGCCCACATCCGGGAGAATGTCAAGAGCAGGGGGTGGAGCAAGCCAGGCCTCAAACCACGAGAAGCTCCAACCCAAAATGCAGCCAAACTCCAGCCCACACCGGGGAGAATATCATGCACAGGAGGTGGAGCAAGCCAGGCTTCAAAGCACGAGAAGCTCCAGCCCAAAAGGCAGCCAAAATCCAGCCCACCTCCTGGAGAATCTCAAGAGCAGGGGGTGGAGCAAGCCAGGCCTCAAACCACGAGAAGCTCCAGCCCAAAAGGCAGCCAAAATCCAGCCCACATCCGGGAGAATCTCAAGAGCAGGGGGTGGAGCAAGCCAGGCCTCAAACCACGAGAAGCTCCAGCCCAAAAGGCAGCCAAAATCCAGCCCACATCCGGGAGAATATGAAGAGCAGGGGGTGGAGCAAGCCAGGCCTCAAACAACGAAAATTTCCAGCCCAAAATGCAACCACAAATGCAGCCCACCTCCGGGAGAATGTCAAGAGCAGGGGGTGGAGCAAGCCAGGCCTCAAACCACGAGAAGCTCCAACCCAAAATGCAGCCAAACTCCAGCCCACACCGGGGAGAATATCATGCACAGGGGGTGGAGCAAGCCAGGCTTCAAAGCACGAGAAGCTCCAGCCCAAAAGGCAACGAAAATGCAGCCCACATCCGGGAGAATATCAAGAGCAGCGGCTAGAGCAAGCCAGGCCTCAAACCACGAGATGCTCCAGTCCAAAAGGCAGCCAAAATACAGCCCACATCCAGGAGAATATCATGGGCAGGGGGTGGAGCAAGCCAGGCTTCAAAGCACGAGAATCTCCAGCCCAAAAGGCAGCCAAACTCCAACCAACCCACGGGAGAATTTCAAGAGCAGGGGGTGGAGCAAGCCAGGCCTCAAACCACGAGAAGCTTTAGCCCAAAATGCAACCACAAATGCAGCCCACATCCAGGAGAATATCAAGAGCAGGGGGTGGAGCAAGGTAGGCCTCAAACCACGAGAAGCTCCAGCCCAAAAGGCAGCCAAAATGCAGCCCACCTCCGGGAGAATCTCAAGAGCAGGGGGTGGAGCAAGCCAGGCCTCAAACAACGAAAATTTCCAGCCCAAAATGCAACCACAAATGCAGCCCACATCTGGGAGAATATCAAGAGCAGGGGGTGGAGCAAGCCAGGCCTCAAACCACGAGAAGCTCCAGCCCAAAATGCAGCCATAAGGCAGTCCACATCCAGGAGAATATCAAGAGCAGGGGGTGGAGCAAGCCAGGCCTCAAACCACGAGAAGCTCCAGCCCAAAAGGCAGCCAAATTCCAGACCACATCAGGGAGAATATCAAGAGCAGGGGGTGGAGCAAGCCAGGCCTCAAACAAGGAAAATTACCAGCCCAAAATGCAACCACAAATGCAGCCCACATCCGGGAGAATATCAAGAGCAGGGGGTGGAGCAAGGCAGGCCTCAAACCATGAGAAGCTCCAGCCCAAAAGGCAGCCAAAATGCAGCCCACATCCGGGAGAATATCAAGAACAGGGGGTGGAGCAAGCCAGGCCCCAAACCACGAGAAGCTCCAGCCCAAAAGGCAGCCAAAATCCAGCCCACATCCGGGAGAATCTCAAGAGCAGGGGGTGGAGCAAGCCAGGCCTCAAACCACGAGAAGCTCCAACCCAAAATGCAGACAATCTCCAGCCCACATCAGGGAGTATATCATGCAGAGGGGGTGGAGCAAGCCAGGCTTCAAAGCACGAGAATCTCCAGCCCAAAAGGCAGCCAAAATCCAACGAACCCACGGGAAAATCTCAAGAGCAGGGCGTGGAGCAAGCCAGGCCTCAAACCACCAGAAGCTCCAGTCCAAAAGGCAGCCAAAATGCAGCGCACATTCGGGAGAATCTCAAGAGCAGGGGGTGGAGCAAGCCAGGCCTCAAACCTCGAGAAGCTCCAGCCCAAAATGCAGCCAAAATGCAGCCCACATCTGGGAGAATCTCAAGAGCAGGGGGTGGAGCAAGCCAGGCCTCAAACCACGAGAAGCTCCAGCCCAAAAGGCAGCCAAAATCCAGCCCAGATCTGGGAGAATCTCAAGAGCAGGGGGTGGAGCAAGCCAGGCCTCAAACCACGAGAAGCTCCAGCCCAAAAGGCAGCCAAACTCCAGACCACATCCGGGAGAATCTCAAGAGCAGGGGGTGGAGCAAGCCAGGCCTCAAACCACGAGAAGCTCCAGCCCAAAAGGCAGCCAAAATGCAGCCCACATCCGGGAGAATCTCAAGAGCAGGGGGTGGAGCAAGGCAGGCCTCAAACCACGAGAAGCTCCAGCCCACAAGGCACCCAAATTCCAGCCCACATCCAAGAGAATATCAAGAGCAGGGGGTGGAGAAAGCCAAGCCTCAAACCACAAGAAGCTCCAGCCCAAAAGGCAGCCAAAATCCAACCAACCCACGGGAGAATCTCAAGAGCAGGGGGTGGAGCAAGCCAGGCCTCAAACCACGAGAAGCTCCAGCCCAAAAGGCAGCCAAAATCCAGCCCACATCCGGGAGAATATCAAGAGCAGGGGGTGGAGCAAGCCAGGCCGCAATCCACGAGAAGCTCCAGCCCAAAAGGCAACCAAAATGCAGCCCACATCCATGAGAATATCAAGAGCAGCGGCTAGAGCAAGCCAGGCCTCAAACCACGAGAAGCTCCAGCCCAAAAGGCAGCCAAAATACAGCCCACATCCGGGAGAATCTCAAGAGCAGGGGGTGGAGCAAGCCAGGCCTCAAACCACGAGAAGCTCCAGCCCAAAAGGCAGCCAAACTCCAGACCACATCCGGGAGAATCTCAAGAGCAGGGGGTGGAGCAAGCCAGGCCTCAAACCACGAGAAGCTCCAACCCAAAATGCAGCCAATCTCCAGCCCACACCGGGGAGAATATCATGCAGAGGGGGTGGAGCAAGCCAGGCTTCAAAGCACGAGAATCTCCAGCCCAAAATGCAGCCAAAATCCAACCAACCCACAGGAAAATCTCAAGAGCAGGGGGTGGAGCAAGCCAGGCCTCAAACCACGAGAAGCTCCAGCCCAAAAGGCAGCCAAAATGCAGCCCACATCCGGGAGAATATCAAGAGCAGCCGCTAGAGCAAGCTAGGCCTCAAACCTCGAGAAGCTCCAGTCCAAAAGGCAGCCAAAATCCAGCCCACATCTGGGAGAATCTCAAGAGCAGGGGGTGGAGCAAGCCAGGCCTCAAACCTCGAGAAGCTCCAGCCCAAAATGCACCCAAATTCCAGACCACATCAGGGAGAATATCAAGAGCAGGGGGTGGAGCAAGCCACGCCTCAAACCACGAGAAGCTCCAGCCCAAAATGCAACCACAAATGCAGCCCACATCCGGGAGAATCTCAAGAGCAGGGGGTGGAGCAAGCCAGGCCTCAAACCACGAGAAGCTCCAGCCCAATAGGCAGCCAAAATGCAGCGCACATTCGGGAGAATCTCAAGAGCAGGGGGTGGAGCAAGCCAGGCCTCAAATCACGAGAAGCTCCAGCCCAAAAGGCAGCCAAAATGCAGCCCACATCCTAGAGAATATCAAGAGCAGGGGGTGGAGCAAGGCAGGCCCCAATCCACGAGAAGCTCCAGCCCAAAAGGCAACCAAAATGCAGCCCACATCCGGGAGAATATCAAGAGCAGTGCCTAGAGCAAGCCAGGCCTCAAACCACGAGAAGCTCCAGCCCAAAAAGCAGCCAAAATCCAACCAACCCACGGGAAAATCTCAAGAGCAGGGGGTGGAGCAAGCCAGGCCTCAAACCACGAGAAGCTCCAGCCCAATAGGCAGCCAAAATGCAGCGCACATTCGGGAGAATCTCAAGAGCAGGGGGTGGAGCAAGCCAGGCCTCAAACCACGAGAAGCTCCAGCCCAAAAGGCAGCCAAAATGCAGCCCACATCCGGGAGAATCTCAAGAGCAGGGGGTGGAGCAAGCCAGGCCTCAAACCACGAGAAGCTCCAGCCCAATAGGCAGCCAAAATGCAGCCCACATCCGGGAGAAACTCTAGAACAGGGGGTGGAGCAAGCCAGGCCTGAAACCACGAGAAGCTCCAGCCCAAAAGGCAGCCAAAATCCAGGCCACATCCGGGAGAATATCAAGAGCAGGGGGTGGAGCAAGCCAGGCCTGAAACCACGAGAAGCTCCAGCCCAAAATGCAGCCAAAATACAGCCCACATCCGGGAGAATATCAAGAACAGTGGGTGGAGCAAGCCAGGCCTCAAACCACGAGAAGCTCCAGCCCAAAATATAACCACAAATGCAGCCCACATCCGGGAGAATATCAAGAGCAGGGGGTGGAGCAAGCCAGGCCTCAAACCACGAGAAGCTCCAGCCCAATAGGCAGCCAAAATCCAGCCCACATCCGGGAGAATATCAAGAGCAGGGGGTGGAGCAAGGCAGGCCGCAATCCACGAGAAGCTCCAGCCCAAAAGGCAACCAAAATGCAGCCCACATCCGTGAGATTATCAAGAGCAGCGGCTAGAGCAAGCCAGGCCTCAAACCACGAGAAGCTCCAGTCCAAAAGGCAGCCAAAATACAGCCCACATCCGGGAGAATCTCAAGAGCAGGGGGTGGAGCAAGCCAGGCCTCAAACCACGAGAAGCTCCAGCCCAAAAGGCAGCCAAACTCCAGACCACATCCGGGAGAATCTCAAGAGCAGGGGGTGGAGCAAGCCAGGCCTCAAACCACGAGAAGCTCCAACCCAAAATGCAGCCAATCTCCAGCCCACACCGGGGAGAATATCATGCAGAGGGGGTGGAGCAAGCCAGGCTTCAAAGCACGAGAATCTCCAGCCCAAAATGCAGCCAAAATCCAACCAACCCACGGGAAAATCTCAAGAGCGGGGGTGGAGCAAGCCAGGCCTCAAACCACGAGAAGCTCCAGCCCAAAAGGCAACCAAAATGCAGCCCACATCCGGGAGAATATCAAGAGCAGCCGCTAGAGCAAGCCAGGCCTCAAACCTCGAGAAGCTCCAGTCCAAAAGGCAGCCAAAATCCAGCCCACATCCGGGAGAATCTCAAGAGCAGGGGGTGGAGCAAGCCAGGCCTCAAACCTCGAGAAGCTCCAGCCCAAAAGGCACCCAAATTCCAGACCACATCAGGGAGAATATCAAGAGCAGGGGGTGGAGCAAGCCACGCCTCAAACCACGAGAAGCTCCAGCCCAAAATGCAACCACAAATGCAGCCCACATCCGGGAGAATCTCAAGAGCAGGGGGTGGAGCAAGCCAGGCCTCAAACCACGAGAAGCTCCAGCCCAATAGGCAGCCAAAATGCAGCGCACATTCGGGAGAATCTCAAGAGCAGGGGGTGGAGCAAGCCAGGCCTCAAATCACGAGAAGCTCCAGCCCAAAAGGCAGCCAAAATGCAGCCCACATCCTAGAGAATATCAAGAGCAGGGGGTGGAGCAAGGCAGGCCCCAATCCACGAGAAGCTCCAGCCCAAAAGGCAACCAAAATGCAGCCCACATCCGGGAGAATATCAAGAGCAGTGCCTAGAGCAAGCCAGGCCTCAAACCACGAGAAGCTCCAGCCCAATAGGCAGCCAAAATGCAGCGCACATTCGGGAGAATCTCAAGAGCAGGGGGTGGAGCAAGCCAGGCCTCAAACCACGAGAAGCTCCAGCCCAAAAGGCAGCCAAAATGCAGCCCACATCCGGGAGAATCTCAAGAGCAGGGGGTGGAGCAAGCCAGGCCTCAAACCACGAGAAGCTCCAGCCCAAAATGCAGCCAAAATGCAGCCCACATCCGGGAGAAACTCTAGAACAGGGGGTGGAGCAAGCCAGGCCTGAAACCACGAGAAGCTCCAGCCCAAAAGGCAGCCAAAAACCAGGCCACATCCGGGAGAATATCAAGAGCAGGGGGTGGAGCAAGCCAGGCCTGAAACCACGAGAAGCTCCAGCCCAAAAGGCAGCCAAAATGCAGCCCACATCCGGGAGAATCTCAAGACCAGGGGGTGGAGCAAGCCAGGCCTCAAACCACGAGAAGCTCCAGCCCAAAATGCAGCCAAAATACAGCCCACATCCGGGAGAATATCAAGAACAGTGGGTGGAGCAAGCCAGGCCTCAAACCACGAGAAGCTCCAGCCCAAAATACAGCCAAAATCCAGCCCACATCCGGGAGAATATGAAGAGCAGGGGGTGGAGCAAGCCAGGCCTCAAAAAACGAAAATTTCCAGCCCAAAATGTAACCACAAATGCAGCCCACATCCGGGAGAATATCAAGAGCAGGGGGTGGAGCAAGGCAGGCCTCAAACCACGAGAAGCTCCAGCCCAAAAGTCAGCCAAAATGCAGCGCACATTCGGGAGAATCTCAAGAGCAGGGGGTGGAGCAAGCCAGGCCTCAAATCACGAGAAGCTCCAGCCCAAAAGGCAGCCAAAATTCAGCCCACATCCTAGAGAATATCAAGAGCAGGGGGTGGAGCAAGGCAGGCCCCAATCCACGAGAAGCTCCAGCCGAAAAGGCAACCAAAATGCAGCCCACATCCGGGAGAATATCAAGAGCAGTGCCTAGAGCAAGCCAGGCCTCAAACCACGAGAAGCTCCAGCCCAAAAGGCAGCCAAACTCCAGACCACATCCGGGAGAAAATCAAGAGCAGGGGGTAGAGCAAGCCAGGCCTCAAACCACGAGAAGCTCCAGCCCAAAAGGCAGCCAAAATGCAGCCCATATCTGGGACAATATCAAGAGCAGGGGGTGGAGCAAGCCAGGCCTCAAACCACGAGAAGCTCCAGCCCAAAGGACAGCCAAAATGCAGCCCACATCCGGGAGAATCTCAAGAGCAGGGGGTGGAGCAAGCCAGGCCTCAAACCACGAGAAGCTCCAGCCCAAAAGGCAGCCAAAATGCAGCCCACATCCGGGAGAATATCAAGAGCAGGGGGTGGAGCAAGCCAGGCCTCAAACCACGAGAAGCTCCAGCCCAAAAGGCAGCCAAAATGCAGCCCACATCCGGGAGAAACTCTAGAACAGGGGGTGGAGCAAGCCAGGCCTCAAACCACGAGAAGCTCCAGCCCAAAAGGCAGCCAAAATGCAGCCCACATCCGGGAGAATATCAAGAGCAGGGGGTGGAGCAAGCCAGGCCTCAAACCACGAGAAGCTCCAACCCAAAATGCAGACAATCTCCAGCCCACATCAGGGAGAATATCATGCAGAGGGGGTGGAGCAAGCCAGGCTTCAAAGCACGAGAATCTCCAGCCCAAAAGGCAGCCAAAATCCAACCAACCCACGGGAAAATCTCAAGAGCAGGGGGTGGAGCAAGCCAGGCCTCAAACCACCAGAAGCTCCAGTCCAAAAGGCAGCCAAAATGCAGCGCACATTCGGGAGAATCTCAAGAGCAGGGGGTGGAGCAAGCCAGGCCTCAAACCTCGAGAAGCTCCAGCCCAAAATGCAGCCAAAATGCAGCCCACATCTGGGAGAATCTCAAGAGCAGGGGGTGGAGCAAGCCAGGCCTCAAACCACGAGAAGCTCCAGCCCAAAAGGCAGCCAAAATCCAGCCCAGATCTGGGAGAATCTCAAGAGCAGGGGGTGGAGCAAGCCAGGCCTCAAACCACGAGAAGCTCCAGCCCAAAAGGCAGCCAAACTCCAGACCACATCCGGGAGAATCTCAAGAGCAGGGGTTGGAGCAAGCCAGGCCTCAAACCACGAGAAGCTCCAGCCCAAAAGGCAGCCAAAATGCAGCCCACATCCGGGAGAATCTCAAGAGCAGGGGGTGGAGCAAGGCAGGCCTCAAACCACGAGAAGCTCCAGCCCACAAGGCACCCAAATTCCAGCCCACATCCAAGAGAATATCAAGAGCAGGGGGTGGAGAAAGCCAAGCCTCAAACCACAAGAAGCTCCAGCCCAAAAGGCAGCCAAAATCCAGCCCATATCCGGGAGAATATCAAGAGCAGGGGGTGGAGCAAGGCAGGCCTCAAACCACGAGAAGCTCCAGCCAAAAGGCAGCCAAATGCCAGCCCACATGCGGGAGAATCTCAAGAGCAGGGGGTGGAGCAAGGCAGGCCTCAAACCACGAGAAGCTCCAGCCCAAAAGGCAGCCAAATGCCAGCCCACATCCAGGAGAATATCAAGAGCAGGGGTTGGAGCAAGCCAGGCTTCAAAGCACGAGAATCTCCAGCCCAAAAGGCAGCCAAAATCCAACCAACCCACGGGAGAATCTCAAGAGCAGGGGGTGGAGCAAGCCAGGCCTCAAACCACGAGAAGCTCCAGCCCAAAAGGCAGCCAAAATCCAGCCCACATCCGGGAGAATATCAAGAGCAGGGGGTGGAGCAAGCCAGGCCGCAATCCACGAGAAGCTCCAGCCCAAAAGGCAACCAAAATGCAGCCCACATCCATGAGAATATCAAGAGCAGCGGCTAGAGCAAGCCAGGCCTCAAACCACGAGAAGCTCCAGCCCAAAAGGCAGCCAAAATACAGCCCACATCCGGGAGAATCTCAAGAGCAGGGGGTGGAGCAAGCCAGGCCTCAAACCACGAGAAGCTCCAGCCCAAAAGGCAGCCAAACTCCAGACCACATCCGGGAGAATCTCAAGAGCAGGGGGTGGAGCAAGCCAGGCCTCAAACCACGAGAAGCTCCAACCCAAAATGCAGCCAATCTCCAGCCCACACCGGGGAGAATATCATGCAGAGGGGGTGGAGCAAGCCAGGCTTCAAAGCACGAGAATCTCCAGCCCAAAATGCAGCCAAAATCCAACCAACCCACAGGAAAATCTCAAGAGCAGGGGGTGGAGCAAGCCAGGCCTCAAACCTCGAGAAGCTCCAGCCCAAAATGCACCCAAATTCCAGACCACATCAGGGAGAATATCAAGAGCAGGGGGTGGAGCAAGCCACGCCTCAAACCACGAGAAGCTCCAGCCCAAAATGCAACCACAAATGCAGCCCACATCCGGGAGAATCTCAAGAGCAGGGGGTGGAGCAAGCCAGGCCTCAAACCACGAGAAGCTCCAGCCCAATAGGCAGCCAAAATGCAGCGCACATTCGGGAGAATCTCAAGAGCAGGGGGTGGAGCAAGCCAGGCCTCAAATCACGAGAAGCTCCAGCCCAAAAGGCAGCCAAAATGCAGCCCACATCCTAGAGAATATCAAGAGCAGGGGGTGGAGCAAGGCAGGCCCCAATCCACGAGAAGCTCCAGCCCAAAAGGCAACCAAAATGCAGCCCACATCCGGGAGAATATCAAGAGCAGTGCCTAGAGCAAGCCAGGCCTCAAACCACGAGAAGCTCCAGCCCAAAAAGCAGCCAAAATCCAACCAACCCACGGGAAAATCTCAAGAGCAGGGGGTGGAGCAAGCCAGGCCTCAAACCACGAGAAGCTCCAGCCCAATAGGCAGCCAAAATGCAGCGCACATTCGGGAGAATCTCAAGAGCAGGGGGTGGAGCAAGCCAGGCCTCAAACCATGAGAAGCTCCAGCCCAAAAGGCAGCCAAAATGCAGCCCACATCCGGGAGAATCTCAAGAGCAGGGGGTGGAGCAAGCCAGGCCTCAAACCACGAGAAGCTCCAGCCCAAAATGCAGCCAAAATGCAGCCCACATCCGGGAGAAACTCTAGAACAGGGGGTGGAGCAAGCCAGGCCTGAAACCACGAGAAGCTCCAGCCCAAAAGGCAGCCAAAATCCAGGCCACATCCGGGAGAATATCAAGAGCAGGGGGTGGAGCAAGCCAGGCCTGAAACCACGAGAAGCTCCAGCCCAAAATGCAGCCAAAATACAGCCCACATCCGGGAGAATATCAAGAACAGTGGGTGGAGCAAGCCAGGCCTCAAACCACGAGAAGCTCCAGCCCAAAATATAACCACAAATGCAGCCCACATCCGGGAGAATATCAAGAGCAGGGGGTGGAGCAAGCCAGGCCTCAAACCACGAGAAGCTCCAGCCCAATAGGCAGCCAAAATCCAGCCCACATCCGGGAGAATATCAAGAGCAGGGGGTGGAGCAAGGCAGGCCGCAATCCACGAGAAGCTCCAGCCCAAAAGGCAACCAAAATGCAGCCCACATCCGTGAGATTATCAAGAGCAGCGGCTAGAGCAAGCCAGGCCTCAAACCACGAGAAGCTCCAACCCAAAAGGCAGCCAAAATACAGCCCACATCCGGGAGAATCTCAAGAGCAGGGGGTGGAGCAAGCCAGGCCTCAAACCACGAGAAGCTCCAACCCAAAATGCAGCCAATCTCCAGCCCACACCGGGGAGAATATCATGCAGAGGGGGTGGAGCAAGCCAGGCTTCAAAGCACGAGAATCTCCAGCCCAAAATGCAGCCAAAATCCAACCAACCCACGGGAAAATCTCAAGAGCGGGGGTGGAGCAAGCCAGGCCTCAAACCACGAGAAGCTCCAGCCCAAAAGGCAACCAAAATGCAGCCCACATCCGGGAGAATATCAAGAGCAGCCGCTAGAGCAAGCCAGGCCTCAAACCTCGAGAAGCTCCAGTCCAAAAGGCAGCCAAAATCCAGCCCACATCCGGGAGAATCTCAAGAGCAGGGGGTGGAGCAAGCCAGGCCTCAAACCTCGAGAAGCTCCAGCCCAAAAGGCACCCAAATTCCAGACCACATCAGGGAGAATATCAAGAGCAGAGGGTGGAGCAAGCCAGGCCTCAAACCACGAGAAGCTCCAGCCCAATAGGCAGCCAAAATGCAGCGCACATTCGGGAGAATCTCAAGAGCAGGGGGTGGAGCAAGCCAGGCCTCAAATCACGGGAAGCTCCAGCCCAAAAGGCAGCCAAAATGCAGCCCACATCCTAGAGAATATCAAGAGCAGGGGGTGGAGCAAGGCAGGCCCCAATCCACGAGAAGCTCCAGCCCAAAAGGCAACCAAAATGCAGCCCACATCCGGGAGAATATCAAGAGCAGTGCCTAGAGCAAGCCAGGCCTCAAACCACGAGAAGCTCCAGCCCAATAGGCAGCCAAAATGCAGCGCACATTCGGGAGAATCTCAAGAGCAGGGGGTGGAGCAAGCCAGGCCTCAAACCACGAGAAGCTCCAGCCCAAAAGGCAGCCAAAATGCAGCCCACATCCGGGAGAATCTCAAGAGCAGGGGGTGGAGCAAGCCAGGCCTCAAACCACGAGAAGCTCCAGCCCAAAATGCAGCCAAAATGCAGCCCACATCCGGGAGAAACTCTAGAACAGGGGGTGGAGCAAGCCAGGCCTGAAACCACGAGAAGCTCCAGCCCAAAAGGCAGCCAAAAACCAGGCCACATCCGGGAGAATATCAAGAGCAGGGGGTGGAGCAAGCCAGGCCTGAAACCACGAGAAGCTCCAGCCCAAAAGGCAGCCAAAATGCAGCCCACATCCGGGAGAATATCAAGAGCAGGGGGTGGAGCAAGCCAGGCCTGAAACCACGAGAAGCTCCAGCCCAAAAGGCAGCCAATCTCCAGACCACATCCGGGAGAATCTCAAGAGCATGGGGTGGAGCAAGCCAGGCCTCAAACCACGAGAAGCTCCAGCCCAAAATGCAGCCAAAATACAGCCCACATCCGGGAGAATATCAAGAACAGTGGGTGGAGCAAGCCAGGCCTCAAACCACGAGAAGCTCCAGCCCAAAATACAGCCAAAATCCAGCCCACATCCGGGAGAATATGAAGAGCAGGGGGTGGAGCAAGCCAGGCCTCAAAAAACGAAAATTTCCAGCCCAAAATGTAACCACAAATGCAGCCCACATCCGGGAGAATATCAAGAGCAGGGGGTGGAGCAAGGCAGGCCTCAAACCACGAGAAGCTCCAGCCCAATAGGCAGCCAAAATGCAGCGCACATTCGGGAGAATCTCAAGAGCAGGGGGTGGAGCAAGCCAGGCCTCAAATCACGAGAAGCTCCAGCCCAAAAGGCAGCCAAAATTCAGCCCACATCCTAGAGAATATCAAGAGCAGGGGGTGGAGCAAGGCAGGCCCCAATCCACGAGAAGCTCCAGCCGAAAAGGCAACCAAAATGCAGCCCACATCCGGGAGAATATCAAGAGCAGTGCCTAGAGCAAGCCAGGCCTCAAACCACGAGAAGCTCCAGCCCAAAAGGCAGCCAAACTCCAGACCACATCCGGGAGAAAATCAAGAGCAGGGGGTAGAGCAAGCCAGGCCTCAAACCACGAGAAGCTCCAGCCCAAAAGGCAGCCAAAATGCAGCCCATATCTGGGACAATATCAAGAGCAGGGGGTGGAGCAAGCCAGGCCTCAAACCACGAGAAGCTCCAGCCCAAAGGACAGCCAAAATGCAGCCCACATCCGGGAGAATCTCAAGAGCAGGGGGTGGAGCAAGCCAGGCCTCAAACCACGAGAAGCTCCAGCCCAAAAGGCAGCCAAAATGCAGCCCACATCCGGGAGAATATCAAGAGCAGGGGGTGGAGCAAGCCAGGCCTCAAACCACGAGAAGCTCCAGCCCAAAAGGCAGCCAAAATGCAGCCCACATCCGGGAGAAACTCTAGAACAGGGGGTGGAGCAAGCCAGGCCTCAAACCACGAGAAGCTCCAGCCCAAAAGGCAGCCAAAATGCAGCCCACATCCCAAAGAATCTCAAGAGCAGGTGGTGGAGCAAGCCAGGCCTCAAACAACGAAAATTTCCAGCCCAAAATGCAGCCAAAATGCAGCACACATCCGGGAGAATATCAAGAGCAGGGGGTGGAGCAAGGCAGGCCTCAAACCACGAGAAGCTCCAGCCCAAAAGGCAGCCAAAATGCAGCCCACATCCGGGAGAATCTCAAGAGCAGGGGGTGGAGCAAGCCAGGCCTCAAACTACGAGAAGCTCCAGCCCAAAAGGCAGCCAAAATCCAGCCCACATCCGGGAGAATATGAAGAGCAGGGGGTGGAGCAAGCCAGGCCTCAAACCACGAGAAGCTCCAGCCCAAAAGGCAGCCAAAATGCAGCCCACATCCGGGAGAATCTCAAGAGCAGGGGGTGGAGCAAGCCAGGCCTCAAACCACGAGAAGCTCCAGCCCAAAATGCAGCCAAAATGCAGCCCACATCCGGGAGAAACTCTAGAACAGGGGGTGGAGCAAGCCAGGCCTGAAACCACGAGAAGCTCCAGCCCAAAAGGCAGCCAAAATCCAGGCCACATCCGGGAGAATATCAAGAGCAGGGGGTGGAGCAAGCCAGGCCTGAAACCACGAGAAGCTCCAGCCCAAAATGCAGCCAAAATACAGCCCACATCCGGGAGAATATCAAGAACAGTGGGTGGAGCAAGCCAGGCCTCAAACCACGAGAAGCTCCAGCCCAAAATATAACCACAAATGCAGCCCACATCCGGGAGAATATCAAGAGCAGGGGGTGGAGCAAGCCAGGCCTCAAACCACGAGAAGCTCCAGCCCAATAGGCAGCCAAAATCCAGCCCACATCCGGGAGAATATCAAGAGCAGGGGGTGGAGCAAGGCAGGCCGCAATCCACGAGAAGCTCCAGCCCAAAAGGCAACCAAAATGCAGCCCACATCCGTGAGATTATCAAGAGCAGCGGCTAGAGCAAGCCAGGCCTCAAACCACGAGAAGCTCCAGTCCAAAAGGCAGCCAAAATACAGCCCACATCCGGGAGAATCTCAAGAGCAGGGGGTGGAGCAAGCCAGGCCTCAAACCACGAGAAGCTCCAGCCCAAAAGGCAGCCAAACTCCAGACCACATCCGGGAGAATCTCAAGAGCAGGGGGTGGAGCAAGCCAGGCCTCAAACCACGAGAAGCTCCAACCCAAAATGCAGCCAATCTCCAGCCCACACCGGGGAGAATATCATGCAGAGGGGGTGGAGCAAGCCAGGCTTCAAAGCACGAGAATCTCCAGCCCAAAATGCAGCCAAAATCCAACCAACCCACGGGAAAATCTCAAGAGCGGGGGTGGAGCAAGCCAGGCCTCAAACCACGAGAAGCTCCAGCCCAAAAGGCAACCAAAATGCAGCCCACATCCGGGAGAATATCAAGAGCAGCCGCTAGAGCAAGCCAGGCCTCAAACCTCGAGAAGCTCCAGTCCAAAAGGCAGCCAAAATCCAGCCCACATCCGGGAGAATCTCAAGAGCAGGGGGTGGAGCAAGCCAGGCCTCAAACCTCGAGAAGCTCCAGCCCAAAAGGCACCCAAATTCCAGACCACATCAGGGAGAATATCAAGAGCAGGGGGTGGAGCAAGCCACGCCTCAAACCACGAGAAGCTCCAGCCCAAAATGCAACCACAAATGCAGCCCACATCCGGGAGAATCTCAAGAGCAGGGGGTGGAGCAAGCCAGGCCTCAAACCACGAGAAGCTCCAGCCCAATAGGCAGCCAAAATGCAGCGCACATTCGGGAGAATCTCAAGAGCAGGGGGTGGAGCAAGCCAGGCCTCAAATCACGAGAAGCTCCAGCCCAAAAGGCAGCCAAAATGCAGCCCACATCCTAGAGAATATCAAGAGCAGGGGGTGGAGCAAGGCAGGCCCCAATCCACGAGAAGCTCCAGCCCAAAAGGCAACCAAAATGCAGCCCACATCCGGGAGAATATCAAGAGCAGTGCCTAGAGCAAGCCAGGCCTCAAACCACGAGAAGCTCCAGCCCAATAGGCAGCCAAAATGCAGCGCACATTCGGGAGAATCTCAAGAGCAGGGGGTGGAGCAAGCCAGGCCTCAAACCACGAGAAGCTCCAGCCCAAAAGGCAGCCAAAATGCAGCCCACATCCGGGAGAATCTCAAGAGCAGGGGGTGGAGCAAGCCAGGCCTCAAACCACGAGAAGCTCCAGCCCAAAATGCAGCCAAAATGCAGCCCACATCCGGGAGAAACTCTAGAACAGGGGGTGGAGCAAGCCAGGCCTGAAACCACGAGAAGCTCCAGCCCAAAAGGCAGCCAAAAACCAGGCCACATCCGGGAGAATATCAAGAGCAGGGGGTGGAGCAAGCCAGGCCTGAAACCACGAGAAGCTCCAGCCCAAAAGGCAGCCAAAATGCAGCCCACATCCGGGAGAATATCAAGAGCAGGGGGTGGAGCAAGCCAGGCCTGAAACCACGAGAAGCTCCAGCCCAAAAGGCAGCCAATCTCCAGACCACATCCGGGAGAATCTCAAGAGCATGGGGTGGAGCAAGCCAGGCCTCAAACCACGAGAAGCTCCAGCCCAAAATGCAGCCAAAATACAGCCCACATCCGGGAGAATATCAAGAACAGTGGGTGGAGCAAGCCAGGCCTCAAACCACGAGAAGCTCCAGCCCAAAATACAGCCAAAATACAGCCCACATCCGGGAGAATATGAAGAGCAGGGGGTGGAGCAAGCCAGGCCTCAAAAAACGAAAATTTCCAGCCCAAAATGTAACCACAAATGCAGCCCACATCCGGGAGAATATCAAGAGCAGGGGGTGGAGCAAGGCAGGCCTCAAACCACGAGAAGCTCCAGCCCAATAGGCAGCCAAAATGCAGCGCACATTCGGGAGAATCTCAAGAGCAGGGGGTGGAGCAAGCCAGGCCTCAAATCACGAGAAGCTCCAGCCCAAAAGGCAGCCAAAATTCAGCCCACATCCTAGAGAATATCAAGAGCAGGGGGTGGAGCAAGGCAGGCCCCAATCCACGAGAAGCTCCAGCCGAAAAGGCAACCAAAATGCAGCCCACATCCGGGAGAATATCAAGAGCAGTGCCTAGAGCAAGCCAGGCCTCAAACCACGAGAAGCTCCAGCCCAAAAGGCAGCCAAACTCCAGACCACATCCGGGAGAAAATCAAGAGCAGGGGGTAGAGCAAGCCAGGCCTCAAACCACGAGAAGCTCCAGCCCAAAAGGCAGCCAAAATGCAGCCCATATCTGGGACAATATCAAGAGCAGGGGGTGGAGCAAGCCAGGCCTCAAACCACGAGAAGCTCCAGCCCAAAGGACAGCCAAAATGCAGCCCACATCCGGGAGAATCTCAAGAGCAGGGGGTGGAGCAAGCCAGGCCTCAAACCACGAGAAGCTCCAGCCCAAAAGGCAGCCAAAATGCAGCCCGCATCCGGGAGAATATCAAGAGCAGGGGGTGGAGCAAGCCAGGCCTCAAACCACGAGAAGCTCCAGCCCAAAAGGCAGCCAAAATGCAGCCCACATCCGGGAGAAACTCTAGAACAGGGGGTGGAGCAAGCCAGGCCTCAAACCACGAGAAGCTCCAGCCCAAAAGGCAGCCAAAATGCAGCACACATCCCAAAGGATCTCAAGAGCAGGTGGTGGAGCAAGCCAGGCCTCAAACAACGAAAATTTCCAGCCCAAAATGCAGCCAAAATGCAGCACACATCCGGGAGAATATCAAGAGCAGGGGGTGGAGCAAGGCAGGCCTCAAACCACGAGAAGCTCCAGCCCAAAAGGCAGCCAAAATGCAGCCCACATCCGGGAGAATCTCAAGAGCAGGGGGTGGAGCAAGCCAGGCCTCAAACTACGAGAAGCTCCAGCCCAAAAGGCAGCCAAAATCCAGCCCACATCCGGGAGAATATGAAGAGCAGGGGGTGGAGCAAGCCAGGCCTCAAACCACGAGAAGCTCCAGCCCAAAAGGCAGCCAAAATCCAGCCCACATCCAGGAGAATATGAAGAGCAGGGGGTGGAGCAAGCCAGGCCTCAAACAACGAAAATTTCCAGCCCAAAATGCAACCACAAATGCAGCCCACATCCGGGAGAATGTCAAGAGCAGGGGGTGGAGCAAGCCAGGCCTCAAACCACGAGAAGCTCCAACCCAAAATGCAGCCAAACTCCAGCCCACACCGGGGAGAATATCATGCACAGGAGGTGGAGCAAGCCAGGCTTCAAAGCACGAGAAGCTCCAGTCCAAAAGGCAGCCAAAATCCAGCCCACCTCCTGGAGAATCTCAAGAGCAGGGGGTGGAGCAAGCCAGGCCTCAAACCACGAGAAGCTCCAGCCCAAAAGGCAGCCAAAATCCAGCCCACATCCGGGAGAATCTCAAGTGCAGGGGGTGGAGCAAGCCAGGCCTCAAACCACGAGAAGCTCCAGCCCAAAAGGCAGCCAAAATCCAGCCCACATCCGGGAGAATCTCAAGAGCAGGTGGTGGAGCAAGCCAGGCCTCAAACAACGAAAATTTCCAGCCCAAAATGCAGCCAAAATGCAGCCCACATCCGGGAGAATATCAAGAGCAGGGGGTGGAGCAAGGTAGGCCTCAAACCACGAGAAGCTCCAGCCCAAAAGGCAGCCAAAATGCAGCCCACCTCTGGGAGAATCTCAAGAGCAGGGGGTGGAGCAAGCCAGGCCTCAAACAACGAAAATTTCCAGCCCAAAATGCAACCACAAATGCAGCCCACCTCCGGGAGAATATCAAGAGCAGGGGGTGGAGCAAGCCAGGCCTCAAACCACGAGAAGCTCCAGCCCAAAATGCAGCCAAACTGCAGCCCACACCTGGGAGAATATCATGCAGAGGGGGTGGAGCAAGCCAGGCCTCAAACCACGAGAAGCTCCAGCCCAATAGGCAGCCAAAATCCAGGCCACCTCCGGGAGAATCTCAAGAGCAGGGGGTGGAGCAAGCCAGGCCTCAAACCACGAGAAGCTCCAGCCCAAAAGGCAGCCAAAATCCAGGCCACATCCGGGAGAATATCATGCACAGGGGGTGGAGCAAGCCAGGCTTCAAAGCACGAGAAGCTCCAGCCCAAAAGGCAGCCAAAATCCAGCCCACCTCCTGGAGAATCTCAAGAGCAGGGGGTGGAGCAAGCCAGGCCTCAAACCACGAGAAGCTCCAGCCCAAAAGGCAGCCAAAATCCAGCCCACATCCGGGAGAATCTCAAGAGCAGGGGGTGGGGCAAGGCAGGCCCCAATCCACGAGAAGCTCCAGCCCAAAAAGCAGCCAAAATGCAGCCCACATCCGGGAGAATCTCAAGAGCAGGTGGTGGAGCAAGCCAGGCCTCAAACAACGAAAATTTCCAGCCCAAAATGCAGCCAAAATGCAGCCCACATCCGGGAGAATATCAAGAGCAGGGGGTGGAGCAAGGCAGGCCTCAAACCACGAGAAGCTCCAGCCCAAAAGGCAGCCAAAATCCAGCCCACATCCGGGAGAATCTCAAGAGCAGGGGGTGGAGCAAGCCAGGCCTCAAACCACGAGAAGCTCCAGCCCAAAAGGCAGCCAAAATCCAGCCCACATCCGGGAGAATATGAAGAGCAGGGGGTGGAGCAAGCCAGGCCTCAAACCACGAGAAGCTCCAGCCCAAAAGGCAGCCAAAATCCAGCCCACATCCGGGAGAATATGAAGAGCATGGGGTGGAGCAAGCCAGGCCTCAAACAACGAAAATTTCCAGCCCAAAATGCAACCACAAATGCAGCCCACCTCCGGGAGAATCTCAAGAGCAGGGGGTGGAGCAAGCCAGGCCTCAAACCACGAGAAGCTCCAACCCAAAATGCAGCCAAACTCCAGCCCACACCGGGGAGAATATCATGCACAGGGGGTGGAGCAAGCCAGGCTTCAAAGCACGAGAAGCTCCAGCCCAAAATGCAGCCAAAATCCAGCCCACATCCGGGAGAATCTCAAGAGCAGGGGGTGGAGCAAGCCAGGCCTCAAACCACGAGAAGCTCCAGCCCAAAAGGCAGCCAAAATCCAGCCCACATGCGGGAGAATCTCAAGAGCAGGGGGTGGAGCAAGCCAGGCCTCAAACCACGAGAAGCTCCAGCCCAAAAGGCAGCCAAAATCCAGCCCACATCCGGGAGAATCTCAAGAGCAGGGGGTGGAGCAAGCCAGGCCTCAAACCACGAGAAGCTCCAGCCCAAAAGGCAGCCAAAATCCAGCCCACATCCGGGAGAATCTCAAGAGCAGGGGGTGGAGCAAGCCAGGCCTCAAACCACGAGAAGCTCCAGCCCAAAAGGCAGCCAAAATCCAGCCCACATCCGGGAGAATATCAAGAGCAGGGCGTGGAGCAAGGCAGGCCCCAAACCACGAGAAGCTCCAGCCCAAAATGCAACGAAAATGCAGCCCACATCCGGGAGAATATCAAGAGCAGCGGCTAGAGCAAGCCAGGCCTCAAACCACGAGATGCTCCAGCCCAAAAGGCAGCCAAAATACAGTCCACATCCAGGAGAATATCATGGGCAGGGGGTGGAGCAAGCCAGGCTTCAAAGCATGAGAATCTCCAGCCCAAAATGCAGCCAAAATCCAACCAACCCACGGGAGAATCTCAAGAGCAGGGGGTGGAGCAAGCCAGGCCTCAAACCACGAGAAGCTCCAGCCCAAAAGGCAGCCAAAATCCAGCCCACCTCCGGGAGAATCTCAAGAGCAGGGGGTGGAGCAAGCCAGGCCTCAAACAACGAAAATTTCCAGCCCAAAATGCAACCACAAATGCAGCCCACCTCCGGGAGAATCTCAAGAGCAGGGGGTGGAGCAAGCCAGGCCTCAAACCACAAGAAGCTCCAACCCAAAATGCAGCCAAACTGCAGCCCACACCCGGGAGAATATCATGCAGAGGGGGTTGAGCAAGCCAGGCCTCAAACCACGAGAAGCTCCAGCCCAAAATGCAGCCATAACGCAGTCCACATCCAGGAGAATATCAAGAGCAGGGGGTGGAGCAAGCCAGGCCTCAAACCACGAGAAGCTCCAGCCCAATAGGCAGCCAAAATCCAGGCCACCTCCGGGAGAATCTCAAGAGCAGGGGGTGGAGCAAGCCAGGCCTCAAACCACGAGAATCTCCAGCCCAAAAGGCAGCCAAAATCCAGGCCACATCCGGGAGAATCTCAAGAGCAGGGGGTGGAGCAAGCCAGGCCTCAAACAACGAAAATTTCCAGCCCAAAATGTAACCAGAAATGCAGCCCACATCCAGGAGAAACTCAAGAAGAGGGCCAAGACCTGTCCCTCAGATCTCTCCTGCCCTGGGACGTCAGATTCCCACGCGTTTCTGCACTCCGCCCAAGAGAAATCCACCTGTGGCTGGGTCTACCGCAGGCCCCACACCAGACTAATGTTTTATGCCTAAGGAATTGGGGACAGGAGCACAACCTGTGGAGTTTGGGCTTTGAACTGGTGCTGCCCCCAAGTTTTGCACAAAGTCCCTTCACTCTATTCCCATCTGGCCCACAGTCAGATCACACCATCCCCCATCAGGTCCCGACTCTCCATCCATCAGCACAGCAACTCCAGCAAAGGGTTAACACAGTGCCCGGCACACAGCTGCACGCACATGCCCCCCCTGCCAGAGACAGAAATGGCTGTGGAGATACGCATCTTGCTAGGAAGGTACCTGTTCAAACGCTTCTGGAGCCCGGTGCAAGCCTTCCCGTCGCATGTCAGCATGTCTCAACAGGAGCAGAGCTGAGCCTCCAAGAGGGTTTTCACCCCAGGCCGTGTCGACCGCTCTCTCCTTTCCCAGACTGGGGGGTGTGGAGCTCTGAGTGCCATCCCACTCCAAGGGACATGCTGGGTGCAGCCCCTGCAGACCAGGAGAAAGCAAGGGTCAGCCATGGAGCCTCCCTCTATTTAGAGAGTCACGAGATAATTGACTTCAGGCCTAAGCAATCTCCCAGCCTGGCCTTAATTGGGGCAGGCTCTTGTTGGCATTCCCAGCTGGTGCTGATCTCCCCAGACTGCCAGAAGGGTCAGGGCTGGCAGGGCATGTCTTAGTTCCCTCTCATCCCTAACTGTAATGAGGGAATGTCATGAGGCCTGCTGAATTGGGCCTGAATTTCATAGGGACTTGGGCCTGAATTTCACCAGGATTTGGGTGAGAATTTCTCGTGCACTTGGGTCTGAATTTCCCCTGGATTCTGGCCCAAATTTCCCCTGTAGTAGAGCCTGAATTTCTCCTCAACGTGCCCTCTAATTTCTCTTGAACTCTGGCCAAAATTTCTCCTGCACTGCAACCTTCAATTTCTGCTGGACTCCCCGAAATTGCTCCTGCACGCCAGCTCCAATTTCTCCTGCGCCGAATCCCAGATTTGACCTGCGCTGGAGCCCAGGTTTCCCCTGGAAGTGACCTCGAATTTGGCCTGCATTGTGGCCTGCATCTCTCCAGCTTTAAGGCACGCCCCCTCGCAACTGAAAGCACGCCCCCTCACCCCTGAAGGCACACCTTCTCGCCCTGGTAGCCAGGAGAAATTGCAGCCCAAGTGCAGCAGAAATTCCAGTCCAAGTCCAGGAGATAGTCCACCTGAACTCCAAAAGATATTTAGGCCTAAGTCCAGGAGAAATTCCAGCATAAATCCAGACCATGTCCAGGAGAAATTCAGCCCCAAGCCCAACAGAAATTCCAGCCCGCGTGCAGAAGAAATTCAGGCCCAAGTCCAGGAGAAAATCCAGCCTAAAATGCAGCCCAAGTCCAGCAGAAATTTTAGCCTAAGAGCAGCCAAACTCCACTCCAGTTTCAGGAGATAGTCCACCCGAACTGCAGGAGAAAATTATGCCCAAGTCCAGGAGAAATTCCAGCATAAATCCAGCCCATATCCAGGAGAAATTCCAGCCTAAAATGCAAGCCAGGTCCAGGAGAAAGTCAGGCTCAAGGGCAGCCAAAATCTAGCCCACATCCAGGAGAAATTCAAGAACAGGGCCTAGAGAAATTCAGGCCTCAAACCAGGAGTAATTCCAGCCTAAATTGAGGCCCAAGTCCAGGAGAAATTCTAGCCCAAGTGCAGCAGTAATTCCAGTCCAAGTCCCGGAGATAGTCCACCCGAACTCTAGGAGAAATTTGAGCCCAAGTCCAGGAGAAATTCCAGCCTAAATGTAGCCCACGTCCAGGAGAAATTTTAGCCTAAGAGCAGCCAAACTCCACTCCAGTTTCAGGAGATAGTCAACCCGAACTGCAGGAGAAAATTATGCCCAAGTCCAGGAGAAATTCCAGCATCAATCCAGCCCATATCCAGGAGAAATTCCAGCCTAAAATGTAGCCAAAGTCGAGGAGAAATTTTAGCACAAGAGCAGACAAAATCCAGTCCATAGCGAGGAGAATTTCAAGAACAGGGCCTAGAGAAATTCAGGCCTCAAACCAGGAGTAATTCCAGCCTAAAATGAGGCCCAAGTCCAGGAGAAATTCCAGCCCAAATCCTGCAGAAATTCCAGTCCAACTCCAGGAGATACTCCACCTGAACTCCAGGAGAAATTTGGACCCAAGTCCAGGAGAAATTGAAGTCCAAATCTAGGAAAAATTTGAACCAAAATGCAGGTGATATTGCGGCCAAGTCTAGGAGAAATTCTGGCCTAAAATTCAGCGCAAGTCCAGCAGAAGCTTTAGATCAAGGGCAGCCAAAATCTAGCCCACATCCAGGAGAAATTCAAGAACAAGGCCTAGAGAAATTCAGGCCTCAAACCAGGAGTAATTCCAGCCTAAATTGAAGCCCAAGTCCAGGAGAAATTCCAGCCCAAGTGCAGCAGTAATTCCAGTCCAAGTCCCGGAGATAGTCCACCCGAACTCTGGGAGAAATTTGAGCCCAAGTCCAGGAGAAATTACAGCCTAAATGCAGTCCAAGTGGAGGAGAAATTTGGGCCCAGCTCCAGGAGAAAATCCAGCCTAAAATGCAGCCCAAGTCCAGCAGAAATTTTAGCCCAAGAGCAGGCAAAATCCAGTCCAATTTCAGGAGATAGTCCAACCGAACTCCAGGAGAAAATTAGGCCTATGTCCAGGAGGCATTCCAGCCCAAATGTCGCAGAAATTCCAGTCCAAGTCATGGAGATAGTCCACCCGAACTCCAGGAGAAATTTGGGTCCAAGTCCAGGAGAAATTCCAGCCCAAGAGCAGCCAAAATCCAGCCCACATCCAGGAGAAATTCAAGAACAGGGCCTAGAGAAATTCAGGCCTCAAACCAAGAGTTATTCCAGCCTAAAATTAGGCCCAAGTCCAGGAGAAATTACAGCCTAAATCCAGACCAAGAAGAGGAGAAATTTGGGCCCTGCTCCAGGAGAAATTCCAGGCTAAAATGCAGCCCAAGTCCAGGAGAAATTCAGCCCTAAACCCAATAGAAATTCCAGCCCACGTGCAGGAGAAATTCAGGCCAAGTCCAGGAGAAAATCCAGCCTAAAATGCAGCCCAAGTCCAGCAGAAATTTTAGCCCAAGAGCAGCCAACATCCCGTTCAATTTCAGGAGATAGTCCCCCCGAAATCTAGAAGAAAATTAGGCCTAAGTCCAGGAGACATTCCAGCCTAAAATGCAGGCCAGGTCCAGGAGAAATTCCAGCCCAAGAGCAGCAGAAATTCCAGTCCAATTCCAGGAGAGAGTCCACCCGAACTCCAGGAGAAATTCAGCCCCAGGTCCAGGAGAAATTCAAGTCCAAATCTAGGAAAAACTTGAGCCAAAGTGCAGGTGATAATATGGGCAAGACTAGGAGAAATTCGGGCCTGCATTCAGCCCATTTTCTAAGCCCCGCCCCCTCGCCCCTTAAGCCCCGCCCCCTCGCCCCTTAAGCCCCGCCCCCTCGCCCCTTAAGCCCCGCCCCCTCGCCCCTTAAGCCCCGCCCCCTCGCCCCTTAAGCCCCGCCCCCTCGCCCCTTAAGCCCCGCCCCCTCGCCCCTTAAGCCCCGCCCCCTCGCCCCTTAAGCCCCGCCCCCTCGCCCCTTAAGCCCCGCCCCCTCGCCCCTTAAGCCCCGCCCCCTCGCCCCTTAAGCCCCGCCCCCTCGCCCCTTAAGCCCCGCCCCCTCGCCCCTTAAGCCCCGCCCCCTCGCCCCTTAAGCCCCGCCCCCTCGCCCCTTAAGCCCCGCCCCCTCGCCCCTTAAGCCCCGCCCCCTCGCCCCTTAAGCCCCGCCCCCTCGCCCCTTAAGCCCCGCCCCCTCGCCCCTTAAGCCCCGCCCCCTCGCCCCTTAAGCCCCGCCCCCTCGCCCCTTAAGCCCCGCCCCCTCGCCCCTTAAGCCCCGCCCCCTCGCCCCTTAAGCCCCGCCCCCTCGCCCCTTAAGCCCCGCCCCCTCGCCCCTTAAGCCCCGCCCCCTCGCCCCTTAAGCCCCGCCCCCTCGCCCCTTAAGCCCCGCCCCCTCGCCCCTTAAGCCCCGCCCCCTCGCCCCTTAAGCCCCGCCCCCTCGCCCCTTAAGCCCCGCCCCCTCGCCCCTTAAGCCCCGCCCCCTCGCCCCTTAAGCCCCGCCCCCTCGCCCCTTAAGCCCCGCCCCCTCGCCCCTTAAGCCCCGCCCCCTCGCCCCTTAAGCCCCGCCCCCTCGCCCCTTAAGCCCCGCCCCCTCGCCCCTTAAGCCCCGCCCCCTCGCCCCTTAAGCCCCGCCCCCTCGCCCCTTAAGCCCCGCCCCCTCGCCCCTTAAGCCCCGCCCCCTCGCCCCTTAAGCCCCGCCCCCTCGCCCCTTAAGCCCCGCCCCCTCGCCCCTTAAGCCCCGCCCCCTCGCCCCTTAAGCCCCGCCCCCTCGCCCCTTAAGCCCCGCCCCCTCGCCCCTTAAGCCCCGCCCCCTCGCCCCTTAAGCCCCGCCCCCTCGCCCCTTAAGCCCCGCCCCCTCGCCCCTTAAGCCCCGCCCCCTCGCCCCTTAAGCCCCGCCCCCTCGCCCCTTAAGCCCCGCCCCCTCGCCCCTTAAGCCCCGCCCCCTCGCCCCTTAAGCCCCGCCCCCTCGCCCCTTAAGCCCCGCCCCCTCGCCCCTTAAGCCCCGCCCCCTCGCCCCTTAAGCCCCGCCCCCTCGCCCCTTAAGCCCCGCCCCCTCGCCCCTTAAGCCCCGCCCCCTCGCCCCTTAAGCCCCGCCCCCTCGCCCCTTAAGCCCCGCCCCCTCGCCCCTTAAGCCCCGCCCCCTCGCCCCTTAAGCCCCGCCCCCTCGCCCCTTAAGCCCCGCCCCCTCGCCCCTTAAGCCCCGCCCCCTCGCCCCTTAAGCCCCGCCCCCTCGCCCCTTAAGCCCCGCCCCCTCGCCCCTTAAGCCCCGCCCCCTCGCCCCTTAAGCCCCGCCCCCTCGCCCCTTAAGCCCCGCCCCCTCGCCCCTTAAGCCCCGCCCCCTCGCCCCTTAAGCCCCGCCCCCTCGCCCCTTAAGCCCCGCCCCCTCGCCCCTTAAGCCCCGCCCCCTCGCCCCTTAAGCCCCGCCCCCTCGCCCCTTAAGCCCCGCCCCCTCGCCCCTTAAGCCCCGCCCCCTCGCCCCTTAAGCCCCGCCCCCTCGCCCCTTAAGCCCCGCCCCCTCGCCCCTTAAGCCCCGCCCCCTCGCCCCTTAAGCCCCGCCCCCTCGCCCCTTAAGCCCCGCCCCCTCGCCCCTTAAGCCCCGCCCCCTCGCCCCTTAAGCCCCGCCCCCTCGCCCCTTAAGCCCCGCCCCCTCGCCCCTTAAGCCCCGCCCCCTCGCCCCTTAAGCCCCGCCCCCTCGCCCCTTAAGCCCCGCCCACAATACATCCAGCCTAAAAAGCAGCGCCACGTCTCGAGCAATTCCAGCGTACGTGCAGCAGAAATTTCAGTTCAAAGCCCGGCCATGTTGCATGTGAATTCTAAGACCAATTCCAACCCCCGTTAAGGAGAAATTCAGGCCCAAGCCCAGTCAAAATTGCAGCCTCAAATGCAGCCCAAGTCCAGGAGAAATTCCAGTCCAAGTCCAGGACACACTCCTCCTGCTCTCCAGGAGAACTTCCAGTGCAAATCTAGCCCAGCTCCCCAAGCAGGCCCACATCCCTCCAACGGAAGAAATGACTCTTAACTTAGGCGTGCAGGGACGCCCCCAATCCGAGAGGGCCAGGAGGCGCCACAACACCAAGACCAGCGCCCAGACCAAGAGCGGCAGCGAAGCGCAGCAGCACTCCAAGAGCAGCGCGAGACCCTCAACGGCGGCGCAACACCAAGAGCGGCGCGAAACCCCGAGCGGCAACGAGGCGCATCGACTCCAAGAGCGGCGCGAGACCCTCAACAGCGGCGCAACACCCCGAGCGGCAACGAGGCCCACCACAACACCAAGAGACCCAGATCGCCAAGCCAGAGCTCCTTTCGAGGCAGGCCCGCGTCCGTGCAAAGGAAGGAACGCCTCTTACCGTCAGAGTCTGAGGAGAGGCGGAGGCGAGTCCGAGGCGGAGGCAGGTCCGACTCAAAGCGCGAGTCCGAAGCGGCGCGAGGCGCGTCAGGCCGGGGCTCCTTTCGAGGCAGGCCCGCGCCCCTGCGAAGGAAGGAACGCCTCTTACCGTCCGAGTCCGAGGAGAGGCGGAGGCAGGTCCGACTCAAAGCGCGAGTCCGAAGCGGCGCGAGGCGCGTCAGGCCGGGGCTCCTTTCGAGGCAGGCCCGCGCCCCTGCAAAGGAAGGAACGCCTCTTACCGTCCGAGTCCGAGGAGAGGCGGAAGCAGGTCCGACTCAAAGCGCGAGTCCGAAGCGGCGCGAGGCGCGTCAGGCCGGGGCTCCTTTCGAGGCAGGCCCGCGTCCCTGCAAAGGAAGGAACGCCTCTTACCGTCCGAGTCCGAGGAGAGTCCGACTCAAAGTCCGAGTCCGAAGCGGCACGAGGCGCGTCGAGCCGGGGCTCCTTTCGAGGCAGGCCCGCGTCCCTGCGAAGGAAGGAATGTGTTCTACCTTCAGAGTCCAGGGACGCCCCAAGTCCGAAGCAGCAAGTAGGTGCCACGACACCAAGAGCAGCGGGCCAGTGCGCCGAGCCGGGGCCCCTTTCGAGGAGGGCCAGCATCCCTGCAAAAGAAGGAATGCCTCTTACCTTCAGAGACCAGTAACACCCCGGGTCTGAGGCAGCAAGGAAGCACCACGAAAGCAAGAGCAACACCGAAACCGAGAGCGGCGGCGAGTCGCACCGCCACACTGAGAGCGGTGGCGAAGCCCAGAGCAGCGTCGAGGCACGCAGACTCCCAGAGCGACGCGAGACCCAGACCGCCAACTCAGGGCCGCTTTCAAGGCAGGCCAGCGTCCCTGCAAAGAAGGAACGTGTCCTACCTTCAGAGTCCAGGGATGCCCCAAGTCCGAAGCAGCAAGTAGGTGCCGCGACACCAAGAGCGGCAGGCCAGAACTCCGAGTTGGGGCCCCTTTTGAGGTGGGCCAGCATCCCTGCAAACAAAGGAATGCCTCTTACCTTCAGAGTCCAGTAACGCCCTGGGCCCCAGGCAGCAAGGAGGCGCCCCGAGACCAAGAGCAGCGCCGAGACCAAGAGCAGCAGTGAGTCGCACCACCACACCAACAGTGGTGCAAGACCCAGAGCGGCGGCGAGGCGCGCCAACTCCAAGAGCAGCGTGATGGCAAGACACAGAGCACCAAGCCAGGGCCCTTTTCGTGGCTGGCCAGCATCCCTGCAAAGAAGGAAAGCCTCCTACCTTCAGAGTCCAGGGACGTCCCAAGTCCCAGGCGGCAAGGAGGCGCCACGAGATCAAGAGCAGCACTGAGACCAAGAGCAGCGGCGAGGCACACCGCGACACCCAGAGCGGTGGCGAGGCGCGCCACAAGACAAAGAGGGGCACGAGACCCAGAGCGGCAGTAACGCCCAGAGTGGCAAGCCGGGGGCCCCTTTCAAGGCACCCCAGCGTCTCTGCAAAGGAAGGAATGCCTCGTACCTTCAGAGTGCGGGGACACCCCAAGTCCCAGGCGGTGAGGAGGCGCCGTGACACCAAGAGCGGCGGGCCAGCGTGCCGAGCTGGGGTCCCTTTCGAGGCGGGCCAGCATTCCTGCAAAAGAAGGAATGGCTCTTACCTTCAGAGTCCAGGGACACCCCGAGTCCCAGGCGGCACGAGACCAAGAGCGGCACGAGTGTTAAAAGTTCTTCCCCAGACAAAGCGGGTTGCTCGAGGTATGCTATTTATTTGATCAAAACTCAGAGTTGGGTCACCACCTCAGAGAGTGGCCAATGGCCCAAGATCTCACACAGTTTTTAGACCGTTCAATCAATACCCATTACAAAAGGTCCAAAGTCTTTGTATATTTCCACTTGGCCTTTCAGTCCCCAGAGTTCATCGTTTCCCAAAGACCACCACAATCCCCCATCTCAGCTGCATTCTTCTGTTCCGGTTCCGAGCCTCGGTTCAGTTACAGGGTCTTCTTCGGGTCGCCGTCTCCGTAATCACTCTTCTGCCATTTCTGTCCTGCACAATTCTGAGACAGACTTTGAGATGTACTATTAAGGGTTTACCCTTCACTAATTAATCGCTCTTTGTTGAAACTGTCTCTGCGTGATTAGCTTGACTGGGTTTGAAACCAGCCTTGGGTGGGTCCGTGCAAGGAGCAGGCTGAGAGCAAACATTCTGGGCCTGTCGAGCGGTATTTCTGCACTTTACAACACCCCAAACCTCAGATCTAAACCTGCGCTAGGGACTAGGAAAGATTCCTTTACAGAGATTCGGAAGCGCTGTCCCACCCAGGTCACCAAAACAAGGGATAACCCTCTTCCCACCAACACAACATTAAGAAACAGCATCCACTCGATTGCAGACAGTGCTGTTCAGGGGATCGCTCCACCTCTCGTGCCTGCCGTACGTTGCATCAGCCAAGGCTTCTATCCTCCCCTCACATACATATGGTACGCACGGAATTTCCCAGAACGTTTGTCCATCTTCACTCTAATTCCTGGAACTAACTATCACACTTACGTGGTCACGACAAATGCAGCCTGCGTCTCTCAGGGCCTCCTGTGGGCGTTCTTCCGTGGTCTCTGGCGGTCGCTTAAGAGGTGACTCTCTGTGTCCTTTCCATGAACGCCCAGTCTTCTTTCCATATACGGTTTTGCCACGTCACCGCACTCTGCGTGCGGAATTCCTTAAGCACCTTGTCCTGCTTTCCACTGGCATCTGTTGGCCCGCACTCCCTGAGGATGTGCCCGTCACACCTGACAAAGCTACATTGTCAGAGTCTTCTTGATCTGTGGACCTTGCATTCTCGCCCGAGGCCCCTGGTAACACGCTCTTGGCATTGGCCCTGTAGAGGAGGGTAAAAACTGGGACACGTATTTATCTACAGCGGTTTCTCTGAGGTGACAAGTTGAAAGGTTTGTGAGTAGTCTCCAGGAGATGGCACCCAAAGCACCCGGGTGATGACCATACCAGACGCACGTAGCAGATTGCTCCTACCACCTCTGTTAGGTCACCCAGCCAAGCAACACCCTTCAGCCAGGCTAATACAGTAACGATCGGCACATTAAGGAACTCGTAGGGCAGAACATCCCACCGTTCTGATCACAACTCTGAGAGCAAAGGGGTTGACATCCTGACCAGCCACCACCAAAATACTACAGTGAACACTTCTCATCAGGCCATTCTAACATGCAGGAATCGGATGATCTGTCACTATCTCAACCCCTCGGGCCCCGCCTGGGGCACAAGACAGGACTGTCGTCATTTAACCCAGCCAGCAACAGAGCTCCGAACGGCCACTCGCTCACCTCCCCCTCCCATACAGGGGCAGGAGAGCCAGAGAAAAAGACGAGAAAGCTCACAAGGTAAGAGAGTAGCAACTTAAAAGTCAAAGAATAAAGTAACAATACTAATAATACTACTGATAACATGCAATAGAAAAGCCCACCACAACTACTTGTACATTTTGAGAAAACTGTGTTAAACACCGGCGTTATCAGCACAAACCCAAAACACAACCTCTTACTGGCTGTCCTTAAGGAATGTAACATTTTAAAAATACCTTGAAAACGCAAATAGCAATAAGGCAGAAGAAATACAGAGAAGATGTAAGGAATGAAGACGTTGAAATAAATTCAAGAAAGGGCGCTGAAGAGAGGGAGAAGTGGAAGGAATTTTAAAAAGAAACCGAGTACAAGAAACAGACCAGAATCACAACATCGAAACAGGGAAACGGATAAGGGACAACATACGACAAAAGTTTGAAAAGTGATTTGATACAAGAAACAGAGGGTTACAGAACAGGGAGACAGCTAGAAAGGACCCTGATAATATGGAACAGGAAGCTAACGGCATGGAAACACAGACTAGAAATCTCTAAATGACCCAAGTACAGGACAGAGAGAGATGGAGGGAAACCAGAAATAATGAATGGGTGAAGAGGCAGAGAGCAGAGTCAGCAGAAAAGAATCAAACGTCAGGGAGCCAGCCAGGCCAGTGACCAGCACAGAAGGAGGCAGAAGCAGAGAGAGTGGGGTGTACAGGAGACATGACAGGACTCACCACAGCTCTGAAGACCAGGAACCCTTTACCACTCCCTCCATCTCTGAGCTTCCCCTGCCCCCTCAACAGCACTGCTTCCCAGGCAGCCCCTTTGTAGCTGGAGCCCCGCCCCGTGCAGGGCCGGCCCCATCCTCAGCCTCACGGGCCACACCTGGGGCTGCCCCAGCCCCAGCTGGAACCCATGAGGAACAGGGGCGATGGCCAAAGCCCCACAGCATATCAACCCTCACCTGAGGGCTGAGACGGTGGCTTTGCAGCAGGAACTCGAGGCTTAATGCAATAAAAGCTGCTGGCTCACAGCAGTCCAGAAGGAGATAACGGTGACAGGCAATGTTGAGAAACACCTCAGCAATTTTTTGGGAGCTTCTGCCTGTCCTGCAAAGCGGCAGGACCAGACTCTCCTGTCTTTGCTGACAGAACTCTACACCAACACCCAGGAGGGCACAGCTGAGCAGCTCTGTCCTTTGCCAGTGACACCCTGGATCCCTGGAGGACAGTTGAGGATGGTCACTGCAATGTCAGTGCAGTGTCGTGCTGCTCCTGGCAGGCCTTTGCAATCCCGACTCTCCCTGGACCTGGGGCCTTTCCCCTTCTCCAGACACTAACCCTAGCCCTCCTGGGCTTGTGCCTCAATCTCGTGTGGACCTGGGCTGAAATTTCTCCTCCACTTGGGCCCAAATTTCTCTCGCTGTTAGGGTGGACTGTCTCTGGGACTTCGACTGGAATTTCTGCTGCACTTGGGCTGGAATTTCGCCTAGAATTGGCCGCAGTTTCTCCTGCACTTGCACAAAATTTGTCCAGGATTTGAGCCCAAATTTGTCCTGGACGTGGGCTGGAATTACTCCTGGATTTAGGAGTGAATTTCTCTTAGCCTTTGGCTTAGTTTTCATTTGGACCTGGGCCTGAATGTGTCCCGTATTTGGACTGGTTTGAGGCCCGCTTCCAGTATAAATTCGAGGCCCAGTCCAATAGAAATTCCAGCCTTGGTCAGGCAGAAATTGGGCCCCAAGTGCAGGAGAAATTCACGCCAAAATCGAGTCGAAATTGCAGCCTAAACCCAGCCCGAGGGGAGGAGACATTCGGGCTGAAGGGCCAGGGAAATTCCAGCGCCCCCTCGCCCCTTAAGCCCCGCCCCCCCGCCCCTTAAGCCCCGCCCCCCCCGCCCCTTAAGCCCCGCCCCCCCGCCCCTTAAGCCCCGCCCCCCCGCCCCTTAAGCCCCGCCCCCCCGCCCCTTAAGCCCCGCCCCCCCGCCCCTTAAGCCCCGCCCCCCCGCCCCTTAAGCCCCGCCCCCCCGCCCCCTCGCCCCTCGAGCCCCGCCCCCTCGCCCCTCGAGCCCCGCCCCCTCGCCCCTCGAGCCCCGCCCCCTCGCCCCTCGAGCCCCGCCCCCTCGCCCCTCGAGCCCCGCCCCCTCGCCCGCAAAGGAAATAGGCTCGGACTTCGGCTCTAATCGGCTCGGCCTCGCAAGTTAAGAGGCCTTGAGTCCAAAGCATGGGGGCAGCACACTACGCCGGGGCCTCTTTCGCGGCAGGCTAGCAGCGCTGCCAAGGAAAGAATGCCTCTTACCTTCCAAGTCCGAGGCCAATGTGAATCGAAGTCCAAAGCGGTGGGGCCGTGTGTCAAGCTGGGGCCCCTTTCGAGGCAGGACAGCGATGCTGCAATGGCAGGAATGCCTCTTACCTTCACAGTCAGAGGCAAGTCTGAGGCGGAGCAAATTGAAGTCTGAAGCAGCAGGGTGGCATGCCGAGCTGGGGCTGCTTGCGAGGCAGGCCCGCGTCCCACTAAAGGAAGAAATGACTCTTACCTTAAGAGTGCAGGGACGCCCCAAATCCTAGGGGGCCAGAAGGCACCACGAGACCAAGAGGGGCCCAGAAGGCACCACGAGACCAAGAGGGGCAGCGAAGTGCAGCACCACACCAAGGGCGGCGGCGAGACCCACAGCGGCGGCACGATCCCCAGAGCGGCACCGAGGCGCGCCGACTCCAAGGGCGGCGGCGAGACCCACAGCGGCGGCGCAAAGCTAACAGTGGCGGCACGACCCCCAGAGCGGCACCGAGGCGCACCGACTCCAAGGGCAGCGGTGAGACCCACAGCGGCGGCACGACCCCCAGAGCGGCACCGAGACCCACAGCGGCGGCACGACCCCCAGAGCGGCACCGAGGGGCGGCGGCGAGACGCACAGTGGCGGCACAATGCTAACAGCAGCGGCACGACCCCCAGAGCGGCACCGAGGCGTGCCGACCCCAAGGGCGGCGGCGAGACCCACAGCGGCGGCACGACCCCCAGAGCGGCACCGAGACCCACAGCGGCGGCACGACCCCCAGAGCGGCACCGAGGGGCGGCGGCGAGACCCACAGTGGCGGCGCAACGCTAACAGCGGCGGCACGACCCCCAGAGCGGCACCGAGACCCACAGCGGCGGCGAGACCCACAGCGGCGGCGCAACGCTAACAGCGGCGGCACGACCCCCAGAGCGGCACCGAGGCGTGCCGACTCCAAGGGCGGCGGCAAGACCCACAGCAGCGGCGCAACGCCAACAGCGGCGGCACGACCCCCAGAGCGGCACCGAGAGCAACAAGAGACCCAGATAGCCGAGCCGGGGCCCCTTTCGAGGCAGGCCGGCGCCCCTGCGAAGGAAGGAACGCCTCTTACCTTGCGAGTCCGAGGCGGAGGCGAGTGCGAGTCCGAAGCGGCGCGAGGCGTGCCGAGCCGGGGCCCCTTTCGAGGCAGGCCGGCGCCCCTGCGAAGGAAGGAACGCCTCTTACCTTGCGAGTCCGCGGCGGAGGCGAGTGCGAGTCCGAAGCGGCGCGAGGCGTGCCGAGCCGCGGCCCCTTTCGAGGCAGGCCGGCGCCCCTGCGAAGGAAGGAACGCCTCTTACCTTGCGAGTCCGAGGCGGAGGCGAGTGCGAGTCCGAAGCGGCGCGAGGCGTGCCGAGCCGGGGCCCCTTTCGAGGCAGGCCCGCGCCCCTGCGAAGGAAGGAATGCCTCTTACCTTGCGAGTCCGAGGCGGAGGCGAGTGCGAGTCCGAAGCGGCGCGAGGCGTGCCGAGCCGGGGCCCCTTTCGAGGCAGGCCCGCGCCCCTGCGAAGGAAGGAACGCCTCTTACCTTGCGAGTCCGAGGCGGAGGCGAGTGCGAGTCCGAAGCGGCGCGAGGCGTGCCGAGCCGGGGCCCTTTTCGAGGCAGGCCCGCGCCCCTGCGAAGGAAGGAACGCCTCTTACCTTGCGAGTCCGAGGCGGCGCGAGGCGTACCGAGCCGGGGCCCCCTTCGAGGCAGGCCCGCGCCCCTGCGAAGGAAGGAACGCCTCTTACCTTGCGAGTCCGAGGCGGAGGCGAGTGCGAGTCCGAAGCGGCGCGAGGCGTGCCGAGCCGGGGCCCCTTTCGAGGCAGGCCGGCGCCCCTGCGAAGGAAGGAACGCCTCTTACCTTGCGAGTCCGAAGCGGCGCGAGGCGTGCCGAGCCGGGGCCCCTTTCGAGGCAGGCCCGCGCCCCTGCGAAGGAAGGAACGCCTCTTACCTTGCGAGTCCGAAGCGGCGCGAGGCGTGCCGAGCCGGGGCCCCTTTCGAGGCAGGCCCGCGCCCCTGCGAAGGAAGGAACGCCTCTTACCTTGCGAGTCCGAAGCGGCGCGAGGCGTGCCGAGCCGGGGCCCCTTTCGAGGCAGGCCCGCGCCCCTGCGAAGGAAGGAATGCCTCTTACCTTAAGAGTAAAGGGATGCCCCAAGTCTGAGGGGGCCAGGAGGCGCCACGACACAAAGAGTAGCACCCAGACCAAGAGTGGCAGTGAAGCGCACCACCACACCACGAGCGGCGCAACGCTAACAGCGGCGGCGAGGCCCCCAGAGCGGCAACGAGGCGCGCCAGCTCCAAGAGCGGCGCGAGACCCCCCAGAGCGGCGGCGCAACACTAACAGCGACGGCGAGACCCCCGGAGTGGCGGCGAGGCGCGCCGGCTCCAAGAGCGGCGCGAGACCCCCGGAGCGGCGGCGCAACGCTAACAGCGACGGCGAGACCCCCAGAGCGGCAACGAGGCGCGCCGGCTCCAAGAGCGGCGCGAGACCCCCAGAGCGGCGGCGCAACGCTAACAGCGACAGCGAGACCCCCAGAGCGGCAACGAGGCGTGCCGGCTCCAAGAGCGGCGCGCGGCAGCGCAATGCTAACAGCGACGGCGAGACCCCCAGAGCGGCGGCGCAACGCTAACAGCGGCGGCGAGACCCCCAGAGCGGCAACGAGGCGCGCCGGCTCCAAGAGCGGCGCGAGACCCCCAGCAGCGACATAACGCTAACAGCAGCGGCAAGACAGCAGCAGCACGACACCCAGAGCAGCAACGAGGCGTGCCGACTCCAAGAGTGGCGCGAGACCCACAATGGCGGCGCAACACCCAGAGCAGCAGCGAGGCACACCACAGCACCAAGAGCAACAAGAGACCCAGATCGCCAAGCCGTGGCCCCTTTCGAGGCAGGCCTGCATCCAGGATGCAGCCAGGATTCTGCTCCCAAAGGGCCCCACATGTCCAACACCAGGTGAGATTAAAGGCAGCTGTAATGTCTTCTCCTGTCCTCAGGGATCAGTTGATCCCCCGTTGTTCAGCAGCAGCAGCATTTCCCACCCACCCACTGAGCCCACAGTGAAGAAGCCCATTCCCACCCAGACAACAGTTTTCCCCTTAAACTTACGCTGATCATCTTCAACTGTCCTCCAGGGACCCAGGGTGTCACTGGCAAAGGACAGAGTTGCTCAGCTGTGCCCTCCTGGGTGTTGGTGTAGAGTTCTGTAAGCAAAGACAGGAGAGTCTGGTCCTGCCACTTTGCAGGAAGGGCAGAAGCTCCCAAAAAATTGCTGGGGTGTTTCTCAACATTGCCTGTCACCGTTATCTCCTTCTGGATTGCTGTGAGCCAGCAGCTTTTATTGCATTAAGCCTCGAGTTCCTGCTGCAAAGCCACCATCTCAGCCCTCAGGTGAGGGTTGATATGCTGTGGGGCTTTGGCCATTGCCCCTGTTCCTCATGGGTTCCAGCTGGGGCTGGGGCAGCCCCAGGTGTGGCCCGTGAGGCTGAGGATGGGGCCAGCCCTGCACGGGGTGGGGCTCCAGCTACAAAGGGGCTGCCTGGGAAGCAGTGCTGTTGAGGGAGCAGGGGAAGTTCAGAGATGGAAGGAGTGGTAAAGGGTTCCTGCTCTTCAGAGCTGTGGTGAGTCCTGTCATGTCTCCTGCACACCCCACTTTCTCTGCTTTCTTGCCCTTGGTCTCTGCTTCTGCCTCCTTCTGTGGTGTTCACTGGCCTGGCTGGCTCCCTGACATTTGATTCTTTTCTGCTGACTCTGCTCTCTGCCTCTTCACCCATTCATTATTTTTGGTTTCCCTCCATCTCTCTCTGTCCTGTACTTGGGTGATTTAGAGATTTCTAGTCTGTGTTTCCATGCCGTTAGCTTCCTGTTCCATATTATCAGGGTCCTTTCTAGCTGTCTCCCTGTTCTGTAATCCTCTGTTTCTTGCATCAAATCACTTTTCAAACTCTTGTCGTGTGTTGTCCCTTATCCATTTCCCTGTTTTGATGTTGTGATTCTGGTCTGTTTCTTGTACTCGGTTTCTTTTTAAAATTCCTTCCACTTCTTCCTCTCTTTAGCGCCCTTTCTTGAATTTATTTCAACGTCTTCATTCCTTACACCTTCTCTGTATTTCTTCTGCCTTATTGCTATTTGCATTTTCAAGGTATTTTTAAAGTGTTAAATTCCTTAAGGACAGCCAGTAAGAGGTTGTGTTTTGGGTTTGTGCTGATAACACCGGTGTTTAACACAGTTTTCTCAAAATCTACGAGTAGTCCTGGTAGACTTTTCTATTGCATGTTATCAGTAGTATTATTAGTATTGTTACTTTATTCTTTGACTTTTAAGTTGCTACTCTCTTACCTTGTGAGCTTTCTCGTCTTTTTCTCTGGCTCTCCTGCCCCTGTATAGGAGGGGGAGGTGAGCGAGTGGCCGTTCAGAGCTCTGTTGCTGGCTGGGTTAAATGACGACAGTCCTGTCTTGTGCCCCAGGCGGGGCCCGAGGGGTTGAGATAGTGACAGATCATCCGATTCCTGCATGTTAGAATGGACTGATGAGAAGTGTTCACTGTAGTATTTTGGTGGTGGCTGGTCAGGATGTCAACCCCTTTGCTCTCAGAGTTGTGATCAGAACGGTGGGATGTTCTGCCCTACGAGTTCCTTAATGTGCCGATCGTTACTGTATTAGCCTGGCTGAAGGGTGTTGCTTGGCTGGGTGACCTAACAGAGGTGGTAGGAGCAATCTGCTATGTGCGTCTGGTATTGTCATCACCCGGGTGCTTTGGGTGCCATCTCCTGGAGACTACTCACAAACCTTTCAACTTCTCACCTCAGAGAAACTGTTATAGATGAATACTTGTCCCACTTTTTACCCTCCTCTACAGGGCCAAGGCCAAGAGTGTGTTATCAGGGGCCTCGGGCGAGAATGCAAGGTCCACAGATCAAGAAGACTGTGACAACGTAGCTTTGTCAAGTGTGACGGGCACATCCTCAGGGAGCGCGGATCAACAGATGCCAGTGGAAAGCAGGACAAGGTGCTTAAGGAATTCCGCACGCAGAGGGCGGTGACGTGGCAAAACCATATATGGAAAGAAGACTGGGCGTTCATGGAAAGGACACAGAGTCACCTCTTAAGCCACCGCCAGAGACCACGGAAGAACGCCCACGAAGGCCCTGAGAGACGCAGGCTGCATTTGTCATGACCACGTAAGTATGATAATTAGTTCCAGGAATTAGAGTGAAGATGGACAAACATTCTGGGAAATGCCACGCCTACCATATGTATGTGAGGGGAGGATAGAAGCCTTGGCTGATGCAACGTATGGCAGGCACGAGAGGTGGAGCGATCCCCTGAACAGCACTGTCTGCAATCGAGTGGATGCTGTTTCTTAATGTTGTGTTGGTGCGAAGAGGGTTATCCCTTGTTTTGGTGACCTGGGTGGGACAGTGCTTCTGAATCTCTGTAAAGGAATCTTTCCTAGTCCCTAGTGCAGGTTTAGGTCTGAGGTTTGGGGTGTTGTAAAGTGCAGAAATACCGCTCGACAGGCCCAGAATGTTTGCTCTCAGCCTGCTCCTTGTACGGACCCACCCAAGGCCGGTTTCAAACCCAGTCAAGCTAATCACGCAGAGACGGTTTGAACAAAGAGCGATTAATTAATGAAGGTAAACCCTTAATAGTACATCTCAAAGTCTGTCTCAGAATTGTGCAGGACAGAAATGGCAGAAGAGTGATTACGGAGACGGCGACCCAAAGAAGACCCTGTAACTGAACCGAGGCTCGGAACCAGAACAGAAGAATGCAGCTGAGACGGGGGATTGTGGTGGTCTTTGGGAAACGGTGAAGTTTGGGGACTGAAAGGCCAAGTGGAAATATACAAAGACTTTGGACCTTTTGTAATGGGTATTGATTGAACGGTGTAAAAAATGTGTGAGATCTTGGGCCATTGGCCACTCACTGAGGTGGTGACCCAACTCTGAGTTTTGATTAAATAAATAGCATACCTCGAGCAACCCGCTTTGTCCGGGGAAGAATTTTTAACACTCGCACCACTCTTGGTCTCGTGCTGCCTGGGACTTGGGGCACCCCTGGACTCTGAAGGTACGAGGCATTCCTTCCTTTGCAGAGACACTGGGGTGCCTTGAAAGGGGCCCCTGGCTCACCACTCTGGGCGTTGCTGCCGCTCTGGGTGTCGCAGTGTGCCTCGCCGCTGCTCTTGGTCTCAGTGCTGCTCTTGATCTCGTGGCGCCTCCTCGCCACCTCGGACTTGGGGCATCCGTGGACTCTGAAGGTAGGAGGCGTTCCTTCTTTTGCAGGGACGCTGACCTACCTCGAAAGGAACCCTGGCTCGGCGTGCTGCCCCGTCGCTCTTGGTGTCACGGCGCCTCCTTGCCGCCTGGGACTTGGGGTGTCCCTGGACTCTGAAGGTAGGAGGCTTTCCTTCTTTGCAGGGACGCTGGCCAGCCGCGAAAGGCTCACTGGCTTGGTGCTCTGTGTCTCGCCGTCGCGCTGCTCTTGGAGTTGGTGCGCCTCGCCACCGCTCTGGGTGTCGTGCCGCTCTTGTTGCGGTGCTTTGGGTTTCACGCCTCTCTTGGAGTCTGCGCGCCTCGCTGCCGCTCTGGGTCTTGCACCGCTGTTGGTGTGGTGGTGCGACTCACTGCTGCTCTTGGTCTCGGCGCGCCTCCTTGCTGCCTGGGGCCCAGGGCGTTACTGGACTCTGAAGGTAAGAGGTATTCCTTTGTTTGCAGGGATGCTGGCCCACCTCAAAAGGGGCCCCAGCTCGGCATTCTGGCCCGCTGCTCTTGGTGTCGCGGCACCTACTTGCTGCTTCGGACTTTGGGCATCCCTGGACTCTGAAGGTAGGATGCATTCCTTCCTTTGCAGGGACGCTGGTCCACCTCGAAAGGTGCCCCGGCTCGATGGTCTGGCTCTCACTGCCGCTCTCGCTGTTGCTGCACACCTCGCTGCTGCTCTGGGTTTTGTGCTGCTCTTGTTGCAATGCACTTGGACTTGCAACTCTATAGGTGGTGTGGCATGGCTCGCTGCCACTCTGGCTGTCACGCTGCTCCTTAGTGTGGTGGTGTGCCTCGCCGCTGCCCTTGATGTCGTGCTGCTCTTGTGGTTGCGCCGCCATTGTGAGTCTCACGCCACTCTTGGTGTGGCAGTGCTCTTGGTCTCATGGAGCCCCTTGGCCCCCTCAGACTTGGGGTGTCCCTGCACTCTTAAGGTAAGAGGCATTCCTTCCTTTCCACGGATGCAGGCCTGCCTCGAAAGGGGCCACGGCTTGGCGATCTGGGTCTCTTGTTGCTCTTGGTGCTGTGGTGTGCCTCGCTGCTGCTCTGGGTGTTGCGCCGCCATTGTGGGTCTCGCGCCACTCTTGGAGTCGGCACGCCTCGTTGCTGCTCTGGGTGTCGTGCTGCTGCTGTCTTGCTGCTGCTGTTAGCGTTATGTCGCTGCTGGGGGTCTCGCGCCGCTCTTGGAGCCGGCGCGCCTCGTTGCCGCTCTGGGGGTCTCGCCGTCGCTGTTAGCGTTGCGCCGCCGCTCTGGGGGTCTCGCGCCGCTCTTGGAGCCGGCACGCCTCGTTGCCGCTCTGGGGGTCTCGCCGTCGCTGTTAGCGTTGCGCCGCCGCTCTGGGGGTCTCGCGCCGCTCTTGGAGCCGGCGCGCCTCGTTGCCGCTCTGGGGGTCTCGCCGCCGCTGTTCGCGTTGTGCCGCCGCGCGCCGCTCTTGGAGCCGGTGCGCCTCGTTGCCGCTCTGGGGGTCTCGCTGTCGCTGTTACCGTTGCGCCGCCGCTCTGGGGGTCTCGCGCCGCTCTTGGAGCCGGCGCGCCTCGTTGCCGCTCTGGGGGTCTCGCCGCCGCTGTTAGCGTTGTGCCGCCGCGCGCCGCTCTTGGAGCCGGTGCGCCTCGTTGCCGCTCTGGGGGTCTCGCCGTCGCTGTTAGCGTTGCGCCGCCGCTCTGGGGGTCTCGCGCCGCTCTTGGAGCCGGCGCGCCTCGTTGCCGCTCTGGGGGTCTCGCCGCCGCTGTTAGCGTTGTGCCGCCGCGCGCCGCTCTTGGAGCCGGTGCGCCTCGTTGCCGCTCTGGGGGTCTCGCTGTCGCTGTTAGCGTTGCGCCGCCGCTCTGGGGGTCTCGCGCCGCTCTTGGAGCCGGCGCGCCTCGTTGCCGCTCTGGGGGTCTCGCCGCCGCTGTTAGCGTTGTGCCGCCGCGCGCCGCTCTTGGAGCCGGTGCGCCTCGTTGCCGCTCTGGGGGTCTCGCCGTCGCTGTTAGCGTTGCGCCGCCGCTCCGGGGGTCTCGCGCCGCTCTTGGAGCCGGCGCGCCTCGCCGCCACTCCGGGGGTCTCGCCGTCGCTGTTAGCGTTGCGCCGCCGCTCTGGGGGGTCTCGCGCCGCTCTTGGAGCTGGCGCGCCTCGTTGCCGCTCTGGGGGCCTCGCCGCCGCTGTTAGTGTTGCGCCGCTCGTGGTGTGGTGGTGCGCTTCACTGCCACTCTTGGTCTGGGTGCTGCTCTTTGTGTCGTGGCGCCTCCTGGCCCCCTCAGACTTGGGGCATCCCTTTACTCTTAAGGTAAGAGGCATTCCTTCCTTCGCAGGGGCGCGGGCCTGCCTCGAAAGGGGCCCCGGCTCGGCACGCCTCGCGCCGCTTCGGACTCGCAAGGTAAGAGGCGTTCCTTCCTTCGCAGGGGCGCGGGCCTGCCTCGAAAGGGGCCCCGGCTCGGCACGCCTCGCGCCGCTTCGGACTCGCAAGGTAAGAGGCGTTCCTTCCTTCGCAGGGGCGCGGGCCTGCCTCGAAAGGGGCCCCGGCTCGGCACGCCTCGCGCCGCTTCGGACTCGCAAGGTAAGAGGCGTTCCTTCCTTCGCAGGGGCGCCGGCCTGCCTCGAAAGGGGCCCCGGCTCGGCACGCCTCGCGCCGCTTCGGACTCGCACTCGCCTCCGCCTCGGACTCGCAAGGTAAGAGGCGTTCCTTCCTTCGCAGGGGCGCGGGCCTGCCTCGAAGGGGGCCCCGGCTCGGTACGCCTCGCGCCGCCTCGGACTCGCAAGGTAAGAGGCGTTCCTTCCTTCGCAGGGGCGCGGGCCTGCCTCGAAAAGGGCCCCGGCTCGGCACGCCTCGCGCCGCTTCGGACTCGCACTCGCCTCCGCCTCGGACTCGCAAGGTAAGAGGCGTTCCTTCCTTCGCAGGGGCGCCGGCCTGCCTCGAAAGGGGCCCCGGCTCGGCACGCCTCGCGCCGCTTCGGACTCGCACTCGCCTCCGCCTCGGACTCGCAAGGTAAGAGGCGTTCCTTCCTTCGCAGGGGCGCCGGCCTGCCTCGAAAGGGGCCCCGGCTCGGCACGCCTCGCGCCGCTTCGGACTCGCACTCGCCTCCGCCTCGGACTCGCAAGGTAAGAGGCGTTCCTTCCTTCGCAGGGGCGCCGGCCTGCCTCGAAAGGGGCCCCGGCTCGGCACGCCTCGCGCCGCTTCGGACTCGCACTCGCCTCCGCCTCGGACTCGCAAGGTAAGAGGCGTTCCTTCCTTCGCAGGGGCGCCGGCCTGCCTCGAAAGGGGCCCCGGCTCGGCACGCCTCGCGCCGCTTCGGACTCGCACTCGCCTCCGCCTCGGACTCGCAAGGTAAGAGGCGTTCCTTCCTTCGCAGGGGCGCCGGCCTGCCTCGAAAGGGGCCCCGGCTCGGCACGCCTCGCGCCGCTTCGGACTCGCACTCGCCTCCGCCTCGGACTCGCAAGGTAAGAGGCGTTCCTTCCTTCGCAGGGGCGCCGGCCTGCCTCGAAAGGGGCCCCGGCTCGGCTATCTGGGTCTCTTGTTGCTCTCGGTGCCGCTCTGGGGGTCGTGCCGCCGCTGTTAGCGTTGCGCCGCCGCTGTGGGTCTCGCCGCCGCCCTTGGAGTCGGCGCGCCTCGGTGCCGCTCTGGGGGGTCGTGCCGCCGCTGTTAGCGTTGCGCCGCCGCTGTGGGTCTCGCCGCCGCTGTGGGTCTCGGTGCCGCTCTGGGGGTCGTGCCGCCGCTGTTAGCGTTGCGCCGCCACTGTGGGTCTCGCCGCCGCCCCTCGGTGCCGCTCTGGGGGTCGTGCCGCCGCTGTGGGTCTCGGTGCCGCTCTGGGGGTCGTGCCGCCGCTGTGGGTCTCGCCGCCGCCCTTGGGGTCGGCACGCCTCGGTGCCGCTCTGGGGGTCGTGCCGCTGCTGTTAGCATTGTGCCGCCACTGTGTGTCTCGCCGCCGCCCCTCGGTGCCGCTCTGGGGGTCGTGCCGCCGCTGTGGGTCTCGGTGCCGCTCTGGGGGTCGTGCCGCCGCTGTGGGTCTCACCGCTGCCCTTGGAGTCGGTGTGCCTCGGTGCCGCTCTGGGGGTCGTGCCGCCACTGTTAGCTTTGCGCCGCCGCTGTGGGTCTCGCCGCCGCCCTTGGAGTCGGCGCGCCTCGGTGCCGCTCTGGGGATCGTGCCGCCGCTGTGGGTCTCGCCGCCGCCCTTGGTGTGGTGCTGCACTTCGCTGCCCCTCTTGGTCTCGTGGTGCCTTCTGGGCCCCTCTTGGTCTCGTGGTGCCTTCTGGCCCCCTAGGATTTGGGGCGTCCCTGCACTCTTAAGGTAAGAGTCATTTCTTCCTTTAGTGGGACGCGGGCCTGCCTCGCAAGCAGCCCCAGCTCGGCATGCCACCCTGCTGCTTCAGACTTCAATTTGCTCCGCCTCAGACTTGCCTCTGACTGTGAAGGTAAGAGGCATTCCTGCCATTGCAGCATCGCTGTCCTGCCTCGAAAGGGGCCCCAGCTTGACACACGGCCCCACCGCTTTGGACTTCGATTCACATTGGCCTCGGACTTGGAAGGTAAGAGGCATTCTTTCCTTGGCAGCGCTGCTAGCCTGCCGCGAAAGAGGCCCCGGCGTAGTGTGCTGCCCCCATGCTTTGGACTCAAGGCCTCTTAACTTGCGAGGCCGAGCCGATTAGAGCCGAAGTCCGAGCCTATTTCCTTTGCGGGCGAGGGGGCGGGGCTCGAGGGGCGAGGGGGCGGGGCTCGAGGGGCGAGGGGGCGGGGCTCGAGGGGCGAGGGGGCGGGGCTCGAGGGGCGAGGGGGCGGGGCTCGAGGGGCGAGGGGGCGGGGCTCGAGGGGCGAGGGGGCGGGGCTCGAGGGGCGAGGGGGCGGGGCTCGAGGGGCGAGGGGGCGGGGCTCGAGGGGCGAGGGGGCGGGGCTCGAGGGGCGAGGGGGCGGGGCTCGAGGGGCGAGGGGGCGGGGCTCGAGGGGCGAGGGGGCGGGGCTCGAGGGGCGAGGGGGCGGGGCTCGAGGGGCGAGGGGGCGGGGCTCGAGGGGCGAGGGGGCGGGGCTCGAGGGGCGAGGGGGCGGGGCTCGAGGGGCGGGGGGGCGGGGCTCGAGGGGCGGGGGGGCGGGGCTCGAGGGGCGAGGGGGCGGGGCTCGAGGGGCGAGGGGGCGGGGCTCGAGGGGCGGGGCTCGAGGGGCTCGGGGGGCGGGGCTCGAGGGGCTCGAGGGGCGGGGCTCGAGGGGCTCGAGGGGCGGGGCTCGAGGGGCTCGAGGGGCGGGGCTCGAGGGGCGCGAGGGGCGGGGCTCGAGGGGGGCGAGGGGCGGGGCTCGAGGGGGGCGAGGGGCGGGGCTCGAGGGGGGCGAGGGGGCGAGGGGGCGGGGGGGCGGGGCTCGAGGGGGCGAGGGGGCGGGGCTCGAGGGGGCGAGGGGGCGGGGCTCGAGGGGGCGAGGGGGCGGGGCTCGAGGGGGCGAGGGGGCGGGGCTCGAGGGGGCGAGGGGGCGGGGCTCGAGGGGGCGAGGGGGCGGGGCTCGAGGGGGCGAGGGGGCGGGGCTCGAGGGGGCGAGGGGGCGGGGCTCGAGGGGGCGAGGGGGGATTTCTATTGAAATTGGGCTGAATTCAGTCCCAAATTTCTCCTGAATGCAGGCTTGAATTTCTCCTAGTCTTGCCCATAATGTCACCTGCACTTTGGCTCAAATTTTTCCTAGATTTGGACTTGAATTTCTCCTGGACCTGGGGCTGAATTTCTCCTGGAGTTCGTGTAGACTCTCTCCTGGAATTGGACTGGAATTTCTGCTGCTCTTGGGCTGGAATTTCTCCTGGACTTGGGCCTCATTTTAGGCTGGAATTACTCCTGGTTTGAGGCCTGAATTTCTCTAGGCCCTGTTCTTGAAATTGTCCTGGATGTGGGCTGCATTTTGCCTGCATTTTGGGCTGGAGCTTCTCGTGGTTTGAGGCCTGGCTTGCTCCACCCCCTGCTCTTGAGATTCTCCCGGATGTGGGCTGCATTTTGGCTGCCTTTTGGGCTGGAGCTTCTCGTGGTTTGAGGCCTGGCTTGCTCCACCCCCTGCTCTTGAATTTCTCCTGGATGTGGGCTGGATTTTGGCAGCTCTTGGGCTGGAATTTCTCCTGGACCTGGCCTGCATTTTAGGCTGGAATGTCTCCTGGACTTAGGCCTAATTTTCTCCTGGAGTTCGGTTGGACTATCTCCTGAAATTGGACGGGATGTTGGCTGCTCTTGGGCTAAAATTTCTGCTGGACTTGGGCTGTATTTTAGGCTGGATTTTCTCCTGGACTTGGGCCCGAATTTCTCCTGCACTTGGGCCTGAATTTCTATTGGGTTTAGGGCTGAATTTCTCCTGGACTTGGGCTGCATTTTAGGCTGGAATTTCTGCTGCGCTTGGGCCAAATTTCTCCTCTTCTTGGACTGGATTTAGGCTGTAATTTCTCCTGGACTTGGGCCCAAATTTCTCCTGGTGTTTGGGTGGAATATCTCCTGGATTTGGACTGAAATTTCTCCTGCATGTGGGCTGGAATTTCTATTGGGCTCGGGGCTGAATTTCTCTTGACTTTTGGCTTGAATTTCTCCTGGACTTGGACTGGAATTTCTGCTGCACATGGGCTGGAATTTCTCCTGGGCTTGTGCCTCTATTTTGGCTGGAATTACACCTGGTTTGAGGCCTGAATTTCTCTTAGCCCTGTACTTGAATTTCTCCTGGACTTAGTCTGCATTTTAGGCTGGAATGTCTGCTGGAGCTGGGACGAAATTTCTCCTCCACATGGACTGGATTTAGGCTTTAATTTCTCCTGCACGTGAGCCCAAATTTTTCCTGGAGTTTGGGTGGACTATCTCCGCCTCTTGGACTGGAATTTCTGCGGCATTTGGGCTGGAATTTCTCCTGGACTTGGGCCTCATTTTAGGCTGGAATTACTCCTGGTTTGAGGCCTGAATTTCTCTAGGCTCTGATCTTTAATTTCTCCTGGATGTGGGCTGGATTTTGGATGTTCTTGGGCTGGAATTTCTCCTGGACCTGGCCTGCATTTTAGGCTGGAATTTCTCCTGGACATAGGCCTTATTTTCTCCTGGAGTTTGGTTGGACTATCTCCTGAAATTGGACTGGATTTTGCCTGCTCTTGGGCTAAAATTTCTGCTGGACTTGGGCTGCATTTTAGGCTGGATTTTCTCCTGGATCTGGGCCCAAATTTCTCCTCCACTTGGACTGCATTTTTGCTGTAATTTCTCCTGGATCTGGGCCCAAATTTCTCCTCCACTTGGGCTGGATTTAGGCTGTAATTTGTCCTGGACTTGGGCCCAATTTTCTCCTAGAGTTCGGGTGGACTATCTCCGGGAATCGGACTGGAATTACTGCTGCAGTTTGGATGGAATTTCTCCTAGACTTGGTCACAATATCACCTGCACTTTGGCTCAAATTTTTCCTAGATTTGACTTGAATTTCTCCTGGATTTGGGCTGGAATTTCTCCTGGAGTTCGGGTGGACTCTCTCCGGGACTTGGACTGGAATTACTGCTGCTCTTGGGCTGGAATTTCTCCTGGACTTGAGCCTCATTTTAGGCTGGAATTACTCCTGGTTTGAGGCCTGAATTTCTCTAGGCCCTGTTCTTGAATTTCTCCTGGATGTGGGCTTGATTTTGGCAGCTCTTGGACTGGAATTTCTCCTGGACCTGGCCTGCATTTTAGGCTGGAATGTCTCCTGGACTTAGGCCTAATTTTCTTCTGGATTTCGGGGGGACTATCTCCTGAAATTGGACGGGATGTTGGCTGCTCTTGGGCTAAAATTTCTGCTGGACTTGGGCTGTATTTTAGGCTGGATTTTCTCCTGGACTTGGGCCCGAATTTCTCCTGCACGTGGGCTAGAATTTCTATTGGGCTCAGGGCTGAATTTCTCTTGACTTTTGGCTTGAATTTCTCCTGCACATAGGTCTAAATTTCTTTTGGAGTTCGGGTGGACTATGTCCTGAAATTGGACTGGATTTCGGCTGCTCTTGGGCTAAAATTTCTGCTGGTCTTGGGCTGCATTTTAGGCTGGATTTTCTCCTGGACTTGGCCTGAATTTCTCCTGCACGTGGGCTGGAATTTCTATTGGGTTTAGGGCTGAATTTCTCCTGGACTTGGGCTGCATTTTAGCCTGGAATTTCTCCTGGAGCAGGGCCCAAATTTCTCCTCTTCTTGGTCTGGATTTAGGCTGTAATTTCTCCTGGACTTGGGCCCAAAATTCTCCTGGAGTTCAGATGGACTATCTCCTGGACTTGGACTGGAATTTCTGCAGGATTTGGGCTGGAATTTCTCCTGGACTTGGGCTTCATTTTAGGCTGGAATAACTCTTGGTTTGAGGCCTGAATTTCTCTAGGCCCTGTTCTTGAATTTCTCCTGGATGTGGGCTGGATTTTGGCTGCTCTTGGGCTGGAATTTTTCCTGGACTTGGACCCAAATTTCTCCTGGAGTTTGGGTGGACTATCTCCATGACTTGGACTGGAATTTCTGCAACATTTGGGCTGGAATGCCTCCTGGACATAGGCCTAATTTTCTCCTGGAGTTCGGTTGGACTATCTCCTGAAATTGGACTGGATTTTGCCTGCTCTTGGGCTAAAATTTCTGCTGGACTTGGGCTGCATTTTAGGCTGGATTTTCTCCTGGATCTGGGCCCAAATTTCTCCTCCACTTGGACTGCATTTAGGCTGTAATTTCTCCTGGACTTGGGCTCAAATTTCTCCTAGAGTTCGGGTGGACTATCTCCGGGACTTGGACTGGAATTACTGCTGCACTTGGGCTGGAATTTCTCCTGGACTTGGGCCTCAATTTAGGCTAGAATTACTCCTGGTTTGAGGCCTGAATTTCTCTAGGCCTTGTTCTTGAATTTCTCCTGGATGTGGGCTGGATTTTGGCTGCCCTTGATCTAAAGCTTCTGCTGGACTTGCGCTGAATTTTAGGCCAGAATTTCTCCTAGACTTGGCCGCAATATCACCTGCATTTTGGTTCAAATTTTTCCTAGATTTGGACTTCAATTTCTCCTGGACTTGGGTCCAAATTTCTCCTGGAGTTCAGGTAGAGTATCTCCTGGAGTTGGACTGGAATTTCTGCAGGATTTGGGCTGGAATTTCTCCTGGACTTGGGCCTCATTTTAGGCTGGAATTACTCCTGGTTTGAGGCCTGAATTTCTCTAGGCCCTGTTCTTGAAATTCTCCTCAATATGGACTGGATTTTGTCTGCTCTTGTGCTAAAATTTCTCCTCGACTTTGGCTACATTTTAGGCTGGAATTTCTCCTGGATATGGGCTGGATTTATGCTGGAATTTCTCCTGGACTTGGGCATAATTTTCTCCTGCATTTCGGGTTGACTATCTCCTGAAACTGGAGTGGAGTTTGGCTGCTCTTAGGCTAAAATTTCTGCTGGACTTGGGCTGCATTTTAGGCTGGAATTTCTCCTGGACTTGGGCCTGAATTTCTTCTGCACGCGGGCTGGAATTTCTGTTGGGCTTGGGGCTGAATTTCTCCTGGACATGGTCTGGATTTATGCTGGAATTTCTCCTGGACTTAGGCCTAAATATCTTTTGGAGTTCAGGTGGACTATCTCCTGGACTTGGACTGGAATTTCTGCTGCACTTGGGCTGCAATTTCTCCTGGCTACAGGGGCGAGAAGGTGTGCCTTCAGGGGTGAGGGGGCGTGCTTTCAGTTGCGAGGGGGCGTGCCTTAAAGCTGGAGAGATGCAGGCCACAGTGCAGGCCAAATTTGAGGTCACTTCCAGGGGAAACCTGGGCTCCAGCGCAGGTCAAATCTGGGATTCCGCGCAGGAGAAATTGGAGGTCACGTGCAGGAGAAATTTCAGGGAGTCCAGCAGAAATTGAAGGTTGCAGTGCAGGAGAAATTTTGGCCAGAGTTCAAGAGAAATTAGAGGGCACGTTGAGGAGAAATTCGGGCTCTACTACAGGGGAAATTTGGGCCAGAATCCAGGGGAAATTCAGACCCAAGTGCACGAGAAATTCTCACCCAAATCCTGGTGGAATTCAGACCCAAGTCCCTATGAAATTCAGGCCCAATTCAGTGGGCCTCATGACATTTCCTCATTCCAGTTGGGATTGAGAGGGAACTAAGACATGCCCTGCCAGCCCTGACCCTTCTGGCAGTCTGGGGAGATCAGCACCAGCTGGGAATGCCAACAAGAGCCTGCCCCAATTAAGGCCAGGCTGGGAGATTGCTTAGGCCTGAAGTCAATTATCTCATGACTCTCTAAATAGAGGGAGGCTCCATGGCTGACCCTTGCTTTCTCCTGGTCTGCAGGGGCTGCACCCAGCATGTCCCTTGGAGTGGGATGGCACTCAGAGCTCCACACCCCCCAGTCTGGGAAAGGAGAGAGCGGTCGACACGGCCTGGGCTGAAAAGCCTCCTGGAGGCTCAGCTCTGCTCCTGTTGAGACATGCTGACATGTGACGGGAAGGCTTGCACCGGGCTCCAGAAGCGTTTGAACAGGTACCTTCCTAGCAAGATGCGTATCTCCACGGCCATTTCTGTCTCTGGCGGGGGGAGTGTGTGCGTGCAGCTGCGTGCTGGGAACTGTGTTAACCCTTTGCTGGAGTTGCTGCGCTGATGGATGGAGAGTCGGGACCCGCTGGGGAATGGTGTGATCTGACTGTGGGCCAGATGGGAATAGTGTGAAGGGACTTTGTGCAAAACTTGGGGGCAGCATCAGTTCAAAGCCCAGACTCCACAGGTTGTGCTCCTGTCCCCAGTTCCTTAGGCATAAAGCGTTAGTCTGGAGTGGGGCCTGCGGTGGACCCAGCCGCAGGTGCATTTCTCTTCGGCGGAGTGTAGAAAGGCGTGGGAATCTGACGTCCCAGCGTTGGAGAGATCTGAGGGACAGGTCTCGGACCTCTTCTTGAGTTTCTCCTGGATGTGGGCTGCATTTTAGAATGGAAATTCTCCTGGACTTGGGCCCAAATTTCTCCTAGAGATCGGGTGGACTATCTCCGGGATTTGGACTGGAATTCCTGTGGCACTTGGGCTGGAATTTCTCCTGGACATGGACCACATTTTAGGCTAGATTTAGTCCTGTTTTGAGGCCTGGCTTGCTCCACCCCCTGCTCTTGAGATTCTCCCGGATGTGGTCTGCATTTTGGCTGCATTTTGGCAGGAGCTTCTCGTGGTTTGAGGCCTGGCTTGCTCCACCCCCTGCTCTTGATATTGTCCCAGATATAGGGTTGGAATTTGGCTACCTTTTGGGCTGCAGCTTCTCGTGGTTTGAGGCCTGGCTTGCTCCACCCCCTGCTCTTGAGATTCTCCAGGAGGTGGGCTGCATTTTGGCTGCCTTTTTGGCAGGAGCTTCTCGTGGTTTGGGGCCTGGCTTGCTCCACCCCCTGCTCTTGATATTCTCCTGGATGTGGGCTGCATTTTGGCTGTATTTTGGGCTGGAGCTTCTCGTGGTTTGAGGCCTGGCTTGCTCCGCCCCGTGCTCTTGATATTCTCCTGGATGTGGGCTGAATTTTGGCTGCCTTTGGGCTGGAGATTCTCGTGGTTTGAGACCTGGCTTGCTCCACCCCCTGCTCTTGATATTCTCCTGGATGTGGGCTGCATTTTGACTACATTTTGGGCTCTAGCTTCTCGTGGTTTGAGGCCTGGCTTGCTCCACCCCCTGCTCTTGAGATTCTCCCAGATGAGGGCTGAATTTTGGCTGCCTTTGGGCTGGAGCTTCTCGTGGTTTGGGGCCTGGCTTGCTCCACCCCTTGCTCTTAATATTCTCCTGGATGTAGGCTGGAATTTGGCTGCCTTTTGGGCTGGAGCTTCTCGTGGTTTGAGGCCTGGCTTGCTCCACCCCCTGCTCTTGATATTCTCCCGCCGTTGGGCTGCATTTTGGCTGACTTTGGGCTGGAGCTTCTCGTGGTTTGAGGCCTGGCTTGCTCCACCCCCTGTTCTTGAGATTCTCCCAGATGTAGGGATGGATTTTGGGTGCCTTTTGGGCTGGAGCTTCTCGTGGTTTGAGGCCTGGCTTGCTCCACCCCCCGCTCTTGATATTCTCCCGGATGTGGGCTGCATTTTGGCTGCCTTTTGGGCTGGAGCTTCTCGTGGTTTGAGGCCTGGCTTACTGCACCCCCTGCTCTTGAGATTCTCCAGGAGGTGGGCTGCATTTTGGCTGCCTTTTGGGCTGGAGCTTCTCGTGGTTTGAGGCCTGGCTTTCTCCACCCCCTGCTCCTGAGATTCTCCAGGAGGTGGGCTGGAATTTCGCTTCCTTTTTGGCAGGAGCTTCTCGTGGTTTGAGGCCTGGCTTGCTCCACCCCCTGCTCTTGAGATTCTCCCGGAGGTGGGCTGAATTTTGGCTGCCTTTTGGGCTGGAGCTTCTCGTGGTTTGGGGCCTGGCTTGCTCCACCCCCTGCTCTTGAGATTCTCCCCGAAGTGGGCTGCATTTTTGGCTGCATTTTGGGCTGGAGCTTCTCGTGGTTTGAGGCCTGGCTTGCTCCACCCCCTGCTCTTGAGATTTGCCCGGATGTGGGCTGCAATTTGGCTGCCTTTTGGGCTGGAGCTTCTCGTGGTTTGGGGCCTGGCTTGCTCCTCCCCCTGCTCTTGATATTCTCCTGCATTTGGGCTGCATTTTGGCTGCCTTTTGGGCTGGAGCTTCTCGTGGTTTGAGGCCTGGCTTGCTCCACCCCCTGCTCTTGAGATTCTCCCGGATGTGGGCTGCATTTTGGATGACTTTTGGGCTGGAGCTTCTCGTGGTTTGAGGCCTGGCTTGATCTACCCCCTCTTCTTGAGATTCTCCCGGATGTGGGCTGAATTTTGGCTGCTTTTTGGACTGGAGCTTCTCATGGTTTGGAGCCTGGATTGCTCCACCCCCTGCTCTTGATATTCTCCCGCAGTTGGGCTGCATTTTGGCTGCCTTTGGGCTGGAGCTTCTCGAGGTTTGAGGCCTGGATTGCTCCAACCCCCGCTCTTCATATTCTCCCGGATGTGGGCTGGATTTTGGCTGCCTTTTGGGCTGGAGCTTCTCGTGGTTTCAGGCCTGGCTTGCTCCACCCCCTGCTCTTGAGAGTCTCCCCGATGTGGGATGCCTTTTTGGCTGCCTTTTGGGCTGGAGCTTCTCGTGGTTTGGGGCCTGGCTTGCTCCACCCCCTGCTCTTGAGATTTTTCCGGATGTGGGCTGGATTTTGGCTGCCTTTTGGACTGGAGCTTCTCGTGGTTTGGAGCCTGGCTTGCTCCTCCCCCTGCTGTTGATATTCTCCCGCATTTGGGCTACATTTTGGCTGCCTTTGGGCTGGAGCTTCTCGTGGTTTGAGGCCTGGCTTGCTCCACCCCCTGCTCTTGAGATTCTCCCAGATGTGGGCTGCATTTTGGCTGCATTTTGGGCTGGAGCTTCTCGTGGTTTGAGGCCTGGCTTGCTCCAACCCCTGCTCTTGAGATTCTCCTGGATGTGGGCTGCATTTTGGCTCAGTTTGGGCTGGAGCTTCTCATGGTTTGGGGCCTGGCTTGCTCCACCCCCTGCTCTTGATATTCTCCCGGATGTAGGACTGGATTTTGGCTGCCTTTTGGGCTGGAGCTTCTCGTGGTTTGAGGCCTGGCTTGCTCCACCCCCTGCTCTTGAGATTCTCCCAGAGGTAGGGCTGGATTTTGGCTGGCTTTAGGGCTGGAGCTTCTCGTGGTTTGAGGCCTGGCTTGCTACACCCCCCGCTCTTGATATTTTCCCCGATGTGGGCTGGATTTTGGCTGCATTTTGGGCTGGAGCTTCTCGTGGTTTGAGGCCTGGCTTGCTCCACCCCCTGCTCTTGAGATTCTCCCGGTTGTGGGCTGGATTTTGGCTGCCTTTTGGGCTGGAGCTTCTCGTGGTTTGAGACCTGGCTTGCTCCACCCCCTGCTCTTGAGATTCTCTTATATTTGGGCTGAATTTTGGCTGCATTTTGGTCTGGAGCTTCTCGTGGTTTCAGGCCTGGCTTGCTCCAGCTCCTACTCTGGATATTCTCCCAGATATAGGGTTGGATTTTGGCTGCCTTTTGTGCTGGAGCTTCTCGTGGTTTGAGGCCTGGTATGCTCCACCCCCTGCTCTTGAGATTCTCCCGGATGTGGGCTGCATTTTGGCTGCCTTTTGGGCTGGAGCTTCTCGTGGTTTGAGGCCTGGCTTGCTCCGCCCCCTGCTCTTGATATTCTCCCTCAGGTGGTCTGGATTTTGGCTCATTTTCGGCTGGAGCTTCTCGTGGTTTGAGGCCTGGCTTGCTCCACCCCCTGCTCTTGAGATTCTCCCGGATGTAGGACTGGATTTTGGCTGCATTTTGGGCTGGAGCTTCTCGTGCTTTGAGGCCTGGCTTGCTCCACCCCCTGCTCTTGAGATTCTACCGGATGTCAGCTGGATATTGGCTGACTTTTGGGCTGGAGCTTCTCGTGGTTTGAGGCCTGGCTTGCTCCACCCCCTGCTCTTGAGATTCTTCCGGATGTGGGCTGGAGTTTGGCTGCCTTTTGGGCTGGAGCTTGTCGTGGTTTGGGGCGTGGCTTGCTCCACCCCCTGCTCTTGAGTTTCTCCCCGAAGTGGGCTGCATTTTTGGCTGCATTTTGGGCTGGAGCTTCTCGTGGTTTGAGGCCTGGCTTGCTCCACCCCCTGCTCTTGATATTTGCCCGGATGTGGGCTGCATTTTGGCTCATTTTGGGCTGCAGCTTCTCGTGGTTTGAGGCCTGGCTTGCTCCACCCCCTGCTCTTGAGATTCTCCCGGATGTGGGCTGCATTTTGGCTCATTTTGGGCTGGAGCTTCTCGTGGTTTGAGACCTGGCTTGCTCCACCCCCTGCTCTTGAGATTCTTCCCGAAGTGGGCTGGATTTTGGCTGCATTTTGGGCTGGATATTCTCGTGGTTTGAGGCCTGGCTTGCTCCACTCCCTGCTCTTGATATTTTCCTGGATGTGGGCTGGATTTTGGCTGCCTTTTGGGCTGGAGCTTCTCATGGTTTGAGGCCTGGCTTGCTCCACGCCCTGCTCTTGATATTCTCCCGCAGTTGGGCTGCATTTTGGCTGACTTTGGGCTGGAGCTTCTCATGGTTTGAGGCCTGGCTTGCTCCACCCCCTGCTCTTGATATTCTCCCGGATGTAGGACTGGATTTTGGCTGCCTTTTGGGCTGGAGCTTCTCGTGGTTTGCGACCTGGATTCCTCCACCCCCTGCTGTTGAGATTCTCCCGGATGTGGGCTGCATTTTGGCTGCCTTTGGGCTGGAGCTTCTCGTGGTTTGAGGCCTGGCTTGCTCCACCCCCCGCTCTTGATATTCTCCCAGATGTGGGCTGCATTTTGGCTGCCTTTTGGGCTGGAGCTTCTCGTGGTTTGAGGCCTGGCTTGCTCCACCCCCTGCTCTTGAGATTCTCCCGGATGTGGGCTGCATATTGGATGACTTTTGGGCTGGAGCTTCTCGTGGTTTGAGGCCTGGCTTGATCTACCCCCTGCTCTTGAGATTCTCCCAGATGTGGGCTGAATTTTGGCTGCTTTTTGGACTGGAGCTTCTCATGGTTTGGAGCCTGGATTACTCCACCCCCTGCTCTTGATATTCTCCCGCAGTTGGGCTGCATTTTGGCTGCCTTTGGGCTGGAGCTTCTCGTGGTTTGAGGCCTGGCTTGATCTTCCCCCTGTTCTTGAGATTCTCCCAGATGTAGGGCTGGATTTTGGCTGCCTTTAGGGCTGGAGCTTCTCGTGGTTTGAGGCCTGGATTTCTCCAACCCCCGCTCTTCGTATTCTCCCGGATGTGGGCTGCATTTTGGCTGCCTTTTGGGCTGGAGCTTCTCGTGGTTTCAGGCCTGGCTTGCTCCAACCCCTGCTCTTGAGATTCACCCCGATGTGGGATGCCTTTTTGGCTGAATTTTGGGCTGGAGCTTCTCGTGGTTTGGGGCCTGGCTTGCTCCACCCCCTGCTCTTGAGATTCTACCGGATGTCAGCTGGATATTGGCTGCCTTTTGGGCTGGAGCTTCTCGTGGTTTGGGGCCTGGCTTGCTCCACCCCCTGCTCTTGAGATTTTTCCGGATGTGGGCTGGATTTTGGCTGCCTTTTGGACTGGAGCTTCTCGTGGTTTGGGGCCTGGATTGCTCCTCCCCCTGCTCTTGATATTCTCCCGCATTTGGGCTACATTTTGGCTGCCTTTGGGCTGGAGCTTCTCGTGGTTTGAGGCCTGGCTTGCTGCACCCCCTGCTCTTGAGATTCTCCCAGATGTGGGCTGCATTTTGGCTGCATTTTGGGCTGGAGCTTCTCGTGGTTTGAGGCCTGGCTTGCTCCACCCCCTGCTTTTGATATTTGCCCGGATGTGGGCTGCCTTTTTGGCTCAGTTTGGGCTGGAGCTTCTCGTGGTTTGGGGCCTGGCTTGCTCCACCCCCTGCTCTTGATATTCTCCCGGATGTAGGACTGGATTTTGGATGCCTTTTGGGCTGGAGCTTCTCGTGGTTTGAGGCCTGGCTTGCTCCACCCCCTGCTCTTGAGATTCTCCCGGATGTCAGCTGGATATTGGCTGACTTTTGGACTGGAGCTTCTCGTGGTTTGAGGCCTGGCTTGCTCCACCCCCTGCTCTTGAGATTCTTCCGGATGTGGGCTGGAGTCTGGCTGCCTTTTGGGCTGGAGCTTCTCGTGGTTTGAGGCCTGGCTTGCTCCACCCCCTGCTCTTGAGATTTTCCTGGAGGTGGGCTGGATTTTGGCTGCCTTTTGGGCTGGAGTTTCTCGTGGTTTGCGACCTGGATTCCTCCACCCCCTGCTGTTGAGATTCTCCAGGATGTGGGCTGGAATTTGGCTTCCTTTTTGGCAGGAGCTTCTCGTGGTTTGAGGCCTGGCTTGCTGCACCCCCTGCTCTTGAGATTCTCCCAGATGTGGGCTGCATTTTGGCTGCCTTTTGGGCTGGAGCTTCTCGTGGTTTGAGGCCTGGCTTTCTCCACTCCCTGCTCTTGATATTTGCCCGGATGTGTGCTGCATTTTGGATGCCTTTTGGGCTGGAGCTTCTCGTGGTTTGAGGCCTGGCTTGATCTACCCCCTGTTCTTGAGATTCTCCCGGATGTGGGCTGAATTTTGGCTGCTTTTTGGACTGGAGCTACTCGTGGTTTGAGGCCTGGCTTGCTCCAACCCCCTGCTCTTGATATTCTCCGGGAGTTGGGCTGGAGTTTGGCTGCCTTTTGGGCTGGAGCTTCTCGTGGTTTGAGGCCTGGCTTGCTCCACCCCCTGCTCTTGAGATTCTCCCGGATGTGGGCTGCATTTTGGATGCCTTTTGGGCTGGATCTTCTTGTGGTTTGAGGCCTGGCTTGCTCCACCCCCTGCTCTTGATATTCTCCCTTATGTGGGCTGCATTTTGGCTGCCTTTTGGGCTGGAGCTTCTCATGGTTGGAGGCCTGGCTTGCTCCACCCCCTGCTCTTGAGTTTCTCCCGGATGTGGTCTGTGTTTTTGCTGCCTTTTGGGCTGGAGCTTCTTGTGGTTTGAAGCCTGGCTTGCTCTACCCCCTGCTCTCGATATTCTCCCAGATGTGGGCTGGATTTTGGCTGCCTTTTGGGCTGGAGCTTCTCGTGGTTTGAGGCCTGCCTTGCTCCACCCCCTGCTCCTGATATTCTCCCGGATGTGGTCTGGATTTAGGCTGCCTTTTGGGCTGGAGCTTTTCGCGGTTTGAGGCCTGGCTTGCTCCACCCCCTGCTCTTGAGATTCTCCCGGATTTGGGCTGGAATTTGGCTTCATTTTGGGCAGGAGCTTCTCGTGGTTTGAGGCCTGGCTTGCTCCATCCCCTGCTCTTGATACTCTTCCGGATGTGGGCTGTATTTTGGCTGCATTTTGGGCTGGAGCTTCTCGTGGTTTGAGGCCTGGCTTGCTCCACCCCCTGCTCTTGAGATTCTCCCGGATGTGGGCTGGAATTTGGCTGCCTTTTGGGGTGGAGCTTCTCGTGGTTTGAGGCCTGGCTTGCTCCACCCCCTGCTCTTGAGATTCTCCCGGATGTGGGCTGCATTTTGGCTGCCTTTTGTCCTGGAGCTTCTCGTGGTTTGAGGCCTGGCTTGCTCCACCCCCTGCTCTTGATATTCTCCGGGAGTTGGGCTGGAGTTTGGCTGCCTTTTGGGCTTTAGCTTTTCGTGGTTTCAGGCCTGGCTTGCTCCACCCCCTGCTCTTGAGATTCTCCTGGATGTGGGCTGCATTTTGGCTGCATTTTGGGCTGGAGCTTCTCGTGGTTTGAGGCCTGGTTTGCTCCACCCCCTGCTCTTGAGATTCTCCCGGATGTGGTCTGTATTTTGGCTGCATTTTGGGCTGGAGCTTCTCGTGGTTTGAGGCCTGGCTTGCTCCATCCCCTGCTCTTGAGATTCTCCCGGATGTGGGCTGCATTTTGGCTGCCTTTTGGGCTGGAGCTTCTCGTGGTTTGAGGCCTGGCTTGCTCCAGCCCCTACTCTTGATATACTCCCAGATATAGGGCTGGATTTTGGCTGCCTTTTGGGCTGGAGCTTCTCGTGTTTTGAGGCCTGGCTTGCTCCACCCCCTGCTCTTGAGATTCTCCCGGATGTGGTCTGCATTTTTCCTTCCGTTTGGGCTGGAGCTTCTCGTGGTTTCAGGCCTGGCTTGCTCCACCCCCTGCTCTTGAGATTCTCCCGGATGTGGGCTGGATTTTGGCTGCCTTTTGGGCTGGAGCTTCTCGTGGTTTGAGTCCTGGCTTGCTCCACCCCCTGCTCTTGATATTCTCCGGGAGTTGGGCTGGAGTTTGGCTCCCTTTTGGGCTTTAGCTTTTCGTGGTTTGAGGCCTGGCTTGCTCCACCCCCTGCTCTTGATATTCTCCCGGATGTGGTCTGTATTTTGGCTGCATTTTGGGCTGGAGCTTCTCGTGGTTTGAGGCCTGGCTTGCTCCACCCCCTGCTCTTGAGATTCTCCCGGATGTGGTCTGTATTTTGGCTGCATTTTGGGCTGGAGCTTCTCGTGGTTTGAGGCCTGGCTTGCTCCATCCCCTGCTCTTGAGATTCTACCGGAGGTGGGCTGCATTTTGGCTGCCTTTTGGGCTGGAACTTCTCGTGGTTTGAGGCCTGGCTTGCTCCAGCCCCTACTCTTGATATTCTCCCAGATATAGGGCTGCATTTTGGCTGCCTTTTGGGCTGGAGCTTCTCGTGGTTTGAGGCCTGCCTTGCTCCACCCCCTGCTCTTGAGATTCTCCCGGATGTGGTCTGCATTTTTCCTGCCGTTTGGGCTGGAGCTTCTCATGGTTGGAGGCCTGGCTTGCTCCACCCCCTGCTCTTGATATTCTCCCGGATGTGGTCTGCATTTTTGCTGCTTTTTGGGCTTTAGCTTCTTGTGGTTTGAAGCCTGGCTTGCTCCACCCCCTGCTCTTGAGATTCTCCCGGATGTGGGCTGCATTTTGGCTGCCTTTTGGGCTGGAGCTTCTCGTGGTTTGAGGCCTGGCTTGCTCCACCCCCTGCTCTTGATATTCTCCTGGATATGGGCTGCATTTTTGGCTGCATTTTGGTCTGGAGCTTCTCGTGGTTTGAGGCCTGGCTTGCTCCGCCCCCTGCTCCTGATATTGTCCCTGATGTGGGCTGGAATTTGGCTTCCTTTTGGGCTGGAGCTTCTCGTGGTTTGAGGCCTGTCTTGCTCCACCCCCTGCTCTTGAGATTCTCCCGGATGTGGGCTGCATTTTGGCTGCCTTTTGGGCTGGAGCTTTTCACGGTTTAAGGCCTGGCTTGCTCCACCCCCTGCTCCTGAGATTCTCCCGGATTTGGGCTGGATTTTGGCTGCCTTTTGGGCTGGAGCTTCTCGTGGTTTGGGGCCTGGCTTGCTCCACCCCCTGCTCTTGAGATTCTCCCGGATGTGGGCTGCATTTTGGCTGCCTTTTGGGCTGGAGCTTTTCACGGTTTAAGGCCTGGCTTGCTCCACCCCCTGCTCCTGAGATTCTCCCGGATTTGGGCTGGATTTTGGCTGCCTTTTGGGCTGGAGCTTCTCGTGGTTTGGGGCCTGGCTTGCTCCACCCCCTGCTCTTGAGATTCTCCCAGATGTGGGCTGGAATTTGGCTGCCTTTTGGGCTGGAGCTTCTTGTAGTTTGAGGCCTGGCTTGCTCCACCCCCTGCCCTTGAGATTCTCCCGGAGGTGGGCTGGATTTTGGCTGATTCTTGGGCTGGAGCTTCTCGTGGTTTGAGGCCTGGCTTGCTCCAAACCCTGCTCTTGAAATTCTCCCAGATGTGGGCTGCATTTTGGCTGCCTTGTGGGCTGGAGCTTCTCGTGGTTTGAGGCCTGGCTTGCTCCAACCCCTGCTCTTGAGATTCTCCCGGATGTGGGCTGGATTTTGGCTGCCTTGTGGGCTGGAGCTTCTCGTGGTTTGAGGCCTGGCTTGATCCACCCCTGCTCTTGAGATTCTCCAGGATATGGGCTGCATTTTGGCTGCCTTTTGGGCTGGAGCTTCTCATGGTTGGAGGCCTGGCTTGCTCCACACCCTGCTCTTGATATTCTCCCGGATGTGGTCTGTATTTTTGCTGCTTTTTGGGCTTTAGCTTCTTCTGGTTTAAGCCTGGCTTGCTCTACCCCCTGCTCTTGAGATTCTCCCGGATGTGGGCTGCATTTTGGCTGCCTTTTGGGCTGGAGCTTCTCGTGGTTTGGGGCCTGGCTTGCTCCACCCCCTGCTCTTGAGATTCTCCCGGATGTGGGCTGCATTTTGGCTGCCTTTTGGGCTGGAGCTTCTCGTGGTTTGAGGCCTGCCTTGCTCCACCCCCTGCTCCTCATATTCTCCCGGATGTGGGCTGGATTTTGGCTCCCTTTTGGGCTTTAGCTTTTCGTGGTTTGAGGCCTGGCTTGCTCCACCCCCTGCTCTTGATATTCTCCCGGATGTGGTCTGTATTTTGGCTGCATTTTGGGCTGGAGCTTCTCGTGGTTTGAGGCCTGGCTTGCTCCACCCCCTGCTCTTGAGATTCTCCCGGATGTGGTCTGTATTTTGGCTGCATTTTGGGCTGGAGCTTCTCGTGGTTTGAGGCCTGGCTTGCTCCATCCCCTGCTCTTGAGATTCTACCGGAGGTGGGCTGCATTTTGGCTGCCTTTTGGGCTGGAACTTCTCGTGGTTTGAGGCCTGGCTTGCTCCAGCCCCTACTCTTGATATTCTCCCAGATATAGGGCTGCATTTTGGCTGCCTTTTGGGCTGGAGCTTCTCGTGGTTTGAGGCCTGCCTTGCTCCACCCCCTGCTCTTGAGATTCTCCCGGATGTGGTCTGCATTTTTCCTGCCGTTTGGGCTGGAGCTTCTCATGGTTGGAGGCCTGGCTTGCTCCACCCCCTGCTCTTGATATTCTCCCGGATGTGGTCTGCATTTTTGCTGCTTTTTGGGCTTTAGCTTCTTGTGGTTTGAAGCCTGGCTTGCTCCACCCCCTGCTCTTGAGATTCTCCCGGATGTGGGCTGCATTTTGGCTGCCTTTTGGGCTGGAGCTTCTCATGGTTTGAGGCCTGGCTTGCTCCACCCCCTGCTCTTGAGATTCTCCCGGATGTGGGCTGGATTTTGGCTGCCTTTTGGTCTGGAGCTTCTCGTGGTTTGAGGCCTGGCTTGCTCCACCCCCTGCTCTTGATATTCTCCTGGATATGGGCTGCATTTTTGGCTGCATTTTGGTCTGGAGCTTCTCGTGGTTTGAGGCCTGGCTTGCTCCGCCCCCTGCTCCTGATATTGTCCCTGATGTGGGCTGGAATTTGGCTTCCTTTTGGGCTGGAGCTTCTCGTGGTTTGAGGCCTGTCTTGCTCCACCCCCTGCTCTTGAGATTCTCCCGGATGTGGGCTGCATTTTGGCTGCCTTTTGGGCTGGAGCTTTTCACGGTTTAAGGCCTGGCTTGCTCCACCCCCTGCTCCTGAGATTCTCCCGGATTTGGGCTGGATTTTGGCTGCCTTTTGGGCTGGAGCTTCTCGTGGTTTGGGGCCTGGCTTGCTCCACCCCCTGCTCTTGAGATTCTCCCGGATGTGGGCTGCATTTTGGCTGCCTTTTGGGCTGGAGCTTTTCACGGTTTAAGGCCTGGCTTGCTCCACCCCCTGCTCCTGAGATTCTCCCGGATTTGGGCTGGATTTTGGCTGCCTTTTGGGCTGGAGCTTCTCGTGGTTTGGGGCCTGGCTTGCTCCACCCCCTGCTCTTGAGATTCTCCCAGATGTGGGCTGGAATTTGGCTGCCTTTTGGGCTGGAGCTTCTTGTAGTTTGAGGCCTGGCTTGCTCCACCCCCTGCCCTTGAGATTCTCCCGGAGGTGGGCTGGATTTTGGCTGATTCTTGGGCTGGAGCTTCTCGTGGTTTGAGGCCTGGCTTGCTCCAAACCCTGCTCTTGAAATTCTCCCAGATGTGGGCTGCATTTTGGCTGCCTTGTGGGCTGGAGCTTCTCGTGGTTTCAGGCCTGGCTTGCTCCACCCCCTGCTCTTGAGATTCTCCCGGATGTGGGCTGGATTTTGGCTGCCTTGTGGGCTGGAGCTTCTCGTGGTTTGAGGCCTGGCTTGATCCACCCCTGCTCTTGAGATTCTCCAGGATATGGGCTGCATTTTGGCTGCCTTTTGGGCTGGAGCTTCTCATGGTTGGAGGCCTGGCTTGCTCCACACCCTGCTCTTGATATTCTCCCGGATGTGGTCTGTATTTTTGCTGCTTTTTGGGCTTTAGCTTCTTCTGGTTTAAGCCTGGCTTGCTCTACCCCCTGCTCTTGAGATTCTCCCGGATGTGGGCTGCATTTTGGCTGCCTTTTGGGCTGGAGCTTCTCGTGGTTTGGGGCCTGGCTTGCTCCACCCCCTGCTCTTGAGATTCTCCCGGATGTGGGCTGCATTTTGGCTGCCTTTTGGGCTGGAGCTTCTCGTGGTTTGAGGCCTGCCTTGCTCCACCCCCTGCTCCTCATATTCTCCCGGATGTGGGCTGGATTTTGGCTGCCTTTTGGGCTGGAGCTTCTCGTGGTTTGAGGCCTGCCTTGCTCCACCCCCTGCTCTTGAGATTCTCCCGGATGTGGGCTGGATTTTGGCTGCCTTTTGGGCTGGAGCTTCTTGTGGTTTGAAGCCTGGCTTTCTCCGCCCCCTGCTCTTGATATTCTCCCGGATGTGGGTTGCATTTTTGCTGCCTTTTGGTCTGGAGCTTCTCGTGGTTTGAGGCCTGGCTTGCTCCACCCCCTGCTCTTGAGATTCTCCCGGATGTGGGCTGCATATTTGCTGCCTTTTGGGCTGGAGCTTCTTGTGGTTTCAAGCCTGGCTTGCTCCGCCCCCTGCTCTTGAGATTCTCCCAGATGTGGGCTGGATATTTGCTGCCTTTTGGGCTGGAGCTTCTCGTGGTTTGAGGCCTGCCTTGCTCCACCCCCTGCTCTTGATATTCTCCCGGATGTGGGCTGCATTTTGGCTGCCTTTTGGGCTGGAGCTTCTCGTGGTTTGAGGCCTGGCTTGCTCCACCCCCTGCTCTTGAGATTCTCCCGGATGTCGGCTGGATTTTGGCTGCCTTTTGGGCTGGAGCTTCTCGTGGTTTGAGGCCTGGCTTGCTCCATCCCCTGCTCTTGAGATTCTCCCGGATTTGGCATGGAATTTGGCTTCATTTTGGGCAGGAGCTTCTCGTGGTTTGAGGCCTGGCTTGCTCCACCCCCTTCTCTTGATATTCTCCCGGATGTGGGCAGCATTTTGGGTGCCTTTTGGGCTGGAGCTTCTCGTGGATGGGGCCTGGCTTGCTCCACACCCTTCTCTTCAGATTCTCCCGGATTTGGGATGCATTTTGGCTGATTCTTGGGCTGGAGCTTCTCGTGGTTTGAGGCCTGGCTTGCTCCAACCCCCTGCTCTTGATATTCTCCGGGAGTTGGGCTGGAGTTTGGCTGCATTTTGGGCTGGATCTACTCGTGGTTTGAGGCCTGGCTTGCTCCATCCCCTGCTCTTGATATTCTCCCTGATGTGGGCTGCATTTTGGCTGCATTTTGGGCTGGAGCTTCTCATGGTTGGAGGCCTGGCTTGCTCCACCCCCTGTTCTTGATATTCTCCCGGATGTGGTCTGCGTTTTTGCTGCCTTCTGGGCTGGAGCTTCTTGTGGTTTGAAGCCTGGCTTGCTCCACCCCCTGCTCTTGATATTCTCCCGGATGTGGGCTGGAATTTGGCTGCCTTTTGGGCTGGAGATTCTCGTGGTTTGAGGCCTGCCTTGCTCCACCACCTGCTCTTGAGATTCTCCCGGATTTGGGCTGGAATTTGGCTTCCTTTTGGGCAGGAGCTTCTCGTGGTTTGAGGCCTGGCTTGCTCCATCCCCTGCTCTTGATACTCTTCCGGATGTGGGCTGTATTTTGGCTGCATTTTGGGCTGGAGCTTCTCGTGGTTTGAGGCCTGGCTTGCTCCACCCCCTGCTCTTGAGATTCTCCCGGATGTGGCCTGCATTTTGGCTGTCTTTTGGGCTGGAGCTTCTCGTGGTTTGGGGCCTGGCTTGCTCCACGCCCTGCTCTTGAGATTCTCCCTGATGTGGGCTGGATTTTGGCTGCCTTTTGGGCTGGAGCTTCTCGTGGTTTGAGGCCTGGCTTGCTCCACCCCCTGCTCTTGAGATTCTCCCGGAGGTGGGCTGCATTTTGGCTGCCTTTTGGGCTGGAGCTTCTCGTGGTTTGAGGCCTGGCTTGCTCCACCCCCTGCTCTTGATATTCTCCGGGAGTTGGGCTGGAGTTTGGCTGCATTTTGGGCTGGAGCTTCTCGTGGTTTGAGGCCTGGCTTGCTCCATCCCCTGCTCTTGAGATTCTCCCGGATCTGGGCTGGATTTTGGCTGCCTTTTGGGCTGGAGCTTCTCGTGGTTTGAGGCCTGGCTTGCTCCAGCCCCTACTCTTGATATTCTCCCAGATATAGGGCTGGATTTTGTCTGCCTTTTGGGCTGGAGCTTCTCGTGGTTTGAGGCCTGGCTTGCTCCACCCCCTGCTCTTGAGATTCTCCCGGATGTGGTCTGCATTTTTCCTGCCGTTTGGGCTGGAGCTTCTCGTGGTTTGAGGCCTGGCTTGCTCCACCCCCTGCGCTTGAGATTCTCCCGGATGTGGGCTGTATTTTGGCTGCCTTTTGGGCTGGAGCTTCTCGTGGTTTGAGGCCTGGCTTGCTCCACCCCCTGCGCTTGAGATTCTCCCGGATGTGGGCTGCATTTTGGCTGCCTTTTGGGCTGGAGCTTCTCATGGTTTGAGGCCTGGCTTGCTCCAGGCCCTACTCTTGATATTCTCCCGTAGGTGGGCTGCATTTTGGCTGCCTTTTGGGCTGGAGCTTCTCGTGGTTTGAGGCCTGGCTTGCTCCACCCCCTGCTCTTGAGATTCTCCCGGATGTGGGCTGCATTTTTGCTGCATTTTGAGCTGGAGCTTCTCGTGGTTTGAGGCCTGGCTTGCTCCACCCCCTGCTCTTGATATTGTCCCTGACGTGGGCTGGATTTTGGCTGCATTTTGGGCTGGAGCTTCTCGTGGTTTGAGGCCTGGCTTGCTCCACCCCCTGCTCTTGATATTCTCCCGCATGTGGGCTGCATTTTGCTGCCTTTTGGGCTGGAGCTTCTCGTGGTTTGAGGCCTGGCTTGCTCCACCCCCTGCTCTTGAGATTCTCCCGGATGTGGGCTGTATTTTGGCTGCCTTTGGGGCTGGATCTTCTCGTGGTTTGAGGCCTGGCTTGCTCCACCCCCTGCTCTTGATATTCTCCCTGATGTGGGCTGCATTTTGGCTGCCTTTTGGTCTGGAGCTTCTCGTGGTTTGAGGCCTGGCTTGCTCCACCCCCTGCTCTTGATATTCTCCCGGATGTGGTCTTCATTTTTGCTGCTTTTTGGGCTTTAGCTTCTTGTGGTTTGAAGCCTGGTTTGCTCCACCCCCTGCTCTTGAGATTCTGCCGGAGGTGGGCTGGATTTTGGCTGCCTTTTGGGCTGGAGCTTCTCATGGTTTGAGGCCTGCCTTGCTCCACCCCCTGCTCTTGAGATTCTCCTGGATATGGGCTGCATTTTTGGCTGCCTTTTGGTCTGGAGCTTCTCGTGGTTTGAGGCCTGGCTTGCTCCGCCCCCTGCTCCTGATATTGTCCCTGCTGTGGTCTGTATTTTGGCTGCATTTTGGGCTGGAGCTCCTCGTGGTTTGAGGCCTGTCTTGCTCCACCCCCTGCTCTTGAGATTCTCCCGGATGTGGGCTGTATTTTGGCTGCCTTTGGGGCTGGATCTTCTCGTGGTTTGAGGCCTGCCTTGCTCCACCCCCTGCTCCTGATATTCTCCCTGATGTGGGCTGCATTTTGGCTGCCTTTTGGGCTGGAGCTTCTCATGGTTTGAGGCCTGGCTTGCTCCACCCCCTGCTCTTGATATTCTCCCAGATGTCGGCTGGATTTTGGCTGCCTTTTGGGCTGGAGCTTCTCGTGGTTTGAGGCCTGCCTTGCTCCACCCCCTGCTCTTGAGATTCTCCCGGATTTTGGCTGGAATTTGGCTTCCTTTTGGGCAGGAGCTTCTCGTGGTTTGAGGCCTGGCTGGCTCCACCCCCTGCTCTTGAGATTCTCCCGGATGTGGCCTGCATTTTGGCTGTATTTTGGGCTGGAGCTTCTCGTGGTTTGAGGCCTGGCTTGCTCCACCCCCTGCTCTTGAGATTCTCCCGGATGTGGGCTGGAATTTGGCTGCCTTTTGGGCTGGAGCTTCTCGTGGTGAGGCCTGGCTTGCTCCACCCCCTGCTCTTGAGATTCTCCCGGATGTATGCTGCATTTTGGCTGCCTTTTGGGCTGGAGCTTCTCGTGGTTTGAGGCCTGGCTTGCTCCACCCCCTGCTCTTGAGATTCTCCGGGAGTTGGGCTGGAGTTTGGCTCCCTTTTGGGCTTTAGCTTCTCGTGGTTTGAGGCCTGACTTGCTCCACCACCTACTCTTGATATTCTCCCTGATGTGGGCTGCATTTTGGCTGCCTTTTGGGCTGGAGCTTCTCATGGTTGGAGGCCTGGCTTGCTCCACCCCCTGCTCTTGAGATTCTCCCGGATGTGGGCTGCATTTTGGCTGCCTTTTGGGCTGGAGCTTCTCGTGGTTTGAGGCCTGGCTTGCTCCACCCCCTGCTCTTGAGATTCTCCCGGATGTGGTCTGCATTTTTCCTGCCGTTTGGGCTGGAGCTTCTCATGGTGGGAGGCCTGGCTTGCTCCACCCCCTGCTCTTGATATTCTCCCGGATGTGGTCTGCATTTTTGGCTGCATTTTGGTCTGGAGCTTCTCGTGGTTTGAGGCCTGGCTTGCTCCGCCCCCTGCTCCTGATATTGTCCCTGATGTGGGCTGGAATTTGGCTTCATTTTGGGCTGGAGCTCCTCGTGGTTTGAGGCCTGTCTTGCTCCACCCCCTGCTCTTGAGATTCTCCCGGATGTGGGCTGTATTTTGGCTGCCTTTCGGGCTGGATCTTCTCGTGGTTTGAGGCCTGGCTTGCTCCACCCCCTGCTCTTGATATTCTCCCTGATGTGGGCTGCATTTTGGCTGCCTTTTGGGCTGGAGCTTCTCATGGTTGGAGGCCTGGCTTGCTCCACCCCCTGCTCTTGAGATTCTCCCGGATGTGGGCTGTATTTTGGCTGCCTTTGGGTCTGGATCCTCTCGTGGTTTGAAGCCTGGCTTGCTCCACAGCCTGCTCTTGATATTCTCCCGGATGTGGGCTGGAATTTGGCTGCCTTATGGGCTGGAGCTTCTCGTGGTTTGAGGCCTTGCTTGCTCCACCCACTGCTCTTGATATTCTCCCGGATGTCGGCTGGATTTTGGCTGCCTTTTGGGCTGGAGCTTCTCGTGGTTTGAGGCCTGGCTTGCTCCACCCCCTGCTCTTGAGATTCTCCTGGATTTTGGCTGGAATTTGGCTTCCTTTTGGGCAGGAGCTTCTCGTGGTTTGAGGCCTGGCTTGCTCCACCCCCTGCTCTTGATACTCTTCCGGATGTGGGCTGTATTTTGGCTGCATTTTGGGCTGGAGCTTCTCGTGTTTTGAGGCCTGGCTTGCTCCACCCCCTCCTCTTGAGATTCTCCCGGATGTGGCCTGCATTTTGGCTGCCTTTTGGGCTGGAGCTTCTCGTGGTGAGGCCTGGCTTGCTCCACCCCCTGCTCTTGAGATTCTCCTGGATGTGGGCTGCATTTTGGCTGCCTTTTGGGCTGGAGCTTCTCGTGGTTTGAGGCCTGGCTTGCTCCACCCCCTGCTCTTGATATTCTCCGGGAGTTGGGCTGGAGTTTGGCTCCCTTTTGGGCTTTAGCTTTTCGTGGTTTGAGGCCTGGCTTGCTCCAACCCCTGCTCTTGAGATTCTCCCGGATGTGGTCTGTAATTTGGCTGCATTTTGGGCTGGAGCTTCTCGTGGTTTGAGGCCTGGCTTGCTCCACCCACTGCTCTTGAGATTCTCCCGGATGTGGTCTGTATTTTGACTGCATTTTGGGCTGGAGCTTCTCGTGGTTTGAGGCCTGCCTTGCTCCATCCCCTGCTCTTGAGATTCTCCCGGATGTGGGCTGCATTTTGGCTGCCTTTTGGGCTGGAGCTTCTCGTGGTTTGAGGCCTGCCTTGCTCCACCCCCTGCTCTTGAGATTCTCCCGGATGTGGTCTGCATTTTTGCTGCTTTTTGGGCTTTAGCTTCTTGTGGTTTGAAGCCTGGTTTGCTCCACCCCCTGCTCTTGAGATTCTCCCGGACGTGGGCTGGATTTTGGCTGCATTTTGGGCTGGAGCTTCTCGTGGTTTGAGGCCTGGCTTGCTCCACCCCCTGCTCTTGATATTCTCCTGGATATGGGCTGCATTTTTGGCTGCATTTTGGTCTGGAGCTTGTCGTGGTTTGAGGCCTGGCTTGCTCCGCCCCCTGCTCTTGATATTCTCCCTGATGTGGGCTGGAAATTGGCTTTCTTTTGGGCTGGAGCTCCTCGTGGTTTGAGGCCTGTCTTGCTCCACCCCCTGCTCCTGAGATTCTCCCGGATTTGGGCTGGATTTTGGCTGCCTTTTGGGCTGGAGCTTCTCGTGGTTTGGGGCCTGGCTTGCTCCACCCCCTGCTCTTGAGATTCTCCCAGATGTGGGCTGGATTTTGGCTGCCTTGTGGGCTGGAGCTTCTCGTGGATTGGGGCCTGCCTTGCTCCACCCCCTGCTCTTGAGATTCTCCCGGATGTGGGCTGGATTTTGGCTGCCTTGTGGGCTGGAGCTTCTCGTGGTTTGAGGCCTGGCTTGATCCACCCCTGCTCTTGATATTCTGCAGGATAAGGGCTGCATTTTGGCTGCATTTTGGGCTGGAGCTTCTCATGGTTGGAGGCCTGGCTTGCTCCACCCCCTGCTCTTGATATTCTCCCGGATGTGGTCTGTATTTTTGCTGCTTTTTGGGCTTTAGCTTCTTGTGGTTTGAGGCCTGGCTTGCTCCACCCCCTGCTCTTGAGATTCTCCCGGATGTGGGCTGCATTTTGGCTGCCTTTCGGGCTGGAGCTTCTCGTGGTTTGAGGCCTGCCTTGCTCCACCCCCTGCTCCTGATATTCTCCCGGATGTGGGCTGGATTTTGGCTGCCTTTTGGGCTGGAGCTTCTCGTGGTTTGAGGCCTGCCTTGCTCCACACCTTGCTCCTGATATTCTCCCGGATGTGGGCTGGATTTTGGCTGCCTTTTGGGCTGGAGCTTCTCGTGGTTTGAGGGCTGGCTTGCTCCAACCCTTGGTCTTGATATTCTCCTGGATATGGGCTGCATTTTTGGCTGCATTTTGGGCTGGAGCTTCTCGTGGTTTGAGGCCTGGCTTGCTCCGCCCCCTGCTCTTGATATTGTCCCTGATGTGGGCTGGAATTTGGCTTCCTTTTGGGCTGGAGCTCCTCGTGGTTTGAGGCCTGTCTTGCTCCACCCCCTGCTCTTGAGATTCTCCCGGATGTGGGCTGGAATTTGGCTGCCTTTTGGGCTGGAGCTTCTCGTGGTGAGGCCTGGCTTGCTCCACCCCCTGCTCTTGAGATTCTCCCGGATGTGGTCTGTATTTTGGCTGCATTTTGGGCTGGAGCTTCTCGTGGTTTGAGGCCTGGCTTGCTCCAGCCCCTGCTCTTGAGATTCTCCCGGATGTGGTCTGTATTTTGGCTGCATTTTGGGCTGGAGCTTCTCGTGGTTTGAGGCCTGGCTTGCTCCATCCCCTGCTCTTGAGATTCTCCCGCATGTGGGCTGCATTTTGGCTGCCTTTTGGGCTGGAGCTTCTCGTGGTTTGAGGCCTGGCTTGCTCCAGCCCCTACTCTTGATATTCTCCCAGATATAGGGCTGCATTTTGGCTGCCTTTTGGGCTGGAGCTTCTCGTGGTTTGAGGCCTGGCTTGCTCCACCCCCTGCTCTTGAGATTCTCCCGGATGTGGCCTGCATTTTGGCTGCCTTATGGGCTGGAGCTTCTCGTGGTTTGAGGCCTGGCTTGCTCCACCACCTGCTCTTGAGATTCTCCCGGATGTGGTCTGTATTTTGGCTGCATTTTGGGCTGGAGCTTCTCGTGGTTTGAGGCCTGGCTTGCTCCATCCCTGCTCTTGATATTCTGCAGGATAAGGGCTGCATTTTGGCTGCATTTTGGGCTGGAGCTTCTCATGGTTGGAGGCCTGGCTTGCTCCACCCCCTGCTCTTGATATTCTCCCGGATGTGGTCTGTATTTTTGCTGCTTTTTGGGCTTTAGCTTCTTGTGGTTTGAGGCCTGGCTTGCTCCACCCCCTGCTCTTGAGATTCTCCCGGATGTGGGCTGCATTTTGGCTGCCTTTCGGGCTGGAGCTTCTCGTGGTTTGAGGCCTGCCTTGCTCCACCCCCTGCTCCTGATATTCTCCCGGATGTGGGCTGGATTTTGGCTGCCTTTTGGGCTGGAGCTTCTCGTGGTTTGAGGCCTGGCTTGCTCCAGCCCCTACTCTTGATATTCTCCCAGATATAGGGCTGCATTTTGGCTGCCTTTTGGGCTGGAGCTTCTCGTGGTTTGAGGCCTGGCTTGCTCCGCCCCCTGCTCCTGATATTGTCCCTGATGTGGGCTGGAATTTGGCTTTCTTTTGGGCTGGAGCTCCTCGTGGTTTGAGGCCTGTCTTGCTCCACCCCCTGCTCCTGAGATTCTCCCGGATTTGGGCTGGATTTTGGCTGCCTTTTGGGCTGGAGCTTCTCGTGGTTTGGGGCCTGGCTTGCTCCACCCCCTGCTCTTGATATTCTCCCGGATGTGGGCTGGATTTTGGCTGATTCTTGGGCTGGAGCTTCTCGTGGTTTGAGGCCTGGCTTGCTCCAAACCCTGCTCTTGAGATTCTCCCAGATGTGGGCTGGATTTTGGCTGCCTTGTGGGCTGGAGCTTCTCGTGGTTTCAGGCCTGGCTTGCTCCACCCCCTGCCCTTGAGATTCTCCCGGATGTGGGCTGGATTTTGGCTGCCTTGTGGGCTGGAGCTTCTCGTGGTTTGAGGCCTGGCTTGATCCACCCCTGCTCTTGATATTCTGCAGGATAAGGGCTGCATTTTGGCTGCATTTTGGGCTGGAGCTTCTCATGGTTGGAGGCCTGGCTTGCTCCACCCCCTGCTCTTGATATTCTCCCGGATGTGGTCTGTATTTTTGCTGCTTTTTGGGCTTTAGCTTCTTGTGGTTTGAGGCCTGGCTTGCTCCACCCCCTGCTCTTGAGATTCTCCCGGATGTGGGCTGCATTTTGGCTGCCTTTCGGGCTGGAGCTTCTCGTGGTTTGAGGCCTGCCTTGCTCCACCCCCTGCTCCTGATATTCTCCCGGATGTGGGCTGGATTTTGGCTGCCTTTTGGGCTGGAGCTTCTCGTGGTTTGAGGCCTGCCTTGCTCCACCCCCTGCTCCTGATATTCTCCCGGATGTGGGCTGGATTTTGGCTGCCTTTTGGGCTGGAGCTTCTCGTGGTTTGAGGCCTGGCTTGCTCCAACCCTTGGTCTTGATATTCTCCTGGATATGGGCTGCATTTTTGGCTGCATTTTGGGCTGGAGCTTCTCGTGGTTTGAGGCCTGGCTTGCTCCGCCCCCTGCTCTTGATATTGTCCCTGATGTGGGCTGGAATTTGGCTTCCTTTTGGGCTGGAGCTCCTCGTGGTTTGAGGCCTGTCTTGCTCCACCCCCTGCTCTTGAGATTCTCCCGGATGTGGCCTGCATTTTGGCTGTATTTTGGGCTGGAGCTTCTCGTAGTTTGGGGCCTGGCTTGCTCCACCCCCTGCTCTTGAGATTCTCCCGGATGTGGGCTGGAATTTGGCTGCCTTTTGGGCTGGAGCTTCTCGTGGTGAGGCCTGGCTTGCTCCACCCCCTGCTCTTGAGATTCTCCCGGATGTGGTCTGTATTTTGGCTGCATTTTGGGCTGGAGCTTCTCGTGGTTTGAGGCCTGGCTTGCTCCAGCCCCTGCTCTTGAGATTCTCCCGGATGTGGTCTGTATTTTGGCTGCATTTTGGGCTGGAGCTTCTCGTGGTTTGAGGCCTGGCTTGCTCCACCCCCTGCTCTTGAGATTCTCCCGCATGTGGGCTGCATTTTGGCTGCCTTTTGGGCTGGAGCTTCTCGTGGTTTGAGGCCTGGCTTGCTCCAGCCCCTACTCTTGATATTCTCCCAGATATAGGGCTGCATTTTGGCTGCCTTTTGGGCTGGAGCTTCTCGTGGTTTGAGGCCTGCCTTGCTCCACCCCCTGCTCTTGAGATTTTCCCGGATGTGGTCTGCATTTTGGCTGCCGTTTGGGCTAGAGCTTCTCATGGTTGGGGGCCTGGCTTGCTCCACCCCCTGCTCTTGATATTCTCCCGGATGTGGTCTGCATTTTTGCTGCTTTTTGGGCTTTAGCTTCTTGTGGTTTGAAGCCTGGTTTGCTCCACCCCCTGCTCTTGAGATTCTCCCAGATGTGGGCTGGATTTTGGCTGCCTTTTGGGCTGGAGCTTCTCGTGGTTTGAGGCCTGGCTTGCTCCACCCCCTGCTCTTGAGATTCTCCTGGATATGGGCTGCATTTTTGGCTGCCTTTTGGTCTGGAGCTTCTCGTGGTTTGAGGCCTGGCTTGCTCCGCCCCCTGCTCCTGATATTGTCCCTGATGTGGGCTGGAATTTGGCTTCCTTTTGGGCTGGAGCTCCTCGTGGTTTGAGGCCTGTCTTGCTCCACCCCCTGCTCTTGAGATTCTCCCGGATGTCGGCTGGATTTTGGCTGCCTTTTGGGCTGGAGCTTCTCGTGGTTTGAGGCCTGGCTTGCTCCACCCCCTGCTCTTGATATTCTCCCGGATGTGGGCTGCATTTTGGCTGCCTTTTGGGCTGGAGCTTCTCATGGTTGGAGGCCTGGCTTGCTCCACCCCCTGCTCTTCAGATTCTCCCGGATGTGGTCTGCATTTTTGCTGCCTTTTGGGCTGGAGCTTCTCGAGGTTTGAAGCCTGGCTTGCTCCACAGCCTGCTCTTGATATTCTCCCGGATGTGGGCTGGAATTTGGCTGCATTTTGGGCTGGAGCTTCTCGTGGTTTGAGGCCTTGCTTGCTCCACCCACTGCTCTTGATATTCTCCCGGATGTCGGCTGGATTTTTGCTGCCTTTTGGGCTGGAGCTTCTCGTGGTTTGAGGCCTGGCTTGCTCTACCCCCTGCTCTTGAGATTCTCCTGGATTTTGGCTGGAATTTGGCTTCCTTTTGGGCAGGAGCTTCTCGTGGTTTGAGGCCTGGCTTGCTCCACCCCCTGCTCTTGAGATTCTCCCGGATGTGGGCTGCATTTTGGCTGCCTTTTGGCCTGGAGCTTCTCGTGGTTTGAGGCCTGGCTTGCTCCACCCCCTGCTCTTGATATTCTCCGGGAGTTGGACTGGAGTTTGGCTCCCTTTTGGGCTTTAGCTTTTCGTGGTTTCAGGCCTGGCTTGCTTCACCACCTGCTCTTGAGATTCTCCAGGATGTGGTTTGTAATTTGGCTGCATTTTGGGCTGGAGCTTCTCGTGCTTTGAGGCCTGGCTTGCTCCACCCCCTGCTCTTGAGATTCTCCCGGATGTGGTCTGTATTTTGGCTGCATTTTGGGCTGGAGCTTCTCGTGGTTTGAGGCCTGGCTTGCTCCACCCCCTGCTCTTGATATTCTCCCAGATATAGGGCTGGATTTTGGCTGCGTTTTGGGCTGGAGCTTCTCGTGGTTTGAGGCCTGCCTTGCTCCACCCCCTGCTCTTGAGATTCTCCCGGATTTGGTCTGCATTTTTCCTGCCGTTTGGGCTGGAGCTTCTCATGGTTTGAGGCCTCCCTTGCTCCACCCCCTGCTCTTGAGATTCTCCCGGATGTGGGCTGGATTTTGGCTGCATTTTGGGCTGGAGCTTCTCGTGGTTTGAGGCCTGGCTTGCTCCACCCCCTGCTCTTGATATTCTCCCGGATGCGGTCTGCATTTTTGCTGCCTTTTGGGCTGGAGCTTCTCGAGGTTTGAAGCCTGGCTTGCTCCACAGCCTGCTCTTGATATTCTCCCGGATGTGGGCTGGAATTTGGCTGCCTTTTGGGCTGGAGCTTCTCGTGGTTTGAGGCCTTGCTTGCTCCACCCACTGCTCTTGATATTCTCCCGGATGTCGGCTGGATTTTTGCTGCCTTTTGGGCTGGAGCTTCTCGTGGTTTGAGGCCTGGCTTGCTCCACCCCCTGCTCTTGAGATTCTCCTGGATTTTGGCTGGAATTTGGCTTCCTTTTGGGCAGGAGCTTCTCGTGGTTTGAGGCCTGGCTTGCTCCACCCCCTGCTCTTGAGATTCTCCCGGATGTGGGCTGTATTTTGGCTGCATTTTGGGCTGGAGCTTCTCGTGGTTTGAGGCCTGGCTTGCTCCACCCCCTGCTCTTGATATTCTCCCGGATGTGGCCTGCATTTTGGCTGTATTTTGGGCTGGAGCTTCTCGTGGTTTGGGGCCTGGCTTGCTCCACCCCCTGCTCTTGAGATTCTCCAGGATGTGGTCTGTAATTTGGCTGCATTTTGGGCTGGAGCTTCTCGTGCTTTGAGGCCTGGCTTGCTCCACCCCCTGCTCTTGAGATTCTCCCGGATGTGGTCTGTATTTTGGCTGCATTTTGGGCTGGAGCTTCTCGTGGTTTGAGGCCTGGCTTGCTCCACCCCCTGCTCTTGATATTCTCCCAGATATAGGGCTGGATTTTGGCTGCGTTTTGGGCTGGAGCTTCTCGTGGTTTGAGGCCTGCCTTGCTCCACCCCCTGCTCTTGAGATTCTCCCGGATTTGGTCTGCATTTTTCCTGCCGTTTGGGCTGGAGCTTCTCATGGTTTGAGGCCTCCCTTGCTCCACCCCCTGCTCTTGAGATTCTCCCGGATGTGGGCTGGATTTTGGCTGCATTTTGGGCTGGAGCTTCTCGTGGTTTGAGGCCTGGCTTGCTCCACCCCCTGCTCTTGATATTCTCCCGGATGTGGTCTGCATTTTTGCTGCCTTTTGGGCTGGAGCTTCTCGAGGTTTGAAGCCTGGCTTGCTCCACAGCCTGCTCTTGATATTCTCCCGGATGTGGGCTGGAATTTGGCTGCCTTTTGGGCTGGAGCTTCTCGTGGTTTGAGGCCTTGCTTGCTCCACCCACTGCTCTTGATATTCTCCCGGATGTCGGCTGGATTTTTGCTGCCTTTTGGGCTGGAGCTTCTCGTGGTTTGAGGCCTGGCTTGCTCCACCCCCTGCTCTTGAGATTCTCCTGGATTTTGGCTGGAATTTGGCTTCCTTTTGGGCAGGAGCTTCTCGTGGTTTGAGGCCTGGCTTGCTCCACCCCCTGCTCTTGAGATTCTCCCGGATGTGGGCTGTATTTTGGCTGCATTTTGGGCTGGAGCTTCTCGTGGTTTGAGGCCTGGCTTGCTCCACCCCCTGCTCTTGAGATTCTCCCGGATGTGGGCTGTATTTTGGCTGCATTTTGGGCTGGAGCTTCTCGTGGTTTGAGGCCTAGCTTGCTCCACCCCCTGCTCTTGATATTCTCCCGGATGTGGCCTGCATTTTGGCTGTATTTTGGGCTGGAGCTTCTCGTGGTTTGGGGCCTGGCTTGCTCCACCCCCTGCTCTTGAGATTCTCCTGGATGTGGGCTGGAATTTGGCTGCCTTTTGGGCTGGAGCTTCTCATGGTGAGGCCTGGCTTGCTCCACCCCCTGCTCTTGAGATTCTCCCGGATGTGGGCTGCATTTTGGCTGCCTTTTGGGCTGGAGCTTCTCGTGGTTTGAGGCCTGGCTTGCTCCACCCCCTGCTCTTGATATTCTCCGGGAGTTGGACTGGAGTTTGGCTCCCTTTTGGGCTTTAGCTTTTCGTGGTTTCAGGCCTGGCTTGCTTCACCACCTGCTCTTGAGATTCTCCCGGATGTGGTCTGTAATTTGGCTGCATTTTGGGCTGGAGCTTCTCGTGCTTTGAGGCCTGGCTTGCTCCACCCCCTGCTCTTGAGATTCTCCCGGATGTGGTCTGTATTTTGGCTGCATTTTGGGCTGGAGCTTCTCGTGGTTTGAGGCCTGGCTTGCTCCATCCCCTGCTCTTGAGATTCTCCCGGATGTGGGCTGGATTTTGGCTGCCTTTTGGGCTGGAGCTTCTCGTGGTTTGAGGCCTGGCTTGCTCCACCCCCTGCTCTTGATATTCTCCCAGATATAGGGCTGGATTTTGGCTGCGTTTTGGGCTGGAGCTTCTCGTGGTTTGAGGCCTGCCTTGCTCCACCCCCTGCTCTTGAGATTCTCCCGGATTTGGTCTGCATTTTTCCTGCCGTTTGGGCTGGAGCTTCTCATGGTTTGAGGCCTCCCTTGCTCCACCCCCTGCTCTTGATATTCTCCTGGATATGGGCTGCATTTTTGGCTGCATTTTGGTCTGGAGCTTCTCGTGGTTTGAGGCCTGGCTTGCTCCGCCCCCTGCTCCTGGTATTGTCCCTGATGTGGGCTGGAATTTGGCTTCCTTTTGGGCTGGAGCTCCTCGTGGTTTGAGGCCTGTCTTGCTCCACCCCCTGCTCTTGAGATTCTCCCGGATGTGGCCTGCATTTTGGCTGCCTTTTGGGCTGGAGCTTTTCGCGGTTTGAGGCCTGGCTTGCTCCACCCCCAGCTCCTGAGATTCTCCCAGATGTGGGCTGGATTTTGGCTGATTCTTGGGCTGGAGCTTCTCGTGGTTTGAGGCCTGGCTTGCTCCAAACCCTGCTATTGAAATTCTCCCAGATGTGGGCTGCATTTTGGCTGCCTTGTGGGCTGGAGCTTCTCGTGGTTTCAGGCCTGGCTTGCTCCACCCCCTGCTCTTGAGATTCTCCCGGATGTGGGCTGGATTTTGGCTGCCTTGTGGGCTGGAGCTTCTCGTGGTTTGAGGCCTGGCTTGCTCCACCCCCTGCTCTTGAGATTCTCCCGGATGTGGGCTGCATTTTGGCTGCCTTTCGGGCTGGAGCTTCTCGTGGTTTGAGGCCTGGCTTGCTCCACCCCCTGCTCCTGATATTCTCCCGGATGTGGGCTGGATTTTGGCTGCCTTTTGGGCTGGAGCTTCTCGTGGTTTGAGGCCTGGCTTGCTCCACCCCCTGCTCCTGATATTCTCCCAGATGTGGGCTGGATTTTGGCTGCCTTTTGGGCTGGAGCTTTTCGCGGTTTGAGGCCTGGCTTGCTCCACCCCCTGCTCTTGAGATTCTCCCGGATGTGGGCTGGATTTTGGCTGCCTTTCGGGCTGGAGCTTCTCGTGGTTTGAGGCCTGGCTTGCTCCACCCCCTGCTCTTGATATTCTCCCGGATGTGGTCTGCATTTTTGCTGCCTTTTGGGCTGGAGCTTCTCGAGGTTTGAAGCCTGGCTTGCTCCACAGCCTGCTCTTGATATTCTCCCGGATGTGGTCTGTATTTTGGCTGCCTTTTGGGCTGGAGCTTCTCGTGGTTTGAGGCCTTGCTTGCTCCACCCACTGCTCTTGATATTCTCCCGGATGTCGGCTGGATTTTTGCTGCCTTTTGGGCTGGAGCTTCTCGTGGTTTGAGGCCTGGCTTGCTCCACCCCCTGCTCTTGAGATTCTCCTGGATTTTGGCTGGAATTTGGCTTCCTTTTGGGCAGGAGCTTCTCGTGGTTTGAGGCCTGGCTTGCTCCACCCCCTGCTCTTGAGATTCTCCCGGATGTGGGCTGTATTTTGGCTGCATTTTGGGCTGGAGCTTCTCGTGGTTTGAGGCCTAGCTTGCTCCACCCCCTGCTCTTGATATTCTCCCGGATGTGGCCTGCATTTTGGCTGTATTTTGGGCTGGAGCTTCTCGTGGTTTGGGGCCTGGCTTGCTCCACCCCCTGCTCTTGAGATTCTCCTGGATGTGGGCTGGAATTTGGCTGCCTTTTGGGCTGGAGCTTCTCATGGTGAGGCCTGGCTTGCTCCACCCCCTGCTCTTGAGATTCTCCCGGATGTGGGCTGGATTTTGGCTGCCTTTTGGGCTGGAGCTTCTCGTGGTTTGAGGCCTGGCTTGCTCCACCCCCTGCTCTTGATATTCTCCCAGATATAGGGCTGGATTTTGGCTGCGTTTTGGGCTGGAGCTTCTCGTGGTTTGAGGCCTGCCTTGCTCCACCCCCTGCTCTTGAGATTCTCCCGGATTTGGTCTGCATTTTTCCTGCCGTTTGGGCTGGAGCTTCTCATGGTTTGAGGCCTCCCTTGCTCCACCCCCTGCTCTTGATATTCTCCTGGATATGGGCTGCATTTTTGGCTGCATTTTGGTCTGGAGCTTCTCGTGGTTTGAGGCCTGGCTTGCTCCGCCCCCTGCTCCTGGTATTGTCCCTGATGTGGGCTGGAATTTGGCTTCCTTTTGGGCTGGAGCTCCTCGTGGTTTGAGGCCTGTCTTGCTCCACCCCCTGCTCTTGAGATTCTCCCGGATGTGGCCTGCATTTTGGCTGCCTTTTGGGCTGGAGCTTTTCGCGGTTTGAGGCCTGGCTTGCTCCACCCCCAGCTCCTGAGATTCTCCCAGATGTGGGCTGGATTTTGGCTGATTCTTGGGCTGGAGCTTCTCGTGGTTTGAGGCCTGGCTTGCTCCAAACCCTGCTATTGAAATTCTCCCAGATGTGGGCTGCATTTTGGCTGCCTTGTGGGCTGGAGCTTCTCGTGGTTTCAGGCCTGGCTTGCTCCACCCCCTGCTCTTGAGATTCTCCCGGATGTGGGCTGGATTTTGGCTGCCTTGTGGGCTGGAGCTTCTCGTGGTTTGAGGCCTGGCTTGATCCACCCCTGCTCTTGATATTCTGCAGGATATGGGCTGCATTTTGGCTGCCTTTTGGGCTGGAGCTTCTCATGGTTGGAGGCCTGGCTTGCTCCACCCCCTGCTCTTGATATTCTCCCGGATGTGGTCTGTATTTTTGCTGCTTTTTGGGCTTTAGCTTCTTGTGGTTTGGGGCCTGGCTTGCTCCACCCCCTGCTTTTGAGATTCTCCCAGATGTGGGCTGGAATTTGGCTGCATTTTGGGCTGGAGCTTCTCGTGGTTTGAGGCCTGGCTTGCTCCACCCCCTGCTCTTGAGATTCTCCCGGATGTGGGCTGCATTTTGGCTGCCTTTCGGGCTGGAGCTTCTCGTGGTTTGAGGCCTGGCTTGCTCCACCCCCTGCTCCTGATATTCTCCCGGATGTGGGCTGGATTTTGGCTGCCTTTTGGGCTGGAGCTTCTCGTGGTTTGAGGCCTGGCTTGCTCCACCCCCTGCTCCTGATATTCTCCCAGATGTGGGCTGGATTTTGGCTGCCTTTTGGGCTGGAGCTTTTCGCGGTTTGAGGCCTGGCTTGCTCCACCCCCTGCTCTTGAGATTCTCCCGGATGTGGGCTGGATTTTGGCTGCCTTTCGGGCTGGAGCTTCTCGTGGTTTGAGGCCTGGCTTGCTCCAACCCCTGCTCTTGATATTCTCCTGGATATGGGCTGCATTTTTGGCTGCATTTTGGGCTGGAGCTTCTCGTGGTTTGGGGACTGGCTTGCTCCGCCCCCTGCTCTTGATATTGTCCCTGATGTGGGCTGGAATTTGGCTTCCTTTTGGGCTGGAGCTCCTCGTGGTTTGAGGCCTGGTTTGCTCCACCCCCTGCTCTTGAGATTCTCCCGGATGTGGTCTGTATTTTGGCTGCATTTTGGGCTGGAGCTTCTCGTGGTTTGAGGCCTGGCTTGCTCCATCCCCTGCTCTTGAGATTCTCCCGCATGTGGGCTGGATTTTGGCTGCCTTTTGGGCTGGAGCTTCTCGTGGTTTGAGGCCTGGCTTGCTCCAGCCCCTACTCTTGATATTCTCCCAGATATAGGACTGGATTTTGGCTGCCTTTTGGGCTGGAGCTTCTCGTGGTTTGAGGCCTGCCTTGCTCCACCCCCTGCTCTTGAGATTCTCCCGGATGTGGTCTGCATTTTTGCTGCTTTTTGGGCTTTAGCTTCTTGTGGTTTGAAGCCTGGTTTGCTCCACCCCCTGCTCTTGAGATTCTCCCTGATGTGGGCTGGAATTTGGCTGCCTTTTGGGCTGTAGCTTCTCATGGTTTGAGGCCTGCCTTGCTCCACCCCCTGCTCTTGAGATTCTCCCGGATGTGGGCTGCATTTTGGCTGCATTTTGGGCTGGAGCTTCTCGTGGTTTGAGGCCTGGCTTGCTCCACCCCCTGCTCTTGATATTCTCCTGGATATGGGCTGCATTTTTGGCTGCATTTTGGTCTGGAGCTTCTCGTGGTTTGAGGCCTGGCTTGCTCCGCCCCCTGCTCCTGATATTGTCCCTGATGTGGGCTGGAATTTGGCTTCCTTTTGGGCTGGAGCTCCTCGTGGTTTGAGGCCTGGCTTGCTCCACCCCCTGCTCCTGATATTCTCCCGGATGTGGGCTGGATTTTGGCTGCCTTTTGGGCTGGAGCTTTTCGCGGTTTGAGGCCTGGCTTTCTCCACCCCCTGCTCTTGAGATTCTCCCGGATGTGGGCTGGATTTTGGCTGCCTTTTGGGCTGGAGCTTCTCGTGGTTTGAGGCCTGGCTTGCTCCAACCCCTGCTCTTGATATTCTCCTGGATATGGGCTGCATTTTTGGCTAATATTTGGGCTGGAGCTCCTCGTGGTTTGAGGCCTGTCTTGCTCCACCTCCTGCTCTTGAGATTCTCCCGGATGTGGGCTCCATTTTGGCTGCCTTTTGGGCTGGAGCTTCTCGTGGTTTGAGGCCTGCCTTGCTCCACCCCCTGCTCTTGAGATTCTCCCGGATTTGGTCTGCAATTTTCCTGCCGTTTGGGCTGGAGCTTCTCATGGTTTGAGGCCTCCCTTGCTCCACCCCCTGCTCTTGAGATTCTCCCGGATGTGGGCTGGATTTTGGCTGCATTTTGGGCTGGAGCTTCTCGTGGTTTGAGGCCTGGCTTGCTCCACCCCCTGCTCTTGATATTCTCCTGGATATGGGCTGCATTTTTGGCTGCATTTTGGTCTGGAGCTTCTCGTGGTTTGAGGCCTGGCTTGCTCCGCCCCCTGCTCCTGGTATTGTCCCTGATGTGGGCTGGAATTTGGCTTCCTTTTGGGCTGGAGCTCCTCGTGGTTTGAGGCCTGTCTTGCTCCACCCCCTGCTCTTGAGATTCTCCCGGATGTGGCCTGCATTTTGGCTGCCTTTTGGGCTGGAGCTTTTCGCGGTTTGAGGCCTGGCTTGCTCCACCCCCAGCTCCTGAGATTCTCCCAGATGTGGGCTGGATTTTGGCTGCCTTGTGGGCTGGAGCTTCTCGTGGTTTGAGGCCTGGCTTGCTCCACCCCCTGCTCTTGAGATTCTCCCGGATGTGGGCTGGATTTTGGCTGCCTTGTGGGCTGGAGCTTCTCGTGGTTTGAGGCCTGGCTTGATCCACCCCTGCTCTTGATATTCTGCAGGATGTGGGCTGCATTTTGGCTGCCTTTTGGGCTGGAGCTTCTCATGGTTGGAGGCCTGGCTTGCTCCACCCCCTGCTCTTGCTATTCTCCCGGATGTGGTCTGTATTTTTGCTGCTTTTTGGGCTTTAGCTTCTTGTGGTTTGGGGCCTGGCTTGCTCCACCCCCTGCTTTTGAGATTCTCCCAGATGTGGGCTGGAATTTGGCTGCATTTTGGGCTGGAGCTTCTCGCGGTTTGAGGCCTGGCTTGCTCCACCCCCTGCTCTTGAGATTCTCCCGGATGTGGGCTGCATTTTGGCTGCCTTTCGGGCTGGAGCTTCTCGTGGTTTGAGGCCTGGCTTGCTCCAACCCCTGCTCTTGATATTCTCCTGGATATGGGCTGCATTTTTGGCTGCATTTTGGGCTGGAGCTTCTCGTGGTTTGGGGACTGGCTTGCTCCGCCCCCTGCTCTTGATATTGTTCCTGATGTGGGCTGGAATTTGGCTTCCTTTTGGGCTGGAGCTCCTCGTGGTTTGAGGCCTGGTTTGCTCCACCCCCTGCTCTTGAGATTCTCCCGGATGTGGCCTGCATTTTGGCTGTATTTTGGGCTGGAGCTTCTCGTGGTTTGGGGCCTGGCTTGCTCCACCCACTGCTCTTGAGATTCTCCCGGATGTGGGCTGCATTTTGGCTGCCTTTTGGGCTGGAGCTTCTCGTGGTTTGAGGCCTGCCTTGCTCCACCCCCTGCTCTTGATATTCTCCGGGAGTTGGGCTGGAATTTGGCTCCCTTTTGGGCTTTAGCTTTTCGTGGTTTGAGGCCTGGCTTGCTCCACCCCCTGCTCTTGAGATTCTCCCGGATGTGGTCTGTATTTTGGCTGCATTTTGGGCTGGAGCTTCTCGTGGTCTGAGGCCTGGCTTGCTCCACCCCCTGCTCTTGAGATTCTCCCGGATGTGGGCTGGATTTTGGCTGCCTTTTGGGTTGGAGCTTCTCGTGGTTTGAGGCCTGCCTTGCTCCACCCCCTGCTCTTGAGATTCTCCCGGATGTGGTCTGCATTTTTGCTGCTTTTTGGGCTTTAGCTTCTTGTGGTTTGAAGCCTGGTTTGCTCCACCCCCTGCTCTTGAGATTCTCCCTGATGTGGGCTGGAATTTGGCTGCCTTTTGGGCTGTAGCTTCTCATGGTTTGAGGCCTGCCTTGCTCCACCCCCTGCTCTTGAGATTCTCCCGGATGTGGGCTGCATTTTGGCTGCATTTTGGGCTGGAGCTTCTCGTGGTTTGAGGCCTGGCTTGCTCCACCCCCTGCTCTTGATATTCTCCTGGATATGGGCTGCATTTTTGGCTGCATTTTGGTCTGGAGCTTCTCGTGGTTTGAGGCCTGGCTTGCTCCGCCCCCTGCTCCTGATATTGTCCCTGATGTGGGCTGGAATTTGGCTTCCTTTTGGGCTGGAGCTCCTCGTGGTTTGAGGCCTGGCTTGCTCCACCCCCTGCTCCTGATATTCTCCCGGATGTGGGCTGGATTTTGGCTGCCTTTTGGGCTGGAGCTTTTCGCGGTTTGAGGCCTGGCTTGCTCCACCCCCTGCTCTTGAGATTCTCCCGGATGTGGGCTGGATTTTGGCTGCCTTTTGGGCTGGAGCTTCTCGTGGTTTGAGGCCTGGCTTGCTCCAACCCCTGCTCTTGATATTCTCCTGGATATGGGCTGCATTTTTGGCTAATATTTGGGCTGGAGCTCCTCGTGGTTTGAGGCCTGTCTTGCTCCACCTCCTGCTCTTGAGATTCTCCCGGATGTGGGCTCCATTTTGGCTGCCTTTTGGGCTGGAGCTTCTCGTGGTTTGAGGCCTGGCTTGCTCCACCCCCTGCTCTTGATATTCTCCCAGATATAGGGCTGGATTTTGGCTGCCTTTTGGGCTGGAGCTTCTCGTGGTTTGAGGCCTGCCTTGCTCCACCCCCTGCTCTTGAGATTCTCCCGGATTTGGTCTGCATTTTTCCTGCCGTTTGGGCTGGAGCTTCTCATGGTTTGAGGCCTCCCTTGCTCCACCCCCTGCTCTTGAGATTCTCCCGGATGTGGGCTGGATTTTGGCTGCATTTTGGGCTGGAGCTTCTCGTGGTTTGAGGCCTGGCTTGCTCCACCCCCTGCTCTTGATATTCTCCTGGATATGGGCTGCATTTTTGGCTGCATTTTGGTCTGGAGCTTCTCGTGGTTTGAGGCCTGGCTTGCTCCGCCCCCTGCTCCTGGTTTTGTCCCTGATGTGGGCTGGAATTTGGCTTCCTTTTGGGCTGGAGCTCCTCGTGGTTTGAGGCCTGTCTTGCTCCACCCCCTGCTCTTGAGATTCTCCCGGATGTGGCCTGCATTTTGGCTGCCTTTTGGGCTGGAGCTTGTCGTGGTTTGAGGCCTGGCTTGCTCCACCCCCAGCTCCTGAGATTCTCCCAGATGTGGGCTGGATTTTGGCTGATTCTTGGGCTGGAGCTTCTCGTGGTTTGAGGCCTGGCTTGCTCCAAACCCTGCTATTGAAATTCTCCCAGATGTGGGCTGGATTTTGGCTGCCTTGTGGGCTGGAGCTTCTCGTGGTTTCAGGCCTGGCTTGCTCCACCCCCTGCTCTTGAGATTCTCCCGGATGTGGGCTGGATTTTGGCTGCCTTGTGGGCTGGAGCTTCTCGTGGTTTGAGGCCTGGCTTGATCCACCCCTGCTCTTGATATTCTGCAGGATGTGGGCTGCATTTTGGCTGCCTTTTGGGCTGGAGCTTCTCATGGTTGGAGACCTGGCTTGCTCCACCCCCTGCTCTTGATATTCTCCCGGATGTGGTCTGTATTTTTGCTGCTTTTTGGGCTTTAGCTTCTTGTGGTTTGGGGCCTGGCTTGCTCCACCCCCTGCTTTTGAGATTCTCCCAGATGTGGGCTGGAATTTGGCTGCATTTTGGGCTGGAGCTTCTCGTGGTTTGAGGCCTGGCTTGCTCCACCCCCTGCTCTTGAGATTCTCCCGGATGTGGGCTGCATTTTGGCTGCCTTTCGGGCTGGAGCTTCTCGTGGTTTGAGGCCTGGCTTGCTCCAACCCCTGCTCTTGATATTCTCCTGGATATGGGCTGCATTTTTGGCTGCATTTTGGGCTGGAGCTTCTCGTGGTTTGGGGACTGGCTTGCTCCGCCCCCTGCTCTTGATATTGTCCCTGATGTGGGCTGGAATTTGGCTTCCTTTTGGGCTGGAGCTCCTCGTGGTTTGAGGCCTGGTTTGCTCCACCCCCTGCTCTTGAGATTCTCCCGGATGTGGCCTGCATTTTGGCTGTATTTTGGGCTGGAGCTTCTCGTGGTTTGGGGCCTGGCTTGCTCCACCCCCTGCTCTTAAGATTCTCCCGGATGTGGGCTGGAATTTTGCTGCCTTTTGGGCTGGAGCTTCTCGTGGTGAGGCCTGGCTTGCTCCACCCCCTGCTCTTGAGATTCTCCCGGATGTGGGCTGCATTTTGGCTGCCTTTTGGGCTGGAGCTTCTCGTGGTTTGAGGCCTGCCTTGCTCCACCCCCTGCTCTTGATATTCTCCGGGAGTTGGGCTGGAATTTGGCTCCCTTTTGGGCTTTAGCTTTTCGTGGTTTGAGGCCTGGCTTGCTCCACCCCCTGCTCTTGAGATTCTCCCGGATGTGGTCTGTATTTTGGCTGCATTTTGGGCTGGAGCTTCTCGTGGTCTGAGGCCTGGCTTGCTCCACCCCCTGCTCTTGAGATTCTCCCGGATGTGGTCTGTATTTTGGCTGCATTTTGGGCTGGAGCTTCTCGTGGTTTGAGGCCTGGCTTGCTCCATCCCCTGCTCTTGAGATTCTCCCGCATGTGGGCTGCATTTTGGCTGCCTTTTGGGCTGGAGCTTCTCGTGGTTTGAGGCCTGGCTTGCTCCAGCCCCTACTCTTGATATTCTCCCAGATATAGGACTGGATTTTGGCTGCCTTTTGGGCTGGAGCTTCTCGTGGTTTGAGGCCTGGCTTGCTCCACCCCCTGCTCTTGAGATTCTCCCGGATGTGGTCTGCATTTTTGCTGCTTTTTGGGCTTTAGCTTCTTGTGGTTTGAAGCCTGGTTTGCTCCACCCCCTGCTCTTGAGATTCTCCCTGATGTGGGCTGGAATTTGGCTGCCTTTTGGGCTGTAGCTTCTCATGGTTTGAGGCCTGCCTTGCTCCACCCCCTGCTCTTGAGATTCTCCCGGATGTGGGCTGCATTTTGGCTGCCTTTTGGGCTGGAGCTTCTCATGGTTGGAGGCCTGGCTTGCTCCACCCCCTGCTCTTGATATTCTCCCGGATGTGGTCTGGAATTTGGCTGCCTTTTGGGCTGGAACTTCTCGTGGTTTGAGGCCTGGCTTGCTCCACCCCCTTCTCTTGAGATTCTCCCGGATGTGGGCTGCATTTTGGCTGCCTTTTGGGCTGGAGCTCCTCGTAGTTTGAGGCCTGGCTTGCTCCACCCCCTGCTCTTGATATTCTCCGGGAGTTGGGCTGGAATTTGGCTTCCTTTTGGGCTGGAGCTCCTCGTGGTTTGAGGCCTGGCTTGCTCCACCCCCTGCTCTTGATATTCTCCGGGAGTTGGGCTGGAGTTTGGCTCCCTTTTGGGCTTTAGCTTTTCGTGGTTTCAGGCCTGGCTTGCTCCACCCCCTGCTCTTGAGATTCTCCCGGATGTGGGCTGGATTTTGGCTGCATTTTGGGCTGGAGCTTCTCGTGGTCTGAGGCCTGGCTTGCTCCACCCCCTGCTCTTGAGATTCTCCCGGATGTGGTCTGTATTTTGGCTGCATTTTGGGCTGGAGCTTCTCGTGGTTTGAGGCCTGGCTTGCTCCATCCCCTGCTCTTGAAATTCTCCCGCATGTGGGCTGCATTTTGGCTGCCTTTTGGGCTGGAGCTTCTCATGGTTGGAGGCCTGGCTTGCTCCACCCCCTGCTCTTGATATTCTCCCGGATGTGGTCTGGAATTTGGCTGCCTTTTGGGCTGGAACTTCTCGTGGTTTGAGGCCTGGCTTGCTCCACCCCCTTCTCTTGAGATTCTCCCGGATGTGGGCTGCATTTTGGCTGCCTTTTGGGCTGGAGCTCCTCGTAGTTTGAGGCCTGGCTTGCTCCACCCCCTGCTCTTGATATTCTCCGGGAGTTGGGCTGGAATTTGGCTTCCTTTTGGGCTGGAGCTCCTCGTGGTTTGAGGCCTGGCTTGCTCCACCCCCTGCTCTTGATATTCTCCGGGAGTTGGGCTGGAGTTTGGCTCCCTTTTGGGCTTTAGCTTTTCGTGGTTTCAGGCCTGGCTTGCTCCACCCCCTGCTCTTGAGATTCTCCCGGATGTGGGCTGGATTTTGGCTGCCTTTTGGGCTGGAGCTTCTAGTGGTTTGAGGCCTGGCTTGCTCCAGCCCCTACTCTTGATATTCTCCCAGATATAGGGCTGGATTTTGGCTGCCTTTTGGGCTGGAGCTTCTCGTGGTTTGAGGCCTGGCTTGCTCCAGCCCCTACTCTTGATATTCTCCCAGATATAGGGCTGGATTTTGGCTGCATTTTGGGCTGGAGCTTCTCGTGGTTTGAGGCCTGGCTTGCTCCATCCCCTGCTCTTGAGATTCTCCCGGATGTGGGCTGCATTTTGGCTGCATTTTGGGCTGGAGCTTCTCGTGGTTTGAGGCCTGGCTTGCTCCAGCCCCTACTCTTGATATTCTCCCAGATATAGGGCTGGATTTTGGCTGCCTTTTGGTCTGGAGCTTCTCGTGGTTTGAGGCCTGGCTTGCTCCACCCCCTGCTCTTGAGATTCTCCCGGATGTGGTCTGCATTTTGGCTGCCGTTTGGGCTGGAGTTTCTTGTGGTTTGAAGCCTGTCTTGCTCCACCCCCTGCTCTTGATATTGTCCCTGATGTGGGCTGGAATTTGGCTTCCTTTTGGGCTGAAGCTCCTCGTGGTTTGAGGCCTGGCTTGCTCCACCCCCTGCTCTTGAGATTCTCCCGGATGTGGGCTGTATTTTGGCTGCCTTTTGACCTGGAACTTCTCGTGGTTTGAGGCCTGGCTTGCTCCACCCCCTGCTCTTGATATTGTCCCTGATGTGGGCTGGAATTTGGCTTCCTTTTGGGCTGGAGCTCCTCGTGGTTTGAGGCCTGGCTTGCTCCACCCCCTCCTCTTGAGATTCTCCCGGAGGTGGGCTGCATTTTTGCTGCCTTTTGGGCTGGAGCTTCTTGTAGTTTGAGGCCTGGCTTGCTCCACCCCCTGCTCTTGAGATTCTCCCTGATGTGGGCTGCATTTTGGCTGCCTTTTGGGCTGGAGCTTCTCGTGGTTTGAGGCCTGGCTTGCTCCACCCCCTGCTCTTGAGATTCTCCGGGAGTTGGGCTGTAGTTTGGCTGCCTTTTGGGCTTTAGCTTTTCGTGGTTTGAGGCCTGTCTTGCTCCACCCCCTGCTCTTGATATTCTCCCGGATGTGGTCTGTATTTTGGCTGCATTTTGGGCTGGAGCTTCTCGTGGTTTGAGGCCTGGCTTGCTCCACCCCCTGCTCTTGAGATTCTCCCGGATGTGGGTTGCATTTTGGCTGCCGTTTGGGCTGGAGCTTTTCGTGGTTTGAGGCCTGGCTTGCTCCACCCCCTGCTCTTGAGATTCTCCCGGATGTGGGCTGTATTTTGGCTGCGTTTTGGGCTGGAACTTCTCGTGGTTTGAGGCCTGGCTTGCTCCACCCCCTGCTCTTGAGATTCTCCCGGATGTGGGCTGGATTTTGGCTGCCTTTTGGGCTGGAGCTTCTCGTGGTTTGAGGCCTGGCTTGCTCCGCCCACTGCTCTTGATATTGTCCCTGATGTGGGCTGGAATTTGGCTTCCTTTTGGGCTGGAGCTCCTCGTGGTTTGAGGCCTGGCTTGCTCCACCCCCTGCTCTTGAGATTCTTCTGTAGGTGGCCTGCATTTTGGCTGCCTTTTGGGCTGGAGATTTTCGCGGTTTGAGGCCTGGTTTGCTCCACCCCTTCTCTTGAGATTCTCCCAGATTTGGGCTGGATTTTGGCTGCCTTTTGGGCTGGAGATTCTCGTGGTTTGGGGCCTGGCTTGCTCCACCCCCTGCTTTTGAGATTCTCCCAGATGTGGGCTGGAATTTGGCTGCATTTTGGGCTGGAGCTTCTCGTGGTTTGAGGCCTGGCTTGCTCCACCCCCTGCTCTTGATATTCTCCTGGATATGGGCTGCATTTTGGCTGCATTTTGGGCTGGAGCTTCTCGTGGTTTGAGGCCTGGCTTGCTCCACCCCCTGCTCTTGATATTCTCCTGGATATGGGCTGCATTTTGGCTGCCTTTTGGGCTGGAGCTTCTCGTGGTTTGAGGCCTGGCTTGCTCCACCCCCTGCTCTTGATATTCTCCTGGATATGGGCTGCATTTTTGGCTGCCTTTTGGGCTGGAGCTTCTCGTGGTTTGAGGCCTGGCTTACTCCACCCCCTGCTCTTGAGATTCTCCCGGATTTGGGCTGCATTTTGGCTGCCTTTTGGGCTGGAGCTTCTCGTGGTTTGAGGCCTGGCTTGTTCCACCCCCTGCTCTTGAGATTCTCCCGGATGTGGGCTGCATTTTGGCTGCCTTTTGGGCTGGAGCTTCTCATGGTTGGAGGCCTGGCTTGCTCCACCCCCTGCTCTTGAGATTCTCCCGGAGGTGGTCTGGATTTTGTCTGCCTTTTGGGCTGGAGCTTCTCGTGGTTTGAGGCCTGGCTTGCTCCACCCCCTGCTCTTGATATTGTCCCTGATGTGGGCTGGAATTTGGCTTCCTTTTGGGCTGAAGCTCCTCGTGGTTTGAGGCCTGGCTTGCTCCACCCCCTGCTCTTGAGATTCTCCCGGATGTGGGCTGTATTTTGGCTGCCTTTTGACCTGGAACTTCTCGTGGTTTGAGGCCTGGCTTGCTCCACCCCCTGCTCTTGATATTGTCCCTGATGTGGGCTGGAATTTGGCTTCCTTTTGGGCTGGAGCTCCTCGTGGTTTGAGGCCTGGCTTGCTCCACCCCCTCCTCTTGAGATTCTCCCGGAGGTGGGCTGCATTTTTGCTGCCTTTTGGGCTGGAGCTTCTTGTAGTTTGAGGCCTGGCTTGCTCCACCCCCTGCTCTTGAGATTCTCCCTGATGTGGGCTGCATTTTGGCTGCCTTTTGGGCTGGAGCTTCTCGTGGTTTGAGGCCTGGCTTGCTCCACCCCCTGCTCTTGAGATTCTCCGGGAGTTGGGCTGTAGTTTGGCTGCCTTTTGGGCTTTAGCTTTTCGTGGTTTGAGGCCTGTCTTGCTCCACCCCCTGCTCTTGATATTCTCCCGGATGTGGTCTGTATTTTGGCTGCATTTTGGGCTGGAGCTTCTCGTGGTTTGAGGCCTGGCTTGCTCCACCCCCTGCTCTTGAGATTCTCCCGGATGTGGGTTGCATTTTGGCTGCCGTTTGGGCTGGAGCTTTTCGTGGTTTGAGGCCTGGCTTGCTCCACCCCCTGCTCTTGAGATTCTCCCGGATGTGGGCTGTATTTTGGCTGCGTTTTGGGCTGGAACTTCTCGTGGTTTGAGGCCTGGCTTGCTCCACCCCCTGCTCTTGAGATTCTCCCGGATGTGGGCTGGATTTTGGCTGCCTTTTGGGCTGGAGCTTCTCGTGGTTTGAGGCCTGGCTTGCTCCGCCCACTGCTCTTGATATTGTCCCTGATGTGGGCTGGAATTTGGCTTCCTTTTGGGCTGGAGCTCCTCGTGGTTTGAGGCCTGGCTTGCTCCACCCCCTGCTCTTGAGATTCTTCTGTAGGTGGCCTGCATTTTGGCTGCCTTTTGGGCTGGAGATTTTCGCGGTTTGAGGCCTGGTTTGCTCCACCCCTTCTCTTGAGATTCTCCCAGATTTGGGCTGGATTTTGGCTGCCTTTTGGGCTGGAGATTCTCGTGGTTTGGGGCCTGGCTTGCTCCACCCCCTGCTTTTGAGATTCTCCCAGATGTGGGCTGGAATTTGGCTGCATTTTGGGCTGGAGCTTCTCGTGGTTTGAGGCCTGGCTTGCTCCACCCCCTGCTCTTGATATTCTCCTGGATATGGGCTGCATTTTGGCTGCCTTTTGGGCTGGAGCTTCTCGTGGTTTGAGGCCTGGCTTGCTCCACCCCCTGCTCTTGATATTCTCCTGGATATGGGCTGCATTTTTGGCTGCCTTTTGGGCTGGAGCTTCTCGTGGTTTGAGGCCTGGCTTACTCCACCCCCTGCTCTTGAGATTCTCCCGGATTTGGGCTGCATTTTGGCTGCCTTTTGGGCTGGAGCTTCTCGTGGTTTGAGGCCTGGCTTGTTCCACCCCCTGCTCTTGAGATTCTCCCGGATGTGGGCTGCATTTTGGCTGCCTTTTGGGCTGGAGCTTCTCATGGTTGGAGGCCTGGCTTGCTCCACCCCCTGCTCTTGAGATTCTCCCGGAGGTGGTCTGGATTTTGTCTGCCTTTTGGGCTGGAGCTTCTCGTGGTTTGAGGCCTGGCTTGCTCCACCCCCTGCTCTTGATATTCTCTGGGAGTTGGGCTGGAGTTTGGCTGCCTTTTGGGCTTTAGCTTTTCGTGGTTTGAGGCCTGGCTTGCTCCACCCCCTGCTCTTGATATTGTCCCTGATGTGGGCTGGAATTTGGCTTCCTTTTGGGCTGGAGCTCCTCGTGGTTTGAGGCCTGGCTTGCTCCACCCCCTCCTCTTGAGATTCTCCCGGAGGTGGGCTGCATTTTTGCTGCATTTTGGGCTGGAGCTTCTTGTAGTTTGAGGCCTGGCTTGCTCCAACCCCTGCTCTTGAGATTCTCCCTGATGTGGGCTGCATTTTGTCTGCCTTTTGGGCTGGAGCTTCTCGTGGTTTGAGGCCTGGCTTGCTCCACCCCCTGCTCTTGAGATTCTCCGGGAGTTGGGCTGTAGTTTGGCTGCCTTTTGGGCTGGAGCTTTTCGTGGTTTGAGGCCTGGCTTGCTCCGCCCCCTGCTCTTGAGATTCTCCCAGATTTGGGCTGGATTTTGGCTGCCTTTTGGGCTGGAGATTCTCGTGGTTTGGGGCCTGGCTTGCTCCACCCCCTGCTTTTGAGATTCTCCCAGATGTGGGCTGGAATTTGGCTGCATTTTGGGCTGGAGCTTCTCGTGGTTTGAGGCCTGGCTTGCTCCACCCCCTGCTCTTGATATTCTCCCGCATGTGGCCTGCATTTTGGTTGCCTTTCGGGCAAGAAATTTCCGTTTTTTGAGACCTGGCTTGCTCCATCCCTTGCTCTTGAGATTCTCCCAGATGTGGGCTGGATTTTGGCTGCCTTGTGGGCTGGAGCTTCTCGTGGTTTCAGGCCTGGCTTGCTCCACCCCCTGCTCTTGAGATTCTCCCGGATGTGGGCTGGATTTTGGCTGCCTTGTGGGCTGGAGCTTCTCGTGGTTTGGGGCCTGCCTTGCTCCATACCCTACTCTTGAGATTCTCCCGGATGTGGGCTGGATTTTGGCTGCCTTGTGGGCTGGAGCTTCTCGTGGTTTGAGGCCTGGCTTGCTCCACCCCCTGCTCTTGATATTCTCCCGGAGGTTGGTTGGATTTTGGCTGCCTTTTGGGCTGGAGCTTCTCGTGGTTTGAGGCCTGGCTTGCTCCAGGCTCTGCCCTTGATATTCTCCCGCATGTGGCCTGCATTTTGGTTGCCTTTGGGCTGGAAATTTCCGTTTTTTGAGGCCTGGCTTGCTCCACCCCCTGCTCTTGAGATTCTCCTGGATGTGGGCTGCATTTTGGCTGCCTTGTGGGCTGGAGCTTCTCGTGGTTTGAGGCCTGGCCTGCTCCAACACCTGCCCATGATATTCTCCCGGATGTGGGCAGGATTTTGGCTGCCTTTTGGGCTGGAGCTTCTCGTGGTTTGAGGCCTGGATTGCTCCACCCCCTGCTCTTGAGATTCTCCTGGATGTGGGCTCCATTTTGGCTGCATTTTGGGCTGGAGCTTCTCGTGGTTTGAGGCCTGGCTTGCTCCACCCCCTGCTCTTGAGATTCTCCCGGATGTGGGCTGCATTTTGGCTGATTCTTGGGCTGCAGCTTCTCGAGGTTTGGTTCCTGGCTTGCTCCACACCCTGCTCTTGAGATTCTCCCGGATGTGGGCTGCATTTTGGCTGCCATTTGGGCTGGAGCTTCTCGTGGTTTGAGGCCTGGCTTGCTCCACCCCCTGCTCTTGATATTCTCCCGGATGTGGGCTGCATTTTGGCTGCATTTTGGGCTGGAGCTTCTCGTGGTTTGAGGCCTGGATTGCTCCACCCAATGCTCTTGATATTCTCCCATATGTGGGCTGCATTTTGACTGCCTTTTGGGCTGGAGCTTCTCATGGTTTGAGGCCTGGCTTGCTCCACCCCCTGCTCTTGAGATTCTCCCGGATGTGGGCTGCATTTCGGCTGCCTTTTGGGCTGGAGCTTCTCGTGGTTTGAGGCCTGGCTTGCTCCACCCCGTGCTCTTGAGATTCTCCCGGATGTGGGCTGGATTTTGGCTGCTTTTTGGGCTGGAGCTTCTCGTGGTTTGAGGCCTGGCTTGCTCCACCCCCTGCTCTTGATATTCTCCCGGATGTGGGCTGCATTTTGGCTGCATTTTGGGCTGGAGCTTCTCGTGGTTTGAGGCCTGGCTTGCTCCACCCCCTGCTCTTGAGATTCTCCCGGATGTGGGCTGGATTTTGGCTGCCTTTTGGGCTGGAGCTTCTCGTGGTTTGAGGCCTGGCTTGCTCCACCCCCTGCTCTTGAGATTCTCCCGGATGTGGGCTGCATTTTGGCTGATTCTTGGGCTGGAGCTTCTCGTGGTTTGAGGCCTGGCTTGCTCCACCCCCTGCTCTTGAGATTCTCCCAGATGTAGGCTGAATTTTGGATCCCTTTTGGGCTGGAGCTTCTCGAGGTTTGAGGCCTGGCTTGCTCCACCCCCTGCTCTTGAGTTTCTCCCCTAGGTGGGCTGCATTTTGGGTGCCTTTTGGGCTGGAGCTTCTCGTGGTTTGAGTCCTGGCCTGCTCCAACCCCTGCTCTTGATATTCTCCCGAATGTGGGCTGCATTTTGGCTGCATTTTGGGCAGGAGCTTCTCGTGGTTTGAGGACTGGCTTGCTCCCCCACTTGCTCTTGATATTCTCCCAGATGTGGGCTGGATTTTGGCTGCCTTATGGGCTGGAGCTTCTCGTGGTTTGAGGCTTGGCTTGCTCCACCCCCTGCTCTTGATATTCTCCCGGATGTGGGCTGCATTTTGGTTGCCTTTTGGACTGGAAATATCCGTTTTTTGAGACCTGGCTTGCTCCACCCCTTGCTCTTGAGATTCTCCCAGATGCGGGCTGCATTTTGGATGCCTTTTGGGCTGGAACTTCTTGTTGTTTGAGGCCTGCCTTGCTCCACCCAATGCTCTTGATATTCTCCCGGAGGTGGGCTGGATTTTGGCTGCCTTTTGGGCTGGAGCTTCTCGTGGTTTGAGGCCTGGCTTGCTCCACCCCCTGCTCTTGAGATTCTCCTCGATGTGGGCTGCATTTTGGCTGATTCTTGGGCTGGAGCTTCCCGTGGTTTGAGGCCTGGCTTGCTCCACCCCCTGCTCTTGAGATTCTCCCGGATGTGGGCTGCATTTTGGCTTTCTTTTGGGCTGGAGCTTCTCGTGGTTTGAGGCCTGGCTTGCTCCACCCCCTGCTCTTGAGATTCTCCCGGATGTGGGCTGCATTTTGGCTGCATTTTGGGCTGGAGCTTCTCGTGGTTTGAGGCCTGGCTTGCTCCAACCCTTGCTTTTGAGATTCTCCTGGAGGTGGGCTGCATTTTGGCTTCATTTTGGGCTGGAGCTTCTCGAGGTTTGGGGCGTTCCTTGCTTCAGCCGCTGCTCTTGATATTCTCCTGGATATTGGCTGCATTTTTGGCTGCCTTTTGTGCTGGAGCTTCTCGTGGTTCCAGGCCTGGCTTGCTCCACCCCGTTCTCTTGATATTCTCCGGGAGTTGGGCTGGAATTTGACTGCCTTTTGGGCTTTAACTTTTCGTGGTTTGAGGCCTGTCTTGCTCCGCCCCCTGCTCTTGATATTGTCCTGGATGTGGGCTGGATTTTGGCTGCCTTTTGGGCTGGAGCTTCTTGTAGTTTGAGGCCTGGATTGCTCCACCCCCTGCTCTTGAGATTCTCCCGTATGTGGGCTTCATTTTGGCTGCCTTTTGAGCTGGAGCTTCTCGTGGTTTGAGGCCTGGCTTGCTCCACCCCTTGATCTTGATATTCTCGTGGATATGGGCTGCATTTTTGGCTGCCTTTTGGGCTGGAGCTTCTCGTGGTTTGAGGCCTGGCTTGCTCCACCCCCTGCTCTTGAGATTCTCCCGGATGTGGGCTTCATTTTGGCTGGTTTTTGGGCTGGAGCTTCTCGTGGTTTGAGACCTGGCTTGCTCCACCCCCTGCTCTTGAGATTCTCCCGGATGTGGGCTGGATTTTGGCTGCCTTTTGGGCTTTAACTTTTCGTGGTTTGAGGCCTGGCTTGCTCCGCCACCTGCTCTTGATATTGTCCTGGATGTGGGCTGGATTTTGGCTGCCTTTTGGGCTGGAGCTTCTCATGGTTTGAGGCCTGTCTTGATCCAGCCCCTATTCTTGATATTCTCCCAGATACAGGGCTGGAATTTGGCTGCCTTTTGGGCAGGAGCTTCTTGTAGTTTGAGGCATGGCTTGCTCCATCCCTTGCTCTTGAGATTCTCCCAAATGTGGGCTGCATTTTGGCTGCCTTGTGGGCTGGAGCTTCTCGTGGTTTGAGGCCTGCCTTGCTCCAAACCCTGCTCTTGAGATTCTCCCGGATGTGGGCTGGATTTTGGCTGCCTTTTGGGCAGGAGCTTCTTGTAGTTTGAGGCATGGCTTGCTCCACCCCCTGCTCTTGAGATTCTCCCGGATGTGGGCTGCATTTTGGCTGCCTTTTGGGCTGGAGCTTCTCGTGGTTTGAGGCCTGGCTTGCACCACCCCCTGCTCTTGAGATTGTCCCGGATGTGGGCTGGATTTTGGCTGCCTTTTGGGCAGGAGCTTCTTGTAGTTTGAGGCATGGCTTGCTCCACCCCCTGCTCTTGAGATTCTCCCGGATGTGGGCTGGATTTTGGCTGCCTTGTGGGCTGGAGCTTCTCGTGGTTTGAGGCCTGGCTTGATCCACCCCTGCTCTTGATATTCTCCAGGATATGGGCTGGATTTTGGCTGCCTTGTGGGCTGGAGCTTCTCGTGGTTTGGGGCCTGCCTTGCTCCAAACCCTGCTCTTGAGATTCTCCCGGATGTGGGCTGGATTTTGGCTGCCTTGTGGGCTGGAGCTTCTCGTGGTTTGAGGCCTGGCTTGCTCCACCCCCTGCTCTTGATATTCTCCCGGAGGTTGGTTGGATTTTGGCTGCCTTTTGGGCTGGAGCTTCTCGTGGTTTGAGGCCTGGCTTGCTCCAGGCGCTGCCCTTGATATTCTCCCGCATGTGGCCTGCATTTTGGTTGCCTTTGGGCTGGAAATTTCCGTTTTTTGAGGCCTGGCTTGCTCCACCCCCTGCTCTTGAGATTCTCCTGGATGTGGGCTGCATTTTGGCTGCCTTGTGGGCTGGAGCTTCTCGTGGTTTGAGGCCTGGCCTGCTCCAACACCTGCCCATGATATTCTCCCGGATGTGGGCTGCGTTATGGCTGCCTTTTGGGCTGGAGCTTCTCGTGGTTTGGGGCGTGCCTTGCTTCAGCTGCTGCTCTTCATATTCTCCCGGATGTGGGCTGCACTTTTGCTGCCTTTTGGGCTGGAGCTTCTTGTGGTTTGAAGCCTGCCTTGCTCCACCCCCTGCTCTTGATATTTTCCGGGAGTTGGGCTGGAATTTGACTGCCTTTTGGGCAGGAGCTTCTCGTGGTTTGAGGCCTGGCTTGCTCCACCCCCTGCTCTTGAGATTCTCCCGGATGTGGGCTGCATTTTGGCTGCCTGTTTTGCTGGAGCTTCTTGTGGTTTGAGGCCTGCCTTCCTCCAACCCCTGCTCTTGATATTCTCCTGGATGTGGGCTGCATTTTGGCTGCATTTTGGGCTGCAGCTTCTCGTGCTTTGGGGCCTGGCTTGCTCCACCCCCTGCTCTTGAGATTCTCCTGGATGTGGGCTCCATTTTGGCTGCATTTTGGGCTGGAGCTTCTTGTGGTTTGAGGCCTGGCTTGCTCCACCCCCTTCTCTTGAGATTCTCCCGGATGTGGGCTGCATTTTGGCTGATTCTTGGGCTGCAGCTTCTCGAGGTTTGGGTCCTGGCTTGCTCCACACCCTGCTCTTGAGATTCTCCCGGATGTGGGCTGAATTTTGGCTGCCTTTTGGGCTGGAGCTTCTCGTGGTTTGAGGCCTGGCTTGCTCCACCCCCTGCTCTTGAGATTATCCCGGATGTGGGCTGCATTTTGGCTGCCTTTTGGGCTGGAGCTTCTCGTGGTTTGAGGCCTGGCTTGCTCCACCCCCTGCTCTTGATATTCTCCCGGATGTGGGCTGGATTTTGGCTTCTTTTTGGGCTGGAGCTTCTCGTGGTTTGAGGCCTGGCTTGCTCCACCCCCTGCTCTTGAGATTCTCCCGGATGTGGCCTGGATTTTGGCTGCCTTTTGGGCTGGAGCTTCTCGTGGTTTGAGGCCTGGCTTCCTCCACCCCCTGCTCTTGAGATTCTCCCGGATGTGGGCTGCATTTTGGCTGCCTTTTGGGCTGGAGCTTCTCGTGGTTTGAGGCCTGGCTTGCTCCACCCCCTGCTCTTGAGATTCTCCCGGATGTGGGCTGGATTTTGGCTGCCTTTTGGGCTGGAGCTTCTCGTGGTTTGAGGCCTGGCTTGCTCCACCCCCTGCTCTTGAGATTCTCCCGGATGTGGGCTGCATTTTGGCTGATTCTTGGGCTGGAGCTTCTCGTGGTTTGAGGCCTGGCTTGCTCCACCCCCTGCTCTTGAGATTCTCCCAGATGTGGGCTGAATTTTGGATCCCTTTTGGGCTGGAGCTTCTCGAGGTTTGAGGCCTGGCTTGCTCCACCCCCTGCTCTTGAGTTTCTCCCCTAGGTGGGCTGCATTTTGGCTGCCTTTTGGGCTGGAGCTTCTCGTGGTTTGAGTCCTGGCCTGCTCCAACCCCTGCTCTTGATATTCTCCCGAATGTGGGCTGCATTTTGGCTGCATTTTGGGCAGGAGCTTCTCGTGGTTTGAGGACTGGCTTGCTCCCCCACTTGCTCTTGATATTCTCCCAGATGTGGGCTGGATTTTGGCTGCCTTATGGGCTGGAGCTTCTCGTGGTTTGAGGCTTGGCTTGCTCCACCCCCTGCTCTTGATATTCTCCCGGATGTGGGCTGCATTTTGGTTGCCTTTTGGACTGGAAATATCCGTTTTTTGAGACCTGGCTTGCTCCACCCCTTGCTCTTGAGATTCTCCTCGATGTGGGCTGCATTTTGGCTGCCTTATGGGCTGGAGCTTCTCGTGGATTGGGGCCTGCCTTGCTCCACCCCCTGCTCTTGAGATTCTCCCGGATGTGGGCTGGATTTTGGCTGCCTTTTGGGCTGGAGCTTCTCGTGATTTGAGGCCTGGCTTGCTCCACCCAATGCTCTTGATATTCTCCCGGAGGTGGGCTGGATTTTGGCTGCCTTTTGGGCTGGAGCTTCTCGTGGTTTGAGGCCTGGCTTGCTCCACCCCCTTCTCTTGAGATTCTCCTCGATGTGGGCTGCATTTTGGCTGATTCTTGGGCTGGAGCTTCCCGTGGTTTGAGGCCTGGCTTGCTCCACCCCCTGCTCTTGAGATTCTCCCGGATGTGGGCTGCATTTTGGCTGCCTGTTGGGCTGGAGCTTCTCGTGGTTTGAGGCCTGGCTTGCTCAACCCCCTGCTCTTGAGATTCTCCCGGATGTGGGCTGCAGTTTGGCTGCCTTTTGGGCTGGAGCTTCTCGTGGTTTGAGGCCTGGCTTGCTCCACCCCCTGCTCTTGAGATTCTCCCGGATGTGGGCTGAATTTTGGCTTTCTTTTGGGCTGGAGCTTCTCGTGGTTTGAGGCCTGGCTTGCTCCACCCCCTGCTCTTGAGATTCTCCCGGAGGTGGGCTGCATTTTGGCTGCCTTTTGGGCTGGAGCTTCTCGTGGTTTGAGGCCTGGCTTGCTCCACCCCCTGCTCTTGAGATTCTCCCGGATGTGGGCTGCATTTAGGCTGCCTTTAGGGGTGGAGTTTCTCGTGGTTTGAGGCCTGGCTTGCTCCACCCCCTGCTCTTGAGATTCTCCCGGATGTGGGCTGCATTTTGGCTGCCTTTTGGGCTGGAGCTTCTCGTGGTTTGAGGCCTGGCTTGCTCCAACCCTTGCTTTTGAGATTCTCCTGGAGGTGGGCAGCATTTTGGCTTCATTTTGGGCTGGAGCTTCTCGAGGTTTGTGGCCTGGCTTGCTCCACCCCCTGCTCTTGAGATTCTCCCAGATGTGGGCTGAATTTTGGCTTTCTTTTGGGCTGGAGCTTCTCGTGGTTTGAGGCCTGGCTTACTCCACCACCTGCTCTTGAGATTCTCCCAGATGTGGGCTGCATTTTGGCTGCATTTTGGGCTGGAGCTTCTCGTGGTTTGAGGCCTGGCTTGCTCCACCCCCTGCTCTTGAGATTCTCCCGGAGGTGGACTGCATTTTGGCTGCCTTTTGGGCTGGAGCTTCTCGTGGTTTGAGTCCTGGCCTGCTCCAACCCCTGCTCTTGATATTCTCCCGAATGTGGGCTGCATTTTGGCTGCCTTTTGGGCTGGAGCTTCTCGTGGTTTGAGGCTTGGCTTGCTGCAGCCGCTGCTCTTGATATTCTCCCAGATGTGGGCTGGATTTTGGCTGCCTTTTGGGCTGGAGCTTCTCGTGGTTTGAGGCCTGGCTTGCTCCAACCCTTGCTTTTGAGATTCTCCTGGAGGTGGGCTGCATTTTGGCTTCATTTTAGGCTGGAGCTTCTCGTGGTTTGTGGCCTGGCTTGCTCCACCCCCTGCTCTTGAGATTCTCCTGGATGTGGGCTGCATTTTGGCTGCCTGTTGGGCTGGAGCTTCTCGTGGTTTGAGGCCTGGCTTGCTCCACCCCCTGCTCTTGAGATTCTCCTGGATGTGGGCTGGATTTTGGCTGATTCTTGGGCTGGAGCTTCTCGTGGTTTGAGGCCTGGCTTGCTCCACCCCCTGCTCTTGAGATTCTCCCGGAGGTGGGCTGGATTTTGGCTGCCTTTTGGGCTGGAGCTTCTCGTGGTTTGAGGCTTGGCTTGCTGCAGCCGCTGCTCTTGATATTCTCCCGGATGTGGGCTGCATTTTGGTTGCCTTTTGGACTGGAAATATCCGTTTTTTGAGACCTGGCTTGCTCCACCCCTTGCTCTTGAGATTCTCCTGGATGTGGGCTGCATTTTGGCTGCCTTTTGGGCTGTAGATTCTCGTGGTTTGAGGCCTGGCTTGCTCCACCCCCTGCTCTTGAGATTCTCCCAGATGCGGGCTGCATTTTGGATGCCTTTTGGGCTGGAGCTTCTCGTTGTTTGAGGCCTGGCTTGCTCCACCCCCTGCTCTTGAGATTCTCCCGGATGTGGGCTGGATTTTGGCTGCCTTTTGGGCTGGAGCTTCTCGTGATTTGAGGCCTGGCTTGCTCCACCCCCTGCTCTTGAGATTCTCGCATGGGTTGGTTGGATTTTGGGAGCCTTTTGGGCTGGAGATTCTCGAGCTTTGAAGTCTGGCTTGCTCCACCCCCTGTGCATGATATTCTCCCGCGTGTGGGCTGGAGTTTGGCTGCATTTTGGGTTGGAGCTTCTCATGGTTTGAGGCCTGGCTTGCTCCAACCCCTGCTCTTGATATTCTCCCTGATGTGGGCTGCATTTTGGCTGCTTTTGGGCTGGAGGTTCTCGTGGTTTGAGGCTTGGCTTGCTCCACCCCTTGCTCTTGATATTCTCCCGCATGTGGCCTATATTTTGGTTGCCTTTTGGGCTGGAAATTTCCGTTTTTTGAGACCTCGCTTGCTCCACCCCCTGCTCTTGAGATTCTCTGGGAGTTGGGCTGGAATTTGGCTGCATTTTGGGCTGGAGCTTCTCGTGGTTTGAGGCCTGGATTGCTCGACCCCCTACTCTTGATATTCTCCTGGATGTGGGCTGGATTTTGGCTGCATTTTGGGCTGGAGCTTCTTGTGGTTTAAGGCCTGGCTTGTTCCACCACTTGCTCTTGATATTCTCCTGGATGTGGGCTGGATTTTGGCTGCCTTATGGGCTGGAGCTTCTCGTGGTTTGAGGCTTGGGTTGCTGCAGCAGCTGCTCTTGATATTCTCCCACATGTGGCCTGCATTTTGGTTGCTTTTTGGGCTGGAAATATCCGTTTTTTGAGGCCTGGCTTGCCTCAGCCGCTGCTCTTGATATTCTCCTGGAGGTGGGCTGAATTTTGGCTGCATTTTGGGGTGGAGCTTCTCGTGATTTGAGGCCTGGCTTGCTCCACCCCCTGCTCTTGAGATTCTCGCGTGGGTTGTTTGGCTTTTGGGTGCCTTTTGGGCTGGAGATTCTCGTGCTTTGAAGCCTGGCTTGCTCCAACCCCTGCTCTTGATATTCTCCGGGATGTGGACTGCGTTATGGCTGCATTTTGGGCTGGAGCTTCTCGTGGTTTGAGGCCTGGCTTGCTCCACCCCCTCTGCATGATATTCTCCCGGGTGTGGGCTGGAGTTGGGCTGCCTTTTGGGCTGGAGCTTCTCGTGGTTTGAGTCCTGGCCTGCTCCAACCCCTGCTCTTGATATTATCCTTTATGTGGGCTGGACTATGGCTGCCTTTTAGGCTGGAGCTTCTCGTGGTTTGAGGCCTGGCTTGCTCCACCCCCTGCTCTTGAGATTCTCCTGGATGTGGGCTGCGTTATGGCTGCCTTTTGGGCTGGAGCTTCTCGTGCTTTGGGGCGTTCCTTGCTTCAGCCGCTGCTCTTGATATTCTCCTGGATATTGGCTGCATTTTTGGCTGCCTTTTGGGCTGGAGCTTCTCGTGGTTCCAGGCCTGGCTTGCTCCACCCCCTTCTCTTGATATTCTCCGGGAGTTGGGCTGGAATTTGACTGCCTTTTGGGCTTTAACTTTTCGTGGTTTGAGGCCTGTCTTGCTCCGCCCCCTGCTCTTGATATTGTCCTGGATGTGGGCTGGATTTTGGATGCCTTTTGGGCTGGAGCTTCTTGTAGTTTGAGGCCTGGATTGCTCCACCCCCTGCTCTTGAGATTCTCCCGGATGTGGGCTTCATTTTGGCTGCCTTTTGGGCTGGAGCTTCTCGTGGTTTGAGGCCTGGCTTGCTCCACCCCTTGATCTTGATATTCTCGTGGATATGGGCTGCATTTTTGGCTGCCTTTTGGGCTGGAGCTTCTCGTGGTTTGAGGCCTGGCTTGCTCCACCCCCTGCTCTTGAGATTCTCCCGGATGTGGGCTTCATTTTGGCTGGTTTTTGGGCTGGAGCTTCTCGTGGTTTGAGACCTGGCTTGCTCCATTCCCTGCTCTTGAGATTCTCCCGGATGTGGGCTGGAATATTGCTTCCTTTTGGGCAGGAGCTTCTCGTGGTTTGAGGCCTGGCTTGCTCCACCCCCTGCTCTTGAGATTCTCCCGGATGTGGGCTTCATTTTGGCTGCTTTTTGGGCTGGAGCTTCTCGTGGTTTGAGACCTGGCTTGCTCCACCCCCTGCTCTTGATATTCTCGTGGATATGGGCTGCATTTTTGGCTGCCTTTTGGGCTGGAGCTTCTCGTGGTTTGAGGCCTGGATTGCTCCACCCCCTGCTCTTGAGATTCTCCTGGAGGTGGGCTGGAATATTGCTTCCTTTTGGGCAGGAGCTTCTCGTGGTTTGAGGCCTGGCTTGCTCCACCCCCTGCTCTTGAGATTCTCCCGGAGGTGGGCTGCATTTTGGCTGCATTTTGGGCTGAAGCTTCTCGTGGTTTGAGACTTGGGTTGCTCCACCCCGTGCTCTTGAGATTCTCCCGGATGTGGGCTGGATTTTGGCTGCCTTTTGGGCTGGAGCTTCTCATGGTTTGAGGCCTGGCTTGCTCCACCCCCTGCTCTTGATATTCTCCTGGATATTGGCTGCATTTTTGGCTGCCTTTTGGGCTGGAGCTTCTTGTGGTTCCAGGCCCGGCTTGCTCCACGCCCTGCTCTTGAGATTCTCCCGGAGGTGGTCTGCATTTTTCCTGCATTTTGGGCTGGAGATTCTCGTGGTTTGAGGCCTGGCTTGCTCCACTCCCTGCTCTTGAGATTCTCCCTGATGTGGGCTGCATTTTGGCTGCATTTTGGGCTGGAGCTTCTCATGGTTGCAGGCCTGGCTTGCTCCACCCCCTTCTCTTGATATTCTCCCGGATGTGGTCTGCATTTTTGCTGCCTTTTGGGCTGGAGCTCCTCGTGGTTTGAGGCCTGGCTTGCTCCACCCCCTGCTCTTGAGATTCTCCCGGATGTCGGCTGGATTTTGGCTGCCTTTTGGGCTGGAGCTTCTCGTGGTTTGAGGCCTGCCTTGCTCCACCCCCTGCTCCTGATATTCTCCCGGAGGTGGTCTGCATTTTTCCTGCCGTTTGGGCTGGAGCTTCTTGTGGTTTGAGGCCTGGCTTGCTCCACCCCCTGCTCTTGATATTGTCCCTGACGTGGGCTGGAATTTGGCTTCTTTTTGGGCTGGAGCTCCTCGTGGTTTGAGGCCTGGCTTGCTCCACTCCCTGCTCTTGAGATTCTCCCTGATGTGGGCTGCATTTTGGCTGCCTTTTGGGCAGGAGCTTCTTGTGGTTGCATTCCTGGATTGCTCCACCCCCTGCTCTTGATATTCTCCCGGATGTGGTCTGCATTTTTGCTGCTTTTTGGGCTGGAGCTTCTTGTGGTTTGAAGCCTGGCTTGCTCCACCCCCTGCTCTTGAGATTCTCCCGGAGGTGGGCTGCATTTTGGCTGCCTTTTGGGCTGGAGCTTCTCGTGGTTTGAGGCCTGGCTTGCTCCACCCCCTGCTCTTGAGATTCTCCCGGATTTGGGCTGGAATTTGGCTTCGTTTTGGGCAGGAGCTTCTCGTGGTTTGAGGCCTGGCTTGCTCCACCCCCTGCTCTTGATATTCTCCCGGATGTGGGCTGCATTTTGGCTGCCTTTTGGGCTGGAGCTTCTCATGGTTGGAGGCCTGGCTTGCTCCATCCCCTGCTCTTGAGATTCTCCCGGATGTGGCCTGCATTTTTGCTGCCTTTTGGCCTGGAGCTTCTCGTGGTTTGAGGCCTGGCTTGCTCCACCCCCTGCTCTTGAGATTCTCCCGGATGTGGGCTGGAATTTGGCTACCTTTTGGGCTGGAGCTTCTCGTGGTTTGAGACCTGGCTTCCTCCACCCCCTGCTCTTGAGATTCTCCCGGATGTGGGCTGCATTTTGGCTACATTTTCGGCTGGAGCTTCTCGTGGTTTGAGGACTGGCTTGCTCCACCCCCTGCTCTTGATATTCTCCGGGAGTTGGGCTGGAGTTTGGCTGCCTTTTGGGCTGGAGCTTCTCGTGGTTTGAGGCCTGGCTTGCTCCACCCCCTGCTCTTGATATTCTCCCGGATGTGGTCTGTATTTTGGCTGCATTTTGGGCTGGAGCTTCTCGTGGTTTGAGGCCTGGCTTGCTCCACCCCCTGCTCTTGAGATTCTCCCGGATGTGGGCTGTATTTTGGCTGCATTTTGGGCTGGAGCTTCTCGTGGTTTGAGGGCTGGCTTGCTCCACCTCCTGCTCTTGAGATTCTCCCGGATGTGGGCGGCATTTTGGCTGCATTTTGGGCTGGAGCTTCTCATGGTTTGAGGCCTGGCTTGCTCCAGCCCCTACTCTTGATATTCTCCCAGATATAGGGCTGGATTTTGGCTGCATTTTGGGCTGGAGCTTCTCGTGGTTTGAGGCCTGGCTTGCTCCACGCCCTGCTCTTGATATTCTCCCGGATGTGGGCTGCATATTTGCTGCATTTTGGGCTGGAGCTTCTCGTGGTTTGAGGCCTGGCTTGCTCCACCCCCTGCTCTTGATATTGTCCCGGACGTGGGCTGGAATTTGGCTTCTTTTTGGGCTGGAGCTCCTCGTGGTTTGAGGCCTGGCTTGCTCCACCCCCTGCTCTTGAGATTCTAGCGAAGGTGGGCTGGAATTTGGCTTCCTTTTGGGCAGGAGCTTCTTGTGGTTTGAGGCCTGGCTTGCTCCACTCCCTGCTCTTGAGATTCTCCCGCATGTGGGCTGCATTTTGGCTGCCTTTTGGGCTGGAGCTTCTCATGGTTTGAGGCCTGGCTTGCTCCACCCCCTGCTCTTGAGATTCTCCCGGATGTGGTCTGCATTTTTGCTGCCTTTTGGGCTGGAGCTTCTTGTGGTTTGAAGCCTGGCTTGCTCCACCCCCTGCTCTTGATATTCTCCCGGATGTGGGCTGGATTTTGGCTGCCTTTTGGGCTGGAGCTTCTCGTGGTTTGAGGCCTGGCTTGCTCCACCCCCTGCTCTTGAGATTCTCCCGGATGTGGGCTGGATTTTGGCTGCCTTTTGGGCTGGAGCTTCTCGTGGTTTGAGGCCTGCCTTGCTCCACCCCCTGCTCCTGATATTCTCCCTGAGGTGGTCTGCATTTTTCCTGCCGTTTGGGCTGGAGCTTCTTGTGGTTTGAGGCCTGGCTTGCTCCACCCCCTGCTCTTGATATTCTCCCGGATGTGGTCTGTATTTTGGCTGCATTTTGGGCTGGAGCTTCTCGTGGTTTGAGGCCTGGCTTGCTCCACCCCCTGCTCTTGAGATTCTCCCGGATGTGGTCTGTATTTTGGCTGCATTTTGGGCTGGAGCTTCTCGTGGTTTGAGGCCTGGCTTGCTCCATCCCCTGCTCTTGAGATTCTCCCGGATGTGGGCTGCATTTTGGCTGCCTTTTGGGCTGGAGCTTCTCCTGGTTTGAGGCCTGGCTTGCTCCAGCCCCTGCTCTTGAGATTCTCCCGGATATAGGGCTGGATTTTGGCTGCCTTTTGGGCTGGAGCTTCTCGTGGTTTGAGGCCTGGCTTGCTCCACCCCCTGCTCTTGAGATTCTCCCGGATGTGGGCTGCATTTTGGCTGCCTTTTGGGCTGGAGCTTCTTGTGGTTTGAAGCCTGGCTTGCTCCACCACCTGCTCTTGAGATTCTCCCGGATGTGGGCTGCATTTTGGCTGCCTTTTGGGCTGGAGCTTCTCATGGTTTGAGGCCTGGCTTGCTCCAACCCCTGCTCTTGATATTCTCCCGGATGTGGGCTGCATTTTTGCTGCATTTTGGGCTTTAGATTCTTGTGGTTTGAAGCCTGGCTTGCTCCACCCCCTGCTCTTGAGATTCTCCCGGATGTGGTCTGTATTTTGGCTGCATTTTGGGCTGGAGCTTCTCGTGGTTTGAGGCCTGGCTTGCTCCACCCCCTGCTCTTGAGATTCTCCCGGAGGTGGTCTGTATTTTGGCTGCATTTTGGGCTGGAGCTTCTCGTGGTTTGAGGCCTGGCTTTCTCCACCCCCTGCTCTTGAGATTCTCCCGGATGTGGGCTGCATTTTGGCTGCATTTTGGGCAGGAGCTTTTCGTGGTTTGAGGACTGGCTTGCTCCAGCCCCTACTCTTGATATTCTCCCAGATATAGGGCTGGATTTTGGCTGCATTTTGGGCTGGAGCTTCTCGTGGTTTGAGGCCTGGCTTGCTCCACGCCCTGCTCTTGATATTCTCCCGGAGGTGGTCTGCATTTTTCCTGCCTTTTGGGCTGGAGCTTCTTGTGGTTTGAGGCCTGGCTTGCTCCACCCCCTGCTCTTGAGATTCTCCCGGATGTGGGCTGCATATTTGCTGCATTTTGGGCTGGAGCTTCTCGTGGTTTGAGGCCTGGCTTGCTCCACCCCCTGCTCTTGATATTGTCCCTGACGTGGGCTGGAATTTGGCTTCTTTTTGGGCTGGAGCTCCTCGTGGTTTGAGGCCTGGCTTGCTCCACCCCCTGCTCTTGATATTGTCCCTGACGTGGGCTGGAATTTGGCTTCTTTTTGGGCTGGAGCTCCTCGTGGTTTGAGGCCTGGCTTACTCCACCCCCTGCTCTTGATATTCTCCGGGAGTTGGGCTGGAGTTTGGCTGCCTTTTGGGCTTTAGCTTTTCGTGGTTTCAGGCCTGGCTTGCTCCACCCCCTGCTCTTGATATTCTCCCGGATGTGGGCTGAATTTTTGCTGCTTTTTGGGCTGGAGCTTCTCGTGGTTTGAGGCCTGGCTTGCTCCACCCCCTGCTCTTGAGATTCTCCGGGAGTTGGGCTGGAGTTTGGCTGCCTTTTGGGCTTTAGCTTTTCGTGGTTTCAGGCCTGGCTTGCTCCACCCCCTGCTCTTGATATTCTCCCGGAGGTGGGCTGGATTTTGGCTGCATTTTGGGCTGGAGCTTCTCGTGGTTTGAGGCCTGGCTTGCTCCACCCCCTGCTCTTGAGATTCTCCCGGATGTGGTCTGTATTTTGGCTGCATTTTGGGCTGGAGCTTCTCGTGGTTTGAGGCCTGGCTTTCTCCACCCCCTGCCCTTGAGATTCTCCCGGATGTGGGCTGTATTTTGGCTGCATTTTGGGCTGGAGCTTCTCGTGGTTTGAGGCCTGGCTTGCTCCACCCCCTGCTCTTGAGATTCTCCCGGATGTGGGCTGCATTTTGGCTGCATTTTGGGCTGGAGCTTCTCATGGTTTGAGGCCTGGCTTGCTCCAGCCCCTACTCTTGATATTCTCCCAGATACAGGGCTGGATTTTGGCTGCATTTTGGGCTGGAGCTTCTCGTGGTTTGAGGCCTGGCTTGCTCCACGCCCTGCTCTTGATATTCTCCCGGAGGTGGTCTGCATTTTTCCTGCCTTTTGGGCTGGAGGTTCTTGTGGTTTGAGGCCTGGCTTGCTCCACCCCCTGCTCTTGAGATTCTCCCGGAGGTGGTCTGCATTTTTCCTGCCTTTTGGGCTGGAGCTTCTCGTGGTTTGAGGCCTGGCTTGCTCCACGCCCTGCTCTTGATATTCTCCCGGAGGTGGTCTGCATTTTTCCTGCCTTTTGGGCTGGAGCTTCTCGTGGTTTGAGGCCTGGCTTGCTCCACCTCCTGCTCTTGATATTGTCCCTGACGTGGGCTGGAATTTGGCTTCTTTTTGGGCTGGAGCTCCTCGTGGTTTGAGGCCTGGCTTGCTCCACTCCCTGCTCTTGAGATTCTCCCGCATGTGGGCTGCATTTTGGCTGCCTTTTGGGCTGGAGCTTCTCATGGTTTGAGGCCTGGCTTGCTCCACCCCCTGCTCTTGAGATTCTCCCGGATGTGGGCTGCATTTTTGCTGCCTTTTGGGCTGGAGCTTCTTGTGGTTTGAAGCCTGGCTTGCTCCACCCCCTGCTCTTGATATTCTCCCGGATGTGGGCTGGAATTTGGCTGCCTTTTGGGCTGGAGCTTCTCGTGGTTTGAGGCCTGGCTTTCTCCACCCCCTGCTCTTGAGATTCTCCCGGATGTCGGCTGGATTTTGGCTGCCTTTTGGGCTGGAGCTTCTCGTGGTTTGAGGCCTGCCTTGCTCCACCCCCTGCTCCTGATATTCTCCCGGAGGTGGTCTGCATTTTTCCTGCCTTTTGGGCTGGAGCTTCTTGTGGTTTGAGGCCTGGCTTGCTCCACCCCCTGCTCTTGAGATTCTCCCGGATGTGGGCTGCATTTTTGCTGCATTTTGGGCTGGAGTTTCTCGTGGTTTGAGGCCTGGCTTGCTCCACCCCCTGCTCTTGAGATTCTCCGGGAGTTGGGCTGGAGTTTGGCTGCCTTTTGGGCTTTAGCTTTTCGTGGTTTCAGGCCTGGCTTGCTCCACCCCCTGCTCTTGATATTCTCCCGGAGGTGGGCTGGATTTTGGCTGCATTTTGGGCTGGAGCTTCTCGTGGTTTGAGGCCTGGCTTGCTCCACCCCCTGCTCTTGAGATTCTCCCGGATGTGGTCTGTATTTTGGCTGCATTTTGGGCTGGAGCTTCTCGTGGTTTGAGGCCTGGCTTTCTCCACCCCCTGCCCTTGAGATTCTCCCGGATGTGGGCTGTATTTTGGCTGCATTTTGGGCTGGAGCTTCTCGTGGTTTGAGGCCTGGCTTGCTCCACCCCCTGCTCTTGAGATTCTCCCGGATGTGGGCTGCATTTTGGCTGCATTTTGGGCTGGAGCTTCTCATGGTTTGAGGCCTGGCTTGCTCCAGCCCCTACTCTTGATATTCTCCCAGATACAGGGCTGGATTTTGGCTGCATTTTGGGCTGGAGCTTCTCGTGGTTTGAGGCCTGGCTTGCTCCACGCCCTGCTCTTGATATTCTCCCGGAGGTGGTCTGCATTTTTCCTGCCTTTTGGGCTGGAGGTTCTTGTGGTTTGAGGCCTGGCTTGCTCCACCCCCTGCTCTTGAGATTCTCCCGGATGTGGGCTGCATATTTGCTGCATTTTGGGCTGGAGCTTCTCGTGGTTTGAGGCCTGGCTTGCTCCACCTCCTGCTCTTGATATTGTCCCTGACGTGGGCTGGAATTTGGCTTCTTTTTGGGCTGGAGCTCCTCGTGGTTTGAGGCCTGGCTTGCTCCACTCCCTGCTCTTGAGATTCTCCCGCATGTGGGCTGCATTTTGGCTGCCTTTTGGGCTGGAGCTTCTCATGGTTTGAGGCCTGGCTTGCTCCACCCCCTGCTCTTGAGATTCTCCCGGATGTGGGCTGCATTTTTGCTGCCTTTTGGGCTGGAGCTTCTTGTGGTTTGAAGCCTGGCTTGCTCCACCCCCTGCTCTTGATATTCTCCCGGATGTGGGCTGGAATTTGGCTGCCTTTTGGGCTGGAGCTTCTCGTGGTTTGAGGCCTGGCTTTCTCCACCCCCTGCTCTTGAGATTCTCCCAGATGTCGGCTGGATTTTGGCTGCCTTTTGGGCTGGAGCTTCTCGTGGTTTGAGGCCTGGCTTGCTCCACCCCCTGCTCTTGAGATTCTCCCGGATGTGGGCTGCATTTTTGCTGCATTTTGGGCTGGAGCTTCTCGTGGTTTGAGGCCTGGCTTGCTCCACCCCCTGCTCTTGAGATTCTCCGGGAGTTGGGCTGGAGTTTGGCTGCATTTTGGGCTTTAGCTTTTCGTGGTTTGAGGCCTGGCTTGCTCCACCCCCTGCTCTTGAGATTCTCCCGGAGGCGGGCTGCATTTTGGCTGCCTTTTGGGCTGGAGCTTCTCGTGGTTTGAGGCCTGGCTTGCTCCACCCCCTGCTCTTGAGATTCTCCCGGATGTGGTCTGTATTTTGGCTGCATTTTGGGCTGGAGCTTCTCGTGGTTTGAGGCCTGGCTTGCTCCATCCCCTGCTCTTGAGATTCTCCCGGATGTGGGCTGCATTTTGGCTGCCTTTTGGGCTGGAGCTTCTCGTGGTTTGAGGCCTGGCTTGCTCCAGCCCCTGCTCTTGAGATTCTCCCGGATATAGGGCTGGATTTTGGCTGCCTTTTGGGCTGGAGCTTCTCGTGGTTTGAGGCCTGGCTTGCTCCACCCCCTGCTCTTGAGATTCTCCCGGATGTGGGCTGCATTTTGGCTGCCTTTTGGGCTGGAGCTTCTTGTGGTTTGAAGCCTGGCTTGCTCCACCACCTGCTCTTGAGATTCTCCCGGATGTGGGCTGCATTTTGGCTGCCTTTTGGGCTGGAGCTTCTCATGGTTGGAGGCCTGGCTTGCTCCACCCCCTGCTCTTGATATTCTCCCGGATGTGGGCTGCATTTTTGCTGCTTTTTGGGCTTTAGCTTCTTGTGGTTTGAAGCCTGGCTTGCTCCACCCCCTGCTCTTGAGATTCTCCCGGAGGTGGTCTGCATTTTTCCTGCCGTTTGGGCTGGAGCTTCTCGTGGTTTGAGGCCTGGCTTGCTCCACCCCCTGCTCTTGATATTCTCCCAGATGTGGTCTGCATTTTTGCTGCCTTTTGGGCTGGAGTTTCTTGTGGTTTGAAGCCTGGCGTGCTCCACCCCCTGCTCTTGAGATTCTCCCGGATTTGGGCTGGAATTTGGCTTCATTTTGGGCAGGAGCTTCTCGTGGTTTGAGGCCTGGGTTGCTCCATCCCCTGCTCTTGATACTCTTCCGGATGTGGGCTGTATTTTGGCTCCCTTTTGGGCTGGAGCTTCTCGTGGTTTGAGGCCTGGCTTGCTCCACCCCCTGCTCTTGAGATTCTCCCGGATGTGGCCTGCATTTTGGCTGCCTTTTGGGCTGGAGCTTTTCGTGGTTTGAGGCCTGGCTTACTCCACCCCCTGCTCTTGATATTCTCCGGGAGTTGGGCTGGAGTTTGGCTGCCTCTTGGGCTTTAGCTTTTCGTGGTTTCAGGCCTGGCTTGCTCCACCCCCTGCTCTTGAGATTCTCCCGGATGTGGTCTGTATTTTGGCTGCATTTTGGGCTGGAGCTTCTCGTGGTTTGAAGCCTGGCTTGCTCCACCCCCTGCTTTTGAGATTCTCCCGGATGTGGGCTGGATTTTGGCTGCATTTTGGGCTGGAGCTTTCGCGGTTTGAGGCCTGGCTTGCTCCACCCCCTGCTCTTGAGATTCTCCCGGAGGTGGTCTGCATTTTTCCTGCCGTTTGGGCTGGAGCTTCTTGTGGTTTGAAGCCTGGCTTGCTCTACCACCTGCTCTTGAGATTCTCCCGGATGTGGACTGCATTTTGGCTGCCTTTTGGGCTGGAACTTCTCGTGGTTTGAGGCCTGGTTTGCTCCACCCCCTGCTCTTGAGATTCTCCCGGAGGTGGTCTGCATTTTTCCTGCCGTTTGGGCTGGAGCTTCTTGTGGTTTGAAGCCTGGCTTGCTCCACCACCTGCTCTTGAGATTCTCCCGGATGTGGGCTGTATTTTGGCTGCCTTTTGGGCTGGAACTTCTCGTGGTTTGAGGCCTGGCTTGCTCCACCCCCTGCTCTTGAGATTCTCCCGGAGGTGGCCTGCATTTTTGCTGCTTTTTGGGCTGGAGCTTCTCGTGGTTTGGGGCCTGGCTTGCCCCACCCCCTGCTCTTGAGATTCTCCCAGATGTGGGCTGGATTTTGGCTGCCTTTTGGGCTGGAGCTTCTCGTGGTTTGGGGCCTGGCTTGCTCCACCCCCTGCTCTTGAGATTCTCCCGGAGGTGGTCTGCATTTTTCCTGCCGTTTGGGCTGGAGCTTCTTGTGGTTTGAAGCCTGGCTTGCTCCACCACCTGCTCTTGAGATTCTCCCGGATGTGGGCTGTATTTTGGCTGACTTTTTTGCTGGAGCTTCTCGTGGTTTGAGGCCTGGCTTGCTCCACCCCCTGCTCTTGAGATTCTCCCGGAGGTGGTCTGCATTTTTCCTGCCGTTTGGGCTGGAGCTTCTTGTGGTTTGAAGCCTGGCTTGCTCCACCACCTGCTCTTGAGATTCTCCCGGATGTGGGCTGGATTTTGGCTGCCTTTTGGGCTGGAACTTCTCGTGGTTTGAGGCCTGGCTTGCTCCACCCCCTGCTCTTGAGATTCTCCCGGAGGTGGCCTGCATTTTTGCTGCATTTTGGGCTGGAGCTTCTCGTGGTTTGGGGCCTGGCTTGCTCCACCCCCTGCTCTTGAGATTCTCCCAGATGTGGGCTGGATTTTGGCTGCCTTTTGGGCTGGAGCTTCTCGTGGTTTGGGGCCTGGTTTGCTCCACCCCCTGCTCTTGAGATTCTCCCAGATGTGGGCTGGATTTTGGCTGCCTTTTGGGCTGGAGCTTCTCGTGGTTTGGGGCCTGGCTTGCTCCATCCCCTGCTCTTGAGATTCTCCCGGATGTGGGCTGGATTTTGGCTTCCTTTTGGGCTGGAGCTTCTCGTGGTTTGAGGCCTGGCTTGCTCCGCCCCCTGCTCTTGATATTGTCCTGGATGTGGCCTGGATTTTGGCTGCCTTTTGGGCTGGAGCTTCTCATGGTTTGAGGCCTGCCTTGCTCCAGCCCCTATTCTTGATATTCTCGCAGATATTAGGGCTGGAATTTGGCTGCCTTTTGGGCAGGAGCTTCTCGTGGTTTGAGGCCTGGCTTGCTCCACCCTCTGCTCTTGAGATTCTCCCGGAGGTGGGCTGCATTTTGGCTGCCTTTTGGGCTGGAGCTTCTCGTGGTTTGAAGCCTGGCTTGCTCCAACCCCTGCTCTTGATATTCTCCCGGAGGTGGGCTGGATTTTGGCTGCCTTTTGGGCTGGAGCTTCTCGTGGTTTGAGGCCTGGCTTGCACCACCCCGTACTCTTGAGATTCTCCCGGATATGGGCTGCATTTTGGCTGCCTTTTGGGCTGGAGCTTCTCGTGGTTTGAGGCCTGGCTTGCTCCACCCCCTGCTCTTGAGATTCTCCGGGAGTTGGGCTGGAGTTTGGCTGCCTTTTTGGCTGGAGCTTCTCGTGGTTTGAGGCCTGGCTTGCTCCACCCCCTGCTCTTGAGATTCTCCGGGAGTTGGGCTGGAGTTTGGCTGCCTTTTGGGCTTTAGCTTTTCGTGGTTGGAGGCCTGGCTTGCTCCACCCCCTCCTCTTGATATTCTCCCAGATACAGGGCTGGATTTTGGCTGCATTTTGGGCTGGAGCTTCTCGTGGTTTGAGGCCTGGCTTGCTCCACGCCCTGCTCTTGATATTCTCCCGGAGGTGGTCTGCATTTTTCCTGCCTTTTGGGCTGGAGGTTCTTGTGGTTTGAGGCCTGGCTTGCTCCACCCCCTGCTCTTGAGATTCTCCCGGAGGTGGTCTGCATTTTTCCTGCCTTTTGGGCTGGAGCTTCTCGTGGTTTGAGGCCTGGCTTGCTCCACGCCCTGCTCTTGATATTCTCCCGGAGGTGGTCTGCATTTTTCCTGCCTTTTGGGCTGGAGCTTCTCGTGGTTTGAGGCCTGGCTTGCTCCACCTCCTGCTCTTGATATTGTCCCTGACGTGGGCTGGAATTTGGCTTCTTTTTGGGCTGGAGCTCCTCGTGGTTTGAGGCCTGGCTTGCTCCACTCCCTGCTCTTGAGATTCTCCCGCATGTGGGCTGCATTTTGGCTGCCTTTTGGGCTGGAGCTTCTCATGGTTTGAGGCCTGGCTTGCTCCACCCCCTGCTCTTGAGATTCTCCCGGATGTGGGCTGCATTTTTGCTGCCTTTTGGGCTGGAGCTTCTTGTGGTTTGAAGCCTGGCTTGCTCCACCCCCTGCTCTTGATATTCTCCCGGATGTGGGCTGGAATTTGGCTGCCTTTTGGGCTGGAGCTTCTCGTGGTTTGAGGCCTGGCTTTCTCCACCCCCTGCTCTTGAGATTCTCCCGGATGTCGGCTGGATTTTGGCTGCCTTTTGGGCTGGAGCTTCTCGTGGTTTGAGGCCTGCCTTGCTCCACCCCCTGCTCCTGATATTCTCCCGGAGGTGGTCTGCATTTTTCCTGCCTTTTGGGCTGGAGCTTCTTGTGGTTTGAGGCCTGGCTTGCTCCACCCCCTGCTCTTGAGATTCTCCCGGATGTGGGCTGCATTTTTGCTGCATTTTGGGCTGGAGTTTCTCGTGGTTTGAGGCCTGGCTTGCTCCACCCCCTGCTCTTGAGATTCTCCGGGAGTTGGGCTGGAGTTTGGCTGCCTTTTGGGCTTTAGCTTTTCGTGGTTTCAGGCCTGGCTTGCTCCACCCCCTGCTCTTGATATTCTCCCGGAGGTGGGCTGGATTTTGGCTGCATTTTGGGCTGGAGCTTCTCGTGGTTTGAGGCCTGGCTTGCTCCACCCCCTGCTCTTGAGATTCTCCCGGATGTGGTCTGTATTTTGGCTGCATTTTGGGCTGGAGCTTCTCGTGGTTTGAGGCCTGGCTTTCTCCACCCCCTGCCCTTGAGATTCTCCCGGATGTGGGCTGTATTTTGGCTGCATTTTGGGCTGGAGCTTCTCGTGGTTTGAGGCCTGGCTTGCTCCACCCCCTGCTCTTGAGATTCTCCCGGATGTGGGCTGCATTTTGGCTGCATTTTGGGCTGGAGCTTCTCATGGTTTGAGGCCTGGCTTGCTCCAGCCCCTACTCTTGATATTCTCCCAGATACAGGGCTGGATTTTGGCTGCATTTTGGGCTGGAGCTTCTCGTGGTTTGAGGCCTGGCTTGCTCCACGCCCTGCTCTTGATATTCTCCCGGAGGTGGTCTGCATTTTTCCTGCCTTTTGGGCTGGAGGTTCTTGTGGTTTGAGGCCTGGCTTGCTCCACCCCCTGCTCTTGAGATTCTCCCGGATGTGGGCTGCATATTTGCTGCATTTTGGGCTGGAGCTTCTCGTGGTTTGAGGCCTGGCTTGCTCCACCTCCTGCTCTTGATATTGTCCCTGACGTGGGCTGGAATTTGGCTTCTTTTTGGGCTGGAGCTCCTCGTGGTTTGAGGCCTGGCTTGCTCCACTCCCTGCTCTTGAGATTCTCCCGCATGTGGGCTGCATTTTGGCTGCCTTTTGGGCTGGAGCTTCTCATGGTTTGAGGCCTGGCTTGCTCCACCCCCTGCTCTTGAGATTCTCCCGGATGTGGGCTGCATTTTTGCTGCCTTTTGGGCTGGAGCTTCTTGTGGTTTGAAGCCTGGCTTGCTCCACCCCCTGCTCTTGATATTCTCCCGGATGTGGGCTGGAATTTGGCTGCCTTTTGGGCTGGAGCTTCTCGTGGTTTGAGGCCTGGCTTTCTCCACCCCCTGCTCTTGAGATTCTCCCAGATGTCGGCTGGATTTTGGCTGCCTTTTGGGCTGGAGCTTCTCGTGGTTTGAGGCCTGGCTTGCTCCACCCCCTGCTCTTGAGATTCTCCCGGATGTGGGCTGCATTTTTGCTGCATTTTGGGCTGGAGCTTCTCGTGGTTTGAGGCCTGGCTTGCTCCACCCCCTGCTCTTGAGATTCTCCGGGAGTTGGGCTGGAGTTTGGCTGCATTTTGGGCTTTAGCTTTTCGTGGTTTGAGGCCTGGCTTGCTCCACCCCCTGCTCTTGAGATTCTCCCGGAGGCGGGCTGCATTTTGGCTGCCTTTTGGGCTGGAGCTTCTCGTGGTTTGAGGCCTGGCTTGCTCCACCCCCTGCTCTTGAGATTCTCCCGGATGTGGTCTGTATTTTGGCTGCATTTTGGGCTGGAGCTTCTCGTGGTTTGAGGCCTGGCTTGCTCCATCCCCTGCTCTTGAGATTCTCCCGGATGTGGGCTGCATTTTGGCTGCCTTTTGGGCTGGAGCTTCTCGTGGTTTGAGGCCTGGCTTGCTCCAGCCCCTGCTCTTGAGATTCTCCCGGATATAGGGCTGGATTTTGGCTGCCTTTTGGGCTGGAGCTTCTCGTGGTTTGAGGCCTGGCTTGCTCCACCCCCTGCTCTTGAGATTCTCCCGGATGTGGGCTGCATTTTGGCTGCCTTTTGGGCTGGAGCTTCTTGTGGTTTGAAGCCTGGCTTGCTCCACCACCTGCTCTTGAGATTCTCCCGGATGTGGGCTGCATTTTGGCTGCCTTTTGGGCTGGAGCTTCTCATGGTTGGAGGCCTGGCTTGCTCCACCCCCTGCTCTTGATATTCTCCCGGATGTGGGCTGCATTTTTGCTGCTTTTTGGGCTTTAGCTTCTTGTGGTTTGAAGCCTGGCTTGCTCCACCCCCTGCTCTTGAGATTCTCCCGGAGGTGGTCTGCATTTTTCCTGCCGTTTGGGCTGGAGCTTCTCGTGGTTTGAAGCCTGGCTTGCTCCACCCCCTGCTCTTGATATTCTCCCAGATGTGGTCTGCATTTTTGCTGCCTTTTGGGCTGGAGTTTCTTGTGGTTTGAAGCCTGGCGTGCTCCACCCCCTGCTCTTGAGATTCTCCCGGATTTGGGCTGGAATTTGGCTTCATTTTGGGCAGGAGCTTCTCGTGGTTTGAGGCCTGGGTTGCTCCATCCCCTGCTCTTGATACTCTTCCGGATGTGGGCTGTATTTTGGCTCCCTTTTGGGCTGGAGCTTCTCGTGGTTTGAGGCCTGGCTTGCTCCACCCCCTGCTCTTGAGATTCTCCCGGATGTGGCCTGCATTTTGGCTGCCTTTTGGGCTGGAGCTTTTCGTGGTTTGAGGCCTGGCTTACTCCACCCCCTGCTCTTGATATTCTCCGGGAGTTGGGCTGGAGTTTGGCTGCCTCTTGGGCTTTAGCTTTTCGTGGTTTCAGGCCTGGCTTGCTCCACCCCCTGCTCTTGAGATTCTCCCGGATGTGGTCTGTATTTTGGCTGCATTTTGGGCTGGAGCTTCTCGTGGTTTGAAGCCTGGCTTGCTCCACCCCCTGCTTTTGAGATTCTCCCGGATGTGGGCTGGATTTTGGCTGCATTTTGGGCTGGAGCTTTCGCGGTTTGAGGCCTGGCTTGCTCCACCCCCTGCTCTTGAGATTCTCCCGGAGGTGGTCTGCATTTTTCCTGCCGTTTGGGCTGGAGCTTCTTGTGGTTTGAAGCCTGGCTTGCTCTACCACCTGCTCTTGAGATTCTCCCGGATGTGGACTGCATTTTTCCTGCCGTTTGGGCTGGAACTTCTCGTGGTTTGAGGCCTGGTTTGCTCCACCCCCTGCTCTTGAGATTCTCCCGGAGGTGGTCTGCATTTTTCCTGCCGTTTGGGCTGGAGCTTCTTGTGGTTTGAAGCCTGGCTTGCTCCACCACCTGCTCTTGAGATTCTCCCGGATGTGGGCTGTATTTTGGCTGCCTTTTGGGCTGGAACTTCTCGTGGTTTGAGGCCTGGCTTGCTCCACCCCCTGCTCTTGAGATTCTCCCGGAGGTGGCCTGCATTTTTGCTGCTTTTTGGGCTGGAGCTTCTCGTGGTTTGGGGCCTGGCTTGCCCCACCCCCTGCTCTTGAGATTCTCCCAGATGTGGGCTGGATTTTGGCTGCCTTTTGGGCTGGAGCTTCTCGTGGTTTGGGGCCTGGCTTGCTCCACCCCCTGCTCTTGAGATTCTCCCGGAGGTGGTCTGCATTTTTCCTGCCGTTTGGGCTGGAGCTTCTTGTGGTTTGAAGCCTGGCTTGCTCCACCACCTGCTCTTGAGATTCTCCCGGATGTGGGCTGTATTTTGGCTGACTTTTTTGCTGGAGCTTCTCGTGGTTTGAGGCCTGGCTTGCTCCACCCCCTGCTCTTGAGATTCTCCCGGAGGTGGTCTGCATTTTTCCTGCCGTTTGGGCTGGAGCTTCTTGTGGTTTGAAGCCTGGCTTGCTCCACCACCTGCTCTTGAGATTCTCCCGGATGTGGGCTGGATTTTGGCTGCCTTTTGGGCTGGAACTTCTCGTGGTTTGAGGCCTGGCTTGCTCCACCCCCTGCTCTTGAGATTCTCCCGGAGGTGGCCTGCATTTTTGCTGCATTTTGGGCTGGAGCTTCTCGTGGTTTGGGGCCTGGCTTGCTCCACCCCCTGCTCTTGAGATTCTCCCAGATGTGGGCTGGATTTTGGCTGCCTTTTGGGCTGGAGCTTCTCGTGGTTTGGGGCCTGGTTTGCTCCACCCCCTGCTCTTGAGATTCTCCCAGATGTGGGCTGGATTTTGGCTGCCTTTTGGGCTGGAGCTTCTCGTGGTTTGGGGCCTGGCTTGCTCCATCCCCTGCTCTTGAGATTCTCCCGGATGTGGGCTGGAATTTGGCTTCCTTTTGGGCTGGAGCTTCTCGTGGTTTGAGGCCTGGCTTGCTCCGCCCCCTGCTCTTGATATTGTCCTGGATGTGGCCTGGATTTTGGCTGCCTTTTGGGCTGGAGCTTCTCATGGTTTGAGGCCTGCCTTGCTCCAGCCCCTATTCTTGATATTCTCGCAGATATTAGGGCTGGAATTTGGCTGCCTTTTGGGCAGGAGCTTCTCGTGGTTTGAGGCCTGGCTTGCTCCACCCTCTGCTCTTGAGATTCTCCCGGAGGTGGGCTGCATTTTGGCTGCCTTTTGGGCTGGAGCTTCTCGTGGTTTGAAGCCTGGCTTGCTCCAACCCCTGCTCTTGATATTCTCCCGGAGGTGGGCTGGATTTTGGCTGCCTTTTGGGCTGGAGCTTCTCGTGGTTTGAGGCCTGGCTTGCACCACCCCGTACTCTTGAGATTCTCCCGGATATGGGCTGCATTTTGGCTGCCTTTTGGGCTGGAGCTTCTCGTGGTTTGAGGCCTGGCTTGCTCCACCCCCTGCTCTTGAGATTCTCCGGGAGTTGGGCTGGAGTTTGGCTGCCTTTTTGGCTGGAGCTTCTCGTGGTTTGAGGCCTGGCTTGCTCCACCCCCTGCTCTTGAGATTCTCCGGGAGTTGGGCTGGAGTTTGGCTGCCTTTTGGGCTTTAGCTTTTCGTGGTTGGAGGCCTGGCTTGCTCCACCCCCTCCTCTTGATATTCTCCCGGATGTGGGCTGCATTTTGGCTGCCTTTTGGGCTGGAGCTTCTCGTGGTTTGAGGCCTGGCTTGCTCCACCCCCTGCTCTTCATATTCTCCGGGAGTTGGGCTGGAGTTTGGCTGCCTTTTGGTTTTTAGCTTTTCGTGGTTTGAGGCCTGGCTTGCTCCACCCCCTGCTCTTGATATTGTCCCTGAGGTGGGCTGGAAATTGGCTTCCTTTTGGGCTGGAGCTTCTCGTGTTTTGAGGCCTGGCTTGCTCCACCCCCTGCTCTTGATATTCTCCCTGAGGTGGGCTGCATTTTTGCTGCATTTTGGGCTGGAGCTTCTTGTAGTTTGAGGCCTGGCTTGCTCCACCCCCTGCTCTTGAGATTCTCCCTGATGTGGGCTGCATTTTGGCTGACTCTTGGGCTGGAGCTTCTCGTGGTTTGAGGCCTGGCTTGCTCCACCCCCTGCTCTTGAGATTCTCCCGGATTTGGGCTGCATTTTGGCTGCCTTTTGGGCTGGAGCTTCTCGTGGTTTGAGGCCTGGCTTGCTCCACCCCCTGCTCTTGATATTGTCCCTGGTGTGGGCTGGAATTTGGCTTCCTTTTGGGCTGGAGCTCCTTGTGGTTTGAGGCCTGGCTTGCTCCACCCCCTTTCTCTTGAGATTCTGCCGGATGTGGGCTGGAATTTGGCTTCTTTTTGGGCAGGAGCTTCTCGTGGTTTGAGGCCTGGCTTGCTCCACCCCTTGCTCTTGATATTCTCCCTGATATGGGCTGCATTTTGGCTGCCTTTTGGGCTGAAGCTTCTCGTGGTTTGAGGCCTGTCTTGCTCCACCCCCTGCTCTTCATTTTCTCCCGCATGTGGGCTGGATTTTGGCTGCCTTTTGGGCTGGAACTTCTCGTGGTTTGAGGCCTGGCTTGCTCCACGCCCTGCTCTTGAGATTCTCCCGGGTGTGGGCTGCATTTTGGCTGCCTTTTGGGCTGGAGCTTCTCGTGGTTTGAGGCCTGGCTTGCTCCACCCACTACTCTTGAGATTCTCCCGGATGTGGGCTGGATTTTGGCTTTCTTTTGGGCTGGAGCTTCTCGTGGTTTGAGGCCTGGCTTGCTCCACCCCCTGCTCTTGAGATTCTCCCGGATGTGGTCTGCATTTTTGCTGCTTTTTGGGCTGGAGCTTCTTGTGGTTTGAAGCCTGGCTTGCTCCACCCCCTGCTCTTGAGATTCTCCCGGAGGTGGGCTGCATTTTGGCTGCCTTTTGGGCTGGAGCTTCTCGTGGTTTGAGGCCTGGCTTGCTCCACCCCCTGCTCTTGAGATTCTCCCGGATTTGGGCTGGAATTTGGCTTCGTTTTGGGCAGGAGCTTCTCGTGGTTTGAGGCCTGGCTTGCTCCACCCCCTGCTCTTGATATTCTCCCGGATGTGGGCTGCATTTTGGCTGCCTTTTGGGCTGGAGCTTCTCATGGTTGGAGGCCTGGCTTGCTCCATCCCCTGCTCTTGAGATTCTCCCGGATGTGGCCTGCATTTTTGCTGCCTTTTGGCCTGGAGCTTCTCGTGGTTTGAGGCCTGGCTTGCTCCACCCCCTGCTCTTGAGATTCTCCCGGATGTGGGCTGGAATTTGGCTACCTTTTGGGCTGGAGCTTCTCGTGGTTTGAGACCTGGCTTCCTCCACCCCCTGCTCTTGAGATTCTCCCGGATGTGGGCTGCATTTTGGCTATATTTTCGGCTGGAGCTTCTCGTGGTTTGAGGACTGGCTTGCTCCACCCCCTGCTCTTGATATTCTCCGGGAGTTGGGCTGGAGTTTGGCTGCCTTTTGGGCTTTAGCTTTTCGTGGTTTGAGGCCTGGCTTGCTCCACCCCCTGCTCTTGATATTCTCCCGGATGTGGTCTGTATTTTGGCTGCATTTTGGGCTGGAGCTTCTCGTGGTTTGAGGCCTGGCTTGCTCCACCCCCTGCTCTTGAGATTCTCCCGGATGTGGGCTGTATTTTGGCTGCATTTTGGGCTGGAGCTTCTCGTGGTTTGAGGGCTGGCTTGCTCCACCTCCTGCTCTTGAGATTCTCCCGGATGTGGGCGGCATTTTGGCTGCATTTTGGGCTGGAGCTTCTCATGGTTTGAGGCCTGGCTTGCTCCAGCCCCTACTCTTGATATTCTCCCAGATATAGGGCTGGATTTTGGCTGCATTTTGGGCTGGAGCTTCTCGTGGTTTGAGGCCTGGCTTGCTCCACGCCCTGCTCTTGATATTCTCCCGGATGTGGGCTGCATATTTGCTGCATTTTAGGCTGGAGCTTCTCGTGGTTTGAGGCCTGGCTTGCTCCACCCCCTGCTCTTGATATTGTCCCGGACGTGGGCTGGAATTTGGCTTCTTTTTGGGCTGGAGCTCCTCGTGGTTTGAGGCCTGGCTTGCTCCACCCCCTGCTCTTGAGATTCTAGCGAAGGTGGGCTGGAATTTGGCTTCCTTTTGGGCAGGAGCTTCTTGTGGTTTGAGGCCTGGCTTGCTCCACTCCCTGCTCTTGAGATTCTCCCGCATGTGGGCTGCATTTTGGCTGCCTTTTGGGCTGGAGCTTCTCATGGTTTGAGGCCTGGCTTGCTCCACCCCCTGCTCTTGAGATTCTCCCGGATGTGGTCTGCATTTTTGCTGCCTTTTGGGCTGGAGCTTCTTGTGGTTTGAAGCCTGGCTTGCTCCACCCCCTGCTCTTGATATTCTCCCGGATGTGGGCTGGATTTTGGCTGCCTTTTGGGCTGGAGCTTCTCGTGGTTTGAGGCCTGGCTTGCTCCACCCCCTGCTCTTGAGATTCTCCCGGATGTGGGCTGGATTTTGGCTGCCTTTTGGGCTGGAGCTTCTCGTGGTTTGAGGCCTGCCTTGCTCCACCCCCTGCTCCTGATATTCTCCCTGAGGTGGTCTGTATTTTTCCTGCCGTTTGGGCTGGAGCTTCTTGTGGTTTGAGGCCTGGCTTGCTCCACCCCCTGCTCTTGATATTCTCCCGGATGTGGTCTGTATTTTGGCTGCATTTTGGGCTGGAGCTTCTCGTGGTTTGAGGCCTGGCTTGCTCCACCCCCTGCTCTTGAGATTCTCCCGGATGTGGTCTGTATTTTGGCTGCATTTTGGGCTGGAGCTTCTCGTGGTTTGAGGCCTGGCTTGCTCCATCCCCTGCTCTTGAGATTCTCCCGGATGTGGGCTGCATTTTGGCTGCCTTTTGGGCTGGAGCTTCTCCTGGTTTGAGGCCTGGCTTGCTCCAGCCCCTGCTCTTGAGATTCTCCCGGATATAGGGCTGGATTTTGGCTGCCTTTTGGGCTGGAGCTTCTCGTGGTTTGAGGCCTGGCTTGCTCCACCCCCTGCTCTTGAGATTCTCCCGGATGTGGGCTGCATTTTGGCTGCCTTTTGGGCTGGAGCTTCTTGTGGTTTGAAGCCTGGCTTGCTCCACCACCTGCTCTTGAGATTCTCCCGGATGTGGGCTGCATTTTGGCTGCCTTTTGGGCTGGAGCTTCTCATGGTTTGAGGCCTGGCTTGCTCCAACCCCTGCTCTTGATATTCTCCCGGATGTGGGCTGCATTTTTGCTGCATTTTGGGCTTTAGATTCTTGTGGTTTGAAGCCTGGCTTGCTCCACCCCCTGCTCTTGAGATTCTCCCGGATGTGGTCTGTATTTTGGCTGCATTTTGGGCTGGAGCTTCTCGTGGTTTGAGGCCTGGCTTGCTCCACCCCCTGCTCTTGAGATTCTCCCGGAGGTGGTCTGTATTTTGGCTGCATTTTGGGCTGGAGCTTCTCGTGGTTTGAGGCCTGGCTTTCTCCACCCCCTGCTCTTGAGATTCTCCCGGATGTGGGCTGCATTTTGGCTGCATTTTGGGCAGGAGCTTCTCGTGGTTTGAGGACTGGCTTGCTCCAGCCCCTACTCTTGATATTCTCCCAGATATAGGGCTGGATTTTGGCTGCATTTTGGGCTGGAGCTTCTCGTGGTTTGAGGCCTGGCTTGCTCCACGCCCTGCTCTTGATATTCTCCCGGAGGTGGTCTGCATTTTTCCTGCCTTTTGGGCTGGAGCTTCTTGTGGTTTGAGGCCTGGCTTGCTCCACCCCCTGCTCTTGAGATTCTCCCGGATGTGGGCTGCATATTTGCTGCATTTTGGGCTGGAGCTTCTCGTGGTTTGAGGCCTGGCTTGCTCCACCCCCTGCTCTTGATATTGTCCCTGACGTGGGCTGGAATTTGGCTTCTTTTTGGGCTGGAGCTTCTCGTGGTTTGAGGCCTGGCTTGCTCCACCCCCTGCTCTTGATATTGTCCCTGACGTGGGCTGGAGTTTGGCTGCCTTTTGGGCTTTAGCTTTTCGTGGTTTCAGGCCTGGCTTGCTCCACCCCCTGCTCTTGATATTCTCCCGGATGTGGGCTGCATTTTTGCTGCTTTTTGGGCTGGAGCTTCTCGTGGTTTGAGGCCTGGCTTGCTCCACCCCCTGCTCTTGAGATTCTCCGGGAGTTGGGCTGGAGTTTGGCTGCCTTTTGGGCTTTAGCTTTTCGTGGTTTCAGGCCTGGCTTGCTCCACCCCCTGCTCTTGATATTCTCCCGGAGGTGGGCTGGATTTTGGCTGCATTTTGGGCTGGAGCTTCTCGTGGTTTGAGGCCTGGCTTGCTCCACCCCCTGCTCTTGAGATTCTCCCGGATGTGGTCTGTATTTTGGCTGCATTTTGGGCTGGAGCTTCTCGTGGTTTGAGGCCTGGCTTTCTCCACCCCCTGCCCTTGAGATTCTCCCGGATGTGGGCTGTATTTTGGCTGCATTTTGGGCTGGAGCTTCTCGTGGTTTGAGGCCTGGCTTGCTCCACCCCCTGCTCTTGAGATTCTCCCGGATGTGGGCTGCATTTTGGCTGCATTTTGGGCTGGAGCTTCTCATGGTTTGAGGCCTGGCTTGCTCCAGCCCCTACTCTTGATATTCTCCCAGATACAGGGCTGGATTTTGGCTGCATTTTGGGCTGGAGCTTCTCGTGGTTTGAGGCCTGGCTTGCTCCACGCCCTGCTCTTGATATTCTCCCGGAGGTGGTCTGCATTTTTCCTGCCTTTTGGGCTGGAGGTTCTTGTGGTTTGAGGCCTGGCTTGCTCCACCCCCTGCTCTTGAGATTCTCCCGGAGGTGGTCTGCATTTTTCCTGCCTTTTGGGCTGGAGCTTCTCGTGGTTTGAGGCCTGGCTTGCTCCACGCCCTGCTCTTGATATTCTCCCGGAGGTGGTCTGCATTTTTCCTGCCTTTTGGGCTGGAGCTTCTCGTGGTTTGAGGCCTGGCTTGCTCCACCTCCTGCTCTTGATATTGTCCCTGACGTGGGCTGGAATTTGGCTTCTTTTTGGGCTGGAGCTCCTCGTGGTTTGAGGCCTGGCTTGCTCCACTCCCTGCTCTTGAGATTCTCCCGCATGTGGGCTGCATTTTGGCTGCCTTTTGGGCTGGAGCTTCTCATGGTTTGAGGCCTGGCTTGCTCCACCCCCTGCTCTTGAGATTCTCCCGGATGTGGGCTGCATTTTTGCTGCCTTTTGGGCTGGAGCTTCTTGTGGTTTGAAGCCTGGCTTGCTCCACCCCCTGCTCTTGATATTCTCCCGGATGTGGGCTGGAATTTGGCTGCCTTTTGGGCTGGAGCTTCTCGTGGTTTGAGGCCTGGCTTTCTCCACCCCCTGCTCTTGAGATTCTCCCGGATGTCGGCTGGATTTTGGCTGCCTTTTGGGCTGGAGCTTCTCGTGGTTTGAGGCCTGCCTTGCTCCACCCCCTGCTCCTGATATTCTCCCGGAGGTGGTCTGCATTTTTCCTGCCTTTTGGGCTGGAGCTTCTTGTGGTTTGAGGCCTGGCTTGCTCCACCCCCTGCTCTTGAGATTCTCCCGGATGTGGGCTGCATTTTTGCTGCATTTTGGGCTGGAGTTTCTCGTGGTTTGAGGCCTGGCTTGCTCCACCCCCTGCTCTTGAGATTCTCCGGGAGTTGGGCTGGAGTTTGGCTGCCTTTTGGGCTTTAGCTTTTCGTGGTTTCAGGCCTGGCTTGCTCCACCCCCTGCTCTTGATATTCTCCCGGAGGTGGGCTGGATTTTGGCTGCATTTTGGGCTGGAGCTTCTCGTGGTTTGAGGCCTGGCTTGCTCCACCCCCTGCTCTTGATATTCTCCCGGATGTGGTCTGTATTTTGGCTGCATTTTGGGCTGGAGCTTCTCGTGGTTTGAGGCCTGGCTTTCTCCACCCCCTGCCCTTGAGATTCTCCCGGATGTGGGCTGTATTTTGGCTGCATTTTGGGCTGGAGCTTCTCGTGGTTTGAGGCCTGGCTTGCTCCACCCCCTGCTCTTGAGATTCTCCCGGATGTGGGCTGCATTTTGGCTGCATTTTGGGCTGGAGCTTCTCATGGTTTGAGGCCTGGCTTGCTCCAGCCCCTACTCTTGATATTCTCCCAGATACAGGGCTGGATTTTGGCTGCATTTTGGGCTGGAGCTTCTCGTGGTTTGAGGCCTGGCTTGCTCCACGCCCTGCTCTTGATATTCTCCCGGAGGTGGTCTGCATTTTTCCTGCCTTTTGGGCTGGAGGTTCTTGTGGTTTGAGGCCTGGCTTGCTCCACCCCCTGCTCTTGAGATTCTCCCGGATGTGGGCTGCATATTTGCTGCATTTTGGGCTGGAGCTTCTCGTGGTTTGAGGCCTGGCTTGCTCCACCTCCTGCTCTTGATATTGTCCCTGACGTGGGCTGGAATTTGGCTTCTTTTTGGGCTGGAGCTCCTCGTGGTTTGAGGCCTGGCTTGCTCCACTCCCTGCTCTTGAGATTCTCCCGCATGTGGGCTGCATTTTGGCTGCCTTTTGGGCTGGAGCTTCTCATGGTTTGAGGCCTGGCTTGCTCCACCCCCTGCTCTTGAGATTCTCCCGGATGTGGGCTGCATTTTTGCTGCCTTTTGGGCTGGAGCTTCTTGTGGTTTGAAGCCTGGCTTGCTCCACCCCCTGCTCTTGATATTCTCCCGGATGTGGGCTGGAATTTGGCTGCCTTTTGGGCTGGAGCTTCTCGTGGTTTGAGGCCTGGCTTTCTCCACCCCCTGCTCTTGAGATTCTCCCAGATGTCGGCTGGATTTTGGCTGCCTTTTGGGCTGGAGCTTCTCGTGGTTTGAGGCCTGGCTTGCTCCACCCCCTGCTCTTGAGATTCTCCCGGATGTGGGCTGCATTTTTGCTGCATTTTGGGCTGGAGCTTCTCGTGGTTTGAGGCCTGGCTTGCTCCACCCCCTGCTCTTGAGATTCTCCGGGAGTTGGGCTGGAGTTTGGCTGCATTTTGGGCTTTAGCTTTTCGTGGTTTGAGGCCTGGCTTGCTCCACCCCCTGCTCTTGAGATTCTCCCGGAGGCGGGCTGCATTTTGGCTGCCTTTTGGGCTGGAGCTTCTCGTGGTTTGAGGCCTGGCTTGCTCCACCCCCTGCTCTTGAGATTCTCCCGGATGTGGTCTGTATTTTGGCTGCATTTTGGGCTGGAGCTTCTCGTGGTTTGAGGCCTGGCTTGCTCCATCCCCTGCTCTTGAGATTCTCCCGGATGTGGGCTGCATTTTGGCTGCCTTTTGGGCTGGAGCTTCTCGTGGTTTGAGGCCTGGCTTGCTCCAGCCCCTGCTCTTGAGATTCTCCCGGATATAGGGCTGGATTTTGGCTGCCTTTTGGGCTGGAGCTTCTCGTGGTTTGAGGCCTGGCTTGCTCCACCCCCTGCTCTTGAGATTCTCCCGGATGTGGGCTGCATTTTGGCTGCCTTTTGGGCTGGAGCTTCTTGTGGTTTGAAGCCTGGCTTGCTCCACCACCTGCTCTTGAGATTCTCCCGGATGTGGGCTGCATTTTGGCTGCCTTTTGGGCTGGAGCTTCTCATGGTTGGAGGCCTGGCTTGCTCCACCCCCTGCTCTTGATATTCTCCCGGATGTGGGCTGCATTTTTGCTGCTTTTTGGGCTTTAGCTTCTTGTGGTTTGAAGCCTGGCTTGCTCCACCCCCTGCTCTTGAGATTCTCCCGGAGGTGGTCTGCATTTTTCCTGCCGTTTGGGCTGGAGCTTCTCGTGGTTTGAAGCCTGGCTTGCTCCACCCCCTGCTCTTGATATTCTCCCAGATGTGGTCTGCATTTTTGCTGCCTTTTGGGCTGGAGTTTCTTGTGGTTTGAAGCCTGGCGTGCTCCACCCCCTGCTCTTGAGATTCTCCCGGATTTGGGCTGGAATTTGGCTTCATTTTGGGCAGGAGCTTCTCGTGGTTTGAGGCCTGGGTTGCTCCATCCCCTGCTCTTGATACTCTTCCGGATGTGGGCTGTATTTTGGCTCCCTTTTGGGCTGGAGCTTCTCGTGGTTTGAGGCCTGGCTTGCTCCACCCCCTGCTCTTGAGATTCTCCCGGATGTGGCCTGCATTTTGGCTGCCTTTTGGGCTGGAGCTTTTCGTGGTTTGAGGCCTGGCTTACTCCACCCCCTGCTCTTGATATTCTCCGGGAGTTGGGCTGGAGTTTGGCTGCCTCTTGGGCTTTAGCTTTTCGTGGTTTCAGGCCTGGCTTGCTCCACCCCCTGCTCTTGAGATTCTCCCGGATGTGGTCTGTATTTTGGCTGCATTTTGGGCTGGAGCTTCTCGTGGTTTGAAGCCTGGCTTGCTCCACCCCCTGCTTTTGAGATTCTCCCGGATGTGGGCTGGATTTTGGCTGCATTTTGGGCTGGAGCTTTCGCGGTTTGAGGCCTGGCTTGCTCCACCCCCTGCTCTTGAGATTCTCCCGGAGGTGGTCTGCATTTTTCCTGCCGTTTGGGCTGGAGCTTCTTGTGGTTTGAAGCCTGGCTTGCTCTACCACCTGCTCTTGAGATTCTCCCGGATGTGGACTGCATTTTGGCTGCCTTTTGGGCTGGAACTTCTCGTGGTTTGAGGCCTGGTTTGCTCCACCCCCTGCTCTTGAGATTCTCCCGGAGGTGGTCTGCATTTTTCCTGCCGTTTGGGCTGGAGCTTCTTGTGGTTTGAAGCCTGGCTTGCTCCACCACCTGCTCTTGAGATTCTCCCGGATGTGGGCTGTATTTTGGCTGCCTTTTGGGCTGGAACTTCTCGTGGTTTGAGGCCTGGCTTGCTCCACCCCCTGCTCTTGAGATTCTCCCGGAGGTGGCCTGCATTTTTGCTGCTTTTTGGGCTGGAGCTTCTCGTGGTTTGGGGCCTGGCTTGCCCCACCCCCTGCTCTTGAGATTCTCCCAGATGTGGGCTGGATTTTGGCTGCCTTTTGGGCTGGAGCTTCTCGTGGTTTGGGGCCTGGCTTGCTCCACCCCCTGCTCTTGAGATTCTCCCGGAGGTGGTCTGCATTTTTCCTGCCGTTTGGGCTGGAGCTTCTTGTGGTTTGAAGCCTGGCTTGCTCCACCACCTGCTCTTGAGATTCTCCCGGATGTGGGCTGTATTTTGGCTGACTTTTTTGCTGGAGCTTCTCGTGGTTTGAGGCCTGGCTTGCTCCACCCCCTGCTCTTGAGATTCTCCCGGAGGTGGTCTGCATTTTTCCTGCCGTTTGGGCTGGAGCTTCTTGTGGTTTGAAGCCTGGCTTGCTCCACCACCTGCTCTTGAGATTCTCCCGGATGTGGGCTGGATTTTGGCTGCCTTTTGGGCTGGAACTTCTCGTGGTTTGAGGCCTGGCTTGCTCCACCCCCTGCTCTTGAGATTCTCCCGGAGGTGGCCTGCATTTTTGCTGCATTTTGGGCTGGAGCTTCTCGTGGTTTGGGGCCTGGCTTGCTCCACCCCCTGCTCTTGAGATTCTCCCAGATGTGGGCTGGATTTTGGCTGCCTTTTGGGCTGGAGCTTCTCGTGGTTTGAGGCCTGGCTTGCTCCACCCCCTGCTCTTGAGATTCTCCCGGATGTGGTCTGGAATTTGGCTGCCTTTAGGGCTGGAGCTTCTCGTGGTTTGAGGCCTGGCTTGCTCCACCCCCTGCTCTTGAGATTCTCCCGGAGTTGGGCTGCATTTTGGCTGCCTTTTGGGCTGGAGCTTCTTGTGGTTTGAGGCCTGGCTTGCCCCACCCCCCGCTCTTGAGATTGTCCTGGATGTGGGCTGCATTTTGGCTGCCTTTTGGGTTGGAGCTTCTCCTGGTTTGAGGCCTGCCTTGCTCCACAACCTGCTCTTGAGATTCTCCCGGAGGTGGGCTGCATTTTGGCTGCCTTTTGGGCTGGAGCTTATCGTGGGTTGAGGCCTGGCTTGCTCCACCCCCTGCTCTTGAGTTTCTCCCGGATGTGGGCTGGATTTTGGCTGCTTTTTGGGCTGGAGCTTATCGTGGGTTGAGGCCTGGCTTGCTCCACCCCCTGCTCTTGATATTCTTCCAGAGGTGGGCTGCATTTTGGCTGCATTTTGGGCTGGAGCTTCTCGTGGTTTGAGGCCTGGCTTCCTCCACCCACTGCTCTTGAGATTCTCCCGGATGTGGGCTGCATTTTGGCTGCCTTTAAGGCTGGAGCTTCTCGTGGTTTGAGGCCTGGCTTGCTCCACCCCCTGCTCTTGAGATTCTCCCGGATGTGGGCTGGATTTTGGCTGTCTTTTGGGCTGGAGCTTCTCGTGGTTTGAGGCCTGGTTTGCTCCACCCCCTGCTCTTTATTTTCTCCCGGACGTGGGCTGGATTTTGGCTGCCTTTTGGGCTGGAGCTTCTCGTGGTTTGAGGCCTGGCTTGCTCCACCCACTGCTCTTGAGATTCTCCCGGATATGGCCTGCATTTTGGCTGCCTTTTGGGCTGGAGCTTCTCCTGGTTTGAGGCCTGCCTTGCTCCACAACCTGCTCTTGAGATTCTCCCGGAGGTGGTCTGCATTTTGGCTCCCTTTTGGTCTGGAGCTTATCGTGGGTTGAGGCCTGGCTTGCTCCACCCCCTGCTCTTGAGTTTCTCCCGGATGTGGGCTGGATTTTGGCTGCCTTTTGGGCTGGAGCTTATCGTGGGTTGAGGCCTGGCTTGCTCCACCCCCTGCTCTTGAGATTCTTCCAGAGGTGGGCTGCATTTTGGCTGCATTTTGGGCTGGAGCTTCTCGTGGTTTGAGGCCTGGCTTCCTCCACCCCCTGCTCTTGAGATTCTCCCGGATGTGGGCTGCATTTTGGCTGCCTTTAAGGCTGGAGCTTCTCGTGGTTTGAGGCCTGGCTTGCCCCACCCCCCGCTCTTGAGATTGTCCTGGATGTGGGCTGCATTTTGGCTGCCTTTTGGGTTGTAGCTTCTCCTGGTTTGAGGCCTGGCTTGCTCCACCCCCTGCTCTTGAGATTCTCCCGGAGGTGGGCTGCATTTTGGCTCCCTTTTGGGCTGGAGCTTATCGTGGGTTGAGGCCTGGCTTGCTCCACCCCCTGCTCTTGAGTTTCTCCCGGATGTGGGCTGGATTTTGGCTGCTTTTTGGGCTGGAGCTTATCGTGGGTTGAGGCCTGGCTTGCTCCACCCCCTGCTCTTGATATTCTTCCAGAGGTGGGCTGCATTTTGGCTGCATTTTGGGCTGGAGCTTCTCGTGGTTTGAGGCCTGGCTTCCTCCACCCCCTGCTCTTGAGATTCTCCCGGATGTGGGCTGCATTTTGGCTGCCTTTAAGGCTGGAGCTTCTCGTGGTTTGAGGCCTGGCTTGCTCCACCCCCTGCTCTTGAGATTCTCCCTGAGGTGGGCTGCATTTTGGCTGCCTTTTGGGCTGGAGCTTCTCGTGGTTTGAGGCCTGGCTTGCTCCACCCCCTGCTCTCGATATTGTCCCCGATGTGGGCTGTATTTTGGCTGCCTTTTGGGTTGGAGCTTCTCCTGGTTTGAGGCCTGCCTTGCTCCACAACCTGCTCTTGAGATTCTCCGGGATGTGGGCTGCATTTTGGCTGCCTTTTGGGCTGGAGCTTCTCGTGGTTTGAGGCCTGGCTTGCTCCAAACCCTGCTCTTGAGATTCTCCCGGACATGGGCTGCATATTGGCTGACTTTTGGGCTGGAGCTTCTCATGGTGTGAGGCCTGGCTTGCTCCACCCCCTGCTCTTGAGATTCTCACGGAGGTGGACTGGAGTTTGGCTGCCTTTTGGGCTGGAGCTTCTCATGGTTTGAGGCCTGGCTTGCTCCACCCCCTGCTCTTGAGTTTCTCCCGGAGGTGGGATGCATTTTGGCTGCCTTTTGGGCTGGAGCTTCTCGTGGTTTGAGGCCTGGCTTGCTCCACCCCCTGCTCTTGAGATTCTCCCGAATGTGGGCTGCATTTTGGCTGCCTTTTGGGCTGGAGCTTCTCGAGGTTTGAGGCCTGGCTTGCTCCACCCCCTGCTCTTGAGATTCTCCCGGATGTGGGCTGGATTTTGGCTACATTTTGGGCTGGAGCTTCTCGTGGTTTGAGGCCTGGCTTGCTCCAACCCCTGCTCTTGATTTCCTCCCGGATGTGGACTGGATTTTGGCTGCCTTTTGGGCTGGAGCTTCTCGAGGTTTGAGGCCTGGCTTGCTCCACCCCCTGCTCTTGATTTCCTCCCGGATGTGGGCTGCATTTTGGCTGCCTTTTGGGCTGGAGCTTCTCGTGGTTTGAGGCCTGTCTTGCTCCACGCCCTGCTCTTGAGATTCTCCCGGGTGTGGGCTGCATTTTGGCTGCCTTTTGGGCTGGATCTTCTCGTGGTTTGAGGCCTGTCTTGCTCCACCCCCTGCTCTTCATTTTCTCCCGCATGTGGGCTGGATTTTGGCTGCCTTTTGGGCTGGAACTTCTCGTGGTTTGAGGCCTGGCTTGCTCCACGCCCTGCTCTTGAGATTCTCCCGGGTGTGGGCTGCATTTTGGCTGCCTTTTGGGCTGGAGCTTCTCGTGGTTTGAGGCCTGGCTTGCTCCACCCACTACTCTTGAGATTCTCCCGGATGTGGGCTGGATTTTGGCTTTCTTTTGGGCTGGAGCTTCTCGTGGTTTGAGGCCTGGCTTGCTCCACCCCCTGCTCTTGAGATTCTCCCGGAGGTGGGCTGCATTTTGGCTGCCTTTTGGGCTGGAGCTTCTCGTGGTTTGAGGCCTGGCTTGCTCCACCCCCTGCTCTTGAGATTCTCCCGAATGTGGGCTGGATTTTGGCTGCCTTTTGGGCTGGAGCTTCTCGTGGTTTGAGACCTGGCTTGCTCCAACCCCTGCTCTTGATATTCTCCCGGATGTGGGCTGCATTTTGGCTGCCTTTTGGGCTGGAGCTTCTCGTGGTTTGAGGCCTGGCTTGCTCCAACCCCTGCTCTTGATATTCTCCCGGATGTGGGCTGCATTTTGGCTGCCTTTTGGGTTGGAGCTTCTCCTTGTTTGAGGCCTGGCTTGCTCCACAACCTGCTCTTGAGATTCTCTCGGAGGTGGGCTGCATTTTGGCTGCCTTTTGGGCCGGAGCTTCTCGTGGTTTGAGGCCTGCCTTGCTCCACCCCCTGCTCTTGAGATTCTCCCGGACGTGGGCTGCATTTTGGCTGCATTTTGGGCTGGAGCTTCTCGTGGTTTGAGGCCTGGCTTGCTCCAACCCCTGCTCTTGATATTGTCCCGGATGTGGGCTGCATTTTGGCTGCCTTTTGGGCTGGAGCTTCTCGTGGTTTGAGGCCTGGCTTGCTCCACCCCCTGCTCTTGAGATTCTCCCAGAGGTGGGCTGCATTTTGACTGCATTTTGGTCTGGAGCTTCTCGTGGTTTGAGGCCTGGCTTGCTCCACCCCCTACTCTTGAGATTCTCCCGGATGTGGGCTGGATTTTGGCTTTCTTTTGGGCGGGAGCTTCTCGTGGTTTGAGGCCTGGCTTGCTCCAACCCCTGCTCTTGATATTCTCCCGGATGTGTGCTGGATTTTGGCTGTCTTTTGGTTTGGAGCTTCTCGTGGTTTGAGGCCTGGTTTGCTCCACCCCCTGCTCTTTATTTTCTCCCGGACGTGGGCTGGATTTTGGCTGCCTTTTGGGCTGGAGCTTCTCGTGGTTTGAGGCCTGGCTTGCTCCACCCCCTGCTCTTGAGATTGTCCCGGATGTGGTCTGGAATTTGGCTGCCTTTAGGGCTGGAGCTTCTCGTGGTTTGAGGCCTGGCTTGCTCCACCCCCTGCTCTTGAGATTCTCCCGGAGTTGGGCTGCATTTTGGCTGCCTTTTGGGCTGGAGCTTCTTGTGGTTTGAGGCCTGGCTTGCCCCACCCCCCGCTCTTGAGATTGTCCTGGATGTGGGCTGCATTTTGGCTGCCTTTTGGGTTGGAGCTTCTCCTGGTTTGAGGCCTGCCTTGCTCCACAACCTGCTCTTGAGATTCTCCCGGAGGTGGGCTGCATTTTGGCTCCCTTTTGGGCTGGAGCTTATCGTGGGTTGAGGCCTGGCTTGCTCCACCCCCTGCTCTTGAGATTCTCCCAGATGTGGGCTGCATTTTGGCTGCCTTTTGGGCTGGAGCTTCTCGTGGTTTGAGGCCTGTCTTGCTCCACCCCCTGCTCTTGAGATTCTCCCGGAGGTGGGCTGCATTTTGGCTGCCTTTTGGGCTGGAGATTCTCGTGGTTTGAGGCCTGGCTTGCTCCACCCCCTGCTCTTGATATTGTCCCGGAGGTGGGCTGCATTTTGGCTGCCTTTTGGGTTGGAGCTTCTCCTGGTTTGAGGCCTGGCTTGCTCCACATCCTGCTCTTGAGATTCTCCCGGATGTGGGCTGGATTTTGGCTACATTTTGGGCTGGAGCTTCTCGTGGTTTGAGGCCTGGCTTGCTCCAACCCCTGCTCTTGATATTCTCCCGGATGTGGACTGGATTTTGGCTGCCTTTTGGGCTGGAGCTTCTCGAGGTTTGAGGCCTGGCTTGCTCCACCCCCTGCTCTTGATTTCCTCCCGGATGTGGGCTGCATTTTGGCTGCCTTTTGGGCTGGAGCTTCTCGTGGTTTGAGGCCTGTCTTGCTCCACCCCCTGCTCTTCATTTTCTCCCGCATGTGGGCTGGATTTTGGCTGCCTTTTGGGCTGGAACTTCTCGTGGTTTGAGGCCTGGCTTGCTCCACGCCCTGCTCTTGAGATTCTCCCGGGTGTGGGCTGCATTTTGGCTGCCTTTTGGGCTGGAGCTTCTCGTGGTTTGAGGCCTGTCTTGCTCCACCCCCTGCTCTTCATTTTCTCCCGCATGTGGGCTGGATTTTGGCTGCCTTTTGGGCTGGAACTTCTCGTGGTTTGAGGCCTGGCTTGCTCCACGCCCTGCTCTTGAGATTCTCCCGGGTGTGGGCTGCATTTTGGCTGCCTTTTGGGCTGGAGCTTCTCGTGGTTTGAGGCCTGGCTTGCTCCACCCACTACTCTTGAGATTCTCCCGGATGTGGGCTGGATTTTGGCTGCCTTTTGGGCTGGAGCTTCTCGTGGTTTGAGGCCTGGCTTGCTCCACCCCCTGCTCTTGAGATTCTCCCGGAGGTGGGCTGCATTTTGGCTGCCTTTTGGGCTGGAGCTTCTCGTGGTTTGAGGCCTGGCTTGCTCCACCCCCTGCTCTTGAGATTCTCCCGAATGTGGGCTGGATTTTGGCTGCCTTTTGGGCTGGAGCTTCTCGTGGTTTGAGACCTGGCTTGCTCCAACCCCTGCTCTTGATATTCTCCCGGATGTGGGCTGCATTTTGGCTGCCTTTTGGGCTGGAGCTTCTCGTGGTTTGAGGCCTGGCTTGCTCCAACCCCTGCTCTTGATATTCTCCCGGATGTGGGCTGCATTTTGGCTGCCTTTTGGGTTGGAGCTTCTCCTTGTTTGAGGCCTGGCTTGCTCCACAACCTGCTCTTGAGATTCTCTCGGAGGTGGGCTGCATTTTGGCTGCCTTTTGGGCCGGAGCTTCTCGTGGTTTGAGGCCTGCCTTGCTCCACCCCCTGCTCTTGAGATTCTCCCGGACGTGGGCTGCATTTTGGCTGCATTTTGGGCTGGAGCTTCTCGTGGTTTGAGGCCTGGCTTGCTCCAACCCCTGCTCTTGATATTGTCCCGGATGTGGGCTGCATTTTGGCTGCCTTTTGGGCTGGAGGTTCTCGTGGTTTGAGGCCTGGCTTGCTCCACCCCCTGCTCTTGAGATTCTCCCAGAGGTGGGCTGCATTTTGACTGCATTTTGGTCTGGAGCTTCTCGTGGTTTGAGGCCTGGCTTGCTCCACCCCCTACTCTTGAGATTCTCCCGGATGTGGGCTGGATTTTGGCTTTCTTTTGGGCGGGAGCTTCTCGTGGTTTGAGGCCTGGCTTGCTCCAACCCCTGCTCTTGATATTCTCCCGGATGTGTGCTGGATTTTGGCTGTCTTTTGGTTTGGAGCTTCTCGTGGTTTGAGGCCTGGTTTGCTCCACCCCCTGCTCTTTATTTTCTCCCGGACGTGGGCTGGATTTTGGCTGCCTTTTGGGCTGGAGCTTCTCGTGGTTTGAGGCCTGGCTTGCTCCACCCCCTGCTCTTGAGATTGTCCCGGATGTGGTCTGGAATTTGGCTGCCTTTAGGGCTGGAGCTTCTCGTGGTTTGAGGCCTGGCTTGCTCCACCCCCTGCTCTTGAGATTCTCCCGGAGTTGGGCTGCATTTTGGCTGCCTTTTGGGCTGGAGCTTCTTGTGGTTTGAGGCCTGGCTTGCCCCACCCCCCGCTCTTGAGATTGTCCTGGATGTGGGCTGCATTTTGGCTGACTTTTGGGTTGGAGCTTCTCCTGGTTTGAGGCCTGCCTTGCTCCACAACCTGCTCTTGAGATTCTCCCGGAGGTGGGCTGCATTTTGGCTCCCTTTTGGGCTGGAGCTTATCGTGGGTTGAGGCCTGGCTTGCTCCACCCCCTGCTCTTGAGATTCTCCCAGATGTGGGCTGCATTTTGGCTGCCTTTTGGGCTGGAGCTTCTCGTGGTTTGAGGCCTGTCTTGCTCCACCCCCTGCTCTTGAGATTCTCCCGGAGGTGGGCTGCATTTTGGCTGCCTTTTGGGCTGGAGATTCTCGTGGTTTGAGGCCTGGCTTGCTCCACCCCCTGCTCTTGATATTGTCCCGGAGGTGGGCTGCATTTTGGCTGCCTTTTGGGTTGGAGCTTCTCCTGGTTTGAGGCCTGGCTTGCTCCACATCCTGCTCTTGAGATTCTCCCGGAGGTGGGCTGCATTTTGGCTGCCTTTTGGGCTGGAGCTTCTCGAGGTTTGAGGCCTGGCTTGCTCCACCCCCTGCTCTTGATTTCCTCCCGGATGTGGGCTGCATTTTGGCTGCCTTTTGGGCTGGAGCTTCTCGTGGTTTGAGGCCTGTCTTGCTCCACCCCCTGCTCTTCATTTTCTCCCGCATGTGGGCTGGATTTTGGCTGCCTTTTGGGCTGGAACTTCTCGTGGTTTGAGGCCTGGCTTGCTCCACGCCCTGCTCTTGAGATTCTCCCGGGTGTGGGCTGCATTTTGGCTGCCTTTTGGGCTGGAGCTTCTCGTGGTTTGAGGCCTGGCTTGCTCCACCCACTACTCTTGAGATTCTCCCGGATGTGGGCTGGATTTTGGCTTTCTTTTGGGCTGGAGCTTCTCGTGGTTTGAGGCCTGGCTTGCTCCACCCCCTGCTCTTGAGATTCTCCCGGATGTGGGCTGGATTTTGGCTGCATTTTGGGCTGGAGCTTCTCGTGGTTTGAGGCCTGGCTTGCTCCACCCCCTGCTCTTGAGATTCTCCCGGATGTGGGCTGCATTTTGGCTGCCTTTTGGGTTGGAGCTTCTCCTGGTTTGAGGCCTGGCTTGCTCCACAACCTGCTCTTGAGATTCTCCCGGAGGTGGGCTGCATTTTGGCTGCCTTTTGGGCTGGAGCTTCTCGTGGTTTGAGGCCTGGCTTGCTCCACCCCCTGCTCTTGAGATTCTCCCGAATGTGGGCTGGATTTTGGCTGCCTTTTGGGCTGGAGCTTCTCGTGGTTTGAGACCTGGCTTGCTCCAACCCCTGCTCTTGATATTCTCCCGGATGTGGGCTGCATTTTGGCTGCCTTTTGGGCTGGAGCTTCTCGTGGTTTGAGGCCTGGCTTGCTCCAACCCCTGCTCTTGATATTCTCCCGGATGTGGGCTGCATTTTGGCTGCATTTTGGGCTGGAGCTTCTCGTGGTTTGAGGGCTGGCTTGCTCCACCTCCTGCTCTTGAGATTCTCTCGGAGGTGGGCTGCATTTTGGCTGCATTTTGGGCTGGAGCTTCTCGTGGTTTGAGGCCTGGCTTGCTCCAACCCCTGCTCTTGATATTCTCCCGGATGTGGGCTGCATTTTGGCTGCCTTTTGGGTTGGAGCTTCTCCTGGTTTGAGGCCTGCCTTGCTCCACAACCCGCTCTTGAGATTCTCCCGGAGGTGGGCTGCATTTTGGCTGCCTTTTGGGCCGGAGCTTCTCGTGGTTTGAGGCCTGCCTTGCTCCACCCCCTGCTCTTGAGATTCTCCCGGACGTGGGCTGCATTTTGGCTGCATTTTGGGCTGGAGCTTCTCGTGGTTTGAGGCCTGGCTTGCTCCAACCCCTGCTCTTGATATTGTCCCGGATGTGGGCTGCATTTTGGCTGCCTTTTGGGCTGGAGCTTCTCGTGGTTTGAGGCCTGGCTTGCTCCACCCCCTGCTCTTGAGATTCTCCCAGAGGTGGGCTGCATTTTGACTGCCTTTTGGGTTGGAGCTTCTCGTGGTTTGAGGCCTGGCTTGCTCCACCCCCTACTCTTGAGATTCTCCCGGATGTGGGCTGGATTTTGGCTTTCTTTTGGGCGGGAGCTTCTCGTGGTTTGAGGCCTGGCTTGCTCCAACCCCTGCTCTTGAGATTCTCCCGGATGTGGGCTGGATTTTGGCTGTCTTTTGGTTTGGAGCTTCTCGTGGTTTGAGGCCTGGTTTGCTCCACCCCCTGCTCTTTATTTTCTCCCGGACGTGGGCTGGATTTTGGCTGCCTTTTGGGCTGGAGCTTCTCGTGGTTTGAGGCCTGGCTTGCTCCACCCCCTGCTCTTGAGATTCTCCCGGATGTGGTCTGGAATTTGGCTGCCTTTAGGGCTGGAGCTTCTCGTGGTTTGAGGCCTGGCTTGCTCCACCCCCTGCTCTTGAGATTCTCCCGGAGTTGGGCTGCATTTTGGCTGCCTTTTGGGCTGGAGCTTCTTGTGGTTTGAGGCCTGGCTTGCCCCACCCCCCGCTCTTGAGATTGTCCTGGATGTGGGCTGCATTTTGGCTGCCTTTTGGGTTGGAGCTTCTCCTGGTTTGAGGCCTGCCTTGCTCCACAACCTGCTCTTGAGATTCTCCCGGAGGTGGGCTGCATTTTGGCTCCCTTTTGGGCTGGAGCTTATCGTGGGTTGAGGCCTGGCTTGCTCCACCCCCTGCTCTTGAGTTTCTCCCGGATGTGGGCTGGATTTTGGCTGCTTTTTGGGCTGGAGCTTATCGTGGGTTGAGGCCTGGCTTGCTCCACCCCCTGCTCTTGATATTCTTCCAGAGGTGGGCTGCATTTTGGCTGCATTTTGGGCTGGAGCTTCTCGTGGTTTGAGGACTGGCTTCCTCCACCCACTGCTCTTGAGATTCTCCCGGATGTGGGCTGCATTTTGGCTGCCTTTAAGGCTGGAGCTTCTCGTGGTTTGAGGCCTGGCTTGATCCATCCCCTGCTCTTGAGATTCTCTCGGATGTGGGCTGCATTTTGGCTGCCTTTTGGGCTGGAGCTTCTCGTGGTTTGAGGCCTGGCTTGCTCCACCCCCCGCTCTTGAGATTGTCCTGGATGTGGGCTGCATTTTGGCTGCCTTTTGGGTTGGAGCTTCTCCTGGTTTGAGGCCTGGCTTGCTCCACCCCCTGCTCTTGAGATTCTCCCGGAGGTGGGCTGCATTTTGGCTGCCTTTTGGGCTGGAGCTTATCGTGGGTTGAGGCCTGGCTTGCTCCACCCCCTGCTCTTGAGTTTCTCCCGGATGTGGGCTGGATTTTGGCTGCTTTTTGGGCAGGAGCTTATCGTGGTTTGAGGCCTGGCTTGCTCCACCCCCTGCTCTTGATATTCTTCCAGAGGTGGGCTGCATTTTGGCTGCATTTTGGGCTGGAGCTTCTCGTGGTTTGAGGCCTGGCTTCCTCCACCCCCTGCTCTTGAGATTCTCCCGGATGTGGGCTGCATTTTGGCTGCCTTTAAGGCTGGAGCTTCTCGTGGTTTGAGGCCTGGCTTGCTCCACCCCCTGCTCTTGAGATTCTCCCTGAGGTGGGCTGCATTTTGGCTGCCTTTTGGGCTGGAGCTTCTCGTGGTTTGAGGCCTGGCTTGCTCCACCCCCTACTCTTGATATTCTCCCGGATGTGGGCTGGATTTTGGCTTTCTTTTGGGCTGGAACTTCTCGTGGTTTGAGGCCTGGCTTGCTCCAACCCCTGCTCCTGATATTCTCCCGGATGTGGGCTGCATTTTGGCTGCCTTTTGGGCTGGAGCTTCTCGTGGTTTGAGGCCTGGCTTGCTCCACCCCCTGTTCTCGATATTGTCCCCGATGTGGGCTGTATTTTGGCTGCCTTTTGGGTTGGAGCTTCTCCTGGTTTGAGGCCTGCCTTGCTCCACAACCTGCTCTTGAGATTCTCCCGGATGTGGGCTGCATTTTGGCTGCCTTTTGGGCTGGAGCTTCTCGTGGTTTGAGGCCTGGCTTGCTCCACCCCCTGCTCTTGATTTTCTCCCGGATGTGGGCTGGATTTTGGCTGCCTTTTGGGCTGGAGCTTCTCCTGGTTTGAGGCCTGGCTTGCTCCACCCCCTGCTCTTGATATTCTCCTGGATATGGGCTGCATTTTAGCTGCATTTTGGGCTGGAGCTTCTCGTGGTTTGAGGCCTGGCTTGCTCCACCCCCTGCTCTTGAGATTCTCCCGGATGTGGGCTGCATTTTGGCTGCCTTTTGGGCTGGAGCTTCTCGTGGTTTGAGGCCTGGCTTGCTCCACCCCCTGCTCTTGAGATTCTCCCAGATGTGGGCTGCATTTTGGCTGCCTTTTGGGCTGGAGCTTCTCGTGGTTTGAGGCCTGGCTTGCTCCACCCCCTACTCTTGAGATTCTCCCAGTGGTGGGCTGCATTTTGGCTGCCTTTTGGGCTGGAGCTTCTCGTGGTTTGAGGCCTGGCTTGCTCCACCCCCTGCTCTTGATTTTCTCCCGGATGTGGGCTTGATTTTGGCTGCCTTTTGAGCTGGAGCTTCTCGTGGTTTGAGGCCTGCCTTGCTCCACCCCTGCTCTTGATATTCTCCCGGATGTGGGCTGCATTTTGGCTTTCTTTTGGGCTGGAGCTTCTCATGGTTTGAGGCCTGGCTTGCTCCACCCCGTGCTTGATTTTCTCCCGGATGTGGGCTGGATTTTGGCTGCCTTTTGGGATGGAGCTTCTCGTGGTTTGAGGCCTGGTTTGCTCCACCCCCTGCTCTTGATATTCTCCCGGATGTGGGCTGCATTTTGGCTGCCTTTTGGGCTGGAGCTTCTCGTGGTTTGAGGCCTGGCTTGATCCACCCCCTGCTCTTGAGATTCTCCCGGATGTGGGCTGCATTTTGGCTGCCTTTTGGGGTGGAGCTTCTCGTGGTTTTAGGCCTGCCTTGCTCCACCCCCTTCTCTTGAGATTCTCCCGGATGTGGGCTGCATTTTGGCTGCATTTTGGGCTGGAGCTTCTCGTGGTTTGAGGCCTGCCTTGCTCCACCCCCTGCTCTTGAGATTCTCCCGGATGTGGGCTGCATTTTGGCTGCCTTTAAGGCTGGAGCTTCTCGTGGTTTGAGGCCTGGCTTGATCCATCCCCTGCTCTTGAGATTCTCTCGGATGTGGGCTGCATTTTGGCTGCCTTTTGGGCTGGAGCTTCTCGTGGTTTGAGGCCTGGCTTGCCCCACCCCCCGCTCTTGAGATTGTCCTGGATGTGGGCTGCATTTTGGCTGCCTTTTGGGTTGGAGCTTCTCCTGGTTTGAGGCCTGGCTTGCTCCACCCCCTGCTCTTGAGATTCTCCCGGAGGTGGGCTGCATTTTGGCTCCCTTTTGGGCTGGAGCTTATCGTGGGTTGAGGCCTGGCTTGCTCCACCCCCTGCTCTTGAGTTTCTCCCGGATGTGGGCTGGATTTTGGCTGCTTTTTGGGCTGGAGCTTATCGTGGGTTGAGGCCTGGCTTGCTCCACCCCCTGCTCTTGATATTCTTCCAGAGGTGGGCTGCATTTTGGCTGCATTTTGGGCTGTAGCTTCTCGTGGTTTGAGGCCTGGCTTCCTCCACCCCCTGCTCTTGAGATTCTCCCGGATGTGGGCTGCATTTTGGCTGCCTTTAAGGCTGGAGCTTCTCGTGGTTTGAGGCCTGGCTTGCTCCACCCCCTGCTCTTGAGATTCTCCCTGAGGTGGGCTGCATTTTGGCTGCCTTTTGGGCTGGAGCTTCTCGTGGTTTGAGGCCTGGCTTGCTCCACCCCCTACTCTTGATATTCTCCCGGATGTGGGCTGCATTTTGGCTGCCTTTTGGGCTGGAGCTTCTCGTGGTTTGAGGCCTGGCTTGCTCCACCCCCTGCTCTTGATTTTCTCCCGGATGTGTGCTGCATTTTGGCTGAATTTGGTTTGGAGCTTCTCGTGGTTTGAGACCTGGTTTGCTCCAACCCCTGCTCTTGATATTCTCCCGGAGGTGGGCTGGATTTTGGCTGCCTTTTGGGCTGGAGCTTCTCCTGGTTTGAGGCCTGGCTTGCTCCAACCCCTGCTCTTGAGATTATCCCGGACGTGGGCTGCATTTTGGCTGCATTTTGGGCTGGAGCTTCTCGTGGTTTGAGGCCTGGCTTGCTCCACCCCCTGCTCTTGATATTCTCCCGGATGTGGGCTGCATTTTGGCTGCCTTTTGGGCTGGAGCTTCTCGTGGTTTGAGGCCTGGCTTGCTCCACCCCCTGCTCTTGAGATTCTCCCAGATGTGGGCTGCATTTTGGCTGCCTTTTGGGCTGGAGCTTCTCGTGGTTTGAGGCCTGGCTTGCTCCACCCCCTGCTCTTGAGATTCTCCCGGATGTGGGCAGCATTTTGGCTGCCTTTTGGGCTGGAGCTTCTCGTGGTTTGAGGCCTGGCTTGCTCCACCCCCTGCTCTTGATATTGTCCCGGAAGTGGGCTGCATTTTGGCTGCCTTTTGGGCTGGAGCTTCTCCTGGTTTGAGGCCTGCCTTGCTCCAACTCCTGCTCTTGAGATTCTCCCAGTGGTGGGCTGCATTTTGGCTGCCTTTTGGGCTGGAGCTTCTCGTGGTTTGAGGCCTGGCTTGCTCCACCCCCTGCTCTTGATTTTCTCCCGGATGTGGGCTTGATTTTGGCTGCCTTTTGAGCTGGAGCTTCTCGTGGTTTGAGGCCTGCCTTGCTCCACCCCTGCTCTTGATATTCTCCCGGATGTGGGCTGCATTTTGGCTTTCTTTTGGGCTGGAGCTTCTCATGGTTTGAGGCCTGGCTTGCTCCACCCCCTGCTTGATTTTCTCCCGGATGTGGGCTGGATTTTGGCTGCCTTTTGGGATGGAGCTTCTCGTGGTTTGAGGCCTGGTTTGCTCCACCCCCTGCTCTTGATATTCTCCCGGATGTGGGCTGCATTTTGGCTGCCTTTTGGGCTGGAGCTTCTCGTGGTTTGAGGCCTGGCTTGATCCACCCCCTGCTCTTGAGATTCTCCCGGATGTGGGCTGCATTTTGGCTGCCTTTTGGGGTGGAGCTTCTCGTGGTTTTAGGCCTGCCTTGCTCCACCCCCTTCTCTTGAGATTCTCCCGGATGTGGGCTGCATTTTGGCTGCATTTTGGGCTGGAGCTTCTCGTGGTTTGAGGCCTGCCTTGCTCCACCCCCTGCTCTTGAGATTCTCCCGAATGTGGGCTGCATTTTGGCTGCCTTTTGGGCTGGAGCTTCTCGTGGTTTGAGGCCTGGCTTGCTCCACCCCCTGCTCTTGAGATTCTCCCGGATGTGGGCTGCATTTTGGCTGCCTTTTGGGCTGGAGCTTCTCGTGGTTTGAGGCCTGGCTTGCTCCACCCCCTGCTCTTGAGATTCTCCCGGATGTGGGCTGCATTTTGGCTGCCTTTTGCGTTGGAGCTTCTCCTGGTTTCAGGCCTGCCGTGCTCCACAACCTGCTCTTGAGATTCTCCCAGATGTGGCCTGCATTTTGGCTGCATTTTGGGCTGGAGCTTCTCGTGGTTTGAGGCCTGTCTTGCTCCACCCCCTGCTCTTGAGATTCTCCCGAATTTGGGCTGCATTTTGGCTGCCTTTTGCGTTGGAGCTTCTCCTGGTTTCAGGCCTGCCGTGCTCCACAACCTGCTCTTGAGATTCTCCCAGATGTGGCCTGCATTTTGGCTGCATTTTGGGCTGGAGCTTCTCGTGATTTGAGGCCTGGCTTGCTCCACCCCCTGCTCTTGAGATTCTCCGGGAGGTGGGCTGCATTTTGGCTGCCTTTTGAGCTGGAGCTTCTTGTGGTTTGAGGCCTGCCTTGCTCCAACCCCTGCTCTTGATATTCTCCCAGATGTGGTCAGGATTATGGCTGCATTTTGGGCTGGAGCTTCTCGTGGTTTGAGGCCTGGCTTGCTCCACCCCCTGCTCTTGATATTCTCCCGGATGTGGGCTGCATTTGGCTGCCTTTTGGGCTGGAGCTTCTTGTGGTTTGAGGCCTGGCTTGATCCACCCCCTGCTCTTGAGATTCTCCCGGATGTGGGCTGCATTTTGGCTGCCTTTTGGGGTGGAGTTTCTCGTGGTTTTAGGCCTGCCTTGCTCCACCCCCTGCTCTTGAGATTCTCCCGTATGTGGGCTGGAGTTTGGCTGCCTTTTGGGCTGGAGCTTCTCCTGGTTTGAGGCCTGGCTTGCTCCACCCCCTGCTCTTGAGATTCTCCCGAATTTGGGCTGCATTTTGGCTGCCTTTTGGTCTGGAGCTTCTCGTGGTTTGAGGCCTGGCTTGCTCCACCCCCTGCTCTTGAGATTCTCCCAGATGTGTGCTGGATTTTGGCTGCCTTTTGGGCTGGAGCTTCTCGTGGTTTGAGGCCTGGCTTGCTCCACCCCCTGCTCTTGATATTCTCCCGGATGTGGGCTGCATTTTGGCTGCCTTTTGGGTTGGAGCTTCTCCTGGTTTGAGGCCTGCCTTGCTCCACAACCTGCTCTTGAGATTATCCCGGAGGTGGGCTGCATTTTGGCTGCCTTTTGGGCTGGAGCTTCTCGTGGTTTGAGGCCTGGCTTGCTCCACCCCCTGCTCTTGAGATTCTCCCGAATGTGGGCTGCATTTTGGCTGCGTTTTGGGCTGGAGCTTCTCGTGATTTGAGGCCTGGCTTGCTCCACCCCCTGCTCTTGAGATTCTCCGGGAGGTGGGCTGCATTTTGGCTGCCTTTTGAGCTGGAGCTTCTTGTGGTTTGAGGCCTGCCTTGCTCCAACCCCTGCTCTTGAGATTCTCCCAGAGGTGGGCTGGATTACGGCTGCATTTTGGGCTGGAGCTTCTCGTGGTTTGAGGCCTGGCTTGCTCCAGCCCCTGCTGTTGATATTCTCCCGGAGGTGGGCTGCATTTTGGCTGCATTTTGGGCTGGAGCTTCTCGTGGTTTGAGGCCTGGCTTGCTCCACCCCCTACTCTTGAGATTCTCCCGGATGTGGGCTGGATTTTGGCTGCCTTTTGGGCTGGAGCTTCTCGTGGTTTGAGGCCTGGCTTGCTCCACCCCCTGCTCTTGATTTTCTCCCGGATGTGGGCTGCATTTTGGCTGCCTTTTGGGTTGGAGCTTCTCCTGGTTTGAGGCCTGGCTTGATCCACCCCCTGCTCTTGAGATTCTCCCGGATGTGGGCTGCATTTTGGCTGCCTTTTGGGGTGGAGCTTCTCGTGGTTTTAGGCCTGCCTTGCTCCACCCCCTGCTCTTGAGATTCTCCCGGATGTGGGCTGGAGTTTGGCTGCATTTTGGGCTGGAGCTTCTCGTGGTTTGAGGCCTGGCTTGCTCCACCCCCTGCTCTTGAGATTCTCCATGAGGTGTGCTGCATTTTGGCTGCCTTTTGGGCTGGAGCTTCTCGTGGTTTGAGCCCTGGCTTGCTCCACCCCCTGCTCTTGAGATTATCCCGGACGTGGGCTGGATTTTGGCTGCCTTTTGGGCTGGAGCTTCTCGTGGTTTGAGGCCTGCCTTGCTCCACCCCCTACTCTTGAGATTCTCCCGGATGTGGTCTGGAATTTGGCTGCCTTTAGGGCTGGAGCTTCTCGTGGTTTGAGGCCTGGCTTGCTCCACCCCCTGCTCTTGAGATTCTCCCGGATGTGGGATGCATTTTCGCTGCCTTTAGGGCTGGAGCTTCTCGTGGTTTGAGGCCTGCCTTGCTCCACAACCTGCTCTTGAGATTCTCCCAGATGAGGGCTGGATTATGGCTGCCTTTTGGGCTGGAGCTTCTCGTGGTTTGAGGCCTGGCTTGCTCCACCCCCTACTCTTGAGATTCTCCCGGATGTGGGCTGGATTTTGGCTGACTTTTGGGATGGAGCTTCTCGTGGTTTGAGGCCTGGTTTGCTCCACCCCCTGCTCTTGAGATTCTCTTGGACGTGGGCTGCATTTTGGCTGCATTTTGGGCTGGAGCTTCTCGTGGTTTGAGGCCTGCCTTGCTCCAACCCCTGCTCTTGATATTCTCCCAGATGTATGCTGGATTATGGCTGCCTTTTGGGCTGGAGCTTCTCGTGGTTTGAGGCCTGGCTTGCTCCACCCCCTGCTCTTGAGATTCTCCCGGAGGTGGGCTGCATTTTGGCTGCATTTTGGGCTGGAGCTTCTCGTGGTTTGAGGCCTGGCTTGCTCCACCCCCTGCTCTTGATTTTCTCCCGGATGTGGGCTAGATTTTGGCTGCATTTTGGGCTGGAGCTTCTTGTGGTTTGAGGCCTGGCTTGCTCCACCCCCTGCTCTTGAGATTCTCCCGGATGTGGGCTGCATTTTGGCTGCCTTTTGGGGTGGAGCTTCTCTAGGTTTGAGGCCTGCCTTGCTCCACCCCCTGCTCTTGAGATTCTCCCGGATGTGGGCTGGATTTTGTCTGCATTTTGGGCTGGAGCTTCTCGTGGTTTGAGGCCTGGTTTGCTCCACCCCCTGCTCTTGAGATTCTCCCGGATGTGGGCTGCATTTTGGCTGCTTTTTGGGCTGGAGCTTCTTGTGGTTTGAGGCCTGGCTTGATCCACCCCCTGCTCTTGAGATTCTCCCGGATGTGGGCTGCATTTTGGCTCCCTTTTGGGCTGGAGCTTCTCGTGGTTTTAGGCCTGCCTTGCTCCACACCCTTCTCTTGAGATTCTCCCGGATGTGGGCTGGAGTTTGTCTGCATTTTGGGCTGGAGCTTCTCGTGGTTTGAGGCCTGGCTTGCTCCACCCCCTGCTCTTGAGATTCTCCCGAATGTGGGCTGCATTTTGTCTGCCTTTTGGGCTGGAGCTTCTCGTGGTTTGAGGCCTGGCTTGCTCCACCCCCTGCTCTTGAGATTCTCCCGGATGTGGGATGCATTTTCGCTGCCTTTAGGGCTGGAGCTTCTCGTGGTTTGAGGCCTGCCTTGCTCCATAACCTGCTCTTGAGATTCTCCCAGATGAGGGCTGGATTATGGCTGCCTGTTGGGCTGGAGCTTCTCGTGGTTTGAGGCCTGGCTTGCTCCACCCCCTACTCTTGAGATTCTCACGGAGGTGGGCTGGATTTTGGCTTTCTTTTGGGCTGGAGCTTCTCGTGGTTTGAGGCCTGCCTTGCTCCAACCCCTGCTCTTGATATTCTCCCAGATGTATGCTGGATTATGGCTGCCTTTTGGGCTGGAGCTTCTCGTGGTTTGAGGCCTGGCTTGCTCCACCCCCTGCTCTTGAGATTCTCCCGGAGGTGGGCTGGATTTTGGCTGCATTTTGGGCTGGAGCTTCTCGTGGTTTGAGGCCTGGCTTGCTCCACCACCTGCTCTTGATTTTCTCCCGGATGTGGGCTGGATTTTGGCTGCCTTTTGGGTTGGAGCTTCTAGTGGTTTGAGGCCTGGTTTGCTCCACCCCCTGCTCTTGATATTCTCCCGGACGTGGGCTGTATTTTGGCTGCCTTTTGGGCTGGAGCTTCTAGTGGTTTGAGGCCTGGCTTGCTCCACCCCCTGCTCTTGAGATTATCCTGGACGTGGGCTGGATTTTGGCTGCCTTTTGGGCTGGAGATTCTCGTGGTTTGAGGCCTGGCTTGCTCCACCCCGTACTCTTGAGATTCTCCCGGATGTGGTCTGGAATTTGGCTGCATTTAGGGCTGGAGCTTCTCGTGGTTTGAGGCCTGGCTTGCTCCACCCCCTGCTCTTGAGATTCTCCCGGATGTGGGATGCATTTTCGCTGCCTTTTAAGCTGGAGCTTCTCGTGGTTTGAGGCCTGGCTTGCTCCACCCCCTACTCTTGAGATTCTCCCGGATGTGGGCTGCATTTTGGCTTTCTTTTGGGCTGGAGCTTCTCGTGGTTTGAGGCCTGGCTTGCTCCACCCCCTGCTCTTGATTTTCTCCCGGATGTGGGCTGGATTTTGGCTGCCTTTTGGGTTGGAGCTTCTAGTGGTTTGAGGCCTGGTTTGCTTCACCCCCTGCTCTTGATATTCTCCCGGACGTGGGCTGGATTTTGGCTGCCTTTTGGGCTGGAGCTTCTCGTGGTTTGAGGCCTGGCTTGCTCCACCCCCTGCTCTTGAGATTATCCCGGACGTGGGCTGGATTTTGGCTGCCTTTTGGGCTGGAGATTCTCGTGGTTTGAGGCCTGGCTTGCTCCACCCCCTACTCTTGAGATTCTCCCGGATGTGGGCTGCATTTTGGCTGCCTTTAGGGCTGGAGCTTCTCGTGGTTTGAGGCCTGGCTTGCTCCACCCCCTGCTCTTGAGATTCTCCCGGATGTGGGCTGAATATTGGCTGCCTTTTGGTTTGGAGCTTCTCCTGGTTTGAGGCCTGGCTTGCTCCACCCCCTGCACTTGAGATTCTCCCGGATGTGCGCTGCATTTTGGCTGCATTTTGGGCTGGAGCTTCTCGTGGTTTGAGGCCTGGCTTGCTCCACCCCCTGCTCTTGAGATTCTCCCGGATGTGGGCTGGATTTTGGCTGCCTTTTGGGCTGGAGCTTCTCGTGGTTTGAGGCCTGGCTTGCTCCACCCCCTGCTCTTGAGATTCTCCCGGATGTGGGCTGCATTTTGGCTGCCTTTTGGGCTGGAGCTTCTCGTGCTTTGAGGCCTGGCTTGCTCCACCCCCTGCTCTTGATATTGTCCCGGATGTGGGCTGCATTTTGGCTGCCTTTTGGGATGGAACTTCTCCTGGTTTGAGGCCTGGCTTGCTCCACAACCTGCTCTTGAGATTCTCCCGGATGTGGGCTGCAGTTTGGCTGCCTTTTGGGCTGGAGCTTCTCGTGGTTTGAGGCCTGGCTTGCTCCACCCCCTGCTCTTGAGATTCTCCCGGAGGTGGGCTGGATTTTGGCTGCCTTTTGGGCTGGAGCTTCTCGTGGTTTGAGGCCTGGCTTGCTCCACCCCCTACTCTTGAGATTCTCCCGGATGTGGGCTGCATTTTGGCTGCATTTTGGGCTGGAGCTTCTCGTGGTTTGAGGCCTGGCTTCCTCCACCCCCTGCTCTTGAGTTTCTCCCGGATGTGGGCTGCATTTTGGCTGCCTTTTGGGCTGGAGCTTCTCGTGGTTTGAGGCCTGGCTTGCTCCACCCCCTGCTCTTGAGATTCTCAGGAGGTGGGCTGCATTTTGGCTGCATTTTTTGCTGGAGTTTCTCGTGGTTTGAGGCCTGGCTTGCTCCAACCCCTGCTCTTGATATTCTCCCGGATGTGGGTTGCATTTTGGCTGCCTTTTGGGCTGGAGATTCTCGTGGTTTGAGGCCTGGCTTGCTCCACCCCCTGCTCTTGAGATTATCCCGGACGTGGGCTGGATTTTGGCTGCCTTTTGGGCTGGAGCTTCTCGTGGTTTGAGGCCTGGCTTGCTCCACCCCCTACTCTTGAGATTCTCCCGGATGTGGGCTGCATTTTGGCTGCCTTTAGGGCTGGAGCTTCTCGTGGTTTGAGGCCTGGCTTGCTCCACCCCCTGCTCTTGAGATTATCCCGGACGTGGGCTGGATTTTGGCTGCCTTTTGGGCTGGAGCTTCTCGTGGTTTGAGGCCTGGCTTGCTCCACCCCCTGCTCTTGAGATTCTCCCGGATGTGGGCTGAATATTGGCTGCCTTTTGGGTTGGAGCTTCTCCTGGTTTGAGGCCTGCCTTGCTCCACAACCTGCTCTTGAGATTCTCCCGGAGGTGGGCTGCATTTTGGCTGCATTTTGGGCTGGAGCTTCTCGTGGTTTGAGGCCTGGCTTGCTCCATCCCCTGCTCTTGAGATTCTCCCGAATGTGGGCTGCATTTTGTCTGCCTTTTGGGCTGGAGCTTCTCGTGGTTTGAGGCCTGGCTTGCTCCACCCCCTGCTCTTGATATTCTCCCGAATGTGGGCTGCATTTTGGCTGCCTTTTGGGCTGGAGCTTCTCGTGGTTTGAGGCCTGGCTTGCTCCACCCCCTGCACTTGAGATTCTCCCGGATGTGCGCTGCATTTTGGCTGCATTTTGGGCTGGAGCTTCTCGTGGTTTGAGGCCTGGCTTGCTCCACCCCCTGCTCTTGAGATTCTCCCGGATGTGGGCTGGATTTTGGCTGCCTTTTGGGCTGGAGCTTCTCGTGGTTTGAGGCCTGGCTTGCTCCACCCCCTGCTCTTGAGATTCTCCCGGATGTGGGATGCATTTTCGCTGCCTTTTAAGCTGGAGCTTCTCGTGGTTTGAGGCCTGGCTTGCTCCACCCCCTACTCTTGAGATTCTCCCGGATGTGGGCTGCATTTTGGCTTTCTTTTGGGCTGGAGCTTCTCGTGGTTTGAGGCCTGGCTTGCTCCACCCCCTGCTCTTGATTTTCTCCCGGATGTGGGCTGGATTTTGGCTGCCTTTTGGGTTGGAGCTTCTAGTGGTTTGAGGCCTGGTTTGCTTCACCCCCTGCTCTTGATATTCTCCCGGACGTGGGCTGGATTTTGGCTGCCTTTTGGGCTGGAGCTTCTCGTGGTTTGAGGCCTGGCTTGCTCCACCCCCTGCTCTTGAGATTATCCCGGACGTGGGCTGGATTTTGGCTGCCTTTTGGGCTGGAGATTCTCGTGGTTTGAGGCCTGGCTTGCTCCACCCCCTACTCTTGAGATTCTCCCGGATGTGGGCTGCATTTTGGCTGCCTTTAGGGCTGGAGCTTCTCGTGGTTTGAGGCCTGGCTTGCTCCACCCCCTGCTCTTGAGATTCTCCCGGATGTGGGCTGAATATTGGCTGCCTTTTGGTTTGGAGCTTCTCCTGGTTTGAGGCCTGGCTTGCTCCACCCCCTGCACTTGAGATTCTCCCGGATGTGCGCTGCATTTTGGCTGCATTTTGGGCTGGAGCTTCTCGTGGTTTGAGGCCTGGCTTGCTCCACCCCCTGCTCTTGAGATTCTCCCGGATGTGGGCTGGATTTTGGCTGCCTTTTGGGCTGGAGCTTCTCGTGGTTTGAGGCCTGGCTTGCTCCACCCTCTGCTCTTGAGATTCTCCCGGATGTGGGCTGCATTTTGGCTGCCTTTTGGGCTGGAGCTTCTCGTGCTTTGAGGCCTGGCTTGCTCCACCCCCTGCTCTTGATATTGTCCCGGATGTGGGCTGCATTTTGGCTGCCTTTTGGGATGGAACTTCTCCTGGTTTGAGGCCTGGCTTGCTCCACAACCTGCTCTTGAGATTCTCCCGGATGTGGGCTGCAGTTTGGCTGCCTTTTGGGCTGGAGCTTCTCGTGGTTTGAGGCCTGGCTTGCTCCACCCCCTGCTCTTGAGATTCTCCCGGAGGTGGGCTGCATTTTGGCTGCCTTTTGGGCTGGAGCTTCTCGTGGTTTGAGGCCTGGCTTGCTCCACCCCCTACTCTTGAGATTCTCCCGGATGTGGGCTGCATTTTGGCTGCATTTTGGGCTGGAGCTTCTCGTGGTTTGAGGCCTGGCTTCCTCCACCCCCTGCTCTTGAGTTTCTCCCGGATGTGGGCTGCATTTTGGCTGCCTTTTGGGCTGGAGCTTCTCGTGGTTTGAGGCCTGGCTTGCTCCACCCCCTGCTCTTGAGATTCTCAGGAGGTGGGCTGCATTTTGGCTGCATTTTTTGCTGGAGTTTCTCGTGGTTTGAGGCCTGGCTTGCTCCAACCCCTGCTCTTGAGATTCTCCCGGATGTGGGTTGCATTTTGGCTGCCTTTTGGGCTGGAGATTCTCGTGGTTTGAGGCCTGGCTTGCTCCACCCCCTGCTCTTGAGATTATCCCGGACGTGGGCTGGATTTTGGCTGCCTTTTGGGCTGGAGATTCTCGTGGTTTGAGGCCTGGCTTGCTCCACCCCCTACTCTTGAGATTCTCCCGGATGTGGGCTGCATTTTGGCTGCCTTTAGGGCTGGAGCTTCTCGTGGTTTGAGGCCTGGCTTGCTCCACCCCCTGCTCTTGAGATTATCCCGGACGTGGGCTGGATTTTGGCTGCCTTTTGGGCTGGAGCTTCTCGTGGTTTGAGGCCTGGCTTGCTCCACCCCCTGCTCTTGAGATTCTCCCGGATGTGGGCTGAATATTGGCTGCCTTTTGGGTTGGAGCTTCTCCTGGTTTGAGGCCTGCCTTGCTCCACAACCTGCTCTTGAGATTCTCCCGGAGGTGGGCTGCATTTTGGCTGCATTTTGGGCTGGAGCTTCTCGTGGTTTGAGGCCTGGCTTGCTCCATCCCCTCCTCTTGAGATTCTCCCGAATGTGGGCTGCATTTTGTCTGCCTTTTGGGCTGGAGCTTCTCGTGGTTTGAGGCCTGGCTTGCTCCACCCCCTGCTCTTGAGATTCTCCCGAATGTGGGCTGCATTTTGGCTGCCTTTTGGGCTGGAGCTTCTCGTGGTTTGAGGCCTGGCTTGCTCCACCCCCTGCACTTGAGATTCTCCCGGATGTGCGCTGCATTTTGGCTGCATTTTGGGCTGGAGCTTCTCGTGGTTTGAGGCCTGGCTTGCTCCACCCCCTGCTCTTGAGATTCTCCCGGATGTGGGCTGCATTTTGGCTGCCTTTTGGGCTGGAGCTTCTCGTGCTTTGAGGCCTGGCTTGCTCCACCCCCTGCTCTTGATATTGTCCCGGATGTGGGCTGCATTTTGGCTGCCTTTTGGGATGGAACTTCTCCTGGTTTGAGGCCTGGCTTGCTCCACAACCTGCTCTTGAGATTCTCCCGGATGTGGGCTGCAGTTTGGCTGCCTTTTGGGCTGGAGCTTCTTGTGGTTTGAGGCCTGGCTTGCTCCACCCCCTGCTCTTGAGATTCTCCCGGAGGTGGGCTGGATTTTGGCTGCCTTTTGGGCTGGAGCTTCTCGTGGTTTGAGGCCTGGCTTGCTCCACCCCCTACTCTTGAGATTCTCCCGGATGTGGGCTGCATTTTGGCTGCATTTTGGGCTGGAGCTTCTCGTGGTTTGAGGCCTGGCTTCCTCCACCCCCTGCTCTTGAGTTTCTCCCGGATGTGGGCTGCATTTTGGCTGCCTTTTGGGCTGGAGCTTCTCGTGGTTTGAGGCCTGGCTTGCTCCACCCCCTGCTCTTGAGATTCTCCCGGATGTGGGCTGCATTTTGGCTGCATTTTTTGCTGGAGTTTCTCGTGGTTTGAGGCCTGGCTTGCTCCAACCCCTGCTCTTGATATTCTCCCGGATGTGGGTTGCATTTTGGCTGCCTTTTGGGCTGGAGATTCTCGTGGTTTGAGGCCTGGCTTGCTCCACCCCCTGCTCTTGATTTTCTCCCGGATGTGGGCTGCATTTTGGCTGCCTTTTGGGCTGGAGCTTCTCGTGGTTTGAGGCCTGGCCTGCTCCACCCCCTGCTCTTGAGATTATCCCGGATGTGGGCTGGATTATGGCTGCCTTTTGGGCTGGAGCTTCTCGTGGTTTGAGGCCTGGCTTGCTCCACCCCCTGCTCTTGAGATTCTCCCGGAGGTGGGCTGGAGTTTGGCTGCATTTTGGGCTGGAGCTTCTCGAGGTTTGAGGCCTGGCTTGCTCCACCCCCTGCTCTTGAGATTCTCCTGGATGTGGGCTGCATTTTGGCTTTCTTTTGGACTGGATCTTCTCGTGGTTTGAGCCCTGGCTTGCTCCAACCCCTGCTCTTGAGATTCTCCCGGATGTGGGCTGCATTTTGGCTGCTTTTGGGCTGGAGCTTCTCGTGGTTTGAGGCCTGGCTTGCTCCACCCCCTGCTCTTGAGATTCTCCCGGATGTGGGCTGCATTTTGGCTGCCTTTTGGGTTGGAGCTTCTCCTGGTTTGAGGCCTGCCTTGCTCCACAACCTGCTCTTGAGATTCTCCCGGAGGTGGGCTGCATTTTGGCTGCATTTTGGGCTGGAGCTTCTCGTGGTTTGAGGCCTGGCTTGCTCCATCCCCTCCTCTTGAGATTCTCCCGAATGTGGGCTGCATTTTGGCTGCCTTTTGGGCTGGAGCTTCTCGTGGTTTGAGGCCTGGCTTGCTCCACCCCCTGCACTTGAGATTCTCCCGGATGTGCGCTGCATTTTGGCTGCATTTTGGGCTGGAGCTTCTCGTGGTTTGAGGCCTGGCTTGCTCCACCCCCTGCTCTTGAGATTCTCCCGGATGTGGGCTGGATTTTGGCTGCCTTTTGGGCTGGAGCTTCTCGTGGTTTGAGGCCTGGCTTGCTCCACCCCCTGCTCTTGAGATTCTCCCGGATGTGGGCTGCATTTTGGCTGCCTTTTGGGCTGGAGCTTCTCGTGCTTTGAGGCCTGGCTTGCTCCACCCCCTGCTCTTGAGATTGTCCCGGATGTGGGCTGCATTTTGGCTGCCTTTTGGGATGGAACTTCTCCTGGTTTGAGGCCTGGCTTGCTCCACAACCTGCTCTTGAGATTCTCCCGGATGTGGGCTGCAGTTTGGCTGCCTTTTGGGCTGGAGCTTCTTGTGGTTTGAGGCCTGGCTTGCTCCACCCCCTGCTCTTGAGATTCTCCCGGAGGTGGGCTGGATTTTGGCTGCCTTTTGGGCTGGAGCTTCTCGTGGTTTGAGGCCTGGCTTGCTCCACCCCCTACTCTTGAGATTCTCCCGGATGTGGGCTGCATTTTGGCTGCATTTTGGGCTGGAGCTTCTCGTGGTTTGAGGCCTGGCTTCCTCCACCCCCTGCTCTTGAGTTTCTCCCGGATGTGGGCTGCATTTTGGCTGCCTTTTGGGCTGGAGCTTCTCGTGGTTTGAGGCCTGGCTTGCTCCACCCCCTGCTCTTGAGATTCTCCCGGATGTGGGCTGCATTTTGGCTGCATTTTTTGCTGGAGTTTCTCGTGGTTTGAGGCCTGGCTTGCTCCAACCCCTGCTCTTGATATTCTCCCGGATGTGGGTTGCATTTTGGCTGCCTTTTGGGCTGGAGATTCTCGTGGTTTGAGGCCTGGCTTGCTCCACCCCCTGCTCTTGATTTTCTCCCGGATGTGGGCTGCATTTTGGCTGCCTTTTGGGCTGGAGCTTCTCGTGGTTTGAGGCCTGGCCTGCTCCACCCCCTGCTCTTGAGATTATCCCGGATGTGGGCTGGATTATGGCTGCCTTTTGGGCTGGAGCTTCTCGTGGTTTGAGGCCTGGCTTGCTCCACCCCCTGCTCTTGAGATTCTCCCGGAGGTGGGCTGGAGTTTGGCTGCATTTTGGGCTGGAGCTTCTCGAGGTTTGAGGCCTGGCTTGCTCCACCCCCTGCTCTTGAGATTCTCCTGGATGTGGGCTGCATTTTGGCTTTCTTTTGGACTGGATCTTCTCGTGGTTTGAGCCCTGGCTTGCTCCAACCCCTGCTCTTGAGATTCTCCCGGATGTGGGCTGCATTTTGGCTGCTTTTGGGCTGGAGCTTCTCGTGGTTTGAGGCCTGGCTTGCTCCACCCCCTGCTCTTGAGATTCTCCCGGATGTGGGCTGCATTTTGGCTGCCTTTTGGGTTGGAGCTTCTCCTGGTTTGAGGCCTGCCTTGCTCCACAACCTGCTCTTGAGATTCTCCCGGAGGTGGGCTGCATTTTGGCTGCCTTTTGGGCTGGAGCTTCTCGTGATTTGAGGCCTGGCTTGCTCCACCCCCTGCTCTTGAGATTCTCCCGGATGTGGGCTGCATTTTGGCTGCATTTTGGGCTGGAGCTTCTCGTGGTTTGAGGCCTGGCTTGCTCCACCCCCTGCTCTTGATATTCTCCTGGAGTTTGGCTGCCTTTTGGGCTGGAGCTTCTCGAGGTTTGAGGCCTGCCTTGCTCCACCCCCTGCTCTTGAGATTCTCCCAGAGGTGGGCTGCATTTTGGCTGCCTGTTGAGCTGGAGCTTCTCGTCTTTTGAGGCCTGGCCTGCTCCACCCCCTGCTCTTGAGTTTCTCCCGGATGTGGGCTGGATTATGTCTGCCTTTTGGGCTGGAGCTTCTCGTGGTTTGAGGCCTGGCTTGCTCCAACCCCTGCTCTTGAGATTCTCCCGGATGTGGGCTGGATTTTGGCTGCATTTTGGGCTGGAGCTTCTCGTGGTTTGAGGCCTGGCTTGCTCGATTCCAGCTCTTGAGATTCTCCCGGATGTGCGCTGGATTTTGGCTGCATTTTGGGCTGGAGCTTCTCGTGGTTTGAGGCCTGGCTTGCTCCACCCCCTGCTCTTGAGATTCTCCCCGATGTGGGCTGCATTTTGGCTGCATTTTGGGCTGGAGCTTCTCGTGGTTTGAGGCCTGGCTTGCTCGATTCCAGCTCTTGAGATTCTCCCGGATGTGCGCTGGATTTTGGCTGCCTTTTGGGCTGGAGCTTCTCGTGGTTTGAGGCCTGGCTTGCTCCACCCCCTGCTCTTGAGATTCTCCCGGAGGTGGGCTGCATTTTCGCTGCTTTTTGGGGTGGAGCTTCTCGTGGTTTGAGGCCTGGCTTGCTCCACCCCCTGCTCTTGAGATTATCCCGGATGTGGGATGCATTTTCGCTGACTTTAGGGCTGGAGCTTCTCGTGGTTTGAGGCCTGGCTTGCTCCACCCCCTGCTCTTGAGATTCTCCCGGATGTGGGCTGCATTTTGGCTGCCTTTTGGGCTGGAGCTTCCCGTGCTGTGAGGCCTGGCTTGCTCCACCCCCTGCTCTTGATATTGTCCCGGATGTGGGCTGCATTTTGGCTGCCTTTTGAGATGGAACTTCTCCTGGTTTGAGGCCTGGCTTGCTCCACCCCCTGCTCTTGATATTCTCCCGGATGTGTTCTGCATTTTGGCTGCCTTTTGGGCTGGAGCTTCTCGTGGTTTGAGGCCTGGCTTGCTCCACCCCCTGCTCTTGAGATTCTCCCGGACGTGGGCTGGATTTTGGCTGCCTTTTGGGCTGGAGCTTCTCGTGGTTTGAGGCCTGGCTTGCTCCACCCCCTACTCTTGAGATTCTCCCGGATGTGGGCTGCATTTTCGCTGCATTTTGGGCTGGAGCTTCTCGTGGTTTGAGGCCTGGCTTCCTCCACCCCCTGCTCTTGAGATTCTCCCGCATGTGGACTGGATTTTGGCTGCCTTTTGGGCTGGAGCTTCTCGTGGTTTGAGGCCTGGCTTGCTCCAACCCCTGCTCTTGATATTCTCCCGGATGTGGATTGCATTTTGGCTGCCTTTTGGGCTGGAGATTCTCGTGGTTTGAGGCCTGGCTTGCTCCAACCCCTGCTCTTGAGATTTTCCCCGATGTGGGCTGCATTTTGGCTGCCTTTTGGGCTGGAGCTTCTCGTGGTTTGAGGCCTGGCTTGCTCGATTCCAGCTCTTGAGATTCTCCCGGATGTGGGCTGGATTTTGGCTGCCTTTTGGGCTGGAGCTTCTCGTGGTTTGAGGCCTGGCTTCCTCCACCCCCTGCTCTTGAGATTCTCCCCGATATGGGCTGCATTTTCGCTGCCTTTTGGGGTGGAGCTTCTCGTGGTTTGAGGCCTGGCTTGCTCCACCCCCTACTCTTGAGATTATCCCGGACGTGGGCTGGATTTTGGCTGCCTTTTGGGCTGGAGCTTCTCGTGGTTTGAGGCCTGGCTTGCTCCACCCCCTGCTCTTGAGATTCTCCCGGATGTGGGCTGCATTTTGGCTGCCTTTTGGGCTGGAGCTTCTCGAGGTTTGAGGCCTGGCTTGCTCCACCCCCTGCTCTTGATATTGTCCCGGATGTGGGCTGCATTTTGGCTGCCTTTTGGGCTGGAGCTTCTCCTGGTTTGAGGCCTGGCTTGCTCCACAACCTGCTCTTGATATTGTCCCGGATGTGGGCTGCAGTTTGGCTGCCTTTTGGGCTGGAGCTTCTCGTGGTTTGAGGCCTGGCTTGCTCCACCCCCTGCTCTTGAGATTCTCCCGGAGGTGGGCTGGATTTTGGCTGCCTTTTGGGCTGGAGCTTCTCGTGGTTTGAGGCCTGGCTTGCTCCACCCCCTACTCTTGAGATTCTCCCGGATGTGGGCTGCATTTTGGCTGCCTTTTGGGCTGGAGCTTCTCGTGGTTTGAGGCCTGGCTTCCTCCACCCCCTGCTCTTGAGTTTCTCCCGGATGTGGGCTGCATTTTGGCTGCCTTTTGGGCTGGAGATTCTCGTGGTTTGAGGCCTGGCTTGCTCCACCCCCTGCTCTTGATATTCTCCCGGAGGTGGGCTGCATTTTGGCTGACTTTTGGGCTGCAGCTTCTCGTGGTTTGAGGCCTGGCTTGCTCCACCCCCTGCACTTGAGATTCTCCCGGATGTGGGCTGCATTTTGGCAGCCTTTTGGGCTGGAGCTTCTCGTGGTTTGAGGCCTGGCTTGCTCCACCCCCTGCTCTTGAGATTCTCAGGAGGTGGGCTGCATTTTGGCTGCATTTTTTGCTGGAGTTTCTCGTGGTTTGAGGCCTGGCTTGCTCCAACCCCTGCTCTTGATATTCTCCCGGATGTGGGTTGCATTTTGGCTGCCTTTTGGGCTGGAGATTCTCGTGGTTTGAGGCCTGGCTTGCTCCACCCCCTGCTCTTGATTTTCTCCTGGATGTGGGCTGCATTTTGGCTGCCTTTTGGGCTGGAGCTTCTCGTGGTTTGAGGCCTGGCTTGCTCCACCCCCTGCTCTTGAGATTCTCCCGGAGGTGGGCTGGAGTTTGGCTGCATTTTGGGCTGGAGCTTCTCGAGGTTTGAGGCCTGGCTTGCTCCACCCCCTGCTCTTGAGATTCTCCTGGATGTGGGCTGCATTTTGGCTTTCTTTTGGACTGGATCTTCTCGTGGTTTGAGCCCTGGCTTGCTCCAACCCCTGCTCTTGAGATTCTCCCGGATGTGGGCTGCATTTTGGCTGCTTTTGGGCTGGAGCTTCTCGTGGTTTGAGGCCTGGCTTGCTCCACCCCCTGCTCTTGAGATTCTCCCGGATGTGGGCTGCATTTTGGCTGCCTTTTGGGCTGGAGCTTCTCCTGGTTTGAGGCCTGCCTTGCTCCACAACCTGCTCTTGAGATTCTCCCGGAGGTGGGCTGCATTTTGGCTGCCTTTTGGGCTGGAGCTTCTCGTGATTTGAGGCCTGGCTTGCTCCACCCCCTGCTCTTGAGATTCTCCCGGATGTGGGCTGCATTATGGCTGCATTTTGGGCTGGAGCTTCTCGTGGTTTGAGGCCTGGCTTGCTCCACCCCCTGCTCTTGAGATTCTCCTGGAGTTTGGCTGCCTTTTGGGCTGGAGCTTCTCGAGGTTTGAGGCCTGCCTTGCTCCACCCCCTGCTCTTGAGATTCTCCCAGAGGTGGGCTGCATTTTGGCTGCCTGTTGAGCTGAAGCTTCTCGTCTTTTGAGGCCTGGCCTGCTCCACCACCTGCTCTTGAGTTTCTCCCGGATGTGGGCTGGATTATGTCTGCCTTTTGGGCTGGAGCTTCTCGTGGTTTGAGGCCTGGCTTGCTCCAACCCCTGCTCTTGAGATTCTCCCGGATGTGGGCTGCATTTTCGCTGCATTTTGGGCTGGAGCTTCTCGTGGTTTGAGGCCTGGCTTGCTCGATTCCAGCTCTTGAGATTCTCCCGGATGTGGGCTGCATTTTGGCTGCCTTTTGGGCTGGAGCTTCTCGTGGTTTGAGGCCTGGCTTGCTCCAACCCCTGCTCTTGATATTCTCCCGGATGTGGGTTGCATTTTGGCTGCCTTTTGGGCTGGAGATTCTCGTGGTTTGAGGCCTGGCTTGCTCCACCCCCTGCTCTTGATTTTCTCCTGGATGTGGGCAGCATTTTGGCTGCCTTTTGGGCTGGAGCTTCTCGTGGTTTGAGGCCTGGCCTGCTCCACCCCCTGCTCTTGAGATTATCCCGGATGTGGGCTGGATTATGGCTGCCTTTTGGGCTGGAGCTTCTCGTGGTTTGAGGCCTGGCTTGCTCCACCCCCTGCTCTTGAGATTCTCCCGGAGGTGGGCTGGAGTTTGGCTGCATTTTGGGCTGGAGCTTCTCGAGGTTTGAGGCCTGGCTTGCTCCACCCCCTGCTCTTGAGATTCTCCTGGATGTGGGCTGCATTTTGGCTTTCTTTTGGACTGGATCTTCTCGTGGTTTGAGCCCTGGCTTGCTCCAACCCCTGCTCTTGAGATTCTCCCGGATGTGGGCTGCATTTTGGCTGCTTTTGGGCTGGAGCTTCTCGTGGTTTGAGGCCTGGCTTGCTCCACCCCCTGCTCTTGAGATTCTCCCGGATGTGGGCTGCATTTTGGCTGCCTTTTGGGTTGGAGCTTCTCCTGGTTTGAGGCCTGCCTTGCTCCACAACCTGCTCTTGAGATTCTCCCGGAGGTGGGCTGCATTTTGGCTGCCTTTTGGGCTGGAGCTTCTCGTGATTTGAGGCCTGGCTTGCTCCACCCCCTGCTCTTGAGATTCTCCCGGATGTGGGCTGCATTATGGCTGCATTTTGGGCTGGAGCTTCTCGTGGTTTGAGGCCTGGCTTGCTCCACCCCCTGCTCTTGATATTCTCCTGGAGTTTGGCTGCCTTTTGGGCTGGAGCTTCTCGAGGTTTGAGGCCTGCCTTGCTCCACCCCCTGCTCTTGAGATTCTCCCAGAGGTGGGCTGCATTTTGGCTGCCTGTTGAGCTGGAGCTTCTCGTCTTTTGAGGCCTGGCCTGCTCCACCCCCTGCTCTTGAGTTTCTCCCGGATGTGGGCTGGATTATGTCTGCCTTTTGGGCTGGAGCTTCTCGTGGTTTGAGGCCTGGCTTGCTCCAACCCCTGCTCTTGAGATTCTCCCGGATGTGGGCTGCATTTTCGCTGCATTTTGGGCTGGAGCTTCTCGTGGTTTGAGGCCTGGCTTGCTCGATTCCAGCTCTTGAGATTCTCCCGGATGTGCGCTGGATTTTGGCTGCCTTTTGGGCTGGAGCTTCTCGTGGTTTGAGGCCTGGCTTGCTCCACCCCCTGCTCTTGAGATTCTCCCCGATGTGGGCTGCATTTTGGCTGCCTTTTGGGCTGGAGCTTCTCGTGGTTTGAGGCCTGGCTTGCTCGATTCCAGCTCTTGAGATTCTCCCGGATGTGCGCTGGATTTTGTCTGCCTTTTGGGCTGGAGCTTCTCGTGGTTTGAGGCCTGGCTTGCTCCACCCCCTGCTCTTGAGATTCTCCCCGATATGGGCTGCATTTTCGCTGCCTTTTGGGGTGGAGCTTCTCGTGGTTTGAGGCCTGGCTTGCTCCACCCCCTGCTCTTGAGATTATCCCGGATGTGGGATGCATTTTCGCTGACTTTAGGGCTGGAGCTTCTCGTGGTTTGAGGCCTGGCTTGCTCCACCCCCTGCTCTTGAGATTCTCCCGGATGTGGGCTGCATTTTGGCTGCCTTTTGGGCTGGAGCTTCCCGTGCTGTGAGGCCTGGCTTGCTCCACCCCCTGCTCTTGATATTGTCCCGGATGTGGGCTGCATTTTGGCTGCCTTTTGGGATGGAACTTCTCCTGGTTTGAGGCCTGGCTTGCTCCACCCCCTGCTCTTGATATTCTCCCGGATGTGTTCTGCATTTTGGCTGCATTTTGGGCTGGAGCTTCTCGTGGTTTGAGGCCTGGCTTGCTCCACCCCCTGCTCTTGAGATTCTCCCGGACGTGGGCTGGATTTTGGCTGCCTTTTGGGCTGGAGCTTCTCGTGGTTTGAGGCCTGGCTTGCTCCACCCCCTACTCTTGAGATTCTCCCGGATGTGGGCTGCATTTTGGCTGCATTTTGGGCTGGAGCTTCTCGTGGTTTGAGGCCTGGCTTCCTCCACCCCCTGCTCTTGAGATTCTCCCGCATGTGGGCTGGATTTTGGCTGCCTTTTGGGCTGGAGCTTCTCGTGGTTTGAGGCCTGGCTTGCTCCACCCCCTGCTCTTGAGATTCTCAGGAGGTGGGCTGCATTTTGGCTGCATTTTTTGCTGGAGCTTCTCGTGGTTTGAGGCCTGGCTTGCTCCAACCCCTGCTCTTGATATTCTCCCGGATGTGTTCTGCATTTTGGCTGCCTTTTGGGCTGGAGATTCTCGTGGTTTGAGGCCTGGCTTGCTCCACCACCTGCTCTTGATTTTCTCCCGGATGTGGGCTGCATTTTCGCTGCCTTTTGGGCTGGAGCTTCTCGTGGTTTGAGGCCTGGCTTGCTCCAACCCCTGCTCTTGAGATTCTCCCCGATGTGGGCTGCATTTTGGCTGCCTTTTGGGCTGGAGCTTCTCGTGGTTTGAGGCCTGGCTTGCTCGATTCCAGCTCTTGAGATTCTCCCGGATGTGGGCTGGATTTTGGCTGCCTTTTGGGCTGGAGCTTCTCGTGGTTTGAGGCCTGGCTTCCTCCACCCCCTGCTCTTGAGATTCTCCCCGATATGGGCTGCATTTTCGCTGCCTTTTGGGGTGGAGCTTCTCGTGGTTTGAGGCCTGGCTTGCTCCACCCCCTACTCTTGAGATTATCCCGGACGTGGGCTGGATTTTGGCTTCCTTTTGGGCTGGAGCTTCTCGTGGTTTGAGGCCTGGCTTGCTCCACCCCCTACTCTTGAGATTCTCCCGGACGTGGTCTGGCATTTGGCTGCCTTTAGGGCTGGAGCTTCTCGTGGTTTGAGGCCTGGCTTGCTCCAGCCCCTGCTCTTGAGATTCTCCCGGATGTGGGCTGCATTTTGGCTGCCTTTTGGGCTGGAGCTTCTCGTGGTTTGAGGCCTGGCTTGCTCCACCCCCTGCTCTTGAGATTCTCCCAGAGGTGGGCTGCATTTTGGCTGCCTTTTGGGCTGGAGCTTCTCGTGGTTTGAGGCCTGGCTTGCTCCACCCCCTGCTCTTGAGATTCTCCCGGACATGCATTTTGGCTGCCTTTTGGGCTGGAGCTTCTCGTGGTTTGAGGCCTGGCTTGCTCCACCCCCTGCTCTTGAGATTCTCCCGAATGTGGGCTGCATTTTGGCTGCCTTTTGGGCTGGAGCTTCTCGAGGTTTGAGGCCTGGCTTGCTCCACCCCCTGCTCTTGAGATTCTCCTGGATGTGTGCTGGATTTTGGCTGCCTTTTGGGCTGGAGCTTCTCGTGGTTTGAGGCCTGGCTTCCTCCACCCCCTGCTCTTGAGATTCTCCCGCATGTGGGCTGGATTTTGGCTGCCTTTTGGGGTGGAGCTTCTCGTGGTTTGAGGCCTGGCTTGCTCCACCCCCTGCTCTTGAGATTCTCAGGAGGTGGGCTGCATTTTGGCTGCATTTTTTGCTGGAGCTTCTCGTGGTTTGAGGCCTGGCTTGCTCCAACCCCTGCTCTTGATATTCTCCCGGATGTGTTCTGCATTTTGGCTGCCTTTTGGGCTGGAGATTCTCGTGGTTTGAGGCCTGGCGTGCTCCACCACCTGCTCCTGATTTTCTCCCGGATGTGGGCTGCATTTTCGCTGCCTTTTGGGCTGGAGCTTCTCGTGGTTTGAGGCCTGGCTTGCTCCACCCCCTGCTCTTGATATTGTCCCGGATGTGGGCTGCATTTTGGCTGCCTTTTGGGTTGGAGCTTCTCCTGGTTTGAGGCCTGCCTTGCTCCACAACCTGCTCTTGAGATTCTCCCGGAGGTGGGCTGCATTTTGGCTGCATTTTGGGCTGGAGCTTCTCGTGGTTTGAGGCCTGGCTTCCTCCACCCCCTGCTCTTGAGATTCTCCCGCATGTGGGCTGCATTTTGGCTGCCTTTTGGGCTGGAGCTTCTCGTGGTTTGAGGCCTGGCTTGCTCCACCCCCTGCTCTTGAGATTCTCAGGAGGTGGGCTGCATTATGGCTGCATTTTTTGCTGGAGCTTCTAGTGGTTTGAGGCCTGGCTTGCTCCACCCCCTGCTCTTGAGATTCTCCCGGACGTGGGCTGGATTTTGGCTGCCTTTTGGGTTGGAGCTTCTCGTGGTTTGAGGCCTGGCTTGCTCCACCCCCTACTCTTGAGATTCTCCCGGATGTGGGCTGCATTTTGGCTGCATTTTGGGCTGGAGCTTCTCGTGGTTTGAGGCCTGGCTTCCTCCACCCCCTGCTCTTGAGATTCTCCCGCATGTGGGCTGCATTTTGGCTGCCTTTTGGGCTGGAGCTTCTCGTGGTTTGAGGCCTGGCTTGCTCCACCCCCTGCTCTTGAGATTCTCAGGAGGTGGGCTGCATTTTGGCTGCATTTTTTGCTGGAGATTCTCGTGGTTTGAGGCCTGGCTTGCTCCACCCCCTGCTCTTGATTTTCTCCCGGATGTGGGCTGGATTTTGGCTGCCTTTTGGGCTGGAGCTTCTCGTGGTTTGAGGCCTGGCCTGCTCCACCTCCTGCTCTTGAGTTTCTCCCGGATGTGGGCTGGATTATGCCTACCTTTTGGGCTGGAGCTTCTCGTGGTTTGAGGCCTGGCTTGCTCCACCCCCTGCTCTTGAGATTCTCCCGGAGGTGGGCTGGAGTTTGGCTGCATTTTGGGCTGGAGCTTCTCGAGGTTTGAGGCCTGGCTTGCTCCACCCCCTGCTCTTGAGATTCTCCTGGATGTGGGCTGCATTTTGGCTTTCTTTTGGACTGGAGCTTCTCGTGGTTTGAGCCCTGGCTTGCTCCAACCCCTGCTCTTGAGATTCTCCTGGATGTGGGCTGCATTTTGGCTTTCTTTTGGACTGGAGCTTCTCGAGGTTTGAGGCCTGGCTTGCTCGATTCCAGCTCTTGAGATTCTCCCGGATGTGCGCTGGATTTTGGCTGCCTTTTGGACTGGAGCTTCTCGTGGTTTGAGGCCTGGCTTGCTCCACCCCCTGCTCTTGAGATTCTCCCCGATATGGGCTGCATTTTCGCTGCCTTTTGGGGTGGAGCTTCTCGTGGTTTGAGGCCTGGCTTGCTCCACCCCCTGCTCTTGAGATTATCCCGGACGTGGGCTGGATTTTGGCTGCCTTTTGTGCTGGAGCTTCTCGTGGTTTGAGGCCTGGCTTGCTCCACCCCCTACTCTTGAGATTCTCCCGGACGTGGTCTGGCATTTGGCTGCCTTTAGGGCTGGAGCTTCTCCTGGTTTGAGGCCTGGCTTGCTCCACCCCCTGCTCTTGATATTCTCCCGGATGTGGGCTGAATTTTGGCTGCCTTTTGGGTTGGAGCTTCTCCTGGTTTGAGGCCTGCCTTGCTCCACAACCTGCTCTTGAGATTCTCCCGGAGGTGGGCTGCATTTTGGCTGCATTTTGGGCTGGAGCTTCTCGTGGTTTGAGGCCTGGCTTGCTCCACAACCTGCTCTTGAGATTCTCCCGAATGTGGTCTGCATTTTGGCTGCATTTTTGGGCTGGAGCTTCTCGTGGTTTGAGGCCTGTCTTGCTCCACCCCCTGCTCTTGATTTTCTCCCGGATGTGGGCTGGATTTTGGCTGCCTTTTGAGCTGGAGCTTCTCGTGCTTTGAGGCCTGGCTTGCTCCACCCCCTGCTCTTGAGATTCTCCCGGATGGGGGCTGCATTTTGGCTGCCATTTGGGCTGGAGCTTCTCGTGGTTTGAGTCCTGGCTTGCTCCACCCCCTGCTCTTGAGATTCTCCCAGAGGTGGGCTGCATTTTGGCTGCCTTTTGGGCTGGAGCTTCTCATGGTTTGAGGCCTGTCTTGCTCCACCCCCTGCTCTTGAGATTCTCCCGGACATGGGCTGCATTTTGGCTGCATTTTGGGCTGGAGCTTCTCGTGGTTTGAGGCCTGGCTTGCTCCACCCCCTGCTCTTGAGATTCTCCCGAATGTGGGCTGCATTTTGGCTGCCTTTTGGGCTGGAGCTTCTCGAGGTTTGAGGCCTGGCTTGCTCCACCCCCTGCTCTTGAGATTCTCCTGGATGTGTGCTGGATTTTGGCTGCCTTTTGGGCTGGAGCTTCTCGTGGTTTGAGGCCTGCCTTGCTCCACCCCCTGCTCTTGAGATTCTCCCAGAGGTGGGCTGCATTTTGGCTGCCTGTTGGGCTGGAGCTTCTCGTGATTTGAGGCCTGGCTTGCTCCACCCCCTGCTCTTGAGTTTCTCCCGGATGTGGGCTGCATTTTGGCTGCCTTTTGGGCTGGAGCTTCTCGTGGTTTGAGGCCTGGCTTGCTCCACCCCCTGCTCTTGAGATTCTCACCGATGTGGGCTGCATTTTGGCTGCCTTTTGGGCTGGAGCTTCTCGTGGTTTGAGGCCTGGCTTGCTCCACCCCCTGCTCTTGAGATTCTCCCCGATATGGGCTGCATTTTCGCTGCCTTTTGGGGTGGAGCTTCTCGTGGTTTGAGGCCTGGCTTGCTCCACCCCCTGCTCTTGATATTCTCCCGGATGTGGGCTGCATTTTGGCTGCCTTTTGGGCTGGAGCTTCTCGTGGTTTGAGGCCTGGCTTGCTCGATCCCAGCTCTTGAGATTCTCCCGGATGTGGTCTGGCATTTGGCTGCCTTTAGGGCTGGAGCTTCTCGTGGTTTGAGGCCTGGCTTGCTCCACCCCCTGCTCTTGAGATTCTCCCGGATATGGGCTGAATTTTGGCTGCCTTTTGGGTTGGAGCTTCTCCTGGTTTGAGGCCTGGCTTGCTCCACCCCCTGCTCTTGAGATTCTCCCGAATGTGGGCTGCATTTTGGCTGCCTTTTGGGCTGGAGCTTCTCGTGGTTTGAGGCCTGGCTTGCTCCACCCCCTGCTCTTGAGATTCTCACGGATGTGGGCTGCATTTTGGCTGCATTTTGGGTTGGAGCTTCTCCTGGCTTGAGGCCTGCCTTGCTCCACAACCTGCTCTTGAGAGTCTCCCGGAGGTGGGCTGCATTTTGGCTGATACTTGGGCTGGAGCTTCTCGTGGTTTGAGGCCTGGCTTGCTCCACACCCTGCTCTTGACTTTCTCCCGGAGGTGGGCTGCATTTTGGCTGATACTTGGGCTGGAGCTTCTCGTGGTTTGAGGCCTGGCTTGCTCCACCCCCTGCTCTTGAGTTTCTCCCGGATGTGGGCTGGATTTTGGCTGCTTTTTGGGCTGGAGCTTCTCGTGGTTTGAGGCCTGGCTTGCTCCACCCCCTGCACTTGAGATTCTCAGGAGGTGGGCTGCATTTTGGCTGCATTTTGGGCTGGAGCTTCTCGTGGTTTGAGGCCTGGCTTGCTCCACCCCCTGCTCTTGATTTTCTCCCGGATGTGGGCTGGATTTTGGCTGCCTTTTGGGCTGGAGCTTCTCGTGGTTTGAGGCCTGGCCTGCTCCACCCCCTGCTCTTGAGTTTCTCCTGGATGTGGGCTGGATTATAGCTGCATTTTGGGCTGGAGCTTCTCGAGGTTTGAGCCCTGGCTTGCTCCACCCCCTGCTCTTGAGATTCTCCCGGATGTGGGCTGGATTATGTCTGCCTTTTGGGCTGGAGCTTCTCGTGGTTTGAGGCCTGGCTTGCTCCAACCCCTGCTCTTGAGATTCTCCTGGATGTGGGCTGCATTTTGGCTGCCTTTTTGGCTGGAGCTTCTCGTGGTTTGAGGCCTGGCTTGCTCCACCCCCTGCTCTTGATATTGTCCCGGATGTGGGCTGCATTTTGGCTGCCTTTTCGGTTGGAGCTTCTCCTGGTTTGAGGCCTGCCTTGCTCCACAACCCCTGCTCTTGAGATTCTCCCGGAGGTGGGCTGCATTTTGGCTGCCTTTTGGGCTGGAGCTTCTCGTGGTTTGAGGCCTGGCTTGCTCCATCCCCTGCTCTTGAGATTCTCCCGAATGTGGGCTGCATTTTGGCTGCCTTTTGGGCTGGAGCTTCTCGTGGTTTGAGGCCTGGCTTGCTCCACCCCCTGCTCTTGAGATTCTCCCAGAGGTGGGCTGCATTATGGCTGCCTTTTGGGCTGGAGCTTCTCGTGGTTTGAGGCCTGGCTTGCTCCACCCCCTGCTCTTGATATTCTCTCGGAGTTGGGCTGCATTTTGGCTGCCTTTTGGGCTGGAGCTTCTCGTGGTTTGAGGCCTGGCTTGCTCCACCCCCGCTCTTGAGTTTCTACCGGAGGTGGGCTGGATTTTGGCTGCCTTTTGGGCTGGAGCTTCTCGTGGTTTGAGGCCTGGCTTGCTCCACCCCCTGCTCTTGATATTCTCCCGGATGTGGGCTGGATTTTGGCTGCCTTTTGGGCTGGAGCTTCTTGTGGTTTGAGGCCTGGCTTGCTCCACCCACTGCTTTTCATATTCTCCCGGAGGTGGGCTGGAGTTTGGCGGCCTTTTGGGCTGGAGCTTCTGGAGGTTTGAGGCCTGCCTTGCTCCACCCCCTGCTCTTGAGATTCTCCCGTATGTGGGCTGCATTTTGGCTGCCTTTTGTGTTGGAGCTTCTCCTGGTTTGAGGCCTGCCTTTCTCCACAATCTGCTCTTGAGATTCTCCCGGAGGTGGGCTGCATTTTGGCTGCCTTTTGTGTTGGAGCTTCTCCTGGTTTGAGGCCTGCCTTTCTCCACAATCTGCTCTTGAGATTCTCCCGGAGGTGGGCTGCATTTTGGCTGCCTTTTGGGCTGGAGCTTCTCGTAGTTTGAGGCCTGGCTTGCTCCACCCCCTGCTCTTGAGATTCTCCCGGATGTGGGCTGCATTTTGGCTGCCTTTTGGGCTGGAGCTTCTCGTGGTTTGAGGCCTGGCTTGCTCCACCCCCTGCTCTTGAGTTTCTCCGGGACGTGGGCTGGATTTTGGCTGCATTTTGGGTTGGAGCTTCTCCTGGTTTGAGGCCTGGCTTCCTCCACCCCCTGCTCTTGAGATTCTCCCCGAGGTGGGCTGCATTTTGGCTGCCTTTTTGGCTGGAGCTTCTCGTGGTTTCAGGCCTGGCTTGCTCCACCCCCTGCTCTTGATATTGTCCCGGATGTGGGCTGCATTTTGGCTGCCTTTTCGGTTGGAGCTTCTCCTGGTTTGAGGCCTGCCTTGCTCCACAACCCCTGCTCTTGAGATTCTCCCGGAGGTGGGCTGCATTTTGGCTGCCTTTTGGGCTGGAGCTTCTCGTGGTTTGAGGCCTGGCTTGCTCCATCCCCTGCTCTTGAGATTCTCCCGAATGTGGGCTGCATTTTGGCTGCCTTTTGGGCTGGAGCTTCTCGTGGTTTGAGGCCTGGCTTGCTCCACCCCCTGCTCTTGAGATTCTCCCAGAGGTGGGCTGCATTATGGCTGCCTTTTGGGCTGGAGCTTCTCGTGGTTTGAGGCCTGGCTTGCTCCACCCCCTGCTCTTGATATTCTCTCGGAGTTGGGCTGCATTTTGGCTGCCTTTTGGGCTGGAGCTTCTCGTGGTTTGAGGCCTGGCTTGCTCCACCCCCGCTCTTGAGATTCTCCCGGAGGTGGGCTGGATTTTGGCTGCCTTTTGGGCTGGAGCTTCTCGTGGTTTGAGGCCTGGCTTGCTCCACCCCCTGCTCTTGAGATTCTCTCGGAGTTGGGCTGGATTTTGGCTGCCTTTTGTGTTGGAGCTTCTCCTGGTTTGAGGCCTGCCTTTCTCCACAATCTGCTCTTGAGATTCTCCTGGAGGTGGGCTGCATTTTGGCTGCCTTTTGTGTTGGAGCTTCTCCTGGTTTGAGGCCTGCCTTTCTCCACAATCTGCTCTTGAGATTCTCCCGGAGGTGGGCTGCATTTTGGCTGCCTTTTGGGCTGGAGCTTCTCGTGGTTTGAGGCCTGGCTTGCTCCACCCCCTGCTCTTGAGTTTCTCCGGGACGTGGGCTGGATTTTGGCTGCATTTTGGGTTGGAGCTTCTCCTGGTTTGAGGCCTGGCTTCCTCCACCCCCTGCTCGTGAGATTCTCCCGGATGTGGGCTGCATTTTGGCTGCCTTTTGGGGTGGAGATTCTCGTGGTTTGAGGCCTGGCTTGCTCCACCCCCTGCTCTTGAGATTCTCCTGGATGTGGGCTGCATTTTGGCTGCATTTTGGGCTGGAGCTTCTCGTGGTTTGAGGCCTGGCTTGCTCCATCCCCTGCTCTTGAGATTCTCCCGGACGTGGGCTGCATTTTGGCTGCATTTTGGGCTGGAGCTTCTCGTGGTTTGAGGCCTGGCTTGCTCCAACCCCTGCTCTTGAGATTATCCCAGATGTGGGCTGCATTTTGGCTGCCTTTTGGGCTGGAGCTTCTCGTGGTTTGAGGCCTGGCTTGCTCCACCCCCTGCTCTTGAGATTCTCCCAGATGTGGGCTGGATTTTGGCTGCCTTTTGGGCTGGAGCTTCTCATGGTTTGAGGCCTGGCTTGCTCCACCCCCTGCTCTTGATAATCTCCCAGATGTGGGCTGGATTATGGCTGCCTTTTGGGCTGGAGCTTCTCGTGGTTTGAGGCCTGGCTTGCTCCACCCCCTGCTCTTGAGATTCTCCTGGATGTGGGCTGCATTTTGGCTGCCTTTTGGGCTGGAGCTTCTCGTGGTTTGAGGCCTGGCTTGCTCCACCCCCTGCTCTTGAGATTCTCCCTGATGTGGGCTGGATTGTGGCTTATTTTGGGCTGGAGCTTCTCGTGGTTTGAGGCCTGGCTTGCTCCAACCGCTGCTCTTGATATTCTCCCAGATGTGGGCTGCATTTTCGCTGCATTTTGGGCTGGAGCTTCTCGTGGTTTGAGCCCTGGCTTGCTCCAACCCCTGCTATTGATATTCTCCCGGATGTGGGCTGCATTTTGGCTGCCTTTTGGGCTGGAGCTTCTCGTTTTTTGATGCCTGGCTTGCTCCACCCCCTGCTCTTGAGTTTCTCTGGGACGTGGGCTGGATTTTGGCTGCCTTTTGGGCTGGAGCTTCTCGTGGTTTGAGGCCTGGCTTGCTCCACCCCCTGCTCTTGAGATTCTCCCGGACGTGGGCTGGATTATGGCTGCTTTTGGGCTGGAGCTTCTCGTGGTTTGAGGCCTGGCTTGCTCCACCCAAGCTCTTGAGATTCTCCCGCATGTGGGCTGCATTTTGGCTGCCTTCTGGGCTGGAGCTTCTCGTGGGTTCAGGCCTGGCTTGCTCCACCCCCTGCTCTTCATATTCTCCCGGAGGTGGGCTGGATTTTGGCTGCCTTTTGGGCTGGAGCTTCTCGTGGTTTGAGGCCTGGCTTGCTCCACCCCCTGCTCTTGATATTGTCCCGGATGTGGGCTGAATTTTGGCTGCCTTTTGGGCTGGAGCTTCTCGTGGTTTGAGGCCTGGCTTGCTCCACCCCCTGCTCTTGAGATTCTCCCGGACGTGGGCTGGATTATGGCTGCTTTTGGGCTGGAGCTTCTCGTGGTTTGAGGCCTGGCTTGCTCCACCCAAGCTCTTGAGATTCTCCCGCATGTGGGCTGCATTTTGGCTGCCTTCTGGGCTGGAGATTCTCGTGGGTTCAGGCCTGGCTTGCTCCACCCCCTGCTCTTCATATTCTCCCGGAGGTGGGCTGGATTTTGGCTGCCTTTTGGGCTGGAGCTTCTCGTGGTTTGAGGCCTGGCTTGCTCCACCCCCTGCTCTTGATATTGTCCCGGATGTGGGCTGCATTTTGGCTGCCTTTTGGGCTGGAGCTTCTCGTGGTTTGAGGCCTGGATTGCTCCACCCCCTGCTCTTGAGATTCTCCCAGATGTGGGCTGGATTATGGCTGCGTTTTTGGGGTGGAGCTTCTCGTGGTTTGAGGCCTGCCTTGCTCCATCCCCTGCTCTTGATATTCTCCCGGAGGTGGGCTGCATTTTGGCTGCCTTTTTGGCTGGAGCTTCTCGTGGTTTGAGGCCTGGCTTGCTCCACCCCCTGCTCTTGAGATTCTCCCAGATGTGGGCTGCATTTTCGCTGCATTTTGGGCTGGAGCTTCTCGTGGTTTGAGGCCTGGCTTGCTCCACCCCCTGCTCTTGAGATTCTCCCGGATGTGCGCTGGATTTTGGCTGCCTTTTGGGCTGGAGCTTCTCGTGGTTTGAGGCCTGGCTTGCTCCACCCCCTGCTCTTGAGATTCTCCCGGATGTGGGCTGGAGTTTGGCTGCCTTTTGGGCTGGAGCTTCTCGTGGTTTGAGGCCTGGCTTGCTTCACTACCTGCTCTTGATATTCTCCCGGAGGTGGTCTGGATTTTGGCTGCCTTTTGGGCTGGAGCTTCCCGTGGTTTGAGGCCTGGCTTGCTCCACCCCCTGCTCTTGAGATTCTCCCGGATGTGGGCTGGAGTTTGGCTGCATTTTGGGCTGGAGCTTCTCATGGTTTGAGGCCTGGCTTGCTCCACCCCCTGCTCTTGATATTGTCCCGGATGTGGGCTGGATTTTGGCTGCATTTTGGGCTGGAACTTCTCGTGGTTTGAGGCCTGGCTTGCTCCACCCCCTGCTCTTGAGATTCTCCCGGAGGTGGGCTGAATTTTGGCTGCCTGTTGAGCTGGAGCTTCTCATGGTTTGAGGCCTGGCTTGCTCCACCCCCTGCTCTTGAGTTTCTCCGGGACGTGGGCTGGATTTTGGCTGCCTTTTGGGCTGGAGCTTCTCGTGGTTTGAGGCCTGGCTTGCTCCACCCCCTGCTCTTGAGATTCTCCCGGAGGTGGGCTGCATTTTGGCTGCCTTTTGAGCTCGAGCTTCTTGTGGTTTGAGGCCTGGCTTGCTCCACCCCCTGCTCTTGAGATTCTCCCGGATATGCGCTGGATTTTGGCTGCCTTTTGGGCTGGAGCTTCTCGTGGTTTGAGGCCTGGCTTGCTCCACCCCCTGCTCTTGAGATTCTCCCGGAGGTGGGCTGCATTTTGGCTGCCTTTTGAGCTGGAGCTTCTTGTGGTTTGAGGCCTGGCTTGCTCCACCCCCTGCTCTTGAGATTCTCCCGGATGTGGGCTGGATTTTGGCTGCCTTTTGGGCTGGAGCTTCTCGTGGTTTGAGGCCTGGCTTGCTCCACCCCCTGCTCTTGAGATTCTCCCGGATGTGGGCTGCATTTTGGCTGCATTTTGGGCTGGAGATTCTCGTGGTTTGAGGCCTGGCTTGCTCCACCCCCTGCTCTTGAGATTCTCCTGGATGTGGGCTGCATTTTGGCTGCATTTTGGGCTGGAGCTTCTCGTGGTTTGAGGCCTGGCTTGCTCCACCCCCTGCTCTTGAGATTATCCCAGATGTGGGCTGCATTTTGGCTGCCTTTTGGGCTGGAGCTTCTCGTGGTTTGAGGCCTGGCTTGCTCCACCCCCTGCTCTTGAGATTCTCCCGGATGTGGGCTGCATTTTCGCTGCATTTTGAGCTGGAGCTTCTCGTGGTTTGAGGCCTGGCTTGCTCCACCCCCTGCTCTTGAGATTCTCCCGGATGTGGGCTGGATTTTGGCTGCATTTTGGGCTGGAGCTTCTCGTGGTTTGAGGCCTGGCTTGCTCCACCCCCTGCTCTTGAGATTCTCCCGGAGGTGGGCTGAATTTTGGCTGCCTGTTGAGCTGGAGCTTCTCGTGGTTTGAGGCCTGGCTTGCTCCACCCCCTGCTCTTGAGATTCTCCCGGATGTGGGCTGGATTTTGGCTGCCTTTTGGGCTGGAGCTTCTCGTGGTTTGAGGCCTGGCTTGCTCCACCCCCTGCTCTTGAGATTCTCCCGGATGTGGGCTGCATTTTGGCTGCATTTTGGGCTGGAGATTCTCGTGGTTTGAGGCCTGGCTTGCTCCACCCCCTGCTCTTGAGATTCTCCTGGATGTGGGCTGCATTTTGGCTGCATTTTGGGCTGGAGCTTCTCGTGGTTTGAGGCCTGGCTTGCTCCACCCCCTGCTCTTGAGATTATCCCAGATGTGGGCTGCATTTTGGCTGCCTTTTGGGCTGGAGCTTCTCGTGGTTTGAGGCCTGGCTTGCTCCACCCCCTGCTCTTGAGATTCTCCCGGATGTGGGCTGCATTTTCGCTGCATTTTGAGCTGGAGCTTCTCGTGGTTTGAGGCCTGGCTTGCTCCACCCCCTGCTCTTGAGATTCTCCCGGATGTGGGCTGGATTTTGGCTGCATTTTGGGCTGGAGCTTCTCGTGGTTTGAGGCCTGGCTTGCTCCACCCCCTGCTCTTGAGATTCTCCCGGAGGTGGGCTGAATTTTGGCTGCCTGTTGAGCTGGAGCTTCTCGTGGTTTGAGGCCTGGCTTGCTCCACCCCCTGCTCTTGATATTCTCCCGGATGTGGGCTGGATTTTGGCTGCCTTTTGGGCTGGAGCTTCTTGTGGTTTGAGGCCTGGCTTGCTCCACCCACTGCTTTTCATATTCTCCCGGAGGTGGGCTGGAGTTTGGCGGCCTTTTGGGCTGGAGCTTCTCGAGGTTTGAGGCCTGCCTTGCTCCACCCCCTGCTCTTGAGATTCTCCCGTATGTGGGCTGCATTTTGGCTGCCTTTTGTGTTGGAGCTTCTCCTGGTTTGAGGCCTGCCTTTCTCCACAATCTGCTCTTGAGATTCTCCCGGAGGTGGGCTGCATTTTGGCTGCCTTTTGTGTTGGAGCTTCTCCTGGTTTGAGGCCTGCCTTTCTCCACAATCTGCTCTTGAGATTCTCCCGGAGGTGGGCTGCATTTTGGCTGCCTTTTGGGCTGGAGCTTCTCGTAGTTTGAGGCCTGGCTTGCTCCACCCCCTGCTCTTGAGATTCTCCCGTATGTGGGCTGCATTTTGGCTGCCTTTTGTGTTGGAGCTTCTCCTGGTTTGAGGCCTGCCTTTCTCCACAATCTGCTCTTGAGATTCTCCCAGAGGTGGGCTGCATTTTGGCTGCCTTTTGTGTTGGAGCTTCTCCTGGTTTGAGGCCTGCCTTTCTCCACAATCTGCTCTTGAGATTCTCCCGGAGGTGGGCTGCATTTTGGCTGCCTTTTGGGCTGGAGCTTCTCGTAGTTTGAGGCCTGGCTTGCTCCACCCCCTGCTCTTGAGATTCTCCCGGATGTGGGCTGCATTTTGGCTGCCTTTTGGGCTGGAGCTTCTCGTGGTTTGAGGCCTGGCTTGCTCCACCCCCTGCTCTTGAGTTTCTCCGGGACGTGGGATGGATTTTGGCTGCCTTTTCGGTTGGAGCTTCTCCTGGTTTGAGGCCTGGCTTCCTCCACCCCCTGCTCTTGAGATTCTCCCCGAGGTGGGCTGCATTTTGGCTGCCTTTTTGGCTGGAGCTTCTCGTGGTTTCAGGCCTGGCTTGCTCCACCCCCTGCTCTTGATATTGTCCCGGATGTGGGCTGCATTTTGGCTGCCTTTTCGGTTGGAGCTTCTCCTGGTTTGAGGCCTGGCTTGCTCCACAACCCCTGCTCTTGAGATTCTCCCGGAGGTGGGCTGCATTTTGGCTGCCTTTTGGGCTGGAGCTTCTCGTGGTTTGAGGCCTGGCTTGCTCCATCCCCTGCTCTTGAGATTCTCCCGAATGTGGGCTGCATTTTGGCTGCCTTTTGGGCTGGAGCTTCTCGTGGTTTGAGGCCTGGCTTGCTCCACCCCCTGCTCTTGAGATTCTCCCAGAGGTGGGCTGCATTATGGCTGCCTTTTGGGCTGGAGCTTCTCGTGGTTTGAGGCCTGGCTTGCTCCACCCCCTGCTCTTGATATTCTCTCGGAGTTGGGCTGCATTTTGGCTGCCTTTTGGGCTGGAGCTTCTCGTGGTTTGAGGCCTGGCTTGCTCCACCCCCGCTCTTGAGATTCTCCCGGAGGTGGGCTGGATTTTGGCTGCCTTTTGGGCTGGAGCTTCTCGTGGTTTGAGGCCTGGCTTGCTCCACCCCCTGCTCTTGATATTCTCTCGGAGTTGGGCTGGATTTTGGCTGCCTTTTGTGTTGGAGCTTCTCCTGGTTTGAGGCCTGCCTTTCTCCACAATCTGCTCTTGAGATTCTCCCGGAGGTGGGCTGCATTTTGGCTGCCTTTTGTGTTGGAGCTTCTCCTGGTTTGAGGCCTGCCTTTCTCCACAATCTGCTCTTGAGATTCTCCCGGATGTGGGCTGGATTTTGGCTGCATTTTGGGCTGGAACTTCTCGTGGTTTGAGGCCTGGCTTGCTCCACCCCCTGCTCTTGAGATTCTCCCGGAGGTGGGCTGAATTTTGGCTGCCTGTTGAGCTGGAGCTTCTCGTGGTTTGAGGCCTGGCTTGCTCCACCCCCTGCTCTTGAGTTTCTCCGGGACGTGGGCTGGATTTTGGCATCCTTTTGGGCTGGAGCTTCTCGTGGTTTGAGGCCTGGCTTGCTCCACCCCCTGCTCTTGAGATTCTCCCGGAGGTGGGCTGCATTTTGGCTGCCTTTTGAGCTCGAGCTTCTCGTGGTTTGAGGCCTGGCTTGCTCCACCCCCTGCTCTTGATATTCTCTCGGAGTTGGGCTGCATTTTGGCTGCCTTTTGGGCTGGAGCTTCTCGTGGTTTGAGGCCTGGCTTGCTCCACCCCCGCTCTTGAGATTCTCCCGGAGGTGGGCTGGATTTTGGCTGCCTTTTGGGCTGGAGCTTCTCGTGGTTTGAGGCCTGGCTTGCTCCACCCCCTGCTCTTGATATTCTCTCGGAGTTGGGCTGGATTTTGGCTGCCTTTTGTGTTGGAGCTTCTCCTGGTTTGAGGCCTGCCTTTCTCCACAATCTGCTCTTGAGATTCTCCCGGAGGTGGGCTGCATTTTGGCTGCCTTTTGTGTTGGAGCTTCTCCTGGTTTGAGGCCTGCCTTTCTCCACAATCTGCTCTTGAGATTCTCCCGGATGTGGGCTGGATTTTGGCTGCATTTTGGGCTGGAACTTCTCGTGGTTTGAGGCCTGGCTTGCTCCACCCCCTGCTCTTGAGATTCTCCCGGAGGTGGGCTGAATTTTGGCTGCCTGTTGAGCTGGAGCTTCTCGTGGTTTGAGGCCTGGCTTCCTCCACCCCCTGCTCTTGAGTTTCTCCGGGACGTGGGCTGGATTTTGGCATCCTTTTGGGCTGGAGCTTCTCGTGGTTTGAGGCCTGGCTTGCTCCACCCCCTGCTCTTGAGATTCTCCCGGAGGTGGGCTGCATTTTGGCTGCCTTTTGAGCTCGAGCTTCTTGTGGTTTGAGGCCTGGCTTGCTCCACCCCCTGCTCTTGAGATTCTCCCGGATATGCGCTGGATTTTGGCTGCCTTTTGGGCTGGAGCTTCTCGTGGTTTGAGGCCTGGCTTGCTCCACCCCCTGCTCTTGAGATTCTCCCGGAGGTGGGCTGCATTTTGGCTGCCTTTTGAGCTGGAGCTTCTTGTGGTTTGAGGCCTGGCTTGCTCCACCCCCTGCTCTTGAGATTCTCCCGGATGTGGGCTGGATTTTGGCTGCCTTTTGGGCTGGAGCTTCTCGTGGTTTGAGGCCTGGCTTGCTCCACCCCCTGCTCTTGAGATTCTCCCGGATGTGGGCTGCATTTTGGCTGCATTTTGGGCTGGAGATTCTCGTGGTTTGAGGCCTGGCTTGCTCCACCCCCTGCTCTTGAGATTCTCCTGGATGTGGGCTGGATTTTGGCTGCCTTTTGGGCTGGAGCTTCTCGTGGTTTGAGGCCTGGCTTGCTCCACCCCCTGCTCTTGAGATTATCCCAGATGTGGGCTGCATTTTGGCTGCCTTTTGGGCTGGAGCTTCTCGTGGTTTGAGGCCTGGCTTGCTCCACCCCCTGCTCTTGAGATTCTCCCGGAGGTGGGCTGCATTTTGGCTGCCTTTTTGGCTGGAGCTTCTCGTGGTTTGAGGCCTGGCTTGCTCCACCCCCTGCTCTTGAGATTCTCCCAGATGTGGGCTGCATTTTCGCTGCATTTTGAGCTGGAGCTTCTCGTGGTTTGAGGCCTGGCTTGCTCCACCCCCTGCTCTTGAGATTCTCCCGGATGTGGGCTGGATTTTGGCTGCATTTTGGGCTGGAGCTTCTCGTGGTTTGAGGCCTGGCTTGCTCCACCCCCTGCTCTTGAGATTCTCCCGGAGGTGGGCTGAATTTTGGCTGCCTGTTGAGCTGGAGCTTCTCGTGGTTTGAGGCCTGGCTTGCTCCACCCCCTGCTCTTGAGTTTCTCCGGGACGTGGGCTGGATTTTGGCTGCATTTTGGGCTGGAGCTTCTCGTGGTTTGAGGCCTGGCTTGCTCCACCCCCTGCTCTTGAGATTCTCCCGGAGGTGGGCTGCATTTTGGCTGCCTTTTGAGCTGGAGCTTCTCGTGGTTTGAGGCCTGGCTTGCTCCACCCCCTGCTCTTGAGATTCTCCCGGATGTGGGCTGGAGTTTGGCTGCCTTTTGGGCTGGAGCTTCTCGTGGTTTGAGGCCTGGCTTGCTTCACTACCTGCTCTTGATATTCTCCCGGAGGTGGTCTGGATTTTGGCTGCCTTTTGGGCTGGAGCTTCTTGTGGTTTGAGGCCTGGCTTGCTCCACCCCCTGCTCTTGAGATTCTCCTGGATGTGGGCTGGAGTTTGGCTGCATTTTGGGCTGGAGCTTCTCATGGTTTGAGGCCTGGCTTGCTCCACCCCCTGCTCTTGATATTGTCCCGGATGTGGGCTGGATTTTGGCTGCATTTTGGGCTGGAACTTCTCGTGGTTTGAGGCCTGGCTTGCTCCACCCCCTGCTCTTGAGATTCTCCCGGAGGTGGGCTGAATTTTGGCTGCCTGTTGAGCTGGAGCTTCTCGTGGTTTGAGGCCTGGCTTGCTCCACCCCCTGCTCTTGAGTTTCTCCGGGACGTGGGCTGGATTTTGGCATCCTTTTGGGCTGGAGCTTCTCGTGGTTTGAGGCCTGGCTTGCTCCACCCCCTGCTCTTGAGATTCTCCCGGAGGTGGGCTGCATTTTGGCTGCCTTTTGAGCTCGAGCTTCTTGTGGTTTGAGGCCTGGCTTGCTCCACCCCCTGCTCTTGAGATTCTCCCGGATATGCGCTGGATTTTGGCTGCCTTTTGGGCTGGAGCTTCTCGTGGTTTGAGGCCTGGCTTGCTCCACCCCCTGCTCTTGAGATTCTCCCGGAGGTGGGCTGCATTTTGGCTGCCTTTTGAGCTGGAGCTTCTTGTGGTTTGAGGCCTGGCTTGCTCCACCCCCTGCTCTTGAGATTCTCCCGGATGTGGGCTGGATTTTGGCTGCCTTTTGGGCTGGAGCTTCTCGTGGTTTGAGGCCTGGCTTGCTCCACCCCCTGCTCTTGAGATTCTCCCGGATGTGGGCTGCATTTTGGCTGCATTTTGGGCTGGAGATTCTCGTGGTTTGAGGCCTGGCTTGCTCCACCCCCTGCTCTTGAGATTCTCCTGGATGTGGGCTGGATTTTGGCTGCCTTTTGGGCTGGAGCTTCTCGTGGTTTGAGGCCTGGCTTGCTCCACCCCCTGCTCTTGAGATTATCCCAGATGTGGGCTGCATTTTGGCTGCCTTTTGGGCTGGAGCTTCTCGTGGTTTGAGGCCTGGCTTGCTCCACCCCCTGCTCTTGAGATTCTCCCGGAGGTGGGCTGCATTTTGGCTGCCTTTTTGGCTGGAGCTTCTCGTGGTTTGAGGCCTGGCTTGCTCCACCCCCTGCTCTTGAGATTCTCCCAGATGTGGGCTGCATTTTCGCTGCATTTTGAGCTGGAGCTTCTCGTGGTTTGAGGCCTGGCTTGCTCCACCCCCTGCTCTTGAGATTCTCCCGGATGTGGGCTGGATTTTGGCTGCATTTTGGGCTGGAGCTTCTCGTGGTTTGAGGCCTGGCTTGCTCCACCCCCTGCTCTTGAGATTCTCCCGGAGGTGGGCTGCATTTTGGCTGCCTTTTGAGCTGGAGCTTCTTGTGGTTTGAGGCCTGGCTTGCTCCACCCCCTGCTCTTGAGATTCTCCCGGATGTGGGCTGCATTTTGGCTGCATTTTGGGCTGGAGCTTCTCGTGGTTTGAGGCCTGGCTTGCTCCACCCCCTGCTCTTGAGATTATCCCAGATGTGGGCTGCATTTTGGCTGCCTTTTGGGCTGGAGCTTCTCGTGGTTTGAGGCCTGGCTTGCTCCACCCCCTGCTCTTGAGATTCTCCCAGATGTGGGCTGGATTTTGGCTGCCTTTTGGACTGGAGCTTCTCATGGTTTGAGGCCTGGCTTGCTCCACCCCCTGCTCTTGATAATCTCCCAGATGTGGGCTGGATTATGGCTGCCTTTTGGGCTGGAGTTTCTCGTGGTTTGAGGCCTGGCTTCCTCCACCCCCTGCTCTTGAGATTCTCCCGGAGGTGGGCTGCATTTTGGCTGCCTTTTGGGCTGGAGCTTCTCGTGGTTTGAGGCCTGGCTTGCTCCACCCCCTGCTCTTGAGATTCTCCCGGATGTGGGCTGGATTATGGCTGCCTGTTGGGCTGGAGCTTCTCGTGGTTTGAGCCCTGGCTTGCTCCAACCCCTGCTATTGAGATTCTCCCGCATGTGGGCTGCATTTTGGCTGCCTTTTGGGCTGGAGCTTCTCGTTTTTTGAGGCCTGGCTTGCTCCACCCCCTGCTCATGAGTTTCTCTGGGACGTGGGCTGGATTTTGGCTGCCTTTTGGGCTGGAGCTTCTCGTGGTTTGAGGCCTGGCTTGCTCCACCCCCTGCTCTTGAGATTCTCCCGGACGTGGGCTGGATTATGGCTGCTTTTGGGCTGGAGCTTCTCGTGGTTTGAGGCCTGGCTTGCTCCACCCAAGCTCTTGAGATTCTCCCGCATGTGGGCTGCATTTTGGCTGCCTTCTGGGCTGGAGCTTCTCGTGGTTTGAGGCCTGGCTTGCTCCACCCCCTGCTCTTGATATTCTCCCGGAGGTGGGCTGCATTTTGGCTGCCTTTTTGGCTGGAGCTTCTCGTGGTTTGAGGCCTGGCTTGCTCCACCCCCTGCTCTTGAGATTCTCCCCGATGTGGGCTGCATTTTCGCTGCATTTTGAGCTGGAGCTTCTCGTGGTTTGAGGCCTGGCTTGCTCCACCCCCTGCTCTTGAGATTCTCCCGGATGTGCGCTGGATTTTGGCTGCATTTTGGGCTGGACCTTCTTGTGGTTTGAGGCCTGGCTTGCTCCACCCCCTGCTCTTGAGATTCTCCCGGATGTGGGCTGGATTTTGGCTGCCTTTTGGGATGGAACTTCTCCTGGTTTGAGGCCTGGCTTGCTCCACAACCTGCTCTTGATATTCTCCCGGATGTGTTCTGCATTTTGGCTGCCTTTTGGGCTGGAGCTTCTCGTGGTTTGAGGCCTGGCTTGCTCCACCCCCTGCTCTTGAGATTCTCCCGGAGGTGGGCTGGAGTTTGGCTGCATTTTGGGCTGGAGCTTCTCGAGGTTTGAGGCCTGGCTTGCTCCACCCCCTGCTCTTGAGATTCTCCTGGATGTGGGCTGCATTTTGGCTTTCTTTTGGACTGGATCTTCTCGTGGTTTGAGCCCTGGCTTGCTCCAACCCCTGCTCTTGAGATTCTCCCGGATGTGGGCTGCATTTTGGCTGCTTTTGGGCTGGAGCTTCTCGTGGTTTGAGGCCTGGCTTGCTCCACCCCCTGCTCTTGAGATTCTCCCGGATGTGGGCTGCATTTTGGCTGCATTTTGGGCTGGACCTTCTTGTGGTTTGAGGCCTGGCTTGCTCCACCCCCTGCTCTTGATATTGTCCCGGATGTGGGCTGCATTTTGGCTGCCTTTTGGGATGGAACTTCTCCTGGTTTGAGGCCTGGCTTGCTCCACAACCTGCTCTTGATATTCTCCCGGATGTGTTCTGCATTTTGGCTGCCTTTTGGGCTGGAGCTTCTCGTGGTTTGAGGCCTGGCTTGCTCCACCCCCTGCTCTTGAGATTCTCCCGGAGGTGGGCTGGATTTTGGCTGCCTTTTGGGCTGGAGCTTCTCGTGGTTTGAGGCCTGGCTTCCTCCACCCACTGCTCTTGAGATTCTCCCGGATGTGGGCTGCATTTTGGCTGCCTTTTGGGCTGGAGCTTCTCATGGTTTGAGGCCTGGCTTGCTCCACCCCCTGCTCTTGATATTCTCCCGGAGGTGGGCTGCATTTTGGCTGCCTTTTGGGCTGGAGCTTCTCGTGGTTTGAGGCCTGGCTTGCTCCACCCCCTGCACTTGAGATTCTCCCGGATGTGGGCTGCATTTTGGCAGCCTTTTGGGCTGGAGCTTCTCGTGGTTTGAGGCCTGGCTTGCTCCACCCCCTGCTCTTGAGATTCTCAGGAGGTGGGCTGCATTTTGGCTGCATTTTTTGCTGGAGTTTCTCGTGGTTTGAGGCCTGGCTTGCTCCAACCCCTGCTCTTGATATTCTCCCGGATGTGGGTTGCATTTTGGCTGCCTTTTGGGCTGGAGATTCTCGTGGTTTGAGGCCTGGCTTGCTCCACAACCTGCTCTTGAGATTCTCCCGGATGTGTTCTGCATTTTGGCTGCATTTTGGGCTGGAGCTTCTCGTGGTTTGAGGCCTGGCTTGCTCCACCCCCTGCTCTTGAGATTCTCCCGGAGGTGGGCTGGATTTTGGCTGCCTTTTGGGCTGGAGCTTCTCATGGTTTGAGGCCTGGCTTGCTCCACCCCCTGCTCTTGATATTCTCCCGGAGGTGGGCTGCATTTTGGCTGCCTTTTGGGCTGGAGCTTCTCGTGGTTTGAGGCCTGGCTTGCTCCACCCCCTGCACTTGAGATTCTCCCGGATGTGGGCTGCATTTTGGCAGCCTTTTGGGCTGGAGCTTCTCGTGGTTTGAGGCCTGGCTTGCTCCACCCCCTGCTCTTGAGATTCTCATGAGGTGGGCTGCATTTTGGCTGCATTTTTTGCTGGAGTTTCTCGTGGTTTGAGGCCTGGCTTGCTCCAACCCCTGCTCTTGATATTCTCCCGGATGTGGGTTGCATTTTGGCTGCCTTTTGGGCTGGAGATTCTCGTGGTTTGAGGCCTGGCTTGCTCCACAACCTGCTCTTGAGATTCTCCCGGATGTGTTCTGCATTTTGGCTGCATTTTGGGCTGGAGCTTCTCGTGGTTTGAGGCCTGGCTTGCTCCACCCCCTGCTCTTGAGATTCTCCCGGAGGTGGGCTGGATTTTGGCTGCCTTTTGGGCTGGAGCTTCTCGTGGTTTGAGGCCTGGCTTGCTCCACCCCCTGCTCTTGATATTCTCCCGGATGTGGGCTGCATTTTGGCTGCCTTTTGGGCTGGAGATTCTCGTGGTTTGAGGCCTGGCTTGCTCCACCCCCTGCACTTGAGATTCTCCCGGATGTGGGCTGCATTTTGGCTGCCTTTTGGGCTGGAGCTTCTCGTGGTTTGAGGCCTGGCTTGCTCCACCCCCTGCTCTTGAGATTCTCCTGGAGGTGGGCTGGATTTTGGCTGCCTTTTGGGCTGGAGCTTCTCATGGTTTGAGGCCTGGCTTGCTCCACCCCCTGCTCTTGAGATTCTCCCGGAGGTGGGCTGCATTTTGGCTGCCTTTTGGGCTGGAGCTTCTCGTGGTTTGAGGCCTGGCTTGCTCCACCCCCTGCACTTGAGATTCTCCCGGATGTGGGCTGCATTTTGGCAGCCTTTTGGGCTGGAGCTTCTCGTGGTTTGAGGCCTGGCTTGCTCCACCCCCTGCTCTTGAGATTCTCAGGAGGTGGGCTGCATTTTGGCTGCATTTTTTGCTGGAGTTTCTCGTGGTTTGAGGCCTGGCTTGCTCCAACCCCTGCTCTTGATATTCTCCCGGATGTGGGTTGCATTTTGGCTGCCTTTTGGGCTGGAGATTCTCGTGGTTTGAGGCCTGGCTTGCTCCACAACCTGCTCTTGAGATTCTCCCGGATGTGTTCTGCATTTTGGCTGCATTTTGGGCTGGAGCTTCTCGTGGTTTGAGGCCTGGCTTGCTCCACCCCCTGCTCTTGAGATTCTCCCGGAGGTGGGCTGGATTTTGGCTGCCTTTTGGGCTGGAGCTTCTCGTGGTTTGAGGCCTGGCTTGCTCCACCCCCTGCTCTTGATATTCTCCCGGAGGTGGGCTGCATTTTGGCTGCCTTTTGGGCTGGAGATTCTCGTGGTTTGAGGCCTGGCTTGCTCCACCCCCTGCACTTGAGATTCTCCCGGATGTGGGCTGCATTTTGGCAGCCTTTTGGGCTGGAGCTTCTCGTGGTTTGAGGCCTGGCTTGCTCCACCCCCTGCTCTTGAGATTCTCCCGGAGGTGGGCTGGATTTTGGCTGCCTTTTGGGCTGGAGCTTCTCGTGGTTTGAGGCCTGGCTTGCTCCACCCCCTACTCTTGAGATTCTCCCGGATGTGGGCTGCATTTTGGCTGCATTTTGGGCTGGAGCTTCTCGTGGTTTGAGGCCTGGCTTCCTCCACCCCCTGCTCTTGAGATTCTCCCGGATGTGGGCTGCATTTTGGCTGCCTTTTGGGCTGGAGCTTCTCGTGGTTTGAGGCCTGGCTTGCTCCACCCCCTGCTCTTGATATTCTCCCGGAGGTGGGCTGCATTTTGGCTGCCTTTTGGGCTGGAGATTCTCGTGGTTTGAGGCCTGGCTTGCTCCACCCCCTGCACTTGAGATTCTCCCGGATGTGGGCTGCATTTTGGCTGCCTTTTGGGCTGGAGCTTCTCGTGGTTTGAGGCCTGGCTTGCTCCACCCCCTGCTCTTGAGATTCTCCTGGAGGTGGGCTGGATTTTGGCTGCCTTTTGGGCTGGAGCTTCTCATGGTTTGAGGCCTGGCTTGCTCCACCCCCTGCTCTTGAGATTCTCCCGGAGGTGGGCTGCATTTTGGCTGCCTTTTGGGCTGGAGCTTCTCGTGGTTTGAGGCCTGGCTTGCTCCACCCCCTGCACTTGAGATTCTCCCGGATGTGGGCTGCATTTTGGCAGCCTTTTGGGCTGGAGCTTCTCGTGGTTTGAGGCCTGGCTTGCTCCACCCCCTGCTCTTGAGATTCTCAGGAGGTGGGCTGCATTTTGGCTGCATTTTTTGCTGGAGTTTCTCGTGGTTTGAGGCCTGGCTTGCTCCAACCCCTGCTCTTGATATTCTCCCGGATGTGGGTTGCATTTTGGCTGCCTTTTGGGCTGGAGATTCTCGTGGTTTGAGGCCTGGCTTGCTCCACAACCTGCTCTTGAGATTCTCCCGGATGTGTTCTGCATTTTGGCTGCATTTTGGGCTGGAGCTTCTCGTGGTTTGAGGCCTGGCTTGCTCCACCCCCTGCTCTTGAGATTCTCCCGGAGGTGGGCTGGATTTTGGCTGCCTTTTGGGCTGGAGCTTCTCGTGGTTTGAGGCCTGGCTTGCTCCACCCCCTGCTCTTGATATTCTCCCGGAGGTGGGCTGCATTTTGGCTGCCTTTTGGGCTGGAGATTCTCGTGGTTTGAGGCCTGGCTTGCTCCACCCCCTGCACTTGAGATTCTCCCGGATGTGGGCTGCATTTTGGCAGCCTTTTGGGCTGGAGCTTCTCGTGGTTTGAGGCCTGGCTTGCTCCACCCCCTGCTCTTGAGATTCTCCCGGAGGTGGGCTGGATTTTGGCTGCCTTTTGGGCTGGAGCTTCTCGTGGTTTGAGGCCTGGCTTGCTCCACCCCCTACTCTTGAGATTCTCCCGGATGTGGGCTGCATTTTGGCTGCATTTTGGGCTGGAGCTTCTCGTGGTTTGAGGCCTGGCTTCCTCCACCCCCTGCTCTTGAGATTCTCCCGGATGTGGGCTGCATTTTGGCTGCCTTTTGGGCTGGAGCTTCTCGTGGTTTGAGGCCTGGCTTGCTCCACCCCCTGCTCTTGATATTCTCCCGGAGGTGGGCTGCATTTTGGCTGCCTTTTGGGCTGGAGCTTCTCGTGGTTTGAGGCCTGGCTTGCTCCACCCCCTGCTCTTGAGATTCTCAGGAGGTGGGCTGCATTTTGGCTGCATTTTTTGCTGGAGTTTCTCGTGGTTTGAGGCCTGGCTTGCTCCAACCCCTGCTCTTGATATTCTCCCGGATGTGGGTTGCGTTTTGGCTGCCTTTTGGGCTGGAGATTCTCGTGGTTTGAGGCCTGGCTTGCTCCACCCCCTGCTCTTGATTTTCTCCCGGATGTGGGCTGCATTTTGGCTGCCTTTTGGGCTGGAGCTTCTCGTGGTTTGAGGCCTGGCTTGCTCCACCCCCTGCTCTTGAGATTCTCCCGGAGGTGGGCTGGAGTTTGGCTGCATTTTGGGCTGGAGCTTCTCGAGGTTTGAGGCCTGGCTTGCTCCACCCCCTGCTCTTGAGATTCTCCTGGATGTGGGCTGCATTTTGGCTTTCTTTTGGACTGGAGCTTCTCGTGGTTTGAGCCCTGGCTTGCTCCAACCCCTGCTCTTGAGATTCTCCCGGATGTGGGCTGCATTTTGGCTGCTTTTGGGCTGGAGCTTCTCGTGGTTTGAGGCCTGGCTTGCTCCACCCCCTGCTCTTGAGATTCTCCCGGATGTGGGCTGCATTTTGGCTGCCTTTTGGGTTGGAGCTTCTCCTGGTTTGAGGCCTGCCTTGCTCCACAACCTGCTCTTGAGATTCTCCCGGAGGTGGGCTGCATTTTGGCTGCCTTTTGGGCTGGAGCTTCTCGTGGTTTGAGGCCTGGCCTGCTCCACCCCCTGCTCTTGAGATTATCCCGGATGTGGGCTGGATTATGGCTGCCTTTTGGGCTGGAGCTTCTCGTGGTTTGAGGCCTGGCTTGCTCCACCCCCTGCTCTTGAGATTCTCCCGGATGTGGGCTGGAGTTTGGCTGCATTTTGGGCTGGAGCTTCTCGAGGTTTGAGGCCTGGCTTGCTCCACCCCCTGCTCTTGAGATTCTCCTGGATGTGGGCTGCATTTTGGCTTTCTTTTGGACTGGAGCTTCTCGTGGTTTGAGCCCTGGCTTACTCCAACCCCTGCTCTTGAGATTCTCCCGGATGTGGGTTGCATTTTGGCTGCTTTTGGGCTGGAGCTTCTCGTGGTTTGAGGCCTGGCTTGCTCCACCCCCTGCTCTTGAGATTCTCCCGGAGGTGGGCTGCATTTTGGCTGCCTTTTGGGTTGGAGCTTCTCCTGGTTTGAGGCCTGCCTTGCTCCACAACCTGCTCTTGAGATTCTCCCGGAGGTGGGCTGCATTTTGGCTGCCTTTTGGGCTGGAGCTTCTCGTGATTTGAGGCCTGGCTTGCTCCACCCCCTGCTCTTGAGATTCTCCCGGATGTGGGCTGCATTATGGCTGCATTTTGGGCTGGAGCTTCTCGTGGTTTGAGGCCTGGCTTGCTCCACCCCCTGCTCTTGAGATTCTCACGGATGTCGGCTGCATTTTGGCTGCCTTTTGGGCTGGAGCTTCTCGTGGTTTGAGGCCTGGCTTGCTCGATTCCAGCTCTTGAGATTCTCCCGGATGTGCGCTGGATTTTGGCTGCCTTTTGGGCTGGAGATTCTCGTGGTTTGAGGCCTGGCTTGCTCCACCCCCTGCTCTTGAGATTCTCCCCGATATGGGCTGCATTTTCGCTGCCTTTTGGGGTGGAGCTTCTCGTGGTTTGAGGCCTGGCTTGCTCCACCCCCTGCTCTTGAGATTCTCAGGAGGTGGGCTGCATTTTGGCTGCATTTTTTGCTGGAGTTTCTCGTGGTTTGAGGCCTGGCTTGCTCCAACCCCTGCTCTTGATATTCTCCCGGATGTGGGTTGCATTTTGGCTGCCTTTTGGGCTGGAGATTCTCGTGGTTTGAGGCCTGGCTTGCTCCACAACCTGCTCTTGAGATTCTCCCGGATGTGTTCTGAATTTTGGCTGCATTTTGGGCTGGAGCTTCTCGTGGTTTGAGGCCTGGCTTGCTCCACCCCCTGCTCTTGAGATTCTCCCGGAGGTGGGCTGGATTTTGGCTGCCTTTTGGGCTGGAGCTTCTCGTGGTTTGAGGCCTGGCTTGCTCCACCCCCTGCTCTTGATATTCTCCCGGAGGTGGGCTGCATTTTGGCTGCCTTTTGGGCTGGAGATTCTCGTGGTTTGAGGCCTGGCTTGCTCCACCCCCTGCACTTGAGATTCTCCCGGATGTGGGCTGCATTTTGGCAGCCTTTTGGGCTGGAGCTTCTCGTGGTTTGAGGCCTGGCTTGCTCCACCCCCTGCTCTTGAGATTCTCCCGGAGGTGGGCTGGATTTTGGCTGCCTTTTGGGCTGGAGCTTCTCGTGGTTTGAGGCCTGGCTTGCTCCACCCCCTACTCTTGAGATTCTCCCGGATGTGGGCTGCATTTTGGCTGCATTTTGGGCTGGAGCTTCTCGTGGTTTGAGGCCTGGCTTCCTCCACCCCCTGCTCTTGAGATTCTCCCGGATGTGGGCTGCATTTTGGCTGCCTTTTGGGCTGGAGCTTCTCGTGGTTTGAGGCCTGGCTTGCTCCACCCCCTGCTCTTGATATTCTCCCGGAGGTGGGCTGGATTTTGGCTGCCTTTTGGGCTGGAGCTTCTCGTGGTTTGAGGCCTGGCTTGCTCCACCCCCTGCTCTTGAGATTCTCAGGAGGTGGGCTGCATTTTGGCTGCATTTTTTGCTGGAGTTTCTCGTGGTTTGAGGCCTGGCTTGCTCCAACCCCTGCTCTTGATATTCTCCCGGATGTGGGTTGCGTTTTGGCTGCCTTTTGGGCTGGAGATTCTCGTGGTTTGAGGCCTGGCTTGCTCCACCCCCTGCTCTTGATTTTCTCCCGGATGTGGGCTGCATTTTGGCTGCCTTTTGGGCTGGAGCTTCTCGTGGTTTGAGGCCTGGCCTGCTCCACCCCCTGCTCTTGAGATTATCCCGGATGTGGGCTGGATTATGGCTGCCTTTTGGGCTGGAGCTTCTCGTGGTTTGAGGCCTGGCTTGCTCCACCCCCTGCTCTTGAGATTCTCCCGGAGGTGGGCTGGAGTTTGGCTGCATTTTGGGCTGGAGCTTCTCGAGGTTTGAGGCCTGGCTTGCTCCACCCCCTGCTCTTGAGATTCTCCTGGATGTGGGCTGCATTTTGGCTTTCTTTTGGACTGGAGCTTCTCGTGGTTTGAGCCCTGGCTTGCTCCAACCCCTGCTCTTGAGATTCTCCCGGATGTGGGCTGCATTTTGGCTGCTTTTGGGCTGGAGCTTCTCGTGGTTTGAGGCCTGGCTTGCTCCACCCCCTGCTCTTGAGATTCTCCCGGATGTGGGCTGCATTTTGGCTGCCTTTTGGGTTGGAGCTTCTCCTGGTTTGAGGCCTGCCTTGCTCCACAACCTGCTCTTGAGATTCTCCCGGAGGTGGGCTGCATTTTGGCTGCCTTTTGGGCTGGAGCTTCTCGTGGTTTGAGGCCTGGCCTGCTCCACCCCCTGCTCTTGAGATTATCCCGGATGTGGGCTGGATTATGGCTGCCTTTTGGGCTGGAGATTCTCGTGGTTTGAGGCCTGGCTTGCTCCACCCCCTGCTCTTGAGATTCTCCCGGAGGTGGGCTGGAGTTTGGCTGCATTTTGGGCTGGAGCTTCTCGAGGTTTGAGGCCTGGCTTGCTCCACCCCCTGCTCTTGAGATTCTCCTGGATGTGGGCTGCATTTTGGCTTTCTTTTGGACTGGAGCTTCTCGTGGTTTGAGCCCTGGCTTACTCCAACCCCTGCTCTTGAGATTCTCCCGGATGTGGGTTGCATTTTGGCTGCTTTTGGGCTGGAGCTTCTCGTGGTTTGAGGCCTGGCTTGCTCCACCCCCTGCTCTTGAGATTCTCCCGGATGTGGGCTGCATTTTGGCTGCCTTTTGGGTTGGAGCTTCTCCTGGTTTGAGGCCTGCCTTGCTCCACAACCTGCTCTTGAGATTCTCCCGGAGGTGGGCTGCATTTTGGCTGCCTTTTGGGCTGGAGCTTCTCGTGGTTTGAGGCCTGGCTTGCTCCACCCCCTGCTCTTGAGATTCTCCCGGATGTGGGCTGCATTATGGCTGCATTTTGGGCTGGAGCTTCTCGTGGTTTGAGGCCTGGCTTGCTCCACCCCCTGCTCTTGATATTCTCCTGGAGTTTGGCTGCCTTTTGGGCTGGAGCTTCTCGAGGTTAGAGGCCTGCCTTGCTCCACCCCCTGCTCTTGAGATTCTCCCAGAGGTGGGCTGCATTTTGGCTGCCTGTTGAGCTGGAGCTTCTCGTCTTTTGAGGCCTGGCCTGCTCCACCCCCTGCTCTTGATTTTCTCCCGGATGTGGGCTGGATTATGTCTGCCTTTTGGGCTGGAGCTTCTCGTGGTTTGAGGCCTGGCTTGCTCCACCCCCTGCTCTTGAGATTCTCACGGATGTCGGCTGCATTTTGGCTGTCTTTTGGGCTGGAGCTTCTCGTGGTTTGAGGCCTGGCTTGCTCGATTCCAGCTCTTGAGATTCTCCCGGATGTGCGCTGGATTTTGGCTGCCTTTTGGGCTGGAGATTCTCGTGGTTTGAGGCCTGGCTTGCTCCACCCCCTGCTCTTGAGATTCTCCCCGATATGGGCTGCATTTTCGCTGCCTTTTGGGGTGGAGCTTCTCGTGGTTTGAGGCCTGGCTTGCTCCACCCCCTGCTCTTGAGATTATCCCGGATGTGGGATGCATTTTCGCTGCCTTTAGGGCTGGAGCTTCTCGTGGTTTGAGGCCTGGCTTGCTCCACCCCCTGCTCTTGAGATTCTCCCGGATGTGGGCTGCATTTTGGCTGCCTTTTGGGCTGGAGCTTCCCGTGCTGTGAGGCCTGGCTTGCTCCACCCCCTGCTCTTGATATTCTCCCGGATGTGGGCTGCATTTTGGCTGCCTTTTGGGATGGAACTTCTCCTGGTTTGAGGCCTGGCTTGCTCCACCCCCTGCTCTTGATATTCTCCCGGATGTGTTCTGCATTTTGGCTGCCTTTTGGGCTGGAGCTTCTCGTGGTTTGAGGCCTGGCTTGCTCCACCCCCTGCTCTTGAGATTCTCCCGGACGTGGGCTGGATTTTGGCTGCCTTTTGGGCTGGAGCTTCTCGTGGTTTGAGGCCTGGCTTGCTCCACCCCCTGCTCTTGAGATTCTCAGGAGGTGGGCTGCATTTTGGCTGCATTTTTTGCTGGAGCTTCTCGTGGTTTGAGGCCTGGCTTGCTCCAACCCCTGCTCTTGATATTCTCCCGGATGTGGGTTGCATTTTGGCTGCCTTTTGGGCTGGAGATTCTCGTGGTTTGAGGCCTGGCTTGCTCCACCACCTGCTCTTGATTTTCTCCCGGATGTGGGCTGCATTTTCGCTGCCTTTTGGGCTGGAGCTTCTCGTGGTTTGAGGCCTGGCTTGCTCCAACCCCTGCTCTTGAGATTCTCCCCGATGTGGGCTGCATTTTGGCTGCCTTTTGGGCTGGAGCTTCTCGTGGTTTGAGGCCTGGCTTGCTCGATTCCAGCTCTTGAGATTCTCCCGGATGTGCGCTGGATTTTGGCTGCCTTTTGGGCTGGAGCTTCTCGTGGTTTGAGGCCTGGCTTCCTCCACCCCCTGCTCTTGAGATTCTCCCCGATATGGGCTGCATTTTCGCTGCCTTTTGGGGTGGAGCTTCTCGTGGTTTGAGGCCTGGCTTGCTCCACCCCCTACTCTTGAGATTATCCCGGACGTGGGCTGGATTTTGGCTGCCTTTTGGGCTGGAGCTTCTCGTGGTTTGAGGCCTGGCTTGCTCCACCCCCTACTCTTGAGATTCTCCCGGACGTGGTCTGGCATTTGGCTGCCTTTAGGGCTGGAGCTTCTCCTGGTTTGAGGCCTGGCTTGCTCCACCCCCTGCTCTTGATATTGTCCCGGATGTGGGCTGAATTTTGGCTGCCTTTTGGGTTGGAGCTTCTCCTGGTTTGAGGCCTGCCTTGCTCCACCCCCTGCTCTTGAGATTCTCCCGGAGGTGGGCTGCATTTTGGCTGCCTTTTGGGCTGGAGCTTCTCGTGGTTTGAGGCCTGGCTTGCTCCACCCCCTGCTCTTGAGATTCTCCCGGATGTGGGCTGCATTTTGGCTGCCTTTTGGGCTGGAGCTTCTCGTGGTTTGAGGCCTGGCTTGCTCCACCCCCTGCTCTTGAGATTCTCCCAGAGGTGGGCTGCATTTTGGCTGCCTTTTGGGCTGGAGCTTCTCGTGGTTTGAGGCCTGGCTTGCTCCACCCCCTGCTCTTGAGATTCTCCCGGACATGCATTTTGGCTGCATTTTGGGCTGGAGCTTCTCGTGGTTTGAGGCCTGGCTTGCTCCACCCCCTGCTCTTGAGATTCTCCCGAATGTGGGCTGCATTTTGGCTGCCTTTTGGGCTGGAGCTTCTCGAGGTTTGAGGCCTGGCTTGCTCCACCCCCTGCTCTTGAGATTCTCCTGGATGTGTGCTGGATTTTGGCTGCCTTTTGGGCTGGAGCTTCTCGTGGTTTGAGGCCTGGCTTCCTCCACCCCCTGCTCTTGATATTGTCCCGGATGTGGGCTGCATTTTGGCTGCCTTTTGGGTTGGAGCTTCTCCTGGTTTGAGGCCTGCCTTGCTCCACAACCTGCTCTTGAGATTCTCCCGGAGGTGGGCTGCATTTTGGCTGCCTTTTGGGCTGGAGCTTCTCGTGATTTGAGGCCTGGCTTCCTCCACCCCCTGCTCTTGAGATTCTCCCGGACGTGGGCTGGATTTTGGCTGCCTTTTGGGCTGGAGCTTCTCGTGGTTTGAGGCCTGGCTTGCTCCACCCCCTGCTCTTGATTTTCTCCCGGATGTGGGCTGCATTTTGGCTGCATTTTGGGCTGGAGCTTCTCGTGGTTTGAGGCCTGGCTTGCTCCACCCCCTGCTCTTGAGATTCTCCCGGACGTGGGCTGGATTTTGGCTGCCTTTTGGGCTGGAGCTTCTCGTGGTTTGAGGCCTGGCTTGCTCCACCCCCTGCTCTTGATTTTCTCCCGGATGTGGGCTGCATTTTAGCTGCATTTTGGGCTGGAGCTTCTCGTGGTTTGAGGCCTGGCTTCCTCCACCCCCTGCTCTTGAGATTCTCCCGCATGTGGGCTGCATTTTGGCTGCCTTTTGGGCTGGAGCTTCTCGTGGTTTGAGGCCTGGCTTGCTCCACCCCCTGCTCTTGAGATTCTCAGGAGGTGGGCTGCATTTTGGCAGCATTTTTTGCTGGAGCTTCTCGTGGTTTGAGGCCTGGCTTGCTCCAACCCCTGCTCTTGATATTCTCCCGGATGTGGGTTGCATTTTGGCTGCCTTTTGGGCTGGAGATTCTCGTGGTTTGAGGCCTGGCTTGCTCCAACCCCTGCTCTTGATTTTCTCCCGGATGTGGGCTGGATTTTGGCTGCCTTTTGGGCTGGAGCTTCTCGTGGTTTGAGGCCTGGCCTGCTCCACCCCCTGCTCTTGAGTTTCTCCCGGATGTGGGCTGGATTATGGCTGCCTTTTGGGCTGGATCTTCTCGTGGTTTGAGGCCTGGCTTGCTCCACCCCCTGCTCTTGAGATTCTCCCGGAGGTGGGCTGGAGTTTGGCTGCATTTTGGGCTGGAGCTTCTCGAGGTTTGAGGCCTGGCTTGCTCCACCCCCTGCTCTTGAGATTCTCCTGGATGTGGGCTGAATTTTGGCTTTCTTTTGGACTGGAGCTTCTCGTGGTTTGAGCCCTGGCTTGCTCCAACCCCTGCTCTTGAGATTCTCCTGGATGTGGGCTGCATTTTGGCTTTCTTTTGGACTGGAGCTTCTCGAGGTTTGAGGCCTGCCTTGCTCCACCCCCTGCTCTTGAGATTCTCCCGGACGTGGGCTGCATTTTGGCTGCCTGTTGAGCTGTAGCTTCTCATCTTTTGAGGCCTGGCCTGCTCCACCCCCTGCTCTTGAGTTTCTCCCGGATGTGGGCTGGATTATGTCTGCCTTTTGGGCTGGAGCTTCTCGTGGTTTGAGGCCTGGCTTGCTCCACCCCCTGCTCTTGAGATTCTCCCGGATGTGGGCTGCATTTTCGCTGCATTTTGGGCTGGAGCTTCTCGTGGTTTGAGGCCTGGCTTGCTCCACCCCCTGCTCTTGAGATTCTCCCCGATGTGGGCTGCATTTTGGCTGCCTTTTGGGCTGGAGCTTCTCGTGGTTTGAGGCCTGGCTTGCTCGATTCCAGCTCTTGAGATTCTCCCGGATGTGCGCTGGATTTTGGCTGCCTTTTGGACTGGAGCTTCTCGTGGTTTGAGGCCTGGCTTGCTCCACCCCCTGCTCTTGAGATTCTCCCCGATATGGGCTGCATTTTCGCTGCCTTTTGGGGTGGAGCTTCTCGTGGTTTGAGGCCTGGCTTGCTCCACCCCCTGCTCTTGAGATTATCCCGGACGTGGGCTGGATTTTGGCTGCCTTTTGTGCTGGAGCTTCTCGTGGTTTGAGGCCTGGCTTGCTCCACCCCCTACTCTTGAGATTCTCCCAGATGTGGTCTGGCATTTGGCTGCCTTTTCGGCTGGAGCTTCTCCTGGTTTGAGGCCTGGCTTGCTCCACCCCCTGCTCTTGATTTTCTCCCGGATGTGGGCTGGATTTTGGCTGCCTTTTGAGCTGGAGCTTCTCGTGGTTTGAGGCCTGGCTTGCTCCACCCCCTGCTCTTGAGATTCTCCCGGATGGGGGCTGCATTTTGGCTGCCTTTTGGGCTGGAGCTTCTCGTGGTTTGAGTCCTGGCTTGCTCCACCCCCTACTCTTGAGATTCTCCCGGACGTGGTCTGGCATTTGGCTGCCTTTAGGGCTGGAGCTTCTCCTGGTTTGAGGCCTGGCTTGCTCCACCCCCTGCTCTTGATATTGTCCCGGATGTGGGCTGAATTTTGGCTGCCTTTTGGGTTGGAGCTTCTCCTGGTTTGAGGACTGCCTTGCTCCACAACCTGCTCTTGAGATTCTCCCAGAGGTGGGCTGCATTTTGGCTGCCTTTTGGGCTGGAGCTTCTCGTGGTTTGAGGCCTGGCTTGCTCCACCCCCTGCTCTTGAGATTCTCCCGGACATGCATTTTGGCTGCCTTTTGGGCTGGAGCTTCTCGTGGTTTGAGGCCTGGCTTGCTCCACCCCCTGCTCTTGAGATTCTCCCGAATGTGGGCTGCATTTTGGCTGATTCTTGGGCTGGAGCTTCTCGAGGTTTGAGGCCTGGCTTGCTCCACCCCCTGCTCTTGAGATTCTCCTGGATGTGTGCTGGATTTTGGCTGCCTTTTGGGCTGGAGCTTCTCGTGGTTTGAGGCCTGGCTTCCTCCACCCCCTGCTCTTGATATTGTCCCGGATGTGGGCTGCATTTTGGCTGCCTTTTGGGTTGGAGCTTCTCCTGGTTTGAGGCCTGCCTTGCTCCACAACCTGCTCTTGAGATTCTCCCGGAGGTGGGCTGCATTTTGGCTGCCTTTTGGGCTGGAGCTTCTCGTGATTTGAGGCCTGGCTTGCTCCACCCCCTGCTCTTGAGATTCTCCCGGAGGTGGGCTGCATTATGGCTGCATTTTGGGCTGGAGCTTCTTGTGGTTTGAGGCCTGGCTTGCTCCACCCCCTGCTCTTGATATTCTCCCGGATGTGTTCTGCATTTTGGCTGCCTTTTGGGCTGGAGCTTCTCGTGGTTTGAGGCCTGGCTTGCTCCACCCCCTGCTCTTGAGATTCTCCCGGACGTGGGCTGGATTTTGGCTGCCTTTTGGGCTGGAGCTTCTCGTGGTTTGAGGCCTGGCTTGCTCCACCCCCTGCTCTTGATTTTCTCCCGGATGTGGGCTGCATTTTGGCTGCATTTTGGGCTGGAGCTTCTCGTGGTTTGAGGCCTGGCTTGCTCCACCCCCTGCTCTTGATTTTCTCCCGGATGTGGGCTGCATTTTGGCTGCATTTTGGGCTGGAGCTTCTCGTGGTTTGAGGCCTGGCTTCCTCCACCCCCTGCTCTTGAGATTCTCCCGCATGTGGGCTGCATTTTGGCTGCCTTTTGGGCTGGAGCTTCTCGTGGTTTGAGGCCTGGCTTGCTCCACCCCCTGCTCTTGAGATTCTCAGGAGGTGGGCTGCATTTTGGCAGTATTTTTTGCTGGAGCTTCTCGTGGTTTGAGGCCTGGCTTGCTCCAACCCCTGCTCTTGATATTCTCCCGGATGTGGGTTGCATTTTGGCTGCCTTTTGGGCTGGAGATTCTCGTGGTTTGAGGCCTGGCTTGCTCCAAACCCTGCTCTTGATTTTCTCCCGGATGTGGGCTGGATTTTGGCTGCCTTTTGGGCTGGAGCTTCTCGTGGTTTGAGGCCTGGCCTGCTCCACCCCCTGCTCTTGAGTTTCTCCCGGATGTGGGCTGGATTATGGCTGCCTTTTGGGCTGGATCTTCTCGTGGTTTGAGGCCTGGCTTGCTCCACCCCATGCTCTTGAGATTCTCCCGGAGGTGGGCTGGAGTTTGGCTGCATTTTGGGCTGGAGCTTCTCGAGGTTTGAGGCCTGGCTTGCTCCACCCCCTGCTCTTGAGATTCTCCTGGATGTGGGCTGAATTTTGGCTTTCTTTTGGACTGGAGCTTCTCGTGGTTTGAGCCCTGGCTTGCTCCAACCCCTGCTCTTGAGATTCTCCTGGATGTGGGCTGCATTTTGGCTTTCTTTTGGACTGGAGCTTCTCGAGGTTTGAGGCCTGCCTTGCTCCACCCCCTGCTCTTGAGATTCTCCCGGACGTGGGCTGCATTTTGGCTGCCTGTTGAGCTGTAGCTTCTCATCTTTTGAGGCCTGGCCTGCTCCACCCCCTGCTCTTGAGTTTCTCCCGGATGTGGGCTGGATTATGTCTGCCTTTTGGGCTGGAGCTTCTCGTGGTTTGAGGCCTGGCTTGCTCCACCCCCTGCTCTTGAGATTCTCCCGGATGTGCGCTGGATTTTGGCTGCCTTTTGGACTGGAGCTTCTCGTGGTTTGAGGCCTGGCTTGCTCCACCCCCTGCTCTTGAGATTCTCCCCGATATGGGCTGCATTTTCGCTGCCTTTTGGGCTGGAGCTTCTCGTGGTTTGAGGCCTGGCTTGCTCCACCCCCTGCTCTTGAGATTATCCCGGACGTGGGCTGGATTTTGGCTGCCTTTTGTGCTGGAGCTTCTCGTGGTTTGAGGCCTGGCTTGCTCCACCCCCTACTCTTGAGATTCTCCCAGATGTGGTCTGGCATTTGGCTGCCTTTAGGGCTGGAGCTTCTCCTGGTTTGAGGCCTGGCTTGCTCCACCCCCTGCTCTTGATTTTCTCCCGGATGTGGGCTGGATTTTGGCTGCCTTTTGAGCTGGAGCTTCTCGTGGTTTGAGGCCTGGCTTGCTCCACCCCCTGCTCTTGAGATTCTCCCGGATGGGGGCTGCATTTTGGCTGCCTTTTGGGCTGGAGCTTCTCGTGGTTTGAGTCCTGGCTTGCTCCACCCCCTGCTCTTGAGATTCTCCCAGAGGTGGGCTGCATTTTGGCTGCCTTTTGGGCTGGAGCTTCTCATGGTTTGAGGCCTGTCTTGCTCCACCCCCTGCTCTTGAGATTCTCCCGGACATGGGCTGCATTTTGGCTGCATTTTGGGCTGGAGCTTCTCGTGGTTTGAGGCCTGGCTTGCTCCACCCGCTGCTCTTGAGATTCTCCCGAATGTGGGCTGCATTTTGGCTGCCTTTTGGGCTGGAGCTTCTCGAGGTTTGAGGCCTGGCTTGCTCCACCCCCTGCTCTTGAGATTCTCCTGGATGTGGGCTCCATTTTGGCTGCCTTTTGGGCTGGAGCTTCTCGTGGTTTGAGGCCTGGCTTGCTCCACCCCCTGCTCTTGAGATTCTCCCGGATGTGGGCTGCATTTTGGCTGCCTTTTGGGCTGGAGCTTCTCGTGGTTTGAGGCCTGGCTTGCTCCACCCCCTGCTCTTGAGATTCTCCCGGATGTGGGCTGCATTTTGTCTGCCTTTTGGGCTGGAGCTTCTCCTGGTTTGAGGCCTGCCTTGCTCCACAACCTGCTCTTGAGATTCTCCCGGAGGTGGGCTGCATTTTGGCTGCGTTTTGGGCTGGAGCTTCTCGTGATTTGAGGCCTGGCTTGCTCCACCCCCTGCTCTTGAGATTCTCCCGGATGTGGGCTGGATTTTGGCTGCCTTTTGAGCTGGAGCTTCTCGTGGTTTGAGGCCTGGCTTGCTCCACCACCTGCTCTTGAGATTCTCCCGGATGGGGGCTGCATTTTGGCTGCCTTTTGGGCTGGAGCTTCTCGTGGTTTGAGTCCTGGCTTGCTCCACCCCCTGCTCTTGAGATTCTCCCAGAGGTGGGCTGCATTTTGGCTGCCTTTTGGGCTGGAGCTTCTCATGGTTTGAGGCCTGTCTTGCTCCACCCTCTGCTCTTGAGATTCTCCCGGACATGGGCTGCATTTTGGCTGCATTTTGGGCTGGAGCTTCTCGTGGTTTGAGGCCTGGCTTGCTCCACCCCCTGCTCTTGAGATTCTCCCGAATGTGGGCTGCATTTTGGCTGCCTTTTGGGCTGGAGCTTCTCGAGGTTTGAGGCCTGGCTTGCTCCACCCCCTGCTCTTGAGATTCTCCCGGATGTGGGCTCCATTTTGGCTGCCTTTTGGGCTGAAGCTTCTCGTGGTTTGAGGCCTGGCTTGCTCCACCCCCTGCTCTTGAGATTCTCCCGGATGTGGGCTGCATTTTGGCTGCCTTTTGGGCTGGAGCTTCTCCTGGTTTGAGGCCTGCCTTGCTCCACAACCTGCTCTTGAGATTCTCCCGGAGGTGGGCTGCATTTTGGCTGCGTTTTGGGCTGGAGCTTCTCGTGATTTGAGGCCTGGCTTGCTCCACCCCCTGCTCTTGAGATTCTCCCGGAGGTGGGCTGCATTATGGCTGCATTTTGGGCTGGAGCTTCTCGTGGTTTGAGGCCTGGCTTGCTCCACCCTCTGCTCTTGATATTCTCCCGGAGGTCGGCTGGAGTTTGGCTGCCTTTTGGGCTGGAGCTTCTCGTGGTTTGAGGCCTGGCTTGCTCCACCCCCTGCTCTTGAGATTCTCCCAGAGGTGGGCTGCATTTTGGCTGCCTGTTGGGCTGGAGCTTCTCGTGATTTGAGGCCTGGCTTGCTCCACCCCCTGCTCTTGATATTCTCCCGGATGTGGGCTGGATTATGTCTGCCTTTTGGGCTGGAGCTTCTCGTGGTTTGAGGCCTGGCTTGCTCCACCCCCTGCTCTTGAGATTCTCCCGGATGTGGGCTGCATTTTGGCTGCCTTTTGGGCTGGAGCTTCTCGTGGTTTGAGGCCTGGCTTGCTCCACCCCCTGCTCTTGAGATTCTCCCGAATGTGGGCTGCATTTTGGCTGCCTTTTGGGCTGGAGCTTCTCGTGGTTTGAGGCCTGGATTCCTCCACCCCCTGCTCTTGAGATTCTCCCCGATATGGGCTGCATTTTCGCTGCCTTTTGGGGTGGAGCTTCTCGTGGTTTGAGGCCTGGCTTGCTCCACCCCCTGCTCTTGAGATTCTCCCGGATGTGGGCTGCATTTTGGCTGCCTTTTGGGCTGGAGCTTCTCCTGGTTTGAGGCCTGGCTTGCTCGATCCCAGCTCTTGAGATTCTCCCGGATGTGGTCTGGCATTTGGCTGCCTTTAGGGCTGGAGCTTCTCGTGGTTTGAGGCCTGGCTTGCTCCAACCCCTGCTCTTGATATTCTCCCGGATGTGGGCTGAATTTTGGCTGCCTTTTGGGTTGGAGCTTCTCATGGTTTGAGGCCTGGCTTGCTCCACCCCCTGCTCTTGATATTCTCCCGGATGTGGGCTGGATTTTGGCTGCCTTTTGGGCTGGAGCTTCTTGTGGTTTGAGGCCTGGCTTGCTCCACCCACTGCTTTTCATATTCTCCCGGAGGTGGGCTGGAGTTTGGCGGCCTTTTGGGCTGGAGCTTCTCGAGGTTTGAGGCCTGCCTTGCTCCACCCCCTGCTCTTGAGATTCTCCCGCATGTGGGCTGCATTTTGGCTGCCTTTTGTGTTGGAGCTTCTCCTGGTTTGAGGCCTGCCTTTCTCCACAATCTGCTCTTGAGATTCTCCCGGAGGTGGGCTGCATTTTGGCTGCCATTTGGGCTGGAGCTTCTCGAGGTTTGAGGCCTGGCTTGCTCCACCCCCTGCTGTTGAGATTCTCCCGGATGTGGGTTGGATTTTGGCTGCCTTTTGGGCTGGAGCTTCTTGTGGTTTGAGGCCTGGCTTGCTCCACCCCCTGCTCTTGAGATTCTCCCGGAGGTGGGCTGCATTTTGGCTGCCTTTTGGGCTGGAGCTTCTCGTGGTTTGAGGCCTGGCTTGCTCCACCCCCTGCTCTTGAGATTCTCCCGGATGTGGGCTGCATTTTGGCTGCCTTTTGGGCAGGAGCTTCTCGTGGTTTGAGGCCTGGCTTGCTCCACCCCCTGCTCTTGAGTTTCTCCGGGACGTGGGCTGGATTTTGGCTGCATTTTGGGTTGGAGCTTCTCCTGGTTTGAGGCCTGGCTTCCTCCACCCCCTGCTCTTGAGATTCTCCCCGAGGTGGGCTGCATTTTGGCTGCCTTTTGGGCTGGAGCTTCTCGTGGTTTGAGGCCTGGCTTGCTCCACCCCCTGCTCTTGATATGCTCACGGACGTGGACTGCATTTTGGCTGCATTTTGGGCTGGAGCTTCTCGTGGTTTGAGGCCTGGCTTGCTGCACCCCCTGCTCTTGATTTTCTCCGGGACGTGGGCTGGATTTGGCTGTCTTTTTGGCTGGAGCTTCTCGTGGTTTGAGGCCTGGCTTGCTCCATCCCCTGCTCTTGAGATTCTCCCGGACGTGGGCTGCATTTTGGCTGCATTTTGGGCTGGAGCTTCTCGTGGTTTGAGGCCTGGCTTGCTCCACCCCCTGCTCTTGAGATTCTCCCAGAGGTGGGCTGCATTTTGGCTGCCTTTTGGGCTGGAGCTTCTCGTGGTTTGAGGCCTGGCTTGCTCCACTCCCTGCTCTTGAGATTCTCCCGGAGGTGGGCTGGATTGTGGCTTTTTTTGGGCTGGAGCTTCTCGTGGTTTGAGGCCTGGCTTGCTCCACCCGCTGCTCTTGATATTCTCCCAGATGTGGGCTGCATTTTCGCTGCCTTTTGGGCTGGAGCTTCTCGTGGTTTGAGCCCTGGCTTGCTCCAACCCCTGCTATTGAGATTCTCCTGGAGGTGGGCTGGATTATGGCTGCTTTTGGGCTGGAGCTTCTCGTGGTTTGAGGCCTGGCTTGCTCCACCCAAGCTCTTGAGATTCTCCCGCATGTGGGCTGCATTTTGGCTGCCTTCTGGGCTGGAGCTTCTCGTGGTTTGAGGCCTGGCTTGCTCCACCCCCTGCTCTTGAGATTCTCCCGGATGTGCGCTGGATTTTGGCTGCATTTTGGGCTGGACCTTCTTGTGGTTTGAGGCCTGGCTTGCTCCACCCCCTGCTCTTGAGATTCTCCCGGAGGTGGGCTGCATTTTGGCTGCATTTTGGGCTGGAGCTTCTTGTGGTTTGAGGCCTGGCTTGCTCCACCCACTGCTTTTCATATTCTCCCGGAGGTGGGCTGGAGTTTGGCGGCCTTTTGGGCTGGAGCTTCTCGAGGTTTGAGGCCTGCCTTGCTCCACCCCCTGCTCTTGAGATTCTCCCGGATTTGGGCTGGATTTTGGCTGCATTTTGTGTTGGAGCTTCTCCTGGTTTGAGGCCTGCCTTTCTCCACAATCTGCTCTTGAGATTCTCCCGGAGGTGGGCCGCATTTTGGCTGCATTTTGGGCTGGAGCTTCTCATGGTTTGAGGCCTGGCTTGCTCCACCCCCTGCTCTTGATATTGTCCCGGATGTGGGCTGGATTTTGGCTGCATTTTTGGCTGGAGCTTCTCGTGGTTTGAGGCCTGGCTTGCTCCACCCCCTGCTCTTGATATTCTCCCGGAGGTGGGCTGCATTTTGGCTGCCTTTTTGGCTGGAGCTTCTCGTGGTTTGAGGCCTGGCTTGCTCCACCCCCTGCTCTTGAGATTCTCCCAGATGTGGGCTGCATTTTCGCTGCATTTTGAGCTGGAGCTTCTCGTGGTTTGAGGCCTGGCTTGCTCCACCCCCTGCTCTTGAGATTCTCCCGGATGTGCGCTGGATTTTGGCTGCATTTTGGGCTGGACCTTCTTGTGGTTTGAGGCCTGGCTTGCTCCACCCCCTGCTCTTGAGATTCTCCCGGATGTGGGCTGGAGTTTGGCTGCCTTTTGGGCTGGAGCTTCTCGTGGTTTGAGGCCTGGCTTGCTTCACTACCTGCTCTTGATATTCTCCCGGAGGTGGTCTGGATTTTGGCTGCCTTTTGGGCTGGAGCTTCTCATGGTTTGAGGCCTGGCTTGCTCCACCCCCTGCTCTTGAGATTCTCCCGGATGTGGGCTGCATTTTGGCTGCATTTTGGGCTGGAGCTTCTTGTGGTTTGAGGCCTGGCTTGCTCCACCCACTGCTTTTCATATTCTCCCGGAGGTGGGCTGGAGTTTGGCGGCCTTTTGGGCTGGAGCTTCTCGAGGTTTGAGGCCTGCCTTGCTCCACCCCCTGCTCTTGAGATTCTCCCGGATTTGGGCTGGATTTTGGCTGCATTTTGGGCTGGAGCTTCTCCTGGTTTGAGGCCTGCCTTTCTCCACAATCTGCTCTTGAGATTCTCCCGGAGGTGGGCTGCATTTTGGCTGCATTTTGGGCTGGAGCTTCTTGTGGTTTGAGGCCTGGCTTGCTCCACCCACTGCTTTTCATATTCTCCCGGAGGTGGGCTGGAGTTTGGCGGCCTTTTGGGCTGGAGCTTCTCGAGGTTTGAGGCCTGCCTTGCTCCACCCCCTGCTCTTGAGATTCTCCCGCATGTGGGCTGCATTTTGGCTGCCTTTTGTGTTGGAGCTTCTCCTGGTTTGAGGCCTGCCTTTCTCCACAATCTGCTCTTGAGATTCTCCCGGAGGTGGGCTGCATTTTGGCTGCCTTTTGGGCTGGTGCTTCTCGTGGTTTGAGGCCTGCCTTGCTCCACCCCCTGCTCTTGAGTTTCTCCCGGAGGTGGGCTGCATTTTGGCTGCCTTTTGGGCTGGAGCTTCTCGTGGTTTGAGGCCTGGCTTGCTCCACCCCCTGCTCTTGAGATTCTCCCCGCATGTGGGCTGCATTTTGGCTGCCTTTTGGGGTGGAGCTTCTCGTGGTTTGAGGCCTGGCTTGCTCCATCCCCTGCTCTTGAGATTCTCCCGGATGTGGGCTGCATTTTGGCTGATTCTTGGGCTGGATCTTCCCGTGGTTTGAGGCCTGGCTTGCTCCACCCCCTGCTCTTGAGATTCTCCTGGATGTGGGCTGCATTTTGGCTGAATTTTGGGCTGGAGCTTCTCGTGGTTTGAGGCCTGGCTTGCTCAATCCCCTGCTCTTGAGATTCTCCCGGATGTGGGCTGGATTTTGGCTGACTTTTGGGCTGGAGCTTCTCGTGGTTTGAGGCCTGGCTTGCTCAACCCCCTGCTCTTGAGATTCTCCCGGAGGTGGGCTGCATTTTGGCTGCTTTTGGGCTGGAGCTTCTCGTGGTTTGAGGCCTGGCTTGCTCCACCCCCTGCTCTTGAGATTCTGCCGGAGGTGGGCTGCATTTTGGCTGATTCTTGCGCTGGAGCTTCCCGTGGTTTGAGGCCTGGCTTGCTCCACCCCCTGCTCTTGAGATTCTCCCAGATGTGGGCTGCATTTTGGCTGCCTTTTGGGCTGGAGCTTCTCGTGGTTTGAGGCCTGGCTTGCTCCACCCCTGCTCTTGAGATTCTCCCGGATGTGGGCTGCATTTTGGCTGCCTTTTGGGCTGGAGCTTCTCGTGGTTTGAGGCCTGGCTTGCTCCACCCCCTGCTCTTGAGATTCTCCCGGATGTGGGCTGCATTTTGGCTGCCTTTTGGGCTGGAGCTTCTCGTGGTTTGAGGCCTGGCTTGCTCCACCCTTGCTCTTGAGATTCTCCCGGATGTGGGCTGCATTTTGGCTGCCTTTTGGGCTGGAGCTTCTCGTGGTTTGAGGCCTGGCTTGCTCCACCCCCTGCTCTCGATATTCTCCCAGATGTGGGCTGCATTTTGGCTTCATTTTTGGCTGGAGCTTCTCGAGGTTTGTGGCCTGGCTTGCTCCACCCCCTGCTCTTGAGATTCTCCCGGATGTGGGCTGCATTTTGGCTGCCTTTTGTGCTGGAGCTTCCCGTGGTTTGAGGCCTGGCTTGCTCCACCCCCTGCTCTTGAGATTCTCCCAGATGTGGGCTTCATTTTGGCTGCCTTTAGGGCTGGAGCTTCTCGTGGTTTGAGGCCTGGCTTGCTCCACCCCCTGCTCTTGAGATTCTCCTGGATGTGGGCTGCATTTTGGCTGCCTTTTGGGCTGGAGTTTCTCGTGGTTTGAGGCCTGGCTTGCTCCACGCCCTGCTCTTGAGATTCTCCCGGATGTGGGCTGCATTTTGGCTGCCTTTTGGGCTGGAGCTTCTCGTGGTTTGGGGCCTGGCTTGCTCCACCCCCTGCTCTTGAGATTCTTTGGGATGTGGGCTGCATTCTGGCTGATTCTTGGGCTGGAGCTTCTCGTGGTTTGAGGCCTGGCTTGCTCAACCCCCTGCTCCTGAGATTCTCCCGGATGTGGGCTGCATTTTGGCTGCTTTTGGGCTGGAGCTTCTCGTGGTTTGAGGCCTGGCTTGCTCCACCCCCTGCTCTTGAGATTCTCCCGGAGGTGGGCTGGATTTTGGCTGCCTTTTGGGCTGGAGCTTCTCGTGGTTTGAGGCCTGGCTTGCTCCATCCCCTGCTCTTGAGATTCTCCCGGATGTGGGCTGCATTTTGGCTGCCTTTTGGGGTGGAGCTTCTCGTGGTTTGAGGCCTGGCTTGCTCCACCCCCTGCTCTTGAGATTCTCCCGGATGTGGGCTGCATTTTGACTTCATTTTGGGCTGGAGCTTCTCGTGGTTTCAGGCCTAGCTTGCTCCACCCCCTGCTCTTGAGATTCTCCCAGATGTGGGCTGCATTTTGGCTGCCTTTTGGGCTGGAGCTTCCCGTGGTTTGAGGCCTGGCTTGCTCCACCCCCTGCTCTTGAGATTCTCCCGGAGGTGGGCTGCATTTTGGCTGCATTTTGGGCTGGAGCTTCTCGTGGTTTGAGGCCTGGCTTGCTCCACCCCCTGCTCTTGAGATTCTCCTGGATGTGGGCTGCATTTTGGCTGAATTTTGGGCTGGAGCTTCTCGTGGTTTGAGGCCTGGCTTGCTCAATCCCCTGCTCTTGAGATTCTCCCGGATGTGGGCTGGATTTTGGCTGACTTTTGGGCTGGAGCTTCTCGTGGTTTGAGGCCTGGCTTGCTCAACCCCCTGCTCTTGAGATTCTCCCGGAGGTGGGCTGCATTTTGGCTGCTTTTGGGCTGGAGCTTCTCGTGGTTTGAGGCCTGGCTTGCTCCACCCCCTGCTCTTGAGATTCTGCCGGAGGTGGGCTGCATTTTGGCTGATTCTTGCGCTGGAGCTTCCCGTGGTTTGAGGCCTGGCTTGCTCCACCCCCTGCTCTTGAGATTCTCCCAGATGTGGGCTGCATTTTGGCTGCCTTTTGGGCTGGAGCTTCTCGTGGTTTGAGGCCTGGCTTGCTCCACCCCTGCTCTTGAGATTCTCCCGGATGTGGGCTGCATTTTGGCTGCCTTTTGGGCTGGAGCTTCTCGTGGTTTGAGGCCTGGCTTGCTCCACCCCCTGCTCTTGAGATTCTCCCGGATGTGGGCTGCATTTTGGCTGCCTTTTGGGCTGGAGCTTCTCGTGGTTTGAGGCCTGGCTTGCTCCACCCTTGCTCTTGAGATTCTCCCGGATGTGGGCTGCATTTTGGCTGCCTTTTGGGCTGGAGCTTCTCGTGGTTTGAGGCCTAGCTTGCTCCACCCCCTGCTCTCGATATTCTCCCAGATGTGGGCTGCATTTTGGCTTCATTTTTGGCTGGAGCTTCTCGAGGTTTGTGGCCTGGCTTGCTCCACCCCCTGCTCTTGAGATTCTCCCGGATGTGGGCTGCATTTTGGCTGCCTTTTGTGCTGGAGCTTCCCGTGGTTTGAGGCCTGGCTTGCTCCACCCCCTGCTCTTGAGATTCTCCCAGATGTGGGCTTCATTTTGGCTGCCTTTAGGGCTGGAGCTTCTCGTGGTTTGAGGCCTGGCTTGCTCCACCCCCTGCTCTTGAGATTCTCCTGGATGTGGGCTGCATTTTGGCTGCCTTTTGGGCTGGAGTTTCTCGTGGTTTGAGGCCTGGCTTGCTCCACGCCCTGCTCTTGAGATTCTCCCGGATGTGGGCTGCATTTTGGCTGCCTTTTGGGCTGGAGCTTCTCGTGGTTTGGGGCCTGGCTTGCTCCACCCCCTGCTCTTGAGATTCTTTGGGATGTGGGCTGCATTCTGGCTGATTCTTGGGCTGGAGCTTCTCGTGGTTTGAGGCCTGGCTTGCTCAACCCCCTGCTCTTGAGATTCTCCCGGATGTGGGCTGCATTTTGGCTGCTTTTGGGCTGGAGCTTCTCGTGGTTTGAGGCCTGGCTTGCTCCACCCCCTGCTCTTGAGATTCTCCCGGAGGTGGGCTGGATTTTGGCTGCCTTTTGGGCTGGAGCTTCTCGTGGTTTGAGGCCTGGCTTGCTCCATCCCCTGCTCTTGAGATTCTCCCGGATGTGGGCTGCATTTTGGCTGCCTTTTGGGCTGGAGCTTCTCGTGGTTTGAGGCCTGGCTTGCTCCACCCCCTGCTCTTGAGATTCTCCCGGATGTGGGCTGCATTTTGACTTCATTTTGGGCTGGAGCTTCTCGTGGTTTCAGGCCTAGCTTGCTCCACCCCCTGCTCTTGAGATTCTCCCAGATGTGGGCTGCATTTTGGCTGCCTTTTGGGCTGGAGCTTCCCGTGGTTTGAGGCCTGGCTTGCTCCACCCCCTGCTCTTGAGATTCTCCCGGAGGTGGGCTGCATTTTGGCTGCATTTTGGGCTGGAGCTTCTCGTGGTTTGAGGCCTGGCTTGCTCCACCCCCTGCTCTTGAGATTCTCCCGGAGGTGGGCTGCATTTTGGCTGCCTTTTGGGCTGGAGATTCTCGTGGTTTGAGGCCTGGCTTGCTCCACCACCTGCTCTTGAGATTCTCCCGGATGTGGACTGCATTTTGGCTTCATTTTGGGCTGGAGCTTCTCGAGGTTTGTGGCCTGGCTTGCTCCACCCCCTGCTCTTGAGATTCTCCCGGATGTGGGCTGCATTTTGGCTGCCTTTTGGGCTGGAGCTTCTCGTGGTTTGAGGCCTGGCTTGCTCCAACCCCTGCTCTTGAGATTCTCCCGGATGTGGGCTGCATTTTGGCTGCCTTTTGGGCTGGAGCTTCTCGTGGTTTGAGGCCTGGCTTGCTCCACCCCCTGCTCTTGAGATTCTCCCGGATGTGGGCTGCATTTTGGCTGCCTGTTGGGCTGGAGCTTCTCGTGGTTTGAGGCCTGGCTTGCTCAACCCCCTGCTCTTGAGATTCTCCCGGATGTGGGCTGCATTTTGGCTGCCTTTTGGGCTGGAGCTTCTCGTGGTTTGAGGCCTGCCTTGCTCCACCCCCTGCTCTTGAGTTTCTCCCGGAGGTGGGCTGCATTTTGGCTGCCTTTTGGGCTGGAGCTTCTCGTGGTTTGAGGCCTGGCTTGCTCCACCCCCTGCTCTTGAGATTCTCCCGGAGGTGGGCTGCATTTTGGCTGATTCTTGGGCTGGAGCTTCTCGTGGTTTGAGGCCTGGCTTGCTCCACCCCCTGCTCTTGAGATTCTCCCGGATGTGGGCTGCATTTTGGCTGCCTGTTGGGCTGGAGCTTCTTGTGGTTTGAGGCCTGGCTTGCTCCACCCCCTGCTCTTGAGATTCTCCCGGATGTGGGCTGCATTTTGGCTGATTCTTGGGCTGGATCTTCCCGTGGTTTGAGGCCTGGCTTGCTCCACCCCCTGCTCTTGAGATTCTCCTGGATGTGGGCTGCATTTTGGCTGAATTTTGGGCTGGAGCTTCTCGTGGTTTGAGGCCTGGCTTGCTCAATCCCCTGCTCTTGAGATTCTCCCGGATGTGGGCTGGATTTTGGCTGAATTTTGGGCTGGAGCTTCTCGTGGTTTGAGGCCTGGCTTGCTCCACCCCCTGCTCTTGAGATTCTCCCGGAGGTGGGCTGCATTTTGGCTGCTTTTGGGCTGGAGCTTCTCGTGGTTTGAGGCCTGGCTTGCTCCACCCCCTGCTCTTGAGATTCTCCCGGAGGTGGGCTGCATTTTGGCTGATTCTTGCGCTGGAGCTTCCCGTGGTTTGAGGCCTGGCTTGCTCCACCCCCTGCTCTTGAGATTCTCCCGGATGTGGGCTGCATTTTGGCTGCCTTTTGGGCTGGAGCTTCTCGTGGTTTGAGGCCTGGCTTGCTCAACCCCCTGCTCTTGAGATTCTCCCGGATGTGGGCTGCATTTTGGCTGCCTTTTGGGCTGGAGCTTCTCGTGGTTTGGGGCCTGGCTTGCTCCACCCCCTGCTCTTGAAATTCTCCTGGAGGTGGGCTGCATTTTGGCTGCCTTTTGGGCTGGAGCTTCTCGTGGTTTGAGGCCTGGCTTGCTCCACCCCCTGCTCTTGAGATTCTCCCGGATGTGTGCTGCATTTTGGCTGCCTGTTGGGCTGGAGCTTCCCGTGGTTTGAGGCCTGGCTTGCTCCACCCCCTGCTCTTGAGATTCTCCCGGATGTGGGCTGCATTTTGACTTCATTTTGGGCTGGAGCTTCTCGTGGTTTGTGGCCTAGCTTGCTCCACCCCCTGCTCTTGAGATTCTGCCGGAGGTGGGCTGCATTTTGGCTGCCTTTTGTGCTGGAGCTTCCCGTGGTTTGAGGCCTGCCTTGCTCCACCCCCTGCTCTTGAGATTCTCCCAGATGTGGGCTGCATTTTGGCTGCTTTTAGGGCTGGAGCTTCTCGTGGTTTGAGGCCTGGCTTGCTCCACCCCCTGCTCTTGAGATTCTCCCGGATGTGGGCTGCATTTTGGCTGCCTGTTGGGCTGGAGCTTCTTGTGGTTTGAGGCCTGGCTTGCTCCACCCCCTGCTCTTGAGATTCTCCCGGATTTGGGCTGCATTTTGGCTGATTCTTGGGCTGGATCTTCCCGTGGTTTGAGGCCTGGCTTGCTCCACCCCCTGCTCTTGAGATTCTCCCGGATGTGGGCTGCATTTTGGCTGCCTTTTGGGCTGGAGCTTCTCGTGGTTTGAGGCCTGGCTTGCTCCACCCCCTGCTCTTGAGATTCTCCCGGATGTGGGCTGCATTTTGGCTGCCTGTTGGGCTGGAGCTTCTCGTGGTTTGAGGCCTGGCTTGCTCAACCCCCTGCTCTTGAGATTCTCCCGGATGTGGGCTGCATTTTGGCTGCCTTTTGGGCTGGAGCTTCTCGTGGTTTGAGGCCTGCCTTGCTCCACCCCCTGCTCTTGAGTTTCTCCCGGAGGTGGGCTGCATTTTGGCTGCCTTTTGGGCTGGAGCTTCTCGTGGTTTGAGGCCTGGCTTGCTCCACCCCCTGCTCTTGAGATTCTCCCGGAGGTGGGCTGCATTTTGGCTGATTCTTGGGCTGGAGCTTCTCGTGGTTTGAGGCCTGGCTTGCTCCACCCCCTGCTCTTGAGATTCTCCCGGATGTGGGCTGCATTTTGGCTGATTCTTGGGCTGGATCTTCCCGTGGTTTGAGGCCTGGCTTGCTCCACCCCCTGCTCTTGAGATTCTCCTGGATGTGGGCTGCATTTTGGCTGAATTTTGGGCTGGAGCTTCTCGTGGTTTGAGGCCTGGCTTGCTCAATCCCCTGCTCTTGAGATTCTCCCGGATGTGGGCTGGATTTTGGCTGACTTTTGGGCTGGAGCTTCTCGTGGTTTGAGGCCTGGCTTGCTCCACCCCCTGCTCTTGAGATTCTCCCGGAGGTGGGCTGCATTTTGGCTGCTTTTGGGCTGGAGCTTCTCGTGGTTTGAGGCCTGGCTTGCTCCACCCCCTGCTCTTGAGATTCTCCCGGAGGTGGGCTGCATTTTGGCTGATTCTTGCGCTGGAGCTTCCCGTGGTTTGAGGCCTGGCTTGCTCCACCCCCTGCTCTTGAGATTCTCCCGGATGTGGGCTGCATTTTGGCTGCCTTTTGGGCTGGAGCTTCTCGTGGTTTGAGGCCTGGCTTGCTCAACCCCCTGCTCTTGAGATTCTCCCGGATGTGGACTGCATTTTGGCTGCCTTTTGGGCTGGAGCTTCTCGTGGTTTGAGGCCTGGCTTGCTCCACCCCCTGCTCTTGAAATTCTCCTGGAGGTGGGCTGCATTTTGGCTGCCTTTTGGGCTGGAGCTTCTCGTGGTTTGAGGCCTGGCTTGCTCCACCCCCTGCTCTTGAGATTCTCCCGGATGTGTGCTGCATTTTGGCTGCCTGTTGGGCTGGAGCTTCCCGTGGTTTGAGGCCTGGCTTGCTCCACCCCCTGCTCTTGAGATTCTCCCGGATGTGGGCTGCATTTTGACTTCATTTTGGGCTGGAGCTTCTCGTGGTTTGTGGCCTAGCTTGCTCCACCCCCTGCTCTTGAGATTCTCCCGGATGTGGGCTGCATTTTGGCTGCCTGTTGGGCTGGAGCTTCTTGTGGTTTGAGGCCTGGCTTGCTCCACCCCCTGCTCTTGAGATTCTCCCGGATTTGGGCTGCATTTTGACTGATTCTTGGGCTGGATCTTCCCGTGGTTTGAGGCCTGGCTTGCTCCACCCCCTGCTCTTGAGATTCTCCCGGATGTGGGCTGCATTTTGGCTGCCTTTTGGGCTGGAGCTTCTCGTGGTTTGAGGCCTGGCTTGCTCCACCCCCTGCTCTTGAGATTCTCCCGGATGTGGGCTGCATTTTGGCTGCCTGTTGGGCTGGAGCTTCTTGTGGTTTGAGGCCTGGCTTGCTCCACCCCCTGCTCTTGAGATTCTCCCGGAGGTGGGCTGCATTTTGGCTGCCTTTTGGGCTGGAGCTTCCCGTGGTTTGAGGCCTGGCTTGCTCCACCCCTTGCTCTTGAGATTCTCCCGGATGTGGGCTGCATTTTGACTTCATTTTGGGCTGGAGCTTCTCGTGGTTTGTGGCCTAGCTTGCTCCACCCCCTGCTCTTGAGATTCTCCCGGAGGTGGGCTGCATTTTGGCTGCCTTTTGTGCTGGAGCTTCCAATGTTTTGAGGCCTGGCTTGCTCCACCCCCTGCTCTTGAGATTCTCCCAGATGTGGGCTGCATTTTGGCTGCCTTTTGGGCGGGACCTTCTCGTGGTTTGAGGCCTGGCTTGCTCCACCCCCTGCTCTTGAGATTCTTTGGGATGTGGGCTGCATTTTGGCTGCCTTTAGGGCTGGAGCTTCTCGTGGTTTGAGGCCTGGCTTGCTCCACCCCCTGCTCTTGATATTCTCCCGGATGTGGGCTGCATTTTGGCTGCCTGTTGGGCTGGAGCTTCTTGTGGTTTGAGGCCTGGCTTGCTCCACCCCCTGCTCTTGAGATTCTCCCGGATGTGGGCTGCATTTTGGCTGATTCTTGGGCTGGATCTTCCCGTGGTTTGAGGCCTGGCTTGCTCCACCCCCTGCTCTTGAGATACTCCTGGATGTGGGCTGCATTTTGGCTGAATTTTGGGCTGGAGCTTCCCGTGGTTTGAGGCCTGGCTTGCTCCACCCCCTGCTCTTGAGATTCTCCCGGATGTGGGCTGCATTTTGACTTCATTTTGGGCTGGAGCTTCTCGTGGTTTGTGGCCTAGCTTGCTCCACCCCCTGCTCTTGAGATTCTCCCGGAGGTGGGCTGCATTTTGGCTGCCTTTTGTGCTGGAGCTTCCCGTGGTTTGAGGCCTGGCTTGCTCCACCCCCTGCTCTTGAGATTCTCCCAGATGTGGGCTGCATTTTGGCTGCCTTTAGGGCTGGAGCTTCTCGTGGTTTGGGGCCTGGCTTGCTCCACCCCCTGCTCTTGAGATTCTCCCGGATGTGGGCTGCATTTTGGCTGCCTTTTGGGCTGGAGCTTCTTGTGGTTTGAGGCCTGGCTTGCTCCACCCCCTGCTCTTGAGATTCTCCCGGAGGTGGGCTGCATTTTGGCTGATTCTTGGGCTGGATCTTCCCGTGGTTTGAGGCCTGGCTTGCTCCATCCCCTGCTCTTGAGATTCTCCCGGATGTGGGCTGCATTTTGGCTGCCTTTTGGGCTGGAGCTTCTCGTGGTTTGAGGCCTGGCTTGCTCCACCCCCTGCTCTTGAGATTCTCCCGGATGTGGGCTGCATTTTGGCTGCCTTTTGGGCTGGAGCTTCTCGTGGTTTGAGGCCTGGCTTGCTCCACCCCCTGCTCTTGAGATTCTCCCGGATGTGGGCTGCATTTTGGCTGCCTGTTGGGCTGGAGCTTCTTGTGGTTTGAGTCCTGGCTTGCTCCACCCCCTGCTCTTGAGATTCTCCCGGATGTGGGCTGCATTTTGGCTGAATCTTGGGCTGGAGCTTCCCGTGGTTTGAGGCCTGGCTTGCTCCACACTCTGCTCTTGAGATTCTCCCGGATGTGGGCTGCATTTTGACTTCATTTTGGGCTGGAGCTTCTCGTGGTTTGTGGCCTAGCTTGCTCCACCCCCTGCTCTTGAGATTCTCCCGGAGGTGGGCTGCATTTTGGCTGCCTTTTGGGCGGGACCTCCTCGTGGTTTGAGGCCTGGCTTGCTCCACCCCCTGCTCTTGAGATTCTTTGGGATGTGGGCTGCATTTTGGCTGCCTTTTGGGCTGGAGCTTCCAATGGTTTGAGGCCTGGCTTGCTCCACCCCCTGCTCTTGAGATTCTCCCGGATGTGGGCTGCATTTTGGCTGCCTTTTGGGCGGGACCTTCTCGTGGTTTGAGGCCTGGCTTGCTCCACCCCCTGCTCTTGAGATTCTTTGGGATGTGGGCTGCATTTTGGCTGCCTTTTGGGCTGGAGCTTCTCGTGGTTTGAGGCCTGGCTTGCTCCACCCCCTGCTCTTGATATTCTCCCGGATGTGGGCTGCATTTTGGCTGCCTGTTGGGCTGGAGCTTCTTGTGGTTTGAGGCCTGGCTTGCTCCACCCCCTGCTCTTGAGATTCTCCCGGATGTGGGCTGCATTTTGGCTGATTCTTGGGCTGGATCTTCCTGTGGTTTGAGGCCTGGCTTGCTCCATTCCCTGCTCTTGAGATTCTCCTGGAGGTGGGCTGCATTTTGGCTGCCTTTTGGGCTGGAGCTTCCTGTGGTTTGTGCCCTGGCTTGCTCCACCCCCTGCTCTTGAGATTCTCCCGGAGGTGGGCTGCATTTTGGCTGATTCTTGAGCTGGAGCTTCCCGTGGTTTGAGGCCTGGCTTGCTCCACCCCCTGCTCTTGAGATTCTCCCGGATGTGGGCTGCATTTTGACTTCATTTTGGGCTGGAGCTTCTCGTGGTTTGTGGCCTAGCTTGCTCCACCCCCTGCTCTTGAGATTCTCCCGGAGGTGGGCTGCATTTTGGCTGATTCTTGGGCTGGATCTTCCTGTGGTTTGAGGCCTGGCTTGCTCCACCCCCTGCTCTTGAGATTCTCCCGGATGTGGGCTGCATTTTGGCTGCCTTTTGGGCTGGAGCTTCTCGTGGTTTGAGGCCTGGCTTGCTCCACCCCCTGCTCTTGAGATTCTCCCGGATGTGGGCTGCATTTTGGCTGCCTTTTGGGCTGGAGCTTCTCGTGGTTTGAGGCCTGGCTTGCTCCACCCCCTGCTCTTGAGATTCTCCCGGATGTGGGCTGCATTTTGGCTGAATCTTGGGCTGGAGCTTCCCGTGGTTTGAGGCCTGGCTTGCTCCACCCCTTGCTCTTGAGATTCTCCCGGATGTGGGCTGCATTTTGACTTCATTTTGGGCTGGAGCTTCTCGTGGTTTGTGGCCTAGCTTGCTCCACCCCCTGCTCTTGAGATTCTCCCGGAGGTGGGCTGCATTTTGGCTGCCTTTTGGGCGGGACCTTCTCGTGGTTTGAGGCCTGGCTTGCTCCACCCCCTGCTCTTGAGATTCTTTGGGATGTGGGCTGCATTTTGGCTGCCTTTTGGGCTGGAGCTTCCAATGGTTTGAGGCCTGGCTTGCTCCACCCCCTGCTCTTGAGATTCTCCCGGATGTGGGCTGCATTTTGGCTGCCTTTTGGGCGGGACCTTCTCGTGGTTTGAGGCCTGGCTTGCTCCACCCCCTGCTCTTGAGATTCTTTGGGATGTGGGCTGCATTTTGGCTGCCTTTTGGGCTGGAGCTTCTCGTGGTTTGAGGCCTGGCTTGCTCCACCCCCTGCTCTTGATATTCTCCCGGATGTGGGCTGCATTTTGGCTGCCTGTTGGGCTGGAGCTTCTTGTGGTTTGAGGCCTGGCTTGCTCCACCCCCTGCTCTTGAGATTCTCCCGGATGTGGGCTGCATTTTGGCTGATTCTTGGGCTGGATCTTCCTGTGGTTTGAGGCCTGGCTTGCTCCATTCCCTGCTCTTGAGATTCTCCCGGATGTGGGCTGCATTTTGGCTGCCTTTTGGGCTGGAGCTTCTCGTGGTTTGAGGCCTGGCTTGCTCCACCCCCTGCTCTTGAGATTCTCCCGGAGGTGGGCTGCATTTTGGCTGACTTTTGTGCTGGAGCTTCCAATGGTTTGAGGCCTGGCTTGCTCCACCCCCTGCTCTTGAGATTCTCCCGGATGTGGGCTGCATTTTGGCTGCCTTTTGGGCGGGACCTTCTCGTGGTTTGAGGCCTGGCTTGCTCCACCCCCTGCTCTTGAGATTCTTTGGGATGTGGGCTGCATTTTGGCTGCATTTTGGGCTGGAGCTTCTCGTGGTTTGAGGCCTGGCTTGCTCCACCCCCTGCTCTTGAGATTCTCCCGGATGTGGGCTGCATTTTGGCTGCCTTTTGGGCTGGAGCTTCTCGTGGTTTGAGGCCTGGCTTGCTCCACCCCCTGCTCTTGAGATTCTCCCGGATGTGGGCTGCATTTTGGCTGCCTGTTGGGCTGGAGCTTCTTGTGGTTTGAGGCCTGGCTTGCTCCACCCCCTGCTCTTGAGATTCTCCCGGATGTGGGCTGCATTTTGGCTGAATCTTGGGCTGGAGCTTCCCGTGGTTTGAGGCCTGGCTTGCTCCACCACTTGCTCTTGAGATTCTCCCGGATGTGGGCTGCATTTTGACTTCATTTTGGGCTGGAGCTTCTCGTGGTTTGTGGCCTAGCTTGCTCCACCCCCTGCTCTTGAGATTCTCCCGGAGGTGGGCTGCATTTTGGCTGCCTTTTGGGCGGGACCTCCTCGTGGTTTGAGGCCTGGCTTGCTCCACCCCCTGCTCTTGAGATTCTTTGGGATGTGGGCTGCATTTTGGCTGCCTTTTGGGCTGGAGCTTCCAATGGTTTGAGGCCTGGCTTGCTCCACCCCCTGCTCTTGAGATTCTCCCGGATGTGGGCTGCATTTTGGCTGCCTTTTGGGCGGGACCTTCTCGTGGTTTGAGGCCTGGCTTGCTCCACCCCCTGCTCTTGAGATTCTTTGGGATGTGGGCTGCATTTTGGCTGCCTTTTGGGCTGGAGCTTCTCGTGGTTTGAGGCCTGGCTTGCTCCACCCCCTGCTCTTGATATTCTCCCGGATGTGGGCTGCATTTTGGCTGCCTGTTGGGCTGGAGCTTCTTGTGGTTTGAGGCCTGGCTTGCTCCACCCCCTGCTCTTGAGATTCTCCCGGATGTGGGCTGCATTTTGGCTGATTCTTGGGCTGGATCTTCCTGTGGTTTGAGGCCTGGCTTGCTCCATTCCCTGCTCTTGAGATTCTCCCGGATGTGGGCTGCATTTTGGCTGCCTTTTGGGCTGGAGCTTCTCGTGGTTTGAGGCCTGGCTTGCTCCACCCCCTGCTCTTGAGATTCTCCCGGAGGTGGGCTGCATTTTGGCTGACTTTTGTGCTGGAGCTTCCAATGGTTTGAGGCCTGGCTTGCTCCACCCCCTGCTCTTGAGATTCTCTCGGATGTGGGCTGCATTTTGGCTGCCTTTTGGGCGGGACCTTGTCGTGGTTTGAGGCCTGGCTTGCTCCACCCCCTGCTCTTGAGATTCTCCCGGATGTGGGCTGCATTTTGGCTGCCTTTTGGGCTGGAGCTTCTCGTGGTTTGAGGCCTGCCTTGCTCCACACCCTGCTCTTGAGATTCTTTGGGAGGTGGGCTGCATTTTGGCTGCCTTTTGGGCTGGAGCTTCTCGTGGTTTGAGGCCTGGCTTGCTCCACCCCCTGCTCTTGAGATTCTCCCGGATGTGGGCTGCATTTTGGCTGCCTGTTGTGCTGGAGCTTCTTGTGGTTTGAGGCCTGGCTTGCTCCACCCCCTGCTCTTGAGATTCTCCCGGATGTGGGCTGCATTTTGGCTGCCTGTTGTGCTGGAGCTTCTTGTGGTTTGAGGCCTGGCTTGCTCCACCCCCTGCTCTTGAGATTCTCCTGGAGGTGGGCTGCATTTTGGCTGCCTTTTGGGCTGGAGCTTCTCGTGGTTTGTGCCCTGGCTTGCTCCACCCCCTGCTCTTGAGATTCTCCCGGAGGTGGGCTGCATTTTGGCTGATTCTTGGGCTGGAGCTTCCCGTGGTTTGAGGCCTGGCTTTCTCCACCCCCTGCTCTTGAGATTCTCCCGGATGTGGGCTGCATTTTGACTTCATTTTGGGCTGGAGCTTCTCGTGGTTTGTGGCCTAGCTTGCTCCACCCCCTGCTCCTGAGATTCTCCCGGAGGTGGGCTGCATTTTGGCTGCCTTTTGTGCTGGAGCTTCCCGTGGTTTGAGGCCTGGCTTGCTCCACCCCTTGCTCTTGAGATTCTCCCAGATGTGGGCTGCATTTTGGCTGCCTTTAGGGCTGGAGCTTCTCGTGGTTTGGGGCCTAGCTTGCTCCACCCCCTGCTCTTGAGATTCTCCCGGATGTGGGCTGCATTTTGGCTGCCTTTTGGGCTGGAGCTTCTTGTGGTTTGAGGCCTGGCTTGCTCCACCCCCTGCTCTTGAGATTCTCCCGGAGGTGGGCTGCATTTTGGCTGATTCTTGGGCTGGATCTTCCCGTGTTTTGAGGCCTGGCTTGCTCCACCCCCTGCTCTTGAGATTCTCCCGGAGTTGGGCTGCATTTTGGCTGCCTTTTGGGCTGGAGCTTCTCGTGGTTTGAGGCCTGGCTTGCTCCACCCCCTGCTCTTGAGATTCTCCCGGATGTGGGCTGCATTTTGGCTGCCTTTTGGGCTGGAGCTTCTCGTGGTTTGAGGCCTGGCTTGCTCCACCCCCTGCTCTTGAGATTCTCCCGGATGTGGGCTGCATTTTGGCTGCCTGTTGGGCTGGAGCTTCTTGTGGTTTGAGGCCTGGCTTGCTCCACCCCCTGCTCTTGAGATTCTCCCGGAGGTGGGCTGCATTTTGGCTGAATCTTGGGCTGGAGCTTCCCGTGGTTTGAGGCCTGGCTTGCTCCACCCCTTGCTCTTGAGATTCTCCCGGATGTGGGCTGCATTTTGACTTCATTTTGGGCTGGAGCTTCTCGTGGTTTGTGGCCTAGCTTGCTCCACCCCCTGCTCTTGAGATTCTCCCGGAGGTGGGCTGCATTTTGGCTGCCTTTTGTTCGGGACCTTCTCGTGGTTTGAGGCCTGGCTTGCTCCACCCCCTGCTCTTGAGATTCTCCCGGATGTGGGCTGCATTTTGGCTGCATTTTGGGCTGGAGCTTCCAATGGTTTGAGGCCTGGCTTGCTCCACCCCCTGCTCTTGAGATTCTCCTGGATGTGGGCTGCATTTTGGCTGCCTTTTGGGCGGGACCTTCTCGTGGTTTGAGGCCTGGCTTGCTCCACCCCCTGCTCTTGAGATTCTTTGGGATGTGGGCTGCATTTTGGCTGCCTTTTGGGCTGGAGCTTCTCGTGGTTTGAGGCCTGGCTTGCTCCACCCCCTGCTCTTGATATTCTCCCGGATGTGGGCTGCATTTTGGCTGCCTGTTGGGCTGGAGCTTCTTGTGGTTTGAGGCCTGGCTTGCTCCACCCCCTGCTCTTGAGATTCTCCCGGATGTGGGCTGCATTTTGGCTGATTCTTGGGCTGGATCTTCCTGTGGTTTGAGGCCTGGCTTGCTCCATTCCCTGCTCTTGAGATTCTCCCGGATGTGGGCTGCATTTTGGCTGCCTTTTGGGCTGGAGCTTCTCGTGGTTTGAGGCCTGGCTTGCTCCACCCCCTGCTCTTGAGATTCTCCCGGAGGTGGGCTGCATTTTGGCTGACTTTTGTGCTGGAGCTTCCAATGGTTTGAGGCCTGGCTTGCTCCACCCCCTGCTCTTGAGATTCTCCCGGATGTGGGCTGCATTTTGGCTGCCTTTTGGGCGGGACCTTCTCGTGGTTTGAGGCCTGGCTTGCTCCACCCCCTGCTCTTGAGATTCTTTGGGATGTGGGCTGCATTTTGGCTGCATTTTGGGCTGGAGCTTCTCGTGGTTTGAGGCCTGGCTTGCTCCACCCCCTGCTCTTGAGATTCTCCCGGATGTGGGCTGCATTTTGGCTGCCTTTTGGGCTGGAGCTTCTCGTGGTTTGAGGCCTGGCTTGCTCCACCCCCTGCTCTTGAGATTCTCCCGGATGTGGGCTGCATTTTGGCTGCCTTTTGGGCTGGAGCTTCTCGTGGTTTGAGGCCTGGCTTGCTCCACCCCCTGCTCTTGAGATTCTCCCGGAGGTGGGCTGCATTTTGGCTGATTCTTGGGCTGGAGCTTCCCGTGGTTTGAGGCCTGGCTTGCTCCACCCCCTGCTCTTGAGATTCTTTGGGATGTGGGCTGCATTTTGGCTGCCTTTTGGGCTGGAGCTTCTCGTGGTTTGAGGCCTGGCTTGCTCCACCCCCTGCTCTTGATATTCTCCCGGATGTGGGCTGCATTTTGGCTGCCTGTTGGGCTGGAGCTTCTTGTGGTTTGAGGCCTGGCTTGCTCCACCCCCTGCTCTTGAGATTCTCCCGGATGTGGGCTGCATTTTGGCTGATTCTTGGGCTGGATCTTCCTGTGGTTTGAGGCCTGGCTTGCTCCATTCCCTGCTCTTGAGATTCTCCCGGATGTGGGCTGCATTTTGGCTGCCTTTTGGGCTGGAGCTTCTCGTGGTTTGAGGCCTGGCTTGCTCCACCCCCTGCTCTTGAGATTCTCCCGGAGGTGGGCTGCATTTTGGCTGACTTTTGTGCTGGAGCTTCCAATGGTTTGAGGCCTGGCTTGCTCCACCCCCTGCTCTTGAGATTCTCCCGGATGTGGGCTGCATTTTGGCTGCCTTTTGGGCGGGACCTTCTCGTGGTTTGAGGCCTGGCTTGCTCCACCCCCTGCTCTTGAGATTCTCCCGGAGGTGGGCTGCATTTTGGCTGCCTTTTGGGCTGGAGCTTCTCGTGGTTTGAGGCCTGCCTTGCTCCACCCCCTGCTCTTGAGATTCTCCCGGATGTGGGCTGCATTTTGGCTGCCTGTTGTGCTGGAGCTTCTTGTGGTTTGAGGCCTGGCTTGCTCCACCCCCTGCTCTTGAGATTCTCCCGGATGTGGGCTGCATTTTGGCTGATTCTTGGGCTGGATCTTCCCGTGTTTTGAGGCCTGGCTTGCTCCACCCCCTGCTCTTGAGATTCTCCTGGATGTGGGCTGCATTTTGGCTGCCTTTTGGGCTGGAGCTTCTCGTGGCTTGAGGCCTGGTTTGCTCCACCCCCTGCTCTTGAAATTCTCCTGGAGGTGGGCTGCATTTTGGCTGCCTTTTGGGCTGGAGCTTCTCGTGGTTTGTGGCCTAGCTTGCTCCACCCCCTGCTCTTGAGATTCTCCCGGAGGTGGGCTGCATTTTGGCTGCCTTTTGTGCTGGAGCTTCCCGTGGTTTGAGGCCTGGCTTGCTCCACCCCCTGCTCTTGAGATTCTCCCAGATGTGGGCTGCATTTTGGCTGCCTTTAGGGCTGGAGCTTCTCGTGGTTTGGGGCCTAGCTTGCTCCACCCCCTGCTCTTGAGATTCTCCCGGAGGTGGGCTGCATTTTGGCTGCCTGTTGGGCTGGAGCTTCTTGTGGTTTGAGGCCTGGCTTGCTCCACCCCCTGCTCTTGAGATTCTCCCGGAGGTGGGCTGCATTTTGGCTGATTCTTGGGCTGGATCTTCCCGTGGTTTGAGGCCTGGCTTGCTCCACCCCCTGCTCTTGAGATTCTCCCGGATGTGGGCTGCATTTTGGCTGCCTTTTGGGCTGGAGCTTCTCGTGGTTTGAGGCCTGGCTTGCTCCACCCCCTGCTCTTGAGATTCTCCCGGATGTGGGCTGCATTTTGACTTCATTTTGGGCTGGAGCTTCTCGTGGTTTGTGGCCTAGCTTGCTCCACCCCCTGCTCTTGAGATTCTCCCGGAGGTGGGCTGCATTTTGGCTGCCTTTTGTGCTGGAGCTTCCCGTGGTTTGAGGCCTGGCTTGCTCCACCCCTTGCTCTTGAGATTCTCCCAGATGTGGGCTGCATTTTGGCTGCCTTTAGGGCTGGAGCTTCTCGTGGTTTGGGGCCTAGCTTGCTCCACCCCCTGCTCTTGAGATTCTCCCGGAGGTGGGCTGCATTTTGGCTGCCTGTTGGGCTGGAGCTTCTTGTGGTTTGAGGCCTGGCTTGCTCCACCCCCTGCTCTTGAGATTCTCCCGGAGGTGGGCTGCATTTTGGCTGATTCTTGGGCTGGATCTTCCCGTGTTTTGAGGCCTGGCTTGCTCCACCCCCTGCTCTTGAGATTCTCCCGGATGTGGGCTGCATTTTGGCTGCCTTTTGGGCTGGAGCTTCTCGTGGTTTGAGGCCTGGCTTGCTCCACCCCCTGCTCTTGAGATTCTCCCGGATGTGGGCTGCATTTTGGCTGCCTTTTGGGCTGGAGCTTCTCGTGGTTTGAGGCCTGGCTTGCTCCACCCCCTGCTCTTGAGATTCTCCCGGATGTGGGCTGCATTTTGGCTGCCTGTTGGGCTGGAGCTTCTTGTGGTTTGAGGCCTGGCTTGCTCCACCCCCTGCTCTTGAGATTCTCCCGGAGGTGGGCTGCATTTTGGCTGAATCTTGGGCTGGAGCTTCCCGTGGTTTGAGGCCTGGCTTGCTCCACCCCTTGCTCTTGAGATTCTCCCGGATGTGGGCTGCATTTTGACTTCATTTTGGGCTGGAGCTTCTCGTGGTTTGTGGCCTAGCTTGCTCCACCCCCTGCTCTTGAGATTCTCCCGGAGGTGGGCTGCATTTTGGCTGCCTTTTGTGCGGGACCTTCTCGTGGTTTGAGGCCTGGCTTGCTCCACCCCCTGCTCTTGAGATTCTTTGGGATGTGGGCTGCATTTTGGCTGCCTTTTGGGCTGGAGCTTCTCGTGGTTTGAGGCCTGGCTTGCTCCACCCCCTGCTCTTGATATTCTCCCGGATGTGGGCTGCATTTTGGCTGCCTGTTGGGCTGGAGCTTCTTGTGGTTTGAGGCCTGGCTTGCTCCACCCCCTGCTCTTGAGATTCTCCCGGATGTGGGCTGCATTTTGGCTGATTCTTGGGCTGGATCTTCCTGTGGTTTGAGGCCTGGCTTGCTCCATTCCCTGCTCTTGAGATTCTCCCGGATGTGGGCTGCATTTTGGCTGCCTTTTGGGCTGGAGCTTCTCGTGGTTTGAGGCCTGGCTTGCTCCACCCCCTGCTCTTGAGATTCTCCCGGAGGTGGGCTGCATTTTGGCTGACTTTTGTGCTGGAGCTTCCAATGGTTTGAGGCCTGGCTTGCTCCACCCCCTGCTCTTGAGATTCTCCCGGATGTGGGCTGCATTTTGGCTGCCTTTTGGGCGGGACCTTCTCGTGGTTTGAGGCCTGGCTTGCTCCACCCCCTGCTCTTGAGATTCTTTGGGATGTGGGCTGCATTTTGGCTGCATTTTGGGCTGGAGCTTCTCGTGGTTTGAGGCCTGGCTTGCTCCACCCCCTGCTCTTGAGATTCTCCCGGATGTGGGCTGCATTTTGGCTGCCTTTTGGGCTGGAGCTTCTCGTGGTTTGAGGCCTGGCTTGCTCCACCCCCTGCTCTTGAGATTCTCCCGGATGTGGGCTGCATTTTGGCTGCCTTTTGGGCTGGAGCTTCTCGTGGTTTGAGGCCTGGCTTGCTCCACCCCCTGCTCTTGAGATTCTCCCGGAGGTGGGCTGCATTTTGGCTGATTCTTGGGCTGGAGCTTCCCGTGGTTTGAGGCCTGGCTTGCTCCACCCCCTGCTCTTGAGATTCTTTGGGATGTGGGCTGCATTTTGGCTGCCTTTTGGGCTGGAGCTTCTCGTGGTTTGAGGCCTGGCTTGCTCCACCCCCTGCTCTTGATATTCTCCCGGATGTGGGCTGCATTTTGGCTGCCTGTTGGGCTGGAGCTTCTTGTGGTTTGAGGCCTGGCTTGCTCCACCCCCTGCTCTTGAGATTCTCCCGGATGTGGGCTGCATTTTGGCTGATTCTTGGGCTGGATCTTCCTGTGGTTTGAGGCCTGGCTTGCTCCATTCCCTGCTCTTGAGATTCTCCCGGATGTGGGCTGCATTTTGGCTGCCTTTTGGGCTGGAGCTTCTCGTGGTTTGAGGCCTGGCTTGCTCCACCCCCTGCTCTTGAGATTCTCCCGGAGGTGGGCTGCATTTTGGCTGACTTTTGTGCTGGAGCTTCCAATGGTTTGAGGCCTGGCTTGCTCCACCCCCTGCTCTTGAGATTCTCCCGGATGTGGGCTGCATTTTGGCTGCCTTTTGGGCGGGACCTTCTCGTGGTTTGAGGCCTGGCTTGCTCCACCCCCTGCTCTTGAGATTCTCCCGGAGGTGGGCTGCATTTTGGCTGCCTTTTGGGCTGGAGCTTCTCGTGGTTTGAGGCCTGCCTTGCTCCACCCCCTGCTCTTGAGATTCTCCCGGATGTGGGCTGCATTTTGGCTGCCTGTTGTGCTGGAGCTTCTTGTGGTTTGAGGCCTGGCTTGCTCCACCCCCTGCTCTTGAGATTCTCCCGGATGTGGGCTGCATTTTGGCTGATTCTTGGGCTGGATCTTCCCGTGTTTTGAGGCCTGGCTTGCTCCACCCCCTGCTCTTGAGATTCTCCTGGATGTGGGCTGCATTTTGGCTGCCTTTTGGGCTGGAGCTTCTCGTGGCTTGAGGCCTGGTTTGCTCCACCCCCTGCTCTTGAAATTCTCCTGGAGGTGGGCTGCATTTTGGCTGCCTTTTGGGCTGGAGCTTCTCGTGGTTTGTGGCCTAGCTTGCTCCACCCCCTGCTCTTGAGATTCTCCCGGAGGTGGGCTGCATTTTGGCTGCCTTTTGTGCTGGAGCTTCCCGTGGTTTGAGGCCTGGCTTGCTCCACCCCCTGCTCTTGAGATTCTCCCAGATGTGGGCTGCATTTTGGCTGCCTTTAGGGCTGGAGCTTCTCGTGGTTTGGGGCCTAGCTTGCTCCACCCCCTGCTCTTGAGATTCTCCCGGAGGTGGGCTGCATTTTGGCTGCCTGTTGGGCTGGAGCTTCTTGTGGTTTGAGGCCTGGCTTGCTCCACCCCCTGCTCTTGAGATTCTCCCGGAGGTGGGCTGCATTTTGGCTGATTCTTGGGCTGGATCTTCCCGTGGTTTGAGGCCTGGCTTGCTCCACCCCCTGCTCTTGAGATTCTCCCGGATGTGGGCTGCATTTTGGCTGCCTTTTGGGCTGGAGCTTCTCGTGGTTTGAGGCCTGGCTTGCTCCACCCCCTGCTCTTGAGATTCTCCCGGATGTGGGCTGCATTTTGACTTCATTTTGGGCTGGAGCTTCTCGTGGTTTGTGGCCTAGCTTGCTCCACCCCCTGCTCTTGAGATTCTCCCGGAGGTGGGCTGCATTTTGGCTGCCTTTTGTGCTGGAGCTTCCCGTGGTTTGAGGCCTGGCTTGCTCCACCCCTTGCTCTTGAGATTCTCCCAGATGTGGGCTGCATTTTGGCTGCCTTTAGGGCTGGAGCTTCTCGTGGTTTGGGGCCTAGCTTGCTCCACCCCCTGCTCTTGAGATTCTCCCGGAGGTGGGCTGCATTTTGGCTGCCTGTTGGGCTGGAGCTTCTTGTGGTTTGAGGCCTGGCTTGCTCCACCCCCTGCTCTTGAGATTCTCCCGGAGGTGGGCTGCATTTTGGCTGATTCTTGGGCTGGATCTTCCCGTGTTTTGAGGCCTGGCTTGCTCCACCCCCTGCTCTTGAGATTCTCCCGGATGTGGGCTGCATTTTGGCTGCCTTTTGGGCTGGAGCTTCTCGTGGTTTGAGGCCTGGCTTGCTCCACCCCCTGCTCTTGAGATTCTCCCGGATGTGGGCTGCATTTTGGCTGCCTTTTGGGCTGGAGCTTCTCGTGGTTTGAGGCCTGGCTTGCTCCACCCCCTGCTCTTGAGATTCTCCCGGATGTGGGCTGCATTTTGGCTGCCTGTTGGGCTGGAGCTTCTTGTGGTTTGAGGCCTGGCTTGCTCCACCCCCTGCTCTTGAGATTCTCCCGGAGGTGGGCTGCATTTTGGCTGAATCTTGGGCTGGAGCTTCCCGTGGTTTGAGGCCTGGCTTGCTCCACCCCTTGCTCTTGAGATTCTCCCGGATGTGGGCTGCATTTTGACTTCATTTTGGGCTGGAGCTTCTCGTGGTTTGTGGCCTAGCTTGCTCCACCCCCTGCTCTTGAGATTCTCCCGGAGGTGGGCTGCATTTTGGCTGCCTTTTGTGCGGGACCTTCTCGTGGTTTGAGGCCTGGCTTGCTCCACCCCCTGCTCTTGAGATTCTTTGGGATGTGGGCTGCATTTTGGCTGCCTTTTGGGCTGGAGCTTCTCGTGGTTTGAGGCCTGGCTTGCTCCACCCCCTGCTCTTGATATTCTCCCGGATGTGGGCTGCATTTTGGGTGCCTGTTGGGCTGGAGCTTCTTGTGGTTTGAGGCCTGGCTTGCTCCACCCCCTGCTCTTGAGATTCTCCCGGATGTGGGCTGCATTTTGGCTGATTCTTGGGCTGGATCTTCCTGTGGTTTGAGGCCTGGCTTGCTCCATTCCCTGCTCTTGAGATTCTCCCGGATGTGGGCTGCATTTTGGCTGCCTTTTGGGCTGGAGCTTCTCGTGGTTTGAGGCCTGGCTTGCTCCACCCCCTGCTCTTGAGATTCTCCCGGAGGTGGGCTGCATTTTGGCTGACTTTTGTGCTGGAGCTTCCAATGGTTTGAGGCCTGGCTTGCTCCACCCCCTGCTCTTGAGATTCTCCTGGATGTGGGCTGCATTTTGGCTGCCTTTTGGGCGGGACCTTCTCGTGGTTTGAGGCCTGGCTTGCTCCACCCCCTGCTCTTGAGATTCTCCCGGAGGTGGGCTGCATTTTGGCTGCCTTTTGGGCTGGAGCTTCTCGTGGTTTGAGGCCTGCCTTGCTCCACCCCCTGCTCTTGAGATTCTCCCGGATGTGGGCTGCATTTTGGCTGCCTGTTGTGCTGGAGCTTCTTGTGGTTTGAGGCCTGGCTTGCTCCACCCCCTGCTCTTGAGATTCTCCCGGATATGGGCTGCATTTTGGCTGATTCTTGGGCTGGATCTTCCCGTGGTTTGAGGCCTGGCTTGCTCCACCCCCTGCTCTTGAGATTCTCCTGGATGTGGGCTGCATTTTGGCTGCCTTTTGGGCTGGAGCTTCTCGTGGTTTGAGGCCTGGTTTGCTCCACCCCCTGCTCTTGAAATTCTCCTGGAGGTGGGCTGCATTTTGGCTGCCTTTTGGGCTGGAGCTTCTCGTGGTTTGTGGCCTAGCTTGCTCCACCCCCTGCTCTTGAGATTCTCCCGGAGGTGGGCTGCATTTTGGCTGCCTTTTGTGCTGGAGCTTCCCGTGGTTTGAGGCCTGGCTTGCTCCACCCCCTGCTCTTGAGATTCTCCCAGATGTGGGCTGCATTTTGGCTGCCTTTAGGGCTGGAGCTTCTCGTGGTTTGGGGCCTAGCTTGCTCCACCCCCTGCTCTTGAGATTCTCCCGGAGGTGGGCTGCATTTTGGCTGCCTGTTGGGCTGGAGCTTCTTGTGGTTTGAGGCCTGGCTTGCTCCACCCCCTGCTCTTGAGATTCTCCCGGAGGTGGGCTGCATTTTGGCTGATTCTTGGGCTGGATCTTCCCGTGGTTTGAGGCCTGGCTTGCTCCACCCCCTGCTCTTGAGATTCTCCCGGATGTGGGCTGCATTTTGGCTGCCTTTTGGGCTGGAGCTTCTCGTGGTTTGAGGCCTGGCTTGCTCCACCCCCTGCTCTTGAGATTCTCCCGGATGTGGGCTGCATTTTGGCTGCCTTTTGGGCTGGAGCTTCTCGTGGTTTGAGGCCTGGCTTGCTCCAACCCCTGCTCTTGAGATTCTCCCGGATGTGGGCTGCATTTTGGCTGCCTGTTGGGCTGGAGCTTCTTGTGGTTTGAGGCCTGGCTTGCTCCACCCCCTGCTCTTGAGATTCTCCCGGATGTGGGCTGCATTTTGGCTGAATCTTGGGCTGGAGCTTCCCGTGGTTTGAGGCCTGGCTTGCTCCACCCCCTGCTCTTGAGATTCTCCCGGATGTGGGCTGCATTTTGACTTCATTTTGGGCTGGAGCTTCTCGTGGTTTGTGGCCTAGCTTGCTCCACCCCCTGCTCTTGAGACTCTCCCGGAGGTGGGCTGCATTTTGGCTGCCTTTTGGGCGGGACCTTCTCGTGGTTTGAGGCCTGGCTTGCTCCACCCCCTGCTCTTGAGATTCTTTGGGATGTGGGCTGCATTTTGGCTGCCTTTTGGGCTGGAGCTTCCAATGGTTTGAGGCCTGGCTTGCTCCACCCCCTGCTCTTGAGATTCTCCTGGATGTGGGCTGCATTTTGGCTGCCTTTTGGGCGGGACCTTCTCGTGGTTTGAGGCCTGGCTTGCTCCACCCCCTGCTCTTGAGATTCTTTGGGATGTGGGCTGCATTTTGGCTGCCTTTTGGGCTGGAGCTTCTCGTGGTTTGAGGCCTGGCTTGCTCCACCCCCTGCTCTTGATATTCTCCCGGATGTGGGCTGCATTTTGGCTGCATGTTGGGCTGGAGCTTCTTGTGGTTTGAGGCCTGGCTTGCTCCACCCCCTGCTCTTGAGATTCTCCCGGATGTGGGCTGCATTTTGGCTGATTCTTGGGCTGGATCTTCCTGTGGTTTGAGGCCTGGCTTGCTCCATTCCCTGCTCTTGAGATTCTCCCGGATGTGGGCTGCATTTTGGCTGCCTTTTGGGCTGGAGCTTCTCGTGGTTTGAGGCCTGGCTTGCTCCAGCCCCTGCTCTTGAGATTCTCCCGGAGGTGGGCTGCATTTTGGCTGACTTTTGTGCTGGACCTTCCAATGGTTTGAGGCCTGGCTTGCTCCACCCCCTGCTCTTGAGATTCTCCCGGATGTGGGCTGCATTTTGGCTGCCTTTTGGGCGGGACCTTCTCGTGGTTTGAGGCCTGGCTTGCTCCACCCCCTGCTCTTGAGATTCTTTGGGATGTGGGCTGCATTTTGGCTGCATTTTGGGCTGGAGCTTCTCGTGGTTTGAGGCCTGGCTTGCTCCACCCCCTGCTCTTGAGATTCTCCCGGATGTGGGCTGCATTTTGGCTGCCTGTTGGGCTGGAGCTTCTTGTGGTTTGAGGCCTGGCTTGCTCCACCCCCTGCTCTTGAGATTCTCCCGGATGTGGGCTGCATTTTGGCTGATTCTTGGGCTGGATCTTCCCGTGGTTTGAGGCCTGGCTTGCTCCACCCCCTGCTCTTGAGATTCTCCTGGATGTGGGCTGCATTTTGGCTGCCTTTTGGGCTGGAGCTTCTCGTGGTTTGAGGCCTGGTTTGCTCCACCCCCTGCTCTTGAAATTCTCCTGGAGGTGGGCTGCATTTTGGCTGCCTTTTGGGCTGGAGCTTCTCGTGGTTTGTGCCCTGGCTTGCTCCACCCCCTGCTCTTGAGATTCTCCCGGAGGTGGGCTGCATTTTGGCTGATTCTTGGGCTGGAGCTTCCCGTGGTTTGAGGCCTGGCTTGCTCCACCCCCTGCTCTTGAGATTCTCCCGGAGGTGGGCTGCATTTTGGCTGCCTTTTGGGCTGGAGCTTCTCGTGGTTTGAGGCCTGGCTTGCTCAACCCCCTGCTCTTGAGATTCTCCCGGATGTGGGCTGCATTTTGGCTTCCTTTTGGGCTGGAGCTTCTCGTGGTTTGAGGCCTGGCTTGCTCCACCCCCTGCTCTTGAAATTCTCCTGGAGGTGGGCTGCATTTTGGCTGCCTTTTGGGCTGGAGCTTCTCGTGGTTTGAGGCCTGGCTTGCTCCACCCCCTGCTCTTGAGATTCTCCCGGATGTGTGCTGCATTTTGACTTCATTTTGGGCTGGAGCTTCTCGTGGTTTGTGGCCTAGCTTACTCCACCCCCTGCTCTTGAGATTCTCCCGGATGTGGTCTGCATTTTGGCTGCCTGTTGGGCTGGAGCTTCCCGTGGTTTGAGGCCTGGCTTGCTCCACCCCCTGCTCTTGAGATTCTCCCGGATGTGGGCTGAATTTTGGCTGATTCTTGGGCTGGATCTTCCCGTGGTTTGAGGCCTGGCTTGCTCCATTCCCTGCTCTTGAGATTCTCCTGGATGTGGGCTGCATTTTGGCTGAATTTTGGGCTGGAGCTTCTCGTGGTTTGAGGCCTGGCTTGCTCCACCCCCTGCTCTTGAGATTCTCCCGGAGGTGGGCTGCATTTTGGCTGCCTTTTGGGCTGGAGCTTCTCGTGGTTTGAGGCCTGGCTTGCTCCACCCCCTGCTCTTGAGATTCTCCCGGAGGTGGGCTGCATCTTGGCTGATTCTTGGGCTGGAGCTTCCCGTGGTTTGAGGCCTGGCTTGCTCCACCCCCTGCTCTTGAGATTCTCCCGGAGGTGGGCTGCATTTTGGCTGCCTTTTGGGCTGGAGCTTCTCGTGGTTTGAGGCCTGGCTTGCTCCACCCCCTGCTCTTGAAATTCTCCTGGATGTGGGCTGCATTTTGGCTGCCTTTTGGGCTGGAGATTCTCGTGGTTTGAGGCCTGGCTTGCTCCACCCCCTGCTCTTGAGATTCTCCCGGATGTGTGCTGCATTTTGACTTCATTTTGGGCTGGAGCTTCTCGTGGTTTGTGGCCTAGATTGCTCCACCCCCTGCTCTTGAGATTCTCCCGGAGGTGGGCTGGATTTTGGCTGCCTGTTGGGCTGGAGCTTCTCGTGGTTTGAGGCCGGGCTTGCTCCACCCCCTGCTCTTGAGATTCTCCCGGATGTGGGCTGCATTTTGGCTGCCTTTTGGGCTGGAGCTTCTCGTGGTTTGAGGCCTGGCTTGCTCCACCCCCTGCTCTTGAGATTCTCCCGGATGTGGGCTGCATTTTGGCTGATTCTTGGGCTGGAGCTTCTCGTGGTTTGAGGCCTGGCTTGCTCCACCCCCTGCTCTTGAGATTCTCCCGGAGGTGGGCTGGATTTTGGCTGCCTTTTGGGCTGGAGCTTCTCGTGGTTTGAGGCCTGGCTTGCTCCACCCCCTGCTCTTGAGATTCTCCCGGATGTGGGCTGCATTTTGGCTGCCTGTTGGGCTGGAGCTTCTTGTGGTTTGAGGCCTGGCTTGCTCCACCCCCTGCTCTTGAGATTCTCCCGGAGGTGGGCTGCATTTTGGCTGATTCTTGGGCTGGATCTTCCTGTGGTTTGAGGCCTGGCTTGCTCCACCCCCTGCTCTTGAGATTCTCCCGGATGTGGGCTGGATTTTGGCTGCCTTTTGGGCTGGAGCTTCTCGTGGTTTGAGGCCTGGCTTGCTCCACCCCCTGCTCTTGAGGTTCTCCTGGAGGTGGGCTGCATTTTGGCTGATTCTTGGGCTGGAGCTTCCCGTGGTTTGAGGCCTGGCTTGCTCCACCCCCTGCTCTTGAGATTCTCCCGGAGGTGGGCTGCATTTTGGCTGCCTTTTGGGCTGGAGCTTCTCGTGGTTTGAGGCCTGGCTTGCTCCACCCCCTGCTCTTGAGATTCTCCCGGATGTGGGCTGCATTTTGGCTGCCTTTTGGGCTGGAGCTTCTCGTGGTTTGTGGCCTAGCTTGCTCCACCCCCTGCTCTTGAGATTCTCCCGGATGTGGTCTGCATTTTGGCTGCATGTTGGGCTGGAGCTTCCCGTGGTTTGAGGCCTGGCTTGCTCCACCCCCTGCTCTTGAGATTCTCCCAGATATGGGCTGCATTTTGGCTGCCTTTTGGGCTGGAGCTTCTCGTGGTTTGGGGCCTGGCTTGCTCCACCCCCTGCTCTTGAGATTCTCCCGGATGTGGGCTGCATTTTGGCTGATTCTTGGGCTGGAGCTTCCCGTGGTTTGAGGCCTGGCTTGCTCCACCCCCTGCTCTTGAGATTCTCCCGGATGTGGGCTGCATTTTGACTTCATTTTGGGCTGGAGCTTCTCGTGGTTTGTGGCCTAGCTTGCTCCACCCCCTGCTCTTGAGATTCTCCCGGATGTGGGCTGCATTTTGGCTGCCTTTAGGGCTGGAGCTTCTCGTGGTTTGAGGCCTGGCTTGCTCCACCCCCTGCTCTTGAGATTCTCCCGGATGTGGGCTGCATTTTGGCTGCCTTTTGGGCTGGAGCTTCTCGTGGTTTGAGGCCTGGCTTGCTCCACCCCCTGCTCTTGAGATTCTCCCGGATGTGGGCTGCATTTTGGCTGCCTTTTGGGCTGGAGCTTCTCGTGGTTTGAGGCCTGGCTTGCTCCACCCCCTGCTCTTGAGATTCTCCCGGAAGTGGGCTGCATTTTGGCTGATTCTTGGGCTGGAGCTTCCCGTGGTTTGAGGCCTGGCTTGCTCCACCCCCTGCTCTTGAGATTCTCCCGGAGGTGGGCTGTATTTTGGCTTCGTTTTGGGCTGGAGCTTCTCGTGGTTTGAGGCCTGGCTTGCTCCACCCCCTGCTCTTGAGATTCTCCCGCATGTGTGCTGCATTTTGACTTCATTTTGGGCTGGAGCTTCTCGTGGTTTGTGGCCTAGATTGCTCCACCCCCTGCTCTTGAGATTCTCCCGGAGGTGGGCTGCATTTTGGCTGCCTTTTGGGCTGGAGCTTCTCGTGGTTTGAGGCCTGGCTTGCTCCACCCCCTGCTCTTGAGATTCTCCCGGATGTGGGCTGCATATTGGCTGCCTTTTGGGCTGGAGCTTCTCGTGGTTTGAGGCCTGGCTTGCTCCACCCCCTGCTCTTGAGATTCTCCCGGAGGTGGGCTGGATTTTGGCTGCCTTTAGGGCTGGAGCTTCTTGTGGTTTGAGGCCTGGCTTGCTCCACCCCCTGCTCTTGATATTCTCCCGGATGTGGGCTGGATTTTGGCTGCCTTTGGGGCTGGAGCTTCTCGTGGTTTGAGGCCTGGCTTACTCCACCCCCTGCTCTTGAGATTCTCCCGGATGTGGGCTGGATTTTGGCTGCCTTTTGTGCTGGAGCTTCTTGTGGTTTGAGGCCTGGCTTGCTCCACCCCCTGCTCTTGAGATTCTCCTGGATGTGGGGCGAATTTTGGCTGATTCTTGGGCTGGAGCTTCCCGTGGTTTGAGGCCTGGCTTGCTCCACCCCCTGCTCTTGAGATTCTCCTGGATGTGGGCTGCATTTTGGCTGCCTTTTGGGCTGGAGCTTCTCGAGGTTTGTGGCCTGGCTTGCTCCACCCCCTGCTCTCGATATTCTCCCAGATGTGGGCTGCATTTTGGCTTCATTTTGGGCTGGAGCTTCTCGAGGTTTGTGGCCTGGCTTGCTCCACACCCTGCTCTTGAGATTCTCCCGGATGTGGGCTGCATTTTGGCTGATTCTTGGGCTGGAGCTTCTCGTGGTTTGAGGCCTGGCTTGCTCCACCCCCTGCTCTTGATATTCTCCCGGATGTGGGCTGCATTTTTGCTGCCTTTTGGGCTGGAGCTTCTCGTGGTTTGAGGCCTGCCTTGCTCCACCCCCTGCTCTTGAGATTCTCCCGGATGTGGGCTGCATTTTGGCTCCCTTTTGGGCTGGAGCTTCTCGTGGTTTGAGGCCTGGCTTGCTCCAACCCCTGCTCTTGAGATTCTCCCGGATGTGGGCTGCATTGTGGCTGATTCTTGGGCTGGAGCGTCCCGTGGTTTGAGGCCTGGCTTGCTCCACCCCCTGCTCTCGATATTCTCCCAGATGTGGGCTGCATTTTGGCTTCATTTTGGGCTGGAGCTTCTCGAGGTTTGTGGCCTGGCTTGCTCCACCCCCTGCTCTTGAGATTCTCCCGGATGTGGGCTGCATTTTGGCTGATTCTTGGGCTGGAGCGTCCCGTGGTTTGAGGCCTGGCTTGCTCCACCCCCTGCTCTTGAGATTCTCCCAGATGTGGGCTGCATTTTGGCTGTATTTTGGGCTGGAGCTTCCCGTGGTTTGAGGCCTGGTTTGCTCCACCCCCTGCTCTTGAGATTCTCCCGGAGGTGGGCTGCATTTTGGCTGCCTGTTGGGCTGGAGCTTCTTGTGGTTTGAGGCCTGGCTTGCTCCACCCCCTGCTCTTGAGATTATCCCGGATGTGGGCTGCATTTTGGCTGATTCTTGGGCTGGAGCTTCTCGTGGTTTGAGCCCTGGCTTGCTCCACCCCCTGCTCTTGAGATTCTCCCGGAGGTGGGCTGCATTTTGGCTGCCTGTTGGGCTGGAGCTTCTCGTGGTTTAAGGCCTGGCTTGCTCCACCCCCTGCTCTTGAGATTCTCCCGGAGGTGGGCTGCATTTTGGCTGCCTTTTGGGCTGGAGCTTCTCGTGGTTTGAGGCCTGGCTTGCTCCACCCCCTGCTCTTGAGATTCTCCCGGATGTGGGCTGCATTTTGGCTGCCTTTTGGGCTGGAGCTTCTCGTGGTTTGAGGCCTGGCTTGCTCCACCCCCTGCTCTTGAGATTCTCCCGGAGGTGGGCTGGATTTTGGCTGCATTTTGTGCTGGAGCTTCTCGAGGTTTGAGGCCTGGCTTGCTCTACCCCCTGCTCTTGAGATTCTCCCGGATGTGGGCTCCATTTTGGCTTCCTTTTGGGCTGGAGCTTCTCGAGGTTTGAGGCCTGGCTTGCTCCACCCCCTGCTCTTGATATTCTCCCGGATGTGGCCTGCATTTTGGCTACATTTTGGGCTGGAGCTTCTCATGGTTTGAGGCCTGGCTTGCTCCACCCACTGCTGTTGAGATTCTCCCGGAGGTGGGCTGCATTTTGGCTGCCTGTTGGGCTGGAGCTTCTCATGGTTTGAGGCCTGGCTTGCTCCACCCCCTGCTCTTGAGATTCTCCCGGATGTGGGCTGCATTTTGGCTGCCTGTTGGGCTGGAGCTTCTTGTGGTTTGAGGCCTGGCTTGCTCCACCCCCTGCTCTTGAGATTCTCCCGGATGTGGGCTGGATTTTGGCTGCCTTTTGGGCTGGAGCTTCTCGTGGTTTGAGGCCTGGCTTGCTCCACCCCCTGCTCTTGAGATTCTCCCGGATGTGGGCTGCATTTTGGCTGCCTTTTGGGCTGGAGCTTCTCGTGGTTTGAGGCCTGGCTTGCTCCACCCCCTGCTCTTGAGATTCTCCCGGATGTGGGCTGGATTTTGGCTGCCTTTTGGGCTGGAGCTTCTTGTGGATGGAGGCCTGGCTTGCTCCACCCCCTGCTCTTGAGATTCTCCCGGAGGTGGGCTTCATTTTGGCTGCCTTTGGGGCTGTAGCTTCTCGTGGTTTGAGGCCTGGCTTGCTCCACCCCCTGCTCTTGAGATTCTCCCGGATGTGGGCTGGATTTTGGCTGCCTTTTGGGCTGGAGCTTCTTGTGGATGGAGGCCTGGCTTGCTCCACCCCCTGCTCTTGATATTCTCCCGGATGTGGGCTGGATTTTGGCTGCCTTTTGTGCTTGAGCTTCTCGTGGTTTGAGGCCTGGCTTGCTCCACCCCCTGCTCTTGAGATTCTCCCGGATGTGGGCTGCATTTTGGCTGATTCTTGGGCTGGAGCTTCCCGTGGTTTGAGGCCTGGCTTGCTCCACCCCCTGCTCTTGAGATTCTCCCGGATGTGGGCTGCATTTTGGCTGCCTTTTGGGCTGGAGCTTCTCGTGGTTTGAGGCCTGGCTTGCTCAACCCCCTGCTCTTGAGATTCTCCCGGATGTGGGCTGCATTTTGGCTGCCTTTTGGGCTGGAGCTTCTCGTGGTTTGTGGCCTGGCTTGCTCCACCCACTGCTGTTGGGATTCTCCCAGATGTGGGCTGCATTTTGTGCTGGAGCTTCTCGTGGTTTGAGGCCTGGCTTGCTCCACCCCCTGCTCTTGATATTCTCCTGGATGTGTGCTGCATTTTGGCTTCATTTTGGGCTGGAGCTTCTCGTGGTTTGAGGCCTGGCTTGCTCCACCCCCTGCTCTTGAGATTCTCCCAGATGTGGGCTGCATTTTGTGCTGGAGCTTCTCGTGGTTTGAGGCCTGGCTTGCTCCACCCCCTGCTCTTGAGATTCTCCCAGATGTGGGCTGGATTTTGGCTCCATTTTGGGCTGGAGCTTCTCGTGGTTTGAGGCCTGGCTTGCTCCACCCCCTGCTCTTGAGATTCTCCTGGATGTGGGCTGGATTTTGGCTGCCTTTTGGGCTGGAGCTTCTCGTGGTTTGAGGCCTGGCTTGCTCCACCCCCTGCTCTTGAGATTCTCCCGGAGGTGGGCTGCATTTTGGCTGCCTTTTGGGCTGGAGCTTCTCGTGGTTTGAGGCCTGGCTTGCTCCACCCCCTGCTCTTGAGATTCTCCCGGAGGTGGGCTGCATTTTGGCTGCATTTTGTGCTGGAGCTTCTCGAGGTTTGAGGCCTGGCTTGCTCTACCCCCTGCTCTTGAGATTCTCCCGGATGTGGGCTGGATTTTGGCTCCCTTTTGGGCTGGAGCTTCTCGAGGTTTGAGGCCTGGCTTGCTCCACCCCCTGCTCTTGATATTCTCCTGGATGTGGGCTGCATTTTGGCTACATTTTGGGCTGGAGCTTCTCATGGTTTGAGGCCTGGCTTGCTCCACCCACTGCTGTTGGGATTCTCCCGGAGGTGGGCTGCATTTTGGCTGCCTGTTGGGCTGGAGCTTCTCGTGGTTTGAGGCCTGGCTTGCTCCACCCCCTGCTCTTGAGATTCTCCCGGATGTGGGCTGGATTTTGGCTGCCTTTTGGGCTGGAGCTTCTTGTGGTTTGAGGCCTGTCTTGCTCCACCCCCTGCTCTTGAGATTCTCCCGGATGTGGGCTGCATTTTGGCTGCCTTTTGGGCTGGAGCTTCTCGTGGTTTGAGGCCTGGCTTGCTCCACCCCCTGCTCTTGAGATTCTCCCGGATGTGGGCTGGATTTTGGCTGCCTTTTGGGCTGGAGCTTCTTGTGGATGGAGGCCTGGCTTGCTCCACCCCCTGCTCTTGATATTCTCCCGGATGTGGGCTTCATTTTGGCTGCCTTTGGGGCTGTAGCTTCTCGTGGTTTGAGGCCTGGCTTGCTCCACCCCCTGCTCTTGATATTCTCCCGGATGTGGGCTGGATTTGGCTGCCTTTTGTGCTGGAGCTTCTCGTGGTTTGAGGCCTGGCTTGCTCCACCCCCTGCTCTTGAGATTCTCCCAGATGTGGGCTGCATTTTGGCTGCGTTTAGGGCTGGATCTTCTTGTGGTTTGAGGCCTGGCTTGCTCCACCCCCTGCTCTTGAGATTCTCCCGGAGGTGGGCTGCATTTTGGCTGCCTTTTGGGCTGGAGCTTCTCGTGGTTTGAGGCCTGGCTTGCTCAAAACCCTGCTCTTGAGATTCTCCCGGATGTGGGCTGCATTTTGGCTGCCTTTTGGGCTGGAGCTTCTCGTGGTTTGAGGCCTGCCTTGCTCTACCCCCTGCTCTTGAAATTCTCCCGGATGTGGGCTGCATCTTGGCTGCCTTTTCGGCTGGAGCTTCTCGTGGTTTGAGGCCTGGCTTGCTCCACCCCCTGCTCTTGAGATTCTCCCGGAGGTGGGCTGGATTTTGTCTGCATTTTGTGCTGGAGCTTCTCGAGGTTTGAGGCCTGGCTTGCTCTACCTCCTGCTCTTGAGATTCTCCCGGATGTGGGCTGCATTTTGACTCCCTTTTGGGCTGGAGCTTCTCGAGGTTTGAGGCCTGGCTTGCTCCACCCCCTGCTCTTGATATTCTCCTGGATGTGGGCTGCATTTTGGCTACATTTTGGGCTGGAGCTTCTCATGGTTTGAGGCCTGGCTTGCTCCACCCCCTGCTCTTGATATTCTCCCGGATGTGTGCTGCATTTTGGCTGCCTTTTGGGCTGGAGCTTCTCGTGGTTTGAGGCCTGCCTTGCTCCACCCCCTGCTCTTGATATTCTCCTGGATGTGTGCTGCATTTTGGCTTCATTTTGGGCTGGAGCTTCTCGTGGTTTGTGGCCTGGCTTGCTCCACCCACTGCTGTTGGGATTCTCCCAGATGTGGGCTGCATTTTGTGCTGGAGCTTCTCGTGGTTTGAGGCCTGGCTTGCTCCACCCCCTGCTCTTGATATTCTCCTGGATGTGTGCTGCATTTTGGCTTCATTTTGGGCTGGAGCTTCTCGTGGTTTGAGGCCTGGCTTGCTCCACCCCCTGCTCTTGAGATTCTCCCAGATGTGGGCTGCATTTTGTGCTGGAGCTTCTCGTGGTTTGAGGCCTGGCTTGCTCCACCCCCTGCTCTTGAGATTCTCCCGGATGTGGGTTGCATTTTGGCTGCCTTTTGGGCTGGAACTTCTCGTGGTTTGAGGCCTGGCTTGCTCCACCCCCTGCTCTTGATATTCTCCTGGATGTGGGCTGCATTTTGGCTACATTTTGGGCTGGAGCTTCTCATGGTTTGAGGCCTGGCTTGCTCCACCCACTGCTGTTGGGATTCTCCCGGAGGTGGGCTGCATTTTGGCTGCCTGTGGGGCTGGAGCTTCTCGTGGTTTGAGGCCTGGCTTGCTCCACCCCCTGCTCTTGAGATTCTCCCGGATGTGGGCTGGATTTTGGCTGCATTTTGGGCTGGAGCTTCTCGTGGTTTGAGGCCTGGCTTGCTCCACCCCCTGCTCTTGAGATTCTCCCGGATGTGGGCTGCATTTTGGCTGCCTTTTGGGCTGGAGCTTCTCGTGGTTTGAGGCCTGGCTTGCTCCACCCCCTGCTCTTGAGATTCTCCCGGATGTGGGCTGGATTTTGGCTGCCTTTTGGACTGGAGCTTCTTGTGGATGGAGGCCTGGCTTGCTCCACCCCCTGCTCTTGATATTCTCCCGGATGTGGGCTTCATTTTGGCTGCCTTTGGGGCTGTAGCTTCTCGTGGTTTGAGGCCTGGCTTGCTCCACCCCCTGCTCTTGATATTCTCCCGGATGTGGGCTGGATTTTGGCTGCCTTTTGTGCTGGAGCTTCTCGTGGTTTGAGGCCTGGCTTGCTCCACCCCCTGCTCTTGAGATTCTCCCAGATGTGGGCTGCATTTTGGCTGCGTTTAGGGCTGGAGCTTCTTGTGGTTTGAGGCCTGGCTTGCTCCACCCCCTGCTCTTGAGATTCTCCCGGAGGTGGGCTGCATTTTGGCTGCCTTTTGGGCTGGAGCTTCTCGTGGTTTGAGGCCTGGCTTGCTCCACCCCCTGCTCTTGAGATTCTCCCGGATGTGGGCTGCATTTTGGCTGCCTTTTGGGCTGGAGCTTCTCGTGGTTTGAGGCCTGCCTTGCTCTACCCCCTGCTCTTGAAATTCTCCCGGATGTGGGCTGCATTTTGGCTGCCTTTTCGGCTGGAGCTTCTCGTGGTTTGAGGCCTGGCTTGCTCCACCCCCTGCTCTTGAGATTCTCCCGGATGTGGGCTGGATTTTGTCTGCATTTTGTGCTGGAGCTTCTCGAGGTTTGAGGCCTGGCTTGCTCTACCCCCTGCTCTTGAGATTCTCCCGGATGTGGGCTGGATTTTGGCTCCCTTTTGGGCTGGAGCTTCTCGAGGTTTGAGGCCTGGCTTGCTCCACCCCCTGCTCTTGATATTCTCCTTGATGTGGGCTGCATTTTGGCTACATTTTGGGCTGGAGCTTCTCCTGGTTTGAGGCCTGGCTTGCTCCACCCACTGCTGTTGAAATTCTCCCGGAGGTGGGCTGCATTTTGGCTGCCTGTTGGGCTGGAGCTTCTCGTGGTTTGAGGCCTGGCTTGCTCCACCCCCTGCTCTTGAGATTCTCCCGGATGTGGGCTGGATTTTGGCTGCCTTTTGGGCTGGAGCTTCTCGTGGTTTGAGGCCTGGCTTGCTCCACCCCCTGCTCTTGAGATTCTCCCGGATGTGGGCTGCATTTTGGCTGCCTTTTGGGCTGGAGCTTCTCGTGGTTTGAGGCCTGGCTTGCTCCACCCCCTGCTCTTGATATTCTCCCGGATGTGGGCTGCATTTTGGCTGCCTGTTGGGCTGGAGCTTCTTGTGGTTTGAGGCCTGGCTTGCTCCACCCCCTGCTCTTGAGATTCTCCCGGATGTGGGCTGGATTTTGGCTGCATTTTGGGCTGGAGCTTCTCATGGTTTGAGGCCTGGCTTGCTCCACCCCCTGCTCTTGAGATTCTCCCGGATGTGGGCTGCATTTTGGCTGCCTGTTGGGCTGGAGCTTCTTGTGGTTTGAGGCCTGGCTTGCTCCACCCCCTGCTCTTGAGATTCTCCCGGAGGTGGGCTGCATTTTGGCTGCCTTTTGGGCTGGAGCTTCTCGTGGTTTGAGGCCTGGCTTGCTCCACCCCCTGCTCTTGATATTCTCCCGGATGTGGGCTTCATTTTGGCTGCCTTTTGGGCTGGAGCTTCTCGTGGTTTGAGGCCTGGCTTGCTCCACCCCCTGCTCTTGAGATTCTCCCGGATGTGGGCTGCATTTTGGCTGCCTGTTGGGCTGGAGCTTCTTGTGGTTTGAGGCCTGGCTTGCTCCACCCCCTGCTCTTGAGATTCTCCCGGAGGTGGGCTGCATTTTGGCTGCCTTTTGGGCTGGAGCTTCTCGTGGTTTGAGGCCTGGCTTGCTCCACCCCCTGCTCTTGAGATTCTCCCGGAGGTGGGCTTCATTTTGGCTGCCTTTTGGGCTGGAGCTTCTCGTGGTTTGAGGCCTGGCTTGCTCCACCCCCTGCTCTTGATATTCTCCCGGATGTGGGCTGCATTTTGGCTGCCTGTTGGGCTGGAGCTTCTTGTGGTTTGAGGCCTGGCTTACTCCACCCCCTGCTCTTGAGATTCTCCCGGATGTGGGCTGCATTTTGGCTGATTCTTGGGCTGGAGCTTCTCATGGTTTGAGGCCTGGCTTGCTCCACCCCCTGCTCTTGAGATTCTCCCGGATGTGGGCTGCATTTTGGCTGCCTGTTGGGCTGGAGCTTCTTGTGGTTTGAGGCCTGGCTTGCTCCACCCCCTGCTCTTGAGATTCTCCCGGATGTGGGCTGCATTTTGGCTGATTCTTGGGCTGGAGCTTCCCGTGGTTTGAGGCCTGGCTTGCTCCACCCCCTGCTCTTGATATTCTCCCGGATGTGTGCTGCATTTTGGCTGCCTTTTGGGCTGGAGCTTCTCGTGGTTTGAGGCCTGCCTTGCTCCACCCCCTGCTCTTGATATTCTCCTGGATGTGTGCTGCATTTTGGCTTCATTTTGGGCTGGAGCTTCTCGTGGTTTGTGGCCTGGCTTGCTCCACCCACTGCTGTTGGGATTCTCCCAGATGTGGGCTGCATTTTGTGCTGGAGCTTCTCGTGGTTTGAGGCCTGGCTTGCTCCACCCCCTGCTCTTGATATTCTCCTGGATGTGTGCTGCATTTTGGCTTCATTTTGGGCTGGAGCTTCTCGTGGTTTGAGGCCTGGCTTGCTCCACCCCCTGCTCTTGAGATTCTCCCAGATGTGGGCTGCATTTTGTGCTGGAGCTTCTCGTGGTTTGAGGCCTGGCTTGCTCAAACCCCTGCTCTTGAGATTCTCCCAGATGTGGGCTGGATTTTGGCTCCATTTTGGGCTGGAGCTTCTCGTGGTTTGAGGCCTGGCTTGCTCCACCCCCTGCTCTTGAGATTCTCCCGGATGTGGGCTGGATTTTGGCTGCCTTTTGGGCTGGAGCTTCTCGTGGTTTGAGGCCTGGCTTGCTCCAGCCCCTGCTCTTGAGATTCTCCCGGAGGTGGGCTGCATTTTGGCTGCCTTTTGGGCTGGAGCTTCTCGTGGTTTGAGGCCTGGCTTGCTCCACCCCCTGCTCTTGATATTCTCCTGGATGTGTGCTGCATTTTGGCTGCCTTTTGGGCTGGAGCTTCTCGTGGTTTGAGGCCTGGCTTGCTCCACCCCCTGCTCTTGATATTCTCCTGGATGTGTGCTGCATTTTGGCTTCATTTTGGGCTGGAGCTTCTCGTGGTTTGAGGCCTGGCTTGCTCCACCCCCTGCTCTTGAGATTCTCCCAGATGTGGGCTGCATTTTGTGCTGGAGCTTCTCGTGGTTTGAGGCCTGGCTTGCTCCACCCCCTGCTCTTGAGATTCTCCCAGATGTGGGCTGGATTTTGGCTCCATTTTGGGCTGGAGCTTCTCGTGGTTTGAGGCCTGGCTTGCTCCACCGCCTGCTCTTGATATTCTCCTGGATGTGGGCTGGATTTTGGCTGCCTTTTGGGCTGGAGCTTCTCGTGGTTTGAGGCCTGGCTTGCTCCAGCCCCTGCTCTTGAGATTCTCCCGGAGGTGGGCTGCATTTTGGCTGCCTTTTGGGCTGGAGCTTCTCGTGGTTTGAGGCCTGGCTTGCTCCACCCCCTGCTCTTGAGATTCTCCCGGAGGTGGGCTGCATTTTGGCTGCATTTTGTGCTGGAGCTTCTCGAGGTTTGAGGCCTGGCTTGCTCTACCCCCTGCTCTTGAGATTCTCCCGGATGTGGGCTGGATTTTGGCTCCCTTTTGGGCTGGAGCTTCTCGAGGTTTGAGGCCTGGCTTGCTCCACCCCCTGCTCTTGATATTCTCCTGGATGTGGGCTGCATTTTGGCTACATTTTGGGCTGGAGCTTCTCATGGTTTGAGGCCTGGCTTGCTCCACCCACTGCTGTTGGGATTCTCCCGGAGGTGGGCTGCATTTTGGCTGCCTGTTGGGCTGGAGCTTCTCGTGGTTTGAGGCCTGGCTTGCTCCACCCCCTGCTCTTGAGATTCTCCCGGATGTGGGCTGCATTTTGGCTGCCTTTTGGGCTGGAGCTTCTCGTGGTTTGAGGCCTGGCTTGCTCCACCCCCTGCTCTTGAGATTCTCCCGGATGTCGGCTGCATTTTGGCTGCCTTTTGGGCTGGAGCTTCTCGTGGTTTGAGGCCTGGCTTGCTCCACCCCCTGCTCTTGAGATTCTCCCGGATGTGGGCTGGATTTTGGCTGCCTTTTGGGCTGGAGCTTCTTGTGGATGGAGGCCTGGCTTGCTCCACCCCCTGCTCTTGATATTCTCCCGGATGTGGGCTTCATTTTGGCTGCCTTTGGGGCTGTAGCTTCTCGTGGTTTGAGGCCTGGCTTGCTCCACCCCCTGCTCTTGATATTCTCCCGGATGTGGGCTGGATTTTGGCTGCCTTTTGTGCTGGAGCTTCTCGTGGTTTGAGGCCTGGCTTGCTCCACCCCCTGCTCTTGAGATTCTCCCAGATGTGGGCTGCATTTTGGCTGCGTTTAGGGCTGGAGCTTCTTGTGGTTTGAGGCCTGGCTTGCTCCACCCCCTGCTCTTGAGATTCTCCCGGAGGTGGGCTGCATTTTGGCTGCCTTTTGGGCTGGAGCTTCTCGTGGTTTGAGGCCTGGCTTGCTCAAACCCCTGCTCTTGAGATTCTCCCGGATGTGGGCTGCATTTTGGCTGCCTTTTGGGCTGGAGCTTCTCGTGGTTTGAGGCCTGCCTTGCTCTACCCCCTGCTCTTGAAATTCTCCCGGATGTGGGCTGCATTTTGGCTGCCTTTTCGGCTGGAGCTTCTCGAGGTTTGAGGCCTGGCTTGCTCTACCCCCTGCTCTTGAGATTCTCCCGGATGTGGGCTGGATTTTGGCTCCCTTTTGGGCTGGAGCTTCTCGAGGTTTGAGGCCTGGCTTTCTCCACCCCCTGCTCTTGATATTCTCCTGGATGTGGGCTTCATTTTGGCTGCCTTTTGGGCTGGAGCTTCTCGTGGTTTGAGGCCTGGCTTGCTCCACCCCCTGCTCTTGAGATTCTCCCGGATGTGGGCTGCATTTTGGCTGCCTGTTGGGCTGGAGCTTCTTGTGGTTTGAGGCCTGGCTTGCTCCACCCCCTGCTCTTGAGATTCTCCCGGAGGTGGGCTGCATTTTGGCTGCCTTTTGGGCTGGAGCTTCTCGTGGTTTGAGGCCTGGCTTGCTCCACCCCCTGCTCTTGAGATTCTCCCGGAGGTGGGCTTCATTTTGGCTGCCTTTTGGGCTGGAGCTTCTCGTGGTTTGAGGCCTGGCTTGCTCCACCCCCTGCTCTTGATATTCTCCCGGATGTGGGCTGCATTTTGGCTGCCTGTTGGGCTGGAGCTTCTTGTGGTTTGAGGCCTGGCTTACTCCACCCCCTGCTCTTGAGATTCTCCCGGATGTGGGCTGCATTTTGGCTGATTCTTGGGCTGGAGCTTCTCATGGTTTGAGGCCTGGCTTGCTCCACCCCCTGCTCTTGAGATTCTCCCGGATGTGGGCTGCATTTTGGCTGCCTGTTGGGCTGGAGCTGCTTGTGGTTTGAGGCCTGGCTTGCTCCACCCCCTGCTCTTGAGATTCTCCCGGATGTGGGCTGCATTTTGGCTGATTCTTGGGCTGGAGCTTCCCGTGGTTTGAGGCCTGGCTTGCTCCACCCCCTGCTCTTGATATTCTCCCGGATGTGTGCTGCATTTTGGCTGCCTTTTGGGCTGGAGCTTCTCGTGGTTTGAGGCCTGCCTTGCTCCACCCCCTGCTCTTGATATTCTCCTGGATGTGTGCTGCATTTTGGCTTCATTTTGGGCTGGAGCTTCTCGTGGTTTGTGGCCTGGCTTGCTCCACCCACTGCTGTTGGGATTCTCCCAGATGTGGGCTGCATTTTGTGCTGGAGCTTCTCGTGGTTTGAGGCCTGGCTTGCTCCACCCCCTGCTCTTGATATTCTCCTGGATGTGTGCTGCATTTTGGCTTCATTTTGGGCTGGAGCTTCTCGTGGTTTGAGGCCTGGCTTGCTCCACCCCCTGCTCTTGAGATTCTCCCAGATGTGGGCTGCATTTTGTGCTGGAGCTTCTCGTGGTTTGAGGCCTGGCTTGCTCAAACCCCTGCTCTTGAGATTCTCCCAGATGTGGGCTGGATTTTGGCTCCATTTTGGGCTGGAGCTTCTCGTGGTTTGAGGCCTGGCTTGCTCCACCCCCTGCTCTTGAGATTCTCCCGGATGTGGGCTGGATTTTGGCTGCCTTTTGGGCTGGAGCTTCTCGTGGTTTGAGGCCTGGCTTGCTCCAGCCCCTGCTCTTGAGATTCTCCCGGAGGTGGGCTGCATTTTGGCTGCCTTTTGGGCTGGAGCTTCTCGTGGTTTGAGGCCTGGCTTGCTCCACCCCCTGCTCTTGATATTCTCCTGGATGTGTGCTGCATTTTGGCTGCCTTTTGGGCTGGAGCTTCTCGTGGTTTGAGGCCTGGCTTGCTCCACCCCCTGCTCTTGATATTCTCCTGGATGTGTGCTGCATTTTGGCTTCATTTTGGGCTGGAGCTTCTCGTGGTTTGAGGCCTGGCTTGCTCCACCCCCTGCTCTTGAGATTCTCCCAGATGTGGGCTGGATTTTGTGCTGGAGCTTCTCGTGGTTTGAGGCCTGGCTTGCTCCACCCCCTGCTCTTGAGATTCTCCCAGATGTGGGCTGGATTTTGGCTCCATTTTGGGCTGGAGCTTCTCGTGGTTTGAGGCCTGGCTTGCTCCACCCCCTGCTCTTGAGATTCTCCTGGATGTGGGCTGGATTTTGGCTGCCTTTTGGGCTGGAGCTTCTCGTGGTTTGAGGCCTGGCTTGCTCCAGCCCCTGCTCTTGAGATTCTCCCGGAGGTGGGCTGCATTTTGGCTGCCTTTTGGGCTGGAGCTTCTCGTGGTTTGAGGCCTGGCTTGCTCCACCCCCTGCTCTTGAGATTCTCCCGGAGGTGGGCTGCATTTTGGCTGCATTTTGTGCTGGAGCTTCTCGAGGTTTGAGGCCTGGCTTGCTCTACCCCCTGCTCTTGAGATTCTCCCGGATGTGGGCTGGATTTTGGCTCCCTTTTGGGCTGGAGCTTCTCGAGGTTTGAGGCCTGGCTTGCTCCACCCCCTGCTCTTGATATTCTCCTGGATGTGGGCTGCATTTTGGCTACATTTTGGGCTGGAGCTTCTCATGGTTTGAGGCCTGGCTTGCTCCACCCACTGCTGTTGGGATTCTCCCGGATGTGGGCTGCATTTTGGCTGCCTGTTGGGCTGGAGCTTCTCGTGGTTTGAGGCCTGGCTTGCTCCACCCCCTGCTCTTGAGATTCTCCCGGATGTGGGCTGCATTTTGGCTGCCTTTTGGGCTGGAGCTTCTCGTGGTTTGAGGCCTGGCTTGCTCCACCCCCTGCTCTTGAGATTCTCCCGGATGTCGGCTGCATTTTGGCTGCCTTTTGGGCTGGAGCTTCTCGTGGTTTGAGGCCTGGCTTGCTCCACCCCCTGCTCTTGAGATTCTCCCGGATGTGGGCTGGATTTTGGCTGCCTTTTGGGCTGGAGCTTCTTGTGGATGGAGGCCTGGCTTGCTCCACCCCCTGCTCTTGATATTCTCCCGGATGTGGGCTTCATTTTGGCTGCCTTTGGGGCTGTAGCTTCTCGTGGTTTGAGGCCTGGCTTGCTCCACCCCCTGCTCTTGAGATTCTCCCGGATGTGGGCTGGATTTTGGCTGCCTTTTGTGCTGGAGCTTCTCGTGGTTTGAGGCCTGGCTTGCTCCACCCCCTGCTCTTGAGATTCTCCCAGATGTGGGCTGCATTTTGGCTGCGTTTAGGGCTGGAGCTTCTTGTGGTTTGAGGCCTGGCTTGCTCCACCCCCTGCTCTTGAGATTCTCCCGGAGGTGGGCTGCATTTTGGCTGCCTTTTGGGCTGGAGCTTCTCGTGGTTTGAGGCCTGGCTTGCTCAAACCCCTGCTCTTGAGATTCTCCCGGATGTGGGCTGCATTTTGGCTGCCTTTTGGGCTGGAGCTTCTCGTGGTTTGAGGCCTGCCTTGCTCTACCCCCTGCTCTTGAAATTCTCCCGGATGTGGGCTGCATTTTGGCTGCCTTTTCGGCTGGAGCTTCTCGAGGTTTGAGGCCTGGCTTGCTCTACCCCCTGCTCTTGAGATTCTCCCGGATGTGGGCTGGATTTTGGCTCCCTTTTGGGCTGGAGCTTCTCGAGGTTTGAGGCCTGGCTTTCTCCACCCCCTGCTCTTGATATTCTCCTGGATGTGGGCTGCATTTTGGCTACATTTTGGGCTGGAGCTTCTCCTGGTTTGAGGCCTGGCTTGCTCCACCCACTGCTGTTGAAATTCTCCCGGAGGTGGGCTGCATTTTGGCTGCCTGTTGGGCTGGAGCTTCTCGTGGTTTGAGGCCTGGCTTGCTCCACCCCCTGCTCTTGAGATTCTCCTGGATGTGGGCTGGATTTTGGCTGCCTTTTGGGCTGGAGCTTCTCGTGGTTTGAGGCCTGGCTTGCTCCACCCCCTGCTCTTGAGATTCTCCCGGAGGTGGGCTGCATTTTGGCTGCCTTTTGGGCTGGAGCTTCTCGTGGTTTGAGGCCTGGCTTGCTCCACCCCCTGCTCTTGATATTCTCCCGGATGTGGGCTGCATTTTGGCTGCCTGTTGGGCTGGAGCTTCTTGTGGTTTGAGGCCTGGCTTGCTCCACCCCCTGCTCTTGAGATTCTCCCGGATGTGGGCTGGATTTTGGCTGCATTTTGGGCTGGAGCTTCTCGTGGTTTGAGGCCTGGCTTGCTCCACCCCCTGCTCTTGAGATTCTCCCGGATGTGGGCTTCATTTTGGCTGCCTTTGGGGCTGTAGCTTCTCGTGGTTTGAGGCCTGGCTTGCTCCACCCCCTGCTCTTGAGATTCTCCCGGATGTGGGCTGGATTTTGGCTGCCTTTTGTGCTGGAGCTTCTCGTGGTTTGAGGCCTGGCTTGCTCCACCCCCTGCTCTTGAGATTCTCCCAGATGTGGGCTGCATTTTGGCTGCGTTTAGGGCTGGAGCTTCTTGTGGTTTGAGGCCTGGCTTGCTCCACCCCCTGCTCTTGAGATTCTCCCGGATGTGGGCTGCATTTTGGCTGCCTTTTGGGCTGGAGCTTCTCGTGGTTTGAGGCCTGGCTTGCTCAAACCCCTGCTCTTGAGATTCTCCCGGATGTGGGCTGCATTTTGGCTGCCTTTTGGGCTGGAGCTTCTCGTGGTTTGAGGCCTGCCTTGCTCTACCCCCTGCTCTTGAAATTCTCCCGGATGTGGGCTGCATTTTGGCTGCCTTTTCGGCTGGAGCTTCTCGAGGTTTGAGGCCTGGCTTGCTCTACCCCCTGCTCTTGAGATTCTCCCGGATGTGGGCTGGATTTTGGCTCCCTTTTGGGCTGGAGCTTCTCGAGGTTTGAGGCCTGGCTTTCTCCACCCCCTGCTCTTGATATTCTCCTGGATGTGGGCTGCATTTTGGCTACATTTTGGGCTGGAGCTTCTCCTGGTTTGAGGCCTGGCTTGCTCCACCCACTGCTGTTGAAATTCTCCCGGAGGTGGGCTGCATTTTGGCTGCCTGTTGGGCTGGAGCTTCTCGTGGTTTGAGGCCTGGCTTGCTCCACCCCCTGCTCTTGAGATTCTCCTGGATGTGGGCTGGATTTTGGCTGCCTTTTGGGCTGGAGCTTCTCGTGGTTTGAGGCCTGGCTTGCTCCACCCCCTGCTCTTGAGATTCTCCCGGATGTGGGCTGCATTTTGGCTGCCTTTTGGGCTGGAGCTTCTCGTGGTTTGAGGCCTGGCTTGCTCCACCCCCTGCTCTTGATATTCTCCCGGATGTGGGCTGCATTTTGGCTGCCTGTTGGGCTGGAGCTTCTTGTGGTTTGAGGCCTGGCTTGCTCCACCCCCTGCTCTTGAGATTCTCCCGGATGTGGGCTGGATTTTGGCTGCATTTTGGGCTGGAGCTTCTCGTGGTTTGAGGCCTGGCTTGCTCCACCCCCTGCTCTTGAGATTCTCCCGGATGTGGGCTGCATTTTGGCTGCCTGTTGGGCTGGAGCTTCTTGTGGTTTGAGGCCTGGCTTGCTCCACCCCCTGCTCTTGAGATTCTCCCGGAGGTGGGCTGCATTTTGGCTGCCTTTTGGGCTGGAGCTTCTCGTGGTTTGAGGCCTGGCTTGCTCCACCCCCTGCTCTTGATATTCTCCCGGATGTGGGCTTCATTTTGGCTGCCTTTGGGGCTGGAGCTTCTCGTGGTTTGAGGCCTGGCTTGCTCCACCCCCTGCTCTTGAGATTCTCCCGGATGTGGGCTGCATTTTGGCTGCCTGTTGGGCTGGAGCTTCTTGTGGTTTGAGGCCTGGCTTGCTCCACCCCCTGCTCTTGAGATTCTCCCGGAGGTGGGCTGCATTTTGGCTGCCTTTTGGGCTGGAGCTTCTCGTGGTTTGAGGCCTGGCTTGCTCCACCCCCTGCTCTTGAGATTCTCCCGGATGTGGGCTTCATTTTGGCTGCCTTTGGGGCTGGAGCTTCTCGTGGTTTGAGGCCTGGCTTGCTCCACCCCCTGCTCTTGATATTCTCCCGGATGTGGGCTGCATTTTGGCTGCCTGTTGGGCTGGAGCTTCTTGTGGTTTGAGGCCTGGCTTGCTCCACCCCCTGCTCTTGAGATTCTCCCGGATGTGGGCTGCATTTTGGCTGATTCTTGGGCTGGAGCTTCCCGTGGTTTGAGGCCTGGCTTGCTCCACCCCCTGCTCTTGAGATTCTCCTGGATGTGGGCTGCATTTTGGCTGAATTTTGGGCTGGAGCTTCTCGTGGTTTGAGGCCTGGCTTGCTCCACCCCCTGCTCTTGAGATTCTCCCGGATGTGGGCTGGATTTTGGCTGCCTTTTGTGCTGGAGCTTCTCGTGGTTTGAGGCCTGGCTTGCTCCACCCCCTGCCCTTGAGATTCTCCCGCAGGTGGGCTGCATTTTGGCTGCCTTTTGGGCTGGAGCTTCTCGTGGTTTGAGGCCTGGCTTGCTCCACCCCCTGCTCTTGAGATTCTCCCGGATGTGGGCTGCATTTTGGCTGCCTTTTGGGCTGGAGCTTCTCGTGGTTTGAGGCCTGGCTTGCTCCACCCCCTGCTCTTGAGATTCTCCCGGAGGTGGGCTGCATTTTGGCTGCCTTTTGGGCTGGAGCTTCTCGTGGTTTGAGGCCTGGCTTGCTCCACCCCTTGCTTTTGAGATTCTCCTGGAGGTGGGCTGCATTTTGGCTTCATTTTGGGCTGGAGCTTCTCGAGGTTTGTGGCCTGGCTTGCTCCACCCCCTGCTCTTGAGATTCTCCAACATGTGGGCTGCATTTTGGCTGCATTTTGGCCGGAGCTTCTCGTGGTTTGAGGCCTGGCTTGCTCCACCCCCTGCTCTTGAGATTCTCCCGGATGTGGGCTGGATTTTGGCTCCCTTTTGGGCTGGAGCTTCTCGAGGTTTGAGTCCTGGCTTGCTCCACCCCCTGCTCTTGATATTCTCCTGGATGTGGGCTGCATTTTGGCTGCCTTTTGGGCTGGAGCTTCTCGTGGTTTGAGGCCTGGCTTGCTCCACCCCCTGCTCTTGAGATTCTCCCGGATGTGGGTTGCATTTTGGCTGCCTTTTGGGCTGGAACTTCTCGTGGTTTGAGGCCTGGCTTGCTCCACCGCCTGCTCTTGATATTCTCCCGGAGGTGGGCTGCATTTTGGCTGCCTTTTGTGCTGGAGCTTCTCGTGGTTTGAGGCCTGGCTTGCTCCACCCCCTGCTCTTGAGATTCTCACGGAGGTGGGCTGGATTTTGGCTGCCTTTTGGGCTGGAGCTTCTCGTGGTTTGAGGCCTGGCTTGCTCCACCCCCTGCTCTTGAGATTCTCCCGGAGGTGGGCTGCATTTTGGCTGCCTTTTGGGCTGGAGTTTCTCGTGGTTTGAGGCCTGGCTTGCTCCACCCCCTGCTCTTGAAATTCTCCCGGAGGTGGGCTGCATTTTGGCTTCATTTTGGTCTGGAGCTTCTCGAGGTTTGTGGCCTGGCTTGCTCCACCCCCTGCTCTTGAGATTCTCCCAGATGTGGGCTGCATTTTGGCTGCATTTTGGGCTGGAGCTTCTCGTGGTTTGAGGCCTGCCTTGCTCCACCCCCTGCTCTTGAGATTCTCCCAGATGTGGGCTACATTTTGGCTCCCTTTTGGGCTGGAGCTTCTCGTGGTTTGAGGCCTGGCTTGCTCCACCCCCTGCTCTTGAGATTCTCCCGGAGGTGGGCTGCATTTTGGCTGATTCTTGGGCTGGAGCTTCTCTTGGTTTGTGGCCTGGCTTGCTCCATCCCCTGCTCTTGAGATTCTCCCGGATGTGGGCTTCATTTTGGCTGCCTTTTGTGCTGGAGCTTCTTGTGGTTTGAGGCCTGCCTTGCTCAACCCCTGCTCTTGAGATTCTCCCCGCATGTGGGCTGCATTTTGGCTTCATTTTGGTCTGGAGCTTCTCGAGGTTTGTGGCCTGGCTTGCTCCACCCCCTGCTCTTGAGATTCTCCCGGATGTGGGCTGCATTTTGGCTGCCTGTTGGGCTGGAGCTTCTTGTGGTTTGAGGCCTGGCTTGCTCCACCCCCTGCTCTTGAGATTCTCCCGGATGTGGGCGGGAGTTTGGCTGCCTTTTGGGCTGGAGCTTCTCGTGGTTTGAGGCCTGGCTTGCTCCACCCCCTGCTCTTGATATTCTCCCGGATGTGGGCTGCATTTTGGCTGCATTTTGGGCTGGAGCTTCTTGTGATTTGAGGCCTGGCTTGCTCCACCCCCTGCTCTTGAGATTCTCCCGGAGGTGGGCTGGATTTTGGCTGCCTTTTGGGCTGGAGCTTCTCGTGGTTTGAGGCCTGGCTTGCTCCACCCCCTGCTCTTGATATTCTCCCGGATGTGGGCTTCATTTTGGCTGCCTTTGGGGCTGGAGCTTCTCGTGGTTTGAGGCCTGGCTTGCTCCACCCCCTGCTCCTTAGATTCTCCTGGATGTGGGCTGCATTTTGGCTGCATTTTGTGCTGGAGTTTCTCGTGGTTTGAGGCCTGGCTTGCTCCACCCCCTGCTCTTGAGATTCTCCCGGATGTGTGCTGCATTTTGGCTGATTCTTGGGCTGGAGTTTCTCGTGGTTTGAGGCCTGGCTTGCTCCACCCCCTGCTCTTGAGATTCTCCCCGCATGTGGGCTGCATTTTGGCTGCCTTTTGGGCTGGAGCTTCTCGTGGTTTGAGGCCTGGCTTGCTCCACCCCCTGCTCTTGAGATTCTCCTGGATATGGACTGCATTTTGGCTGATTCTTGGGCTGGAGCTTCTCGTGGTTTGAGGCCTGGCTTGCTCCACCCCCTGCTCTTGAGATTCTCCGGAGGTGGGCTGCATTTTGGCTTCATTTTGGGCTGGTGCTTCTCGAGGTTTGTGGCCTGGCTTGCTCCACCCCCTGCTCTTGAGATTCTCCCAGATGTGGGCTGCATTTTGGCTGCATTTTGGACTGGAGCTTCTCGTGGTTTGAGGCCTGGCTTGCTCCACCCCCTGCTCTTGAGATTCTCCCGGATGTGGGTGGATTTTGGCTGCTTTTTTGGCTGGAGCTTCTCGAGGTTTGAGGCCTGCCTTGCTCCACCCCCTGCTCTTGATATTCTCCTGGATGTGGTCTGCATTTTGGGTACATATTGGGCTGGAGCTTCTCGTGGTTTGAGGCCTGCCTTGCTCCACCCCCTGCTCTTGAGATTCTCCCGGAGGTGGGCTGCATTTTGGCTGCCTGTTGGGCTGGAGCTTCTCGTGGTTTGAGGCCTGGCTTGCTCCACCCCCTGCTCTTGAGATTCTCCCGGATGTGGGCTGCATTTTGGCTGCCTTTTGGGCTGGAGCTTCTCGTGGTTTGAGGCCTGGCTTGCTCCACCCCCTGCTCTTGAGATTCTCCCGGATGTGGGCTGGATTTTGGCTGCCTTTTGGGCTGGAGCTTCTCGTGGTTTGAGGCCTGGCTTGCTCCACCGCCTGCTCTTGATATTCTCCCGGATGTGGGCTGCATTTTGGCTGCCTTTTGGGCTGGAGCTTCTCGTGGTTTGAGGCCTGGCTTGCTCCACCCCCTGCTCTTGAGATTCTCCCGGAGGTGGGCTGCATTTTGGCTACATTTTGGGCTGGAGCTTCTCATGGTTTGAGGCCTGGCTTGCTCCACCCCCTGCTCTTGAGATTCTCCCGGATGTGGGCTGCATTTTGGCTGCCTTTAGGGCTGGAGCTTCTCGTGGTTTGGGGCCTGGCTTGCTCCACCCCCTGCTCTTGAGATTCTCCCGGATGTGGGCTGCATTTTGGCTGCCTTTTGGGCTGGAGCTTCTCGTGGTTTGAGGCCTGGCTTGCTCCACCCCCTGCTCTTGAGATTCTCCCGGAGTTGGGCTGCATTTTGGCTACATTTTGGGCTGGAGCTTCTCATGGTTTGAGGCCTGGCTTGCTCCACCCCCTGCTCTTGAGATTCTCCCGGATGTGGACTGGATTTTGGCTCCCTTTTGGGCTGGAGCTTCTCGAGGTTTGAGGCCTGGCTTGCTCCACCCCCTGCTCTTGAGATTCTCCCGGAGGTGGGCTGGATTTTGGCTGATTCTTGGGCTGGAGCTTCTCTTGGTTTGAGGCCTGGCTTGCTCCACCCCCTGCTCTTGATATTCTCCCGGATGTGGGCTGGATTTTGGCTGCCTTTTGGGCTGGAGCTTCTCGTGGTTTGAGGCCTGGCTTGCTCCACCCCCTGCTCTTGAGATTCTCCTGGAGGTGGGCCGCATTTTGGCTACATTTTGGGCTGGAGCTTCTCATGGTTTGAGGCCTGGCTTGCTCCACCCCCTGCTCTTGAGATTCTCCCGGATGTGGGCTGCATTTTGGCTGCCTTTTGGGCTGGAGCTTCTCGTGGTTTGAGGCCTGGCTTGCTCCACCCCCTGCTCTTGAGATTCTCCCGGATGTGGGCTGGATTTTGGCTGCCTTTTGGGCTGGAGCTTCTTGTGGATGGAGGCCTGGCTTGCTCCACCCCCTGCTCTTGATATTCTCCTGGATGTGGGCTTCATTTTGGCTGCCTTTGGGGCTGTAGCTTCTCGTGGTTTGAGGCCTGGCTTGCTCCACCCCCTGCTCTTGATATTCTCCCGGATGTGGGCTGGATTTTGGCTGCCTTTTGTGCTGGAGCTTCTCGTGGTTTGAGGCCTGGCTTGCTCCACCCCCTGCTCTTGAGATTCTCCCAGATGTGGGCTGCATTTTGGCTGCGTTTAGGGCTGGAGCTTCTTGTGGTTTGAGGCCTGGCTTGCTCCACCCCCTGCTCTTGAGATTCTCCCGGATGTGGGCTGGATTTTGGCTCCCTTTTGGGCTGGAGCTTCTCGTGGTTTGAGGCCTGCCTTGCTCTACCCCCTGCTCTTGAAATTCTCCCGGATGTGGGCTGCATTTTGGCTGCCTTTTGGGCTGGAGCTTCTCGTGGTTTGAGGCCTGGCTTGCTCCACCCCCTGCTCTTGAGATTCTCCCGGAGTTGGGCTGCATTTTGGCTACATTTTGGGCTGGAGCTTCTCATGGTTTGAGGCCTGGCTTGCTCCACCCCCTGCTCTTGAGATTCTCCCGGATGTGGACTGGATTTTGGCTCCCTTTTGGGCTGGAGCTTCTCGAGGTTTGAGGCCTGGCTTGCTCCACCCCCTGCTCTTGAGATTCTCCCGGAGGTGGGCTGGATTTTGGCTGATTCTTGGGCTGGAGCTTCTCTTGGTTTGAGGCCTGGCTTGCTCCACCCCCTGCTCTTGATATTCTCCCGGATGTGGGCTGGATTTTGGCTGCCTTTTGGGCTGGAGCTTCTCGTGGTTTGAGGCCTGGCTTGCTCCACCCCCTGCTCTTGAGATTCTCCTGGAGGTGGGCCGCATTTTGGCTACATTTTGGGCTGGAGCTTCTCATGGTTTGAGGCCTGGCTTGCTCCACCCCCTGCTCTTGAGATTCTCCCGGATGTGGGCTGCATTTTGGCTGCCTTTTGGGCTGGAGCTTCTCGTGGTTTGAGGCCTGGCTTGCTCCACCCCCTGCTCTTGAGATTCTCCCGGATGTGGGCTGGATTTTGGCTGCCTTTTGGGCTGGAGCTTCTTGTGGATGGAGGCCTGGCTTGCTCCACCCCCTGCTCTTGATATTCTCCTGGATGTGGGCTTCATTTTGGCTGCCTTTGGGGCTGTAGCTTCTCGTGGTTTGAGGCCTGGCTTGCTCCACCCCCTGCTCTTGATATTCTCCCGGATGTGGGCTGGATTTTGGCTGCCTTTTGTGCTGGAGCTTCTCGTGGTTTGAGGCCTGGCTTGCTCCACCCCCTGCTCTTGAGATTCTCCCAGATGTGGGCTGCATTTTGGCTGCGTTTAGGGCTGGAGCTTCTTGTGGTTTGAGGCCTGGCTTGCTCCACCCCCTGCTCTTGAGATTCTCCCGGATGTGGGCTGGATTTTGGCTCCCTTTTGGGCTGGAGCTTCTCGTGGTTTGAGGCCTGCCTTGCTCTACCCCCTGCTCTTGAAATTCTCCCGGATGTGGGCTGCATTTTGGCTGCCTTTTCGGCTGGAGCTTCTCGTGGTTTGAGGCCTGGCTTGCTCCACCCCCTGCTCTTGAGATTCTCCCGGAGGTGGGCTGGATTTTGTCTGCATTTTGTGCTGGAGCTTCTCGAGGTTTGAGGCCTGGCTTGCTCTACCCCCTGCTCTTGAGATTCTCCCGGATGTGGGCTGGATTTTGGCTCCCTTTTGGGCTGGAGCTTCTCGAGGTTTGAGGCCTGGCTTGCTCCACCCCCTGCTCTTGAGATTCTCCTGGATGTGGGCTGCATTTTGGCTACATTTTGGGCTGGAGCTTCTCATGGTTTGAGGCCTGGCTTGCTCCACCCACTGCTGTTGAAATTCTCCCGGAGGTGGGCTGCATTTTGGCTGCCTGTTGGGCTGGAGCTTCTCGTGGTTTGAGGCCTGGCTTGCTCCACCCCCTGCTCTTGAGATTCTCCCGGATGTGGGCTGGATTTTGGCTGCCTTTTGGGCTGGAGCTTCTCGTGGTTTGAGGCCTGGCTTGCTCCACCCCCTGCTCTTGAGATTCTCCCGGATGTGGGCTGCATTTTGGCTGCCTTTTGGGCTGGAGCTTCTCGTGGTTTGAGGCCTGGCTTGCTCCACCCCCTGCTCTTGATATTCTCCCGGATGTGGGCTGCATTTTGGCTGCCTGTTGGGCTGGAGCTTCTTGTGGTTTGAGGCCTGGCTTGCTCCACCCCCTGCTCTTGAGATTCTCCCGGATGTGGGCTGGATTTTGGCTGCATTTTGGCCTGGAACGTCTCAAGCTTTGAGGCCTGGCTTGCTCCACCCCCTGCTCTTGAGATTCTCCCGGATGTGGGCTGCATTTTGGCTGCCTTTTGGGCTGGAGCTTCTTGTGGTTTGAGGCCTGGCTTGCTCCACCCCCTGCTCTTGAGATTCTCCCGGAGGTGGGCTGCATTTTGGCTGCCTTTTGGGCTGGAGCTTCTCGTGGTTTGAGGCCTGGCTTGCTCCACCCCCTGCTCTTGATATTCTCCCGGATGTGGGCTTCATTTTGGCTGTCTTTGGGGCTGGAGCTTCTCGTGGTTTGAGGCCTGGCTTGCTCCACCCCCTGCTCTTGAGATTCTCCTGGATGTGGGCTTCATTTTGGCTGCATTTTGTGCTGGAGCTTCTCGTGGTTTGAGGCCTGGCTTGCTCCACCCCCTGCTCTTGAGATTCTCCCGGATGTGTGCTGCATTTTGGCTGATTCTTGGGCTGGAGCTTCTCGTGGTTTGAGGCCTGGCTTGCTCCACCCCCTGCTCTTGAGATTCTCCCTGATGTGGACTGCATTTTCGCTGCCTTTTGGGATGGAGCTTCTCGTGTTTTGAGGCCTGTCTTGCTCCACCCCCTGCTCTTGAGATTCTCCCGGATGTGGGCTGCATTTGGCTGCCTTTTGGGCTGGAGCTTCTCGTGGTTTGAGGCCTGGCTTGCTCCACCCCCTGCTCTTGAGATTCTCCCGGATGTGGGCTGCATTTTGGCTGCCTTTTGGGCTGGAGCTTCTCGTGGTTTGAGGCCTGGCTTGCTCCACCCCCTGCTCTTGAGATTCTCCCGGATGTGGGCTGCATTTTGGCTGATTCTTGGGCTGGAGCTTCCCGTGGTTTGAGGCCTGGCTTGCTCCACCCCCTGCTCTTGAGATTCTCCTGGATGTGGGCTGCATTTTGGCTGAATTTTGGGCTGGAGCTTCTCGTGGTTTGAGGCCTGGCTTGCTCCACCCCCTGCTCTTGAGATTCTCCCGGATGTGGGCTGGATTTTGGCTGCCTTTTGTGCTGGAGCTTCTCGTGGTTTGAGGCCTGGCTTGCTCCACCCCCTGCCCTTGAGATTCTCCCGCAGGTGGGCTGCATTTTGGCTGCCTTTTGGGCTGGAGCTTCTCGTGGTTTGAGGCCTGGCTTGCTCCACCCCCTGCTCTTGAGATTCTCACGGATGTCGGCTGCATTTTGGCTGCCTTTTGGGCTGGAGCTTCTCGTGGTTTGAGGCCTGGCTTGCTCCACCCCCTGCTCTTGAGATTCTCCCGGAGGTGGGCTGCATTTTGGCTGCCTTTTGGGCTGGAGCTTCTCGTGGTTTGAGGCCTGGCTTGCTCCACCCCTTGCTTTTGAGATTCTCCTGGAGGAGGGCTGCATTTTGGCTTCATTTTGGGCTGGAGCTTCTCGAGGTTTGTGGCCTGGCTTGCTCCACCCCCTGCTCTTGAGATTCTCCCACATGTGGGCTGCATTTTGGCTGCATTTTGGCCGGAGCTTCTCGTGGTTTGAGGCCTGGCTTGCTCCACCCCCTGCTCTTGAGATTCTCCCGGATGTGGGCTGCATTTTGGCTCCCTTTTGGGCTGGAGCTTCTCGAGGTTTGAGTCCTGGCTTGCTCCACCCCCTGCTCTTGATATTCTCCTGGATGTGGGCTGCATTTTGGCTGCCTTTTGGGCTGGAGCTTCTTGTGGTTTGAGGCCTGGCTTGCTCCACCCCCTGCTCTTGAGATTCTCCCGGATGTGGGTTGCATTTTGGCTGCCTTTTGGGCTGGAACTTCTCGTGGTTTGAGGCCTGGCTTGCTCCACCGCCTGCTCTTGATATTCTCCCGGAGGTGGGCTGCATTTTGGCTGCCTTTTGTGCTGGAGCTTCTCGTGGTTTGAGGCCTGGCTTGCTCCACCCCCTGCTCTTGAGATTCTCACGGAGGTGGGCTGGATTTTGGCTGCCTTTTGGGCTGGAGCTTCTCGTGGTTTGAGGCCTGGCTTGCTCCACCCCCTGCTCTTGAGATTCTCCCGGATGTGGGCTGCATTTTGGCTTCATTTTGGTCTGGAGCTTCTCGAGGTTTGTGGCCTGGCTTGCTCCACCCCCTGCTCTTGAGATTCTCCCAGATGTGGGCTGCATTTTGGCTGCATTTTGGGCTGGAGCTTCTCGTGGTTTGAGGCCTGCCTTGCTCCACCCCCTGCTCTTGAGATTCTCCCGGATGTGGGCTGGATTTTGGCTCCCTTTTGGGCTGGAGCTTCTCGTGGTTTGAGGCCTGGCTTGCTCCACCCCCTGCTCTTGAGATTCTCCCGGAGGTGGGCTGCATTTTGGCTGATTCTTGGGCTGGAGATTCTCTTGGTTTGAGGCCTGGCTTGCTCCACCCCCTGCTCTTGAGATTCTCCCGGATGTGGGCTGCATCTTGGCTGCATTTTGGGCTGGAGCTTCTCGTGGTTTGAGGCCTGGCTTGCTCCACCCCCTGCTCTTGAGATTCTCCTGGAGGTGGGCTGAATTTTGGCTACATTTTGGGCTGGAGCTTCTCATGGTTTGAGGCCTGGCTTACTCCACCCCCTGATCTTGAGATTCTCCCGGATGTGGGCTGCATTTTGGCTGGCTTTTGGGCTGGAGCTTCTCGTGGTTTGAGGCCTGGCTTGCTCCACCCCCTGCTCTTGAGATTCTCCCGGAGGTGGGCTGGATTTTGGCTGCCTGTTGGGCTGGAGCTTCTCGTGGTTTGAGGCCTGGCTTGCTCCACCCCCTGCTCTTGAGATTCTCCCGGATGTGGGCTGCATTTTGGCTGCATTTTGGGCTGGAGCTTCTCGTGGTTTGAGGCCTGGCTTGCTCCAGCCCCTGCTCTTGAGATTCTCCCGGATGTGGGCTGCATTTTGGCTGCCTTTTGGGCTGGAGCTTCTCGTGGTTTGAGGCCTGGCTTGCTCCACCGCATGCTCGTTATATTCTCCCAGATGTGGGCTGCATTTTGGCTGGCTTTTGGGCTGGAGCTTCTCGTGGTTTGAGGCCTGGCTTGCTCCACCCCCTGCTCTTGAGATTCTCCCGGATGTGGGCTGCATTTTGGCTGATTCTTGGGCTGGAGCTTCCCGTGGTTTGAGGCCTGGCTTGCTCCACCCCCTGCTCTTGAGATTCTCCTGGAGTTGGGCTGCATTTTGGCTACATTTTGGGCTGGAGCATCTCATGGTTTGAGGCCTGGCTTGCTCCACCCCCTGCTCTTGAGATTCTCCCGGATGTGGGCTGCATTTTGGCTGCCTTTTGGGCGGGACTTTCTCGTGGTTTGAGGCCTGGCTTGCTCCACCCCCTGCTCTTGAGATTCTCCCGGATGTGGGCTGGATTTTGGCTGCCTTTTGGGCTGGAGCTTCTCGTGGTTTGAGGCCTGCCTTGCTCCACCCCCTGCTCTTGAGATTCTCCCGGATGTGGGCTGGATTTTGGCTCCCTTTTGGGCTGGAGCTTCTCGTGGTTTGAGGCCTGGCTTGCTCCACCCCCTGCTCTTGAGATTCTCCCGGAGGTGGGCTGGATTTTGGCTGCCTGTTGGGCTGGAGCTTCTCGTGGTTTGAGGCCTGGCTTGCTCCACCCCCTGCTCTTGATATTCTCCCGGATGTGGGCTGCATTTTGGCTGCCTTTTGGGCTGGAGCTTCTCGTGGTTTGAGGCCTGGCTTGCTCCACCCCCTGCTCTTGAGATTCTCCCGGAGGTGGGCTGGATTTTGGCTGCCTGTTGGGCTGGAGCTTCTCGTGGTTTGAGGCCTGGCTTGCTCCACCCCCTGCTCTTGAGATTCTCCCGGATTTGGGCTGCATTTTGGCTGCCTTTTGGGCTGGAGCTTCTCGTGGTTTGAGGCCTGGCTTGCTCCACCCCCTGCTCTTGAGATTCTCCCGGAGGTGGGCTGGATTTTGGCTGCCTGTTGGGCTGGAGCTTCTCGTGGTTTGAGGCCTGGCTTGCTCCACCCCCTGCTCTTGAGATTCTCCCGGAGGTGGGCTGCATTTTGGCTGCCTTTTGGGCTGGAGCTTCTCGTGGTTTGAGGCCTGGCTTGCTCCAGCCCCTGCTCTTGAGATTCTCCCGGATGTGGGCTGCATTTTGGCTGCATTTTGGGCTGGAGCTTCTCGTGGTTTGAGGCCTGGCTTGCTCCACCGCATGCTCGTGATATTCTCCCAGATGTGGGCTGCATTTTGGCTGCCTTTTGGGCTGGAGCTTCTCGTGGTTTGGGGCCTGGCTTGCTCCACCGCCTGCTCGTGATATTCTCCCGGATGTGGGCTGCATTTTGGCTGCATTTTGGGCTGGAGCTTCTCGTGGTTTGAGGCCTGCCTTGCTCCACCCCCTGCTCTTGAGATTCTCACGGATGTGGGCTGCATTTTGGCTGATTCTTGGGCTGGAGCTTCCCGTGGTTTGAGGCCTGGCTTGCTCCACCCCCTGCTCTTGAGATTCTCCTGGAGTTGGGCTGCATTTTGGCTACATTTTGGGCTGGAGCATCTCATGGTTTGAGGCCTGGCTTGCTCCACCCCCTGCTCTTGAGATTCTCCCGGATGTGGGCTGCATTTTGGCTGCCTTTTGGGCTGGAGCTTCTCGTGGTTTGAGGCCTGGCTTGCTCCACCCCCTGCTCTTGAGATTCTCCCACATGTGGGCTGCATTTTGGCTGCATTTTGGCCGGAGCTTCTCGTGGTTTGAGGCCTGGCTTGCTCCACCCCCTGCTCTTGAGATTCTCCCGGATGTGGGCTGCATTTTGGCTCCCTTTTGGGCTGGAGCTTCTCGAGGTTTGAGTCCTGGCTTGCTCCACCCCCTGCTCTTGATATTCTCCTGGATGTGGGCTGCATTTTGGCTGCCTTTTGGGCTGGAGCTTCTTGTGGTTTGAGGCCTGGCTTGCTCCACCCCCTGCTCTTGAGATTCTCCCGGATGTGGGTTGCATTTTGGCTGCCTTTTGGGCTGGAACTTCTCGTGGTTTGAGGCCTGGCTTGCTCCACCGCCTGCTCTTGATATTCTCCCGGAGGTGGGCTGCATTTTGGCTGCCTTTTGTGCTGGAGCTTCTCGTGGTTTGAGGCCTGGCTTGCTCCACCCCCTGCTCTTGAGATTCTCACGGAGGTGGGCTGGATTTTGGCTGCCTTTTGGGCTGGAGCTTCTCGTGGTTTGAGGCCTGGCTTGCTCCACCCCCTGCTCTTGAGATTCTCCCGGATGTGGGCTGCATTTTGGCTTCATTTTGGTCTGGAGCTTCTCGAGGTTTGTGGCCTGGCTTGCTCCACCCCCTGCTCTTGAGATTCTCCCAGATGTGGGCTGCATTTTGGCTGCATTTTGGGCTGGAGCTTCTCGTGGTTTGAGGCCTGCCTTGCTCCACCCCCTGCTCTTGAGATTCTCCCGGATGTGGGCTGGATTTTGGCTCCCTTTTGGGCTGGAGCTTCTCGTGGTTTGAGGCCTGGCTTGCTCCACCCCCTGCTCTTGAGATTCTCCTGGAGGTGGGCTGCATTTTGGCTGATTCTTGGGCTGGAGATTCTCTTGGTTTGAGGCCTGGCTTGCTCCACCCCCTGCTCTTGAGATTCTCCCGGATGTGGGCTGCATCTTGGCTGCATTTTGGGCTGGAGCTTCTCGTGGTTTGAGGCCTGGCTTGCTCCACCCCCTGCTCTTGAGATTCTCCTGGAGGTGGGCTGAATTTTGGCTACATTTTGGGCTGGAGCTTCTCATGGTTTGAGGCCTGGCTTACTCCACCCCCTGCTCTTGAGATTCTCCCGGATGTGGGCTGCATTTTGGCTGGCTTTTGGGCTGGAGCTTCTCGTGGTTTGAGGCCTGGCTTGCTCCACCCCCTGCTCTTGAGATTCTCCCGGAGGTGGGCTGGATTTTGGCTGCCTGTTGGGCTGGAGCTTCTCGTGGTTTGAGGCCTGGCTTGCTCCACCCCCTGCTCTTGAGATTCTCCCGGATGTGGGCTGCATTTTGGCTGCATTTTGGGCTGGAGCTTCTCGTGGTTTGAGGCCTGGCTTGCTCCAGCCCCTGCTCTTGAGATTCTCCCGGATGTGGGCTGCATTTTGGCTGCCTTTTGGGCTGGAGCTTCTCGTGGTTTGAGGCCTGGCTTGCTCCACCGCATGCTCGTTATATTCTCCCAGATGTGGGCTGCATTTTGGCTGGCTTTTGGGCTGGAGCTTCTCGTGGTTTGAGGCCTGGCTTGCTCCACCCCCTGCTCTTGAGATTCTCCCGGATGTGGGCTGCATTTTGGCTGATTCTTGGGCTGGAGCTTCCCGTGGTTTGAGGCCTGGCTTGCTCCACCCCCTGCTCTTGATTTTCTCCTGGAGTTGGGCTGCATTTTGGCTACATTTTGGGCTGGAGCATCTCATGGTTTGAGGCCTGGCTTGCTCCACCCCCTGCTCTTGAGATTCTCCCGGATGTGGGCTGCATTTTGGCTGCCTTTTGGGCGGGACTTTCTCGTGGTTTGAGGCCTGGCTTGCTCCACCCCCTGCTCTTGAGATTCTCCCGGATGTGGGCTGGATTTTGGCTGCCTTTTGGGCTGGAGCTTCTCGTGGTTTGAGGCCTGCCTTGCTCCACCCCCTGCTCTTGAGATTCTCCCGGATGTGGGCTGGATTTTGGCTCCCTTTTGGGCTGGAGCTTCTCGTGGTTTGAGGCCTGGCTTGCTCCACCCCCTGCTCTTGAGATTCTCCCGGAGGTGGGCTGGATTTTGGCTGCCTGTTGGGCTGGAGCTTCTCGTGGTTTGAGGCCTGGCTTGCTCCACCCCCTGCTCTTGATATTCTCCCGGATGTGGGCTGCATTTTGGCTGCCTTTTGGGCTGGAGCTTCTCGTGGTTTGAGGCCTGGCTTGCTCCACCCCCTGCTCTTGAGATTCTCCCGGAGGTGGGCTGGATTTTGGCTGCCTGTTGGGCTGGAGCTTCTCGTGGTTTGAGGCCTGGCTTGCTCCACCCCCTGCTCTTGAGATTCTCCCGGATTTGGGCTGCATTTTGGCTGCCTTTTGGGCTGGAGCTTCTCGTGGTTTGAGGCCTGGCTTGCTCCACCCCCTGCTCTTGAGATTCTCCCGGAGGTGGGCTGGATTTTGGCTGCCTGTTGGGCTGGAGCTTCTCGTGGTTTGAGGCCTGGCTTGCTCCACCCCCTGCTCTTGAGATTCTCCCGGAGGTGGGCTGCATTTTGGCTGCCTTTTGGGCTGGAGCTTCTCGTGGTTTGAGGCCTGGCTTGCTCCAGCCCCTGCTCTTGAGATTCTCCCGGATGTGGGCTGCATTTTGGCTGCATTTTGGGCTGGAGCTTCTCGTGGTTTGAGGCCTGGCTTGCTCCACCGCATGCTCGTGATATTCTCCCAGATGTGGGCTGCATTTTGGCTGCCTTTTGGGCTGGAGCTTCTCGTGGTTTGGGGCCTGGCTTGCTCCACCGCCTGCTCGTGATATTCTCCCGGATGTGGGCTGCATTTTGGCTGCATTTTGGGCTGGAGCTTCTCGTGGTTTGAGGCCTGCCTTGCTCCACCCCCTGCTCTTGAGATTCTCACGGATGTGGGCTGCATTTTGGCTGATTCTTGGGCTGGAGCTTCCCGTGGTTTGAGGCCTGGCTTGCTCCACCCCCTGCTCTTGAGATTCTCCTGGAGTTGGGCTGCATTTTGGCTACATTTTGGGCTGGAGCATCTCATGGTTTGAGGCCTGGCTTGCTCCACCCCCTGCTCTTGAGATTCTCCCGGATGTGGGCTGCATTTTGGCTGCCTTTTGGGCTGGAGCTTCTCGTGGTTTGAGGCCTGGCTTGCTCCACCGCCTGCTCTTGAAATTCTCCTGGAGGTGGGCTGCATTTTGGCTGCCTTTTGGGCTGGAGCTTCTCGTGGTTTGAGGCCTGGCTTGCTCCACCCCCTGCTCTTGAGATTCTCCCGGATGTGGGCTGCATTTTGGCTGCCTTTTCGGCTGGAGCTTCTCGTGGTTTGAGGCCTGGCTTGCTCCACCCCCTGCTCTTGAAATTCTCCTGGAGGTGGGCTGCATTTTGGCTGCCTTTTGGGCTGGAGCTTCTCGTGGTTTGAGGCCTGGCTTGCTCCACCGCCTGCTAGTGATATTCTCCCGGATGTGGGCTGCATATTGGCTGCCTTTTGGGCTGGAGCTTCTCGTGGTTTGAGGCCTGGCTTGCTCCACCCCCTGCTCTTGAGATTCTCCCGGATGTGGGTTGCATTTTGGCTGAATCTTGGGCTGGAGCTTCTCGTGGTTTGAGGCCTGGCTTGCTCCAACCCCTGCTCTTGAGATTCTCACGGATGTGGGCTGCATTTTGGCTGCCTTTTGGGCTGGAGCTTCTCGTGGTTTGAGGCCTGGCTTGCTCCACCCCCTGCTCTTGAGATTCTCCCGGATGTGGGCTGCATTTTGGCTGCCTTTTGGGCTGGAGCTTCTCGTGGTTTGAGGCCTGGCTTGCTCCACCCCCTGCTCTTGAGATTCTCCTGGAGGTAGGCTGCATTTTGGCTTCATTTTGGGCTGGAGCTTCTCGAGGTTTGTGGCCTGGCTTGCTCCACCCCCTGCTCTTGAGATTCTCCCGGATGTGGGCGGGAGTTTGGCTGCCTTTTGGGCTGGAGCTTCTCGTGGTTTGAGGCCTGGCTTGCTCCACCGCCTGCTCTTGATATTCTCCCGGATGTGGGCTGCATTTTGGCTGCATTTTGGGCTGGAGCTTCTTGTGATTTGAGGCCTGGCTTGCTCCACCCCCTGCTCTTGAGATTCTCCCGGAGGTGGGCTGGATTTTGGCTGCCTTTTGGGCTGGAGCTTCTCGTGGTTTGAGGCCTGGCTTGCTCCACCCCCTGCTCTTGATATTCTCCCAGATGTGGGCTTCATTTTGGCTGCCTTTGGGGCTGGAGCTTCTCGTGGTTTGAGGCCTGGCTTGCTCCACCCCCTGCTCCTGAGATTCTCCTGGATGTGGGCTGCATTTTGGCTGCATTTTGTGCTGGAGTTTCTCGTGGTTTGAGGCCTGGCTTGCTCCACCCCCTGCTCTTGAGATTCTCCCGGATGTGTGCTGCATTTTGGCTGATTCTTGGGCTGGAGTTTCTCGTGGTTTGAGGCCTGGCTTGCTCCACCCCCTGCTCTTGAGATTCTCCCCGCATGTGGGCTGCATTTTGGCTGCCTTTTGGGCTGGAGCTTCTCGTGGTTTGAGGCCTGGCTTGCTCCACCCCCTGCTCTTGAGATTCTCCCGGATGTGGGCTGGATTTTGGCTGCATTTTGGGCTGGAACGTCTCAAGCTTTGAGGCCTGGCTTGCTCCACCCCCTGCTCTTGAGATTCTCCCGGATGTGGGCTGCATTTTGGCTGCCTGTTGGGCTGGAGCTTCTTGTGGTTTGAGGCCTGGCTTGCTCCACCCCCTGCTCTTGAGATTCTCCCGGAGGTGGGCTGCATTTTGGCTGCCTTTTGGGCTGGAGCTTCTCGTGGTTTGAGGCCTGGCTTGCTCCACCCCCTGCTCTTGATATTCTCCCGGATGTGGGCTTCATTTTGGCTGCCTTTGGGGCTGGAGCTTCTCGTGGTTTGAGGCCTGGCTTGCTCCACCCCCTGCTCTTGAGATTCTCCTGGATGTGGGCTTCATTTTGGCTGCATTTTGTGCTGGAGCTTCTCGTGGTTTGAGGCCTGGCTTGCTCCACCCCCTGCTCTTGAGATTCTCCTGGATGTGGGCTTCATTTTGGCTGCATTTTGTGCTGGAGCTTCTCGTGGTTTGAGGCCTGGCTTGCTCCACCCCCTGCTCTTGAGATTCTCCCGGATGTGGGTTGCATTTTGGCTGAATCTTGGGCTGGAGCTTCTCGTGGTTTGAGGCCTGGCTTGCTCCAACCCCTGCTCTTGAGATTCTCCCGGATGTGGGCTGCATTTTGGCTGCCTTTTGGGCTGGAGCTTCTCGTGGTTTGAGGCCTGGCTTGCTCCACCCCCTGCTCTTGAGATTCTCCCGGATGTGGGCTGCATTTTGGCTGCCTTTTGGGCTGGAGCTTCTCGTGGTTTGAGGCCTGGCTTGCTCCACCCCCTGCTCTTGAGATTCTCCTGGAGGTAGGCTGCATTTTGGCTTCATTTTGGGCTGGAGCTTCTCGAGGTTTGTGGCCTGGCTTGCTCCACCCCCTGCTCTTGAGATTCTCCCGGATGTGGGCTTCATTTTGGCTGCCTTTTGTGCTGGAGCTTCTTGTGGTTTGAGGCCTGCCTTGCTCAACCCCTGCTCTTGAGATTCTCCCCGCATGTGGGCTGCATTTTGGCTGCCTTTTGGGCTGGAGCTTCTCGTGGTTTGGGGCCTGGCTTGCTCCACCCCCTGCTCTTGAGATTCTCCCGGATGTGGGCTGCATTTTGGCTGCCTGTTGGGCTGGAGCTTCTTGTGGTTTGAGGCCTGGCTTGCTCCACCCCCTGCTCTTGAGATTCTCCCGGATGTGGGCGGGAGTTTGGCTGCCTTTTGGGCTGGAGCTTCTCGTGGTTTGAGGCCTGGCTTGCTCCACCGCCTGCTCTTGATATTCTCCCGGATGTGGGCTGCATTTTGGCTGCATTTTGGGCTGGAGCTTCTTGTGATTTGAGGCCTGGCTTGCTCCACCCCCTGCTCTTGAGATTCTCCCGGAGGTGGGCTGGATTTTGGCTGCCTTTTGGGCTGGAGCTTCTCGTGGTTTGAGGCCTGGCTTGCTCCACCCCCTGCTCTTGATATTCTCCCAGATGTGGGCTTCATTTTGGCTGCCTTTGGGGCTGGAGCTTCTCGTGGTTTGAGGCCTGGCTTGCTCCACCCCCTGCTCCTGAGATTCTCCTGGATGTGGGCTGCATTTTGGCTGCATTTTGTGCTGGAGTTTCTCGTGGTTTGAGGCCTGGCTTGCTCCACCCCCTGCTCTTGAGATTCTCCCGGATGTGTGCTGCATTTTGGCTGATTCTTGGGCTGGAGTTTCTCGTGGTTTGAGGCCTGGCTTGCTCCACCCCCTGCTCTTGAGATTCTCCCCGCATGTGGGCTGCATTTTGGCTGCCTTTTGGGCTGGAGCTTCTCGTGGTTTGAGGCCTGGCTTGCTCCACCCCCTGCTCTTGAGATTCTCCCGGATGTGGGCTGGATTTTGGCTGCATTTTGGGCTGGAACGTCTCAAGCTTTGAGGCCTGGCTTGCTCCACCCCCTGCTCTTGAGATTCTCCCGGATGTGGGCTGCATTTTGGCTGCCTGTTGGGCTGGAGCTTCTTGTGGTTTGAGGCCTGGCTTGCTCCACCCCCTGCTCTTGAGATTCTCCCGGAGGTGGGCTGCATTTTGGCTGCCTTTTGGGCTGGAGCTTCTCGTGGTTTGAGGCCTGGCTTGCTCCACCCCCTGCTCTTGATATTCTCCCGGATGTGGGCTTCATTTTGGCTGCCTTTGGGGCTGGAGCTTCTCGTGGTTTGAGGCCTGGCTTGCTCCACCCCCTGCTCTTGAGATTCTCCTGGATGTGGGCTTCATTTTGGCTGCATTTTGTGCTGGAGCTTCTCGTGGTTTGAGGCCTGGCTTGCTCCACCCCCTGCTCTTGAGATTCTCCCGGATGTGTGCTGCATTTTGGCTGATTCTTGGGCTGGAGCTTCTCGTGGTTTGAGGCCTGGCTTGCTCCACCCCCTGCTCTTGAGATTCTCCCTGATGTGGACTGCATTTTCGCTGCCTTTTGGGATGGAGCTTCTCGTGTTTTGAGGCCTGGCTTGCTCCACCCCCTGCTCTTGAGATTCTCCCGGATGTGGGCTGCATTTGGCTGCCTTTTGGGCTGGAGCTTCTCGTGGTTTGAGGCCTGGCTTGCTCCACCCCCTGCTCTTGAGATTCTCCCGGATGTGGGCTGCATTTTGGCTGATTCTTGGGCTGGAGCTTCCCGTGGTTTGAGGCCTGGCTTGCTCCACCCCCTGCTCTTGAGATTCTCCTGGATGTGGGCTGCATTTTGGCTGAATTTTGGGCTGGAGCTTCTCGTGGTTTGAGGCCTGGCTTGCTCCACCCCCTGCTCTTGAGATTCTCCCGGATGTGGGCTGGATTTTGGCTGCCTTTTGTGCTGGAGCTTCTCGTGGTTTGAGGCCTGGCTTGCTCCACCCCCTGCCCTTGAGATTCTCCCGCAGGTGGGCTGCATTTTGGCTGCCTTTTGGGCTGGAGCTTCTCGTGGTTTGAGGCCTGGCTTGCTCCACCCCCTGCTCTTGAGATTCTCCCGGATGTGGGCTGCATTTTGGCTGCCTTTTGGGCTGGAGCTTCTCGTGGTTTGAGGCCTGGCTTGCTCCACCCCTTGCTTTTGAGATTCTCCTGGAGGTGGGCTGCATTTTGGCTTCATTTTGGGCTGGAGCTTCTCGAGGTTTGTGGCCTGGCTTGCTCCACCCCCTGCTCTTGAGATTCTCCCACATGTGGGCTGCATTTTGGCTGCATTTTGGCCGGAGCTTCTCGTGGTTTGAGGCCTGGCTTGCTCCACCCCCTGCTCTTGAGATTCTCCCGGATGTGGGCTGGATTTTGGCTCCCTTTTGGGCTGGAGCTTCTCGAGGTTTGAGTCCTGGCTTGCTCCACCCCCTGCTCTTGATATTCTCCTGGATGTGGGCTGCATTTTGGCTGCCTTTTGGGCTGGAGCTTCTTGTGGTTTGAGGCCTGGCTTGCTCCACCCCCTGCTCTTGAGATTCTCCCGGATGTGGGTTGCATTTTGGCTGCCTTTTGGGCTGGAACTTCTCGTGGTTTGAGGCCTGGCTTGCTCCACCGCCTGCTCTTGATATTCTCCCGGAGGTGGGCTGCATTTTGGCTGCCTTTTGTGCTGGAGCTTCTCGTGGTTTGAGGCCTGGCTTGCTCCACCCCCTGCTCTTGAGATTCTCCCGGAGGTGGGCTGCATTTTGGCTGCCTTTTGGGCTGGAGTTTCTCGTGGTTTGAGGCCTGGCTTGCTCCACCCCCTGCTCTTGAAATTCTCCCGGAGGTGGGCTGCATTTTGGCTTCATTTTGGTCTGGAGCTTCTCGAGGTTTGTGGCCTGGCTTGCTCCACCCCCTGCTCTTGAGATTCTCCCAGATGTGGGCTGCATTTTGGCTGCATTTTGGGCTGGAGCTTCTCGTGGTTTGAGGCCTGCCTTGCTCCACCCCCTGCTCTTGAGATTCTCCCGGATGTGGGCTGGATTTTGGCTCCCTTTTGGGCTGGAGCTTCTCGTGGTTTGAGGCCTGGCTTGCTCCACCCCCTGCTCTTGAGATTCTCCCGGAGTTGGGCTGCATTTTGGCTGATTCTTGGGCTGGAGATTCTCTTGGTTTGAGGCCTGGCTTGCTCCACCCCCTGCTCTTGAGATTCTCCTGGAAGTGGGCTGGATTTTGGCTGCATTTTGGGCTGGAGCTTCTCGTGGTTTGAGGCCTGGCTTGCTCCACCCCCTGCTCTTGAGATTCTCCTGGAGGTGGGCTGAATTTTGGCTACATTTTGGGCTGGAGCTTCTCATGGTTTGAGGCCTGGCTTGCTCCACCCCCTGCTCTTGAGATTCTCCCGGATGTGGGCTGCATTTTGGCTGGCTTTTGGGCTGGAGCTTCTCGTGGTTTGAGGCCTGGCTTGCTCCACCCCCTGCTCTTGAGATTCTCCCGGAGGTGGGCTGGATTTTGGCTGCCTGTTGGGCTGGAGCTTCTCGTGGTTTGAGGCCTGGCTTGCTCCACCCCCTGCTCTTGAGATTCTCCCGGATGTGGGCTGCATTTTGGCTGCATTTTGGGCTGGAGCTTCTCGTGGTTTGAGGCCTGGCTTGCTCCAGCCCCTGCTCTTGAGATTCTCCCGGATGTGGGCTGCATTTTGGCTGCCTTTTGGGCTGGAGCTTCTCGTGGTTTGAGGCCTGGCTTGCTCCACCGCATGCTCGTGATATTCTCCCAGATGTGGGCTGCATTTTGGCTGCCTTTTGGGCTGGAGCTTCTCGTGGTTTGGGGCCTGGCTTGCTCCACCGCCTGCTCGTGATATTCTCCCGGATGTGGGCTGCATTTTGGCTGCATTTTGGGCTGGAGCTTATCGTGGTTTGAGGCCTGGCTTGCTCCACCCCCTGCTCTTGAGATTCTCCCGGATGTGGGCTGCATTTTGGCTGATTCTTGGGCTGGAGCTTCCCGTGGTTTGAGGCCTGGCTTGCTCCACCCCCTGCTCTTGAGATTCTCCTGGAGTTGGGCTGCATTTTGGCTACATTTTGGGCTGGAGCATCTCATGGTTTGAGGCCTGGCTTGCTCCACCCCCTGCTCTTGAGATTCTCCCGGATGTGGGCTGCATTTTGGCTGCCTTTTGGGCGGGACCTTCTCGTGGTTTGAGGCCTGGCTTGCTCCACCCCCTGCTCTTGAGATTCTCCCGGATGTGGGCTGCATTTTGGCTGCCTTTTGGGCTGGAGCTTCTCGTGGTTTGAGGCCTGCCTTGCTCCACCCCCTGCTCTTGAGATTCTCCCGGATGTGGGCTGGATTTTGGCTCCCTTTTGGGCTGGAGCTTCTCGTGGTTTGAGGCCTGGCTTGCTCCACCCCCTGCTCTTGAGATTCTCCCGGAGGTGGGCTGGATTTTGGCTGCCTGTTGGGCTGGAGCTTCTCGTGGTTTGAGGCCTGGCTTGCTCCACCCCCTGCTCTTGATATTCTCCCGGATGTGGGCTGCATTTTGGCTGCCTTTTGGGCTGGAGCTTCTCGTGGTTTGAGGCCTGGCTTGCTCCACCCCCTGCTCTTAAGATTCTCCCGGAGGTGGGCTGGATTTTGGCTGCCTGTTGGGCTGGAGCTTCTCGTGGTTTGAGGCCTGGCTTGCTCCACCCCCTGCTCTTGAGATTCTCCCGGATGTGGGCTGCATTTTGGCTGGCTTTTGGGCTGGAGCTTCTCGTGGTTTGAGGCCTGGCTTGCTCCACCCCCTGCTCTTGAGATTCTCCCGGAGGTGGGCTGGATTTTGGCTGCCTGTTGGGCTGGAGCTTCTCGTGGTTTGAGGCCTGGCTTGCTCCACCCCCTGCTCTTGAGATTCTCCCGGAGGTGGGCTGCATTTTGGCTGCATTTTGGGCTGGAGCTTCTCGTGGTTTGAGGCCTGGCTTGCTCCAGCCCCTGCTCTTGAGATTCTCCCGGATGTGGGCTGCATTTTGGCTGCCTTTTGGGCTGGAGCTTCTCGTGGTTTGAGGCCTGGCTTGCTCCACCGCATGCTCTTGATATTCTCCCAGATGTGGGCTGCATTTTGGCTGCCTTTTGGGCTGGAGCTTCTCGTGGTTTGGGGCCTGGCTTGCTCCACCGCCTGCTCGTGATATTCTCCCGGATGTGGGCTGCATTTTGGCTGCATTTTGGGCTGGAGCTTCTCGTGGTTTGAGGCCTGCCTTGCTCCACCCCCTGCTCTTGAGATTCTCACGGATGTGGGCTGCATTTTGGCTGATTCTTGGGCTGGAGCTTCCCGTGGTTTGAGGCCTGGCTTGCTCCACCCCCTGCTCTTGAGATTCTCCTGGAGTTGGGCTGTATTTTGGCTACATTTTGGGCTGGAGCATCTCATGGTTTGAGGCCTGGCTTGCTCCACCCCCTGCTCTTGAGATTCTCCCGGATGTGGGCTGCATTTTGGCTGCCTTTTGGGCTGGAGCTTCTCGTGGTTTGAGGCCTGGCTTGCTCCACCCCCTGCTCTTGAGATTCTCCCGGATGTGGGCTGGATTTTGGCTGCCTGTTGGGCTGGAGCTTCTCGTGGTTTGAGGCCTGGCTTGCTCCACCCCCTGCTCTTGAGATTCTCCCGGAGGTGGGCTGCATTTTGGCTGCATTTTGGGCTGGAGCTTCTCGTGGTTTGAGGCCTGGCTTGCTCCAGCCCCTGCTCTTGAGATTCTCCCGGATGTGGGCTGGATTTTGGCTGCCTTTTGGGCTGGAGCTTCTCGTGGTTTGAGGCCTGGCTTGCTCCACCGCATGCTCGTGATATTCTCCCAGATGTGGGCTGCATTTTGGCTGCCTTTTGGGCTGGAGCTTCTCGTGGTTTGGGGCCTGGCTTGCTCCACCGCCTGCTCGTGATATTCTCCCGGATGTGGGCTGCATTTTGGCTGCATTTTGGGCTGGAGCTTCTCGTGGTTTGAGGCCTGCCTTGCTCCACCGCCTGCTCTTGAAATTCTCCTGGAGGTGGGCTGCATTTTGGCTGCCTTTTGGGCTGGAGCTTCTCGTGGTTTGAGGCCTGGCTTGCTCCACCGCCTGCTAGTGATATTCTCCCGGATGTGGGCTGCATATTGGCTGCCTTTTGGGCTGGAGCTTCTCGTGGTTTGAGGCCTGGCTTGCTCCACCCCCTGCTCTTGAGATTCTCCCGGATGTGGGTTGCATTTTGGCTGAATCTTGGGCTGGAGCTTCTCGTGGTTTGAGGCCTGGCTTGCTCCAACCCCTGCTCTTGAGATTCTCCCGGATGTGGGCTGCATTTTGGCTGCCTTTTGGGCTGGAGCTTCTCGTGGTTTGAGGCCTGGCTTGCTCCACCCCCTGCTCTTGAGATTCTCCCGGATGTGGGCTGCATTTTGGCTGCCTTTTGGGCTGGAGCTTCTCGTGGTTTGAGGCCTGGCTTGCTCCACCCCCTGCTCTTGAGATTCTCCTGGAGGTAGGCTGCATTTTGGCTTCATTTTGGGCTGGAGCTTCTCGAGGTTTGTGGCCTGGCTTGCTCCACCCCCTGCTCTTGAGATTCTCCCGGATGTGGGCTTCATTTTGGCTGCCTTTTGTGCTGGAGCTTCTTGTGGTTTGAGGCCTGCCTTGCTCAACCCCTGCTCTTGAGATTCTCCCCGCATGTGGGCTGCATTTTGGCTGCCTTTTGGGCTGGAGCTTCTCGTGGTTTGGGGCCTGGCTTGCTCCACCCCCTGCTCTTGAGATTCTCCCGGATGTGGGCTGCATTTTGGCTGCCTGTTGGGCTGGAGCTTCTTGTGGTTTGAGGCCTGGCTTGCTCCACCCCCTGCTCTTGAGATTCTCCCGGATGTGGGCGGGAGTTTGGCTGCCTTTTGGGCTGGAGCTTCTCGTGGTTTGAGGCCTGGCTTGCTCCACCCCCTGCTCTTGATATTCTCCCGGATGTGGGCTGCATTTTGGCTGCATTTTGGGCTGGAGCTTCTTGTGATTTGAGGCCTGGCTTGCTCCACCCCCTGCTCTTGAGATTCTCCCGGAGGTGGGCTGGATTTTGGCTGCCTTTTGGGCTGGAGCTTCTCGTGGTTTGAGGCCTGGCTTGCTCCACCCCCTGCTCTTGATATTCTCCCGGATGTGGGCTTCATTTTGGCTGCCTTTGGGGCTGGAGCTTCTCGTGGTTTGAGGCCTGGCTTGCTCCACCCCCTGCTCCTGAGATTCTCCTGGATGTGGGCTGCATTTTGGCTGCATTTTGTGCTGGAGTTTCTCGTGGTTTGAGGCCTGGCTTGCTCCACCCCCTGCTCTTGAGATTCTCCCGGATGTGTGCTGCATTTTGGCTGATTCTTGGGCTGGAGTTTCTCGTGGTTTGAGGCCTGGCTTGCTCCACCCCCTGCTCTTGAGATTCTCCCCGCATGTGGGCTGCATTTTGGCTGCCTTTTGGGCTGGAGCTTCTCGTGGTTTGAGGCCTGGCTTGCTCCACCCCCTGCTCTTGAGATTCTCCTGGATATGGACTGCATTTTGGCTGATTCTTGGGCTGGAGCTTCTCGTGGTTTGAGGCCTGGCTTGCTCCACCCCCTGCTCTTGAGATTCTCCGGAGGTGGGCTGCATTTTGGCTTCATTTTGGGCTGGAGCTTCTCGAGGTTTGTGGCCTGGCTTGCTCCACCCCCTGCTCTTGAGATTCTCCCAGATGTGGGCTGCATTTTGGCTGCATTTTGGACTGGAGCTTCTCGTGGTTTGAGGCCTGGCTTGCTCCACCCCCTGCTCTTGAGATTCTCCCGGATGTGGGTGGATTTTGGGTGCTTTTTTGGCTGGAGCTTCTCGAGGTTTGAGGCCTGCCTTGCTCCACCCCCTGCTCTTGATATTCTCCTGGATGTGGTCTGCATTTTGGCTGCCTTTTGGGCTGGAGCTTCTCATGGTTTGAGGCCTGCCTTGCTCCACCCCCTGCTCTTGAGATTCTCCCGGAGGTGGGCTGCATTTTGGCTGCCTGTTGGGCTGGAGATTCTCGTGGTTTGAGGCCTGGCTTGCTCCACCCCCTGCTCTTGAGATTCTCCCGGATGTGGGCTGCATTTTGGCTGCCTTTTGGGCTGGAGCTTCTCGTGGTTTGAGGCCTGGCTTGCTCCACCCCCTGCTCTTGAGATTCTCCCGGATGTGGGCTGGATTTTGGCTGCCTTTTGGGCTGGAGCTTCTCGTGGTTTGAGGCCTGGCTTGCTCCACCGCCTGCTCTTGATATTCTCCCGGATGTGGGCTGCATTTTGGCTGCCTTTTGTGTTGCAGCTTCTTGTGGTTTGAGGCCTGGCTTGCTCCACCCCCTGCTCTTGAGATTCTCCCGGAGGTGGGCTGGATTTTGGCTGATTCTTGGGCTGGAGCTTCTCTTGGTTTGAGGCCTGGCTTGCTCCACCCCCTGCTCTTGATATTCTCCCGGATGTGGGCTGGATTTTGGCTGCCTTTTGGGCTGGAGCTTCTCGTGGTTTGAGGCCTGGCTTGCTCCACCCCCTGCTCTTGAGATTCTCCTGGAGGTGGGCTGCATTTTGGCTACATTTTGGGCTGGAGCTTCTCATGGTTTGAGGCCTGGCTTGCTCCACCCCCTGCTCTTGAGATTCTCCCGGATGTGGGCTGGATTTTGGCTGCCTTTTGGGCTGGAGCTTCTCGTGGTTTGAGGCCTGGCTTGCTCCACCCCCTGCTCTTGAGATTCTCCCGGATGTGGGCTGCATTTTGGGTACATTTTGGGCTGGAGCTTCTCATGGTTTGAGGCCTGCGTTGCTCCACCCCCTGCTCTTGAGATTCTCCCGGATGTGGGCTGCATTTTGGCTGCCTTTTGTGCTGGAGCTTCTCGTGGTTTGAGGCCTGGCTTGCTCCACCCCCTGCTCTTGAGATTCTCCCGGAGGTGGGCTGCATTTTGGCTGCATTTTGGGCTGGAGCTTCTCGTGGTTTGAGGCCTGGCTTGCTCCACCCCCTGCTCTTGAGATTCTCCCGGATGTGGGCTGCATTTTGGCTGATTCTTGGGCTGGAGCTTCTCGTGGTTTGAGGCCTGGCTTGCTCCACCCCCTGCTCTTGAGATTCTCCCAGATGTGGGCTGCATTTTGGCTGCCTTTTGGGGTGGAGCTTCTCGTGGTTTGAGGCCTGGCTTGCTCCACCCCCTGCTCTTGAGATTCTCCCGGATTTGGGCTGCATTTTGGCTGATTCTTGGGCTGGAGCTTCTCTTGGTTTGAGGCCTGGCTTGCTCCACCCCCTGCTCTTGAGATTCTCCCGGATGTGGGCTGCATTTTGGCTGGCTTTTGGGCTGGAGCTTCTCGTGGTTTGAGGCCTGGCTTGCTCCACCCCCTGCTCTTGAGATTCTCCCGCAGCTGGGCTGCATTTTGGCTGCCTGTTGGGCTGGAGCTTCTCGTGGTTTGAGGCCTGGCTTGCTCCACCGCCTGCTCTTGATATTCTCCCGGATGTGGGCTGGATTTTGTCTGCATTTTGGGCTGGAGCTTCTCGTGGTTTGAGGCCTGCCTTGCTCCACCCCCTGCTCTTGAGATTCTCACGGATGTGGGCTGCATTTTGGCTGATTTTTGGGCTGGAGCTTCCTGTGGTTTGAGGCCTGGCTTGCTCCACCCCCTGCTCTTGAGATTCTCCCGGATGTGGGCTGCATTTTGGCTGCCTTTTGGGCTGGAGCTTCTCGAGGTTTGAGGCCTGGCTTGCTCCACCCCCTGCTCTTGAGATTCTCCCGGATGTGGGCTGCATTTTGGCTGATTCTTAGGCTGGAGCTTCTCGTGGTTTGAGGCCTGGCTTGCTCCACCCCCTGCTCTTGAGATTCTCCCGGATGTGGGCTGCATTTTGGCTGCCTTTTGGGCTGGAGCTTCTCGTGGTTTGAAGCCTGGCTTGCTCCACCCCCTGCTCTTGAGATTCTCCCGGATGTGGGCTGCATTTTGGCTGCCTGTTGGGCTGGAGCTTCTCGTGGTTTGAGGCCTGGCTTGCTCCACCCCCTGCTCTTGAGATTCTCCCAGATGTGGGCTGCATTTTGGCTGATGCTTGGGCTGGAGCTTCTCGTGGTTTGAGGCCTGGCTTGCTCCACCCCCTGCTCTTGAGATTCTCCCGGATGTGGGCTGCATTTTGGCTGGCTTTTGGGTTGGAGCTTCTCGTGGTTTGAGGCCTGGCTTGCTCCACCCCCTGCTCTTGAGATTCTCCCGCAGCTGGGCTGCATTTTGGCTGCCTGTTGGGCTGGAGCTTCTCGTGGTTTGAGGCCTGCCTTGCTCCACCCCCTGCTCTTGAGATTCTCACGGATGTGGGCTGCATTTTGGCTGATTTTTGGGCTGGAGCTTCCCGTGGTTTGAGGCCTGGCTTGCTCCACCCCCTGCTCTTGAGATTCTCCCGGAGGTGGGCTGCATTTTGGCTGATTCTTAGGCTGGAGCTTCTCGTGGTTTGAGGCCTGGCTTGCTCCACCCCCTGCTCTTGAGATTCTCCTGGAGGTGGGCTGCATTTTGGCTGCCTTTTGGGCTGGAGCTTCTCGTGGTTTGAGGCCTGGCTTGCTCCACCGCCTGCTAGTGATATTCTCCCGGATGTGGGCTGCATATTGGCTGCCTTTTGGGCTGGAGCTTCTCGTGGTTTGAGGCCTGGCTTGCTCCACCCCCTGCTCTTGAGATTCTCCCGGATGTGGGCTGCATTTTGGCTGAATCTTGGGCTGGAGCTTCTCGTGGTTTGAGGCCTGGCTTGCTCCAACCCCTGCTCTTGAGATTCTCCCGGATGTGGGCTGCATTTTGGCTGCCTTTTGGGCTGGAGCTTCTCGTGGTTTGAGGCCTGGCTTGCTCCACCCCCTGCTCTTGAGATTCTCCCGGATGTGGGCTGCATTTTGGCTGCCTTTTGGGCTGGAGCTTCTCGTGGTTTGAGGCCTGGCTTGCTCCACCCCCTGCTCTTGAGATTCTCCTGGAAGTAGGCTGCATTTTGGCTTCATTTTGGGCTGGAGCTTCTCGAGGTTTGTGGCCTGGCTTGCTCCACCCCCTGCTCTTGAGATTCTCCCGGATGTGGGCTTCATTTTGGCTGCCTTTTGTGCTGGAGCTTCTTGTGGTTTGAGGCCTGCCTTGCTCAACCCCTGCTCTTGAGATTCTCCCCGCATGTGGGCTGCATTTTGGCTGCCTTTTGGGCTGGAGCTTCTCGTGGTTTGGGGCCTGGCTTGCTCCACCCCCTGCTCTTGAGATTCTCCCGGATGTGGGCTGCATTTTGGCTGCCTGTTGGGCTGGAGCTTCTTGTGGTTTGAGGCCTGGCTTGCTCCACCCCCTGCTCTTGAGATTCTCCCGGATGTGGGCGGGAGTTTGGCTGCCTTTTGGGCTGGAGCTTCTCGTGGTTTGAGGCCTGGCTTGCTCCACCCCCTGCTCTTGATATTCTCCCGGATGTGGGCTGCATTTTGGCTGCATTTTGGGCTGGAGCTTCTTGTGATTTGAGGCCTGGCTTGCTCCACTCCCTGCTCTTGAGATTCTCCCGGAGGTGGGCTGGATTTTGGCTGCCTTTTGGGCTGGAGCTTCTCGTGGTTTGAGGCCTGGCTTGCTCCACCCCCTGCTCTTGATATTCTCCCGGATGTGGGCTTCATTTTGGCTGCCTTTGGGGCTGGAGCTTCTCGTGGTTTGAGGCCTGGCTTGCTCCACCCCCTGCTCCTGAGATTCTCCTGGATGTGGGCTGCATTTTGGCTGCATTTTGTGCTGGAGTTTCTCGTGGTTTGAGGCCTGGCTTGCTCCACCCCCTGCTCTTGAGATTCTCCCGGATGTGTGCTGCATTTTGGCTGATTCTTGGGCTGGAGTTTCTCGTGGTTTGAGGCCTGGCTTGCTCCACCCCCTGCTCTTGAGATTCTCCCCGCATGTGGGCTGCATTTTGGCTGCCTTTTGGGCTGGAGCTTCTCGTGGTTTGAGGCCTGGCTTGCTCCACCCCCTGCTCTTGAGATTCTCCTGGATATGGACTGCATTTTGGCTGATTCTTGGGCTGGAGCTTCTCGTGGTTTGAGGCCTGGCTTGCTCCACCCCCTGCTCTTGAGATTCTCCGGAGGTGGGCTGCATTTTGGCTTCATTTTGGGCTGGAGCTTCTCGAGGTTTGTGGCCTGGCTTGCTCCACCCCCTGCTCTTGAGATTCTCCCAGATGTGGGCTGCATTTTGGCTGCATTTTGGACTGGAGCTTCTCGTGGTTTGAGGCCTGGCTTGCTCCACCCCCTGCTCTTGAGATTCTCCCGGATGTGGGTGGATTTTGGCTGCTTTTTTGGCTGGAGCTTCTCGAGGTTTGAGGCCTGCCTTGCTCCACCCCCTGCTCTTGATATTCTCCTGGATGTGGTCTGCATTTTGGGTACATATTGGGCTGGAGCTTCTCATGGTTTGAGGCCTGCCTTGCTCCACCCCCTGCTCTTGAGATTCTCCCGGAGGTGGGCTGCATTTTGGCTGCCTGTTGGGCTGGAGCTTCTCGTGGTTTGAGGCCTGGCTTGCTCCACCCCCTGCTCTTGAGATTCTCCCGGATGTGGGCTGCATTTTGGCTGCCTTTTGGGCTGGAGCTTCTCGTGGTTTGAGGCCTGGCTTGCTCCACCCCCTGCTCTTGAGATTCTCCCGGATGTGGGCTGGATTTTGGCTGCCTTTTGGGCTGGAGCTTCTCGTGGTTTGAGGCCTGGCTTGCTCCACCCCCTGCTCTTGATATTCTCCCGGATGTGGGCTGCATTTTGGCTGCCTTTTGTGTTGCAGCTTCTTGTGGTTTGAGGCCTGGCTTGCTCCACCCCCTGCTCTTGAGATTCTCCCGGATGTGGGCTGGATTTTGGCTGCCTTTTGGGCTGGAGCTTCTCGTGGTTTGAGGCCTGGCTTGCTCCACCCCCTGCTCTTGAGATTCTCCCGGAGGTGGGCTGCATTTTGGCTACATTTTGGGCTGGAGCTTCTCATGGTTTGAGGCCTGGCTTGCTCCACCCCCTGCTCTTGAGATTCTCCCGGATGTGGGCTGCATTTTGGCTGCCTTTAGGGCTGGAGCTTCTCGTGGTTTGGGGCCTGGCTTGCTCCACCCCCTGCTCTTGAGATTCTCCCGGATGTGGGCTGCATTTTGGCTGCCTTTTGGGCTGGAGCTTCTCGTGGTTTGAGGCCTGGCTTGCTCCACCCCCTGCTCTTGAGATTCTCCCGGAGTTGGGCTGCATTTTGGCTACATTTTGGGCTGGAGCTTCTCATGGTTTGAGGCCTGGCTTGCTCCACCCCCTGCTCTTGAGATTCTCCCGGATGTGGGCTGGATTTTGGCTCCCTTTTGGGCTGGAGTTTCTCGTGGTTTGAGGCCTGGCTTGCTCCACCCCCTGCTCTTGAGATTCTCCCGGAGGTGGGCTGCATTTTGGCTTCATTTTGGTCTGGAGCTTCTCGAGGTTTGTGGCCTGGCTTGCTCCACCCCCTGCTCTTGAGATTCTCCCAGATGTGGGCTGCATTTTGGCTGCCTTTTGGGCTGGAGCTTCTCGTGGTTTGAGGCCTGGCTTGCTCCACCCCCTGCTCTTGAGATTCTCCCGGAGTTGGGCTGCATTTTGGCTGCCTTTTGGGCTGGAGCTTCTCGTGGTTTGAGGCCTGGCTTGCTCCACCCCCTGCTCTTGAGATTCTCCCGGAGTTGGGCTGCATTTTGGCTACATTTTGGGCTGGAGCTTCTCATGGTTTGAGGCCTGGCTTGCTCCACCCCCTGCTCTTGAGATTCTCCCGGATGTGGGCTGGATTTTGGCTCCCTTTTGGGCTGGAGTTTCTCGTGGTTTGAGGCCTGGCTTGCTCCACCCCCTGCTCTTGAGATTCTCCCGGATGTGGGCTGCATTTTGGCTTCATTTTGGTCTGGAGCTTCTCGAGGTTTGTGGCCTGGCTTGCTCCACCCCCTGCTCTTGAGATTCTCCCAGATGTGGGCTGCATTTTGGCTGCCTTTTGGGCTGGAGCTTCTCGTGGTTTAAGGCCTGGCTTGCTCCACCCCCTGCTCTTGAGATTCTCCCGGATGTGGACTGGATTTTGGCTCCCTTTTGGGCTGGAGCTTCTCGAGGTTTGAGGCCTGGCTTGCTCCACCCCCTGCTCTTGAGATTCTCCCGGAGGTGGGCTGGATTTTGGCTGATTCTTGGGCTGGAGCTTCTCTTGGTTTGAGGCCTGGCTTGCTCCACCCCCTGCTCTTGATATTCTCCCGGATGTGGGCTGGATTTTGGCTGCCTTTTGGGCTGGAGCTTCTCGTGGTTTGAGGCCTGGCTTGCTCCACCCCCTGCTCTTGAGATTCTCCTGGAGGTGGGCTGCATTTTGGCTACATTTTGGGCTGGAGCTTCTCATGGTTTGAGGCCTGGCTTGCTCCACCCCCTGCTCTTGAGATTCTCCCGGATGTGGGCTGGATTTTGGCTGCCTTTTGGGCTGGAGCTTCTCGTGGTTTGAGGCCTGGCTTGCTCCACCCCCTGCTCTTGAGATTCTCCCGGATGTGGGCTGCATTTTTGGTACATTTTGGGCTGGAGCTTCTCATGGTTTGAGGCCTGCGTTGCTCCACCCCCTGCTCTTGAGATTCTCCCGGATGTGGGCTGCATTTTGGCTGCCTTTTGTGCTGGAGCTTCTCGTGGTTTGAGGCCTGGCTTGCTCCACCCCCTGCTCTTGAGATTCTCCCGGAGGTGGGCTGCATTTTGGCTGCATTTTGGGCTGGAGCTTCTCGTGGTTTGAGGCCTGGCTTGCTCCACCCCCTGCTCTTGAGATTCTCCCGGATGTGGGCTGCATTTTGGCTGATTCTTGGGCTGGAGGTTCTCGTGGTTTGAGGCCTGGCTTGCTCCACCCCCTGCTCTTGAGATTCTCCCAGATGTGGGCTGCATTTTGGCTGCCTTTTGGGGTGGAGCTTCTCGTGGTTTGAGGCCTGGCTTGCTCCACCCCCTGCTCTTGAGATTCTCCCGGATTTGGGCTGCATTTTGGCTGATTCTTGGGCTGGAGCTTCTCTTGGTTTGAGGCCTGGCTTGCTCCACCCCCTGCTCTTGAGATTCTCCCGGATGTGGGCTGCATTTTGGCTGGCTTTTGGGCTGGAGCTTCTCGTGGTTTGAGGCCTGGCTTGCTCCACCCCCTGCTCTTGAGATTCTCCCGCAGCTGGGCTGCATTTTGGCTGCCTGTTGGGCTGGAGCTTCTCGTGGTTTGAGGCCTGGCTTGCTCCACCGCCTGCTCGTGATATTCTCCCGGATGTGGGCTGGATTTTGTCTGCATTTTGGGCTGGAGCTTCTCGTGGTTTGAGGCCTGCCTTGCTCCACCCCCTGCTCTTGAGATTCTCACGGATGTGGGCTGCATTTTGGCTGATTTTTGGGCTGGAGCTTCCTGTGGTTTGAGGCCTGGCTTGCTCCACCCCCTGCTCTTGAGATTCTCCCGGATGTGGGCTGCATTTTGGCTGCCTTTTGGGCTGGAGCTTCTCGAGGTTTGAGGCCTGGCTTGCTCCACCCCCTGCTCTTGAGATTCTCCCGGATGTGGGCTGCATTTTGGCTGATTCTTAGGCTGGAGCTTCTCGTGGTTTGAGGCCTGGCTTGCTCCACCCCCTGCTCTTGAGATTCTCCCGGATGTGGGCTGCATTTTGGCTGCCTTTTGGGCTGGAGCTTCTCGTGGTTTGAAGCCTGGCTTGCTCCACCCCCTGCTCTTGAGATTCTCCCGGATGTGGGCTGCATTTTGGCTGCCTGTTGGGCTGGAGCTTCTCGTGGTTTGAGGCCTGGCTTGCTCCACCCCCTGCTCTTGAGATTCTCCCGGATGTGGGCTGCATTTTGGCTGATGCTTGGGCTGGAGCTTCTCGTGGTTTGAGGCCTGGCTTGCTCCACCCCCTGCTCTTGAGATTCTCCCGGATGTGGGCTGCATTTTGGCTGGCTTTTGTGTTGGAGCTTCTCGTGGTTTGAGGCCTGGCTTGCTCCACCCCCTGCTCTTGAGATTCTCCCGCAGCTGGGCTGCATTTTGGCTGCCTGTTGGGCTGGAGCTTCTCGTGGTTTGAGGCCTGGCTTGCTCCACCCCCTGCTCTTGAGATTCTCACGGATGTGGGCTGCATTTTGGCTGATTTTTGGGCTGGAGCTTCCCGTGGTTTGAGGCCTGGCTTGCTCCACCCCCTGCTCTTGAGATTCTCCCGGAGGTGGGCTGCATTTTGGCTGATTCTTAGGCTGGAGCTTCTCGTGGTTTGAGGCCTGGCTTGCTCCACCCCCTGCTCTTGAGATTCTCCCGGATGTGGGCTGCATTTTGGCTGCCTTTTGGGCTGGAGCTTCTCGTGGTTTGAGGCCTGGCTTGCTCCACCCCCTGCTCTTGAGATTCTCCCGGATGTGGGCTGCATTTTGGCTGCCTTTTGGGCTGGAGCTTCTCGTGGTTTGAGGCCTGGCTTGCTCCACCCCCTGCTCTTGAGATTCTCCCGGATGTGGGCTGCATTTTGGCTGCCTTTTGGGCTGGAGCTTCTCGTGGTTTGAGGCCTGGCTTGCTCCACCGCATGCTCGTGATATTCTCCCAGATGTGGGCTGCATTTTGGCTGCCTTTTGGGCTGGAGCTTCTCGTGGTTTGGGGCCTGGCTTGCTCCACCGCCTGCTCGTGATATTCTCCCGGATGTGGGCTGCATTTTGGCTGCATTTTGGGCTGGAGCTTCTCGTGGTTTGAGGCCTGCCTTGCTCCACCCCCTGCTCTTGAGATTCTCACGGATGTGGGCTGCATTTTGGCTGATTCTTGGGCTGGAGCTTCTCGAGGTTTGAGGCCTGGCTTGCTCCACCCCCTGCTCTTGAGATTCTCCTGGAGTTGGGCTGCATTTTGGCTACATTTTGGGCTGGAGCATCTCATGGTTTGAGGCCTGGCTTGCTCCACCCCCTGCTCTTGAGATTCTCCCGGATGTGGGCTGCATTTTGGCTGCCTTTTGGGCTGGAGCTTCTCGTGGTTTGAGGCCTGGCTTGCTCCACCGCCTGCTCTTGAAATTCTCCTGGAGGTGGGCTGCATTTTGGCTGCCTTTTGGGCTGGAGCTTCTCGTGGTTTGAGGCCTGGCTTGCTCCACCCCCTGCTCTTGAGATTCTCCCGGATGTGGGCTGCATTTTGGCTGCCTTTTGGGCTGGAGCTTCTCGTGGTTTGAGGCCTGGCTTGCTCCACCGCCTGCTCTTGAAATTCTCCTGGAGGTGGGCTGCATTTTGGCTGCCTTTTGGGCTGGAGCTTCTCGTGGTTTGAGGCCTGGCTTGCTCCACCGCCTGCTAGTGATATTCTCCCGGATGTGGGCTGCATATTGGCTGCCTTTTGGGCTGGAGCTTCTCGTGGTTTGAGGCCTGGCTTGCTCCACCCCCTGCTCTTGAGATTCTCCCGGATGTGGGCTGCATTTTGGCTGAATCTTGGGCTGGAGCTTCTCGTGGTTTGAGGCCTGGCTTGCTCCAACCCCTGCTCTTGAGATTCTCCCGGATGTGGGCTGCATTTTGGCTGCCTTTTGGGCTGGAGCTTCTCGTGGTTTGAGGCCTGGCTTGCTCCACCCCCTGCTCTTGAGATTCTCCCGGATGTGGGCTGCATTTTGGCTGCCTTTTGGGCTGGAGCTTCTCGTGGTTTGAGGCCTGGCTTGCTCCACCCCCTGCTCTTGAGATTCTCCTGGAAGTAGGCTGCATTTTGGCTTCATTTTGGGCTGGAGCTTCTCGAGGTTTGTGGCCTGGCTTGCTCCACCCCCTGCTCTTGAGATTCTCCCGGATGTGGGCTTCATTTTGGCTGCCTTTTGTGCTGGAGCTTCTTGTGGTTTGAGGCCTGCCTTGCTCAACCCCTGCTCTTGAGATTCTCCCCGCATGTGGGCTGCATTTTGGCTGCCTTTTGGGCTGGAGCTTCTCGTGGTTTGGGGCCTGGCTTGCTCCACCCCCTGCTCTTGAGATTCTCCCGGATGTGGGCTGCATTTTGGCTGCCTGTTGGGCTGGAGCTTCTTGTGGTTTGAGGCCTGGCTTGCTCCACCCCCTGCTCTTGAGATTCTCCCGGATGTGGGCGGGAGTTTGGCTGCCTTTTGGGCTGGAGCTTCTCGTGGTTTGAGGCCTGGCTTGCTCCACCCCCTGCTCTTGATATTCTCCCGGATGTGGGCTGCATTTTGGCTGCATTTTGGGCTGGAGCTTCTTGTGATTTGAGGCCTGGCTTGCTCCACCCCCTGCTCTTGAGATTCTCCCGGAGGTGGGCTGGATTTTGGCTGCCTTTTGGGCTGGAGCTTCTCGTGGTTTGAGGCCTGGCTTGCTCCACCCCCTGCTCTTGATATTCTCCCGGATGTGGGCTTCATTTTGGCTGCCTTTGGGGCTGGAGCTTCTCGTGGTTTGAGGCCTGGCTTGCTCCACCCCCTGCTCCTGAGATTCTCCTGGATGTGGGCTGCATTTTGGCTGCATTTTGTGCTGGAGTTTCTCGTGGTTTGAGGCCTGGCTTGCTCCACCCCCTGCTCTTGAGATTCTCCCGGATGTGTGCTGCATTTTGGCTGATTCTTGGGCTGGAGTTTCTCGTGGTTTGAGGCCTGGCTTGCTCCACCCCCTGCTCTTGAGATTCTCCCCGCATGTGGGCTGCATTTTGGCTGCCTTTTGGGCTGGAGCTTCTCGTGGTTTGAGGCCTGGCTTGCTCCACCCCCTGCTCTTGAGATTCTCCTGGATATGGACTGCATTTTGGCTGATTCTTGGGCTGGAGCTTCTCGTGGTTTGAGGCCTGGCTTGCTCCACCCCCTGCTCTTGAGATTCTCCGGAGGTGGGCTGCATTTTGGCTTCATTTTGGGCTGGAGCTTCTCGAGGTTTGTGGCCTGGCTTGCTCCACCCCCTGCTCTTGAGATTCTCCCAGATGTGGGCTGCATTTTGGCTGCATTTTGGACTGGAGCTTCTCGTGGTTTGAGGCCTGGCTTGCTCCACCCCCTGCTCTTGAGATTCTCCCGGATGTGGGTGGATTTTGGCTGCTTTTTTGGCTGGAGCTTCTCGAGGTTTGAGGCCTGCCTTGCTCCACCCCCTGCTCTTGATATTCTCCTGGATGTGGTCTGCATTTTGGGTACATATTGGGCTGGAGCTTCTCATGGTTTGAGGCCTGGCTTGCTCCACCCCCTGCTCTTGAGATTCTCCCGGAGGTGGGCTGCATTTTGGCTGCCTGTTGGGCTGGAGCTTCTCGTGGTTTGAGGCCTGGCTTGCTCCACCCCCTGCTCTTGAGATTCTCCCGGATGTGGGCTGCATTTTGGCTGCCTTTTGGGCTGGAGCTTCTCGTGGTTTGAGGCCTGGCTTGCTCCACCCCCTGCTCTTGAGATTCTCCCGGATGTGGGCTGGATTTTGGCTGCCTTTTGGGCTGGAGCTTCTCGTGGTTTGAGGCCTGGCTTGCTCCACCGCCTGCTCTTGATATTCTCCCGGATGTGGGCTGCATTTTGGCTGCCTTTTGTGTTGCAGCTTCTTGTGGTTTGAGGCCTGGCTTGCTCCACCCCCTGCTCTTGAGATTCTCCCGGATGTGGGCTGGATTTTGGCTGCCTTTTGGGCTGGAGCTTCTCGTGGTTGGAGGCCTGGCTTGCTCCACCCCCTGCTCTTGAGATTCTCCCGGAGGTGGGCTGCATTTTGGCTACATTTTGGGCTGGAGCTTCTCATGGTTTGAGGCCTGGCTTGCTCCACCCCCTGCTCTTGAGATTCTCCCGGATGTGGGCTGCATTTTGGCTGCCTTTAGGGCTGGAGCTTCTCGTGGTTTGGGGCCTGGCTTGCTCCACCCCCTGCTCTTGAGATTCTCCCGGATGTGGGCTGCATTTTGGCTGCCTTTTGGGCTGGAGCTTCTCGTGGTTTGAGGCCTGGCTTGCTCCACCCCCTGCTCTTGAGATTCTCCCGGAGTTGGGCTGCATTTTGGCTACATTTTGGGCTGGAGCTTCTCATGGTTTGAGGCCTGGCTTGCTCCACCCCCTGCTCTTGAGATTCTCCCGGATGTGGGCTGGATTTTGGCTCCCTTTTGGGCTGGAGTTTCTCGTGGTTTGAGGCCTGGCTTGCTCCACCCCCTGCTCTTGAGATTCTCCCGGAGGTGGGCTGCATTTTGGCTTCATTTTGGTCTGGAGCTTCTCGAGGTTTGTGGCCTGGCTTGCTCCACCCCCTGCTCTTGAGATTCTCCCAGATGTGGGCTGCATTTTGGCTGCCTTTTGGGCTGGAGCTTCTCGTGGTTTGAGGCCTGGCTTGCTCCACCCCCTGCTCTTGAGATTCTCCCGGATGTGGACTGGATTTTGGCTCCCTTTTGGGCTGGAGCTTCTCGAGGTTTGAGGCCTGGCTTGCTCCACCCCCTGCTCTTGAGATTCTCCCGGAGGTGGGCTGGATTTTGGCTGATTCTTGGGCTGGAGCTTCTCTTGGTTTGAGGCCTGGCTTGCTCCACCCCCTGCTCTTGATATTCTCCCGGATGTGGGCTGGATTTTGGCTGCCTTTTGGGCTGGAGCTTCTCGTGGTTTGAGGCCTGGCTTGCTCCACCCCCTGCTCTTGAGATTCTCCTGGAGGTGGGCTGCATTTTGGCTACATTTTGGGCTGGAGCTTCTCATGGTTTGAGGCCTGGCTTGCTCCACCCCCTGCTCTTGAGATTCTCCCGGATGTGGGCTGGATTTTGGCTGCCTTTTGGGCTGGAGCTTCTCGTGGTTTGAGGCCTGGCTTGCTCCACCCCCTGCTCTTGATATTCTCCTGGATGTGGGCTGCATTTTGGGTACATTTTGGGCTGGAGCTTCTCATGGTTTGAGGCCTGCGTTGCTCCACCCCCTGCTCTTGAGATTCTCCCGGATGTGGGCTGCATTTTGGCTGCCTTTTGTGCTGGAGCTTCTCGTGGTTTGAGGCCTGGCTTGCTCCACCCCCTGCTCTTGAGATTCTCCCGGAGGTGGGCTGCATTTTGGCTGCATTTTGGGCTGGAGCTTCTCGTGGTTTGAGGCCTGGCTTGCTCCACCCCCTGCTCTTGAGATTCTCCCGGATGTGGGCTGCATTTTGGCTGATTCTTGGGCTGGAGCTTCTCGTGGTTTGAGGCCTGGCTTGCTCCACCCCCTGCTCTTGAGATTCTCCCAGATGTGGGCTGCATTTTGGCTGCCTTTTGGGGTGGAGCTTCTCGTGGTTTGAGGCCTGGCTTGCTCCACCCCCTGCTCTTGAGATTCTCCCGGATTTGGGCTGCATTTTGGCTGATTCTTGGGCTGGAGCTTCTCTTGGTTTGAGGCCTGGCTTGCTCCACCCCCTGCTCTTGAGATTCTCCCGGATGTGGGCTGCATTTTGGCTGGCTTTTGGGCTGGAGCTTCTCGTGGTTTGAGGCCTGGCTTGCTCCACCCCCTGCTCTTGAGATTCTCCCGCAGCTGGGCTGCATTTTGGCTGCCTGTTGGGCTGGAGCTTCTCGTGGTTTGAGGCCTGGCTTGCTCCACCGCCTGCTCGTGATATTCTCCCGGATGTGGGCTGGATTTTGTCTGCATTTTGGGCTGGAGCTTCTCGTGGTTTGAGGCCTGCCTTGCTCCACCCCCTGCTCTTGAGATTCTCACGGATGTGGGCTGCATTTTGGCTGATTTTTGGGCTGGAGCTTCCTGTGGTTTGAGGCCTGGCTTGCTCCACCCCCTGCTCTTGAGATTCTCCCGGATGTGGGCTGCATTTTGGCTGCCTTTTGGGCTGGAGCTTCTCGAGGTTTGAGGCCTGGCTTGCTCCACCCCCTGCTCTTGAGATTCTCCCGGATGTGGGCTGCATTTTGGCTGATTCTTAGGCTGGAGCTTCTCGTGGTTTGAGGCCTGGCTTGCTCCACCCCCTGCTCTTGAGATTCTCCCGGATGTGGGCTGGATTTTGGCTGCCTTTTGGGCTGGAGCTTCTCGTGGTTTGAAGCCTGGCTTGCTCCACCCCCTGCTCTTGAGATTCTCCCGGATGTGGGCTGCATTTTGGCTGCCTGTTGGGCTGGAGCTTCTCGTGGTTTGAGGCCTGGCTTGCTCCACCCCCTGCTCTTGAGATTCTCCCGGATGTGGGCTGCATTTTGGCTGATGCTTGGGCTGGAGCTTCTCGTGGTTTGAGGCCTGGCTTGCTCCACCCCCTGCTCTTGAGATTCTCCCGGATGTGGGCTGCATTTTGGCTGGCTTTTGGGTTGGAGCTTCTCGTGTTTTGAGGCCTGGCTTGCTCCATGCCCTGCTCTTGAGATTCTCCCGCAGCTGGGCTGCATTTTGGCTGCCTGTTGGGCTGGAGCTTCTCGTGGTTTGAGGCCTGCCTTGCTCCACCCCCTGCTCTTGAGATTCTCCCGGATGTGGGCTGCATTTTGGCTGCCTTTTGGGCTGGAGCTTCTCGTGGTTTGAGGCCTGGCTTGCTCCACCCCCTGCTCTTGAGATTCTCCCGGATGTGGGCTGCATTTTGGCTGCCTTTTGGGCTGGAGCTTCTCGTGGTTTGAGGCCTGGCTTGCTCCACCCCCTGCTCTTGAGATTCTCCCGGATGTGGGCTGGATTTTGGCTCCCATTTGGGCTGGAGCTTCTCGAGGTTTGAGGCCTGGCTTGCTCCACCCCCTGCTCTTGAGATTCTCCCGGAGGTGGGCTGGATTTTGGCTGATTCTTGTGCTGGAGCTTCCCGTGGTTTGAGGCCTGGCTTGCTCCACCCCCTGCTCTTGAGATTCTCCCGGATGTGGGCTGCATTTTGGCTGCCTTTTGGGCTGGAGCTTCTCGTGGTTTGAGGCCTGGCTTGCTCCACCCCCTGCTCCTGAGATTCTCCCGGAGGTGGGCTGCATTTTGGCTGCCTTTTGGGCTGGAGCTTCTTGTGGTTTGAGGCCTGGCTTGCTCCACCCTCTGCCATTGATATTCTCCCGGATGTGGGCTGCATTTTGGCTGCCTTTTGTGCTGGAGCTTCTCGTGGTTTGAGGCCTGGCTTGCTCCACCCCCTGCTCTTGAGATTCTCCCGGATGTGGGCTGCATTTTGGCTGATTCTTGAGCTGGAGCTTCTCGTGGTTTGAGGCCTGGCTTGCTCCACCCCCTGCTCTTGAGATTCTCCCGGATGTGGGCTGCATTTTGGCTGCCTTTTGGGCTGGAGCTTCTCGTGGTTTGAGGCCTGGCTTGCTCCACCCCCTGCTCTTGAGATTCTCCCGGAGGTGGGCTGCATTTTGGCTGCCTTTTGGGCTGGAGCTTCTCGTGGTTTGAGGCCTGGCTTGCTCCACCCCCTGCTCTTGAGATTCTCCCAGATGTGGGCTGCATTTTGGCTGATTCTTGGGCTGGAGCTTCCCGTGGTTTGAGGCCTGGCTTGCTCCACCCCCTGCTCTTGAGATTCTCCCGGATTTGGGCTGCATTTTGGCTGCATTTTGGGCTGGAGCTTCTCGTGGTTTGAGGCCTGGCTTGCTCCACCCCCTGCTCTTGAGATTCTCCCGGATGTGGGCTGGATTTTGGCTGCCTTTTGGGCTGGAGCTTCTCGTGGTTTGAGGCCTGGCTTGCTCCACCCCCTGCTCTTGAGATTCTCCTGGAGGTAGGCTGCATTTTGGCTTCATTTTGGGCTGGAGCTTCTCGAGGTTTGTGGCCTGGCTTGCTCCACCCCCTGCTCTTGAGATTCTCCTGGAGGTAGGCTGCATTTTGGCTTCATTTTGGGCTGGAGCTTCTCGTGGTTTGTGGCCTGGCTTGCTCCACCCCCTGCTCTTGAGATTCTCCCGGAGGTGGGCTGGATTTTGGCTGCTTTTTGGGCTGGAGCTTCTCGTGGTTTGAGGCCTGGCTTGCTCCACCCCCTGCTCTTGATATTCTCCTGGATGTGGGCTGCATTTTGGCTGCCTTTTGGGCTGGAGCTTCTCGTGGTTTGATGCCTGGCTTGCTCCACCCCCTGCTCTTGAGATTCTCCCGGATGTGGGCTGCATTTTGGCTGCATTTTGGGCTGGAGCTTCTCGTGGTTTGAGGCCTGGCTTGCTCCACCCCCTGCTCTTGATATTCTCCCGGATGTGGGCTGGATTTTGGCTGCCTTTTGGGCTGGAGCTTCTCGTGGTTTGAGGCCTGGCTTGCTCCACCCCCTGCTCTTGAGATTCTCCCGGATGTGGGCTGCATTTTGGCTGCCTTTTGGGCTGGAGCTTCTCGTGGTTTGAGGCCTGGCTTGCTCCACCCCCTGCTCTTGAGATTCTCCCGGAGGTGGGCTGGATTTTGGCTGCCTTTTGGGCTGGAGCTTCTCGTGGTTTGAGGCCTGGCTTGCTCCACGCCCTGCTCTTGAGATTCTCCCGGATGTGGGCTGCATTTTGGCTGATACTTGGGCTGGAGCTTCTCGTGGTTTGAGGCCTGGCTTGCTCCACCCCCTGCTCTTGAGATTCTCCCGGATGTGGGCTGCATTTTGGCTGCCTTTTGGGCTGGAGCTTCTCGTGGTTTGAGGCCTGGCTTGCTCCACCCCCTGCTCTTGAGATTCTCCCGGAGGTGGGCTGCATTTTGGCTGCCTGTTGGGCTGGAGCTTCTCGAGGTTTGTGGCCTGGCTTGCTCCACCCCCTGCTCTTGAGATTCTCCCGGAGGTGGGCTGCATTTTGGCTGCCATTTGGGCTGGAGCTTCTCGAGGTTTGAGGCCTGGCTTGCTCCACCCCCTGCTCTTGAGATTCTCCCGGATGTGGGCTGGATTTTGGCTCCCTTTTGGGCTGGAGATTCTCGAGGTTTGAGGCCTGGCTTGCTCAACCCCCTGCTCTTGATATTCTCCTGTATGTGGGCTGCATTTTGGCTACATTTCGGGCTGGAACTTCTCATCGTTTGAGGCCTGGCTTGCTCCACCACCTGCTCTTGATATTCTCAGGGAGGTGGGCTGCATTTTGGCTGCCTTTTGTGCTGGAGCTTCTCGTGGTTTGAGGCCTGGCTTGCTCCACCCCCTGCTCTTGAGATTCTCCCGGAGGTGGGCTGCATTTTGGCTGCCTTTTGGGCTGGAGCTTCTCGTGGTTTGAGGCCTGGCTTGCTCCACCCCCTGCTCTTGAGATTCTCCCAGATGTGGGCTGCATTTTGGCTGACTTTTGGGCTGGAGCTTCTTGTGGTTTGAGGCCTGGCTTGCTCCACCCCCTGCTCTCGATATTCTCCCAGATGTGGGCTGCATTTTGGCTTCATTTTCGGCTGGAGCTTCTCCAGGATTGTGGCCTGGCTTGCTCCACCCCCTGCTCTTGAGATTCTCCCGGATGTGGGCTGCATTTTGGATGATTCTTGGGCTGGAGCTTCCCGTGGTTTGAGGCCTGGCTTGCTCCACCCCCTGCTCTTGAGATTCTCCCGGATTTGGGCTGCATTTTGGCTGCCTTTTGGGCTGGAGCTTCTCGTGGTTTGAGGCCTGGCTTGCTCCACCCCCTGCTCTTGAGATTCTCCCGGATGTGGGCTGCATTTTGGCTGCCTTTTTGGGCTGGAGCTTCTCGTGGTTTGAGGCCTGGCTTGCTCCACCCCCTGCTCTTGAGATTCTCCCGGAGGTGGGCTGCATTTTGGCTGCCTTTTGGGCTGGAGCTTCTCGTGGTTTGAGGCCTGGCTTGCTCCACTCCCTGCTCTTGAGATTCTCCTGGAGGTAGGCTGCATTTTGGCTTCATTTTGGGCTGGAGCTTATCGAGGTTTGTGGCCTGGCTTGCTCCACCCCCTGCTCTTCAGATTCTCCTGGAGTTAGGCTGCATTTTGGCTTCATTTTGGGCTGGAGATTCCCGTGGTTTGAGGCCTGGCTTGCTCCACCCCCTGCTCTTGAGTTTCTCCCGGATGTGGGCTGGATTTTGGCTCACATTTGGGCTGGAGCTTCTCGAGGTTTGAGGCCTGGCTTGCTCCACCCCCTGCTCTTGAGATTCTCCCGGAGGTGGGCTGGATTTTGGCTGCTCTTTGGGCTGGAGCTTCTCGTGGTTTGAGGCCTGGCTTGCTCCACCCCCTGCTCTTGAGATTCTCCCGGATGTGGGCTGCATTTTGGCTGATTCTTGGGCTGGAGCTTCCCATGGTTTGGGGCCTGGCTTGCTCCACCCCCTGCTCTTGAGATTCTCCCGGAGGTGGGCTGCATTTTGGCTGCCTGTTGGGCTGGAGCTTCTCGAGGTTTGTGGCCTGGCTTGCTCCACCCCCTGCTCTTGAGATTCTCCCGGAGGTGGGCTGCATTTTGGCTGCCATTTGGGCTGGAGCTTCTCGAGGTTTGAGGCCTGGCTTGCTCCACCCCCTGCTCTTGAGATTCTCCCAGATGTGGGCTGGATTTTGGCTCCCTTTTGGGCTGGAGATTCTCGAGGTTTGAGGCCTGGCTTGCTCCACCCCCTGCTCTTGATATTCTCCTGTATGTGGGCTGCATTTTGGCTACATTTCGGGCTGGAACTTCTCATGGTTTGAGGCCTGGCTTGCTCCACCCCCTGCTCTTGATATTCTCAGGGAGGTGGGCTGCATTTTGGCTGCCTTTTGGGCTGGAGCTTCTCGTGGTTTGAGGCCTGGCTTGCTCCACCCCCTGCTCTTGAGATTCTCCCGGATGTGGGCTGCATTTTGGCTGATTCTTGGGCTGGAGCTTCCCGTGGTTTGAGGCCTGGCTTGCTCCACCCCCTGCTCTTGAGATTCTCCCGGATGTGGGCTGCATTTTGGCTGCCTTTTGGGCTGGAGATTCTCGTGGTTTGAGGCCTGGCTTGCTCCACCCCCTGCTCTTGAGATTCTCCCGGATGTGGGCTGCATTTTGGGCTGGAGCTTCTCGTGGTTTGAGGCCTGCCTTGCTCCACCCCCTGCTCTTGAGATTCTCCCGGAGGTGGGCTGCATTTTGGCTGCCTTTTGGGCTGCAGCTTCTCGTGGTTTGAGGCCTGGCTTGCTCCACCCCCTGCTCTTGAGATTCTCCTGGATGTGGGCTGCATTTTGGCTGATTCTTTTGCTGGAGCTTCCCGTGGTTTGAGGCCTGCCTTGCTCCACCCCCTGCTCTTGAGATTCTCCCGGATTTGGGCTGCATTTTGGCTGCCTTTTGTGCTGGAGCTTCTCGTGGTTTGAGGCCTGGCTTGCTCCACCCCCTGCTCTTGAGATTCTCCCGGATGTGGGCTGCATTTTGGCTGCCTTTTGGGCTGGAGCTTCTCGTGGTGTGAGGCCTGGCTTGCTCCACCCCCTGCTCTTGAGATTCTCCCGGATGTGGGCTGCATTTTGGCTGCCTTTTGGGCTGGAGCTTCTCGTGGTGTGAGGCCTGGCTTGCTCCACCCCCTGCTCTTGAGATTCTCCCGGATGTGGGCTGCATTTTGGCTGCCTTTTGTGCTGGAGCTTCTTGTGGTTTGAGGCCTGGCTTGCTCCACCCCCTGCTCTTGAGATTCTCCCGGATGTGGGCTGCATTTTGGCTGCCTTTTGGGCTGTAGCTTCCCGTGGTTTGAGGCCTGGCTTGCTCCACCCCCTGCTCTTGAGATTCTCCCGGATTTGGGCTGGATTTTGGCTGCCTATTGGGCTGGAGCTTCTCGTGGTTTGAGGCCTGGCTTGCTCCACCCCCTGCTCTTGAGATTCTCCCGGAGGTGGGCTGCATTTTGGCTGCCTGTTGGGCTGGAGCTTCTCGTGGTTTGAGGCCTGGCTTGCTCCACCCCCTGCTCTTGAGATTCTCCCGGATGTCGGCTGGATTTTGGCTCCCTTTTGGGCTGGAGCTTCTCGAGGTTTGAGGCCTGGCTTGCTCCACCCCCTGCTCTTGATATTCTCCCGGATGTGGGCTGCATTTTGGCTACATTTTGGGCTGGAACTTCTCATGGTTTGAGGCCTGGCTTGCTCCACCCCCTGCTCTTGAGATTCTCAGGGAGGTGGGCTGCATTTTGGCTGCCTTTTGTGCTGGAGCTTCTCGTGGTTTGAGGCCTGGCTTGCTCCACCCCCTGCTCTTGAGATTCTCCCGGATGTGGGCTGCATTTTGGGTGATTCTTTTGCTGGAGCTTCCCGTGGTTTGAGGCCTGGCTTGCTCCACCCCCTGCTCTTGAGATTCTCCCGGATGTGGGCTGCATTTTGGCTGCCTTTTGGGCTGGAGCTTCTCGTGGTTTGAGGCCTGGCTTGCTCCACCCCCTGCTCTTGAGATTCTCCCGGATGTGGGCTGCATTTTGGCTGCATTTTGGGCTGGAGCTTCTTGTGGTTTGAGGCCTGTCTTGCTCCACCCCCTGCTCTTGAGATTCTCCCGGATGTGGGCTGCATTTTGGCTGATTCTTGGGCTGGAGCTTCCCATGGTTTGAGGCCTGGCTTGCTCCACCCCCTGCTCTTGAGATTCTCCCGGATGTGGGCTGGAGTTTGGCTGCCTTTTGGGCTGGAGCTTCTCGTGGTTTGAGGCCTGGCTTGCTCCACCCCCTGCTCTTGAGTTTCTCCCGGAGGTGGGCTGCATTTTGGCTGCCTTTTGGGCTGGAGCTTCTCGTGGTTTGAGGCCTGGCTTGCTCCACCCCCTGCTCTTGAGATTCTCCCGGATGTGGGCTGCATTTTGGCTGCCTTTTTGGCTGGAGCTTCTCGTGGTTTGAGGCCTGGCTTGCTCCACCCCCTGCTCTTGAGATTCTCCCGGATGTGGGCTGCATTTTGGCTGCCTTTTGGGCTGGAGCTTCTCGTGGTTTGAGGCCTGGCTTGCTCCACCCCCTGCTCTTGAGATTCTCCCGGATTTGGGCTGCATTTTGGCTGCCTATTGGGCTGGAGCTTCTCGTGGTTTGAGGCCTGGCTTGCTCCACCCCCTGCTCTTGAGATTCTCCCGGAGGTGGGCTGCATTTTGGCTGCCTTTTGGGCTGGAGCTTCTCGTGGTTTGAGGCCTGGCTTGCTCCACCCCCTGCTCTTGAGATTCTCCCGGATGTGGGCTGGATTTTGGCTGCCTTTTGGGCTGGAGCTTCTCGTGGTTTGAGGCCTGGCTTGCTCCACCCCCTGCTCTTGAGATTCTCCCGGATTTGGGCTGCATTTTGGCTGCCTATTGGGCTGGAGCTTCTCGTGGTTTGAGGCCTGGCTTGCTCCACCCCCTGCTCTTGAGATTCTCCCGGAGGTGGGCTGCATTTTGGCTGCCTGTTGGGCTGGAGCTTCTCGTGGTTTGTGGCCTGGCTTGCTCCACCCCCTGCTCTTGAGATTCTCCCGGATGTGGGCTGGATTTTGGCTCCCTTTTGGGCTGGAGCTTCTCGAGGTTTGAGGCCTGGCTTGCTCCACCCCCTGCTCTTGATATTCTCCCGGATGTGGGCTGCATTTTGGCTGCATTTTGGGCTGGAACTTCTCATGGTTTGAGGCCTGGCTTGCTCCACCCCCTGCTCTTGAGATTCTCCCAGATGTGGGCTGCATTTTGGCTGATTCTTTTGCTGGAGCTTCCCGTGGTTTGAGGCCTGGCTTGCTCCACCCCCTGCTCTTGAGATTCTCCCGGATGTGGGCTGCATTTTGGCTGCCTTTTGGGCTGGAGCTTCTCGTGGTTTGAGGCCTGGCTTGCTCCACCCCCTGCTCTTGAGATTCTCCCGGATGTGGGCTGCATTTTGGCTGATTCTTGGGCTGGAGCTTCCCGTGGTTTGAGGCCTGGCTTGCTCCACCCCCTGCTCTTGAGATTCTCCCGTATGTGGGCTGGAGTTTGGCTGCCTTTTGGGCTGCAGGTTCTCGTGGTTTGAGGCCTGTCTTGCTCCACCCCCTGCTCCTGAGATTCTCCCGGATGTGGGCTGCATTTTGGCTGATTCTTGGGCTGGAGCTTCTTGTGGTTTGAGGCCTGGCTTGCTCCACCCCCTGCTCTTGAGATTCTCCCGGAGGTGGGCTGGATTTTGGCTCCCTTTTGGGCTGGAGCTTCTCGTGGTTTGAGGCCTGGCTTGCTCCACCCCCTGCTCTTGATATTCTCCCGGATGTGGGCTGCATTTTGGCTACATTTTGGGCTGGAACTTCTCATGGTTTGAGGCCTGGCTTGCTCCACCCCCTGCTCTTGAGATTCTCAGGGAGGTGGGCTGCATTTTGGCTGCCTTTTGTGCTGGAGCTTCTCGTCGTTTGAGGCCTGGCTTGCTCCACCCCCTGCTCTTGAGATTCTCCCGGAGGTGGGCTGCATTTTGGCTGCCTGTTGGGCTGGAGCTTCTCGAGGTTTGTGGCCTGGCTTGCTCCACCCCCTGCTCTTGAGATTCTCCCGGAGGTGGGCTGCATTTTGGCTGCCATTTGGGCTGGAGCTTCTCGAGGTTTGAGGCCTGGCTTGCTCCACCCCCTGCTCTTGAGATTCTCCCGGATGTGGGCTGCATTTTGGCTGCATTTTGGGCTGGAGCTTCTCGTGGTTTGAGGCCTGGCTTGCTCCACCCCCTGCTCTTGAGATTCTCCCGGATGTGGGCTGCATTTTGGCTGCATTTTGGGCTGGAGCTTCTTGTGGTTTGAGGCCTGGCTTGCTCCACCCCCTGCTCTTGAGATTCTCCCGGATGTGGGCTGCATTTTGGCTGATTCTTGGGCTGGAGCTTCCCATGGTTTGAGGCCTGGCTTGCTCCACCCCCTGCTCTTGAGATTCTCCCGGATGTGGGCTGCATTTTGGCTGCCTTTTGGGCTGGAGCTTCTCGTGGTTTGAGGCCTGGCTTGCTCCACCCCCTGCTCCTGAGATTCTCCCGGATGTGGGCTGCATTTTGGCTGATTCTTGGGCTGGAGCTTCTTGTGGTTTGAGGCCTGGCTTGCTCCACCCCCTGCTCTTGAGATTCTCCCGGAGGTGGGCTGCATTTTGGCTGCCTTTTGGGCTGGAGCTTCTCGTGGTTTGAGGCCTGGCTTGCTCCACCCCCTGCTCTTGAGATTCTCCCGGATGTGGGCTGCATTTTGGCTGCCTTTTGGGCTGGAGCTTCTCGTGGTTTGAGGCCTGGCTTGCTCCACCCCCTGCTCTTGAGATTCTCCTGGATGTGGGCTGCATTTTGGCTGCATTTTGGGCTGGAGCTTCTTGTGGTTTGAGGCCTGGCTTGCTCCACCCCCTGCCCTTGAGATTCTCCCGGAGGTGGGCTGGATTTTGGCTGCCTTTTGGGCTGGAGCTTCTCGTGGTTTGAGGCCTGGCTTGCTCCACCCCCTGCTCTTGAGATTCTCCCGGATGTGGGCTGCATTTTGGCTGATTCTTGGGCTGGAGCTTCCCGTGGTTTGAGGCCTGGCTTGCTCCACCCCCTGCTCTTGAGATTCTCCCGGATGTGGGCTGCATTTTGGCTCCCTTTTGGGCTGGAGCTTCTCGTGTTTTGAGGCCTGGCTTGCTCCACCCCCTGCTCTTGAGATTCTCCCGGATGTGGGCTGCATTTTGGCTGCCTTTTGGGCTGGAGCTTCTCGTGGTTTGAGGCCTGGCTTGCTCCACCCCCTGCTCTTGAGATTCTCCCGGATGTGGGCTGCATTTTGGCTGCCTTTTGGGCTGGAGCTTCTCGTGGTTTGAGGCCTGGCTTGCTCCACCCCCTGCTCTTGAGATTCTCCTGGATGTGGGCTGCATTTTGGCTGCATTTTGGGCTGGAGCTTCTTGTGGTTTGAGGCCTGGCTTGCTCCACCCCCTGCCCTTGAGATTCTCCCGGAGGTGGGCTGGATTTTGGCTGCCTTTTGGGCTGGAGCTTCTCGTGGTTTGAGGCCTGGCTTGCTCCACCCCCTGCTCTTGAGATTCTCCCGGATGTGGGCTGCATTTTGGCTGATTCTTGGGCTGGAGCTTCCCGTGGTTTGAGGCCTGGCTTGCTCCACCCCCTGCTCTTGAGATTCTCCCGGATGTGGGCTGCATTTTGGCTCCCTTTTGGGCTGGAGCTTCTCGTGTTTTGAGGCCTGGCTTGCTCCACCCCCTGCTCTTGAGATTCTCCCGGATGTGGGCTGCATTTTGGCTGCCTTTTGGGCTGGAGCTTCTCGTGGTTTGAGGCCTGGCTTGCTCCACCCCCTGCTCCTGAGATTCTCCCGGATGTGGGCTGCATTTTGGCTGATTCTTGGGCTGGAGCTTCCCGTGGTTTGAGGCCTGGCTTGCTCCACCCCCTGCTCTTGAGATTCTCCCGGATGTGGGCTGCATTTTGGCTGCCTTTTGGGCTGGAGCTTCTCGTGGTTTGAGGCCTGGCTTGCTCCACCCCCTGCTCTTGAGATTCTCCCGGATGTGGGCTGCATTTTGGCTGCCTTTTGGGCTGGAGCTTCTCGTGGTTTGAGGCCTGGCTTGCTCCACCCCCTGCTCTTGAGATTCTCCCGGATGTGGGCTGCATTTTGGCTGCCTTTTGGGCTGGAGCTTCTCGTGGTTTGAGGCCTGGCTTGCTCCACCCCCTGCTCTTGAGATTCTCCCGGATGTGGGCTGCATTTTGGCTGATTCTTTTGCTTGAGCTTCCCGTGGCTTGAGGCCTGGCTTGCTCCACCCCCTGCTCTTGAGATTCTCCCGGATGTGGGCTGCATTTTGGCTGCCTTTTGGGCTGGAGCTTCTCGTGGTTTGAGGCCTGGCTTGCTCCACCCCCTGCTCTTGAGATTCTCCCGGATGTGGGCTGCATTTTGGCTGCCTTTTGGGCTGGAGCTTCTCGTGGTTTGAGGCCTGGCTTGCTCCACCCCCTGCTCTTGAGATTCTCCCGGATGTGGGCTGCATTTTGGCTGATTCTTGGGCTGGAGCTTCCCATGGTTTGAGGCCTGGCTTGCTCCACCCCCTGCTCTTGAGATTCTCCCGGATGTGGGCTGCATTTTGGCTGCCTTTTGGGCTGGAGCTTCTCGTGGTTTGAGGCCTGGCTTGCTCCACCCCCTGCTCCTGAGATTCTCCCGGATGTGGGCTGCATTTTGGCTGATTCTTGGGCTGGAGCTTCCCATGGTTTGAGGCCTGGCTTGCTCCAACCCCTGCTCTTGAGATTCTCCCGGATGTGTCCTGAATTTTGGCTGCCTTTTGGGCTGGAGCTTCTCGTGGTTTGAGGCCTGGCTTGCTCCACCCCCTGCTCTTGAGATTCTCCCGGAAGTGGGCTGCATTTTGGCTGCCTTTTGGGCTGGAGCTTCTCGTGGTTTGAGGCCTGGCTTGCTCCACCCCCTGCTCTTGAGATTCTCCCGGAGGTGGGCTGCATTTTGGCTGCCTTTTGGGCTGGAGCTTCCCGTGGTTTGAGGCCTGGCTTGCTCCACCCCCTGCTCTTGAGATTCTCCCGGATGTGGGCTGGATTTTGGCTCCCTTTTGGGCTGGAGCTTCTCGAGTTTTGAGGCCTGGCTTGCTCCACCCCCTGCTCTTGATATTCTCCTGGATGTGGGCTGCATTTTGGCTACATTTTGGGCTGGAATTTCTCATGGTTTGAGGCCTGGCTTGCTCCACCCCCTGCTCTTGAGATTCTCCCGGATGTGGGCTGCATTTTGGCTGATTCTTTTGCTTGAGCTTCCCGTGGTTTGAGGCCTGGCTTGCTCCACCCCCTGCTCTTGAGATTCTCCCGGATGTGGGCTGCATTTTGGCTGCATTTTGGGCTGGAGCTTCTCGTGGTTTGAGGCCTGGCTTGCTCCACCCCCTGCTCTTGAGATTCTCCCGGATGTGGGCTGCATTTTGGCTGCCTTTTGGGCTGGAGCTTCTTGTGGTTTGAGGCCTGGCTTGCTCCACCCCCTGCTCTTGAGATTCTCCCGGAGGTGGGCTGCATTTTGGCTGATTCTTGGGCTGGAGCTTCCCATGGTTTGAGGCCTGGCTTGCTCCACCCCCTGCTCTTGAGATTCTCCCGGATGTGGGCTGCATTTTGGCTGCCTTTTGGGCTGGAGCTTCTCGTGGTTTGAGGCCTGGCTTGCTCCACCCCCTGCTCCTGAGATTCTCCCGGATGTGGGCTGCATTTTGGCTGATCCTTGGGCTGGAGCTTCTTGTGGTTTGAGGCCTGGCTTGCTCCAACCCTTGCTCTTGAGATTCTCCCGGATGTGTCCTGAATTTTGGCTGCCTTTTGGGCTGGAGCTTCTCGTGGTTTGAGGCCTGGCTTGCTCCACCCCCTGCTCTTGAGATTCTCCCGGAAGTGGGCTGCATTTTGGCTGCCTTTTGGGCTGGAGCTTCTCGTGGTTTGAGGCCTGGCTTGCTCCACCCCCTGCTCTTGAGATTCTCCTGGATGTGGGCTGCATTTTGGCTGCATTTTGGGCTGGAGCTTCTCGTGGTTTGAGGCCTGGCTTGCTCCACCCCCTGCTCTTGAGATTCTCCCGGAGGTGGGCTGCATTTTGGCTGATTCTTGGGCTGGAGCTTCCCGTGGTTTGAGGCCTGGCTTGCTCCACCCCCTGCTCTTGAGATTCTCCCGGATGTGGGCTGGATTTTGGCTGCCTTTTGGGCTGGAGCTTCTCGTGGTTTGAGGCCTGGCTTGCTCCACCCCCTGCTCCTGAGATTCTCCCGGATGTGGGCTGCATTTTGGCTGATTCTTGGGCTGGAGCTTCCCGTGGTTTGAGGCCTGGCTTGCTCCACCCCCTGCTCTTGAGATTCTCCTGGATGTGGGCTGCATTTTGGCTGCCTTTTGGGCTGGAGATTCTCGTGGTTTGAGGCCTGGCTTGCTCCACCCCCTGCTCTTGAGATTCTCCCAGAAGTGGGCTGCATTTTGGCTGCCTTTTGGGCTGGAGCTTCTCGTGGTTTGAGGCCTGGCTTGTTCCACACCCTGCTCTTGAGATTCTCCCAGATCTGGGCTGCATTTTGGCGGCCTTTTGGGCTGGAGCTTCTCGTGGTTTGAGGCCTGGCTTGCTCCACCCCCTGCTCTTGAAATTCTTTTGGATGTGGGCTGGATTTTGGCTGCCTTTTGGGCTGGAGCTTCTCGTGGTTTGAGGCCTGGCTTGCTCCACCCCCTGCTCTTGAGATTCTCCCGGAGGTGGGCTGCATTTTGGCTGCCTTTTGGGCTGGAGCTTCTCGTGGTTTGAGGCCTGGCTTGCTCCACCCCCTGCTCTTGAGATTCTCCCGGATGTGGGCTGCATTTTGGCTGCATTTTGGGCTGGAGATTCTCGTGGTTTGAGGCCTGGCTTGCTCCACCCCCTGCTCTTGAGATTCTCCCGGATGTGGGCTGCATTTTGGCTGCCTTTTGGGCTGGAACTTCTCGTGGTTTGAGGCCTGGCTTGCTCCAGACCCTGCTCTTGAGATTCTCCCAGATCTGGGCTGCATTTTGGCTGCCTTTTGGGCTGGAGCTTCTCGTGGTTTGAGGCCTGGCTTGCTCCACCCCCTGCTCTTGAGATTCTCCCGGATGTGGGCTGCATTTTGGCTGCCTTTTGGGCTGGAGCTTCTCGTGGTTTGAGGCCTGGCTTGCTCCACCCCCTGCTCTTGATATTCTCCCGGATGTGGGCTGCATTTTGGCTGCCTTTTGGGCTGGAGCTTCTCGTGGTTTGAGGCCTGGCTTGCTCCACCCCCTGCTCTTGAGATTCTCCCGGATGTGGGCTGCATTTTGGCTGGCTTTTGGGCTGGAGCTTCTCGTGGTTTGAGGCCTGGCTTGCTCCACCCCCTGCTCTTGAGATTCTCCCGGAGGTGGGCTGCATTTTGGCTGCCTTTTGGGCTGGAGCTTCTCGTGGTTTGAGGCCTGGCTTTCTCCACCCCCTGCTCTTGAGATTCTCCTGGAGGTAGGCTGCATTTTGGCTTCATTTTGGGCTGGAGCTTCTCGTGGTTTGAGGCCTGGCTTGCTCCACCCCCTGCTCTTGAGATTCTCCCGGATGTGGGCTGGATTTTGGCTCCCATTTGGGCTGGAGCTTCTCGAGGTTTGAGGCCTGGCTTGCTCCACCCCCTGCTCTTGAGATTCTCCCGGAGGTGGGCTGGATTTTGGCTGCCTTTTGGGCTGGAGCTTCTCGCGGTTTGAGGCCTGGCTTGCTCCACCCCCTGCTCTTGAGATTCTCCCGCATGTGGGCTGCATTTTGGCTGATTCTTTGGCTGGAGCTTCTCGTGGTTTGAGGCCTGGCTTGCTCCACCCCCTGCTCTTGAGATTCTCCCGGAGGTGGGCTGCATTTTGGCTGCCTGTTGGGCTGGAGCTTCTCGAGGTTTGTGGCCTGGTTTGCTCCACCCCCTGCTCTTGAGATTCTCCCAGAAGTGGGCTGCATTTTGGCTGCCTTTTGGGCTGGAGCTTCTCGTGGTTTGAGGCCTGGCTTGTTCCACACCCTGCTCTTGAGATTCTCCCAGATCTGGGCTGCATTTTGGCGGCCTTTTGGGCTGGAGCTTCTCGTGGTTTGAGGCCTGGCTTGCTCCACCCCCTGCTCTTGAAATTCTCCTGGATGTGGGCTGGATTTTGGCTGCCTTTTGGGCTGGAGCTTCTCGTGGTTTGAGGCCTGGCTTGCTCCACCCCCTGCTCTTGAGATTCTCCCGGAGGTGGGCTGCATTTTGGCTGCCTTTTGGGCTGGAGCTTCTCGTGGTTTGAGGCCTGGCTTGCTCCACCCCCTGCTCTTGAGATTCTCCCGGATGTGGGCTGCATTTTGGCTGCATTTTGGGCTGGAGATTCTCGTGGTTTGAGGCCTGGCTTGCTCCACCCCCTGCTCTTGAGATTCTCCCGGAAGTGGGCTGCATTTTGGCTGCCTTTTGGGCTGGAACTTCTCGTGGTTTGAGGCCTGGCTTGCTCCAGACCCTGCTCTTGAGATTCTCCCAGATCTGGGCTGCATTTTGGCTGCCTTTTGGGCTGGAGCTTCTCGTGGTTTGAGGCCTGGCTTGCTCCACCCCCTGCTCTTGAGATTCTCCCGGATGTGGGCTGCATTTTGGCTGCCTTTTGGGCTGGAGCTTCTCGTGGTTTGAGGCCTGGCTTGCTCCACGCCCTGCTCTTGAGATTCTCCCGGATGTGGGCTGCATTTTGGCTGCCTTTTGGGCTGGAGCTTCTCGTGGTTTGAGGCCTGGCTTGCTCCACGCCCTGCTCTTGAGATTCTCCCGGATGTGGGCTGCATTTTGGCTGCCTTTTGGGCTGGAGCTTCTCGTGGTTTGAGGCCTGGCTTGCTCCACCCCCTGCTCTTGAGATTCTCCCGGAGGTGGGCTGCATTTTGGCTTCATTTTGGGCTGGAGCTTCTCGTGGTTTGAGGCCTGGCTTGCTCCACCCCCTGCTCTTGAGATTCTCCCGGATGTGGGCTGGATTTTGGCTCCCATTTGGGCTGGAGCTTCTCGAGGTTTGAGGCCTGGCTTGCTCCACCCCCTGCTCTTGAGATTCTCCCGGAGGTGGGCTGGATTTTGGCTGCCTTTTGGGCTGGAGCTTCTCGCGGTTTGAGGCCTGGCTTGCTCCACCCCCTGCTCTTGAGATTCTCCCGGATGTGGGCTGCATTTTGGCTGATTCTTTGGCTGGAGCTTCTCGTGGTTTGAGGCCTGGCTTGCTCCACCCCCTGCTCTTGAGATTCTCCCGGAGGTGGGCTGCATTTTGGCTGCCTGTTGGGCTGGAGCTTCTCGAGGTTTGTGGCCTGGTTTGCTCCACCCCCTGCTCTTGAGATTCTCCCAGATGTGGGCTGCATTTTGGCTGCATTTTGGGCTGGAGCTTCTCGTGGTTTGAGGCCTGGCTTGCTCCACCCCCTGCTCTTGAGGTTCTCCCGGAGGTGGGCTGCATTTTGGCTGACTTTTGGGCTGGAGCTTCTCGTGGTTTGAGGCCTGGCTTGCTCCACCCCCTGCTCTTGAGATTCTCCCGGATGTGGGCTGCATTTTGGCTGATTCTTGGGCTGGAGCTTCCCGTGGTTTGAGGCCTGGCTTTCTCCAGCCCCTGCTCTTGAGATTCTCCCGGATTTGGGCTGCATTTTGGCTGCCTTTTGGGCTGGAGCTTCTCGTGGTTTGAGGCCTGGCTTGCTCCACCCCCTGCTCTTGAGATTCTCCCGGATGTGGGCTGCATTTTGGCTGCCTTTTGGGCTGGAGCTTCTCGTGGTTTGAGGCCTGGCTTGCTCCACCCCCTGCTCTTGAGATTCTCCCGGAGGTGGGCTGGATTTTGGCTGCCTTTTGGGCTGGAGCTTCTCGTGGTTTGAGGCCTGGCTTGCTCCACCCCCTGCTCTTGAGATTCTCCCGGATGTGGGCTGCATTTTGGCCGATACTTGGGCTGGAGCTTCTCGTGGTTTGTGGCCTGGCTTGCTCCACCCCCAGCTCTTGATATTCTCCCGTATGTGGGCTGCATTTTGGCTGCATTTTGGGCTGGAGCTTCTCGTGGTTTGAGGCCTGGCTTGCTCCAGCCCCTGCTCTTGAGATTCTCCTGGAGGTGGGCTGCATTTTGGCTGCCTGTTGGGCTGGAGCTTCTCGTGATTTGAGGCCTGGCTTGCTCCACCCCCTGCTCTTGAGATTCTCCCAGATGTGGGCTGCATTTTGGCGGCCTTTGGGGCTGGAGCTTCTCGTGGTTTGAGGCCTGGCTTGCTCCACCCCCTGCTCTTGAGATTCTCCCGGATGTGGGCTGCATTTTGGCTGCCTTTTGTGCTGGAGCTTCTCGTGGTTTGAGGCCTGGCTTGCTCCACCCCCTGCTCTTGAGATTCTCCCGGATGTGGGCTGCATTTTGGCTGATTCTTGGGCTGGAGCTTCCCGTGGTTTGAGGCCTGGCTTGCTCCACCCCCTGCTCTTGAGATTCTCCTGGATTTGGGCTGCATTTTGGCTGCCTTTTCGGCTGGAGCTTCTCGTGGTTTGAGGCCTGGCTTGCTCCACCCCCTGCTCTTGAGATTCTCCCGGATGTGGGCTGCATTTTGGCTGCCTTTTGGGCTGGAGCTTCTCGTGGTTTGAGGCCTGGCTTGCTCCACCCCCTGCTCTTGAGATTCTCCCGGATGTGGGCTGCATTTTGGCTGCATTTTGGGCTGGAGCTTCTCGTGGTTTGAGGCCTGGCTTGCTCCACCCCCTGCTCTTGAGATTCTCCCGGATGTGGACTGCATTTTGGCTGATTCTTGGGCTGGAGCTTCCCGTGGTTTGAGGCCTGGCTTGCTCCACCCCCTGCTCTTGAGATTCTCCCGGATGTGGGCTGCATTTTGGCTGCCTTTTGGGCTGGAGCTTCTCGTGGTTTGAGGCCTGGCTTGCTCCACCCCCTGCTCTTGAGATTCTCCCGGAGGTGGGCTGCATTTTGGCTGCCTTTTGGGCTGGAGATTCTCGTGGTTTGAGGCCTGGCTTGCTCCACCCCCTGCTGTTGAGATTCTCCCGGATGTGGGCTGCATTTTGGCTGATACTTGGGCTGGAGCTTCTCGTGGTTTGAGGCCTGGCTTGCTCCACCCCCTGCTCTTGAGATTCTCCCGGATGTGGGCTGCATTTTGGCTGCCTTTTGGGCTGGAGCTTCTCGTGGTTTGAGGCCTGGCTTGCTCAACCCCCTGCTCTTGAGATTCTCCCGGAGGTGGGCTGCATTTTGGCTGCCTTTTGGGCTGGAGCTTCTCGTGGTTTGAGGCCTGGCTTGCTCCACCCCCTGCTCTTGAGATTCTCCCGGATGTGGACTGCATTTTGGCTGATTCTTGGGCTGGAGCTTCCCGTGGTTTGAGGCCTGGCTTGCTCCACCCCCTGCTCTTGAGATTCTCCCGGATGTGGGCTGCATTTTGGCTGCCTTTTGGGCTGGAGCTTCTCGTGGTTTGAGGCCTGGCTTGCTCCACCCCCTGCTCTTGAGATTCTCCCGGAGGTGGGCTGCATTTTGGCTGCCTTTTGGGCTGGAGATTCTCGTGGTTTGAGGCCTGGCTTGCTCCACCCCCTGCTGTTGAGATTCTCCCGGATGTGGGCTGCATTTTGGCTGATACTTGGGCTGGAGCTTCTCGTGGTTTGAGGCCTGGCTTGCTCCACCCCCTGCTCTTGAGATTCTCCCGGATGTGGGCTGCATTTTGGCTGCCTTTTGGGCTGGAGCTTCTCGTGGTTTGAGGCCTGGCTTGCTCAACCCCCTGCTCTTGAGATTCTCCCGGAGGTGGGCTGCATTTTGGCTGCATTTTGGGCTGGAGCTTCTCGTGGTTTGAGGCCTGGCTTGCTCCACCCCCTGCTCTTGAGATTCTCCCGGATGTGGGCTGCATTTTGGCTGCCTGTTGGGCTGGAGCTTGTCATGGTTTGAGGCCTGGCTTGCTCCACCCCCTGCTCTTGAGATTCTCCCGGATGTGGGCTGCATTTTGGCTGCCTTTTGGGCTGGAGCTTCTCGTGGTTTGAGGCCTGGCTTGCTCCAACCCCTGCTCTTGAGATTCTCAGGAGGTGGGCTGCATTTTGGCTGCATTTTGGGCTGGAGCTTCCCGTGGTTTGAGGCCTGGCTTGCTCCACCCCCTGCTCTTGAGATTCTCCCGGATGTGGACTGCATTTTGGCTGATTCTTGGGCTGGAGCTTCTCGTGGTTTGAGGCCTGGCTTGCTCCACCCCCTGCTCTTGAGATTCTCCCGGATGTGGGCTGCATTTTGGCTGCCTTTTGGGCTGGAGCTTCTCGTGGTTTGAGGCCTGGCTTGCTCCACCCCCTGCTCTTGAGATTCTCCCGGATGTGGGCTGCATTTTGGCTGCCTTTTGGGGTGGAGCTTCTCGTGGTTTGAGGCCTGGCTTGCTCCACCCCCTGCTCTTGAGATTCTCCCGGAGGTGGGCTGCATTTTGGCTGCCTTTTGGGCTGGAGCTTCTTGTGGTTTGAGGCCTGGCTTGCTCCACCCCCTGCTCTTGAGATTCTCCCAGATGTGGGCTGCATTTTGGCTGCCTTTTGGGCTGGAGCTTCTTGTGGTTTGAGGCCTGGCTTGCTCCACCCCCTGCTCTCGATATTCTCCCAGATGTGGGCTGCATTTTGGCTTCATTTTCGGCTGGAGCTTCTCCAGGATTGTGGCCTGGCTTGCTCCACCCCCTGCTCTTGATATTCTCCCGGATGTGGGCTGCATTTTGGCTGATTCTTGGGCTGGAGCTTCCCGTGGTTTGAGGCCTGGCTTGCTCCACCCCCTGCTCTTGAGATTCTCCCGGAGGTGGGCTGCATTTTGGCTGCATTTTGGGCTGGAGCTTCTCGTGGTTTGAGGCCTGGCTTGCTCCACCCCCTGCTCTTGAGATTCTCCCGGATGTGGGCTGCATTTTGGCTGCCTGTTGGGCTGGAGCTTGTCATGGTTTGAGGCCTGGCTTGCTCCACCCCCTGCTCTTGAGATTCTCCCGGATGTGGGCTGCATTTTGGCTGCCTTTTGGGCTGGAGCTTCTCGTGGTTTGAGGCCTGGCTTGCTCCAACCCCTGCTCTTGAGATTCTCCCGGATGTGGGCTGCATTTTGGCTGCATTTTGGGCTGGAGCTTCTCGTGGTTTGAGGCCTGGCTTGCTCCACCCCCTGCTCTTGAGATTCTCCCGGATGTGGACTGCATTTTGGCTGATTCTTGGGCTGGAGCTTCTCGTGGTTTGAGGCCTGGCTTGCTCCAACCCCTGCTCTTGAGATTCTCCCGGATGTGGGCTGCATTTTGGCTGCCTTTTGGGCTGGAGCTTCTTGTCGTTTGAGGCCTGGCTTGCTCCACCCCCTGCTCTCGATATTCTCCCAGATGTGGGCTGCATTTTGGCTTCATTTTCGGCTGGAGCTTCTCCAGGATTGTGGCCTGGCTTGCTCCACCCCCTGCTCTTGATATTCTCCCGGATGTGGGCTGCATTTTGGCTGATTCTTGGGCTGGAGCTTCCCGTGGTTTGAGGCCTGGCTTGCTCCACCCCCTGCTCTTGAGATTCTCCCGGATGTGGGCTGCATTTTGGCTGCGTTTTGGGCTGGAGCTTCTCGTGGTTTGAGGCCTGGCTTGCTCCACCCCCTGCTCTTGAGATTCTCCCGGAGGTGGGCTGCATTTTGGCTGCCTTTTGGGCTGGAGATTCTCGTGGTTTGAGGCCTGGCTTGCTCCACCCCCTGCTCTTGAGATTCTCCCGGATGTGGGCTGCATTTTGGCTGCCTTTTGGGTTGGAGCTTCTCGTGGTTTGAGGCCTGGCTTGCTCCACCCCCTGCTCTTGAGATTCTCCCGGAGGTGGGCTGCATTTTGGCTGCATTTTGGGCTGGAGCTTCTCGTGGTTTGAGGCCTGGCTTGCTCCACCCCCTGCTCTTGAGATTCTCCCGGATGTGGGCTGCATTTTGGCTGCCTGTTGGGCTGGAGCTTGTCATGGTTTGAGGCCTGGCTTGCTCCACCCCCTGCTCTTGAGATTCTCCCGGATGTGGGCTGCATTTTGGCTGCCTTTTGGGCTGGAGCTTCTCGTGGTTTGAGGCCTGGCTTGCTCCAACCCCTGCTCTTGAGATTCTCAGGAGGTGGGCTGCATTTTGGCTGCATTTTGGGCTGGAGCTTCTCGTGGTTTGAGGCCTGGCTTGCTCCACCCCCTGCTCTTGAGATTCTCCCGGATGTGGACTGCATTTTGGCTGATTCTTGGGCTGGAGCTTCTCGTGGTTTGAGGCCTGGCTTGCTCCACCCCCTGCTCTTGAGATTCTCCCGGATGTGGGCTGCATTTTGGCTGCCTTTTGGGCTGGAGCTTCTCGTGGTTTGAGGCCTGGCTTGCTCCACCCCCTGCTCTTGAGATTCTCCCGGATGTGGGCTGCATTTTGGCTGCCTTTTGGGGTGGAGCTTCTCGTGGTTTGAGGCCTGGCTTGCTCCACCCCCTGCTCTTGAGATTCTCCCGGAGGTGGGCTGCATTTTGGCTGCCTTTTGGGCTGGAGCTTCTTGTGGTTTGAGGCCTGGCTTGCTCCACCCCCTGCTCTTGAGATTCTCCCAGATGTGGGCTGCATTTTGGCTGCCTTTTGGGCTGGAGCTTCTTGTGGTTTGAGGCCTGGCTTGCTCCACCCCCTGCTCTCGATATTCTCCCAGATGTGGGCTGCATTTTGGCTTCATTTTCGGCTGGAGCTTCTCCAGGGTTGTGGCCTGGCTTGCTCCACCCCCTGCTCTTGATATTCTCCCGGATGTGGGCTGCATTTTGGCTGATTCTTGGGCTGGAGCTTCCCGTGGTTTGAGGCCTGGCTTGCTCCACCCCCTGCTCTTGAGATTCTCCCGGAGGTGGGCTGCATTTTGGCTGCATTTTGGGCTGGAGCTTCTCGTGGTTTGAGGCCTGGCTTGCTCCACCCCCTGCTCTTGAGATTCTCCCGGATGTGGGCTGCATTTTGGCTGCCTGTTGGGCTGGAGCTTGTCATGGTTTGAGGCCTGGCTTGCTCCACCCCCTGCTCTTGAGATTCTCCCGGATGTGGGCTGCATTTTGGCTGCCTTTTGGGCTGGAGCTTCTCGTGGTTTGAGGCCTGGCTTGCTCCAACCCCTGCTCTTGAGATTCTCCCGGATGTGGGCTGCATTTTGGCTGCATTTTGGGCTGGAGCTTCTCGTGGTTTGAGGCCTGGCTTGCTCCACCCCCTGCTCTTGAGATTCTCCCAGATGTGGACTGCATTTTGGCTGATTCTTGGGCTGGAGCTTCTCGTGGTTTGAGGCCTGGCTTGCTCCACCCCCTGCTCTTGAGATTCTCCCGGATGTGGGCTGCATTTTGGCTGCCTTTTGGGCTGGAGCTTCTCGTGGTTTGAGGCCTGGCTTGCTCCACCCCCTGCTCTTGAGATTCTCCCGGATGTGGGCTGCATTTTGGCTGCCTTTTGGGGTGGAGCTTCTCGTGGTTTGAGGCCTGGCTTGCTCCACCCCCTGCTCTTGAGATTCTCCTGGAGGTGGGCTGCATTTTGGCTGCCTTTTGGGCTGGAGCTTCTTGTGGTTTGAGGCCTGGCTTGCTCCACCCCCTGCTCTTGAGATTCTCCCAGATGTGGTCTGCATTTTGGCTGCCTTTTGGGCTGGAGCTTCTTGTCGTTTGAGGCCTGGCTTGCTCCACCCCCTGCTCTCGATATTCTCCCAGATGTGGGCTGCATTTTGGCTTCATTTTCGGCTGGAGCTTCTCGTGGTTTGAGGCCTGGCTTGCTCCACCCCGTGCTCTTGATATTCTCCCGGATGTGGGCTGCATTTTGGCTGATTCTTGGGCTGGAGCTTCCCGTGGTTTGAGGCCTGGCTTGCTCCACCCCCTGCTCTTGAGATTCTCCCGGATTTGGGCTGCATTTTGGCTGCCTTTTGGGCTGGAGCTTCTCGTGGTTTGAGGCCTGGCTTGCTCCACCCCCTGCTCTTGAGATTCTCCCGGATGTGGGCTGCATTTTGGCTGCCTTTTTGGGCTGGAGCTTCTCGTGGTTTGAGGCCTGGCTTGCTCCACCCCCTGCTCTTGAGATTCTCCCGGAGGTGGGCTGCATTTTGGCTGCCTTTTGGGCTGGAGCTTCTCGTGGTTTGAGGCCTGGCTTGCTCCACCCCCTGCTCTTGAGATTCTCCTGGAGGTAGGCTGCATTTTGGCTTCATTTTGGGCTGGAGCTTCTCCTGGTTTGTGGCCTGGCTTGCTCCACCCCCTGCTCTTCAGATTCTCCTGGAGGTAGGCTGCATTTTGGCTTCATTTTGGGCTGGAGATTCCCGTGGTTTGAGGCCTGGCTTGCTCCACCCCCTGCTCTTGAGATTCTCCCGGATGTGGGCTGGATTTTGGCTCACATTTGGGCTGGAGCTTCTCGAGGTTTGAGGCCTGGCTTGCTCCACCCCCTGCTCTTGAGATTCTCCCGGAGGTGGGCTGGATTTTGGCTGCTCTTTGGGCTGGAGCTTATCGTGGTTTGAGGCCTGGCTTGCTCCACCCCCTGCTCTTGAGATTCTCCCGGATGTGGGCTGCATTTTGGCTGATTCTTGGGCTGGAGCTTCCCATGGTTTGGGGCCTGGCTTGCTCCACCCCCTGCTCTTGAGATTCTCCCGGAGGTGGGCTGCATTTTGGCTGCCTTTTGGGCTGGAGCTTCTCGAGGTTTGTGGCCTGGCTTGCTCCACCCCCTGCTCTTGAGATTCTCCCGGAGGTGGGCTGCATTTTGGCTGCCATTTGGGCTGGAGCTTCTCGAGGTTTGAGGCCTGGCTTGCTCCACCCCCTGCTCTTGAGATTCTCCCGGATGTGGGCTGCATTTTGGCTGCATTTTGGGCTGGAGCTTCTCGTGGTTTGAGGCCTGCCTTGCTCCACCCCCTGCTCTTGAGATTCTCCCGGAGGTGGGCTGCATTTTGGCTGCCTTTTGGGCCAGAGCTTCTCGTGGTTTGAGGCCTGGCTTGCTCCACCCCCTGCTCTTGAGATTCTCCCGGATGTGGGCTGCATTTTGGCTGCCTTTTGGGCTGGAGCTTCTCGTGGTTTGAGGCCTGGCTTGCTCCACCGCCTGCTCTTGATATTCTCCCGGATGTGGGCTGCATTTTGGCTGCCTTTTGTGCTGGAGCTTCTTGTGGTTTGAGGCCTGGCTTGCTCCACCCCCTGCTCTTGAGATTCTCCCGGATGTGGGCTGCATTTTGGCTGCCTTTTGGGCTGGAGCTTCTCGTGGTTTGAGGCCTGGCTTGCTCCACCCCCTGCTCTTGAGATTCTCCCGGATGTGGGCTGCATTTTGGCTGCATTTTGGGCTGGAGCTTCTTGTGGTTTGAGGCCTGGCTTGCTCCACCCCCTGCTCTTGAGATTCTCCCGGAGGTGGGCTGCATTTTGGCTGCCTTTTGGGCTGGAGCTTCTCGAGGTTTGTGGCCTGGCTTGCTCCACCCCCTGCTCTTGGGATTCTCCCGGAGGTGGGCTGCATTTTGGCTGCCATTTGGGCTGGAGCTTCTCGAGGTTTGAGGCCTGCCTTGCTCCACCCCCTGCTCTTGAGATTCTCCCGGAGGTGGGCTGCATTTTGGCTGACTTTTGGGCTGGAGCTTCTCGTGGTTTGAGGCCTGGCTTGCTCCACCCCCTGCTCTTGAGATTCTCCCGGAGGTGGGCTGCATTTTGGCTGCCTTTTGGGCTGGAGCTTCTCGTGGTTTGAGGCCTGGCTTGCTCCACCCCCTGCTCTTGAGATTCTCCCGGATGTGGGCTGCATTTTGGCTGCATTTTGGGCTGGAGCTTCTCGTGGTTTGAGGCCTGCCTTGCTCCACCCCCTGCTCTTGAGATTCTCCCGGAGGTGGGCTGCATTTTGGCTGCATTTTGGGCTGGAGCTTCTCGTGGTTTGAGGCCTGGCTTGCTCCACCGCCTGCTCTTGATATTCTCCCGGATGTGGGCTGCATTTTGGCTGCATTTTGTGCTGGAGATTCTTGTGGTTTGAGGCCTGGCTTGCTCCACCCCCTGCTCTTGAGATTCTCCCGGATGTGGGCTGCATTTTGGCTGCCTTTTGGGCTGGAGCTTCTCGTGGTTTGAGGCCTGGCTTGCTCCACCCCCTGCTCTTGAGATTCTCCCGGATGTGGGCTGCATTTTGGCTGCATTTTGGGCTGGAGCTTCTTGTGGTTTGAGGCCTGGCTTGCTCCACCCCCTGCTCTTGAGATTCTCCCGGATGTGGGCTGCATTTTGGCTGATTCTTGGGCTGGAGCTTCCCATGGTTTGAGGCCTGGCTTGCTCCACCCCCTGCTCTTGAGATTCTCCCGGATGTGGGCTGGAGTTTGGCTGCCTTTTGGGCTGGAGCTTCTCGTGGTTTGAGGCCTGGCTTGCTCCACCCCCTGCTCCTGAGATTCTCCCGGATGTGGGCTGCATTTTGGCTGATTCTTGGGCTGGAGCTTCTTGTGGTTTGAGGCCTGGCTTGCTCCACCCCCTGCTCTTGAGATTCTCCCGGAGGTGGGCTGCATTTTGGCTGCCTTTTGGGCTGGAGCTTCTCGTGGTTTGAGGCCTGGCTTGCTCCACCCACTGCTCTTGAGATTCTCCTGGATGTGGGCTGCATTTTGGCTGCCTTTTGGGCTGGAGCTTCTCGTGGTTTCGGGCCTGGCTTGCTCCACCCCCTGCTCTTGAGATTCTCCTGGATGTGGGCTGCATTTTGGCTGATTCTTGGGCTGGAGCTTCTCGTGGTTTGAGGCCTGGCTTGCTCCACCCCCTGCTCTTGAGATTCTCCCGGATGTGGGCTGGATTTTGTCTGCCTTTTGGGCTGGAGCTTCTCGTGGTTTGAGGCCTGGCTTGCTCCACCCCCTGCTCCTGAGATTCTCCCGGATGTGGGCTGCATTTTGGCTGATTCTTGGGCTGGAGCTTCCCGTGGTTTGAGGCCTGGCTTGCTCCACCCCCTGCTCTTGAGATTCTCCCGGAAGTGGGCTGCATTTTGGCTGCCTTTTGGGCTGGAGCTTCTCGTGGTTTGAGGCCTGGCTTGCTCCACACCCTGCTCTTGAGATTCTCCCAGATCTGGGCTGCATTTTGGCTGCCTTTTGGGCTGGAGCTTCTCGTGGTTTGAGGCCTGCCTTGCTCCACCCCCTGCTCTTGAGATTCTCCCGGATGTGGGCTGCATTTTGGCTGCCTTTTGGGCTGGAGCTTCTCGTGGTTTGAGGCCTGGCTTGCTCCACCCCCTGCTCTTGAGATTCTCCCGGAGGTGGGCTGCATTTTGGCTGCCTTTTGGGCTGGAGCTTCTCGTGGTTTGAGGCCTGGCTTGCTCCACCCCCTGCTCTTGAGATTCTCCCGGATGTGGGCTGCATTTTGGCCGATACTTGGGCTGGAGCTTCTCGTGGTTTGTGGCCTGGCTTGCTCCACCCCCAGCTCTTGATATTCTCCCGTATGTGGGCTGCATTTTGGCTGCATTTTGGGCTGGAGCTTCTCGTGGTTTGAGGCCTGGCTTGCTCCACCCCCTGCTCTTGAGATTCTCCTGGAGGTGGGCTGCATTTTGGCTTCATTTTGGGCTGGAGCTTCTCGTGATTTGACGCCTGGCTTGCTCCACCCCCTGCTCTTGAGATTCTCCCAGATGTGGGCTGCATTTTGGCGGCCTTTGGGGCTGGAGCTTCTTGTGGTTTGAGGCCTGGCTTGCTCCACCCCCTGCTCTTGAGATTCTCCCGGATGTGGGCTGCATTTTGGCTGCCTTTTGTGCTGGAGGTTCTCGTGGTTTGAGGCCTGGCTTGCTCCACCCCCTGCTCTTGAGATTCTCCCGGATGTGGGCTGCATTTTGGCTGATTCTTGGGCTGGAGCTTCTCGTGGTTTGAGGCCTGGCTTGCTCCACCCCCTGCTCTTGAGATTCTCCTGGATTTGGGCTGCATTTTGGCTGCCTTTTCGGCTGGAGCTTCTCGTGGTTTGAGGCCTGGCTTGCTCCACCCCCTGCTCTTGAGATTCTCCCGGATGTGGGCTGCATTTTGGCTGCCTTTTGGGCTGGAGCTTCTCGTGGTTTGAGGCCTGGCTTGCTCCACCCCCTGCTCTTGAGATTCTCCCGGATGTGGGCTGCATTTTGGCTGCATTTTGGGCTGGAGCTTCTCGTGGTTTGAGGCCTGGCTTGCTCCACCCCCTGCTCTTGAGATTCTCCCGGATGTGGACTGCATTTTGGCTGATTCTTGGGCTGGAGCTTCCCGTGGTTTGAGGCCTGGCTTGCTCCACCCCCTGCTCTTGAGATTCTCCCGGATGTGGGCTGCATTTTGGCTGCCTTTTGGGCTGGAGATTCTCGTGGTTTGAGGCCTGGCTTGCTCCACCCCCTGCTGTTGAGATTCTCCCGGATGTGGGCTGCATTTTGGCTGATACTTGGGCTGGAGCTTCTCGTGGTTTGAGGCCTGGCTTGCTCCACCCCCTGCTCTTGAGATTCTCCCGGATGTGGGCTGCATTTTGGCTGCCTTTTGGGCTGGAGCTTCTCGTGGTTTGAGGCCTGGCTTGCTCCACCCCCTGCTCTTGAGATTCTCCCGGAGGTGGGCTGCATTTTGGCTGCCTGTTGGGCTGGAGCTTGTCATGGTTTGAGGCCTGGCTTGCTCCACCCCCTGCTGTTGAGATTCTCCCGGATGTGGGCTGCATTTTGGCTGCCTTTTGGGCTGGAGCTTCTCGTGGTTTGAGGCCTGGCTTGCTCCACCCCCTGCTCTTGAGATTCTCCCGGATGTGGGCTGCATTTTGGCTGCATTTTGGGCTGGAGCTTCTCGTGGTTTGAGGCCTGGCTTGCTCCACCCCCTGCTCTTGAGATTCTCCCGGATGTGGACTGCATTTTGGCTGATTCTTGGGCTGGAGCTTCTCGTGGTTTGAGGCCTGGCTTGCTCCACCCCCTGCTCTTGAGATTCTCCCGGATGTGGGCTGCATTTTGGCTGCCTTTTGGGCTGGAGCTTCTCGTGGTTTGAGGCCTGGCTTGCTCCACCCCCTGCTCTTGAGATTCTCCCGGAGGTGGGCTGCATTTTGGCTGCCTTTTGGGCTGGAGATTCTCGTGGTTTGAGGCCTGGCTTGCTCCACCCCCTGCTCTTGAGATTCTCCCGGATGTGGGCTGCATTTTGGCTGATACTTGGGCTGGAGCTTCTCGTGGTTTGAGGCCTGGCTTGCTCCACCCCCTGCTCTTGAGATTCTCCCGGATGTGGGCTGCATTTTGGCTGCCTTTTGGGCTGGAGCTTCTCGTGGTTTGAGGCCTGGCTTGCTCCACCCCCTGCTCTTGAGATTCTCCCGGAGGTGGGCTGCATTTTGGCTGCATTTTGGGCTGGAGCTTCTCGTGGTTTGAGGCCTGGCTTGCTCCACCCCCTGCTCTTGAGATTCTCCCGGAGGTGGGCTGCATTTTGGCTGCCTGTTGGGCTGGAGCTTCTCGAGGTTTGTGGCCTGGCTTGCTCCACCCCCTGCTCTTGAGATTCTCCCAGATGTGGGCTGCATTTTGGCTGCATTTTGGGCTGGAGCTTCTCGTGGTTTGAGGCCTGGCTTGCTCCACCCCCTGCTCTTGAGATTCTCCCGGATGTGGGCTGCATTTTGGCTGCCTTTTGGGCTGGAGCTTCTCGTGGTTTGAGGCCTGGCTTGCTCCACCCCCTGCTCTTGAGATTCTCCTGGATGTGGGCTGCATTTTGGCTACATTTTGGGCTGGAACTTCTCATGGTTTGAGGCCTGGCTTGCTCCACCCCCTGCTCTTGAGTTTCTCCCGGAGGTGGGCTGCATTTTGGCTGATTCTTGGGCTGGAGCTTCCCGTGGTTTGAGGCCTGGCTTGCTCCACCCCCTGCTCTTGAGATTCTCCCGGAGGTGGGCTGCATTTTGGCTGCCTTTTGGGCTGGAGCTTCTCGTGGTTTGAGGCCTGGCTTGCTCCACCCCCTGCTCTTGAGATTCTCCCGGATGTGGGCTGCATTTTGGCTGCATTTTGGGCTGGAGATTCTCGTGGTTTGAGGCCTGGCTTGCTCCACCCCCTGCTCTTGAGATTCTCCCGGAAGTGGGCTGCATTTTGGCTGCCTTTTGGGCTGGAACTTCTCGTGGTTTGAGGCCTGGCTTGCTCCAGACCCTGCTCTTGAGATTCTCCCAGATCTGGGCTGCATTTTGGCTGCCTTTTGGGCTGGAGCTTCTCGTGGTTTGAGGCCTGGCTTGCTCCACCCCCTGCTCTTGAGATTCTCCCGGATGTGGGCTGCATTTTGGCTGCCTTTTGGGCTGGAGCTTCTCGTGATTTGAGGCCTGGCTTGCTCCACGCCCTGCTCTTGAGATTCTCCCGGATGTGGGCTGCATTTTGGCTGCCTTTTGGGCTGGAGCTTCTCGTGGTTTGAGGCCTGGCTTGCTCCACCCCCTGCTCTTGAGATTCTCCCGGATGTGGGCTGCATTTTGGCTGGCTTTTGGGCTGGAGCTTCTCGTGGTTTGAGGCCTGGCTTGCTCCACCCCCTGCTCTTGAGATTCTCCCGGAGGTGGGCTGCATTTTGGCTGCCTTTTGGGCTGGAGCTTCTCGTGGTTTGAGGCCTGGCTTTCTCCACCCCCTGCTCTTGAGATTCTCCTGGAGGTAGGCTGCATTTTGGCTTCATTTTGGGCTGGAGCTTCTCGTGGTTTGAGGCCTGGCTTGCTCCACCCCCTGCTCTTGAGATTCTCCCGGATGTGGGCTGGATTTTGGCTCCCATTTGGGCTGGAGCTTCTCGAGGTTTGAGGCCTGGCTTGCTCCACCCCCTGCTCTTGAGATTCTCCCGGAGGTGGGCTGGATTTTGGCTGCCTTTTGGGCTGGAGCTTCTCGCGGTTTGAGGCCTGGCTTGCTCCACCCCCTGCTCTTGAGATTCTCCCGGATGTGGGCTGCATTTTGGCTGATTCTTTGGCTGGAGCTTCTCGTGGTTTGAGGCCTGGCTTGCTCCACCCCCTGCTCTTGAGATTCTCCCGGAGGTGGGCTGCATTTTGGCTGCCTGTTGGGCTGGAGCTTCTCGAGGTTTGTGGCCTGGTTTGCTCCACCCCCTGCTCTTGAGATTCTCCCAGATGTGGGCTGCATTTTGGCTGCATTTTGGGCTGGAGCTTCTCGTGGTTTGAGGCCTGGCTTGCTCCAACCCCTGCTCTTGAGGGTCTCCCGGAGGTGGGCTGCATTTTGGCTGACTTTTGGGCTGGAGCTTCTCGTGGTTTGAGGCCTGGCTTGCTCCACCCCCTGCTCTTGAGATTCTCCCGGATGTGGGCTGCATTTTGGCTGATTCTTGGGCTGGAGCTTCCCGTGGTTTGAGGCCTGGCTTTCTCCAGCCCCTGCTCTTGAGATTCTCCCGGATTTGGGCTGCATTTTGGCTGCCTTTTGGGCTGGAGCTTCTCGTGGTTTGAGGCCTGGCTTGCTCCACCCCCTGCTCTTGAGATTCTCCCGGATGTGGGCTGCATTTTGGCTGCCTTTTGGGCTGGAGCTTCTCGTGGTTTGAGGCCTGGCTTGCTCCACCCCCTGCTCTTGAGATTCTCCCGGAGGTGGGCTGGATTTTGGCTGCCTTTTGGGCTGGAGCTTCTCGTGGTTTGAGGCCTGGCTTGCTCCACCCCCTGCTCTTGAGATTCTCCCGGATGTGGGCTGCATTTTGGCCGATACTTGGGCTGGAGCTTCTCGTGGTTTGTGGCCTGGCTTGCTCCACCCCCAGCTCTTGATATTCTCCCGTATGTGGGCTGCATTTTGGCTGCATTTTGGGCTGGAGCTTCTCGTGGTTTGAGGCCTGGCTTGCTCCAGCCCCTGCTCTTGAGATTCTCCTGGAGGTGGGCTGCATTTTGGCTGCCTGTTGGGCTGGAGCTTCTCGTGATTTGAGGCCTGGCTTGCTCCACCCCCTGCTCTTGAGATTCTCCCAGATGTGGGCTGCATTTTGGCGGCCTTTGGGGCTGGAGCTTCTCGTGGTTTGAGGCCTGGCTTGCTCCACCCCCTGCTCTTGAGATTCTCCCGGATGTGGGCTGCATTTTGGCTGCCTTTTGTGCTGGAGCTTCTCGTGGTTTGAGGCCTGGCTTGCTCCACCCCCTGCTCTTGAGATTCTCCCGGATGTGGGCTGCATTTTGGCTGATTCTTGGGCTGGAGCTTCCCGTGGTTTGAGGCCTGGCTTGCTCCACCCCCTGCTCTTGAGATTCTCCTGGATTTGGGCTGCATTTTGGCTGCCTTTTCGGCTGGAGCTTCTCGTGGTTTGAGGCCTGGCTTGCTCCACCCCCTGCTCTTGAGATTCTCCCGGATGTGGGCTGCATTTTGGCTGCCTTTTGGGCTGGAGCTTCTCGTGGTTTGAGGCCTGGCTTGCTCCACCCCCTGCTCTTGAGATTCTCCCGGATGTGGGCTGCATTTTGGCTGCATTTTGGGCTGGAGCTTCTCGTGGTTTGAGGCCTGGCTTGCTCCACCCCCTGCTCTTGAGATTCTCCCGGATGTGGACTGCATTTTGGCTGATTCTTGGGCTGGAGCTTCCCGTGGTTTGAGGCCTGGCTTGCTCCACCCCCTGCTCTTGAGATTCTCCCGGATGTGGGCTGCATTTTGGCTGCCTTTTGGGCTGGAGCTTCTCGTGGTTTGAGGCCTGGCTTGCTCCACCCCCTGCTCTTGAGATTCTCCCGGAGGTGGGCTGCATTTTGGCTGCCTTTTGGGCTGGAGATTCTCGTGGTTTGAGGCCTGGCTTGCTCCACCCCCTGCTGTTGAGATTCTCCCGGATGTGGGCTGCATTTTGGCTGATACTTGGGCTGGAGGTTCTCGTGGTTTGAGGCCTGGCTTGCTCCACCCCCTGCTCTTGAGATTCTCCCGGATGTGGGCTTCATTTTGGCTGCCTTTTGGGCTGGAGCTTCTCGTGGTTTGAGGCCTGGCTTGCTCAACCCCCTGCTCTTGAGATTCTCCCGGAGGTGGGCTGCATTTTGGCTGCATTTTGGGCTGGAGCTTCTCGTGGTTTGAGGCCTGGCTTGCTCCACCCCCTGCTCTTGAGATTCTCCCGGATGTGGGCTGCATTTTGGCTGCCTGTTGGGCTGGAGCTTGTCATGGTTTGAGGCCTGGCTTGCTCCACCCCCTGCTCTTGAGATTCTCCCGGATGTGGGCTGCATTTTGGCTGCCTTTTGGGCTGGAGCTTCTCGTGGTTTGAGGCCTGGCTTGCTCCAACCCCTGCTCTTGAGATTCTCCCGGATGTGGGCTGCATTTTGGCTGCATTTTGGGCTGGAGCTTCTCGTGGTTTGAGGCCTGGCTTGCTCCACCCCCTGCTCTTGAGATTCTCCCGGATGTGGACTGCATTTTGGCTGATTCTTGGGCTGGAGCTTCTCGTGGTTTGAGGCCTGGCTTGCTCCACCCCCTGCTCTTGAGATTCTCCCGGATGTGGGCTGCATTTTGGCTGCATTTTGGGCTGGAGCTTCTCGTGGTTTGAGGCCTGGCTTGCTCCACCCCCTGCTCTTGAGATTCTCCCGGATGTGGGCTGCATTTTGGCTGCCTTTTGGGGTGGAGCTTCTCGTGGTTTGAGGCCTGGCTTGCTCCACCCCCTGCTCTTGAGATTCTCCTGGAGGTGGGCTGCATTTTGGCTGCCTTTTGGGCTGGAGCTTCTTGTGGTTTGAGGCCTGGCTTGCTCCACCCCCTGCTCTTGAGATTCTCCCAGATGTGGGCTGCATTTTGGCTGCCTTTTGGGCTGGAGCTTCTTGTCGTTTGAGGCCTGGCTTGCTCCACCCCCTGCTCTCGATATTCTCCCAGATGTGGGCTGCATTTTGGCTTCATTTTCGGCTGGAGCTTCTCCAGGATTGTGGCCTGGCTTGCTCCACCCCCTGCTCTTGATATTCTCCCGGATGTGGGCTGCATTTTGGCTGATTCTTGGGCTGGAGCTTCCCGTGGTTTGAGGCCTGGCTTGCTCCACCCCCTGCTCTTGAGATTCTCCCGGAGGTGGGCTGCATTTTGGCTGCCTTTTGGGCTGGAGATTCTCGTGGTTTGAGGCCTGGCTTGCTCCACCCCCTGCTGTTGAGATTCTCCCGGATGTGGGCTGCATTTTGGCTGATACTTGGGCTGGAGCTTCTCGTGGTTTGAGGCCTGGCTTGCTCCACCCCCTGCTCTTGAGATTCTCCCGGATGTGGGCTGCATTTTGGCTGCCTTTTGGGTTGGAGCTTCTCGTGGTTTGAGGCCTGGCTTGCTCCACCCCCTGCTCTTGAGATTCTCCCGGAGGTGGGCTGCATTTTGGCTGCATTTTGGGCTGGAGCTTCTCGTGGTTTGAGGCCTGGCTTGCTCCACCCCCTGCTCTTGAGATTCTCCCGGATGTGGGCTGCATTTTGGCTGCCTGTTGGGCTGGAGCTTGTCATGGTTTGAGGCCTGGCTTGCTCCACCCCCTGCTCTTGAGATTCTCCCGGATGTGGGCTGCATTTTGGCTGCCTTTAGGGCTGGAGCTTCTCGTGGTTTGAGGCCTGGCTTGCTCCAACCCCTGCTCTTGAGATTCTCCCGGATGTGGGCTGCATTTTGGCTGCATTTTGGGCTGGAGCTTCTCGTGGTTTGAGGCCTGGCTTGCTCCACCCCCTGCTCTTGAGATTCTCCCGGATGTGGACTGCATTTTGGCTGATTCTTGGGCTGGAGCTTCTCGTGGTTTGAGGCCTGGCTTGCTCCACCCCCTGCTCTTGAGATTCTCCCGGATGTGGGCTGCATTTTGGCTGCCTTTTGGGCTGGAGCTTCTCGTGGTTTGAGGCCTGGCTTGCTCCACCCCCTGCTCTTGAGATTCTCCCGGATGTGGGCTGCATTTTGGCTGCCTTTTGGGGTGGAGCTTCTCGTGGTTTGAGGCCTGGCTTGCTCCACCCCCTGCTCTTGAGATTCTCCTGGAGGTGGGCTGCATTTTGGCTGCCTTTTGGGCTGGAGCTTCTTGTGGTTTGAGGCCTGGCTTGCTCCACCCCCTGCTCTTGAGATTCTCCCAGATGTGGGCTGCATTTTGGCTGCCTTTTGGGCTGGAGCTTCTTGTGGTTTGAGGCCTGGCTTGCTCCACCCCCTGCTCTCGATATTCTCCCAGATGTGGGCTGCATTTTGGCTTCATTTTCGGCTGGAGCTTCTCCAGGGTTGTGGCCTGGCTTGCTCCACCCCCTGCTCTTGATATTCTCCCGGATGTGGGCTGCATTTTGGCTGATTCTTGGGCTGGAGCTTCCCGTGGTTTGAGGCCTGGCTTGCTCCACCCCCTGCTCTTGAGATTCTCCCGGAGGTGGGCTGCATTTTGGCTGCATTTTGGGCTGGAGCTTCTCGTGGTTTGAGGCCTGGCTTGCTCCACCCCCTGCTCTTGAGATTCTCCCGGATGTGGGCTGCATTTTGGCTGCCTGTTGGGCTGGAGCTTGTCATGGTTTGAGGCCTGGCTTGCTCCACCCCCTGCTCTTGAGATTCTCCCGGATGTGGGCTGCATTTTGGCTGCATTTTGGGCTGGAGCTTCTCGTGGTTTGAGGCCTGGCTTGCTCCACCCCCTGCTCTTGAGATTCTCCCAGATGTGGACTGCATTTTGGCTGATTCTTGGGCTGGAGCTTCTCGTGGTTTGAGGCCTGGCTTGCTCCACCCCCTGCTCTTGAGATTCTCCCGGATGTGGGCTGCATTTTGGCTGCCTTTTGGGCTGGAGCTTCTCGTGGTTTGAGGCCTGGCTTGCTCCACCCCCTGCTCTTGAGATTCTCCCGGATGTGGGCTGCATTTTGGCTGCCTTTTGGGGTGGAGCTTCTCGTGGTTTGAGGCCTGGCTTGCTCCACCCCCTGCTCTTGAGATTCTCCTGGAGGTGGGCTGCATTTTGGCTGCCTTTTGGGCTGGAGCTTCTTGTGGTTTGAGGCCTGGCTTGCTCCACCCCCTGCTCTTGAGATTCTCCCAGATGTGGTCTGCATTTTGGCTGCCTTTTGGGCTGGAGCTTCTTGTCGTTTGAGGCCTGGCTTGCTCCACCCCCTGCTCTCGATATTCTCCCAGATGTGGGCTGCATTTTGGCTTCATTTTCGGCTGGAGCTTCTCGTGGTTTGAGGCCTGGCTTGCTCCACCCCGTGCTCTTGATATTCTCCCGGATGTGGGCTGCATTTTGGCTGATTCTTGGGCTGGAGCTTCCCGTGGTTTGAGGCCTGGCTTGCTCCACCCCCTGCTCTTGAGATTCTCCCGGATTTGGGCTGCATTTTGGCTGCCTTTTGGGCTGGAGCTTCTCGTGGTTTGAGGCCTGGCTTGCTCCACCCCCTGCTCTTGAGATTCTCCCGGATGTGGGCTGCATTTTGGCTGCCTTTTTGGGCTGGAGCTTCTCGTGGTTTGAGGCCTGGCTTGCTCCACCCCCTGCTCTTGAGATTCTCCCGGAGGTGGGCTGCATTTTGGCTGCCTTTTGGGCTGGAGCTTCTCGTGGTTTGAGGCCTGGCTTGCTCCACCCCCTGCTCTTGAGATTCTCCTGGAGGTAGGCTGCATTTTGGCTTCATTTTGGGCTGGAGCTTCTCCTGGTTTGTGGCCTGGCTTGCTCCACCCCCTGCTCTTCAGATTCTCCTGGAGGTAGGCTGCATTTTGGCTTCATTTTGGGCTGGAGATTCCCGTGGTTTGAGGCCTGGCTTGCTCCACCCCCTGCTCTTGAGATTCTCCCGGATGTGGGCTGGATTTTGGCTCACATTTGGGCTGGAGCTTCTCGAGGTTTGAGGCCTGGCTTGCTCCACCCCCTGCTCTTGAGATTCTCCCGGAGGTGGGCTGGATTTTGGCTGCTCTTTGGGCTGGAGCTTATCGTGGTTTGAGGCCTGGCTTGCTCCACCCCCTGCTCTTGAGATTCTCCCGGATGTGGGCTGCATTTTGGCTGATTCTTGGGCTGGAGCTTCCCATGGTTTGGGGCCTGGCTTGCTCCACCCCCTGCTCTTGAGATTCTCCCGGAGGTGGGCTGCATTTTGGCTGCCTTTTGGGCTGGAGCTTCTCGAGGTTTGTGGCCTGGCTTGCTCCACCCCCTGCTCTTGAGATTCTCCCGGAGGTGGGCTGCATTTTGGCTGCCATTTGGGCTGGAGCTTCTCGAGGTTTGAGGCCTGGCTTGCTCCACCCCCTGCTCTTGAGATTCTCCCGGATGTGGGCTGGATTTTGGCTCCCTTTTGGGCTGGAGATTCTCGAGGTTTGAGGCCTGGCTTGCTCCACCCCCTGCTCTTGATATTCTCCTGGATGTGGGCTGTATTTTGGCTACATTTCGGGCTGGAACTTCTCATCGTTTGAGGCCTGGCTTGCTCCACCACCTGCTCTTGATATTCTCAGGGAGGTGGGCTGCATTTTGGCTGCCTTTTGGGCTGGAGCTTCTCGTGGTTTGAGGCCTGGCTTGCTCCACACCCTGCTCTTGAGATTCTCCCGGATGTGGGCTGCATTTTGGCTGCATTTTGGGCTGGAGCTTCTCGTGGTTTGAGGCCTGCCTTGCTCCACCCCCTGCTCTTGAGATTCTCCCGGAGGTGGGCTGCATTTTGGCTGACTTTTGGGCTGGAGCTTCTCGTGGTTTGAGGCCTGGCTTGCTCCACCCCCTGCTCTTGAGATTCTCCCGGAGGTGGGCTGCATTTTGGCTGCCTTTTGGGCTGGAGCTTCTCGTGGTTTGAGGCCTGGCTTGCTCCACCCCCTGCTCTTGAGTTTCTCCGGGATGTGGACTGCATTTTGGCTGCATTTTGGGCTGGAGCTTCTCGTGGTTTGAGGCCTGCCTTGCTCCACCCCCTGCTCTTGAGATTCTCCCGGAGGTGGGCTGCATTTTGGCTGCCTTTTGGGCTGGAGCTTCTCGTGGTTTGAGGCCTGGCTTGCTCCACCCCCTGCTCTTGAGATTCTCCCGGATGTGGGCTGCATTTTGGCTGCCTTTTGGGCTGGAGCTTCTCGTGGTTTGAGGCCTGGCTTGCTCCACCGCCTGCTCTTGATATTCTCCCGGATGTGGGCTGCATTTTGGCTGCCTTTTGTGCTGGAGCTTCTTGTGGTTTGAGGCCTGGCTTGCTCCACCCCCTGCTCTTGAGATTCTCCCGGATGTGGGCTGCATTTTGGCTGCCTTTTGGGCTGGAGCTTCTCGTGGTTTGAGGCCTGGCTTGCTCCACCCCCTGCTCTTGAGATTCTCCCGGATGTGGGCTGCATTTTGGCTGCATTTTGGGCTGGAGCTTCTCGTGGTTTGAGGCCTGGCTTGCTCCACCCCCTGCTCTTGAGATTCTCCCGGATGTGTGCTGCATTTTGGCTGCCTTTTGGGCTGGAGCTTCTCGTGGTTTGAGGCCTGGCTTGCTCCAAACTCTGCCATTGACATTCTCCCAGAGGTGGGCTGCATTTTGGCTGCCTTTTGGGATGGAGCTTCTCGTGGTTTGAGTCCTGGCTTGCTCCACCCCCTGCTCTTGAGATTCTCCCGGATGTGGGCTGCATTTTGGCTGATTCTTGGGCTGGAGCTTACCGTGGTTTGAGGCCTGGCTTGCTCCACCCCCTGCTCTTGAGATTCTCCCGGATGTGGGCTGGATTTTGGTTGCCTTTTGGGCTGGAGCTTCTTGTGGTTTGAGGCCTGGCTTGCTCCACCCCATGCTCTTGAGATTCTCCCGGATGTGGGCTGCATTTTGGCTGCCTGTTGGGCTGTAGCTTCTCGTGGTTTGAGGCCTGGCTTGCTCCACCCCCTGCTCTTGAGATTCTCCCGGATGTGGGCTGTATTTTGGCTGCCTTTTGGGCTGGAGCTTCTCGTGGTTTGAGGCCTGGCTTGCTCCACCCCCTGCTCTTGATATTCTCCTGGATGTGGGCTGTATTTTGGCTACATTTCGGGCTGGAACTTCTCATCGTTTGAGGCCTGGCTTGCTCCACCACCTGCTCTTGATATTCTCAGGGAGGTGGGCTGCATTTTGGCTGCCTTTTGGGCTGGAGCTTCTCGTGGTTTGAGGCCTGGCTTGCTCCACACCCTGCTCTTGAGATTCTCCCGGATGTGGGCTGCATTTTGGCTGCATTTTGGGCTGGAGCTTCTCGTGGTTTGAGGCCTGCCTTGCTCCACCCCCTGCTCTTGAGATTCTCCCGGAGGTGGGCTGCATTTTGGCTGACTTTTGGGCTGGAGCTTCTCGTGGTTTGAGGCCTGGCTTGCTCCACCCCCTGCTCTTGAGATTCTCCCGGAGGTGGGCTGCATTTTGGCTGCCTTTTGGGCTGGAGCTTCTCGTGGTTTGAGGCCTGGCTTGCTCCACCCCCTGCTCTTGAGATTCTCCCGGATGTGGGCTGCATTTTGGCTGCATTTTGGGCTGGAGCTTCTCGTGGTTTGAGGCCTGCCTTGCTCCACCCCCTGCTCTTGAGATTCTCCCGGAGGTGGGCTGCATTTTGGCTGCCTTTTGGGCTGGAGCTTCTCGTGGTTTGAGGCCTGGCTTGCTCCACCCCCTGCTCTTGAGATTCTCCCGGATGTGGGCTGCATTTTGGCTGCCTTTTGGGCTGGAGCTTCTCGTGGTTTGAGGCCTGGCTTGCTCCACCGCCTGCTCTTGATATTCTCCCGGATGTGGGCTGCATTTTGGCTGCCTTTTGTGCTGGAGCTTCTTGTGGTTTGAGGCCTGGCTTGCTCCACCCCCTGCTCTTGAGATTCTCCCGGATGTGGGCTGCATTTTGGCTGCCTTTTGGGCTGGAGCTTCTCGTGGTTTGAGGCCTGGCTTGCTCCACCCCCTGCTCTTGAGATTCTCCCGGATGTGGGCTGCATTTTGGCTGCATTTTGGGCTGGAGCTTCTTGTGGTTTGAGGCCTGGCTTGCTCCACCCCCTGCTCTTGAGATTCTCCCGGAGGTGGGCTGCATTTTGGCTGCCTTTTGGGCTGGAGCTTCTCGAGGTTTGTGGCCTGGCTTGCTCCACCCCCTGCTCTTGGGATTCTCCCGGAGGTGGGCTGCATTTTGGCTGCCATTTGGGCTGGAGCTTCTCGAGGTTTGAGGCCTGCCTTGCTCCACCCCCTGCTCTTGAGATTCTCCCGGAGGTGGGCTGCATTTTGGCTGACTTTTGGGCTGGAGCTTCTCGTGGTTTGAGGCCTGGCTTGCTCCACCCCCTGCTCTTGAGATTCTCCCGGAGGTGGGCTGCATTTTGGCTGCCTTTTGGGCTGGAGCTTCTCGTGGTTTGAGGCCTGGCTTGCTCCACCCCCTGCTCTTGAGATTCTCCCGGATGTGGGCTGCATTTTGGCTGCCTTTTGGGCTGGAGCTTCTCGTGGTTTGAGGCCTGGCTTGCTCCACCCCCTGCTCTTGAGATTCTCCCGGAGGTGGGCTGCATTTTGGCTGCATTTTGGGCTGGAGCTTCTCGTGGTTTGAGGCCTGGCTTGCTCCACCCCCTGCTCTTGAGATTCTCCCGGATGTGGGCTGCATTTTGGCTGATTCTTGGGCTGGAGCTTCCCATGGTTTGAGGCCTGGCTTGCTCCACCCCCTGCTCTTGAGATTCTCCCGGATGTGGGCTGGAGTTTGGCTGCCTTTTGGGCTGGAGCTTCTCGTGGTTTGAGGCCTGGCTTGCTCCACCCCCTGCTCCTGAGATTCTCCCGGATGTGGGCTGCATTTTGGCTGATTCTTGGGCTGGAGCTTCTTGTGGTTTGAGGCCTGGCTTGCTCCACCCCCTGCTCTTGAGATTCTCCCGGAGGTGGGCTGCATTTTGGCTGCCTTTTGGGCTGGAGCTTCTCGTGGTTTGAGGCCTGGCTTGCTCCACCCCCTGCTCTTGATATTCTCCTGGATGTGGGCTGCATTTTGGCTGCCTTTTGGGCTGGAGCTTCTCGTGGTTTCGGGCCTGGCTTGCTCCACCCCCTGCTCTTGAGATTCTCCTGGATGTGGGCTGCATTTTGGCTGATTCTTGGGTGGAGCTTCTCGTGGTTTGAGGCCTGGCTTGCTCCACCCCCTGCTCTTGAGATTCTCCCGGATGTGGGCTGGATTTTGTCTGCCTTTTGGGCTGGAGCTTCTCGTGGTTTGAGGCCTGGCTTGCTCCACCCCCTGCTCCTGAGATTCTCCCGGATGTGGGCTGCATTTTGGCTGATTCTTGGGCTGGAGCTTCCCGTGGTTTGAGGCCTGGCTTGCTCCACTCCCTGCTCTTGAGATTCTCCCGGAAGTGGGCTGCATTTTGGCTGCCTTTTGGGCTGGAGCTTCTCGTGGTTTGAGGCCTGGCTTGCTCCACACCCTGCTCTTGAGATTCTCCCAGATCTGGGCTGCATTTTGGCTGCCTTTTGGGCTGGAGCTTCTCGTGGTTTGAGGCCTGCCTTGCTCCACCCCCTGCTCTTGAGATTCTCCCGGATGTGGGCTGCATTTTGGCTGCCTTTTGGGCTGGAGCTTCTCGTGGTTTGAGGCCTGGCTTGCTCCACCCCCTGCTCTTGAGATTCTCCCGGAGGTGGGCTGCATTTTGGCTGCCTTTTGGGCTGGAGCTTCTCGTGGTTTGAGGCCTGGCTTGCTCCACCCCCTGCTCTTGAGATTCTCCCGGATGTGGGCTGCATTTTGGCCGATACTTGGGCTGGAGCTTCTCGTGGTTTGTGGCCTGGCTTGCTCCACCCCCTGCTCTTGAGATTCTCCCGTATGTGGGCTGCATTTTGGCTGCATTTTGGGCTGGAGCTTCTCGTGGTTTGAGGCCTGGCTTGCTCCACCCCCTGCTCTTGAGATTCTCCTGGAGGTGGGCTGCATTTTGGCTTCATTTTGGGCTGGAGCTTCTCGTGATTTGACGCCTGGCTTGCTCCACCCCCTGCTCTTGAGATTCTCCCAGATGTGGGCTGCATTTTGGCGGCCTTTGGGGCTGGAGCTTCTTGTGGTTTGAGGCCTGGCTTGCTCCACCCCCTGCTCTTGAGATTCTCCCGGATGTGGGCTGCATTTTGGCTGCCTTTTGTGCTGGAGGTTCTCGTGGTTTGAGGCCTGGCTTGCTCCACCCCCTGCTCTTGAGATTCTCCCGGATGTGGGCTGCATTTTGGCTGATTCTTGGGCTGGAGCTTCCCGTGGTTTGAGGCCTGGCTTGCTCCACCCCCTGCTCTTGAGATTCTCCTGGATTTGGGCTGCATTTTGGCTGCCTTTTCGGCTGGAGCTTCTCGTGGTTTGAGGCCTGGCTTGCTCCACCCCCTGCTCTTGAGATTCTCCCGGATGTGGGCTGCATTTTGGCTGCCTTTTGGGCTGGAGCTTCTCGTGGTTTGAGGCCTGGCTTGCTCCACCCCCTGCTCTTGAGATTCTCCCGGATGTGGGCTGCATTTTGGCTGCATTTTGGGCTGGAGCTTCTCGTGGTTTGAGGCCTGGCTTGCTCCACCCCCTGCTCTTGAGATTCTCCCGGATGTGGACTGCATTTTGGCTGATTCTTGGGCTGGAGCTTCCCGTGGTTTGAGGCCTGGCTTGCTCCACCCCCTGCTCTTGAGATTCTCCCGGATGTGGGCTGCATTTTGGCTGCCTTTTGGGCTGGAGATTCTCGTGGTTTGAGGCCTGGCTTGCTCCACCCCCTGCTGTTGAGATTCTCCCAGATGTGGGCTGCATTTTGGCTGATACTTGGGCTGGAGCTTCTCGTGGTTTGAGGCCTGGCTTGCTCCACCCCCTGCTCTTGAGATTCTCCCGGATGTGGGCTGCATTTTGGCTGCCTTTTGGGCTGGAGCTTCTCGTGGTTTGAGGCCTGGCTTGCTCCACCCCCTGCTCTTGAGATTCTCCCGGAGGTGGGCTGCATTTTGGCTGCCTGTTGGGCTGGAGCTTGTCATGGTTTGAGGCCTGGCTTGCTCCACCCCCTGCTGTTGAGATTCTCCCGGATGTGGGCTGCATTTTGGCTGCCTTTTGGGCTGGAGCTTCTCGTGGTTTGAGGCCTGGCTTGCTCCACCCCCTGCTCTTGAGATTCTCCCGGATGTGGGCTGCATTTTGGCTGCATTTTGGGCTGGAGCTTCTCGTGGTTTGAGGCCTGGCTTGCTCCACCCCCTGCTCTTGAGATTCTCCCGGATGTGGACTGCATTTTGGCTGATTCTTGGGCTGGAGCTTCTCGTGGTTTGAGGCCTGGCTTGCTCCACCCCCTGCTCTTGAGATTCTCCCGGATGTGGGCTGCATTTTGGCTGCCTTTTGGGCTGGAGCTTCTCGTGGTTTGAGGCCTGGCTTGCTCCAGCACCTGCTCTTGAGATTCTCCCGGAGGTGGGCTGCATTTTGGCTGCCTTTTGGGCTGGAGATTCTCGTGGTTTGAGGCCTGGCTTGCTCCACCCCCTGCTCTTGAGATTCTCCCGGATGTGGGCTGCATTTTGGCTGATACTTGGGCTGGAGCTTCTCGTGGTTTGAGGCCTGGCTTGCTCCACCCCCTGCTCTTGAGATTCTCCCGGATGTGGGCTGCATTTTGGCTGCCTTTTGGGCTGGAGCTTCTCGTGGTTTGAGGCCTGGCTTGCTCCACCCCCTGCTCTTGAGATTCTCCCGGAGGTGGGCTGCATTTTGGCTGCATTTTGGGCTGGAGCTTCTCGTGGTTTGAGGCCTGGCTTGCTCCACCCCCTGCTCTTGAGATTCTCCCGGAGGTGGGCTGCATTTTGGCTGCCTGTTGGGCTGGAGCTTCTCGAGGTTTGTGGCCTGGCTTGCTCCACCCCCTGCTCTTGAGATTCTCCCAGATGTGGGCTGCATTTTGGCTGCATTTTGGGCTGGAGCTTCTCGTGGTTTGAGGCCTGGCTTGCTCCACCCCCTGCTCTTGAGATTCTCCCGGATGTGGGCTGCATTTTGGCTGCCTTTTGGGCTGGAGCTTCTCGTGGTTTGAGGCCTGGCTTGCTCCACCCCCTGCTCTTGAGATTCTCCTGGATGTGGGCTGCATTTTGGCTACATTTTGGGCTGGAACTTCTCATGGTTTGAGGCCTGGCTTGCTCCACCCCCTGCTCTTGAGTTTCTCCCGGAGGTGGGCTGCATTTTGGCTGATTCTTGGGCTGGAGCTTCCCGTGGTTTGAGGCCTGGCTTGCTCCACCCCCTGCTCTTGAGATTCTCCCGGATGTGGGCTGCATTTTGGCTGATACTTGGGCTGGAGCTTCTCGTGGTTTGAGGCCTGGCTTGCTCCACCCCCTGCTCTTGAGATTCTCCCGGATGTGGGCTGCATTTTGGCTGATTCTTGGGCTGGAGCTTCCCGTGGTTTGAGGCCTGGCTTGCTCCACCCCCTGCTCTTGAGATTCTCCCGGATGTGGGCTGCATTTTGGCTGATTCTTGGGCTGGAGCTTCCCGTGGTTTGAGGCCTGGCTTGCTCCACCCCCTGCTCTTGAGATTCTCCCGGAGGTGGGCTGCATTTTGGCTGCCTGTTGGGCTGGAGCTTGTCATGGTTTGAGGCCTGGCTTGCTCCACCGCCTGCTCTTGATATTCTCCCGGATGTGGGCTGCATTTTGGCTGCCTTTTGGGCTGGAGCTTCTCGTGGTTTGAGGCCTGGCTTGCTCCACCCCCTGCTCTTGAGATTCTCCCGGAGGTGGGCTGCATTTTGGCTGCCTTTTGGGCTGGAGATTCTCGTGGTTTGAGGCCTGGCTTGCTCCACCCCCTGCTGTTGAGATTCTCCCGGATGTGGGCTGCATTTTGGCTGATACTTGGGCTGGAGCTTCTCGTGGTTTGAGGCCTGCCTTGCTCCACCCCCTGCTCTTGAGATTCTCCCGGATGTGGGCTGCATTTTGGCTGCCTTTTGGGCTGGAGCTTCTCGTGGTTTGAGGCCTGGCTTGCTCCACCCCCTGCTCTTGAGATTCTCCCGGATGTGGGCTGCATTTTGTCTGCATTTTGGGCTGGAGCTTCTCGTGGTTTGAGGCCTGGCTTGCTCCACCCCCTGCTCTTGAGATTCTCCCGGAGGTGGGCTGCATTTTGGCTGCCTGTTGGGCTGGAGCTTCTCGAGGTTTGTGGCCTGGCTTGCTCCACCCCCTGCTCTTGAGATTCTCCCAGATGTGGGCTGCATTTTGGCTGCATTTTGGGCTGGAGCTTCTCGTGGTTTGAGGCCTGGCTTGCTCCAGCCCCTGCTCTTGAGATTCTCCCGGATGTGGGCTGCATTTTGGCTGCCTTTTGGGCTGGAGCTTCCCGTGGTTTGAGGCCTGGCTTGCTCCACCCCCTGCTCTTGAGATTCTCCCGGATGTGGGCTGCATTTTGACTACATTTTGGGCTGGAACTTCTCATGGTTTGAGGCCTGGCTTGCTCCACCCCCTGCTCTTGAGATTCTCCCGGATGTGGGCTGCATTTTGGCTGATTCTTGGGCTGGAGCTTCTTGTGGTTTGAGGCCTGGCTTGCTCCACCCCCTGCTCTTGAGATGCTCCCGGATGTGGGCTGCATTTTGGCTGCCTTTTGGGCTGGAGCTTCTTGTGGTTTGAGGCCTGGCTTGCTCCATCCCCTGCTCTTCAGATTCTCCCGGATGTGGGCTGCATTTTGGCTGATACTTGGGCTGGAGCTTCTCATGGTTTGAGGCCTGGCTTGCTCCACCCCCTGCTCTTGAGATTCTCCCGGATGTGGGCTGCATTTTGGCTGCCTGTTGGGCTGGAGCTTCTCGTGGTTTGAGGCCTGGCTTGCTCCAAACTCTGCCATTGACATTCTCCCGTATTTGGGCTGCATTTTGGCTGCCTTTTGTGCTGGAGCTTCTCGTGGTTTGAGGCCTGGCTTGCTCCACCCCCTGCTCTTGAGATTCTCCCGGAGGTGGGCTGCATTTTGGCTGCATTTTGGGCTGGAGCTTCTTGTGGTTTGAGGCCTGGCTTGCTCCACCCCCTGCTCTTGAGATTCTCCCGGATGTGGGCTGGATTTTGGCTCCCTTTAGGGCTGGAGCTTCTCATGGTTTGAGGCCTTGCTTGCTCCACCCCCTGCTCTTGAGATTCTCCCAGATGTGGGCTGCATTTTGGCTGCATTTTGGGCTGGAGCTTGTCATGGTTTGAGGCCTGGCTTGCTCCACCCCCTGCTCTTGAGATTCTCCCGGATGTGGGCTGCATTTTGGCTGCATTTTGGGCTGGAGCTTCTCGTGGTTTGAGACCTGGCTTGCTCCAGCACCTGCTCTTGAGATTCTCCCGGATGTGGGCTGCATTTTGGCTGCCTTTTGGGCTGGAGCTTCTCGTGGTTTGAGGCCTGGCTTGCTCCACCCCCTGCTCTTGAGATTCTCCCGGATGTGGGCTGCATTTTGGCTGCTTTTGGGCTGGAGCTTCTCGTGGTTTGAGGCCTGGCTTGCTCCACCCCCTGCTCTTGATATTCTCCCGGATGTGGGCTGCATTTTGGCTGCCTTTTGGGCTGGAGCTTCTCGTGGTTTGAAGCCTGGCTTGCTCCACCCCCTGCTCTTGAGATTCTCCCGGAGGTGGGCTGCATTTTGGCTGCATTTTGGGCTGGAGCTTCTCGTGGTTTGAGGCCTGGCTTGCTCCACCCCCTGCTCTTGAGATTCTCCCGGATGTGGGCTGGATTTTGGCTGCCTTTTGGGCTGGAGCTTCTCGTGGTTTGAGGCCTGGCTTGCTCCACCCCCTGCTCTTGAGATTCTCCCGGATGTGTGCTGCATTTTGGCTGATACTTGGGCTGGAGCTTCTCATGGTTTGAGGCCTGGCTTGCTCCACCCCCTGCTCTTGAGATTCTCCCGGATCTGGGCTGCATTTTGGCTGCCTTTTGGGCTGGAGCTTCTCGTGGTTTGAGGCCTGGCTTGCTCCACCCCCTGCTCTTGATATTCTCCCGGATGTGGGCTGCATTTTGGCTGCCTTTTGGGCTGGAGCTTCTCGTGGTTTGAGGCCTGGCTTGCTCCACCCCCTGCTCTTGAGATTCTCCCGGATGTGGGCTGCATTTTGGCTGCCTGTTGGGCTGGAGCTTCTCGTGGTTTGAGGCCTGGCTTGCTCCACCCCCTGCTCTTGAGATTCTCCCGGATGTGGGCTGCATTTTGGCTGATTCTTGGGCTGGAGCTTCCCGTGGTTTGAGGCCTGGCTTGCTCCACCCCCTGCTCTTGATATTGTCCCGGATATGGGCTGGATTTTGGTTGCATTTTGGGCTGGAGCTTCTTGTGGTTTGAGGCCTGGATTGCTCCACCCCATGCTCTTGAGATTCTCCCGGATTTGGGCTGCATTTTGGCTGCCATTTGGGCTGGAGCTTCTCGTGGTTTGAGGCCTGGCTTGCTCCACCCCCTGCTCTTGAGATTCTCCCGGAGGTGGGCTGCATTTTGGCTGCCTTTTGGGCTGGAGCTTCTCGTGGTTTGAGGCCTGGCTTGCTCCACCCCCTGCTCTTGAGATTCTCCTGGATGTGTGCTGCATTTTGGCTGCCTTTTGGGCTGGAGCTTCTCGTGGTTTGAGGCCTGGCTTGCTCCAACCCCTGGTCTTGAGATTCTCCCGGAGGTGGGCTGCATTTTGGCTGCCTTTTGGGCTGGAGCTTCTCGTGGTTTGTGTCCTGGCTTGCTCCACCCCCTGCTCTTGAGATTCTCCCGGATGTGGGCTGCATTTTGGCTGCCTTTTGGGCTGGAGCTTCTCGTGGTTTGAGGCCTGGCTTGCTCCACCCCCTGCTCTTGAGATTCTCCCGGATGTGGGCTGGATTTTGGTTGCCTTTTGGGCTGGAGCTTCTTGTGGTTTGAGGCCTGGCTTGCTCCACACCATGCTCTTGAGATTCTCCCGGATGTGGGCTGCATTTTGGCTGCCATTTGGGCTGGAGCTTCTCGTGGTTTGAGGCCTGGCTTGCTCCACCCCCTGCTCTTGAGATTCTCCCGGATGTGGGCTGCATTTTGGCTGCCTTTTGGGCTGGAGCTTCTCGTGGTTTGAGGCCTGGCTTGCTCCACCCCCTGCTCTTGAGATTCTCCCGGATGTGGGCTGCATTTTGCCTGATTCTTGGGCTGGAGTTTCTCGTGGTTTGAGGCCTGTCTTGCTCCACCCCCTGCTCTTGAGATTCTCCCGGATGTGGGCTGCCTTTTGGCTGCCTGTTGGGCTGGAGCTTCTCGTGGTTTGAGGCCTGGCTTGCTCCAGCCCCTGCTCTTGAGATTCTCCCGGATGTGGGCTGCATTTTGGCTGCATTATGGGCTGGAGCTTCTCGTGGTTTGATCCCAGCCTTGCTCCACCCCCTGCTCTTGAGAGTCTCCCGGATGTGGGCTGCATTTTGGCTGGCTTTAGGGCTGGAGCTTCTCGTGGTTTGAGGCCTGGCTTGCTCCAAACACTGCTCTTGAGATTCTCCTGGATGTGGGCTGCATTTTGGCTGCCTTTTGGGCTGGAGGTTCTCGTGGTTTGAGGCCTGCCTTGCTCGACCCCCTGCTCTTGAGATTCTCCCGGATGTGGGCTGGAGTTTGGCTGCATTTTGACCTGGAGCTTCTCGTGGTTTGAGGCCTGGCTTGCTCCAGCACCTGCTCTTGAGATTCTCCCGGATGTGGGCTGCATTTTGGCTGATTCTTGGGCTGGAGCTTCCCGTGGTTTGAGGCCTGGCTTGCTCCACCCCCTGCTCTTGATATTGTCCCGTATGTGGGCTGCATTTTGGCTGCCATTTGGGCTGGAGCTTCTCGTGGTTTGAGGCCTGGCTTGCTCCACCCCCTGCTCTTGAGATTCTCCCGGATGTGGGCTGGATTTTGGCTGCCTTTTGGGCTGGAGCTTCTCGTGGTTTGAGGCCTGGCTTGCTCCACCCCCTGCTCTTGAGATTCTCCTGGATGTGTGCTGCATTTTGGCTGCCTTTTGGGCTGGAGCTTCTCGTGGTTTGAGGCCTGGCTTGCTCCACCCCCTGCTCTTGAGATTCTCCCGGATGTGGGCTGCATTTTGGCTGCCTTTTGGGCTGGAGCTTCTCGTGGTTTGAGGCCTGGCTTGCTCCACCCCCTGCTCTTGAGATTCTCCCGGATGTGGGCTGCATTTTGCCTGATTCTTGGGCTGGAGTTTCTCGTGGTTTGAGGCCTGTCTTGCTCCACCCCCTGCTCTTGAGATTCTCCCGGAGGTGGGCTGCATTTTGGCTGCCTGTTGGGCTGGAGCTTCTCGTGGTTTGAGGCCTGGCTTGCTCCAGCCCCTGCTCTTGATATTCTCCCGGATGTGGGCTGCATTTTGGCTGCCTTTTGGGCTGGAGCTTCTCGTGGTTTGAAGCCTGGCTTGCTCCACCCCCTGCTCTTGAGATTCTCCCGGATGTGGGCTGGATTTTGGCTGCCCTTTGGGCTGGAGCTTCTCGTGGTTTGAGGCCTGGCTTGCTCCACACCCTGCTCTTGAGATTCTCCCGGATGTGTGCTGCATTTTGGCTGATACTTGGGCTGGAGCTTCTCATGGTTTGAGGCCTGGCTTGCTCCACCCCCTGCTCTTGAGATTCTCCCGGATGTGGGCTGCATTTTGGCTGCCTGTTGGGCTGGAGCTTCTTGTGGTTTGAGGCCTGGCTTGCTCCACCCCCTGCTCTTGAGATTCTCCCGGATGTGGGCTGCATTTTGGCTGCCTTTTGGGCTGGAGCTTCTCGTGGTTTGAGGCCTGGCTTGCTCCACCCCCTGCTCTTGATATTCTCCCGGATGTGGGCTGCATTTTGGCTGCCTTTTGGGCTGGAGCTTCTCGTGGTTTGAGGCCTGGCTTGCTCCACCCCCTGCTCTTGAGATTCTCCCGGATGTGGGCTGCATTTTGGCTGCCTGTTGGGCTGGAGCTTCTCGTGGTTTGAGGCCTGGCTTGCTCCACCCCCTGCTCTTGAGATTCTCCCGGATGTGGGCTGCATTTTGGCTGATTCTTGGGCTGGAGCTTCCCGTGGTTTGAGGCCTGGCTTGCTCCACCCCCTGCTCTTGATATTCTCCCGGATGTGGGCTGGATTTTGGTTGCCTTTTGGGCTGGAGCTTCTTGTGGTTTGAGGCCTGGATTGCTCCACCCCATGCTCTTGAGATTCTCCTGGATGTGGGCTGCATTTTGGCTGCCATTTGGGCTGGAGCTTCTCGTGGTTTGAGGCCTGGCTTGCTCCACCCCCTGCTCTTGAGATTCTCCCGGATGTGGGCTGCATTTTGGCTGCCTTTTGGGCTGGAGCTTCTCGTGGTTTGAGGCCTGGCTTGCTCCACCCCCTGCTCTTGAGATTCTCCTGGATGTGTGCTGCATTTTGGCTGCCTTTTGGGCTGGAGCTTCTCGTGGTTTGAGGCCTGGCTTGCTCCAAACTCTGCCATTGACATTCTCCCGTATGTGGGCTGCATTTTGGCTGCCTTTTGGGCTGGAGCTTCTCGTGGTTTGAGTCCTGGCTTGCTCCACCCCCTGCTCTTGAGATTCTCCCGGATGTGGGCTGCATTTTGGCTGCCTTTTGGGCTGGAGCTTCTCGTGGTTTGAGGCCTGGCTTGCTCCACCCCCTGCTCTTGAGATTCTCCCGGATGTGGGCTGCATTTTGCCTGATTCTTGGGCTGGAGTTTCTCGTGGTTTGAGGCCTGTCTTGCTCCACCCCCTGCTCTTGAGGTTCTCCCGGATGTGGGCTGCATTTTGGCTGCCTGTTGGGCTGGAGCTTCTCGTGGTTTGAGGCCTGGCTTGCTCCAGCCCCTGCTCTTGAGATTCTCCCGGAGGTGGGCTGCATTTTGGCTGATTCTTAGGCTGGAGCTTCTCGTGGTTTGAGGCCTGGCTTGCTCCACCCCCTGCTCTTGAGATTCTCCCGGATGTGGGCTGCATTTTGGCTGCCTTTTGGGCTGGAGCTTCTCGTGGTTTGAGGCCTGGCTTGCTCCACCCCCTGCTCTTGAGATTCTCCCGGATGTGGGCTGGATTTTGGCTGCCTTTTGGGCTGGAGCTTCTCGTGGTTTGAGGCCTGGCTTGCTCCACCCCCTGCTCTTGAGATTCTCCTGGATGTGTGCTGCATTTTGGCTGATACTTGGGCTGGAGCTTCTCATGGTTTGAGGCCTGGCTTGCTCCACCCCCTGCTCTTGAGATTCTCCCGGATGTGTGCTGCATTTTGGCTGATACTTGGGCTGGAGCTTCTCATGGTTTGAGGCCTGGCTTGCTCCACCCCCTGCTCTTGAGATTCTCCCGGATGTGGGCTGCATTTTGGCTGCCTGTTGGGCTGGAGCTTCTTGTGGTTTGAGGCCTGGCTTGCTCCACCCCCTGCTCTTGAGATTCTCCCGGAGGTGGGCTGCATTTTGGCTGCCTTTTGGGCTGGAGCTTCTCGTGGTTTGAGGCCTGGCTTGCTCCACCCCCTGCTCTTGATATTCTCCCGGATGTGGGCTGCATTTTGGCTGCCTTTTGGGCTGGAGCTTCTCGTGGTTTGAGGCCTGGCTTGCTCCACCCCCTGCTCTTGAGATTCTCCCGGATGTGGGCTGCATTTTGGCTGATTCTTGGGCTGGAGTTTCCCGTGGTTTGAGGCCTGGCTTGCTCCACCCCCTGCTCTTGATATTCTCCCGGATGTTGCCTGGATTTTGGTTGCCTTTTGGGCTGGAGCTTCTCGTGGTTTGAGGCCTGGATTGCTCCACCCCATGCTCTTGAGATTCTCCCGGATGTGGGCTGCATTTTGGCTGCCATTTGGGCTGGAGCTTCTCGTGGTTTGAGGCCTGGCTTGCTCCACCCCCTGCTCTTGAGATTCTCCCGGATGTGGGCTGCATTTTGGCTGCCTTTTGGGCTGGAGCTTCTCGAGGTTTGAGGCCTGGCTTGCTCCACCCCCTGCTCTTGAGATTCTCCTGGATGTGTGCTGCATTTTGGCTGCCTTTTGGGCTGGAGCTTCTCGTGGTTTGAGGCCTGGCTTGCTCCAAACTCTGCCATTGACATTCTCCCGTATGTGGGCTGGAGTTTGGCTGCATTTTGACCTGGAGCTTCTCGTGGTTTGAGGCCTGGCTTGCTCCAGCACCTGCTCTTGAGATTCTCCCGGATGTGGGCTGCATTTTGGCTGCCTTTTGGGCTGGAGCTTCTCGTGGTTTGAGGCCTGGCTTGCTCCACCCCCTGCTCTTGAGATTCTCCCGGATGTGGGCTGGATTTTGGCTGCCTTTTGGGCTGGAGCTTCTCGTGGTTTGAGGCCTGGCTTGCTCCACCCCCTGCTCTTGAGATTCTCCTGGATGTGTGCTGCATTTTGGCTGATACTTGGGCTGGAGCTTCTCATGGTTTGAGGCCTGGCTTGCTCCACCCCCTGCTCTTGAGATTCTCCCGGATGTGTGCTGCATTTTGGCTGATACTTGGGCTGGAGCTTCTCATGGTTTGAGGCCTGGCTTGCTCCACCCCCTGCTCTTGAGATTCTCCCGGATGTGGGCTGCATTTTGGCTGCCTGTTGGGCTGGAGCTTCTTGTGGTTTGAGGCCTGGCTTGCTCCACCCCCTGCTCTTGAGATTCTCCCGGAGGTGGGCTGCATTTTGGCTGCCTTTTGGGCTGGAGCTTCTCGTGGTTTGAGGCCTGGCTTGCTCCACCCCCTGCTCTTGATATTCTCCCGGATGTGGGCTGCATTTTGGCTGCCTTTTGGGCTGGAGCTTCTCGTGGTTTGAGGCCTGGCTTGCTCCACCCCCTGCTCTTGAGATTCTCCCGGATGTGGGCTGCATTTTGGCTGATTCTTGGGCTGGAGTTTCCCGTGGTTTGAGGCCTGGCTTGCTCCACCCCCTGCTCTTGATATTCTCCCGGATTTTGCCTGGATTTTGGTTGCCTTTTGGGCTGGAGCTTCTCGTGGTTTGAGGCCTGGATTGCTCCACCCCATGCTCTTGAGATTCTCCCGGATGTGGGCTGCATTTTGGCTGCCATTTGGGCTGGAGCTTCTCGTGGTTTGAGGCCTGGCTTGCTCCACCCCCTGCTCTTGAGATTCTCCCGGATGTGGGCTGCATTTTGGCTGCCTTTTGGGCTGGAGCTTCTCGTAGTTTGAGGCCTGGCTTGCTCCACCCCCTGCTCTTGAGATTCTCCTGGATGTGTGCTGCATTTTGGCTGCCTTTTGGGCTGGAGCTTCTCGTGGTTTGAGGCCTGGCTTGCTCCAAACTCTGCCATTGACATTCTCCCGTATGTGGGCTGGAGTTTGGCTGCATTTTGACCTGGAGCTTCTCGTGGTTTGAGGCCTGGCTTGCTCCAGCACCTGCTCTTGAGATTCTCCCGGATGTGGGCTGCATTTTGGCTGATTCTTGGGCTGGAGCTTCCCGTGGTTTGAGGCCTGGCTTGCTCCACCCCCTGCTCTTGAGATTCTCCCGGAGGTGGGCTGCATTTTGGCTGCCATTTGGGCTGGAGCTTCTCGTGGTTTGAGGCCTGGCTTGCTCCACCCCCTGCTCTTGAGATTCTCCCGGATGTGGGCTGCATTTTGGCTGCCTTTTGGGCTGGAGCTTCTCGTGGTTTGAGGCCTGGCTTGCTCCACCCCCTGCTCTTGAGATTCTCCTGGATGTGTGCTGCATTTTGGCTGCCTTTTGGGCTGGAGCTTCTCGTGGTTTGAGGCCTGGCTTGCTCCACCCCCTGCTCTTGAGATTCTCCCGGATGTGGGCTGCATTTTGGCTGCCTTTTGGGCTGGAGCTTCTCGTGGTTTGAGGCCTGGCTTGCTCCACCCCCTGCTCTTGAGATTCTCCCGGATGTGGGCTGCATTTTGCCTGATTCTTGGGCTGGAGTTTCTCGTGGTTTGAGGCCTGTCTTGCTCCACCCCCTGCTCTTGAGATTCTCCCGGATGTGGGCTGCATTTTGGCTGCCTGTTGGGCTGGAGCTTCTCGTGGTTTGAGGCCTGGCTTGCTCCAGCCCCTGCTCTTGAGATTCTCCCGGATGTGGGCTGCATTTTGGCTGCATTATGGGCTGGAGCTTCTCGTGGTTTGATCCCAGCCTTGCTCCACCCCCTGCTCTTGAGATTCTCCCGGATGTGGGCTGCATTTTGGCTGGCTTTAGGGCTGGAGCTTCTCGTGGTTTGAGGCCTGGCTTGCTCCAAACACTGCTCTTGAGATTCTCCTGGATGTGGGCTGCATTTTGGCTGCCTTTTGGGCTGGAGGTTCTCGTGGTTTGAGGCCTGCCTTGCTCGACCCCCTGCTCTTGAGATTCTCCCGGATGTGGGCTGGAGTTTGGCTGCATTTTGACCTGGAGCTTCTCGTGGTTTGAGGCCTGGCTTGCTCCAGCACCTGCTCTTGAGATTCTCCCGGATGTGGGCTGCATTTTGGCTGCCTTTTGGGCTGGAGCTTCTCGTGGTTTGAGGCCTGGCTTGCTCCACCCCCTGCTCTTGAGATTCTCCCGGATGTGGGCTGCATTTTGGCTGCCTTTTGGGCTGGAGCTTCTCGTGGTTTGAGGCCTGGCTTGCTCCACCCCCTGCTCTTGATATTCTCCCGGATGTGGGCTGCATTTTGGCTGCCTTTTGGGCTGGAGCTTCTCGTGGTTTGAAGCCTGGCTTGCTCCACCCCCTGCTCTTGAGATTCTCCCGGATGTGGGCTGGATTTTGGCTGCCCTTTGGGCTGGAGCTTCTCGTGGTTTGAGGCCTGGCTTGCTCCACCCCCTGCTCTTGAGATTCTCCCGGATGTGTGCTGCATTTTGGCTGATACTTGGGCTGGAGCTTCTCATGGTTTGAGGCCTGGCTTGCTCCACCCCCTGCTCTTGAGATTCTCCCGGATGTGGGCTGCATTTTGGCTGCCTGTTGGGCTGGAGCTTCTTGTGGTTTGAGGCCTGGCTTGCTCCACCCCCTGCTCTTGAGATTCTCCCGGATGTGGGCTGCATTTTGGCTGCCTTTTGGGCTGGAGCTTCTCGTGGTTTGAGGCCTGGCTTGCTCCACCCCCTGCTCTTGATATTCTCCCGGATGTGGGCTGCATTTTGGCTGCCTTTTGGGCTGGAGCTTCTCGTGGTTTGAGGCCTGGCTTGCTCCACCCCCTGCTCTTGAGATTCTCCCGGATGTGGGCTGCATTTTGGCTGCCTGTTGGGCTGGAGCTTCTCGTGGTTTGAGGCCTGGCTTGCTCCACCCCCTGCTCTTGAGATTCTCCCGGATGTGGGCTGCATTTTGGCTGATTCTTGGGCTGGAGCTTCCCGTGGTTTGAGGCCTGGCTTGCTCCACCCCCTGCTCTTGATATTCTCCCGGATGTGGGCTGGATTTTGGTTGCCTTTTGGGCTGGAGCTTCTTGTGGTTTGAGGCCTGGATTGCTCCACCCCATGCTCTTGAGATTCTCCTGGATGTGGGCTGCATTTTGGCTGCCATTTGGGCTGGAGCTTCTCGTGGTTTGAGGCCTGGCTTGCTCCACCCCCTGCTCTTGAGATTCTCCCGGATGTGGGCTGCATTTTGGCTGCCTTTTGGGCTGGAGCTTCTCGTGGTTTGAGGCCTGGCTTGCTCCACACCCTGCTCTTGAGATTCTCCTGGATGTGTGCTGCATTTTGGCTGCCTTTTGGGCTGGAGCTTCTCGTGGTTTGAGGCCTGGCTTGCTCCAAACTCTGCCATTGACATTCTCCCGTATGTGGGCTGCATTTTGGCTGCCTTTTGGGCTGGAGCTTCTCGTGGTTTGAGTCCTGGCTTGCTCCACCCCCTGCTCTTGAGATTCTCCCGGATGTGGGCTGCATTTTGGCTGCCTTTTGGGCTGGAGCTTCTCGTGGTTTGAGGCCTGGCTTGCTCCACCCCCTGCTCTTGAGATTCTCCCGGATGTGGGCTGCATTTTGGTTGCCTTTTGGGCTGGAGCTTCTTGTGGTTTGAGGCCTGGCTTGCTCCAGCCCCTGCTCTTGAGATTCTCCCGGATGTGGGCTGCATTTTGGCTGCATTATGGGCTGGAGCTTCTCGTGGTTTGATCCCAGCCTTGCTCCACCCCCTGCTCTTGAGATTCTCCCGGATGTGGGCTGCATTTTGGCTGGCTTTAGGGCTGGAGCTTCTCGTGGTTTGAGGCCTGGCTTGCTCCAAACACTGCTCTTGAGATTCTCCTGGATGTGGGCTGCATTTTGGCTGCCTTTTGGGCTGGAGGTTCTCGTGGTTTGAGGCCTGCCTTGCTCGACCCCCTGCTCTTGAGATTCTCCCGGATGTGGGCTGGAGTTTGGCTGCATTTTGGGCTGGAGCTTCTCGTGGTTTGAGGCCTGGCTTGCTCCAGCACCTGCTCTTGAGATTCTCCCGGATGTGGGCTGCATTTTGGCTGCCTTTTGGGCTGGAGCTTCTCGTGGTTTGAGGCCTGGCTTGCTCCACCCCCTGCTCTTGAGATTCTCCCGGATGTGGGCTGGATTTTGGCTGCCTTTTGGGCTGGAGCTTCTCGTGGTTTGAGGCCTGGCTTGCTCCACCCCCTGCTCTTGAGATTCTCCCGGATGTGGGCTGCATTTTGGCTGATACTTGGGCTGGAGCTTCTCATGGTTTGAGGCCTGGCTTGCTCCACCCCCTGCTCTTGAGATTCTCCCGGATGTGTGCTGCATTTTGGCTGATACTTGGGCTGGAGCTTCTCATGGTTTGAGGCCTGGCTTGCTCCACCCCCTGCTCTTGAGATTCTCCCGGATGTGGGCTGCATTTTGGCTGCCTGTTGGGCTGGAGCTTCTTGTGGTTTGAGGCCTGGCTTGCTCCACCCCCTGCTCTTGAGATTCTCCCGGATGTGGGCTGCATTTTGGCTGCCTTTTGGGCTGGAGCTTCTCGTGGTTTGAGGCCTGGCTTGCTCCACCCCCTGCTCTTGATATTCTCCCGGATGTGGGCTGCATTTTGGCTGCCTTTTGGGCTGGAGCTTCTCGTGGTTTGAGGCCTGGCTTGCTCCACCCCCTGCTCTTGAGATTCTCCCGGATGTGGGCTGCATTTTGGCTGATTCTTGGGCTGGAGCTTCCCGTGGTTTGAGGCCTGGCTTGCTCCACCCCCTGCTCTTGATATTCTCCCGGATGTTGCCTGGATTTTGGTTGCCTTTTGGGCTGGAGCTTCTCGGGGTTTGAGGCCTGGATTGCTCCACCCCATGCTCTTGAGATTCTCCCGGATGTGGGCTGCATTTTGGCTGCCATTTGGGCTGGAGCTTCTCGTGGTTTGAGGCCTGGCTTGCTCCACCCCCTGCTCTTGAGATTCTCCCGGATGTGGGCTGCATTTTGGCTGCCTTTTGGGCTGGAGCTTCTCGTAGTTTGAGGCCTGGCTTGCTCCACCCCCTGCTCTTGAGATTCTCCCGGACGTGGGCTGCGTTTTGGCTGCCTTTTGGGCTGGAGCTTCTCGTGGTTTGAGGCCTGGCTTGCTCCACCCCCTGCTCTTGAGATTCTCCCGGATGTGGGCTGCATTTTGGCTGCCTTTTGGGCTGGAGCTTCTCGTGGTTTGAGGCCTGGCTTGCTCCACCCCCTGCTCTTGAAATTCTCCCGGATGTGTGCTGCATTTTGGCTGATACTTGGGCTGGAGCTTCTCATGGTTTGAGGCCTGGCTTGCTCCACCCCCTGCTCTTGAGATTCTCCCGGATCTGGGCTGCATTTTGGCTGCCTTTTGGGCTGGAGCTTCTCGTGGTTTGAGGCCTGGCTTGCTCCACCCCCTGCTCTTGATATTCTCCCGGATGTGGGCTGCATTTTGGCTGCCTTTTGGGCTGGAGCTTCTCGTGGTTTGAGGCCTGGCTTGCTCCACCCCCTGCTCTTGAGATTCTCCCGGATGTGGGCTGCATTTTGGCTGCCTGTTGGGCTGGAGCTTCTCGTGGTTTGAGGCCTGGCTTGCTCCACCCCCTGCTCTTGAGATTCTCCCGGATGTGGGCTGCATTTTGGCTGATTCTTGGGCTGGAGCTTCCCGTGGTTTGAGGCCTGGCTTGCTCCACCCCCTGCTCTTGATATTGTCCCGGATGTTGCCTGGATTTTGGTTGCCTTTTGGGCTGGAGCTTCTTGTGGTTTGAGGCCTGGATTGCTCCACCCCATGCTCTTGAGATTCTCCCAGATGTGGGCTGCATTTTGGCTGCCATTTGGGCTGGAGCTTCTCGTGGTTTGAGGCCTGGCTTGCTCCACCCCCTGCTCTTGAGATTCTCTCGGATGTGGGCTGGATTTTGGCTGCCTTTTGGGCTGGAGCTTCTCGTGGTTTGAGGCCTGGCTTGCTCCACCCCCTGCTCTTGAGATTCTCCCGGATGTGGGCTGCATTTTGGCTGCCTTTTGGGCTGGAGCTTCTCGTGGTTTGAGGCCTGGCTTGCTCCAAACTCTGCCATTGACATTCTCCCAGAGGTGGGCTGCATTTTGGCTGCCTTTTGTGCTGGAGCTTCTCGTGGTTTGAGTCCTGGCTTGCTCCACCCCCTGCTCTTGAGATTCTCCCGGATGTGGGCTGCATTTTGGCTGATTCTTGGGCTGGAGCTTCCCGTGGTTTGAGGCCTGGCTTGCTCCACCCCCTGCTCTTGAGATTCTCCCGGATGTGGGCTGCATTTTGGCTGCCTGTTGGGCTGGAGCTTCTTGTGGTTTGAGGCCTGGCTTGCTCCACCCCCTGCTCTTGAGATTCTCCCGGATGTGGGCTGCATTTTGGCTGCCTTTTGGGCTGGAGCTTCTCGTGGTTTGAGGCCTGGCTTGCTCCACCCCCTGCTCTTGATATTCTCCCGGATGTGGGCTGCATTTTGGCTGCCTTTTGGGCTGGAGCTTCTCGTGGTTTGAGGCCTGGCTTGCTCCACCCCCTGCTCTTGAGATTCTCCCGGATGTGGGCTGCATTTTGGCTGATTCTTGGGCTGGAGCTTCCCGTGGTTTGAGGCCTGGCTTGCTCCACCCCCTGCTCTTGATATTCTCCCGGATGTTGCCTGGATTTTGGTTGCCTTTTGGGCTGGAGCTTCTCGTGGTTTGAGGCCTGGATTGCTCCACCCCATGCTCTTGAGATTCTCCCGGATGTGGGCTGCATTTTGGCTGCCATTTGGGCTCGAGCTTCTCGTGGTTTGAGGCCTGGCTTGCTCCACCCCCTGCTCTTGAGATTCTCCCGGATGTGGGCTGCATTTTGGCTGCCTTTTGGGCTGGAGCTTCTCGTAGTTTGAGGCCTGGCTTGCTCCACCCCCTGCTCTTGAGATTCTCCTGGATGTGTGCTGCATTTTGGCTGCCTTTTGGGCTGGAGCTTCTCGTGGTTTGAGGCCTGGCTTGCTCCAAACTCTGCCATTGACATTCTCCCGTATGTGGGCTGCATTTTGGCTGATTCTTGGGCTGGAGCTTCCCGTGGTTTGAGGCCTGGCTTGCTCAAACCCCTGCTCTTGAGATTCTCCCGGATGTGGGCTGCATTTTGGCTGCCTTTTGGGCTGGAGCTTCTCGTGGTTTGAGGCCTGCCTTGCTCTACCCCCTGCTCTTGAGATTCTCCCGGATGTGGGCTGGATTTTGGCTGCCATTTGGGCTGGAGCTTCTCGTGGTTTGAGGCCTGGCTTGCTCCACCCCCTGCTCTTGAGATTCTCCCGGATGTGGGCTGGATTTTGGCTGCCTTTTGGGCTGGAGCTTCTTGTGGTTTGAGGCCTGGCTTGCTCCACCCCATGCTCTTGAGATTCTCCCGGATGTGGGCTGCATTTTGGCTGCCTTTTGGGCTGGAGCTTCTCGTGGTTTGAGGCCTGGCTTGCTCCACCCCCTGCTCTTGAGATTCTCCCGGATGTGGGCTGCGTTTTGGCTGCCTTTTGGGCTGGAGCTTCTCGTGGTTTGAGGCCTGGCTTGCTCCACCCCCTGCTCTTGAGATTCTCCCGGATGTGGGCTGCATTTTGGCTGCCTTTTGGGCTGGAGCTTCTCGTGGTTTGAGGCCTGGCTTGCTCCACCCCCTGCTCTTGAAATTCTCCCGGATGTGTGCTGCATTTTGGCTGATACTTGGGCTGGAGCTTCTCATGGTTTGAGGCCTGGCTTGCTCCACCCCCTGCTCTTGAGATTCTCCCGGATCTGGGCTGCATTTTGGCTGCCTTTTGGGCTGGAGCTTCTCGTGGTTTGAGGCCTGGCTTGCTCCACGCCCTGCTCTTGATATTCTCCCGGATGTGGGCTGCATTTTGGCTGCCTTTTGGGCTGGAGCTTCTCGTGGTTTGAGGCCTGGCTTGCTCCACCCCCTGCTCTTGAGATTCTCCCGGATGTGGGCTGCATTTTGGCTGCCTGTTGGGCTGGAGCTTCTCGTGGTTTGAGGCCTGGCTTGCTCCACCCCCTGCTCTTGAGATTCTCCCGGATGTGGGCTGCATTTTGGCTGATTCTTGGGCTGGAGCTTCCCGTGGTTTGAGGCCTGGCTTGCTCCACCCCCTGCTCTTGATATTGTCCCGGATGTTGCCTGGATTTTGGTTGCCTTTTGGGCTGGAGCTTCTTGTGGTTTGAGGCCTGGATTGCTCCACCCCATGCTCTTGAGATTCTCCCAGATGTGGGCTGCATTTTGGCTGCCATTTGGGCTGGAGCTTCTCGTGGTTTGAGGCCTGGCTTGCTCCACCCCCTGCTCTTGAGATTCTCTCGGATGTGGGCTGGATTTTGGCTGCCTTTTGGGCTGGAGCTTCTCGTGGTTTGAGGCCTGGCTTGCTCCACCCCCTGCTCTTGAGATTCTCCCGGATGTGTGCTGCATTTTGGCTGCCTTTTGGGCTGGAGCTTCTCGTGGTTTGAGGCCTGGCTTGCTCCAAACTCTGCCATTGACATTCTCCCAGAGGTGGGCTGCATTTTGGCTGCCTTTTGGGATGGAGCTTCTCGTGGTTTGAGTCCTGGCTTGCTCCACCCCCTGCTCTTGAGATTCTCCCGGATGTGGGCTGCATTTTGGCTGATTCTTGGGCTGGAGCTTACCGTGGTTTGAGGCCTGGCTTGCTCCACCCCCTGCTCTTGAGATTCTCCCGGATGTGGGCTGGATTTTGGTTGCCTTTTGGGCTGGAGCTTCTTGTGGTTTGAGGCCTGGCTTGCTCCACCCCATGCTCTTGAGATTCTCCCGGATGTGGGCTGCATTTTGGCTGCCTGTTGGGCTGTAGCTTCTCGTGGTTTGAGGCCTGGCTTGCTCCACCCCCTGCTCTTGAGATTCTCCCGGATGTGGGCTGTATTTTGGCTGCCTTTTGGGCTGGAGCTTCTCGTGGTTTGAGGCCTGGCTTGCTCCACCCCCTGCTCTTGAGATTCTCCCGGATGTGGGCTGCATTTTGCCTGATTCTTGGGCTGCAGTTTCTCGTGGTTTGAGGCCTGGCTTGCTCCACCCCCTGCTCTTGAGATTCTCCCGGATGTGGGCTGCATTTTGGCTGCCTGTTGGGCTGGAGCTTCTCGTGGTTTGAGGCCTGGCTTGCTCCAGCCCCTGCTCTTGAGATTCTCCCGGATGTGGGCTGCATTTTGGCTGCCTTTAGGGCTGGAGCTTCTCGTGGTTTGAGGCCTGGCTTGCTCCAAACACTGCTCTTGAGATTCTCCTGGATGTGGGCTGCATTTTGGCTGCCTTTTGGGCTGGAGCTTCTCGTGGTTTGAGGCCTGCCTTGCTCGACCCCCTGCTCTTGAGATTCTCCCGGATATGGGCTGGAGTTTGGCTGCATTTTGGGCTGGAGCTTCTCGTGGTTTGAGGCCTGGCTTGCTCCAGCACCTGCTCTTGAGATTCTCCCGGATGTGGGCTGGATTTTGGCTGCCTTTTGGGCTGGAGCTTCTCGTGGTTTGAGGCCTGGCTTGCTCCACCCCCTGCTCTTGAGATTCTCCCGGATGTGGGCTGCATTTTGGCTGCCTTTTGGGCTGGAGCTTCTCGTGGTTTGAGGCCTGGCTTGCTCCACCCCCTGCTCTTGATATTCTCCCGGATGTGGGCTGCATTTTGGCTGCCTTTTGGGCTGGAGCTTCTCGTGGTTTGAAGCCTGGCTTGCTCCACCCCCTGCTCTGAGATTCTCCCGGAGGTGGGCTGGATTTTGTCCGCATTTTGGGCTGGAGCTTCTCGTGGTTTGAGGCCTGGCTTGCTCCAGCACCTGCTCTTGAGATTCTCCCGGATGTGGGATGCATTTTGGCTGCATTTTGGGCTGGAGCTTCTCGTGGTTTGAGGCCTGGCTTGCTCCACCCCCTGCTGTTGAGATTCTCCCGGATGTGGGCTGCATTTTGGCTGCATTTTGGGCTGGAGCTTCTCGTGGTTTGAGGCCTGGCTTGCTCCACCTCCTGCTCTTGAGATTCTCCCGGATGTGGGCTGGATTTTGGCTGCCCTTTGGGCTGGAGCTTCTCGTGGTTTGAGGCCTGGCTTGCTCCACCCCCTGCTCTTGAGATTCTCCCGGATGTGTGCTGCATTTTGGCTGATACTTGGGCTGGAGCTTCTCATGGTTTGAGGCCTGGCTTGCTCCACCCCCTGCTCTTGAGATTCTCCCGGATGTGGGCTGCATTTTGGCTGCCTGTTGGGCTGGAGCTTCTTGTGGTTTGAGGCCTGGCTTGCTCCACCCCCTGCTCTTGAGATTCTCCCGGATGTGGGCTGCATTTTGGCTGCCTTTTGGGCTGGAGCTTCTCGTGGTTTGAGGCCTGGCTTGCTCCACCCTCTGCTCTTGATATTCTCCCGGATGTGGGCTGAATTTTGGCTGCCTTTTGGGCTGGAGCTTCTCGTGGTTTGAGGCCTGCCTTGCTCCACCCCCTGCTCTTGAGATTCTCCCGGATGTGGGCTGCATTTTGGCTCATTCTTGGGCTGGAGCTTCCCGTGGTTTGAGGCCTGGCTTGCTCCACCCCCTGCTCTTGAGATTCTCCCGGATGTTGCCTGGATTTTGGTTGCCTTTTGGGCTGGAGCTTCTCGTGGTTTGAGGCCTGGATTGCTCCACCCCATGCTCTTGAGATTCTCCCGGATGTGGGCTGCATTTTGGCTGCCATTTGGGCTGGAGCTTCTCGTGGTTTGAGGCCTGGCTTGCTCCACCCCCTGCTCTTGAGATTCTCCCGGATGTGGGCTGCATTTTGGCTGCCTTTTGGGCTGGAGCTTCTCGTAGTTTGAGGCCTGGCTTGCTCCACCCCCTGCTCTTGAGATTCTCCCGGATGTGTGCTGCATTTTGGCTGCCTTTTGGGCTGGAGCTTCTCGTGGTTTGAGGCCTGGCTTGCTCCAAACTCTGCCATTGACATTCTCCCGTATGTGGGCTGCATTTTGGCTGCAATTTGGGCTGGAGCTTCTCGTGGTTTGAGGCCTGGCTTGCTCCACCCCCTGCTCTTGAGATTCTCCCGGATGTGGGCTGGATTTTGGCTGCCTTTTGGGCTGGAGCTTCTCGTGGTTTGAGGCCTGGCTTGCTCCACCCCCTGCTCTTGAGATTCTCCCGGATGTGGGCTGCATTTTGCCTGATTCTTGGGCTGGAGTTTCTCGTGGTTTGAGGCCTGTCTTGCTCCACCCCCTGCTCTTGAGATTCTCCCGGATGTGGGCTGCATTTTGGCTGCCTGTTGGGCTGGAGCTTCTCGTGGTTTGAGGCCTGGCTTGCTCCAGCCCCTGCTCTTGAGATTCTCCCGGATGTGGGCTGCATTTTGGCTGCCTTTTGGGCTGGAGCTTCTCGTGGTTTGATCCCAGCCTTGCTCCACCCCCTGCTCTTGAGATTCTCCCGGATGTGGGCTGCATTTTGGCTGCCTTTTGGGCTGGAGCTTCTCGTGGTTTGAGGCCTGGCTTGCTCCAAACACTGCTCTTGAGATTCTCCTGGATGTGGGCTGCATTTTGGCTGCCATTTGGGCTGGAGCTTCTCGTGGTTTGAGGCCTGCCTTGCTCGACCCCCTGCTCTTGAGATTCTCCCGGATGTGGGATGGAGTTTGGCTGCCTTTTGGGCTGGAGCTTCTCGTGGTTTGAGGCCTGGCTTGCTCCAGCACCTGCTCTTGAGATTCTCCCGGATGTGGGCTGCATTTTGGCTGCCTTTTGGGCTGGAGCTTCTCCTGGTTTGAGGCCTGGCTTGCTCCACCCCCTGCTCTTGAGATTCTCCCGGATGTGGGCTGCATTTTGGCTGCCTTTTGGGCTGGAGCTTCTCGTGGTTTGAGGCCTGGCTTGCTCCACCCCCTGCTCTTGATATTCTCCCGGATGTGGGCTGCATTTTGGCTGCCTTTTGGGCTGGAGCTTCTCGTGGTTTGAAGCCTGGCTTGCTCCACCCCCTGCTCTTGAGATTCTCCCGGATGTGGGCTGGATTTTGTCTGCATTTTGGGCTGGAGCTTCTCGTGGTTTGAGGCCTGGCTTGCTCCAGCACCTGCTCTTGAGATTCTCCCGGATGTGGGCTGCATTTTGGCTGCCTTTTGGGCTGGAGCTTCTCGTGGTTTGAAGCCTGGCTTGCTCCACCCCCTGCTCTTGAGATTCTCCCGGATGTGGGCTGCATTTTGGCTGCATTTTGGGCTGGAGCTTCTCGTGGTTTGAGGCCTGGCTTGCTCCACCCCCTGCTCTTGAGATTCTCCCGGATGTGGGCTGCATTTTGGCTGATTCTTGGGCTGGAGCTTCCCGTGGTTTGAGGCCTGGCTTGCTCCACCCCCTGCTCTTGAGATTCTCCCGGATGTGGGCTGGATTTTGGTTGCCTTTTGGGCTGGAGCTTCTTGTGGTTTGAGGCCTGGCTTGCTCCACCCCCTGCTCTTGAGATTCTCCCGGATGTGGGCTGGATTTTGGCTGCCTTTTGGGCTGGAGCTTCTCGTGGTTTGAGGCCTGGCTTGCTCCACCCCCTGCTCTTGAGATTCTCCCGGATGTGGGCTGCATTTTGCCTGATTCTTGGGCTGGAGCTTCTCGTGGTTTGAGGCCTGGCTTGCTCCAGCCCCTGCTCTTGAGATTCTCCCGGATGTGGGCTGCATTTTGGCTGCATTATGGGCTGGAGCTTCTCGTGGTTTGATCCCAGCCTTGCTCCACCCCCTGCTCTTGAGATTCTCCCGGATGTGGGCTGCATTTTGGCTGCCTTTAGGGCTGGAGCTTCTCGTGGTTTGAGGCCTGGCTTGCTCCAAACACTGCTCTTGAGATTCTCCTGGATGTGGGCTGCATTTTGGCTGCCTTTTGGGCTGGAGCTTCTCGTGGTTTGAGGCCTGCCTTTCTCGACCCCCTGCTCTTGAGATTCTCCCGGATGTGGGCTGCATTTTGGCTGCCTTTTGGGCTGGAGCTTCTCGTGGTTTGAGGCCTGGCTTGCTCCAGCACCTGCTCTTGAGATTCTCCCGGATGTGGGCTGCATTTTGGCTGCCTTTTGGGCTGGAGCTTCTCGTGGTTTGAGGCCTGGCTTGCTCCACCCCCTGCTCTTGAGATTCTCCCGGAGGTGGGCTGCATTTTGGCTGCATTTTGGGCTGGAGCTTCTCGTGGTTTGAGGCCTGGCTTGCTCCACCCCCTGCTCTTGAGATTCTCCCGGATGTGGGCTGCATTTTGGCTGCCTGTTGGGCTGGAGCTTCTTGTGGTTTGAGGCCTGGCTTGCTCCACCCCCTGCTCTTGAGATTCTCCCGGATGTGGGCTGCATTTTGGCTGCCTTTTGGGCTGGAGCTTCTCGTGGTTTGAGGCCTGGCTTGCTCCACCCCCTGCTCTTGAGATTCTCCCGGATGTGGGCTGCATTTTGGCTGATTCTTGGGCTGGAGCTTCCCGTGGTTTGAGGCCTGGCTTGCTCCACCCCCTGCTCTTGATATTGTCCCGGATGTTGCCTGGATTTTGGTTGCCTTTTGGGCTGGAGCTTCTTGTGGTTTGAGGCCTGGATTGCTCCACCCCATGCTCTTGAGATTCTCCCGGATGTGGGCTGCATTTTGGCTGACATTTGGGCTGGAGCTTCTCGTGGTTTGAGGCCTGGCTTGCTCCACCCCCTGCTCTTGAGATTCTCCCGGATGTGGGCTGCATTTTGGCTGCCTTTTGGGCTGGAGCTTCTCGTGGTTTGAAGCCTGGCTTGCTCCACCCCCTGCTCTTGAGATTCTCCCGGATGTGGGCTGGATTTTGTCTGCATTTTGGGCTGGAGCTTCTCGTGGTTTGAGGCCTGGCTTGCTCCAGCACCTGCTCTTGAGATTCTCCCGGATGTGGGCTGTATTTTGGCTGCCTTTTGGGCTGGAGCTTCTCGTGGTTTGAAGCCTGGCTTGCTCCACCCCCTGCTCTTGAGATTCTCCCGGATGTGGGCTGCATTTTGGCTGCATTTTCGGCTGGAGCTTCTCGTGGTTTGAGGCCTGGCTTGCTCCACCCCCTGCTCTTGAGATTCTCCCGGATGTGGGCTGCATTTTGGCTGATTCTTGGGCTGGAGCTTCCCGTGGTTTGAGGCCTGGCTTGCTCCACCCCCTGCTCTTGAGATTCTCCCGGATGTGGGCTGGATTTTGGTTGCCTTTTGGGCTGGAGCTTCTTGTGGTTTGAGGCCTGGCTTGCTCCACCCCCTGCTCTTGAGATTCTCCCGGATGTGGGCTGGATTTTGGCTGCCTTTTGGGCTGGAGCTTCTCGTGGTTTGAGGCCTGGCTTGCTCCACCCCCTGCTCTTGAGATTCTCCCGGATGTGGGCTGCATTTTGCCTGATTCTTGGGCTGGAGATTCTCGTGGTTTGAGGCCTGGCTTGCTCCAGCCCCTGCTCTTGAGATTCTCCCGGATCTGGGCTGCATTTTGGCTGCATTATGGGCTGGAGCTTCTCGTGGTTTGATCCCAGCCTTGCTCCACCCCCTGCTCTTGAGATTCTCCCGGATGTGGGCTGGATTTTGGCTGCCTTTTGGGCTGGAGCTTCTCGTGGTTTGAGGCCTGGCTTGCTCCAGCACCTGCTCTTGAGATTCTCCCGGATGTGGGCTGCATTTTGGCTGCCTTTTGGGCTGGAGCTTCTCGTGGTTTGAGGCCTGGCTTGCTCCACCCCCTGCTCTTGAGATTCTCCCGGATGTGGGCTGGATTTTGGCTGCCTTTTGGGCTGGAGCTTCTCGTGGTTTGAGGCCTGGCTTGCTCCACCCCCTGCTCTTGAGATTCTCCCGGATGTGGGCTGCATTTTGGCTGCCTTTTGGGCTGGAGCTTCTCGTGGTTTGAAGCCTGGCTTGCTCCACCCCCTGCTCTTGAGATTCTCCCGGAGGTGGGCTGCATTTTGGCTGCATTTTGGGCTGGAGCTTCTCGTGGTTTGAGGCCTGGCTTGCTCCACCCCCTGCTCTTGAGATTCTCCCGGATGTGGGCTGCATTTTGGCTGCCTGTTGGGCTGGAGCTTCTTGTGGTTTGAGGCCTGGCTTGCTCCACCCCCTGCTCTTGAGATTCTCCCGGATGTGGGCTGCATTTTGGCTGCCTTTTGGGCTGGAGCTTCTCGTGGTTTGAGGCCTGCCTTGCTCTACCCCCTGCTCTTGAGATTCTCCCGGATGTGGGCTGCATTTTGGCTGCCTTTTGGGCTGGAGCTTCTCGTGGTTTGAGGCCTGGCTTGCTCCACCCCCTGCTCTTGAGATTCTCCCGGATGTGGGCTGCATTTTGGCTGATTCTTGGGCTGGAGCTTCCCGTGGTTTGAGGCCTGGCTTGCTCCACCCCCTGCTCTTGATATTGTCCCGTATGTTGCCTGGATTTTGGTTGCCTTTTGGGCTGGAGCTTCTTGTGGTTTGAGGCCTGGATTGCTCCACCCCATGCTCTTGAGATTCTCCCGGATGTGGGCTGCATTTTGGCTGCCATTTGGGCTGGAGCTTCTCGTGGTTTGAGGCCTGGCTTGCTCCACCCCCTGCTCTTGAGATTCTCCCAGATGTGGGCTGGATTTTGTCTGCATTTTGGGCTGGAGATTCTCGTGGTTTGAGGCCTGGCTTGCTCCAGCACCTGCTCTTGAGATTCTCCCGGATGTGGGCTGTATTTTGGCTGCCTTTTGGGCTGGAGCTTCTCGTGGTTTGAAGCCTGGCTTGCTCCACCCCCTGCTCTTGAGATTCTCCCGGATGTGGGCTGCATTTTGGCTGCATTTTGGGCTGGAGCTTCTCGTGGTTTGAGGCCTGGCTTGCTCCACCCCCTGCTCTTGAGATTCTCCCGGATGTGGGCTGCATTTTGGCTGATTCTTGGGCTGGAGCTTCCCGTGGTTTGAGGCCTGCCTTGCTCCACCCCCTGCTCTTGAGATTCTCCCGGATGTGGGCTGGATTTTGGTTGCCTTTTGGGCTGGAGCTTCTTGTGGTTTGAGGCCTGGCTTGCTCCACCCCCTGCTCTTGAGATTCTCCCGGATGTGGGCTGGATTTTGGCTGCCTTTTGGGCTGGAGCTTCTCGTGGTTTGAGGCCTGGCTTGCTCCACCCCCTGCTCTTGAGATTCTCCCGGATGTGGGCTGCATTTTGCCTGATTCTTGGGCTGGAGATTCTCGTGGTTTGAGGCCTGGCTTGCTCCAGCCCCTGCTCTTGAGATTCTCCCGGATGTGGGCTGCATTTTGGCTGCATTATGGGCTGGAGCTTCTCGTGGTTTGATCCCAGCCTTGCTCCACCCCCTGCTCTTGAGATTCTCCCGGATGTGGGCTGCATTTTGGCTGCCTTTAGGGCTGGAGCTTCTCGTGGTTTGAGGCCTGGCTTGCTCCAGCACCTGCTCTTGAGATTCTCCCGGATGTGGGCTGCATTTTGGCTGCCTTTTGGGCTGGAGCTTCTCGTGGTTTGAGGCCTGGCTTGCTCCACCCCCTGCTCTTGAGATTCTCCCGGATGTGGGCTGGATTTTGGCTGCCTTTTGGGCTGGAGATTCTCGTGGTTTGAGGCCTGGCTTGCTCCACCCCCTGCTCTTGAGATTCTCCCGGATGTGGGCTGCATTTTGGCTGCCTTTTGGGCTGGAGCTTCTCGTGGTTTGAAGCCTGGCTTGCTCCACCCCCTGCTCTTGAGATTCTCCCGGAGGTGGGCTGCATTTTGGCTGCATTTTGGGCTGGAGCTTCTCGTGGTTTGAGGCCTGGCTTGCTCCACCCCCTGCTCTTGAGATTCTCCCGGATGTGGGCTGCATTTTGGCTGCCTGTTGGGCTGGAGCTTCTTGTGGTTTGAGGCCTGGCTTGCTCCACCCCCTGCTCTTGAGATTCTCCCGGATGTGGGCTGCATTTTGGCTGCCTTTTGGGCTGGAGCTTCTCGTGGTTTGAGGCCTGGCTTGCTCCACCCCCTGCTCTTGATATTCTCCCGGATGTGGGCTGCATTTTGGCTGCCTTTTGGGCTGGAGCTTCTCGTGGTTTGAGGCCTGGCTTGCTCCACCCCCTGCTCTTGAGATTCTCCCGGATGTGGGCTGCATTTTGGCTGATTCTTGGGCTGGAGCTTCCCGTGGTTTGAGGCCTGGCTTGCTCCACCCCCTGCTCTTGATATTGTCCCGTATGTTGCCTGGATTTTGGTTGCCTTTTGGGCTGGAGCTTCTTGTGGTTTGAGGCCTGGATTGCTCCACCCCATGCTCTTGAGATTCTCCCGGATTTGGGCTGCATTTTGGCTGCCTTTTGGGCTGGAGCTTCTCGTGGTTTGAGGCCTGGCTTGCTCCACCCCCTGCTCTTGAGATTCTCCCGGATGTGGGCTGCATTTTGGCTGATTCTTGGGCTGGAGCTTCCCGTGGTTTGAGGCCTGGCTTGCTCCACCCCCTGCTCTTGAGATTCTCCCGGATGTGGGCTGGATTTTGGTTGCCTTTTGGGCTGGAGCTTCTTGTGGTTTGAGGCCTGGCTTGCTCCACCCCATGCTCTTGAGATTCTCCCGGATGTGGGCTGCATTTTGGCTGCCATTTGGGCTGGAGCTTCTCGTGGTTTGAGGCCTGGCTTGCTCCAGCACCTGCTCTTGAGATTCTCCCGGATGTGGGCTGCATTTTGGCTGCCTTTTGGGCTGGAGCTTCTCGTGGTTTGAGGCCTGGCTTGCTCCACCCCCTGCTCTTGAGATTCTCCCGGATGTGGGCTGCATTTTGGCTGCCTGTTGGGCTGGAGCTTCTTGTGGTTTGAGGCCTGGCTTTGTCCAGCACCTGCTCTTGAGATTCTCTCGGATGTGGGCTGCATTTTGGCTGCCTTTTGGGCTGGAGCTTCTCGTGGTTTGAGGCCTGGCTTGCTCCACCCCCTGCTCTTGATATTCTCCCGGATGTGGACTGCATTTTGGCTGCCTTTTGGGCTGGAGTTTGTCGTGGTTTGAGGCCTGTCTTGCTCCACCCCCTGCTCTTGAGATTCTCCCGGATGTGGGCTGCATTTTGGCTGCCTGTTGGGCTGGAGCTTCTCGTGGTTTGAGGCCTGGCTTGCTCCACCCCCTGCTCTTGAGATTCTCCCGGATGTGGGCTGCATTTTGGCTGCATTATGGGCTGGAGCTTCTCGTGGTTTGATCCCAGCCTTGCTCCACCCCCTGCTCTTGAGATTCTCCCGGATGTGGGCTGCATTTTGACTGCCTTTAGGGCTGGAGCTTCTCGTGGTTTGAGGCCTGGCTTGCTCCAAACACTGCTCTTGAGATTCTCCTGGATGTGGGCTGCATTTTGGCTGCCTTTTGGGCTGGAGCTTCTCGTGGTTTGAGGCCTGCCTTGCTCGACCCCCTGCTCTTGAGATTCTCCCGGATGTGGGCTGGAGTTTGGCTGCATTTTGGGCTGGAGCTTCTCGTGGTTTGAGGCCTGGCTTGCTCCACCCCCTGCTCTTGAGATTCTCCCGGATGTGGGCTGGATTTTGGCTGCCTTTTGGGCTGGAGCTTGTCGTGGTTTCAGGCCTGGCTTGCTCCACCCCCTGCTCTTGAGATTCTCCCGGAGGTGGGCTGCATTTTGGCTGCCTTTTGGGCTGGAGCTTCTCGTGGTTTGAGGCCTGGCTTGCTCCACCCCCTGCTCTTGGGATTCTCCTGGATGTGGGCTGGATTTTGGCTGCCTTTTGGGCTGGAGCTTCTCGTGGTTTGAGGCCTGGCTTGCTCCACCCCCTGCTCTTGAGATTCTCCCGGATGTGGGCTGGATTTTGGCTGCCTTTTGGGCTGGAGCTTCTCGAGGTTTGAGGCCTGGCTTGCTCCACGCCCTGCTCTTGATATTCTCCTGGATGTGGTCTGCATTTTGGCTGCCTTTTGGGCTGGAGCTTCTCGAGGTTTGAGGCCTGGCTTGCTCCACCCCCTGCTCTTGAGATTCTCCCGGATGTGGGCTGGATTTTGGCTGCCTTTTGGGCTGGAGCTTCTCGTGGTTTGAGGCCTGGCTTGCTCCACCCCCTGCTCTTGAGATTCTCCCGGATGTGTGCTGCATTTTGGCTGATACTTGGGCTGGAGCTTCTCGTGGTTTGAGGCCTGGCTTGCTCCACCCCCTGCTCTTGAGATTCTCCCGGATGTGGGCTGCATTTTGGCTGCCTTTTGGGCTGGAGCTTCTCGTAGTTTGAGGCCTGGCTTGCTCCACCCCCTGCTCTTGAGATTCTCCTGGATGTGTGCTGCATTTTGGCTGCCTTTTGGGCTGGAGCTTCTCGTGGTTTGAGGCCTGGCTTGCTCCAAACTCTGACATTGAGATTCTCCCGGATGTGGGCTGCATTTTGGCTGCATTTAGGGCTGGAGCTTCTCGTGGTTTGAGGCCTGGCTTGCTCCAAACACTGCTCTTGAGATTCTCCTGGATGTGGGCTGCATTTTGGCTGCCTTTTGGGCTGGAGCTTCTCGTGGTTTGAGGCCTGCCTTGCTCCACCCCCTGCTCTTGAAATTGTCCCGGATGTGGGCTGGATTTTGGCTGCCTTTTGTGCTGGAGCTTCTCCTGGTTTGAGGCCTGGCTTGCTCCACCCCCTGCTCTTGAGATTCTCCCGGATGTGGGCTGCATTTTGGCTGCATTTTGGGCTGGAGCTTCTTGTGGTTTGAGGGCTGGCTTGCTCCACCCCCTGCTCTTGAGATTCTCCCGGATGTGGGCTGGATTTTGGCTGCCTTTTGGGCTGGAGCTTCTCATGGTTTGAGGCCTGGCTTGCTCCACCCCCTGCTCTTGAGATTCTCCCGGATGTGGGCTGCATTTTGGCTGCCTTTTGGGCTGGAGCTTCTCGTGGTTTGAGGCCTGGCTTGCTCCAGCCCCTGCTCTTGAGATTCTCCCGGATGTGGGCTGCATTTTGGCTGCCTTTTGGGCTGGAGCTTCTCGTGGTTTGAGGCCTGGCTTGCTCCACCCCCTGCTCTTGAGATTCTCCCGGATGTGGGCTGCATTTTGCCTGATACTTGGGCTGGAGTTTCTCGTGGTTTGAGGCCTGTCTTGCTCCACCCCCTGCTCTTGAGATTCTCCTGGATGTGGGCTGAATTTTGGCTGCCTGTTGGGCTGGAGCTTCTCGTGGTTTGAGGCCTGGCTTGCTCCACCCCCTGCTCTTGAGATTCTCCCGGATGTGGGCTGCATTTTGGCTGCATTTTGGGCTGGAGCTTCTCGTGGTTTGAGGCCTGGCTTGCTCCAAACACTGCTCTTGAGATTCTCCTGGATGTGGGCTGCATTTTGGCTGCCTTTTCGGCTGGAGCTTCTCGTGGTTTAAGGCCTGCCTTGCTCCACCCCCTGCTCTTGAAATTGTCCCGGATGTGGGCTGGATTTTGGCTGCCTTTTGTGCTGGAGCTTCTCGTGGTTTGAGGCCTGGCTTGCTCCACCCCCTGCTCTTGAGATTCTCCCGGATGTGGGCTGCATTTTGGCTGCATTTTGGGCTGGAGCTTCTCGTGGTTTGAGGCCTGGCTTACTCCACCCCCTGCTCTTGAGATTCTCCCGGATGTGGGCTGGATTTTGTCTGCATTTTGGGCTGGAGCTTCTCGTGGTTTGAGGCCTGGCTTGCTCCACCCCCTGCTCTTGAGATTCTCCCGGATGTGGGCTGCATTTTGGCTGCATTTTGGGCTGGAGCTTCTTGTGGTTTGAGGCCTGCCTTGCTCCACCCCCTGCTCTTGAGATTCTCCCGGATGTGGGCTGGATTTTGGCTCCCTTTTGGGCTGGAGCTTCTCATGGTTTGAGGCCTGGCTTGCTCCACCCCCTGCTCTTGAGATTCTCCCGGATGTGGGCTGCATTTTGGCTGCATTTTGGGCTGGAGCTTCTCGTGGTTTGAGGCCTGGCTTGCTCCACCCCCTGCTCTTGAGATTCTCCCGGAGGTGGGCTGCATTTTGGCTGCCTTTTGGGCTGGAGCTTCTCGTGGTTTGAGGCCTGGCTTGCTCCACCCCCTGCTCTTGAGATTCTCCCCGATGTGGGCTGCATTTTGGCTGCCTTTTGGGCTGGAGCTTCTCGTGGTTTGAGGCCTGGCTTGCTCCAGCCCCTGCTCTTGAGATTCTCCCGGATGTGGGCTGCATTTTGGCTGCCTTTTGGGCTGGAGCTTCTCGTGGTTTGAGGCCTGGCTTGCTCCACCCCCTGCTCTTGAGATTCTCCCGGATGTGGGCTGCATTTTGCCTGATTCTTGGGCTGGAGTTTCTCGTGGTTTGAGGCCTGTCTTGCTCCACCCCCTGCTCTTGAGATTCTCCCGGATGTGGGCTGAATTTTGGCTGCCTGTTGGGCTGGAGCTTCTCGTGGTTTGAGGCCTGGCTTGCTCCACCCCCTGCTCTTGAGATTCTCCCGGATGTGGGCTGCATTTTGGCTGCATTTTGGGCTGGAGCTTCTCGTGGTTTGAGGCCTGGCTTGCTCCAAACACTGCTCTTGAGATTCTCCTGGATGTGGGCTGCATTTTGGCTGCCTTTTCGGCTGGAGCTTCTCGTGGTTTAAGGCCTGCCTTGCTCCACCCCCTGCTCTTGAAATTGTCCCGGATGTGGGCTGGATTTTGGCTGCCTTTTGTGCTGGAGCTTCTCGTGGTTTGAGGCCTGGCTTGCTCCACCCCCTGCTCTTGAGATTCTCCCGGATGTGGGCTGCATTTTGGCTGCATTTTGGGCTGGAGCTTCTCGTGGTTTGAGGCCTGGCTTACTCCACCCCCTGCTCTTGAGATTCTCCCGGATGTGGGCTGGATTTTGTCTGCATTTTGGGCTGGAGCTTCTCGTGGTTTGAGGCCTGGCTTGCTCCACCCCCTGCTCTTGAGATTCTCCCGGATGTGGGCTGCATTTTGGCTGCATTTTGGGCTGGAGCTTCTTGTGGTTTGAGGCCTGCCTTGCTCCACCCCCTGCTCTTGAGATTCTCCCGGATGTGGGCTGGATTTTGGCTCCCTTTTGGGCTGGAGCTTCTCATGGTTTGAGGCCTGGCTTGCTCCACCCCCTGCTCTTGAGATTCTCCCGGATGTGGGCTGCATTTTGGCTGCATTTTGGGCTGGAGCTTCTCGTGGTTTGAGGCCTGGCTTGCTCCACCCCCTGCTCTTGAGATTCTCCCGGAGGTGGGCTGCATTTTGGCTGCCTTTTGGGCTGGAGCTTCTCGTGGTTTGAGGCCTGGCTTGCTCCACCCCCTGCTCTTGAGATTCTCCCCGATGTGGGCTGCATTTTGGCTGCCTTTTGGGCTGGAGCTTCTCGTGGTTTGAGGCCTGGCTTGCTCCACCCCCTGCTCTTGAGATTCTCCTGGATGTGGGCTGCAATTTGGCTGATTCTTGGGCTGGAGCTTCTCGTGGTTTGAGGCCTGGCTTGCTCCACCTCCTGCTCTTGAGATTCTCCTGGAGGTGGGCTGCATTTTGGCTGCATTTTGGGCTGGAGCTTCTCGTGGTTTGAGGCCTGGCTTGCTCCAACCCCTGCTCTTGAGATTCCCCCGGATTTGGGCTGCATTTTGGCTGATTCATGGGCTGGAGCTTCTCATGGTTTGAGGCCTGGATTGCTCCACCCCCTGCTCTTGAGATTCTCCCGGATGTGGGCTGGATTTTGGCTGCGTTTTGGGCTGGAGCTACTCGAGGTTTGAGGCCTGGCTTGCTCCACCCCCTGCTCTTGAGATTCTCCCGGATGTGGCCTGCATTTTGGCTGCCTTTTGGGCTGGAGCTTCTCGTGGTTTGAGGCCTGGCTTGCTCCACCCCCTGCTCTTGAGATTCTCCCGGATGTGGGCTGGATTTTGGCTGCCTTTTGGGCTGGAGCTTCTCATGGTTTGAGGCCTGGCTTGCTCCACCCCCTGCTCTTGAGATTCTCCCGGATGTGGGCTGCATTTTGGCTGCCTTTTGGGCTGGAGCTTCTCGTGGTTTGAGGCCTGGCTTGCTCCAGCCCCTGCTCTTGAGATTCTCCCGGATGTGGGCTGCATTTTGGCTGATTCTTGGGTAGGAGCTTCTCGTGGTTTGAGGCCTGGCTTGCTCCACCCCCTGCTCTTGAGATTCTCCCGGATGTGGGCTGCATTTTGCCTGATTCTTGGGCTGGAGTTTCTCGTGGTTTGAGGCCTGTCTTGCTCCACCCCCTGCTCTTGAGATTCTCCCGGATGTGGGCTGAATTTTGGCTGCCTGTTGGGCTGGAGCTTCTCGTGGTTTGAGGCCTGGCTTGCTCCACCCCCTGCTCTTGAGATTCTCCCGGATGTGGGCTGCATTTTGGCTGCATTTTGGGCTGGAGCTTCTCGTGGTTTGAGGCCTGGCTTGCTCCAAACACTGCTCTTGAGATTCTCCTGGATGTGGGCTGCATTTTGGCTGCCTTTTCGGCTGGAGCTTCTCGTGGTTTAAGGCCTGCCTTGCTCCACCCCCTGCTCTTGAAATTGTCCCGGATGTGGGCTGGATTTTGGCTGCATTTTGTGCTGGAGCTTCTCGTGGTTTGAGGCCTGGCTTGCTCCACCCCCTGCTCTTGAGATTCTCCCGGATGTGGGCTGCATTTTGGCTGCATTTTGGGCTGGAGCTTCTCGTGGTTTGAGGCCTGGCTTACTCCAGCCCCTGCTCTTGAGATTCTCCCGGATGTGGGCTGGATTTTGTCTGCCTTTTGGGCTGGAGCTTCTCGTGGTTTGAGGCCTGGCTTGCTCCACCCCCTGCTCTTGAGATTCTCCCGGATGTGGGCTGCATTTTGGCTGCCTTTTGGGCTGGAGCTTCTTGTGGTTTGAGGCCTGCCTTGCTCCACCCCCTGCTCTTGAGATTCTCCCGGATGTGGGCTGGATTTTGGCTCCCTTTTGGGCTGGAGCTTCTCATGGTTTGAGGCCTGGCTTGCTCCACCCCCTGCTCTTGAGATTCTCCCGGATGTGGGCTGCATTTTGGCTGCATTTTGGGCTGGAGCTTCTCGTGGTTTGAGGCCTGGCTTGCTCCACCCCCTGCTCTTGAGATTCTCCCGGAGGTGGGCTGCATTTTGGCTGCCTTTTGGGCTGGAGCTTCTCGTGGTTTGAGGCCTGGCTTGCTCCACCCCCTGCTCTTGAGATTCTCCCCGATGTGGGCTGCATTTTGGCTGCCTTTTGGGCTGGAGCTTCTCGTGGTTTGAGGCCTGGCTTGCTCCACCCCCTGCTCTTGAGATTCTCCTGGATGTGGGCTGCAATTTGGCTGATTCTTGGGCTGGAGCTTCTCGTGGTTTGAGGCCTGGCTTGCTCCACCTCCTGCTCTTGAGATTCTCCTGGAGGTGGGCTGCATTTTGGCTGCATTTTGGGCTGGAGCTTCTCGTGGTTTGAGGCCTGGCTTGCTCCAACCCCTGCTCTTGAGATTCCCCCGGATTTGGGCTGCATTTTGGCTGATTCATGGGCTGGAGCTTCTCATGGTTTGAGGCCTGGATTGCTCCACCCCCTGCTCTTGAGATTCTCCCGGATGTGGGCTGGATTTTGGCTGCGTTTTGGGCTGGAGCTACTCGAGGTTTGAGGCCTGGCTTGCTCCACCCCCTGCTCTTGAGATTCTCCCGGATGTGGGCTGCATTTTGGCTGCCTTTTGGGCTGTAGCTTCTCATGGTTTCAGGCCTGGCTTGCTCCACCCCCTGCTCTTGAGATTCTCCCGGATATGGGCTGCATTTTGGCTGCATTATGGGCTGGAGCTTCTCGTGGTTTGAGGCCTGGCTTGCTCCACCCCCTGCTCTTGAGATTCTCCAGGATGTGGGCTGCATTTTGGCTGCCTTTAGGGCTGGAGCTTCTCGTGGTTTGAATCCTGGCTTGCTCCAAACACTGCTCTTGAGATTCTCCTGGATGTGGGCTGCATTTTGGCTGCCTTTTGGGCTGGAGCTTCTCGTGGTTTGAGGCCTGCCTTGCTCGACTCCCTGCTCTTGAGATTCTCCCGGATGTGGGCTGGAGTTTTGCTGCGTTTTGGGCTGGAGCTACTCGAGGTTTGAGGCCTGGCTTGCTCCACCCCCTGCTCTTGAGATTCTCCCGGATGTGGGCTGCATTTTGGCTGCCTTTTGGGCTGTAGCTTCTCATGGTTTGAGGCCTGGCTTGCTCCACCCCCTGCTCTTGATATTCTCCCGGATGTGGGCTGCATTTTGGCTGCTTTTCGGGCTGGAGCTTCTCATGGTTTGAGGCCTGGCTTGCTCCACTCCCTGCTCTTGATATTCTCCTGGATGTGGGCTGCATTTTGGCTGCCTTTTGGGCTGGAGCTTCTCGTGGTTTGAGGCCTGGCTTGCTCCACCCCCTGCTCTTGAGATTCTCCCGGATGTGGGCTGGATTTTGGCTGCCTTTTGGGCTGGAGCTTCTCGTGGTTTGAGGCCTGGCTTGCTCCACCCCCTGCTCTTGAGATTCTCCCGGATGTGGGCTGCATTTTGGCTGCCTTTTGGGCTGGAGCTTCTCGTGGTTTGAGGCCTGGCTTGCTCCACCCCCTGCTCTTGAGATTCTCCCGGATATGGGCTGCAATTTGGCTGCCTTTTGGGCTTAAGCTTCTCAAGGTTTGAGGCCTGGCTTGCTCCACCCCCTGCTCTTGAGATTCTCCCGGATATGGGCTGCAATTTGGCTGCCTTTTGGGCTGGAGCTTCTCATGGTTTGAGGCCTGGCTTGCTCCACCCCCTGCTCTTGAGATTCTCCCCGCATGTCGGCTGGATTTTGGCTGCCTTTTGGGCTGGAGCTTCTCATGGTTTGAGGCCTGTCTTGCTCCACCCCCTGCTCTTGAGATTCTCCCGGATGTGGGCTGCATTTTGACTGCCTTTAGGGCTGGAGCTTCTCGTGGTTTGAGGCCTGGCTTGCTCCAAACACTGCTCTTGAGATTCTCCTGGATGTGGGCTGCATTTTGGCTGCCTTTTGGGCTGGAGCTTCTCGTGGTTTGAGGCCTGCCTTGCTCCACCCCCTGCTCTTGAGATTCTCCTGGATGTGGGCTGCATTTTGGCTGCCTTTAGGGCTGGAGCTTCTCGTGGTTTGAGGCCTGGCTTGCTCCAAACACTGCTCTTGAGATTCTCCTGGATGTGGGCTGCATTTTGGCTGCCTTTTGGGCTGGAGCTTCTCGTGGTTTGAGGCCTGCCTTGCTCGACTCCCTGCTCTTGAGATTCTCCCGGATGTGGGCTGGAGTTTTGCTGCGTTTTGGGCTGGAGCTACTCGAGGTTTGAGGCCTGGCTTGCTCCACCCCCTGCTCTTGAGATTCTCCCGGATGTGGGCTGCATTTTGGCTGCCTTTTGGGCTGTAGCTTCTCATGGTTTGAGGCCTGGCTTGCTCCACCCCCTGCTCTTGATATTCTCCCGGATGTGGGCTGCATTTTGGCTGCTTTTCGGGCTGGAGCTTCTCATGGTTTGAGGCCTGGCTTGCTCCACTCCCTGCTCTTGATATTCTCCTGGATGTGGGCTGCATTTTGGCTGCCTTTTGGGCTGGAGCTTCTCGTGGTTTGAGGCCTGGCTTGCTCCACCCCCTGCTCTTGAGATTCTCCCGGATGTGGGCTGCATTTTGGCTGCCTTTTGGGCTGGAGCTTCTCGTGGTTTGAGGCCTGGCTTGCTCCACCCCCTGCTCTTGAGATTCTCCCGGATGTGGGCTGCATTTTGGCTGCCTTTTGGGCTGGAGCTTCTCGTGGTTTGAGGCCTGGCTTGCTCCACCCCCTGCTCTTGAGATTCTCCCGGATATGGGCTGCAATTTGGCTGCCTTTTGGGCTTAAGCTTCTCAAGGTTTGAGGCCTGGCTTGCTCCACCCCCTGCTCTTGAGATTCTCCCGGATATGGGCTGCAATTTGGCTGCCTTTTGGGCTGGAGCTTCTCATGGTTTGAGGCCTGGCTTGCTCCACCCCCTGCTCTTGAGATTCTCCCCGCATGTGGGCTGGATTTTGGCTGCCTTTTGGGCTGGAGCTTCTCATGGTTTGAGGCCTGTCTTGCTCCACCCCCTGCTCTTGAGATTCTCCCGGATGTGGGCTGCATTTTGACTGCCTTTAGGGCTGGAGCTTCTCGTGGTTTGAGGCCTGGCTTGCTCCAAACACTGCTCTTGAGATTCTCCTGGATGTGGGCTGCATTTTGGCTGCCTTTTGGGCTGGAGCTTCTCGTGGTTTGAGGCCTGCCTTGCTCCACCCCCTGCTCTTGAGATTCTCCCGGATGTGGGCTGGAGTTTGGCTGCATTTCGGCTGGAGCTTCTCGTGGTTTGAGGCCTGGCTTGCTCCAGCACCTGCTCTTGAGATTCTCCCGGATGTGGGCTGCATTTTGGCTGCATTTTGGGCTGGAGCTTCTCGTGGTTTGAGGCCTGGCTTGCTCCACCCCCTGCTCTTGAGATTCTCCCGGATGTGGGCTGCATTTTGGCTGCCTTTTGGGCTGGAGCTTCTCGTGGTTTGAGGCCTGGCTTGCTCCACCCCCTGCTCTTGAGATTCTCCCCGATGTGGGCTGCATTTTGGCTGCCTTTTGGGCTGGAGCTTCTCGTGGTTTGAAGCCTGGCTTGCTCCACCCCCTGCTCTTGAGATTCTCCCGGATGTGGGCTGGAGTTTGGCTGCATTTTGGGCTGGAGCTTCTCGTGGTTTGAGGCATGGCTTGCTCCAGCACCTGCTCTTGAGATTCTCCCGGATGTGGGGCGAATTTTGGCTGCCTTTTGGGCTGGAGCTTCTCGTGGTTTGAAGCCTGGCTTGCTCCACCCCCTGCTCTTGAGATTCTCCCGGATGTGGGCTGGATTTTGGCTGCCTTTTGGGCTGGAGCTTGTCGTGGTTTCAGGCCTGGCTTGCTCCACCCCCTGCTCTTGAGATTCTCCCGGAGGTGGGCTGCATTTTGGCTGCCTTTTGGGCTGGAGCTTCTCGTGGTTTGAGGCCTGGCTTGCTCCACCCCCTGCTCTTGAGATTCTCCTGGATGTGGGCTGGATTTTGGCTGCCTTTTGGGCTGGAGCTTCTCGTGGTTTGAGGCCTGGCTTGCTCCACCCCCTGCTCTTGAGATTCTCCCGGATGTGGGCTGCATTTTGGCTGCCTTTTGGGCAGGAGCTTCTCGTGGTTTGAAGCCTGGCTTGCTCCACCCCCTGCTCTTGAGATTCTCCCGGATGTGGGCTGGAGTTTGGCTGCATTTTGGGCTGGAGCTTCTCGTGGTTTGAGGCATGGCTTGCTCCAGCACCTGCTCTTGAGATTCTCCCGGATGTGGGGCGAATTTTGGCTGCCTTTTGGGCTGGAGCTTCTCGTGGTTTGAAGCCTGGCTTGCTCCACCCCCTGCTCTTGAGATTCTCCCGGATGTGGGCTGGATTTTGGCTGCCTTTTGGGCTGGAGCTTGTCGTGGTTTCAGGCCTGGCTTGCTCCACCCCCTGCTCTTGAGATTCTCCCGGAGGTGGGCTGCATTTTGGCTGCCTTTTGGGCTGGAGCTTCTCGTGGTTTGAGGCCTGGCTTGCTCCACCCCCTGCTCTTGAGATTCTCCTGGATGTGGGCTGGATTTTGGCTGCCTTTTGGGCTGGAGCTTCTCGTGGTTTGAGGCCTGGCTTGCTCCACCACCTGCTCTTGAGATTCTCCCGGATGTGGGCTGGATTTTGGCTCCCTTTTGGGCTGGAGCTTCTCGAGGTTTGAGGCCTGGCTTGCTCCACACCCTGCTCTTGATATTCTCCTGGATGTGGTCTGCATTTTGGCTGCCTTTTGGGCTGGAGCTTCTCGTGGTTTGAGGCCTGGCTTGCTCCACCCCCTGCTCTTGAGATTCTCCCGGATGTGTGCTGCATTTTGCCTGATACTTGGGCTGGAGCTTCTCGTGGTTTGAGGCCTGGCTTGCTCCACCCCCTGCTCTTGAGATTCTCCCGGATGTGGGCTGCATTTTGGCTGCCTTTTGGGCTGGAGCTTCTCGTAGTTTGAGGCCTGGCTTGCTCCACCCCCTGCTCTTGAGATTATCCTGGATGTGTGCTGCATTTTGGCTGCCTTTTGGGCTGGAGCTTCTCGTGGTTTGAGGCCTGGCTTGCTCCAAACTCTGACATTGAGATTCTCCCGGATGTGGGCTGCATTTTGGCTGCATTTAGGGCTGGAGCTTCTCGTGGTTTGAGGCCTGGCTTGCTCCAAACACTGCTCTTGAAATTGTCCCGGATGTGGGCTGGATTTTGGCTGCCTTTTGTGCTGGAGCTTCTCGTGGTTTGAGGCCTGGCTTGCTCCACCCCCTGCTCTTGAGATTCTCCCGGAGGTGGGCTGCATTTTGGCTGCATTTTGGGCTGGAGCTTCTTGTGGTTTGAGGCCTGGCTTGCTCCACCCCCTGCTCTTGAGATTCTCCCGGATGTGGGCTGGATTTTGGCTCCCTTTTGGGCTGGAGCTTCTCATGGTTTGAGGCCTGGCTTGCTCCACCCCCTGCTCTTGAGATTCTCCCGGATGTGGGCTGCATTTTGGCTGCCTTTTGGGCTGGAGCTTCTCGTGGTTTGAGGCCTGGCTTGCTCCACCCCCTGCTCTTGAGATTCTCCCGGATGTGGGCTGCATTTTGTCTGCCTTTTGGGCTGGAGCTTCTCGTGGTTTGAGGCCTGGCTTGCTCCACCCCCTGCTCTTGAGATTCTCCCGGATGTGGGCTCCATTTTGCCTGATTCTTGGGCTGGAGTTTCTCGTGGTTTGAGGCCTGTCTTGCTAAACCCCCTGCTCTTGAGATTCTCCCGGATGTGGGCTGAATTTTGGCTGCCTGTTGGGCTGGAGCTTCTCGTGGTTTGAGGCCTGGCTTGCTCCACCCCCTGCTCTTGAGATTCTCCCGGATGTGGGCTGCATTTTGGCTGCATTTAGGGCTGGAGCTTCTCGTGGTTTGAGGCCTGGCTTGCTCCAAACACTGCTCTTGAGATTCTCCTGGATGTGGGCTGCATTTTGGCTGCCTTTTGGGCTGGAGCTTCTCGTGGTTTAAGGCCTGCCTTGCTCCACCCCCTGCTCTTGAAATTGTCCCGGATGTGGGCTGGATTTTGGCTGCCTTTTGTGCTGGAGCTTCTCGTGGTTTGAGGCCTGGCTTGCTCCACCCCCTGCTCTTGAGATTCTCCCGGATGTGGGCTGCATTTTGACTGCATTTTGGGCTGGAGCTTCTCGTGGTTTGAGGCCTGGCTTACTCCACCCCCTGCTCTTGAGATTCTCCCGGATGTGGGCTGGATTTTGTCTGCATTTTGGGCTGGAGTTTCTCGTGGTTTGAGGCCTGGCTTGCTCCACCCCCTGCTCTTGAGATTCTCCCGGATGTGGGCTGCATTTTGTCTGCATTTTGGGCTGGAGCTTCGTGTGGTTTGAGGCCTGCCTTGCTCCACCCCCTGCTCTTGAGATTCTCCCGGATGTGGGCTGGATTTTGGCTCCCTTTTGGGCTGGAGCTTCTCATGGTTTGAGGCCTGGCTTGCTCCACCCCCTGCTCTTGAGATTCTCCCGGATGTGGGCTGCATTTTGGCTGCATTTTGTCCTGGAGCTTCTCGTGGTTTGGGGCCTGGCTTGCTCCACCCCCTGCTCTTGAGATTCTCCCGGATGTGGGCTGCATTTTGGCTGTTCTTTGGGCTGGAGCTTCTCATGGTTTGAGGCCTGGCTTGCTCCACCCCCTGCTCTTCATATTCTCCCGGATGTGGGCTGGATTTTGGCTGCATTTTGGGCTGGAGCTTCTCGTGGTTTGAGGCCTGGCTTGCTCCACCCCCTGCTCTTGAGATTCTCCCGGATGTGGGCTGCATTTTGGCTGCCTTTTGGGCTGGAGCTTCTCATGGTTTGAGGCCTGGCTTGCTCCACCCCCTGCTCTTGAGATTCTCCCGGATGTGGGCTGCATTTTGGCTGCGTTTTGGGCTGGAGCTTCTCGTGGTTTGAGGCCTGGCTTGCTCCACCCCCTGCTCTTGAGATTCTTCTGGATATGGACTGCATTTTGGCTGATTCTTGGGCTGGAGCTTCTCGTGGTTTGAGGCCTGCCTTGCTCCACCCCCTGCTCTTGAGATTCTCCCGGATGTGGGCTGGATTTTGGCTGCCTTTTGGGCTGGAGCTTCTTGTGGTTTGAGGCCTGGCTTGCTCCACCCCCTGCTCTTGATATTCTCCCGGAGGTGGGCTGCATTTTGGCTGCCTTTTGGGCTGGAGCTTCTCGTGGTTTGAGGCCTGGCTTGCTCCACCCTCTGCTCTTGAGATTCTCCCAGATGTGGGCTGCATTTTGGCTGCCTTTTGGGCTGGAGCTTCTCGTGGTTTGGGGCCTGGCTTGCTCCACCCCCTGCTCTTGAGATTCTCCCGTATGTGGGCTGCATTTTGGCTGCCTTTTGGCCTGGAGCTTCTCGTGGTTTGAGGCCTGGCTTGCTCCACCCCCTGCTCCTGAGATTCTCCCGGATGTGGGCTGGATTTTGGCTGCCTTTTGGGCTGGAGCTTCTTGTGGTTTGAGGCCTGGCTTGCTCCACCCGCTGCTCTTGATATTCTCCCGGAGGTGGGCTGCATTTTGGCTGCATTTTGGGCTGGAGCTTCTCGTGGTTTGAGGCCTGGCTTGCTCCACCCCCTGCTCCTGAGATTCTCCCGGATGTGGGCTGGATTTTGGCTGCATTTTGGGCTGGAGCTTCTCGTGGTTTGAGGCCTGGCTTGCTCCACCCCCTGCTCTTGAGATTCTCCCGGATGTGGCCTGCATTTTGGCTGCATTTTGGGCTGGATCTTCTCGTGGTTTGAGGCCTGGCTTGCTCCACCCCCTGCTCTTGAGATTCTCCCGGATATGGGCTTCATTTTGGCTGCCTTTTGGGCTGGAGCTTCTCGTGGTTTGAGGCCTGGCTTGCTCCACCCCCTGCTCTTGAGATTCTCCCGGAGGTGGGCTGCATTTTGGCTGCGTTTTGGGCTGGAGCTTCTCGTGGTTTGAGGCCTGGCTTGCTCCATCCCCTGCTCTTGAGATTCTCCCGGATGTGGGCCGGATTTTGGCTGCCTTTTGGGCTGGAGCTTCTCGTGGTTTGAGGCCTGGCTTGCTCCACCCACTGCTCTTGAGATTCTCCCGGATGTGGGCTGCATTTTGGCTGAATCTTGGGCTGGAGCTTCTCGTGGTTTGAGGCCTGGCTTGCTCCACCCCCTGCTCTTGAGATTCTCCCGGATGTGGGCTGCATTTTGGCTGCCTTTTGGGCTGGAGCTTCTCGTGGTTTGGGGCCTGGCTTGCTCCACCCCCTGCTCTTGAGATTCTCCCGGATGTGGGCTGCATTTTGGCTGCATTTTGGGCTGGAGCTTCTCGTGGTTTGAGGCCTGGCTTGCTCCACCCCCTGCTCTTGAGATTCTCACGGATGTGGGCTGGATTTTGGCTCCCTTTTGGGCTGGAGCTTCTCGAGGATTGAGGCCTGGCTTGCTCCACCCCCTGCTCTTGAGATTCTCCCGGATGTGGGCTGCATTTTGGCTGCCTTTTGGGCTGGAGCTTCTCGTGGTTTGAGGCCTGGCTTGCTCCACCCCCTGCTCTTCATATTCTCCCGGATGTGGGCTGGATTTTGGCTGCCTTTTGGGCTGGAGCTTCTCGTGGTTTGAGGCCTGGCTTGCTCAAACCCCTGCTCTTGAGATTCTCCCGGATGTGGGCTGCATTTTGGCTGCCTTTTGGGCTGGAGCTTCTCGTGGTTTGAGGCCTGGCTTGCTCCACCCCCTGCTCTTGAGATTCTCCCGGAGGTGGGCTGGATTTTGGCTGCCTTTTGGGCTGGAGCTTCTCGTGGTTTGAGGCCTGGCTTGCTCCACCCCCTGCTCTTGAGATTCTCCCGGATGTGGGCTGCATTTTGGCTGCATTTTGGGCTGGAGCTTCTCGTGGTTTGAGGCCTGGCTTGCTCCACCCCCTGCTCTTGAGATTCTCCCGGATGTGGCCTGCATTTTGGCTGCATTTTGGGCTGGAGCTTCTCGTGGTTTGTGGCCTGGCTTGCTCCACCCCCTGCTCTTGAGATTCTCCCAGATGTGGGCTGCATTTTGGCTGCATTTTGGGCTGGAGCTTCTCGTGGTTTCAGGCCTGGCTTGCTCCACCCCCTGCTCTTGAGATTCTCGCGGTTGTGGGCTGGATTTTGGCTCCATTTTGGGCTGGAGCTTCTCGAGGTTTGAGGCCTGGCTTGCTCCACCCCCTGCTCTTGAGATTCTCCCGGATGTGGGCTGGATTTTGGCTGCGTTTTGGGCTGGAGCTTCTCGTGGTTTGAGGCCTGGCTTGCTCCACCCCCTGCTCTTGAGATTCTCCCGGATGTGGGCTGCATTTTGGCTGCCTTTTGGGCTGGAGCTTCTCGTGGTTTGAGGCCTGGCTTGCTCCACCCCCTGCTCTTGAGATTCACCTGGATATGGACTGCATTTTGGCTGATTCTTGGGCTGGAGCTTCTCGTGGTTTGAGGCCTGCCTTGCTCCACCCCCTGCTCTTGAGATTCTCCCGGATGTGGGCTGGATTTTGGCTGCCTTTTGGGCTGGAGCTTCTTGTGGTTTGAGGCCTGGCTTGCTCCACCCCCTGCTCTTGAGATTCTCCCGGATGTGGTCTCCATTTTGGCTGCCTTTTGGGCTGGAGCTTCTCGTGGTTTGAGGCCTGGCTTGCTCCACCCCCTGCTCTTGAGATTCTCCCGGATGTTGGCTGCATTTTGGCTGCCTTTTGGGCTGGAGCTTCTCGTGGTTTGAGGCCTGGCTTGCTCCACCCCCTGCTCTTGAGATTCTCCCGGATGTGGGCTGGAGGTTCTCGTGGTTTGAGGCCTGGCTTGCTCCACCCCCTGCTCTTGAGATTCTTCCGGATGTGGGCTGGATTGTGGCTGCCTTTTGGGCTGGAGCTTCTCGTGGTTTGAGGCCTGGCTTGCTCCACCCCCTGCTCTTGAGATTCTCCCAGATGTGGGCTGCATTTTGGCTGCCTTTTGGGCTGGAGCTTCTCGTGGTTTGAGGCCTGGCTTGCTCCACCCCCTGCTCTTGAGATTCTCCCGGAGGTGGGCTGCATTTTGGCTGCCTTTTGGGCTGGAGCTTCTCGTGGTTTGAGGCCTGGCTTGCTCCACCCCCTGCTCTTGAGATTCTTTGGGATGTGGGCTGGATTTTGGCTGCATTTTGGGCTGGAGCTTCTCGTGGTTTGAGGCCTGGCTTGCTCCACCCCCTGCTCTTGAGATTCTCCCATATGTGGGCTGGATTTTGGCTGCGTTTTGGGCTGGAGCTTCTCGTGGTTTGAGGCCTGGCTTGCTCCACCCCCTGCTCTTGAGATTCTCCTGGATGTGGGCTGGATTGTGGCTGCCTTTTGGGCTGGAGCTTCTCGTGGTTTGAGGCCTGGCTTGCTCCACCCCCTGCTCTTGATATTCTCCCCGATGTGGGCTGCGTTTTGGCTGCCTTTTGGGCTGGAGCTTCTCGTGGTTTGAGGCCTGGCTTGCTCCACCCCCTGCTCTTGAGATTCTCCCGGATGTGGGCTGCATTTTGTCTGCATTTTGGTCTGGAGCTTCTCGTGGTTTGAGGCCTGGCTTGCTCCACCCCCTGCTCTTGAGATTCTCCCGGATGTGGGCTGGATTTTGGCTGCCTTTTGGGCTGGAGCTTCTCGAGGTTTGAGGCCTGGCTTGCTCCACCCCCTGCTCTTGAGATTCTCCCGGATGTGGGCTGCATTTTGGCTGCCTTTTGGGCTGGAGCTTCTCGTGGTTTGAGGCCTGGCTTGCTCCACCCCCTGCTCTTGAGATTCTCCCGGATGTGGGCTGCATTTTGGCTGTTCTTTGGGCTGGAGCTTCTCGTGGTTTGAGGCCTGGCTTGCTCCAACCCCTGCTCTTGATATTGTCCCAAATATGGGCTGCATTTTGGCTGCCTTTTGGGCTGGAGCTTCTCATGGTTTGACCCCTGGCTTGCTCCACCCCCTGCTCTTGAGATTCTCCCAGATGTGGGCTGCATTTTGGCTGCCTTTTGGGCTGGAGCTTCTCGTGGTTTGAGGCCTGGCTTACTCCACCCCCTGCTCTTCATATTCTCCCTGATATGGGCTGGATTTTGGCAGCATTTTGGGCTGGAGCTTCTCGTGGTTTGAGGCCTGGCTTGCTCCACCCCCTGCTCTTGATATTCTCCCGGATGTGGGCTGCATTTTGGCTGCCTTTTGGGCTGGAGCTTCTCGTGGTTTGAGGCCTGGCTTGCTCCACCCCCTGCTCTTGAGATTCTCATGCATGTGGCCTGCATTTTGGCTGCCTTTTGGGCTGGAGCTTCTCGTGGTTTGAGGCCTGGCTTGCTCCACCCCCTGCTCTTGAGATTCTCCCGGATGTGGCCTGCATTTTGGCTGATTCTTGGGTTGGAGCTTCTCGTGGGTTGAAGCCTGGCTTGCTCCACCCCCTGCTCTTGATATTCTCCCGGATGTGGGCTGCATTTTGGCTGCCTTTTGGGCTGGAGCTTCTTGTGGTTTGAGGCCTGGCTTGCTCCACCCCCTGCTCTTGAGATTCTCCCGGATCTGGGCTGCATTTTGGCTGCCTTTTGGGCTGGAGCTTCTCGTGGTTTGAGGCCTGGCTTGCTCCACCCCCTGCTCTTGAGATTCTCCCGGATGTTGGCTGCATTTTGGCTGCCTTTTGGGCTGGAGCTTCTCGTGGTTTGAGGCCTGGCTTGCTCCAACTCCTACTCTTGAGATTCAGCCAGATGTGGGCTGCATTTTGGCTGCCTTTTGGGCTGGAGCTTCTCGTGGTTTGAGGCCTGGCTTGCTCCACCCCCTGCTCTTGATATTGTCCCGGATATGGGCTGCATTTTGGCTGCATTATGGGCTGGAGCTTCTCGTGGTTTGAGGCCTGGCTTGCTCCACCCCCTGCTCTTGATATTGTCCCGGATATGGGCTGCATTTTGGCTGCATTATGGGCTGGAGCTTCTCGTGGTTTGAGGCCTGGCTTGCTCCACCCCCTGCTCTTGAGATTCTCCCGGATGTGGGCTGGATTTTGGCTCCCTTTTGGGCTGGAGCTTCTCTAGGTTTGAGGCCTGGCTTGCTCCACCCCCTGCTCTTGAGATTCTCCCAGAGGTGGGCTGCATTTTGGCTGCCTTTTGGGCTGGAGCTTCTCGTGGTTTGAGGCCTGGCTTGCTCCATCCCCTGCTCTTGAGATTCTCCCGGATCTGGGCTGCATTTTGGCTGACTTTTGTGCTGGAGCTTCTCGTGGTTTGTGGCCTGGCTTGCTCCACCCCCTGCTCTTGAGATTCTCCCGGATGTGGGCTGCATTTTGGCTGAATCTTGGGCTGGAGCTTCTCGTGGTTTGAGGCCTGGCTTACTCCAACCCCTGCTCTTGAGATTCTCCCGGATGTGGGCTGCATTTTGTCTGCATTTTGGGCTGGAGCTTCTCCTGGTTTGAGGCCTGGCTTGCTCAACCCCCTGCTCTTGAGATTCTCCCGGAGGTGGGCTGCATTTTGGCTGATTCTTGGGCTGGAGCTTCTCGTGGTTTGAGGCCTGGCTTGCTCCACCCCCTGCTCTTGAGATTCTCCCGGATGTGGGCTGCATTTTGGCTGCCTTTTGGGCTGGAGCTTCTCGTAGTTTGAGGCCTGGCTTGCTCCACGCCCTGCTCTTGAGATTCTCCCGGATGTGGGCTGCATTTTGGCTGCCTTTTGGGCTGGAGCTTCTCGTGGTTTGAGGCCTGGCTTGCTCCACCCCCTGCTCTTGAGATTCTCCCGGATGTGGGCTGCATTTTGGCTGCCTTTTGGGCTGGAGCTTCTCGTGGTTTGAGGCCTGGCTTGCTCCACCCCCTGCTCTTGAGATTCTCCCGGATGTGGGCTGCATTTTGGCTGTTTTTTGGGCTGGAGCTTCTCGTGGTTTGAGGCCTGGCTTGCTCCACCCCCTGCTCTTGAGATTGTCCCGGATATGGGCTGCATTTTGGCTGCATTATGGGCTGGAGCTTCTCGTGGTTTGAGGCCTGGCTTGCTCCACCCCCTGCTCTTGAGATTCTCCCGGATGTGGGCTGGATTTTGGCTCCCTTTTGGGCTGGAGCTTCTCTAGGTTTGAGGCCTGGCTTGCCTCACCCCCTGCTCTTGAGATTCTCCCAGAGGTGGGCTGCATTTTGGCTGCCTGTTGGGCTGGAGCTTCTCGTGGTTTGAGGCCTGGCTTGCTCCACCCCCTGCTCTTGAGATTCTCCCGGATGTGGGCTGCATTTTGGCTGAATCTTGGGCTGGAGCTTCTCGTGGTTTGAGGCCTGGCTTACTCCAACCCCTGCTCTTGAGATTCTCCCGGATGTGGGCTGCATTTTGTCTGCATTTTGGGCTGGAGCTTCTCCTGGTTTGAGGCCTGGCTTGCTCAACCCCCTGCTCTTGAGATTCTCCCGGAGGTGGGCTGCATTTTGGCTGATTCTTGGCCTGGAGCTTCTCGTGGTTTGAGGCCTGGCTTGCTCCACCCCCTGCTCTTGAGATTCTCCCGGATGTGGGCTGCATTTTGGATGCCTTTTGGGCTGGAGCTTCTCGTAGTTTGAGGCCTGGCTTGCTCCACGCCCTGCTCTTGAGATTCTCCCGGATGTGGGCTGCATTTTGGCTGCATTTTGGGCTGGAGCTTCTCGTGGTTTGAGGCCTGGCTTGCTCCACCCCCTGCTCTTGAGATTCTCCCTGATGTGGGCTGCATTTTGGCTGCCTTTTGGGCTGGAGCTTCTCGTGGTTTGAGGCCTGGCTTGCTCCACCCCCTGCTCTTGAGATTCTCCCGGATGTGGGCTGCATTTTGGCTGTTTTTTGGGCTGGAGCTTCTCATGGTTTGAGGCCTGGCTTGCTCCACCCCCTGCTCTTGAGATTCTCCCGGATGTGGGCTGCATTTTGTCTGCATTTTGGGCTGGAGCTTCTCGTGGTTTGAGGCCTGGCTTGCTCCACCCCCTGCTCTTGAGATTCTCCTGGATATGGACTGCATTTTGGCTGATTCTTGGGCTGGAGATTCTCGTGGTTTGAGGCCTGCCTTGCTCCACGCCCTGCTCTTGAGATTCTCCCGGATGTGGGCTGGATTTTGGCTGCCTTTTGGGCTGGAGCTTCTCTAGGTTTGAGGCCTGGCTTGCTCCACCCCCTGCTCTTGATATTCTCCCGGAGGTGGGCTGCATTTTGGCTGCCATTTGGGCTGGAGCTTCTCGTGGTTTGAGGCCTGGCTTGCTCCACCCCCTGCTCTTCATATTCTCCCTGATGTGGGCTGGATTTTGGCTACATTTTGGGCTGGAGCTTCTCGTGGTTTGAGGCCTGGCTTGCTCCACCCCCTGCTCTTGAGATTCTCCTGGATGTGGGCTGCATTTTGGCTGCATTTTGGGCTCGAGCTTCTCCTGGTTTGAGGCCTGGCTTGCTCCACCCCCTGCTCTTGAGATTCTCCCGGAGGTGGGCTGCATTTTGGCTGATTCTTGGCCTGGAGCTTATCGTGGTTTGAGGCCTGGCTTCCTCCACCCCCTGCTCTTGAGATTCTCCCGGATGTGGGCTGCATTTTGGCTGCCTTTTGGGCTGGAGCTTCTCGTAGTTTGAGGCCTGGCTTGCTCCACGCCCTGCTCTTGAGATTCTCCCGGATGTGGGCTGGATTTTGGCTGCCTTTTGGGCTGGAGCTTCTCGTGGTTTGAGGCCTGGCTTGCTCCACCCCCTGCTCTTGAGATTCTCCCGGATGTGGGCTGCATTTTGGCTGTATTTTGGGCTGGAGCTTCTCATGGTTTGAGGCCTGGCTTGCTCCACCCCCTGCTCTTGAGATTCTCCCGGATGTGGGCTGAATTTTGTCTGCATTTTGGGCTGGAGCTTCTCGTGGTTTGAGGCCTGGCTTGCTCCACCCCCTGCTCTTGAGATTCTCCTGGATATGGACTGCATTTTGGCTGATTCTTGGGCTGGAGCTTCTCGTGGTTTGAGGCCTGGCTTGCTCCACCCCCTGCTCTTGATATTCTCCCGGAGGTGGGCTGCATTTTGGCTGCCATTTGGGCTGGAGCTTCTCGTGGTTTGAGGCCTGGCTTGCTCCACCCCCTGCTCTTGATATTCTCCCGGATGCTGGCTGCATTTTGGCTGCCTTTTGGGCTGGAGCTTCTCGTGGTTTGAGGCCTGGCTTGCTCCAACTCCTACTATTGAGATTCTCCCAGATGTGGGCTGGATTTTGGCTGCCTTTAGGGCTGGAGCTTCTCGTGGTTTGAGGCCTGGCTTGCTCCACCCCCTGCTCTTGAGATTCTCCCGGATGTGGCCTGCATTTTGGCTGCCTTTTGGGCTGGAGCTTCTCGTGGTTTGAGGCCTGGCTTGCTCCACCCCCTGCTCTTGAGATTCTCCTCGATGTGGGCTGCATTTTGGCTGCATTTTGGGCTGGAGCTTCTCCTGGTTTGAGGCCTGGCTTGCTCCACCCCCTGCTCTTGAGATTCTCCCGGAGGTGGGCTGCATTTTGGCTGATTCTTGGCCTGGAGCTTCTCGTGGTTTGAGGCCTGGCTTCCTCCACCCCCTGCTCTTGAGATTCTCCCGGATGTGGGCTGCATTTTGGCTGCCTTTTGGGCTGGAGCTTCTCGTGGTTTGAGGCCTGGCTTGCTCCACGCCCTGCTCTTGAGATTCTCCCGGATGTGGGCTGCATTTTGGCTGCCTTTTGGGCTGGAGCTTCTCGTGGTTTGAGGCCTGGCTTGCTCCACCCCCTGCTCTTGAGATTCTCTCGGATGTGGGCTGCATTTTGGCTGCCTTTTGGGCTGGAGCTTCTCGTGGTTTGAGGCCTGGCTTGCTCCACCCCCTGCTCTTGAGATTCTCCCGGATGTGGGCTGCATTTTGGCTGTTTTTTGGGCTGGAGCTTCTCATGGTTTGAGGCCTGGCTTGCTCCACCCCCTGCTCTTGAGATTCTCCCGGATGTGGGCTGCATTTTGTCTGCATTTTGGGCTGGAGCTTCTCGTGGTTTGAGGCCTGGCTTGCTCCACCCCCTGCTCTTGAGATTCTCCTGGATATGGACTGCATTTTGGCTGATTCTTGGGCTGGAGCTTCTCGTGGTTTGAGGCCTGCCTTGCTCCACGCCCTGCTCTTGAGATTCTCCCGGATGTGGGCTGGATTTTGGCTGCCTTTTGGGCTGGAGCTTCTCGTGGTTTGAGGCCTGGCTTGCTCCACCCCCTGCTCTTGATATTCTCCCGGAGGTGGGCTGCATTTTGGCTGCCATTTGGGCTGGAGCTTCTCGTGGTTTGAGGCCTGGCTTGCTCCACCCCCTGCTCTTGATATTCTCCCGGATGTTGGCTGCATTTTGGCTGCCTTTTGGGCTGGAGCTTCTCGTGGTTTGAGGCCTGGCTTGCTCCAACTCCTACTCTTGAGATTCTCCCAGATGTGGGCTGGATTTTGGCTGCCTTTAGGGCTGGAGCTTCTCGTGGTTTGAGGCCTGGCTTGCTCCACCCCCTGCTCTTGAGATTCTCCCGGATGTGGGCTGCATTTTGGCTGCCTTTTGGGCTGGAGCTTCTCGTGGTTTGAGGCCTGGCTTGCTCCACCCCCTGCTCTTGATATTGTCCCGGATATGGGCTGCATTTTGGCTGCATTTTGGGCTGGAGCTTCTCGTGGTTTGAGGCCTGGCTTGCTCCACCCCCTGCTCTTGAGATTCTCCCGGATGTGGGCTGCATTTTGGCTGCCTTTTGGGCTGGAGCTTCTCGTGGTTTGAGGCCTGGCTTGCTCCACCCCCTGCTCTTCATATTCTCCCGGATGTTGGCTGCATTTTGGCTGCCTTTTGGGCTGGAGCTTCTCGTGGTTTGAGGCCTGGCTTGCTCCAACTCCTACTCTTGAGATTCAGCCAGATGTGGGCTGGATTTTGGCTGCCTTTAGGGCTGGAGCTTCTCGTGGTTTGAGGCCTGGCTTGCTCCACCCCCTGCTCTTGAGATTCTCCCGGATGTGGCCTGCATTTTGGCTGCCTTTTGGGCTGGAGCTTCTCGTGGTTTGAGGCCTGGCTTGCTCCACCCCCTGCTCTTGAGATTCTCCCGGATGTGGGCTGGATTTTGGCTCCCTTTTGGGCTGGAGCTTCTCTAGGTTTGAGGCCTGGCTTGCTCCACCCACTGCTCTTGAGATTCTCCCAGAGGTGGGCTGCATTTTGGCTGCCTGTTGGGCTGGAGCTTCTCGTGGTTTGAGGCCTGGCTTGCTCCATCCCCTGCTCTTGAGATTCTCCCGGATCTGGGCTGCATTTTGGCTGCCTGTTGGGCTGGAGCTTCTCGTGGTTTGAGGCCTGGCTTGCTCCATCCCCTGCTCTTGAGATTCTCCCGGATCTGGGCTGCATTTTGGCTGACTTTTGGGCTGGAGCTTCTCGTGGTTTGTGGCCTGGCTTGCTCCACCCCCTGCTCTTGAGATTCTCCCGGAGGTGGGCTGCATTTTGGCTGAATCTTGGGCTGGAGCTTCTCGTGGTTTGAGGCCTGGCTTACTCCAACCCCTGCTCTTGAGATTCTCCCGGATGTGGGCTGCATTTTGTCTGCATTTTGGGCTGGAGCTTCTCGTGGTTTGAGGCCTGGCTTGCTCAACCCCCTGCTCTTGAGATTCTCCCGGAGGTGGGCTGCATTTTGGCTGATTCTTGGCCTGGAGCTTCTCGTGGTTTGAGGCCTGGCTTCCTCCACCCCCTGCTCTTGAGATTCTCCCGGATGTGGGCTGGATTTTGGCTGCCTTTTGGGCTGGAGCTTCTCGTGGTTTGAGGCCTGGCTTGCTCCACCCCCTGCTCTTGAGATTCTCCCGGATGTGGGCTGCATTTTTGCTGTTTTTTGGGCTGGAGCTTCTCGTGGTTTGAGGCCTGGCTTGCTCCACCCCCTGCTCTTGAGATTCTCCCGGATGTGGGCTGCATTTTGGCTGCCTTTTGGGCTGGAGCTTCTCGTGGTTTGAGGCCTGGCTTGCTCCACCCCCTGCTCTTGAGATTCTCCCGGATGTGGGCTGCATTTTGGCTGCCTTTTGGGCTGGAGCTTCTCGTGGTTTGAGGCCTGGCTTGCTCCACCCCCTGCTCTTGAGATTCTCCCAGATGTGGGCTGCATTTTGGCTGCCTTTTGGGCTGGAGCTTCTCGTGGTTTGAGGCCTGGCTTGCTCCACCCCCTGCTCTTGAGATTCTCCCGGATGTGGGCTGCATTTTGGCTGTTTTTTGGGCTGGAGCTTCTCGTGGTTTGAGGCCTGGCTTGCTCCACCCCCTGCTCTTGAGATTCTCCTGGATATGGACTGCATTTTGGCTGAATCTTGGGCTGGAGCTTCTCGTGGTTTGAGGCCTGCCTTGCTCCACCCCCTGCTCTTAAGATTCTCCCGGATGTGGGCTGGATTTTGGCTGCCTTTTGGGCTGGAGCTTCTTGTGGTTTGAGGCCTGGCTTGCTCCACCCCCTGCTCTTGAGATTCTCCCGGAGGTGGGCTGCATTTTGGCTGCCATTTGGGCTGGAGCTTCTCGTGGTTTGAGGCCTGGCTTGCTCCACCCCCTGCTCTTGGGATTCTCCCGGATGTTGGCTGCATTTTGGCTGCCTTTTGGGCTGGAGCTTCTCGTGGTTTGAGGGCTGGCTTGCTCCAACTCCTACTCTTGAGATTCTCCCAGATGTGGGCTGGATTTTGGCTGCCTTTAGGGCTGGAGCTTCTCGTGGTTTGAGGCCTGGCTTGCTCCACCCCCTGCTCTTGAGATTCTCCCGGATGTGGCCTGCATTTTGGCTGCCTTTTGGGCTGGAGCTTCTCGTGGTTTGAGGCCTGGCTTGCTCCAACTCCTACTCTTGAGATTCTCCCAGATGTCGGCTGGATTTTGGCTGCCTTTAGGGCTGGAGCTTCTCGTGGTTTGAGGCCTGGCTTGCTCCACCCCCTGCTCTTGAGATTCTCCCGGATGTGGGCTGCATTTTGGCTGCCTTTTGGGCTGGAGCTTCTCGTGGTTTGAGGCCTGGCTTGCTCCACCCCCTGCTCTTGATATTGTCCCGGATATGGGCTGCATTTTGGCTACATTTTGGGCTGGAGCTTCTCGTGGTTTGAGGCCTGGCTTGCTCCACCCCCTGCTCTTGATATTCTCCCGGATGTGGCCTGCATTTTGGCTGCCTTTTGGGCTGGAGCTTCTCGTGGTTTGAGGCCTGGCTTGCTCCACCCCCTGCTCTTCATATTCTCCCTGATGTGGGCTGGATTTTGGCTACATTTTGGGCTGGAACTTCTCGTGGTTTGAGGCCTGGCTTGCTCCACCCCCTGCTCTTGAGATTCTCCTGGATGTGGGCTGCATTTTGGCTGCATTTTGGGCTGGAGCTTCTCCTGGTTTGAGGCCTGGCTTGCTCCACCCCCTGCTCTTGAGATTCTCCCGGATGTGGGCTGCATTTTGGCTGTTTTTTGGGCTGGAGCTTCTCGTGGTTTGAGGCCTGGCTTGCTCCACCCCCTGCTCTTGAGATTCTCCCGGATGTGGGCTGCATTTTGTCTGCCTTTTGGGCTGGAGCTTCTCGTGGTTTGAGGCCTGGCTTGCTCCACCCCCTGCTCTTGAGATTCTCCTGGATATGGACTGCATTTTGGCTGATTCTTGGGCTGGAGCTTCTCGAGGTTTGAGGCCTGCCTTGCTCCACGCCCTGCTCTTGAGATTCTCCCGGATGTGGGCTGGATTTTGGCTGCCTTTTGGGCTGGAGCTTCTCGTGGTTTGAGGCCTGGCTTGCTCCAACTCCTACTCTTGAGATTCTCCCAGATGTGGGCTGGATTTTGGCTGCCTTTAGGGCTGGAGCTTCTCGTGGTTTGAGGCCTGGCTTGCTCCACCCCCTGCTCTTGAGATTCTCCCGGATGTGGCCTGCATTTTGGCTGCCTTTTGGGCTGGAGCTTCTCGTGGTTTGAGGCCTGGCTTGCTCCACCCCCTGCTCTTGAGATTCTCCCGGATGTTGGCTGCATTTTGGCTGCCTTTTGGGCTGGAGCTTCTCGTGGTTTGAGGCCTGGCTTGCTCCACCCCCTGCTCTTGAGATTCTCCTGGATTTGGGCTGCATTTTGGCTGCATTTTGGGCTGGAGCTTCTCGTGGTTTGAGGCCTGGCTTGCTCCACCCCCTGCTCTTGAGATTCTCCCGGAGGTGGGCTGCATTTTGGCTGATTCTTGGCCTGGAGCTTCTCGTGGTTTGAGGCCTGCCTTCCTCCACCCCCTGCTCTTGAGATTCTCCCGGATGTGGGCTGGATTTTGGCTGCCTTTTGGGCTGGAGCTTCTCGTGGTTTGAGGCCTGGCTTGCTCCACCCCCTGCTCTTGAGATTCTCCCGGAGGTGGGCTGCATTTTGGCTGCCTTTTGGGCTGGAGCTTCTCGTGGTTTGAGGCCTGGCTTGCTCCACCCCCTGCTCTTGAGATTCTCCCAGATGTGGGCTGCATTTTGGCTGCCTTTTGGGCTGGAGCTTCTCGTGGTTTGAGGCCTGGCTTGCTCCACCCCCTGCTCTTGAGATTCTCCCGGATGTGGGCTGCATTTTGGCTGTTTTTTGGGCTGGAGCTTCTCATGGTTTGAGGCCTGGCTTGCTCCACCCCCTGCTCTTGAGATTCTCCCGGATGTGGGCTGGATTTTGGCTGCATTTTGGGCTGGAGCTTCTCGTGGTTTGAGGCCTGGCTTGCTCCACCCCCTGCTCTTGAGATTCTCCCGGATGTGGGCTGGATTTTGGCTGCCTTTTGGGCTGGAGCTTCTCTAGGTTTGAGGCCTGGCTTGCTCCACCCCCTGCTCTTGAGATTCTCCCGGAGGTGGGCTGCATTTTGGCTGCCTTTGGGGCTGGATCTTCTCGTGGTTTGAGGCCTGGCTTGCTCTATCCCCTGCTCTTGAGATTCTCCCGGATGTGGGCCGGATTTTGGCTGCATTTTGGGCTGGAGCTTCTCGTGGTTTGAGGCCTGGCTTGCTCCACCCCCTGCTCTTGAGATTCTCCCGGATGTGGGCTGCATTTTGGCTGAATCTTGGGCTGGAGCTTCTCGTGGTTTGAGGCCTGGCTTGCTCCACCCCCTGCTCTTGAGATTCTCCCGGAGGTGGGCTGGATTTTGGCTGCCTTTTGGGCTGGAGCTTCTCGTGGTTTGAGGCCTGTCTTGCTCCACCCCCTGCTCTTGAGATTCTCCCGGATGTGGGCTGCATTTTGGCTCCTTTGTGGGCTGGAGCTTCTTGTGGTTTGAGGCCTGGCTTGCTCCACCCCCTGCTCTTGAGATTCTCCCGGAGGTGGGCTGCATTTTGGCTGCCTTTTGGGCTGGAGCTTCTCGTGGTTTGAAGCCTGGCTTGCTCCACCCCCTGCTCTTGAGATTCTCCCGGAGGTGGGCTGCATTTTGGCTGCCTTTTGGGCTGGAGCTTCTCGTGGTTTGAGGCCTGGCTTGCTCCACCCCCTGCTCTTGAGATTCTCCCGGATGTGGGCTGCATTTTGGCTGTTTTTTGGGCTGGAGCTTCTCATGGTTTGAGGCCTGGCTTGCTCCACCCCCTGCTCTTGATATTCTCCCGGATGTGGGCTGCATTTTGGCTGCCTTTTGGGCTGGAGCTTCTCGTGGTTTGAGGCCTGGCTTGCTCCACCCCCTGCTCTTGAGATTCTCCCGGATGTGGGCTGGATTTTGGCTGCCTTTTGGGCTGGAGCTTCTCTAGGTTTGAGGCCTGGCTTGCTCCACCCCCTGCTCTTGAGATTCTCCCGGAGGTGGGCTGCATTTTGGCTGCCTTTGGGGCTGGATCTTCTCGTGGTTTGAGGCCTGGCTTGCTCTATCCCCTGCTCTTGAGATTCTCCCGGATGTGGGCCGGATTTTGGCTGCATTTTGGGCTGGAGCTTCTCGTGGTTTGAGGCCTGGCTTGCTCCACCCCCTGCTCTTGAGATTCTCCCGGATGTGGGCTGCATTTTGGCTGAATCTTGGGCTGGAGCTTCTCGTGGTTTGAGGCCTGGCTTGCTCCACCCCCTGCTCTTGAGATTCTCCCGGAGGTGGGCTACATTTTGGCTGCCTTTTGGGATGGAGCTTCTCGTGGTTTGAGGCCTGGCTTGCTCCACCCCCTGCTCTTGAGATTCTCCCGGATGTGGGCTGGATTTTGGCTCCCTTTTGGGCTGGAGCTTCTTGTGGTTTGAGGCCTGGCTTGCTCCACCCCCTGCTCTTGAGATTCTCCCGGAGGTGGGCTGCATTTTGGCTGCCTTTTGGGCTGGAGCTTCTCGTAGTTTGAGGCCTGGCTTGCTCCATCCCCTGCTCTTGAGATTCTCCCGGATGTGGGCCGGATTTTGGCTGCATTTTGGGCTGGAGCTTCTCGTGGTTTGAGGCCTGGCTTGCTCCAACCCCTGCTCTTGAGATTCTCCCGGATGTGGCCTGCATTTTGGCTGCATTTTGGGCTGGAGCTTCTCGTGGTTTGAGGCCTGGCTTGCTCCACCCCCTGCTCTTGAGATTCTCCCGGAGGTGGGCTGCATTTTGGCTGCCTTTTGGGCTGGAGCTTCTCGGGGTTTGAGGCCTGGCTTGCTCCACCCCCTGCTCTTGAGATTCTCCCAGAGGTGGGCTGCATTTTGGCTGTTTTTTGGGCTGGAGCTTCTCGTGGTTTGAGGCCTGGCTTGCTCCACCCCCTGCTCTTGAGATTCTCCCGGATATGGGCTGCATTTTGGCTGCCTTTTGGGCTGGAGCTTCTCGTGGTTTGAGGCCTGGCTTGCTCCACCCCCTGCTCTTGAGATTCTCCTGGATGTGGGCTGGATTTTGTCTGCATTTTGGGCTGGAGCTTCTCGTGGTTTGAGGCCTGGCTTGCTCCACACCCTGCTCTTGAGATTCTCCCGGATGTGGGCTGCATTTTGGCTGCCTTTTGGGCTGGAGCTTCTCATGGTTTGAGGCCTGGCTTGCTCCACCCCCTGCTCTTGAGATTCTCCCGGATGTGGGCTGGATTTTGGCTCCCTTTTGGGCTGGAGCTTCTCGTGGTTTGAGGCCTGGCTTGCTCCACCCCCTGCTCTTGAGATTCTCCCAGATGTGGGCTGCATTTTGGCTGACTTTTGGGCTGGAGCTTCTCGTGGTTTGAGGCCTGGCTTGCTCCACCCCCTGCTCTTGAGATTCTCCCGGATGTGGGCTGCATTTTGGCTGCCTTTAGGGCTGGAGCTTCTCGTGGTTTGAGGCCTGGCTTGCTCCACCCCCTGCTCTTGAGATTCTCCCGGATATGGGCTGCATTTTGGCTGCCTTTTGGGCTGGAGCTTCTCGTGGTTTGAGGCCTGGCTTGCTCCACCCCCTGCTCTTCATATTCTCCCGGATGTGGGCTGGATTTTGTCTGCATTTTGGGCTGGAGCTTCTCGTGGTTTGAGGCCTGGCTTGCTCCACCCCCTGCTCTTGAGATTCTCCCGGATGTGGGCTGCATTTTGGCTGCCTTTTGGGCTGGAGCTTCTCGTGGTTTGAGGCCTGGCTTGCTCCACCCCCTGCTCTTGAGATTCTCCCGGAGGTGGGCTGGATTTTGGCTGCCTTTTGGGCTGGAGCTTCTCGTGGTTTGAGGCCTGGCTTGCTCCACCCCCTGCTCTTGAGATTCTCCCGGATGTGGGCTGCATTTTGGCTGCCTTTTGGGCTGGAGCTTCTCGTGGTTTGAGGCCTGGCTTGCTCCACCCCCTGCTCTTGAGATTCTCCCGGATGTGGGCTGCATTTTGGCTGTTCTTTGGGCTGGAGCTTCTCGTGGTTTGAGGCCTGGCTTGCTCCACCCCCTGCTCTTGAGATTCTCCCGGATGTGGGCTGCATTTTGGCTGCCTTTTGGGCTGGAGCTTCTCGTGGTTTGAGGCCTGGCTTGCTCCACCCCCTGCTCTTGAGATTCTCCCGGAGGTGGGCTGCATTTTGGCTGATTCTTGGCCTGGAGCTTCTCGTGGTTTGAGGCCTGGCTTGCTCCACCCCCTGCTCTTGAGATTCTCCCGGAGGTGGGCTGCATTTTGGCTGATTCTTGGCCTGGAGCTTCTCGTGGTTTGAGGCCTGGCTTGCTCCACCCCCTGCTCTTGAGATTCTGTGGGATGTGGGCTGGATTTTGGCTGCCTTTTGGGCTGGAGCTTCTCGTGGTTTGAGGCCTGGCTTGCTCCACCCCCTGCTCTTGAGATTCTCCTGGATATGGACTGCATTTTGGCTGCCTTTTGGGCTGGAGCTTCTCTTGGTTTGAGGCCTGGCTTGCTCCAACTCCTACTCTTGAGATTCTCCCAGATATGGGCTGCATTTTGGCTGCCTTTAGGGCTGGAGCTTCTCGTGGTTTGAGGCCTGGCTTGCTGCAGCCCCTGCTCTTGAGATTCTCCCGGATGTGGGCTGGATTTTGGCTGCCTTTTGGGCTGGAGCTTCTCGTGGTTTGAGGCCTGGCTTGCTCCACCCCCTGCTCTTGAGATTCTCCCGGATATGGGCTGGATTTTGGCTGCATTTTGGGCTGAAGCTTCTCGTGGTTTGAGGCCTGGCTTGCTCCACCCCCTGCTCTTGAGATTCTCCCGGATGTGGGCTGCATTTTGGCTGCCTTTTGTGCTGGAGCTTCTCATGGTTTGAGGCCTGGCTTGCTCCACCCCCTGCTCTTGAGATTCTCCCGGATGTGGGCTGGATTTTGGCTGCCTTTTGGGCTGGAGCTTCTCGTGGTTTGAGGCCTGGCTTGCTCCACCCCCTGCTCTTCATATTCTCCCGGATGTGGGCTGCATTTTGGCTGCATTTTGGGCTGGAGCTTCTCGTGGTTTGAGGCCTGGCTTGCTCCACCCCCTGCTCTTGAGATTCTCCCGGATGTGGGCTGCATTTTGGCTGCCTTTTGGGCTGGAGCTTCTCATGGTTTGAGGCCTGGCTTGCTCCACCCCCTGCTCTTGAGATTCTCCCGGATGTGGGCTGGATTTTGGCTCCCTTTTGGGCTGGAGCTTCTCGTGGTTTGAGGCCTGGCTTGCTCCACCCCCTGCTCTTGAGATTCTCCCAGATGTGGGCTGCATTTTGGCTGACTTTTGGGCTGGAGCTTCTCGTGGTTTGAGGCCTGGCTTGCTCCACCCCCTGCTCTTGAGATTCTCCCGGATGTGGGCTGCATTTTGGCTGCCTTTAGGGCTGGAGCTTCTCGTGGTTTGAGGCCTGGCTTGCTCCACCCCCTGCTCTTGAGATTCTCCCGGATATGGGCTGCATTTTGGCTGCCTTTTGGGCTGGAGCTTCTCGTGGTTTGAGGCCTGGCTTGCTCCACCCCCTGCTCTTCATATTCTCCCGGATGTGGGCTGGATTTTGTCTGCATTTTGGGCTGGAGCTTCTCGTGGTTTGAGGCCTGGCTTGCTCCACCCCCTGCTCTTGAGATTCTCCCGGATGTGGGCTGCATTTTGGCTGCCTTTTGGGCTGGAGCTTCTCGTGGTTTGAGGCCTGGCTTGCTCCACCCCCTGCTCTTGAGATTCTCCCGGAGGTGGGCTGGATTTTGGCTGCCTTTTGGGCTGGAGCTTCTCGTGGTTTGAGGCCTGGCTTGCTCCACCCCCTGCTCTTGAGATTCTCCCGGATGTGGGCTGCATTTTGGCTGCCTTTTGGGCTGGAGCTTCTCGTGGTTTGAGGCCTGGCTTGCTCCACCCCCTGCTCTTGAGATTCTCCCGGATGTGGGCTGCATTTTGGCTGTTCTTTGGGCTGGAGCTTCTCGTGGTTTGAGGCCTGGCTTGCTCCACCCCCTGCTCTTGAGATTCTCCCGGATGTGGGCTGCATTTTGGCTGCCTTTTGGGCTGGAGCTTCTCGTGGTTTGAGGCCTGGCTTGCTCCACCCCCTGCTCTTGAGATTCTCCCGGAGGTGGGCTGCATTTTGGCTGATTCTTGGCCTGGAGCTTCTCGTGGTTTGAGGCCTGGCTTGCTCCACCCCCTGCTCTTGAGATTCTCCCGGAGGTGGGCTGCATTTTGGCTGATTCTTGGCCTGGAGCTTCTCGTGGTTTGAGGCCTGGCTTGCTCCACCCCCTGCTCTTGAGATTCTGTGGGATGTGGGCTGGATTTTGGCTGCCTTTTGGGCTGGAGCTTCTCGTGGTTTGAGGCCTGGCTTGCTCCACCCCCTGCTCTTGAGATTCTCCTGGATATGGACTGCATTTTGGCTGCCTTTTGGGCTGGAGCTTCTCTTGGTTTGAGGCCTGGCTTGCTCCAACTCCTACTCTTGAGATTCTCCCAGATATGGGCTGCATTTTGGCTGCCTTTAGGGCTGGAGCTTCTCGTGGTTTGAGGCCTGGCTTGCTGCAGCCCCTGCTCTTGAGATTCTCCCGGATGTGGGCTGGATTTTGGCTGCCTTTTGGGCTGGAGCTTCTCGTGGTTTGAGGCCTGGCTTGCTCCACCCCCTGCTCTTGAGATTCTCCCGGATATGGGCTGGATTTTGGCTGCATTTTGGGCTGAAGCTTCTCGTGGTTTGAGGCCTGGCTTGCTCCACCCCCTGCTCTTGAGATTCTCCCGGATGTGGGCTGCATTTTGGCTGCCTTTTGGGCTGGAGCTTCTCATGGTTTGAGGCCTGGCTTGCTCCACCCCCTGCTCTTGAGATTCTCCCGGATGTGGGCTGGATTTTGGCTGCCTTTTGGGCTGGAGCTTCTCGTGGTTTGAGGCCTGGCTTGCTCCACCCCCTGCTCTTCATATTCTCCCGGATGTGGGCTGCATTTTGGCTGCATTTTGGGCTGGAGCTTCTCGTGGTTTGAGGCCTGGCTTGCTCCACCCCCTGCTCTTGAGATTCTCCCGGATGTGGGCTGCATTTTGACTGCCTTTTGGGCTGGAGCTTCTCATGGTTTGAGGCCTGGCTTGCTCCACCCCCTGCTGTTGAGATTCTCCCGGAGGTGGGCTGCATTTTGGCTGCCTTTTGGGCTGGAGCTTCTCGTGGTTTGAGGCCTGGCTTGCTCCACCCCCTGCTCTTGAGATTCTCCCGGATGTGGGCTGCATTTTGGCTGCCTTTTGGGCTGGAGCTTCTCGTGGTTTGTGGCCTGCCTTGCTCCACCCCCTGCTCTTGAGATTCTCCCGGATGTGGGCTGCATTTTGGCTGCATTTTGGGCTGGAGCTTCTCGTGGTTTGAGGCCTGGCTTGCTCCACCCCCTGCTCTTGAGATTCTCGCGGATGTGGGCTGCATTTTGGCTGCCTTTTGGGCTGGAGCTTCTCGTGTTTTGAGGCCTACCTTGCTCCACCCCCTGCTCTTGAGATTCTCCCGGATGTGGGCTGCATTGTGGCTGCCTTTTGGGCTGGATCTTCTTGTGGTTTGAGGCCTGGCTTGCTCCACCCCCTGCTCTTCATATTCTCCCTGATGTGGGCTGGATTTTGGCTGCATTTTGGGCTGGAGCTTCTCGTGGTTTGAGGCCTGGCTTGCTCCACCCCCTGCTCTTGAGATTCTCCTGGATATGGACTGCATTTTGGCTGCCTATTGGGCTGGAGCTTCTCGTGGTTTGAGGCCTGGCTTGCTCCAACTCCTAATCTTGAGATTCTCCCAGATGTGGGCTGGATTTTGGCTGCATTTTGGGCCGGAGCTTCTCGTGGTTTGAGGCCTGGCTTGCTCCACCCCCTGCTCTTGAGATTCTCCCCGATGTGGGCTGGATTTTGGCTGAATCTTGGGCTGGAGCTTCTCGTCGTTTGAGGCCTGGATTGCTCCAACCCCTGCTCTTGAGATTCTCCCGGATGTGGGCTGCATTTTGGCTGCCTTTTGGGCTGGAGCTTCTCGTGGTTTGAGGCCTGGCTTGCTCCACCCCCTGCTCTTGAGATTCTCCCGGATGTGGGCTGCATTTTGGCTGCCTTTTGGGCTGGAGCTTCTCGTGGTTTGAGGCCTGGCTTGCTCCACCCCCTGCTCTTGAGATTCTCCCGGATGTGGGCTGCATTTTGGCTGCCTTTTGGGCTGGAGCTTCTCATGGTTTGAGGCCTGGCTTGCTCCACCCCCTGCTCTTGAGATTCTCCCGGATGTGGGCTGCATTTTGGCTGCCTTTTGGGCTGGAGCTTCTCGTGGTTTGAGGCCTGGCTTGCTCCACCCCCTGCTCTTGAGATTCTCCCGGATGTGGGCTGCATTTTGGCTGATACTTGGGCTGGAGCTTCTCGTGGTTTGAGGCCTGGCTTGCTCCACCCCCTGCTCTTGAGATTCTCCCGGATGTGGGCTGCATTTTGGCTGCCTTTTGTGCTGGAGCTTCTCGTGGTTTGAGGCCTGGCTTGCTCCACCCCCTGCTCTTGAGATTCTCCCGGATGTGGGCTGCATTTTGGCTGCCTTTTGGGCTGGAGATTCTCGTGGTTTGAGGCCTGGCTTGCTCCACCCCCTGCTCTTGAGATTCTCCCGGATGTGGGCTGGATTTTGGCTCCCTGTTGGGCTGGAGCTTCTCGTGGTTTGAGGCCTGGCTTGCTCCACCCCCTGCTCTTGAGATTCTCCCGGATGTGGGCTGCATTTTGGCTGATACTTGGGCTGGAGCTTCTCGTGGTTTGAGGCCTGGCTTGCTCCACCCCCTGCTCTTGAGATTCTCCCGGATGTGGGCTGCATTTTGACTGCCTTTTTTGCTGGATCTTCTCGTGGTTTGAGACCGGGCATGCTCCACCCCCTGCTCTTGAGATTCTCCCAGAGGTGGGCTGCATTTTGGCTGCCTTTTGGGCTGGAGCTTCTCGTGGTTTGAGGCCTGGCTTGCTCCACCACCTGCTCTTGAGTTTCTCCGGGATGTGGACTGAATTTTGGCTGCCTTTTGGGCTGGAGCTTCTCAAGCTTTGAGGCCTGGCTTGCTCCACCTCCTGCTCTTGAGATTCTCCCGGATATGGGCTGCATTTTGGCTGCCTTTTGGGCTGGAGCTTCTCGTGGTTTGAGGCCTGGCTTGCTCCACCCCCTGCTCTTGAGATTCTCCCGGATGTGGGCTGGATTTTGGCTGCCTTTTGGGCTGGAGCTTCTCAAAATTTGAGGCCTGGCTTGCTCCACCCCCTGCTCTTGATATTCTCCCGGATGTGGGCTGCATTATGGCTGATTCTTGGGCTGGAGCTTCTCGTGGTTTGAGGCCTGGCTTGCTCCACCCCCTGCTCTTGAGATTCTCCTGGATGTGGGCTGCATTTTGGCTGACTTTTGGGCTGGAGCTTCTCGTGGTTTGAGGCCTGGCTTGCTCCACCCCCTGCTCTTGATATTCTCCCGGATGTGGGCTGGATTTTGGCTGCCTTTTGGGCTGGAGCTTCTCGTGGTTTGAGGCCTGGCTTGCTCCACCCCCTGCTCTTGAGATTCTCCCGGATGTGGGCTGCATTTTGTCTGCATTTTGGGCTGGAGTTTCTCGTGGTTTGAGGCCTGCCTTGCTCCATACACCTGCTCTTGAGATTCTCCCGGATGTGGGCTGGATTTTGGCTGCATTTTGGGCTGGATCTTCTCGAGGTTTGAGGCCTGGCTTGCTCCACCCCGTGCTCTTGAGATTCTCCCGGATGTGGGCTGCATTTTGGCTGCCTTTTGTGCTGGAGCTTCTCGTGGTTTGAGGCCTGGCTTGCTCCACCCCCTGCTCTTGAGATTCTCCCGGATGTGGGCTGCATTTTGGCTGCCTTTTGGGCTGGAGCTTCTCGTGGTTTGAGGCCTGGCTTGCTCCACCCCCTGCTCTTGAGATTCTCCCGGATGTGGGCTGCATTTTGGCTGCCTTTTGTGCTGGAGCTTCTCGTGGTTTGAGGCCTGGCTTGCTCCACCCCCTGCTCTTGAGATTCTCCTGGATGTGGGCTGCATTTTGGCTGACTTTTGGGCTGGAGCTTCTCGTGGTTTGAGGCCTGGCTTGCTCCACCCCCTGCTCTTGATATTCTCCCGGATGTGGGCTGGATTTTGGCTGCCTTTTGGGCTGGAGCTTCTCGTGGTTTGAGGCCTGGCTTGCTCCACCCCCTGCTCTTGAGATTCTCCCGGATGTGGGCTGCATTTTGTCTGCATTTTGGGCTGGAGTTTCTCGTGGTTTGAGGCCTGCCTTGCTCCATACACCTGCTCTTGAGATTCTCCCGGATGTGGGCTGGATTTTGGCTGCATTTTGGGCTGGATCTTCTCGAGGTTTGAGGCCTGGCTTGCTCCACCCCGTGCTCTTGAGATTCTCCCGGATGTGGGCTGCATTTTGGCTGCCTTTTGTGCTGGAGCTTCTCGTGGTTTGAGGCCTGGCTTGCTCCACCCCCTGCTCTTGAGATTCTCCCGGATGTGGGCTGCATTTTGGCTGCCTTTTGGGCTGGAGCTTCTCGTGGTTTGAGGCCTGGCTTGCTCCACCCCCTGCTCTTGAGATTCTCCCGGATGTGGGCTGCATTTTGGCTGCCTTTTGTGCTGGAGCTTCTCGTGGTTTGAGGCCTGGCTTGCTCCACCCCCTGCTCTTGAGATTCTCCCGGATGTGGGCTGGATTTTGGCTCCCTGTTGGGCTGGAGCTTGTCGTGGTTTGAGGCCTGGCTTGCTCCACCCCCTGCTCTTGAGATTCTCCCGGATGTGGGCTGCATTTTGGCTGCCTTTTGGGCTGGAGCTTCTCAAAATTTGAGGCCTGGCTTGCTCCACCCCCTGCTCTTGAGATTCTCCCGGATGTGGGCTGCATTATGGCTGATTCTTGGGCTGGAGCTTCTCGTGGTTTGAGGCCTGGCTTGCTCCACCCCCTGCTCTTGATATTCTCCCGGATGTGGGCTGGATTTTGTCTGCATTTTGGGCTGGAGCTTCTCGTGGTTTGAGGCCTGGCTTGCTCCACCCCCTGCTCTTGAGATTCTCCCGGATGTGGGCTGCATTTTGTCTGCATTTTGGGCTGGAGTTTCTCGTGGTTTGAGGCCTGGCTTGCTCCACCCCCTGCTCTTGAGATTCTCCCGGATGTGGGCTGCATTTTGGCTGCCTTTTGGGCTGGAGCTTCTCGTGGTTTGAGGCCTGGCTTGCTCCACCCCCTGCTCTTGAGATTCTCTCGGATGTGGGCTGGATTTTGGCAGACTTTTGGGCTGGAGCTTCTCGTGGTTTGAGGCCTGGCTTGCTCCACCCCCTGCTCTTGAGATTCTCCCGGATGTGGGCTGCATTTTGGCTGCCTTTAGAGGTGGAGATTCTCGTGGTTTGAGGCCTGGCTTTTTCCACCCCCTGCTCTTGAGATTCTCCCGGATGTGGGCTGGATTTTGGCTGCCTTTTGGGCTGGAGCTTCTCGTGGTTTGAGGCCTGGCTTGCTCCACCCCCTGCTCTTGAGATTCTCCTGGATGTGGACTGCATTTTGGCTGAATCTCGGGCTGGAGCTTCTCAAGGTTTGAGGCCTGGCTTGCTCCACCCCCTGCTCTTGATATTCTCCCGGAGGTGGGCTGCATTATGGCTGATTCTTGGGCTGGAGCTTCTCGTGGTTTGAGGCCTGGCTTGCTCCACCCCCTGCTCTTGAGATTCTCCCGGAGGTGGGCTGCATTTTGGCTGCCTTTTGGGCTGGAGCTTCTCGTGGTTTGAGGCCTGGCTTGCTCAAACCCCTGCTCTTGAGATTCTCCCGGAGGTGGGCTGCATTTTGGCTGATTCTTGGGCTGGAGTTTCTCGAGGTTTGAGGCCTGGCTTCCTCCACCCCCTGCTCTTGAGATTCTCCCGGATGTGGGCTGCATTTTGGCTGCCTTTTGGGCTGGAGCTTGTCGTGGTTTGAGGCCTGGCTTGCTCCACCCCCTGCTCTTGAGATTCTCCCGGATGTGGGCTGCATTATGGCTGATTCTTGGGCTGGAGCTTCTCGTGGTTTGAGGCCTGGCTTGCTCCACCCCCTGCTCTTGAGATTCTCCTGGATGTGGGCTGCATTTTGGCTGCCTTTTGGGCTGGAGCTTCTCGTGGTTTGAGGCCTGGCTTGCTCCACCCCCTGCTCTTGATATTCTCCCGGATGTGGGCTGGATTTTGGCTGCCTTTTGGGCTGGAGCTTCTCGTGGTTTGAGGCCTGGCTTGCTCCAACCCCTACTCTTGAGATTCTCCCAGATGTGGGCTGCATTTTGGCTGCCTTTAGGGCTGGAGCTTCTCGTGGTTTGAGGCCTGGCTTTCTGCACCCCCTGCTCTTGAGATTCTCCCGGATGTGGGCTGGATTTTGGCTTCCTTTTGGGCTGGAGCTTCTCGTGGTTTGAGGCCTGGCTTGCTCCACCCCCTGCTCTTGAGATTCTCCCGGATGTGGGCTGCATTTTGGCTGCCTTTTGGGCTGGAGCTTCTCATGGTTTGAGGCCTGGCTTGCTCCACCCCCTGCTCTTGAGATTCTCCTGGATGTGGGCTGCATTTTGGCTGATTCTTGGGCTGGAGCTTCTCGTGGTTTGAGGCCTGGCTTGCTCCACCCCCTGCTCTTGAGATTCTCCCGGATGTGGGCTGCATTTTGGCTGCATTTTGGGCTGGAGTTTCTCGTGGTTTGAGGCCTGGCTTGCTCCAACCCCTGCTCTTGAGATTCTCCCGGATGTGGGCTGCATTTTGGCTGCCTTTTGGGCTGGAGCTTCTCGTGGTTTGAGGCCTGCCTTGCTCCATACACCTGCTCTTGAGATTCTCCCGGATGTGGGCTGGATTTTGGCTGCATTTTGGGCTGGATCTTCTCGAGGTTTGAGGCCTGGCTTGCTCCTCCCCGTGCTCTTGAGATTCTTCTGGATGTGGACTGCATTTTGGCTGATTCTTGGGCTGGAGCTTCTCGTGGTTTGAGGCCTGGCTTGCTCCACCCCCTGCTCTTGAGATTCTCCCGGATGTGGGCTGCATTTTGGCTGCCTTTTGGGCTGGAGCTTCTCATGGTTTGAGGCCTGGCTTGCTCCACCCCCTGCTCTTGAGATTCTCCTGTATGTGGGCTGCATTTTGGCTGCCTTTTGGGCTGGAGCTTGTCGTGGTTTGAGGCCTGGCTTGCTCCACCCCCTGCTCTTGAGATTCTCCCGGATGTGGGTAGGATATTGGCTGCCTTTTGGGCTGGAGCTTGTCGTGGTTTGAGGCCTGGCTTGCTCCACCCCCTGCTCTTGAGATTCTCCCGGATGTGGGTAGGATTTTGGCTGCATTTTGGGCTGGAGCTTCTCGTGGTTTGAGGCCTGGCTTGCTCCACCCCGTGCTCGTGATATTCTCCCGGATGTGGGCTGCATTTTGGCTGCCTTTTGGGCTGGAGCTTCTCGTGGTTTGAGGCCTGGCTTGCTCCACCCCGTGCTCGTGATATTCTCCCGGATGTGGGCTGCATTTTGGCTGCATTTTGGGCTGGAGCTTCTCGTGGTTTGAGGCCTGGCTTGCTCCACCCCCTGCTCTTGAGATTCTCCCGGATGTGGGCTGCATTTTGGCTGCCTTTTGGGGTGGAGCTTCTCGTGGTTTGAGGCCTGGCTTGCTCCACCCACTGCTCTTGAGATTCTCCCGGATGTGGGCTGCATTTTGGCTGCCTTTAGAGGTGGAGCTTCTCGTGGTTTGAGGCCTGGCTTGTTCCACCCCCTGCTCTTGAGATTCTCCCGGATGTGGGCTGGATTTTGGCTGCCTTTTGGGCTGGAGCTTCTCGAGGTTTGAGGCCTGGCTTGCTCCACCCCCTGCTCTTGAGATTCTCCTGGATGTGGACTGCATTTTGGCTGAATCTCGGGCTGGAGCTTCTCGTGGTTTGAGGCCTGGCTTGCTCCACCCCCTGCTCTTGATATTCTCCCGGAGGTGGGCTGCATTATGGCTGATCCTTGGGCTGGAGCTTCTCGTGGTTTGAGGCCTGGCTTGCTCCACCCCCTGCTCTTGAGATTCTCCCGGAGGTGGGCTGCATTTTGGCTGCCTTTAGGGCTGGAGCTTCTCGTGGTTTGAGGCCTGGCTTGCTCAAACCCCTGCTCTTGAGATTCTCCTGGAGGTGGGCTGCATTTTGGCTGATTCTTGGGCTGGAGCTTCTCGAGGTTTGAGGCCTGGCTTGCTCCACCCCCTGCTCTTGAGATTCTCCCGGATGTGGGCTGCATTTTGGCTGCCTTTTGTGCTGGAGCTTCTCGTGGTTTGAGGCCTGGCTTGCTCCACCCCCTGCTCTTGAGATTCTCCCGGATGTGGGCTGGATTTTGGCTCCCTGTTGGGCTGGAGCTTGTCGTGGTTTGAGGCCTGGCTTGCTCCACCCCCTGCTCTTGAGATTCTCCCGGATGTGGGCTGCATTTTGTCTGCATTTTGGGCTGGATTTTCTCGTGGTTTGAGGCCTGCCTTGCTCCATACACCTGCTCTTGAGATTCTCCCGGATGTGGGCTGGATTTTGGCTGCATTTTGGGCTGGATCTTCTCAGGTTTGAGGCCTGGCTTGCTCCACCCCGTGCTCTTGAGATTCTTCTGGATGTGGACTGCATTTTGGCTGATTCTTGGGCTGGAGCTTCTCGTGGTTTGAGGCCTGGCTTGCTCCACCCCCTGCTCTTGAGATTCTCCCGGATTTGGGCTGGATTTTGGCTCCCTGTTGGGCTGGAGCTTCTCGTGGTTTGAGGCCTGGCTTGCTCCACCCCCTGCTCTTGAGATTCTCCCGGATGTGGGCTGCATTTTGGCTGCCTTTTGGGCTGGAGCTTCTCGTGGTTTGAGGCCTGGCTTGCTCCACCCCCTGCTCTTGAGATTCTCCCGGATGTGGGTAGGATTTTGGCTGCATTTTGGGCTGGAGCTTCTCGTGGTTTGAGGCCTGGCTTGCTCCACCCCCTGCTCTTGAGATTCTCCCGGATGTGGGCTGCATTTTGGCTGCCTTTTGGGCTGGAGCTTCTCGTGGTTTGAGGCCTGGCTTGCTCCACCCCCTGCTCTTGAGATTCTCCCGGATGTGGGCTGGATTTTGGCTCCCTTTTGGGCTGGAGCTTCTCGTGGTTTGAGGCCTGGCTTGCTCCACCCCGTGCTCGTGATATTCTCCCGGATGTGGGCTGCATTTTGGCTGCCTTTTGGGCTGGAGCTTCTCGTGGTTTGAGGCCTGGCTTGCTCCACCCCCTGCTCTTGAGATTCTCCCGGATGTGGGCTGCATTTTGGCTGCCTTTAGAGGTGGAGCTTCTCGTGGTTTGAGGCCTGGCTTTTTCCACCCCCTGCTCTTGAGATTCTCCCGGATGTGGGCTGGATTTTGGCTGCCTTTTGGGCTGGAGCTTCTCGTGGTTTGAGGCCTGGCTTGCTCCACCCCCTGCTCTTGAGATTCTCCTGGATGTGGGCTGCATTTTGGCTGCCTTTTGGGCTGGAGCTTCTCGTGGTTTGAGGCCTGGCTTGCTCCACCCCCTGCTCTTGATATTCTCCCGGAGGTGGGCTGGATTTTGGCTGCCTTTTGGGCTGGAGCTTCTCGTGGTTTGAGGCCTGGCTTGCTCCAACCCCTACTCTTGAGATTCTCCCAGATGTGGGCTGCATTTTGGCTGCCTTTAGGGCTGGAGCTTCTCGTGGTTTGAGGCCTGGCTTTCTGCACCCCCTGCTCTTGAGATTCTCCCGGATGTGGGCTGGATTTTGGCTTCCTTTTGGGCTGGAGCTTCTCGTGGTTTGAGGCCTGGCTTGCTCCACCCCCTGCTCTTGAGATTCTCCCGGATGTGGGCTGCATTTTGGCTGCCTTTTGGGCTGGAGCTTCTCATGGTTTGAGGCCTGGCTTGCTCCACCCCCTGCTCTTGAGATTCTCCTGGATGTGGGCTGCATTTTGGCTGATTCTTGGGCTGGAGCTTCTCGTGGTTTGAGGCCTGGCTTGCTCCACCCCCTGCTCTTGAGATTCTCCCGGATGTGGGCTGCATTTTGTCTGCATTTTGGGCTGGAGTTTCTCGTGGTTTGAGGCCTGGCTTGCTCCAACCCCTGCTCTTGAGATTCTCCCGGATGTGGGCTGCATTTTGGCTGCCTTTTGGGCTGGAGCTTCTCGTGGTTTGAGGCCTGCCTTGCTCCATACACCTGCTCTTGAGATTCTCCCGGATGTGGGCTGGATTTTGGCTGCATTTTGGGCTGGATCTTCTCGAGGTTTGAGGCCTGGCTTGCTCCTCCCCGTGCTCTTGAGATTCTTCTGGATGTGGACTGCATTTTGGCTGATTCTTGGGCTGGAGCTTCTCGTGGTTTGAGGCCTGGCTTGCTCCACCCCCTGCTCTTGAGATTCTCCCGGATGTGGGCTGCATTTTGGCTGCCTTTTGGGCTGGAGCTTCTCATGGTTTGAGGCCTGGCTTGCTCCACCCCCTGCTCTTGAGATTCTCCCGTATGTGGGCTGCATTTTGGCTGCCTTTTGGGCTGGAGCTTCTCGTGGTTTGAGGCCTGGCTTGCTCCACACCCTGCTCTTGAGATTCTCCTGTATGTGGGCTGCATTTTGGCTGCCTTTTGGGCTGGAGCTTCTCGTGGTTTGAGGCCTGGCTTGCTCCACCCCCTGCTCTTGAGATTCTCCCGGATGTGGGTAGGATATTGGCTGCATTTTGGGCTGGAGCTTCTCGTGGTTTGAGGCCTGGCTTGCTCCACCCCCTGCTCTTGAGATTCTCCCGGATGTGGGCTGCATTTTGGCTGCCTTTTGGGCTGGAGCTTCTCGTGGTTTGAGGCCTGGCTTGCTCCACCCCCTGCTCTTGAGATTCTCCCGGATGTGGGTAGGATATTGGCTGCATTTTGGGCTGGAGCTTCTCGTGGTTTGAGGCCTGGCTTGCTCCACCCCCTGCTCTTGAGATTCTCCCGGATGTGGGCTGCATTTTGGCTGCCTTTTGGGCTGGAGCTTCTCGTGGTTTGTGGCCTGGCTTGCTCCACCCCCTGCTCTTGAGTTTCTCCGGGATGTGGACTGCATTTTGGCTGCATTTTGGGCTGGAGCTTCTCGTGGTTTGAGGCCTGGCTTGCTCCACCCACTGCTCTTGAGATTCTCCCGGATGTGGGCTGCATTTTGGCTGCCTTTAGAGGTGGAGCTTCTCGTGGTTTGAGGCCTGGCTTGTTCCACCCCCTGCTCTTGAGATTCTCCCGGATGTGGGCTGGATTTTGGCTGCCTTTTGGGCTGGAGCTTCTCGTGGTTTGAGGCCTGGCTTGCTCCACCCCCTGCTCTTGAGATTCTCCTGGATGTGGACTGCATTTTGGCTGAATCTCGGGCTGGAGCTTCTCAAGGTTTGAGGCCTGGCTTGCTCCACCCCCTGCTCTTGATATTCTCCCGGAGGTGGGCTGCATTATGGCTGATTCTTGGGCTGGAGCTTCTCGTGGTTTGAGGCCTGGCTTGCTCCACCCCCTGCTCTTGAGATTCTCCCGGAGGTGGGCTGCATTTTGGCTGCCTTTAGGGCTGGAGCTTCTCGTGGTTTGAGGCCTGGCTTGCTCAAACCCCTGCTCTTGAGATTCTCCTGGAGGTGGGCTGCATTTTGGCTGATTCTTGGGCTGGAGCTTCTCGAGGTTTGAGGCCTGGCTTGCTCCACCCCCTGCTCTTGAGATTCTCCCGGATGTGGGCTGCATTTTGGCTGCCTTTTGGGCTGGAGCTTCTCGTGGTTTGAGGCCTGGCTTGCTCCACCCCCTGCTCTTGAGATTCTCCTGGATGTGCGCTGAATTTTGGCTGTATTTTGGGCTGGAGCTTCTCGTGGTTTGAGGCCTGGCTTGCTCCACCCCCTGCTCTTGAGATTCTCCCGGATATGGGCTGCATTTTGGCTGCCTTTTGGGCTGGAGCTTCTCGTGGTTTGAGGCCTGGCTTGCTCCACCCCCTGCTCTTGAGATTCTCCCGGATATGGGCTGCATTTTGGCTGCCTTTTGGGCTGGAGCTTCTCGTGGTTTGAGGCCTGTCTTGCTCCACCCCCTGCTCTTGAGATTCTCCTGGATGTGGGCTGCATTTTGGCTCCCTTTTGGGCTGGAGTTTCTCGTGGTTTGAGGCCTGGCTTGCTCCACGCCCTGCTCTTGAGATTCTCCCGGAGGTGGGCTGTATTTTGTCTGCCTTTTGTGCTGGAGCTTCTCGTGGTTTGAGGCCTGGCTTGCTCCACCCCCTGCTCTTGAGATTCTCCTGGATGTGGGCTGCATTTTGGCTGCATTTTGGGCTGGAGCTTCTCGTGGTTTGAGGCCTGGCTTGCTCCAGCCCCTGCTCTTGAGATTCTCCCGGATGTGGGCTGGATTTTGGCTGCCTTTTGGGCTGGAGCTTCTCGTGGTTTGAGGCCTGGCTTGCTCCACCCCCTGCTCTTGAGATTCTCCTGGATGTGGACTGCATTTTGGCTGATTCTTGGGCTGGAGCTTCTCGTGGTTTGAGGCCTGGCTTGCTCCACCCCCTGCTCTTGAGATTCTCCCGGAGGTGGGGGGCATTTTGGCTGCCTTTTGGGCTGGAGCTTCTCGTGGTTTGAGGCCTGGCTTGCTCCACCCCCTGCTCGTGATATTCTCCCGGATGTGGGCTGCATTTTGGCTGCCTTTTGGGCTGGAGCTTCTCGTGGTTTGTGGCCTGGCTTGCTCCACCCCCTGCTCTTGAGTTTCTCCGGGATGTGGACTGCATATTGGCTGCATTTTGGGCTGGAACGTCTCAAGCTTTGAGGCCTGGCTTGCTCCACGCCCTGCTCTTGAGATTCTCCCGGAGGTGGGCTGTATTTTGTCTCCCTTTTGTGCTGGAGCTTCTCGTGGTTTGAGGCCTGGCTTGCTCCACCCCCTGCTCTTGAGATTCTCCTGGATGTGGACTGCATTTTGGCTGATTCTTGGGCTGGAGCTTCTCGTGGTTTGAGGCCTGGCTTGCTCCACCCCCTGCTCTTGAGATTCTCCCGGATGTGGGCTGCATTTTGTCTGCCTTTTGGGCTGGAGCTTCTCGTGGTTTGAGGCCTGGCTTGCTCCACCCCCTGCTCTTGAGATTCTCCCGGATGTGGGCTGCATTTTGGCTGAATCTCGGGCTGGAGCTTCTCAAGGTTTGAGGCCTGGCTTGCTCCACCCCCTGCTCTTGATATTCTCCCGGAGGTGGGCTGCATTATGGCTGATTCTTGGGCTGGAGCTTCTTGTGGTTTGAGGCCTGGCTTGCTCCACCCCGTGCTCGTGATATTCTCCCGGATGTGGGCTGCATTTTGGCTGCCTTTTGGGCTGGAGCTTCTCGTGGTTTGTGGCCTGGCTTGCTCCACCCCCTGCTCTTGAGTTTCTCCGGGATTTGGACTGCATTTTGGCTGCATTTTGGGCTGGAGCTTCTCGTGGTTTGAGGCCTGGCTTGCTCCACCCCCTGCTCTTGAGATTCTCCCGGATGTGGGCTGCATTTTGGCTGCCTTTAGAGGTGGAGCTTCTCGTGGTTTGAGGCCTGGCTTGTTCCACACCCTGCTCTTGAGATTCTCCTGGATGTGGACTGCATTTTGGCTGAATCTCGGGCTGGAGCTTCTCAAGGTTTGAGGCCTGGCTTGCTCCACCCCCTGCTCTTGATATTCTCCCGGAGGTGGGCTGCATTATGGCTGATTCTTGGGCTGGAGCTTCTCGTGGTTTGAGGCCTGGCTTGCTCCACCCCCTGCTCTTGAGATTCTCCCGGAGGTGGGCTGCATTTTGGCTGCCTTTAGGGCTGGAGCTTCTCGTGGTTTGAGGCCTGGCTTGCTCAAAACCCTGCTCTTGAGATTCTCCTGGAGGTGGGCTGCATTTTGGCTGATTCTTGGGCTGGAGCTTCTCGAGGTTTGAGGCCTGGCTTGCTCCACCCCCTGCTCTTGAGATTCTCCCGGATGTGGGCTGGATTTTGGCTGCCTTTTGGGCTGGAGCTTCTCGTGGTTTGAGGCCTGGCTTGCTCCACCCCCTGCTCTTGAGATTCTCCTGGATGTGCGCTGAATTTTGGCTGTATTTTGGGCTGGAGATTCTCGTGGTTTAGAGGCCTGGCTTGCTCCAACCCCTGCTCTTGAGATTCTCCCGGATGTGGGCTGCATTTTGGCTGCCTTTTGTGCTGGAGCTTCTCGTGGTTTGAGGCCTGGCTTGCTCCACCCCCTGCTCTTGAGATTCTCCCGGATATGGGCTGCATTTTGGCTGCCTTTTGGGCTGGAGCTTCTCGTGGTTTGAGGCCTGGCTTGCTCCACCCCCTGCTCTTGAGATTCTCCCGGAGGTGGGGGGCATTTTGGCTGCCTTTTGGGCTGGAGCTTCTCGTGGTTTGAGGCCTGGCTTGCTCCACCCCCTGCTCTTGAGATTCTCCCGGAGGTGGGCTGCATTTTGTCTGCCTTTTGGGCTGGAGCTTCTCGTGGTTTGAGGCCTGGCTTGCTCCACCCCCTGCTCTTGAGATTCTCCTGGATGTGGACTGCATTTTGGCTGAATCTCGGGCTGGAGCTTCTCAAGGTTTGAGGCCTGGCTTGCTCCACCCCCTGCTCTTGATATTCTCCCGGAGGTGGGCTGCATTGTGGCTGATTCTTGGGCTGGAGCTTCTCGTGGTTTGAGGCCTGGCTTGCTCCACCCCCTGCTCTTGAGATTCTCCCGGAGGTGGGCTGCATTTTGGCTGCCTTTAGGGCTGGAGCTTCTCGTGGTTTGAGGCCTGGCTTGCTCAAACCCCTGCTCTTGAGATTCTCCTGGAGGTGGGCTGCATTTTGGCTGATTCTTGGGCTGGAGCTTCTCGAGGTTTGAGGCCTGGCTTGCTCCACCCCCTGCTCTTGAGATTCTCCGGGAGGTGGGCTGCATTTTGGCTGCCTTTTGGGCTGGAGCTTCTCGTGGTTTGAGGCCTGGCTTGCTCCACCCCCTGCTCTTGAGATTCTCCCGGATATGGGCTGCATTTTGGCTGCCTTTTTGGGCTGGAGCTTCTCGTGGTTTGAGGCCTGGCTTGCTCCACCCCCTGCTCTTGAGATTCTCCCAGATATGGGCTGCATTTTGGCTGCCTTTTGGGCTGGAGCTTCTCGTGGTTTGAGGCCTGGCTTGCTCCACCCCCTGCTCTTAAGATTCTCCTGGATGTGGGCTGCATTTTGGCTCCCTTTTGGGCTGGAGTTTCTCGTGGTTTGAGGCCTGGCTTGCTCCACGCCCTGCTCTTGAGATTCTCCCGGAGGTGGGCTGTATTTTGTCTCCCTTTTGTGCTGGAGCTTCTCGTGGTTTGAGGCCTGGCTTGCTCCACCCCCTGCTCTTGAGATTCTCCTGGATGTGGACTGCATTTTGGCTGATTCTTGGGCTGGAGCTTCTCGTGGTTTGAGGCCTGGCTTGCTCCACCCCCTGCTCTTGAGATTCTCCCGGAGGTGGGCTGCATTTTGTCTGCCTTTTGGGCTGGAGCTTCTCGTGGTTTGAGGCCTGGCTTGCTCCACCCCCTGCTCTTGAGATTCTCCTGGATGTGGACTGCATTTTGGCTGATTCTTGGGCTGGAGCTTCTCGTGGTTTGAGGCCTGGCTTGCTCCACCCCCTGCTCTTGAGATTCTCACGGAGGTGGGGGGCATTTTGGCTGCCTTTTGGGCTGGAGCTTCTCGTGGTTTGAGGCCTGGCTTGCCCCATGCCCTGCTCTTGAGATTCTCCCGGAGGTGGGCTGCATTTTGGCTGCCTTTTGGGCTGGAGCTTCTCGTGGTTTGAGGCCTGGCTTGCTCCACCCCCTGCTCTTGAGATTCTCCCGGATGTGGGCTGGATTTTGGCTGCCTTTTGGGCTGGAGCTTCTCGGGCTTTGAGGCCTGGCTTGCTCCAACCCCTACTCTTGAGATTCTCCCGGATTTGGGCTGCATTTTGGCTGCCTTTTGGGCTGGAGCTTCTCGTGGTTTGAGGCCTGGCTTGCTCCACCCCCTGCTCTTGAGATTGTCCCGGATGTGGGTAGGATTTTGGCTGCATTTTGGGCTGGAGCTTCTCGTGGTTTGAGGCCTGGCTTGCTCCACCCCCTGCTCTTGAGATTCTCCCGGATGTGGGCTGCATTTTGGCTCCCTTTTGGGCTGGAGCTTCTCGTGGTTTGAGGCCTGGCTTGCTCCACCCCGTGCTCGTGATATTCTCCCGGATGTGGGCTGCATTTTGGCTGCCTTTTGGGCTGGAGCTTCTCGTGGTTTGAGGCCTGGCTTGCTCCACCCCCTGCTCTTGAGATTCTCCCGGATGTGGGCTGCATTTTGGCTGCCTTTTGGGCTGGAGCTTCTCGTGGTTTGAGGCCTGGCTTGCTCCACCCCCTGCTCTTGATATTCTCCCAGATGTGGACTGCATTTTGGCTGAATCTCGGGCTGGAGCTTCTCAAGGTTTGAGGCCTGGCTTGCTCCACCCCCTGCTCTTGATATTCTCCCGGAGGTGGGCTGCATTATGGCTGATTCTTGGGCTGGAGCTTCTCGTGGTTTGAGGCCTGGCTTGCTCCACCCCCTGCTCTTGAGATTCTCCCGGAGGTGGGCTGCATTTTGGCTGCCTTTAGGGCTGGAGCTTCTCGTGGTTTGAGGCCTGGCTTGCTCAAACCCCTGCTCTTGAGATTCTCCTGGAGGTGGGCTGCATTTTGGCTGATTCTTGGGCTGGAGCTTCTCGAGGTTTGAGGCCTGGCTTGCTCCACCCCCTGCTCTTGAGATTCTCCCGGATGTGGGCTGCATTTTGGCTGCCTTTTGGGCTGGAGCTTCTCGTGGTTTGAGGCCTGGCTTGCTCCACCCCCTGCTCTTGAGATTCTCCTGGATGTGGGCTTCATTTTGGCTGCTTTTTGGGCTGGAGATTCTCGTGGTTTAGAGGCCTGGCTTGCTCTAACCCCTGCTCTTGAGATTCTCCCGGATGTGGGCTGGATTTTGGCTGCCTTTTGTGCTGGAGCTTCTCGTGGTTTGAGGCCTGGCTTGCTCCACCCCCTGCTCTTGAGATTCTCCCGGAGGTGGGCTGCATTTTGGCTGCCTTTTGGGCTGGAGCTTCTCGTGGTTTGAGGCCTGGCTTGCTCCACCCCCTGCTCTTGAGATTCTCCCGGATATGGGCTGCATTTTGGCTGCCTTTTGGGCTGGAGCTTCTCGTGGTTTGAGGCCTGGCTTGCTCCACCCCCTGCTCTTGAGATTCTCCTGGATGTGGGCTGCATTTTGGCTCCCTTTTGGGCTGGAGTTTCTCGTGGTTTGAGGCCTGGCTTGCTCCACGCCCTGCTCTTGAGATTCTCACGGAGGTGGGCTGTATTTTGTCTGCCTTTTGTGCTGGAGCTTCTCGTGGTTTGAGGCCTGGCTTGCTCCACCCCCTGCTCTTGAGATTCTCCTGGATGTGGGATGGATTTTGGCTGCCTTTTGGGCTGGAGCTTCTCGTGGTTTGAGGCCTGGCTTGCTCCACCCCCTGCTCTTGAGATTCTCCCAGATGTGGGCTGCATTTTGGCTGCCTTTTCGGCTGGAGCTTCTCGTGGTTTGAGGCCTGGCTTGCTCCACCCCCTGCTCTTGAGATTCTCCTGGATGTGGACTGCATTTTGGCTGATTCTTGGGCTGGAGCTTCTTGTGGTTTGAGGCCTGGCTTGCTCCACCCCCTGCTCTTGAGATTCTCCCGGAGGTGGGGGGCATTTTGGCTGCCTTTTGGGCTGGAGCTTCTCGTGGTTTGAGGCCTGGCTTGCTCCATGCCCTGCTCTTGAGATTCTCCCGGAGGTGGGCTGCATTTTGGCTGCCTTTTGGGCTGGAGCTTCTCGTGGTTTGAGGCCTGGCATGCTCCACCCCCTGCTCTTGAGATTCTCCCGGATATGGGCTGGATTTTGGCTGCCTTTTGGGGTGGAGCTTCTCGTGGTTTGAGGCCTGGCTTGCTCCACCCCCTGCTCTTGAGATTCTCCCGGATGTGGGCTGCATTTTGGCTGCATTTTGGGCTGGAGCTTCTCGTGGTTTGAGGCCTGGCTTGCTCCACCCCCTGCTCTTGAGATTCTCCCGGATGTGGGCTGCATTTTGGCTGCCTTTTGGGCTGGAGCTTCTCGTGGTTTGAGGCCTGGCTTGCTCCACCCCTGCTCTTGATATTCTCCCGGATGTGGGCTGCATTTTGGCTGCCTTTTGGGCTGGAGCTTCTCGTGGTTTGAGGCCTGGCTTGCTCCACCCCCTGCTCTTGAGATTCTCTCGGATGTGGGCTGCATTTTGGCTGCCTTTTGGGCTGGAGCTTCTTGTGGTTTGAGGCCTGGCTTGCTCCACCCCCTGCTCTTGAGATTCTCCCGGATGTGGGCTGCATTTTGGCTGCCTTTTGGGCTGGAGCTTCTCGTGGTTTGAGGCCTGCCTTGCTCCACCCCCTGCTCTTGAGATTCTCCCGGAGGTGGGCTGCATTTTGGCTGCCTTTAGGGTTGGAGCTTCTCATGGTTTGAGGCCTGGCTTGCTCCATCCCCTGCTCTTGAGATTCTCCCGGATGTGGGCTGGTATTTGGCTCCCTTTTGGGCTGGAGCTTCTCATGGTTTGAGGCCTGGCTTGCTCCACCCCCTGCTCTTGAGATTCTCCTGGATGTGGGCTGCATTTTGGCTGCCTTTTGGGCTGGAGCTTCTCGTGGTTTGAGGCCTGCCTTGCTCCACCCCCTGCTCTTGAGATTCTCCTGGATGTGGGCTGCATTTTGGCTGCATTTTGGGCTGGAGCTTCTCGAGGTTTGAGGCCTGGCTTGCTCCACCCCCTGCTCTTGAGATTCTCCTGGATGTGGACTGCATTTTGGCTGATTCTTGGGCTGGAGCTTCTCGTGGTTTGAGGCCTGGCTTGCTCCACCCCCAGCTCTTGAGATTCTCCCGGAGGTGGGCTGCATTTTGGCTGCCTTTTGGGCTGGAGCTTCTTGCGGTTTGAGGCCTGGCTTGCTCCATCCCCTGCTCTTGAGATTCTCCCGGATGTGGGGTGCATTTTGGCTGCATTTTGGGCTGGAGCTTCTCGTGGTTTGAGGCCTGTCTTGCTCCACCCCCTGCTCTTGAAATTGTCCCGGATGTGGGCTGCATTTTCGCTGCATTTTGGCTGGAACTTCTCGTGGTTTGAGGCCTGGCTTGCTCCACCCCCTGCTCTTGAGATTCTCCCGGATGTGAGCTGCATTTTGGCTGAATCTTGTGCTGGAGCTTCTCGTGGTTTGAGGCCTGGATTGCTCCACCCAATGCTCTTGAGATTCTCCCGGATGTGGGCTGCATTTTGGCTGCCTTTTGGGCTGGAGCTTCTCGTGGTTTGAGGCCTGGCTTGCTCCACCCCCTGCTCTTGAGTTTCTCCGGGATGTGGACTGCATTTTGGCTGCCTTTAGGGCTGGAGCTTCTTGCGCTTTGAGGCCTGGCTTGCTCCACCCCCTGCTCTTGAGATTCTCCCGGATATGGGCTGCATTTTGGCTGCCTTTTGGGCTGGAGCTTCTCGTGGTTTGAGGCCTGGATTGCTCCACCCAATGCTCTTCATATTCTCCCGGATGTGGGCTGCATTTTGGCTGCCTTTTGGGCTGGAGCTTCTCGTGGTTTGAGGCCTGGCTTGCTCCACCCCCTGCTCTTGAAATTGTCCCGGATGTAGGCTGCATTTTGGCTGCCTTTTGGGCTGGAGCTTCTCGTGGTTTGAGGCCTGGCTTGCTCCACCCCCTGCTCTTGAGATTCTCCCGGATGTGGGCTGCATTTTGACTGCCTTTTGGGCTGGAGCTTCTCGTGGTTTGAGGCCTGCCTTGCTCCACCCCCTGCTCTTGAGATTCTCCCGGATGTGGGTTGGATTTTGGCTGCCTTTTGGGCTGGAGCTTCTCGTGGTTTGAGGCCTGCCTTGCTCCACCCCCTGCTCTTGAGATTCTCCCGGATGTGGGCTGCATTTTGGCTGCCTTTTGGGCTGGAGCTTCTTGTGGTTTGAGGCCTGGCTTGCTCCACTCCCTGCTCTTGAGATTCTCCCGGATGTGGGCTGCATTTTGGCTGCATTTTGGGCTGGAGCTTCTCAAGGTTTGAGGCCTGGCTTGCTCCACACACTGCTCTTGAGATTCTCCCGGATGTGGGCTGCATTTTGGCTGATTCTTGGGTAGGAGCTTCTCGTGGTTTGAGGCCTGGCTTGCTCCACCCCCTGCTCTTGAGATTCTCCCGGATGTGGGCTGCATTTTGGCTGCCTTTAGGGCTGGAGCTTCTCGTGGTTTGAGGCCTGGCTTGCTCCACCCCCTGCTCTTGAGATTCTCCCGGATGTGGGCTGCATTATGGCTGATCCTTGGGCTGGAGCTTCTCGTGGTTTGAGGCCTGGCTTGCTCCACCCCCTGCTCTTGAGATTCTCCCGGATGTGGGCTGCATTTTGGCTGATTCTTGGGTAGGAGCTTCTCGTGGTTTGAGGCCTGGCTTGCTCCACCCCCTGCTCTTGAGATTCTCCCGGATGTGGGCTGGATTTTGGCTGCCTTTAGGGCTGGAGCTTCTCGTGGTTTGAGGCCTGGCTTGCTCCACCCCCTGCTCTTGATATTCTCCCGGATGTGGGCTGCATTATGGCTGATCCTTGGGCTGGAGCTTCTCGTGGTTTGAGGCCTGGCTTGCTCCACCCCCTGCTCTTCAGATTCTCCTGGATGTGGGCTGCATTTTGGCTGCATTTTGGGCTGGAGCTTCTCAAGGTTTGAGGACTGGCTTGCTCCACCCCCTGCTCTTGAGATTCTCCCGGAGGTGGGCTGCAATTTGGCTTCCTTTTGGGCAGGAGCTTCTCGTGGTTTGAGGCCTGGCTTGCTCCACCCCCTGCTCTTGAGATTCTCCCGGACGCGGGCTGCATTTTGGCTGCATTTTGGGCTGGAGCTTCTCGTGGTTTGAGGCCTGGCTTGCTCCCCCCCCTGCTCTTGATATTCTCCCGGAGGTGGGCTGCATTTTGGCTGCGTTTAGGGCTGGAGCTTCTTGTGGTTTGAGGCCTGGCTTGCTCCCCCCCCTGCTCTTGAGATTCTCCCGGATGTGGGCTGCATTTTGGCTGCCTTTTGGGCTGGAGCTTCTCGTGGTTTGAGGCCTGGCTTGCTCCACCCCCTGCTCTTGAGATTCTCCCGGATGTGGGCTGCATTTTGGCTGCCTTTTGGGCTGGAGCTTCTCGTGGTTTGAGGCCTGGCTTGCTCCCCCCCCTGCTCTTGATATTCTCCCGGAGGTGGGCTGCATTTTGGCTGACTTTTGGGCTGCAGCTTCCCGTGGTTTGAGGCCTGGCTTGCTCCACCCCCTGCTCTTGAGATTCTCCCGGATGTGGGCTGCATTTTCGCTGCCTTTTGGGCTGGAGCTTCTCGTGGTTTGAGGCCTGGCTTGCTCCACCCCCTGCTCTTGAGATTCTCCCGGATGTGGGCTGGATTTTGGCTGCATTTTGGGCAGGAGCTTCTCGTGGTTTGAGGCCTGGCTTGCTCCACTCCCTGCTCTTGAGATTCTCCCGGATATGGGCTGGATTTTGGCTGCATTTTGGGCTGAAGCTTCTCGTGGTTTGAGGCCTGGCTTGCTCCACCCCCTGCTCTTGAGATTCTCCTCCATGTGGGCTGCATTTTGGCTGCCTTTTGGGCTGGAGCTTCTCGTGGTTTGAGGCCTGGCTTGCTCCACACCCTGCTCTTGAGATTCTCCCGGATGTGGGCTGCATTTTGGCTCCCTTTTGGGCTGGAGCTTCTCGTGGTTTGAGGCCTGGCTTGCTCCACCCCCTGCTCTTGAGATTCTCCTGGATGTGGACTGCATTTTGGCTGATTCCTGGGCTGGAGCTTCTCGTGGTTTGAGGCCGGGCTTGCACCACCCCCTGCTCTTGAGATTCTCCCGGAGGTGGGCTGCATTTTGACTGCCTTTTTTGCTGGAGCTTCTCGTGGTTTGATACCGGGCATGCTCCACCCCCTGCTCTTGATATTCTCCCGGAGGTGGGCTGCATTTTGGCTGCCTTTTGGGCTGGAGCTTCTCAAGCTTTGAGGCCTGGCTTGCTCCACCTCCTGCTCTTGAGATTCTCCCGGATATGGGCTGCATTTTGGCTGCCTTTTGGGCTGGAGCTTCTCGGGTTTGAGGCCTGGCTTGCTCCACCCCCTGCTCTTGAGATTCTCCCGGATGTGGGCTGGATTTTGGCTGCCTTTTGGGCTGGAGCTTCTCGTGGTTTGAGGCCTGGCTTGCTCCACCCCCTGCTCTTGATATTCTCCCGGATGTGGGCTGCATTTTGGCTGCCTTTTGGGCTGGAGCTTCTCGTGGTTTGAGGCCTGGCTTGCTCCACCCCCTGCTCTTGATATTCTCCCGGAGGTGGGGGGCATTTTGGCTGCCTTTTGGGCTGGAGCTTCTCGTGGTTTGAGGCCTGGCTTGCTCCATGCCCTGCTCTTGAGATTCTCCCGGAGGTGGGCTGCATTTTGGCTGCCTTTTGGGCTGGAGCTTCTCGTGGTTTGAGGCCTGGCATGCTCCACCCCCTGCTCTTGAGATTCTCCCGGATATGGGCTGGATTTTGGCTGCCTTTTGGGGTGGAGCTTCTCGTGGTTTGAGGCCTGGCTTGCTCCACCCCCTGCTCTTGAGATTCTCCCGGATGTGGGCTGCATTTTGGCTGCATTTTGGGCTGGAGCTTCTCGTGGTTTGAGGCCTGGCTTGCTCCACCCCCTGCTCTTGAGATTCTCCCGGATGTGGGCTGCATTTTGGCTGCCTTTTGGGCTGGAGCTTCTCGTGGTTTGAGGCCTGGCTTGCTCCACCCCTGCTCTTGATATTCTCCCGGATGTGGGCTGCATTTTGGCTGCCTTTTGGGCTGGAGCTTCTCGTGGTTTGAGGCCTGGCTTGCTCCACCCCCTGCTCTTGAGATTCTCTCGGATGTGGGCTGCATTTTGGCTGCCTTTTGGGCTGGAGCTTCTTGTGGTTTGAGGCCTGGCTTGCTCCACCCCCTGCTCTTGAGATTCTCCCGGATGTGGGCTGCATTTTGGCTGCCTTTTGGGCTGGAGCTTCTCGTGGTTTGAGGCCTGCCTTGCTCCACCCCCTGCTCTTGAGATTCTCCCGGAGGTGGGCTGCATTTTGGCTGCCTTTAGGGTTGGAGCTTCTCATGGTTTGAGGCCTGGCTTGCTCCACCCCCTGCTCTTGAGTTTCTCCGGGATGTGGACTGCATTTTGGCTGCCTTTAGGGCTGGAGCTTCTTGCGCTTTGAGGCCTGGCTTGCTCCACCCCCTGCTCTTGAGATTCTCCCGGATATGGGCTGCATTTTGGCTGCCTTTTGGGCTGGAGCTTCTCGTGGTTTGAGGCCTGGATTGCTCCACCCAATGCTCTTCATATTCTCCCGGATGTGGGCTGCATTTTGGCTGCCTTTTGGGCTGGAGCTTCTCGTGGTTTGAGGCCTGGCTTGCTCCACCCCCTGCTCTTGAAATTGTCCCGGATGTAGGCTGCATTTTGGCTGCCTTTTGGGCTGGAGCTTCTCGTGGTTTGAGGCCTGGCTTGCTCCACCCCCTGCTCTTGAGATTCTCCCGGATGTGGGCTGCATTTTGACTGCCTTTTGGGCTGGAGCTTCTCGTGGTTTGAGGCCTGCCTTGCTCCACCCCCTGCTCTTGAGATTCTCCCGGATGTGGGTTGGATTTTGGCTGCCTTTTGGGCTGGAGCTTCTCGTGGTTTGAGGCCTGCCTTGCTCCACCCCCTGCTCTTGAGATTCTCCCGGATGTGGGCTGCATTTTGGCTGCCTTTTGGGCTGGAGCTTCTTGTGGTTTGAGGCCTGGCTTGCTCCACTCCCTGCTCTTGAGATTCTCCCGGATGTGGGCTGCATTTTGGCTGCATTTTGGGCTGGAGCTTCTCAAGGTTTGAGGCCTGGCTTGCTCCACACACTGCTCTTGAGATTCTCCCGGATGTGGGCTGCATTTTGGCTGATTCTTGGGTAGGAGCTTCTCGTGGTTTGAGGCCTGGCTTGCTCCACCCCCTGCTCTTGAGATTCTCCCGGATGTGGGCTGCATTTTGGCTGCCTTTAGGGCTGGAGCTTCTCGTGGTTTGAGGCCTGGCTTGCTCCACCCCCTGCTCTTGATATTCTCCCGGATGTGGGCTGCATTATGGCTGATCCTTGGGCTGGAGCTTCTCGTGGTTTGAGGCCTGGCTTGCTCCACCCCCTGCTCTTGAGATTCTCCCGGATGTGGGCTGCATTTTGGCTGATTCTTGGGTAGGAGCTTCTCGTGGTTTGAGGCCTGGCTTGCTCCACCCCCTGCTCTTGAGATTCTCCCGGATGTGGGCTGGATTTTGGCTGCCTTTAGGGCTGGAGCTTCTCGTGGTTTGAGGCCTGGCTTGCTCCACCCCCTGCTCTTGATATTCTCCCGGATGTGGGCTGCATTATGGCTGATCCTTGGGCTGGAGCTTCTCGTGGTTTGAGGCCTGGCTTGCTCCACCCCCTGCTCTTCAGATTCTCCTGGATGTGGGCTGCATTTTGGCTGCATTTTGGGCTGGAGCTTCTCAAGGTTTGAGGACTGGCTTGCTCCACCCCCTGCTCTTGAGATTCTCCCGGAGGTGGGCTGCAATTTGGCTTCCTTTTGGGCAGGAGCTTCTCGTGGTTTGAGGCCTGGCTTGCTCCACCCCCTGCTCTTGAGATTCTCCCGGACGCGGGCTGCATTTTGGCTGCATTTTGGGCTGGAGCTTCTCGTGGTTTGAGGCCTGGCTTGCTCCCCCCCCTGCTCTTGATATTCTCCCGGAGGTGGGCTGCATTTTGGCTGCGTTTAGGGCTGGAGCTTCTTGTGGTTTGAGGCCTGGCTTGCTCCCCCCCCTGCTCTTGAGATTCTCCCGGATGTGGGCTGCATTTTGGCTGCCTTTTGGGCTGGAGCTTCTCGTGGTTTGAGGCCTGGCTTGCTCCACCCCCTGCTCTTGATATTCTCCCGGATGTGGGCTGCATTTTGGCTGCCTTTTGGGCTGGAGCTTCTCAAGCTTTGAGGCCTGGCTTGCTCCACCTCCTGCTCTTGAGATTCTCCCGGATATGGGCTGCATTTTGGCTGCCTTTTGGGCTGGAGCTTCTCGGGTTTGAGGCCTGGCTTGCTCCACCCCCTGCTCTTGAGATTCTCCCGGATGTGGGCTGGATTTTGGCTGCCTTTTGGGCTGGAGCTTCTCGTGGTTTGAGGCCTGGCTTGCTCCACCCCCTGCTCTTGATATTCTCCCGGATGTGGGCTGCATTTTGGCTGCCTTTTGGGCTGGAGCTTCTCGTGGTTTGAGGCCTGGCTTGCTCCACCCCCTGCTCTTGATATTCTCCCGGAGGTGGGGGGCATTTTGGCTGCCTTTTGGGCTGGAGCTTCTCGTGGTTTGAGGCCTGGCTTGCTCCATGCCCTGCTCTTGAGATTCTCCCGGAGGTGGGCTGCATTTTGGCTGCCTTTTGGGCTGGAGCTTCTCGTGGTTTGAGGCCTGGCATGCTCCACCCCCTGCTCTTGAGATTCTCCCGGATATGGGCTGGATTTTGGCTGCCTTTTGGGGTGGAGCTTCTCGTGGTTTGAGGCCTGGCTTGCTCCACCCCCTGCTCTTGAGATTCTCCCGGATGTGGGCTGCATTTTGGCTGCATTTTGGGCTGGAGCTTCTCGTGGTTTGAGGCCTGGCTTGCTCCACCCCCTGCTCTTGAGATTCTCCCGGATGTGGGCTGCATTTTGGCTGCCTTTTGGGCTGGAGCTTCTCGTGGTTTGAGGCCTGGCTTGCTCCACCCCTGCTCTTGATATTCTCCCGGATGTGGGCTGCATTTTGGCTGCCTTTTGGGCTGGAGCTTCTCGTGGTTTGAGGCCTGGCTTGCTCCACCCCCTGCTCTTGAGATTCTCTCGGATGTGGGCTGCATTTTGGCTGCCTTTTGGGCTGGAGCTTCTTGTGGTTTGAGGCCTGGCTTGCTCCACCCCCTGCTCTTGAGATTCTCCCGGATGTGGGCTGCATTTTGGCTGCCTTTTGGGCTGGAGCTTCTCGTGGTTTGAGGCCTGCCTTGCTCCACCCCCTGCTCTTGAGATTCTCCCGGAGGTGGGCTGCATTTTGGCTGCCTTTAGGGTTGGAGCTTCTCATGGTTTGAGGCCTGGCTTGCTCCACCCCCTGCTCTTGAGTTTCTCCGGGATGTGGACTGCATTTTGGCTGCCTTTAGGGCTGGAGCTTCTTGCGCTTTGAGGCCTGGCTTGCTCCACCCCCTGCTCTTGAGATTCTCCCGGATATGGGCTGCATTTTGGCTGCCTTTTGGGCTGGAGCTTCTCGTGGTTTGAGGCCTGGATTGCTCCACCCAATGCTCTTCATATTCTCCCGGATGTGGGCTGCATTTTGGCTGCCTTTTGGGCTGGAGCTTCTCGTGGTTTGAGGCCTGGCTTGCTCCACCCCCTGCTCTTGAAATTGTCCCGGATGTAGGCTGCATTTTGGCTGCCTTTTGGGCTGGAGCTTCTCGTGGTTTGAGGCCTGGCTTGCTCCACCCCCTGCTCTTGAGATTCTCCCGGATGTGGGCTGCATTTTGACTGCCTTTTGGGCTGGAGCTTCTCGTGGTTTGAGGCCTGCCTTGCTCCACCCCCTGCTCTTGAGATTCTCCCGGATGTGGGTTGGATTTTGGCTGCCTTTTGGGCTGGAGCTTCTCGTGGTTTGAGGCCTGCCTTGCTCCACCCCCTGCTCTTGAGATTCTCCCGGATGTGGGCTGCATTTTGGCTGCCTTTTGGGCTGGAGCTTCTTGTGGTTTGAGGCCTGGCTTGCTCCACTCCCTGCTCTTGAGATTCTCCCGGATGTGGGCTGCATTTTGGCTGCATTTTGGGCTGGAGCTTCTCAAGGTTTGAGGCCTGGCTTGCTCCACACACTGCTCTTGAGATTCTCCCGGATGTGGGCTGCATTTTGGCTGATTCTTGGGTAGGAGCTTCTCGTGGTTTGAGGCCTGGCTTGCTCCACCCCCTGCTCTTGAGATTCTCCCGGATGTGGGCTGCATTTTGGCTGCCTTTAGGGCTGGAGCTTCTCGTGGTTTGAGGCCTGGCTTGCTCCACCCCCTGCTCTTGATATTCTCCCGGATGTGGGCTGCATTATGGCTGATCCTTGGGCTGGAGCTTCTCGTGGTTTGAGGCCTGGCTTGCTCCACCCCCTGCTCTTGAGATTCTCCCGGATGTGGGCTGCATTTTGGCTGATTCTTGGGTAGGAGCTTCTCGTGGTTTGAGGCCTGGCTTGCTCCACCCCCTGCTCTTGAGATTCTCCCGGATGTGGGCTGGATTTTGGCTGCCTTTAGGGCTGGAGCTTCTCGTGGTTTGAGGCCTGGCTTGCTCCACCCCCTGCTCTTGATATTCTCCCGGATGTGGGCTGCATTATGGCTGATCCTTGGGCTGGAGCTTCTCGTGGTTTGAGGCCTGGCTTGCTCCACCCCCTGCTCTTCAGATTCTCCTGGATGTGGGCTGCATTTTGGCTGCATTTTGGGCTGGAGCTTCTCAAGGTTTGAGGACTGGCTTGCTCCACCCCCTGCTCTTGAGATTCTCCCGGAGGTGGGCTGCAATTTGGCTTCCTTTTGGGCAGGAGCTTCTCGTGGTTTGAGGCCTGGCTTGCTCCACCCCCTGCTCTTGAGATTCTCCCGGACGCGGGCTGCATTTTGGCTGCATTTTGGGCTGGAGCTTCTCGTGGTTTGAGGCCTGGCTTGCTCCCCCCCCTGCTCTTGATATTCTCCCGGAGGTGGGCTGCATTTTGGCTGCGTTTAGGGCTGGAGCTTCTTGTGGTTTGAGGCCTGGCTTGCTCCCCCCCCTGCTCTTGAGATTCTCCCGGATGTGGGCTGCATTTTGGCTGCCTTTTGGGCTGGAGCTTCTCGTGGTTTGAGGCCTGGCTTGCTCCACCCCCTGCTCTTGAGATTCTCCCGGATGTGGGCTGCATTTTGGCTGCCTTTTGGGCTGGAGCTTCTCGTGGTTTGAGGCCTGGCTTGCTCCCCCCCCTGCTCTTGATATTCTCCCGGAGGTGGGCTGCATTTTGGCTGACTTTTGGGCTGCAGCTTCCCGTGGTTTGAGGCCTGGCTTGCTCCACCCCCTGCTCTTGAGATTCTCCCGGATGTGGGCTGCATTTTCGCTGCCTTTTGGGCTGGAGCTTCTCGTGGTTTGAGGCCTGGCTTGCTCCACCCCCTGCTCTTGAGATTCTCCCGGATGTGGGCTGGATTTTGGCTGCATTTTGGGCAGGAGCTTCTCGTGGTTTGAGGCCTGGCTTGCTCCACTCCCTGCTCTTGAGATTCTCCCGGATATGGGCTGGATTTTGGCTGCATTTTGGGCTGAAGCTTCTCGTGGTTTGAGGCCTGGCTTGCTCCACCCCCTGCTCTTGAGATTCTCCTCCATGTGGGCTGCATTTTGGCTGCCTTTTGGGCTGGAGCTTCTCGTGGTTTGAGGCCTGGCTTGCTCCACACCCTGCTCTTGAGATTCTCCCGGATGTGGGCTGCATTTTGGCTCCCTTTTGGGCTGGAGCTTCTCGTGGTTTGAGGCCTGGCTTGCTCCACCCCCTGCTCTTGAGATTCTCCTGGATGTGGACTGCATTTTGGCTGATTCCTGGGCTGGAGCTTCTCGTGGTTTGAGGCCGGGCTTGCACCACCCCCTGCTCTTGAGATTCTCCCGGAGGTGGGCTGCATTTTGACTGCCTTTTTTGCTGGAGCTTCTCGTGGTTTGATACCGGGCATGCTCCACCCCCTGCTCTTGATATTCTCCCGGAGGTGGGCTGCATTTTGGCTGCCTTTTGGGCTGGAGCTTCTCAAGCTTTGAGGCCTGGCTTGCTCCACCTCCTGCTCTTGAGATTCTCCCGGATATGGGCTGCATTTTGGCTGCCTTTTGGGCTGGAGCTTCTCGGGTTTGAGGCCTGGCTTGCTCCACCCCCTGCTCTTGAGATTCTCCCGGATGTGGGCTGGATTTTGGCTGCCTTTTGGGCTGGAGCTTCTCGTGGTTTGAGGCCTGGCTTGCTCCACCCCCTGCTCTTGATATTCTCCCGGATGTGGGCTGCATTTTGGCTGCCTTTTGGGCTGGAGCTTCTCGTGGTTTGAGGCCTGGCTTGCTCCACCCCCTGCTCTTGATATTCTCCCGGATGTGGGCTGCATTTTGGCTGCCTTTTGGGCTGGAGCTTCTCGTGGTTTGAGGCCTGGCTTGCTCCATACACCTGCTCTTGAGATTCTCCCGGATGTGGGCTGGATTTTGGCTGCATTTTGGGCTGGATCTTCTCGAGGTTTGAGGCCTGGCTTGCTCCACCCCGTGCTCTTGAGATTCTTCTGGATGTGGACTGCATTTTGGCTGATTCTGGGGCTGGAGCTTCTCGTGGTTTGAGGCCTGGCTTGCTCCACTCCCTGCTCTTGAGATTCTCCCGGATATGGGCTGCATTTTGGCTGATACTTGGGCTGGAGCTTCTCGTGGTTTGAGGCCTGGCTTGCTCCACCCCCTGCTCTTGAGATTCTCCCGGATGTGGGCTGCATTTTGGCTGCCTTTTGGGCTGGAGCTTCTCGTGGTTTGAGGCCTGGCTTGCTCCACCCCCTGCTCTTGAGATTCTCCCGGATGTGGGCTGCATTTTGGCTGCCTTTTGGGCTGGAGCTTCTCGTGGTTTGAGGCCTGGCTTGCTCCACCCCCTGCTCTTGAGATTCTCCCGGATGTGGGCTGGATTTTGGCTCCCTGTTGGGCTGGAGCTTCTCGTGGTTTGAGGCCTGGCTTGCTCCACCCCCTTCTCTTGAGATTCTCCTGGATGTGGGCTGCATTTTGGCTGCCTTTTGGGCTGGAGCTTCTCGTGGTTTGAGGCCTGCCTTGCTCCACCCCCTGCTCTTGAGATTCTCCCGGATGTGGGTAGGATTTTGGCTGCATTTTGGGATGGAGCTTCTCGTGGTTTGAGGCCTGGCTTGCTCCACCCCCTGCTCTTGAGATTCTCCCGGATGTGGGCTGCATTTTGGCTGCCTTTTGGGCTGGAGCTTCTCGTGGTTTGAGGCCTGGCTTGCTCCACCCCCTGCTCTTGAGATTCTCCCGGATGTGGGCTGCATTTTGGCTGCCTTTTGGGCTGGAGCTTCTCGTGGTTTGAGGCCTGGATTGCTCCACCCCGTGCTCGTGATATTCTCCCGGATGTGGTCTGCATTTTGGCTGCCTTTTGGGCTGGAGCTTCTCGTGGTTTGTGGCCTGGCTTGCTCCACCCCCTGCTCTTGAGTTTCTCCGGGATGTGGACTGCATATTGGCTGCATTTTGGGCTGGAACGTCTCAAGCTTTGAGGCCTGGCTTGCTCCACCCCCTGCTCTTGAGATTCTCCCGGATGTGGGCTGCATTTTGGCTGCCTTTTGGGCTGGAGCTTCTCGTGGTTTGAGGCCTGGCTTGCTCAAACCCCTGCTCTTGATATTCTCCCGGATGTGGGCTGCATTATGGCTGATTCTTGGGCTGGAGCTTCTCGTGGTTTGAGGCCTGGCTTGCTCCACCCCCTGCTCTTGAGATTCTCCTGGATGTGGGCTGCATTTTGGCTGCCTTTTGGGCTGGAGATTCTCGTGGTTTGAGGCCTGGCTTGCTCCAACCCCTACTCTTGAGATTCTCCCAGATGTGGGCTGCATTTTGGCTGCATTTAGGGCTGGAGCTTCTCGTGGTTTGAGGCCTGGCTTTCTGCACCCCCTGCTCTTGAGATTCTCCTGGATGTGGGCTGGATTTTGGCTTCCTTTTGGGCTGGAGCTTCTCGTGGTTTGAGGCCTGGCTTGCTCCACCCCCTGCTCTTGAGATTCTCCCGGAGGTGGGCTGCATTTTGGCTGCCTTTTGGGCTGGAGCTTCTCATGGTTTGAGGCCTGGCTTGCTCCACCCCCTGCTCTTGAGATTCTCCTGGATGTGGACTGCATTTTGGCTGATTCTTGGGCTGGAGCTTCTCGTGGTTTGAGGCCTGGCTTGCTCCACCCCCTGCTCTTGAGATTCTCCCGGATGTGGGCTGCATTTTGGCTGCCTTTTGGGCTGGAGCTTCTCGTGGTTTGAGGCCTGCCTTGCTCCATACACCTGCTCTTGAGATTCTCCCGGATGTGGGCTGGATTTTGGCTGCATTTTGGGCTGGAGCTTCTCGAGGTTTGAGGCCTGGCGTGCTCCATCCCGTGCTCTTGAGATTCTTCTGGATGTGGACTGCATTTTGGCTGATTCTTGGGCTGGAGCTTCTCGTGGTTTGAGGCCTGGCTTGCTCCACCCCCTGCTCTTGAGATTCTCCCGGATGTGGGCTGCATTTTGGCTGATACTTGGGCTGGAGCTTCTCGTGGTTTGAGGCCTGGCTTGCTCCACCCCCTGCTCTTGAGATTCTCCTGGATGTGGGCTGCATTTTGGCTGCCTTTTGGGCTGGAGCTTCTCGTGGTTTGAGGCCTGGCTTGCTCCACCCCCTGCTCTTGAGATTCTCCCGGATGTGGGCTGGATTTTGGCTCCCTGTTGGGCTGGAGCTTCTCATGGTTTGAGGCCTGGCTTGCTCCACCCCCTGCTCTTGAGATTCTCCTGGATGTGGGCTGCATTTTGGCTGCCTTTTGGGCTGGAGCTTCTCGTGGTTTGAGGCCTGGCTTGCTCCACCCCCTGCTCTTGAGATTCTCCCGGATGTGGGTAGGATTTTGGCTGCCTTTAGAGGTGGAGCTTCTCGTGGTTTGAGGCCTGGCTTGTTCCACCCCCTGCTCTTGATATTCTCCCGGAGGTGGGCTGCATTATGGCTGATTCTTGGGCTGGAGCTTCTCGTGGTTTGAGGCCTGGCTTGCTCCACCCCCTGCTCTTGAGATTCTCCCCGAGGTGGGCTGCATTTTGGCTGCCTTTAGGGCTGGAGCTTCTCGTGGTTTGAGGCCTGGCTTGCTCAAACCCCTGCTCTTGAGATTCTCCTGGAGGTGGGCTGCATTTTGGCTGATTCTTGGGCTGGAGCTTCTCGAGGTTTGAGGCCTGGCTTGCTCCACCCCCTGCTCTTGATATTCTCCCGGATGTGGGCTGCATTTTGGCTGCATTTTGGGCTGGAGCTTCTCGTGGTTTGAGGCCTGGCTTGCTCCACCCCCTGCTCTTGAGATTCTCCTGGATGTGCGCTGAATTTTGGCTGTATTTTGGGCTGGAGATTCTCGTGGTTTAGAGGCCTGACTTGCTCCAACCCCCTGCTCTTGAGATTCTCCCGGATGTGGACTGCATTTTGGCTGCATTTTGTGGTGGAGCTTCTCGTGGTTTGAGGCCTGGCTTGCTCCACCCCCTGCTCTTGAGATTCTCCCGGATATGGGCTGCATTTTGGCTGCCTTTTGGGCTGGAGCTTCTCGTGGTTTGAGGCCTGGCTTGCTCCACCCCCTGCTCTTGAGATTCTCCTGGATGTGGACTGCATTTTGGCTGATTCTTGGGCTGGAGCTTCTCGTGGTTTGAGGCCTGGCTTGCTCCACCCCCTGCTCTTGAGATTCTCCCGGATGTGGGCTGCATTTTGTCTGCCTTTTGGGCTGGAGCTTCTCGTGGTTTGAGGCCTGCCTTGCTCCACCCCCTGCTCTTGAGATTCTCCCGGAGGTGGGCTGCATTTTGGCTGCCTTTAGGGTTGGAGCTTCTCATGGTTTGAGGCCTGGCTTGCTCCATCCCCTGCTCTTGAGATTCTCCCGGATGTGGGCTGGTATTTGGCTCCCTTTTGGGCTGGAGCTTCTCATGGTTTGAGGCCTGGCTTGCTCCACCCCCTGCTCTTGAGATTCTCCTGGATGTGGGCTGCATTTTGGCTGCCTTTTGGGCTGGAGCTTCTCGTGGTTTGAGGCCTGCCTTGCTCCACCCCCTGCTCTTGAGATTCTCCTGGATGTGGGCTGCATTTTGGCTGCATTTTGGGCTGGAGCTTCTCGAGGTTTGAGGCCTGGCTTGCTCCACCCCCTGCTCTTGAGATTCTCCTGGATGTGGACTGCATTTTGGCTGATTCTTGGGCTGGAGCTTCTCGTGGTTTGAGGCCTGGCTTGCTCCACCCCCAGCTCTTGAGATTCTCCCGGAGGTGGGCTGCATTTTGGCTGCCTTTTGGGCTGGAGCTTCTTGCGGTTTGAGGCCTGGCTTGCTCCATCCCCTGCTCTTGAGATTCTCCCGGATGTGGGGTGCATTTTGGCTGCATTTTGGGCTGGAGCTTCTCGTGGTTTGAGGCCTGTCTTGCTCCACCCCCTGCTCTTGAAATTTTCCCGGATGTGGGCTGCATTTTCGCTGCATTTTGGCTGGAACTTCTCGTGGTTTGAGGCCTGGCTTGCTCCACCCCCTGCTCTTGAGATTCTCCCGGATGTGAGCTGCATTTTGGCTGAATCTTGTGCTGGAGCTTCTCGTGGTTTGAGGCCTGGATTGCTCCACCCAATGCTCTTGAGATTCTCCCGGATGTGGGCTGCATTTTGGCTGCCTTTTGGGCTGGAGCTTCTCGTGGTTTGAGGCCTGGCTTGCTCCACCCCCTGCTCTTGAGTTTCTCCGGGATGTGGACTGCATTTTGGCTGCCTTTAGGGCTGGAGCTTCTTGCGCTTTGAGGCCTGGCTTGCTCCACCCCCTGCTCTTGAGATTCTCCCGGATATGGGCTGCATTTTGGCTGCCTTTTGGGCTGGAGCTTCTCGTGGTTTGAGGCCTGGATTGCTCCACCCAATGCTCTTCATATTCTCCCGGATGTGGGCTGCATTTTGGCTGCCTTTTGGGCTGGAGCTTCTCGTGGTTTGAGGCCTGGCTTGCTCCACCCCCTGCTCTTGAAATTGTCCCGGATGTAGGCTGCATTTTGGCTGCCTTTTGGGCTGGAGCTTCTCGTGGTTTGAGGCCTGGCTTGCTCCACCCCCTGCTCTTCAGATTCTCCCGGATGTGGGCTGCATTTTGACTGCCTTTTGGGCTGGAGCTTCTCGTGGTTTGAGGCCTGCCTTGCTCCACCCCCTGCTCTTGAGATTCTCCCGGATGTGGGTTGGATTTTGGCTGCCTTTTGGGCTGGAGCTTCTCGTGGTTTGAGGCCTGCCTTGCTCCACCCCCTGCTCTTGAGATTCTCCCGGATGTGGGCTGCATTTTGGCTGCCTTTTGGGCTGGAGCTTCTTGTGGTTTGAGGCCTGGCTTGCTCCACTCCCTGCTCTTGAGATTCTCCCGGATGTGGGCTGCATTTTGGCTGCATTTTGGGCTGGAGCTTCTCAAGGTTTGAGGCCTGGCTTGCTCCACACACTGCTCTTGAGATTCTCCCGGATGTGGGCTGCATTTTGGCTGATTCTTGGGTAGGAGCTTCTCGTGGTTTGAGGCCTGGCTTGCTCCACCCCCTGCTCTTGAGATTCTCCCGGATGTGGGCTGCATTTTGGCTGCCTTTAGGGCTGGAGCTTCTCGTGGTTTGAGGCCTGGCTTGCTCCACCCCCTGCTCTTGATATTCTCCCGGATGTGGGCTGCATTATGGCTGATCCTTGGGCTGGAGCTTCTCGTGGTTTGAGGCCTGGCTTGCTCCACCCCCTGCTCTTGAGATTCTCCCGGATGTGGGCTGCATTTTGGCTGATTCTTGGGTAGGAGCTTCTCGTGGTTTGAGGCCTGGCTTGCTCCACCCCCTGCTCTTGAGATTCTCCCGGATGTGGGCTGGATTTTGGCTGCCTTTAGGGCTGGAGCTTCTCGTGGTTTGAGGCCTGGCTTGCTCCACCCCCTGCTCTTGAGATTCTCCCGGATGTGGGCTGCATTATGGCTGATCCTTGGGCTGGAGCTTCTCGTGGTTTGAGGCCTGGCTTGCTCCACGCCCTGCTCTTGAGATTCTCCCGGATGTGGGCTGCATTTTGGCTGCCTTTTGGGCTGGAGCTTCTCGTGGTTTGAGGCCTGGCTTGCTCCACCCCCTGCTCTTGAGATTCTCCCGGAGGTGGGCTGCATTTTGGCTGATTCTTGGGCTGGAGCTTCTCGTGGTTTGAGGCCTGGCTTGCTCCACCCCCTGCTCTTGAGATTCTCCCGGATGTGGGCTGCATTTTGGCTGCCTTTTGGGCTGGAGCATATCGCGGTTTGAGGCCTGGCTTGCTCCACCCCCTGCTCTTGAGATTCTCCCGGAGGTGGGCTGCATTTTGGCTGCATTTTGGGCTGGAGCTTCTCAAGGTTTGAGGACTGGCTTGCTCCACCCCCTGGTCTTGAGATTCTCCCGGAGGTGGGCTGCAATTTGGCTTCCTTTTGGGCAGGAGCTTCTCGTGGTTTGAGGCCTGGCTTGCTCCACCCCCTGCTCTTCAGATTCTCCCGGATGTGGGCTGCATTTTGGCTGCCTTTTGGGTTGGAGCTTCTCGTAGTTTGAGGCCTGGCTTGCTCCACCCCCTGCTCTTCAGATTCTCCTGGATGTGGGCTGCATTTTGGCTGCATTTTGGGCTGGAGCTTCTCAAGGTTTGAGGACTGGCTTGCTCCACCCCCTGCTCTTGAGATTCTCCCGGAGGTGGGCTGCAATTTGGCTTCCTTTTGGGCAGGAGCTTCTCGTGGTTTGAGGCCTGGCTTGCTCCACCCCCTGCTCTTGAGATTCTCCCGGACGCGGGCTGCATTTTGGCTGCATTTTGGGCTGGAGCTTCTCGTGGTTTGAGGCCTGGCTTGCTCCCCCCCCTGCTCTTGATATTCTCCCGGAGGTGGGCTGCATTTTGGCTGCGTTTAGGGCTGGAGCTTCTTGTGGTTTGAGGCCTGGCTTGCTCCCCCCCCTGCTCTTGAGATTCTCCCGGATGTGGGCTGCATTTTGGCTGCCTTTTGGGCTGGAGCTTCTCGTGGTTTGAGGCCTGGCTTGCTCCACCCCCTGCTCTTGAGATTCTCCCGGATGTGGGCTGCATTTTGGCTGCCTTTTGGGCTGGAGCTTCTCGTGGTTTGAGGCCTGGCTTGCTCCCCCCCCTGCTCTTGATATTCTCCCGGAGGTGGGCTGCATTTTGGCTGACTTTTGGGCTGCAGCTTCCCGTGGTTTGAGGCCTGGCTTGCTCCACCCCCTGCTCTTGAGATTCTCCCGGATGTGGGCTGCATTTTCGCTGCCTTTTGGGCTGGAGCTTCTCGTGGTTTGAGGCCTGGCTTGCTCCACCCCCTGCTCTTGAGATTCTCCCGGATGTGGGCTGGATTTTGGCTGCATTTTGGGCAGGAGCTTCTCGTGGTTTGAGGCCTGGCTTGCTCCACTCCCTGCTCTTGAGATTCTCCCGGATATGGGCTGGATTTTGGCTGCATTTTGGGCTGAAGCTTCTCGTGGTTTGAGGCCTGGCTTGCTCCACCCCCTGCTCTTGAGATTCTCCTCCATGTGGGCTGCATTTTGGCTGCCTTTTGGGCTGGAGCTTCTCGTGGTTTGAGGCCTGGCTTGCTCCACACCCTGCTCTTGAGATTCTCCCGGATGTGGGCTGCATTTTGGCTCCCTTTTGGGCTGGAGCTTCTCGTGGTTTGAGGCCTGGCTTGCTCCACCCCCTGCTCTTGAGATTCTCCTGGATGTGGACTGCATTTTGGCTGATTCCTGGGCTGGAGCTTCTCGTGGTTTGAGGCCGGGCTTGCACCACCCCCTGCTCTTGAGATTCTCCCGGAGGTGGGCTGCATTTTGACTGCCTTTTTTGCTGGAGCTTCTCGTGGTTTGATACCGGGCATGCTCCACCCCCTGCTCTTGATATTCTCCCGGAGGTGGGCTGCATTTTGGCTGCCTTTTGGGCTGGAGCTTCTCAAGCTTTGAGGCCTGGCTTGCTCCACCTCCTGCTCTTGAGATTCTCCCGGATATGGGCTGCATTTTGGCTGCCTTTTGGGCTGGAGCTTCTCGGGTTTGAGGCCTGGCTTGCTCCACCCCCTGCTCTTGAGATTCTCCCGGATGTGGGCTGGATTTTGGCTGCCTTTTGGGCTGGAGCTTCTCGTGGTTTGAGGCCTGGCTTGCTCCACCCCCTGCTCTTGATATTCTCCCGGATGTGGGCTGCATTTTGGCTGCCTTTTGGGCTGGAGCTTCTCGTGGTTTGAGGCCTGGCTTGCTCCACCCCCTGCTCTTGATATTCTCCCGGATGTGGGCTGCATTTTGGCTGCCTTTTGGGCTGGAGCTTCTCGTGGTTTGAGGCCTGGCTTGCTCCATACACCTGCTCTTGAGATTCTCCCGGATGTGGGCTGGATTTTGGCTGCATTTTGGGCTGGATCTTCTCGAGGTTTGAGGCCTGGCTTGCTCCACCCCGTGCTCTTGAGATTCTTCTGGATGTGGACTGCATTTTGGCTGATTCTGGGGCTGGAGCTTCTCGTGGTTTGAGGCCTTGCTTGCTCCACTCCCTGCTCTTGAGATTCTCCCGGATATGGGCTGCATTTTGGCTGATACTTGGGCTGGAGCTTCTCGTGGTTTGAGGCCTGGCTTGCTCCACCCCCTGCTCTTGAGATTCTCCCGGATGTGGGCTGCATTTTGGCTGCCTTTTGGGCTGGAGCTTCTCGTGGTTTGAGGCCTGGCTTGCTCCACCCCCTGCTCTTGAGATTCTCCCGGATGTGGGCTGCATTTTGGCTGCCTTTTGGGCTGGAGCTTCTCGTGGTTTGAGGCCTGGCTTGCTCCACCCCCTGCTCTTGAGATTCTCCCGGATGTGGGCTGGATTTTGGCTCCCTGTTGGGCTGGAGCTTCTCGTGGTTTGAGGCCTGGCTTGCTCCACCCCCTTCTCTTGAGATTCTCCTGGATGTGGGCTGCATTTTGGCTGCCTTTTGGGCTGGAGCTTCTCGTGGTTTGAGGCCTGCCTTGCTCCACCCCCTGCTCTTGAGATTCTCCCGGATGTGGGTAGGATTTTGGCTGCATTTTGGGATGGAGCTTCTCGTGGTTTGAGGCCTGGCTTGCTCCACCCCCTGCTCTTGAGATTCTCCCGGATGTGGGCTGCATTTTGGCTGCCTTTTGGGCTGGAGCTTCTCGTGGTTTGAGGCCTGGCTTGCTCCACCCCCTGCTCTTGAGATTCTCCCGCATGTGGGCTGCATTTTGGCTGCCTTTTGGGCTGGAGCTTCTCGTGGTTTGAGGCCTGGATTGCTCCACCCCGTGCTCGTGATATTCTCCCGGATGTGGTCTGCATTTTGGCTGCCTTTTGGGCTGGAGCTTCTCGTGGTTTGTGGCCTGGCTTGCTCCACCCCCTGCTCTTGAGTTTCTCCGGGATGTGGACTGCATATTGGCTGCATTTTGGGCTGGAACGTCTCAAGCTTTGAGGCCTGGCTTGCTCCACCCCCTGCTCTTGAGATTCTCCCGGATGTGGGCTGCATTTTGGCTGCCTTTTGGGCTGGAGCTTCTCGTGGTTTGAGGCCTGGCTTGCTCAAACCCCTGCTCTTGATATTCTCCCGGATGTGGGCTGCATTATGGCTGATTCTTGGGCTGGAGCTTCTCGTGGTTTGAGGCCTGGCTTGCTCCACCCCCTGCTCTTGAGATTCTCCTGGATGTGGGCTGCATTTTGGCTGCCTTTTGGGCTGGAGATTCTCGTGGTTTGAGGCCTGGCTTGCTCCAACCCCTACTCTTGAGATTCTCCCAGATGTGGGCTGCATTTTGGCTGCCTTTAGGGCTGGAGCTTCTCGTGGTTTGAGGCCTGGCTTTCTGCACCCCCTGCTCTTGAGATTCTCCTGGATGTGGGCTGGATTTTGGCTTCCTTTTGGGCTGGAGCTTCTCGTGGTTTGAGGCCTGGCTTGCTCCACCCCCTGCTCTTGAGATTCTCCCGGAGGTGGGCTGCATTTTGGCTGCCTTTTGGGCTGGAGCTTCTCATGGTTTGAGGCCTGGCTTGCTCCACCCCCTGCTCTTGAGATTCTCCTGGATGTGGACTGCATTTTGGCTGATTCTTGGGCTGGAGCTTCTCGTGGTTTGAGGCCTGGCTTGCTCCACCCCCTGCTCTTGAGATTCTCCCGGATGTGGGCTGCATTTTGGCTGCCTTTTGGGCTGGAGCTTCTCGTGGTTTGAGGCCTGCCTTGCTCCATACACCTGCTCTTGAGATTCTCCCGGATGTGGGCTGGATTTTGGCTGCATTTTGGGCTGGAGCTTCTCGAGGTTTGAGGCCTGGCGTGCTCCATCCCGTGCTCTTGAGATTCTTCTGGATGTGGACTGCATTTTGGCTGATTCTTGGGCTGGAGCTTCTCGTGGTTTGAGGCCTGGCTTGCTCCACCCCCTGCTCTTGAGATTCTCCCGGATGTGGGCTGCATTTTGGCTGATACTTGGGCTGGAGCTTCTCGTGGTTTGAGGCCTGGCTTGCTCCACCCCCTGCTCTTGAGATTCTCCTGGATGTGGGCTGCATTTTGGCTGCCTTTTGGGCTGGAGCTTCTCGTGGTTTGAGGCCTGGCTTGCTCCACCCCCTGCTCTTGAGATTCTCCCGGATGTGGGCTGGATTTTGGCTCCCTGTTGGGCTGGAGCTTCTCATGGTTTGAGGCCTGGCTTGCTCCACCCCCTGCTCTTGAGATTCTCCTGGATGTGGGCTGCATTTTGGCTGCCTTTTGGGCTGGAGCTTCTCGTGGTTTGAGGCCTGGCTTGCTCCACCCCCTGCTCTTGAGATTCTCCCGGATGTGGGTAGGATTTTGGCTGCCTTTAGAGGTGGAGCTTCTCGTGGTTTGAGGCCTGGCTTGTTCCACCCCCTGCTCTTGATATTCTCCCGGAGGTGGGCTGCATTATGGCTGATTCTTGGGCTGGAGCTTCTCGTGGTTTGAGGCCTGGCTTGCTCCACCCCCTGCTCTTGAGATTCTCCCCGAGGTGGGCTGCATTTTGGCTGCCTTTAGGGCTGGAGCTTCTCGTGGTTTGAGGCCTGGCTTGCTCAAACCCCTGCTCTTGAGATTCTCCTGGAGGTGGGCTGCATTTTGGCTGATTCTTGGGCTGGAGCTTCTCGAGGTTTGAGGCCTGGCTTGCTCCACCCCCTGCTCTTGATATTCTCCCGGATGTGGGCTGCATTTTGGCTGCATTTTGGGCTGGAGCTTCTCGTGGTTTGAGGCCTGGCTTGCTCCACCCCCTGCTCTTGAGATTCTCCTGGATGTGCGCTGAATTTTGGCTGTATTTTGGGCTGGAGATTCTCGTGGTTTAGAGGCCTGACTTGCTCCAACCCCCTGCTCTTGAGATTCTCCCGGATGTGGACTGCATTTTGGCTGCATTTTGTGGTGGAGCTTCTCGTGGTTTGAGGCCTGGCTTGCTCCACCCCCTGCTCTTGAGATTCTCCCGGATATGGGCTGCATTTTGGCTGCCTTTTGGGCTGGAGCTTCTCGTGGTTTGAGGCCTGGCTTGCTCCACCCCCTGCTCTTGAGATTCTCCTGGATGTGGACTGCATTTTGGCTGATTCTTGGGCTGGAGCTTCTCGTGGTTTGAGGCCTGGCTTGCTCCACCCCCTGCTCTTGAGATTCTCCCGGATGTGGGCTGCATTTTGTCTGCCTTTTGGGCTGGAGCTTCTCGTGGTTTGAGGCCTGGCTTGCTCCACCCCCTGCTCTTGAGATTCTCCTGGATGTGGACTGCATTTTGGCTGATTCTTGGGCTGGAGCTTCTCGTGGTTTGAGGCCTGGCTTGCTCCACCCCCTGCTCTTGAGATTCTCCCGGAGGTGGGCTGCATTTTGGCTGCCTTTTGGGCTGGAGCTTCTCGTGGTTTGAGGCCTGGCTTGCTCCATGCCCTGCTCTTGAGATTCTCCCGGATGTGGGCTGGAGTTTGGCTGCCTTTTGGGCTGGAGCTTCTCGTGGTTTGAGGCCTGGCTTGCTCCACCCCCTGCTCTTGAGATTCTCCCGGATATGGGCTGGATTTTGGCTGCCTTTTGGGCTGGAGCTTCTCATGGTTTGAGGCCTGGCTTGCTCCAACCCCTACTCTTGAGATTCTCCCGGATGTGGGCTGCATTTTGGCTGCCTTTTGGGCTGGAGCTTCTCGTGGTTTGAGGCCTGGCTTGCTCCACCCCCTGCTCTTGAGATTCTCCCGGATGTGGGCTGCATTTTGGCTGCCTTTTGGGCTGGAGCTTCTCGTGGTTTGAGGCCTGGCTTGCTCCACCCCCTGCTCTTGAGATTCTCCCGGATATGGGCTGGATTTTGGCTGCCTTTTGGGCTGGAGCTTCTCGTGGTTTGAGGCCTGGCTTGCTCCAACCCCTACTCTTGAGATTCTCCCGGATGTGGGCTGCATTTTGGCTGCCTTTTGGGCTGGAGCTTCTCATGGTTTGAGGCGTGGCTTGCTCCACCCCCTGCTCTTGAGATTCTCCCGGATGTGGGCTGCATTTTGGCTGCATTTTGGGCTGGAGCTTCTCGTGGTTTGAGGCCTGGCTTGCTCCACCCCCTGCTCTTGAGATTCTCCCGGATGTGGGCTGCATTTTGGCTCCCTTTTGGGCTGGAGCTTCTCGTGGTATGAGGCGTGGCTTGCTCCACCCCTGCTCTTGATATTCTCCCGGAGGTGGGCTGCATTATGGCTGATTCTTGGGCTGGAGCTTCTCGTGGTTTGAGGCCTGGCTTGCTCCACCCCCTGCTCTTGAGTTTCTCCCCGAGGTGGGCTGCATTTTGGCTGCCTTTAGGGCTGGAGCTTCTCGTGGTTTGAGGCCTGGCTTGCTCAAACCCCTGCTCTTGAGATTCTCCTGGAGGTGGGCTGCATTTTGGCTGATTCTTGGGCTGGAGCTTCTCGAGGTTTGAGGCCTGGCTTGCTCCACCCCCTGCTCTTGAGATTCTCCCAGATGTGGGCTGGATTTTGGCTGCCTTTTGGGCTGGAGCTTCTCGTGGTTTGAGGCCTGGCTTGCTCCACCCCCTGCTCTTGAGATTCTCCTGGATGTGGGCTGCATTTTGGCTGTATTTTGGGCTGGAGATTCTCGTGGTTTAGAGGCCTGGCTTGCTCCACCCCCTGCTCTTGAGATTCTCCCGGATATGGGCTGCATTTTGGCTCCCTTTTGGGCTGGAGCTTCTCGTGGTTTGAGGCCTGGCTTGCTCCACGCCCTGCTCTTGAGATTCTCCCGGAGGTGGGCTGCATTTTGTCTGCCTTTTGGGCTGGAGCTTCTCGTGGTTTGAGGCCTGGCTTGCTCCACCCCCTGCTCTTGAGATTCTCCTGGATGTGGACTGCATTTTGTCTGATTCTTGGGCTGGAGCTTCTCATGGTTTGAGGCCTGGCTTGCTCCACCCCCTGCTCTTGAGATTCTCCCGGATATGGGCTGGATTTTTGCTGCCTTTTGGGCTGGAGCTTCTCGTGGTTTGAGGCCTGGCTTGCTCCACCCCCTGCTCTTGAGATTCTCCCGGATGTGGACTGCATTTTGGCTGATTCTTGGGCTGGAGCTTCTCGTGGTTTGAGGCCTGGCTTGCTCCACCCCCTGCTCTTGAGATTCTCCCGGAGGTGGGCTGCATTTTGGCTGCATTTTGGGCTGGAGCTTCTCGTGGTTTGAGGCCTGGCTTGCTCCATGCCCTGCTCTTGAGATTCTCCCGGATGTGGGCTGGAGTTTGGCTGCCTTTTGGGCTGGAGCTTCTCGTGGTTTGAGGCCTGGCTTGCTCCACCCCCTGCTCTTGAGATTCTCCTGGATATGGGCTGGATTTTGGCTGCCTTTTGGGCTGGAGCTTCTCGTGGTTTGAGGCCTGGCTTGCTCCAACCCCTACTCTTGAGATTCTCCCGGATGTGGGCTGCATTTTGGCTGCCTTTAGGGCTGGAGCTTCTCGTGGTTTGAGGCCTGGCTTGCTGCACCCCCTGCTCTTGAGATTCTCCCAGATGTGGGCTGGATTTTGGCTGCATTTTGGGCTGGAGCTTCTCGTGGTTTGAGGCCTGGCTTGCTCCACCCCCTGCTCTTGAGATTCTCCCGGATATGGGCTGGATTTTGGCTGCCTTTTGGGCTGGAGCTTCTCGTGGTTTGAGGCCTGGCTTGCTCCAACCCCTACTCTTGAGATTCTCCCGGAGGTGGGCTGCATTTTGGCTGCCTTTTGGGCTGGAGCTTCTCGTGGTTTGAGGCCTGGCTTGCTCCACCCCCTGCTCTTGAGATTCTCACGGAGGTGGGCTGCATTTTGGCTGCCTTTTGGGCTGGAGCTTCTCATGGTTTGAGGCCTGGCTTGCTCCACCCCCTGCTCTTGAGATTCTCCCGGGTGTGGGCTGCATTTTGGCTGCATTTTGTGCTGGAGCTTCTCGTGGTTTGAGGCCTGGCTTGCTCCACCCCCTGCTCTTGATATTCTCCCGGATCTGGGCTGCATTTTGGCTGCCTTTTGGGCTGGAGCTTCTCGTGGTTTGAGGCCTGGCTTGCTCCACCCCCTGCTCTTGAGATTCTCCTGGATGTGGGCTGCATTTTGGCTCCCTTTTGGGCTGGAGCTTCTCGTGGTTTGAGGCCTGGCTTGCTCCACGCCCTGCTCTTGAGATTCTCCCGGATGTGGGCTGCATTTTGTCTGCCTTTTGGGCTGGAGCTTCTCGTGGTTTGAGGCCTGGCTTGCTCCACCCCCTGCTCTTGAGATTCTCCCGGATATGGTCTGGATTTTTGCTGCCTTTTGGGCTGGAGCTTCTCGTGGTTTGAGGCCTGGCTTGCTCCACCCCCTGCTCTTGAGATTCTCCTGGATGTGGACTGCATTTTGGCTGATTCTTGGGCTGGAGCTTCTCGTGGTTTGAGGCCTGGCTTGCTCCACCCCCTGCTCTTGAGATTCTCCCGGAGGTGGGCTGCATTTTGGCTGCATTTTGGGCTGGAGCTTCTCGTGGTTTGAGGCCTGGCTTGCTCCAACCCCTACTCTTGAGATTCTCCCGGATGTGGGCTGGATTTTGGCTGCCTTTAGGGCTGGAGCTTCTCGTGGTTTGAGGCCTGGCTTGCTGCACCCCCTGCTCTTGAGATTCTCCCAGATGTGGGCTGGATTTTGGCTGCATTTTGGGCTGGAGCTTCTCGTGGTTTGAGGCCTGGCTTGCTCCACCCCCTGCTCTTGAGATTCTCCCGGATATGGGCTGGATTTTGGCTGCCTTTTGGGCTGGAGCTTCTCGTGGTTTGAGGCCTGGCTTGCTCCAACCCCTACTCTTGAGATTCTCCCAGATGTGGGCTGCATTTTGGCTGCCTTTTGGGCTGGAGCTTCTCGTGGTTTGAGGCCTGGCTTGCTCCACCCCCTGCTCTTGAGATTCTCCCGGAGGTGGGCTGCATTTTGGCTGCCTTTTGGGCTGGAGCTTCTCATGGTTTGAGGCCTGGCTTGCTCCACCCCCTGCTCTTGAGATTCTCCCGGGTGTGGGCTGCATTTTGGCTGCATTTTGTGCTGGAGCTTCTCGTGGTTTGAGGCCTGGCTTGCTCCACCCCCTGCTCTTGAGATTCTCCCGGATGTGGGCTGCATTTTGGCTCCCTTTTGGGCTGGAGCTTCTCGTGGTTTGAGGCCTGGCTTGCTCCACCCCTGCTCTTGATATTCTCCCGGATCTGGGCTGCATTTTGGCTGCCTTTTGGGCTGGAGCTTCTCGTGGTTTGAGGCCTGGCTTGCTCCACCCCCTGCTCTTGAGATTCTCCTGGATGTGGGCTGCATTTTGGCTCCCTTTTGGGCTGGAGCTTCTCGTGGTTTGAGGCCTGGCTTGCTCCACGCCCTGCTCTTGAGATTCTCCCGGATGTGGGCTGCATTTTGTCTGCCTTTTGGGCTGGAGCTTCTCGTGGTTTGAGGCCTGGCTTGCTCCACCCCCTGCTCTTGAGATTCTCCCGGAGGTGGGCTGCATTTTGGCTGCCTTTTGGGCTGGAGCTTCTCGTGGTTTGAGGCCTGGCTTGCTCCATGCCCTGCTCTTGAGATTCTCCCGGATGTGGGCTGGATTTTGGCTGCATTTTGGGCTGGAGCTTCTCGTGGTTTGAGGCCTGGCTTGCTCCACCCCCTGCTCTTGAGATTCTCCCGGATATGGGCTGGATTTTGGCTGCCTTTTGGGCTGGAGCTTCTCGTGGTTTGAGGCCTGGCTTGCTCCAACCCCTACTCTTGAGATTCTCCCGGATGTGGGCTGCATTTTGGCTGCCTTTAGGGCTGGAGCTTCTCGTGGTTTGAGGCCTGGCTTGCTGCACCCCCTGCTCTTGAGATTCTCCCAGATGTGGGCTGGATTTTGGCTGCATTTTGGGCTGGAGCTTCTCGTGGTTTGAGGCCTGGCTTGCTCCAACCCCTACTCTTGAGATTCTCCCAGATGTGGGCTGCATTTTGGCTGCCTTTTGGGCTGGAGCTTCTCGTGGTTTGAGGCCTGGCTTGCTCCACCCCCTGCTCTTGAGATTCTCCCAGATGTGGGCTGCATTTTGGCTGCCTTTTGGGCTGGAGCTTCTCATGGTTTGAGGCCTGGCTTGCTCCACCCCCTGCTCTTGAGATTCTCCCGGATGTGGGCTGCATTTTGGCTGCCTTTTGGGCTGGAGCTTCTCGTGGTTTGAGGCCTGGCTTGCTCCATGCCCTGCTCTTGAGATTCTCCCGGATGTGGGCTGGAGTTTGGCTGCCTTTTGGGCTGGAGCTTCTCGTGGTTTGAGGCCTGGCTTGCTCCACCCCCTGCTCTTGAGATTCTCCCGGATATGGGCTGGATTTTGGCTGCCTTTTGGGCTGGAGCTTCTCGTGGTTTGAGGCCTGGCTTGCTCCAACCCCTACTCTTGAGATTCTCCCGGATGTGGGCTGGATTTTGGCTGCCTTTTGGGCTGGAGCTTCTCGTGGTTTGAGGCCTGGCTTGCTCCAACCCCTACTCTTGAGATTCTCCCAGATGTGGGCTGCATTTTGGCTGCCTTTTGGGCTGGAGCTTCTCGTGGTTTGAGGCCTGGCTTGCTCCACCCCCTGCTCTTGAGATTCTCCCGGAGGTGGGCTGCATTTTGGCTGCCTTTTGGGCTGGAGCTTCTCATGGTTTGAGGCCTGGCTTGCTCCACCCCCTGCTCTTGAGATTCTCCTGGGTGTGGGCTGCATTTTGGCTGCATTTTGTGCTGGAGCTTCTCGTGGTTTGAGGCCTGGCTTGCTCCACCCCCTGCTCTTGAGATTCTCCCGGATGTGGGCTGCATTATGGCTCCCTTTTGGGCTGGAGATTCTTGTGGTTTGAGGCCTGGCTTGCTCCACCCCTGCTCTTGATATTCTCCCGGATCTGGGCTGCATTTTGGCTGCCTTTTGGGCTGGAGCTTCTCGTGGTTTGAGGCCTGGCTTGCTCCACCCCCTGCTCTTGAGATTCTCCTGGATGTGGGCTGCAATTTGGCTCCCTTTTGGGCTGGAGCTTCTCGTGGTTTGAGGCCTGGCTTGCTCCACGCCCTGCTCTTGAGATTCTCCTGGATGTGGACTGCATTTTGGCTGATTCTTGGGCTAGAGCTTCTCGTGGTTTGAGGCCTGGCTTGCTCCACCCCCTGCTCTTGAGATTCTCCCGGATATGGGCTGGATTTTGGCTGCCTTTTGGGCTGGAGCTTCTCGTGGTTTGAGGCCTGGCTTGCTCCAACCCCTACTCTTGAGATTCTCCCGGGTGTGGGCTGCATTTTGGCTGCATTTTGTGCTGGAGCTTCTCGTGGTTTGAGGCCTGGCTTGCTCCACCCCCTGCTCTTGAGATTCTCCCGGATCTGGGCTGCATTTTGGCTGCCTTTTGGGCTGGAGCTTCTCGTGGTTTGAGGCCTGGCTTGCTCCACCCCCTGCTCTTGAGATTCTCCTGGATGTGGGCTGCAATTTGGCTCCCTTTTGGGCTGGAGCTTCTCGTGGTTTGAGGCCTGGCTTGCTCCACGCCCTGCTCTTGAGATTCTCCCGGATGTGGGCTGCATTTTGTCTGCCTTTTGGGCTGGAGCTTCTCGTGGTTTGAGGCCTGGCTTGCTCCACCCCCTGCTCTTGAGATTCTCCCAGATGTGGACTGCATTTTGGCTGATTCTTGGGCTGGAGCTTCTCGTGGTTTGAGGCCTGGCTTGCTCCACCCCCTGCTCTTGAGATTCTCCCGGATGTGGGCTGCATTTTGTCTGCCTTTTGGGCTGGAGCTTCTCGTGGTTTGAGGCCTGGCTTGCTCCACCCCCTGCTCTTGAGATTCTCCCAGATATGGGCTGGATTTTGGCTGCCTTTTCGGCTGGAGCTTCTCGTGGTTTGAGGCCTGGCTTGCTCCAACCCCTACTCTTGAGATTCTCCCGGATGTGGGCTGCATTTTGGCTGCCTTTAGGGCTGGAGCTTCTCGTGGTTTGAGGCCTGGCTTGCTGCACCCCCTGCTCTTGAGATTCTCCCGGATGTGGGCTTCATTTTGGCTGCATTTTGGGCTGGAGCTTCTCGTGGTTTGAGGCCTGGGTTGCTCCACCCCCTGCTCTTGAGATTCTCCTGGATATGGGCTGGATTTTGGCTGCCTTTTGGGCTGGAGCTTCTCGTGGTTTGAGGCCTGGCTTGCTCCAACCCCTACTCTTGAGATTCTCCCGGATGTGGGCTGCATTTTGGCTGCCTTTTGGGCTGGAGCTTCTCGTGGTTTGAGGCCTCGCTTGCTCCACCCCTGCTCTTGATATTCTCCCGGATCTGGGCTGCATTTTGGCTGCCTTTTGGGCTGGAGCTTCTCGTGGTTTGAGGCCTGGCTTGCTCCACCCCCTGCTCTTGAGATTCTCTCGGATGTGGGCTGCATTTTGGCTGCCTTTTGGGCTGGAGCTTCTCATGGTTTGAGGCCTGGCTTGCTCCACCCCCTGCTCTTGAGATTCTCCCGGAGGTGGGCTGCATTTTGGCTGCCTTTAGGGCTGGAGCTTCTCGTGGTTTGAGGCCTGGCTTGTTCCACCCCCTGCTCTTGAGATTCTCCCGGATGTGGTTTGCATTTTGGCTGCCTTTTGGGCTGGAGCTTCTCGTGGTTTGAGGCCTGGCTTGCTCCACCCCCTGCTCTTGAGATTCTCCCGGAGGTGGGCTGCATTTTGGCTGATTCTTGGGCTGGAGCTTCTCGTGGTTTGAGGCCTGGCTTGCTCCACCCCCTGCTCTTGAGATTCTCCCGGATGTGGGCTGCATTTTGGCTGCCTTTAGGGCTGGAGCTTCTCGTGGTTTGAGGCCTGGCTTGCTCCACCCCCTGCTCTTGAGATTCTCCCGGATGTGGGCTGCATTTTGACTGCCTTTTGGGCTGGAGCTTCTCATGGTTTGAGGCCTGGCTTGCTCCACCCCCTGCTCTTGAGATTCTCCCGGATATGGGCTGGATGTTGGCTGCCTTTTGGGCTGGAGCTTCTCGTGGTTTGAGGCCTGGCTTGCTCCAAACCCTACTCTTGAGATTCTCCCGGATGTGGGCTGCATTTTGGCTGCCTTTAGGGCTGGAGCTTCTCGTGGTTTGAGGCCTGGCTTGCTGCACCCCCTGCTCTTGAGATTCTCCCAGATGTGGGCTGGATTTTGGCTGCATTTTGGGCTGGAGCTTCTCGTGGTTTGAGGCCTGGCTTGCTCCACCCCCTGCTCTTGAGATTCTCCCGGATATGGGCTGGATTTTGGCTGCCTTTTGGGCTGGAGCTTCTCGTGGTTTGAGGCCTGGCTTGCTCCAACCCCTACTCTTGAGATTCTCCCAGATGTGGGCTGCATTTTGGCTGCCTTTTGGGCTGGAGCTTCTCGTGGTTTGAGGCCTGGCTTGCTCCACCCCCTGCTCTTGAGATTCTCCCGGAGGTGGGCTGCATTTTGGCTGCCTTTTGGGCTGGAGCTTCTCATGGTTTGAGGCCTGGCTTGCTCCACCCCCTGCTCTTGAGATTCTCCCGGATGTGGGCTGCATTTTGGCTGCCTTTTGGGCTGGAGCTTCTCGTGGTTTGAGGCCTGGCTTGCTCCACCCCTGCTCTTGATATTCTCCCGGATCTGGGCTGCATTTTGGCTGCCTTTTGGGCTGGAGCTTCTCGTGGTTTGAGGCCTGGCTTGCTCCACCCCCTGCTCTTGAGATTCTCTCGGATGTGGGCTGCATTTTGGCTGCCTTTTGGGCTGGAGCTTCTCGTGGTTTGAGGCCTGGCTTGCTCCACCCCCTGCTCTTGAGATTCTCCTGGATGTGGGCTGCATTTTGGCTGCCTTTAGGGCTGGAGCTTCTCGTGGTTTGAGGCCTGGCTTGCTGCACCCCCTGCTCTTGAGATTCTCCCAGATGTGGGCTGGATTTTGGCTGCATTTTGGGCTGGAGCTTCTCGTGGTTTGAGGCCTGGCTTGCTCCACCCCCTGCTCTTGAGATTCTCCCGGATATGGGCTGGATTTTGGCTGCCTTTTGGGCTGGAGCTTCTCGTGGTTTGAGGCCTGGCTTGCTCCAACCCCTACTCTTGAGATTCTCCCAGATGTGGGCTGCATTTTGGCTGCCTTTTGGGCTGGAGCTTCTCGTGGTTTGAGGCCTGGCTTGCTCCACCCCCTGCTCTTGAGATTCTCCCGGAGGTGGGCTGCATTTTGGCTGCCTTTTGGGCTGGAGCTTCTCATGGTTTGAGGCCTGGCTTGCTACACCCCCTGCTCTTGAGATTCTCCCGGATGTGGGCTGCATTTTGGCTGCCTTTTGGGCTGGAGCTTCTCGTGGTTTGAGGCCTGGCTTGCTCCACCCCTGCTCTTGATATTCTCCCGGATCTGGGCTGCATTTTGGCTGATACTTGGGCTGGAGCTTCTCGTGGTTTGAGGCCTGGCTTGCTCCACCCCCTGCTCTTGAGATTCTCTCGGATGTGGGCTGCATTTTGGCTGCCTTTTGGGCTGGAGCTTCTCGTGGTTTGAGGCCTGGCTTGCTCCACCCCCTGCTCTTGAGATTCTCCTGGATGTGGGCTGCATTTTGGCTCCCTTTTGCGCTGGAGCTTCTCGTGGTTTGAGGCCTGGCTTGCTCCACGCCCTGCTCTTGAGATTCTCCCGGATGTGGGCTGCATTTTGTCTGCCTTTTGGGCTGGAGCTTCTCGTGGTTTGAGGCCTGGCTTGCTCCACCCCCTGCTCTTGAGATTCTCCCGGAGGTGGGCTGCATTTTGGCTGCCTTTTGGGCTGGAGCTTCTCGTGGTTTGAGGCCTGGCTTGCTCCATGCCCTGCTCTTGAGATTCTCCCGGATGTGGGCTGGAGTTTGGCTGCCTTTTGGGCTGGAGCTTCTCGTGGTTTGAGGCCTGGCTTGCTCCACCCCCTGCTCTTGATATTCTCCCGGATATGGGCTGGATTTTGGCTGCCTTTTGGGCTGGAGCTTCTCGTGGTTTGAGGCCTGGCTTGCTCCAACCCCTACTCTTGAGATTCTCCCAGATGTGGGCTGCATTTTGGCTGCCTTTTGGGCTGGAGCTTCTCGTGGTTTGAGGCCTGGCTTGCTCCACCCCCTGCTCTTGAGATTCTCCCGGAGGTGGGCTGCATTTTGGCTGCCTTTTGGGCTGGAGCTTCTCGTGGTTTGAGGCCTGGCTTGCTGCACCCCCTGCTCTTGAGATTCTCCCAGATGTGGGCTGGATTTTGGCTGCATTTTGGGCTGGAGCTTCTCGTGGTTTGAGGCCTGGCTTGCTCCACCCCCTGCTCTTGAGATTCTCCCGGATATGGGCTGGATTTTGGCTGCCTTTTGGGCTGGAGCTTCTCGTGGTTTGAGGCCTGGCTTGCTCCAACCCCTACTCTTGAGATTCTCCCAGATGTGGGCTGCATTTTGGCTGCCTTTTGGGCTGGAGCTTCTCGTGGTTTGAGGCCTGGCTTGCTCCACCCCCTGCTCTTGAGATTCTCCCGGAGGTGGGCTGCATTTTGGCTGCCTTTTGGGCTGGAGCTTCTCATGGTTTGAGGCCTGGCTTGCTCCACCCCCTGCTCTTGAGATTCTCCCGGATGTGGGCTGCATTTTGGCTGCCTTTTGGGCTGGAGCTTCTCGTGGTTTGAGGCCTGGCTTGCTCCACCCCTGCTCTTGATATTCTCCCGGATCTGGGCTGCATTTTGGCTGCCTTTTGGGCTGGAGCTTCTCGTGGTTTGAGGCCTGGCTTGCTCCACCCCCTGCTCTTGAGATTCTCTCGGATGTGGGCTGCATTTTGGCTGCCTTTTGGGCTGGAGCTTCTCGTGGTTTGAGGCCTGGCTTGCTCCACCCCCTGCTCTTGAGATTCTCCTGGATGTGGGCTGCATTTTGGCTCCCTTTTGGGCTGGAGCTTCTCGTGGTTTGAGGCCTGGCTTGCTCCACGCCCTGCTCTTGAGATTCTCCCGGATGTGGGCTGCATTTTGTCTGCCTTTTGGGCTGGAGCTTCTCGTGGTTTGAGGCCTGGCTTGCTCCACCCCCTGCTCTTGAGATTCTCCCGGAGGTGGGCTGCATTTTGGCTGCATTTGGGCTGGAGCTTCTCGTGGTTTGAGGCCTGGCTTGCTCCATGCCCTGCTCTTGAGATTCTCCCGGATGTGGGCTGGAGTTTGGCTGCCTTTTGGGCTGGAGCTTCTCGTGGTTTGAGGCCTGGCTTGCTCCACCCCCTGCTCTTGATATTCTCCCGGATATGGGCTGGATTTTGGCTGCCTTTTGGGCTGGAGCTTCTCGTGGTTTGAGGCCTGGCTTGCTCCAACCCCTACTCTTGAGATTCTCCCAGATGTGGGCTGCATTTTGGCTGCCTTTTGGGCTGGAGCTTCTCGTGGTTTGAGGCCTTTCTTGCTCCACCCCCTGCTCTTGAGATTCTCCCGGAGGTGGGCTGCATTTTGGCTGCCTTTTGGGCTGGAGCTTCTCATGGTTTGAGGCCTGGCTTGCTCCACCCCCTGCTCTTGAGATTCTCCCGGGTGTGGGCTGCATTTTGGCTGCATTTTGTGCTGGAGCTTCTCGTGGTTTGAGGCCTGGCTTGCTCCACCCCCTGCTCTTGAGATTCTCCCGGATGTGAGCTGCATTTTGGCTCCCTTTTGGGCTGGAGCTTCTCGTGGTTTGAGGCCTGGCTTGCTCCACCCCTTCTCTTGATATTCTCCCGGATCTGGGCTGCATTTTGGCTGCCTTTTGGGCTGGAGCTTCTCGTGGTTTGAGACCTGGCTTGCTCCACCCCCTGCTCTTGAGATTCTCCTGGATGTGGGCTGCAATTTGGCTCCCTTTTGGGCTGGAGCTTCTCGTGGTTTGAGGCCTGGCTTGCTCCACGCCCTGCTCTTGAGATTCTCCCGGATGTGGGCTGCATTTTGTCTGCCTTTTGGGCTGGAGCTTCTCGTGGTTTGAGGCCTGGCTTGCTCCACCCCCTGCTCTTGAGATTCTCCTGGATGTGGACTGCATTTTGGCTGATTCTTGGGCTGGAGCTTCTCGTGGTTTGAGGCCTGGCTTGCTCCACCCCCTGCTCTTGAGATTCTCCCGGATGTGGGCTGCATTTTGTCTGCCTTTTGGGCTGGAGCTTCTCGTGGTTTGAGGCCTGGCTTGCTCCACCCCCTGCTCTTGATATTCTCCCGGATCTGGGCTGCATTTTGGCTGCCTTTTGGGCTGGAGCTTCTCATGGTTTGAGGCCTGGCTTGCTCCACCCCCTGCTCTTGAGATTCTCCTGGATGTGGGCTGCATTTTGGCTGCCTTTTGGGCTGGAGCTTCTCGTGGTTTGAGGCCTGGCTTGCTCCACCCCCTGCTCTTGAGATTCTCCTGGATGTGGACTGCATTTTGGCTGATTCTTGGGCTGGAGCTTCTCGTGGTTTGAGGCCTGGCTTGCTCCAACCCCTGCTCTTGAAATTGTCCCGGATGTGGACTGCATTTTGGCTGATTCTTGGGCTGGAGCTTCTCGTGGTTTGAGGCCTGGCTTGCTCCACACCCTGCTCTTGAGATTCTCCTGGATGTGGGCTGCATTTTGGCTGCCTTTTGGGCTGGAGCTTCTCGTGGTTTGAGGCCTGCCTTGCTCCACACCCTGCTCTTGAGATTCTCCTGGATGTGGGCTGCATTTTGGCTGCCTTTTGGGCTGGAGCTTCTCGTGGTTTGAGGCCTGGCTTGCTCCACCCCCTGCTCTTGAGATTCTCCTGGATGTGGACTGCATTTTGGCTGATTCTTGGGCTGGAGCTTCTCGTGGTTTGAGGCCTGGCTTGCTCCAACCCCTGCTCTTGAAATTGTCCCGGATGTGGACTGCATTTTGGCTGATTCTTGGGCTGGAGCTTCTCGTGGTTTGAGGCCTGGCTTGCTCCACCCCCTGCTCTTGAGATTCTCCTGGATGTGGACTGCATTTTGGCTGATTCTTGGGCTGGAGCTTCTCGTGGTTTGAGGCCTGTCTTGCTCCACCCCCTGCTCTTGAAATTGTCCCGGATGTAGGCTGCATTTTGGCTGCCTTTTGGCTGGAGCTTCTCGTGGTTTGAGGCCTGGCTTGCTCCACCCCCTGCTCTTGAGATTCTCCCGGATGTGAGCTGCATTTTGGCTGCCTTTTGGGCTGGAGCTTCTCGTGGTTTGAGGCCTGGCTTGCTCCACCCCCTGCTCTTGAGATTCTCCCGGATGTGGGCTGGATTTTGGCTGCATTTTGGGCTGGAGCTTCTCGTGGTTTGAGGCCTGGATTGCTCCACCCAATGCTCTTGAGATTCTCCCGGATGTGGGCTGCATTTTCGCTGATTCTTGGGCTGGAGCTTCTCATGGTTTGAGGCCTGGCTTGCTCCACCCCCTGCTCTTGAGTTTCTCCGGGATGTGGACTGCATTTTGGCTGCCTTTTGGGCTGGAGCTTCTTGCGCTTTGAGGCCTGGCTTGCTCCACCCCCTGCTCTTGAGTTTCTCCCGGATGTGGGCTGCATTTTGGCTGCCTTTTGGGCTGGAGCTTCTCGTGGTTTGAGGCCTGGCTTGCTCTACCCCCTGCTCTTGAGATTCTCCCGGAGGTGGGCTGGATTTTGGCTGCCTTTAGGGCTGGAGCTTCTCGTGGTTTGAGGCCTGGCTTGTTCCACCCCCTGCTCTTGAGATTCTCCCGGATGTGGTCTGCATTTTGGCTGCCTTTTGGGCTGGAGCTTCTCGTGGTTTGAGGCCTGGCTTGCTCCACCCCCTGCTCTTGAGTTTCTCCGGGATGTGGACTGCATTTTGGCTGCCTTTAGGGCTGGAGCTTCTCGTGGTTTGAGGCCTGGCTTGCTCCACCCCCTGCTCTTGAGATCCTCCCGGATGTGGGCTGCATTTTGGCTGATTCTTGGGCTGGAGCTTCTCGTGGTTTGAGGCCTGGCTTGCTCCACCCCCTGCTCTTGAGATTCTCCCGGATGTGGGCTGCATTTTGGCTGCCTTTTGGGCTGGAGCTTCTTGTGGTTTGAGGCCTGGCTTGCTCCACCCCCTGCTCTTGAGATTCTCCTGGATGTGGGCTGCATTTTGGCTGAATCTTGTGCTGGAGCTTCTCGTGGTTTGAGGCCTGGCTTGCTCCACCCCCTGCTCTTGAGATTCTCCCGGATGTGGGCTGCATTTTGGCTGCCTTTTGGGCTGGAGCTTCTCGTGGTTTGAGGCCTGGCTTGCTCCACCCCCTGCTCTTGATATTCTCCCGGATGTGGGCTGCATTATGGCTGATCCTTGGGCTGGAGCTTCTCGTGGTTTGAGGCCTGGCTTGCTCCACCCCCTGCTCTTGAGATTCTCCCGGATGTGGGCTGGATTTTGGCTGCATTTTGGGCTGGAGCTTCTCGTGGTTTGAGGCCTGGCTTGCTCCACCCCCTGCTCTTGAGATTCTCCCGGATGTGGGCTGCATTTTGGCTGCCTTTTGGGCTGGAGCTTCTCGTGGTTTGAGGCCTGGCTTGCTCCACCTCCTACTCTTGAGATTCTCCCGGATGTGGGCTGCATTTTGGCTGCCTTTTGGGCTGGAGCATATCGCGGTTTGAGGCCTGGCTTGCTCCACCCCCTGCTCTTGAGATTCTCCCGGATGTGGGCTGGATTTTGGCTGCCTTTTGGGCTGGAGCTTCTCGTGGTTTGAGGCCTGGCTTGCTCCACCCCCTGCTCTTGAGATTCTCCCGGATGTGGGCTGCATTTTGGCTGCCTTTTGGGCTGGAGCTTCTCAAGGTTTGAGGACTGGCTTGCTCCACCCCCTGCTCTTGAGATTCTCCCGGATGTGGGCTGCATTTTGGCTGCCTTTTGGGCTGGAGCTTCTCGTGGTTTGGGGCCTGGCTTGCTCCACCCCCTGCTCTTGAGATTCTCCCGGATGTGGGCTGCATTTTGGCTGCCTTTTGGGCTGGAGCTTCTTGTGGTTTGAGGCCTGGCTTGCTCCACCCCCTGCTCTTGAGATTTTCCCAGATGTGGGCTGCATTTTGGCTGCATTTTGGGCTGGAGCTTCTCGTGGTTTGAGGCCTGGCTTGCTCCACCCCCTGCTCTTGAGATTCTCCCAGATGTGGGATGCATTTTGGCTGATACTTGGGCTGGAGCTTCTCGTGGTTTGAGGCCAGGCTTGCTCCACCCCCTGCTCTTGGGATTCTCCCGGAGGTGGGCTGCAATTTGGCTTCCTTTTGGGCAGGAGCTTCTCGTGGTTTGAGGCCTGGCTTGCTCCACCCCCTGCTCTTCAGATTCTCCCGGATGTGGGCTGCATTTTGGCTGCCTTTTGGGTTGGAGCTTCTCGTGGTTTGAGGCCTGGCTTGCTCCACCCCCTGCTCTTGAGATTCTCCCGGAGGTGGGCTGCATTTTGGCTGCATTTTGGGCTGGAGCTTCTCAAGGTTTGAGGACTGGCTTGCTCCACCCCCTGCTCTTGAGATTCTCCCGGAGGTGGGCTGCAATTTGGCTTCCTTTTGGGCAGGAGATTCTCGTGGTTTGAGGCCTGGCTTGCTCCACCCCCTGCTCTTGAGATTCTCCCGGATGTGGGCTGGATTTTGGCTGCCTTTTGGGCTGGAGCTTCTCGTGGTTTGAGGCCTGGCTTGCTCCACCCCCTGCTCTTGAGATTCTCCCGGATGTGGGCTGCATTTTGGCTGCCTTTTGGGCTGGAGCTTCTCAAGGTTTGAGGACTGGCTTGCTCCACCCCCTGCTCTTGAGATTCTCCCGGATGTGGGCTGCATTTCGGCTGCCTTTTGGGCTGGAGCTTCTCGTGGTTTGGGGCCTGGCTTGCTCCACCCCCTGCTCTTGAGATTCTCCCGGATGTGGGCTGCATTTTGGCTGCCTTTTGGGCTGGAGCTTCTTGTGGTTTGAGGCCTGGCTTGCTCCACCCCCTGCTCTTGAGATTCTCCCAGATGTGGGCTGCATTTTGGCTGCATTTTGGGCTGGAGCTTCTCGTGGTTTGAGGCCTGGCTTGCTCCACGCCCTGCTCTTGAGATTCTCCCAGATGTGGGCTGCATTTTGGCTGATACTTGGGCTGGAGCTTCTCGTGGTTTGAGGCCAGGCTTGCTCCACCCCCTGCTCTTGAGATTCTCCCGGATGCGGGCTGCATTTTGGCTGCCTTTTGGGCTGGAGCTTCTCGTGGTTTGAGGCCTGGCTTGCTCCCCCACCTGCTCTTGATATTCTCCCGGAGGTGGGCTGCATTTTGGCTGCCTTTTGGGCTGCAGCTTCCCGTGGTTTGAGGCCTGGCTTGCTCCACCCCCTGCTCTTGAGATCCTCCCGGATGTGGGCTGCATTTTGGCTGATTCTTGGGCTGGAGCTTCTCGTGGTTTGAGGCCTGGCTTGCTCCACCCCCTGCTCTTGAGATTCTCCCGGATGTGGGTTGGATTTTGGCTGCCTTTTGGGCTGGAGCTTCTCGTGGTTTGAGGCCTGCCTTGCTCCACCCCCTGCTCTTGAGATTCTCCCGGATGTGGGCTGCATTTTGGCTGCCTTTTGGGCTGGAGCTTCTCGTGGTTTGAGGCCTGGCTTGCTCCACCCCCTGCTCTTGAGATTCTCCTGGATGTGGGCTGCATTTTGGCTGAATCTTGTGCTGGAGCTTCTCGTGGTTTGAGGCCTGGCTTGCTCCACCCCCTGCTCTTGAGATTCTCCCGGATGTGGGCTGCATTTTGGCTGATTCTTGGGTAGGAGCTTCTCGTGGTTTGAGGCCTGGCTTGCTCCACCCCCTGCTCTTGAGATTCTCCCGGATGTGGGCTGGATTTTGGCTGCCTTTTGGGCTGGAGCTTCTCGTGGTTTGAGGCCTGGCTTGCTCCACCCCCTGCTCTTGATATTCTCCCGGATGTGGGCTGCATTATGCTGATCCTTGGGCTGGAGCTTCTCGTGGTTTGAGGCCTGGCTTGCTCCACCCCCTGCTCTTGAGATTCTCCCGGATGTGGGCTGCATTTTGGCTGCCTTTTGGGCTGGAGTTTCTCGTGGTTTGAGGCCTGGCTTGCTCCACCCCCTGCTCTTGAGATTCTCCCGGAGGTGGGCTGCATTTTGGCTGATTCTTGGGCTGGAGCTTCTCGTGGTTTGAGGCCTGGCTTGCTCCACCTCCTACTCTTGAGATTCTCCCGGATGTGGGCTGCATTTTGGCTGCCTTTTGGGCTGGAGCATATCGCGGTTTGAGGCCTGGCTTGCTCCACCCCCTGCTCTTGAGATTCTCCCGGATATGGGCTGCATTTTGGCTGCATTTTGGGCTGGAGCTTCTCAAGGTTTGAGGACTGGCTTGCTCCACCCCCTGCTCTTGAGATTCTCCCGGAGGTGGGCTGCAATTTGGCTTCATTTTGGGCAGGAGCTTCTCGTGGTTTGAGGCCTGGCTTGCTCCACCCCCTGCTCTTGAGATTCTCCCGGATGTGGGCTGCATTTTGGCTGCCTTTTGGGTTGGAGCTTCTCGTGGTTTGAGGCCTGGCTTGCTCCACCCCCTGCTCTTGAGATTCTCCCGGAGGTGGGCTGCATTTTGGCTGCATTTTGGTCTGGAGCTTCTCAAGGTTTGAGGACTGGCTTGCTCCACCCCCTGCTCTTGAGATTCTCCCGGAGGTGGGCTGCAATTTGGCTTCCTTTTGGGCAGGAGCTTCTCGTGGTTTGAGGCCTGGCTTGCTCCACCCCCTGCTCTTGAGATTCTCCCGGATGTGGGCTGGATTTTGGCTGCCTTTTGTGCTGGAGCTTCTCAAGGTTTGAGGACTGGCTTGCTCCACCCCCTGCTCTTGAGATTCTCCCGGATGTGGGCTGCATTTTGGCTGCCTTTTGGGCTGGAGCTTCTCGTGGTTTGGGGCCTGGCTTGCTCCACCCCCTGCTCTTGAGATTCTCCCGGATGTGGGCTGCATTTTGGCTGCCTTTTGGGCTGGAGCTTCTTGTGGTTTGAGGCCTGGCTTGCTCCACCCCCTGCTCTTGAGATTCTCCCAGATGTGGGCTGCATTTTGGCTGCATTTTGGGCTGGAGCTTCTCGTGGTTTGAGGCCTGGCTTGCTCCACACCCTGCTCTTGAGATTCTCCCAGATGTGGGCTGCATTTTGGCTGATACTTGGGCTGGAGCTTCTCGTGGTTTGAGGCCAGGCTTGCTCCACCCCCTGCTCTTGAGATTCTCCCGGATGCGGGCTGCATTTTGGCTGCCTTTTGGGCTGGAGCTTCTTGTGGTTTGAGGCCTGGCTTGCTCCACCCCCTGCTCTTGAGATTCTCCCGGATGTGGGCTGCATTTTGGCTGCCTTTTGGGCTGGAGCTTCTTGTGGTTTGAGGCCTGGCTTGCTCCACCCCCTGCTCTTGAGATTCTCCCAGATGTGGGCTGCATTTTGGGCTGGAGCTTCTCGTGGTTTGAGGCCTGGCTTGCTCCACCCCCTGCTCTTGAGATTCTCCCAGATGTGGGCTGCATTTTGGCTGATACTTGGGCTGGAGCTTCTCGTGGTTTGAGGCCAGGCTTGCTCCACCCCCTGCTCTTGAGATTCTCCCGGATGCGGGCTGCATTTTGGCTGCCTTTTGGGCTGGAGCTTCTCGTGGTTTGAGGCCTGGCTTGCTCCCCCACCTGCTCTTGATATTCTCCCGGAGGTGGGCTGGATTTTGGCTGCCTTTTGGGCTGGAGCTTCTCGTGGTTTGAGGCCTGGCTTGCTCCACCCCCTGCTCTTGAGATTCTCCCGGATGTGGGCTGCATTTTGGCTGCCTGTTGGGCTGGAGCTTCTTGTGGCTTGAGGCCTGGCTTGCTCCACCCCGTGCTCTTGAGATTCTCCCGGATGTGGGCTGCATTTTGGCTGCCTGTTGGGCTGGAGCTTCTTGTGGTTTGAGGCCTGGCTTGCTCCACCCCATGCTCTTGAGATTCTCCCGGATGTGGGCTGCATTTTGGCTGCCTTTTGGGCTGGAGCTTCTTGTGTTTTGAGGCCTGGCTTGCTCCACCCCCTGCTCTTGAGATTCTCCCGGATGTGGGCTGCATTTTGGCTGCCTTTTGGGCTGGAGCTTCTCGAGGTTTGGGGCCTGGCTTGCTCCACCCCCTGCTCTTGAGATTCTCCCGGAGGTGGGCTGCATTTTGGCTGCCTGTTGGGCTGGAGCTTCTTGTGGTTTGAGGCCTGGCTTGCTCCACCCCCTCCTCTTGAGATTCTCCCGGATGTGGGATGGATTTTGGCTGCCTTTTGGGCTGGAGCTTCTCGTGGTTTGAGGCCTGGCTTGCTCCACCCCCTGCTCTTGAGATTCTCCCGGATGTGGCCTGCATTTTGGCTGCCTTTTGGGCTGGAGCTTCTCGTGGTTTGAGGCCTGGCTTGCTCCACCCCCTGCTCTTGAGATTCTCCCGGATGTGGGCTGCATTTTGGCTGCCTTTTGGGCTGGAGCTTCTCAAGGTTTGAGGCCTGGCTTGCTCCACCCCCTGCTCTTGAGATTCTCCCGGATATGGGCTGCATTTTGGCTGCCTTTTGGGCTGGAGCTTCTCGTGGTTTGAGGCCTGGCTTGCTCCACCCCCTGCTCTTGAGATTCTCCCGGATGTGGGCTGCATTTTGGCTGCCTTTTGGGCTGGAGCTTCTCAAGGTTTGAGGCCTGGCTTGCTCCACCCCCTGCTCTTGAGATTCTCCCGGATATGGGCTGCATTTTGGCTGCCTTTTGGGCTGGAGCTTCTCGTGGTTTGAGGCCTGGCTTGCTCCACCCCCTGCTCTTGAGATTCTCCTGGATGTGGGCTGCATTTTGGCTCCCTTTTGGGCTGGAGCTTCTCGTGGTTTGAGGCCTGGCTTGCTCCACCCCCTGCTCTTGAGATTCTCCCGGAGGTGGGCTGCATTTTGTCTGCCTTTTGGGCTGGAGCTTCTCGTGGTTTGAGGCCTGGCTTGCTCCACCCCCTGCTCTTGAGATTCTCCTGGATGTGGACTGCATTTTGTCTGATTCTTGGGCTGGAGCTTCTCATGGTTTGAGGCCTGGCTTGCTCCACCCCCTGCTCTTGAGATTCTCCCGGATATGGGCTGGATTTTTGCTGCCTTTTGGGCTGGAGCTTCTCGTGGTTTGAGGCCTGGCTTGCTCCACCCCCTGCTCTTGAGATTCTCCTGGATGTGGACTGCATTTTGGCTGATTCTTGGGCTGGAGCTTCTCGTGGTTTGAGGCCTGGCTTGCTCCACCCCCTGCTCTTGAGATTCTCCCGGAGGTGGGCTGCATTTTGGCTGCATTTTGGGCTGGAGCTTCTCGTGGTTTGAGGCCTGGCTTGCTCCATGCCCTGCTCTTGAGATTCTGCCGGATGTGGGCTGGAGTTTGGCTGCCTTTTGGGCTGCAGCTTCTCGTGGTTTGAGGCCTGGCTTGCTCCACCCCCTGCTCTTGAGATTCTCCTGGATATGGGCTGGATTTTGGCTGCCTTTTGGGCTGGAGCTTCTCGTGGTTTGAGGCCTGGCTTGCTCCAACCCCTACTCTTGAGATTCTCCCGGATGTGGGCTGCATTTTGGCTGCCTTTAGGGCTGGAGCTTCTCGTGGTTTGAGGCCTGGCTTGCTGCACCCCCTGCTCTTGAGATTCTCCCAGATGTGGGCTGGATTTTGGCTGCATTTTGGGCTGGAGCTTCTCGTGGTTTGAGGCCTGGCTTGCTCCACTCCCTGCTCTTGAGATTCTCCCGGATATGGGCTGGATTTTGGCTGCCTTTTGGGCTGGAGCTTCTCGTGGTTTGAGGCCTGGCTTGCTCCAACCCCTACTCTTGAGATTCTCCTGGATGTGGGCTGCATTTTGGCTGCCTTTTGGGCTGGAGCTTCTCGTGGTTTGAGGCCTGGCTTGCTCCACGCCCTGCTCTTGAGATTCTCCCGGAGGTGGGCTGCATTTTGGCTGCCTTTTGGGCTGGAGCTTCTCGTGGTTTGAGGCCTGGCTTGCTCCACCCCCTGCTCTTGAGATTCTCCTGGATGTGGACTGCATTTTGTCTGATTCTTGGGCTGGAGCTTCTCATGGTTTGAGGCCTGGCTTGCTCCACCCCCTGCTCTTGAGATTCTCCCGGATATGGGCTGGATTTTTGCTGCCTTTTGGGCTGGAGCTTCTCGTGGTTTGAGGCCTGGCTTGCTCCACCCCCTGCTCTTGAGATTCTCCTGGATGTGGACTGCATTTTGGCTGATTCTTGGGCTGGAGCTTCTCGTGGTTTGAGGCCTGGCTTGCTCCACCCCCTGCTCTTGAGATTCTCCCGGAGGTGGGCTGCATTTTGGCTGCATTTTGGGCTGGAGCTTCTCGTGGTTTGAGGCCTGGCTTGCTCCATGCCCTGCTCTTGAGATTCTCCCGGAGGTGGGCTGGAGTTTGGCTGCCTTTTGGGCTGGAGCTTCTCGTGGTTTGAGGCCTGGCTTGCTCCACCCCCTGCTCTTGAGATTCTCCTGGATATGGGCTGGATTTTGGCTGCCTTTTGGGCTGGAGCTTCTCGTGGTTTGAGGCCTGGCTTGCTCCAACCCCTACTCTTGAGATTCTCCCGGATGTGGGCTGCATTTTGGCTGCCTTTAGGGCTGGAGCTTCTCGTGGTTTGAGGCCTGGCTTGCTGCACCCCCTGCTCTTGAGATTCTCCCAGATGTGGGCTGGATTTTGGCTGCATTTTGGGCTGGAGCTTCTCGTGGTTTGAGGCCTGGCTTGCTCCACCCCCTGCTCTTGAGATTCTCCCGGATATGGGCTGGATTTTGGCTGCCTTTTGGGCTGGAGCTTCTCGTGGTTTGAGGCCTGGCTTGCTCCAACCCCTACTCTTGAGATTCTCCCAGACGTGGGCTGCATTTTGGCTGCCTTTTGGGCTGGAGCTTCTCGTGGTTTGAGGCCTGGCTTGCTCCACCCCCTGCTCTTGAGATTCTCCCGGAGGTGGGCTGCATTTTGGCTGCCTTTTGGGCTGGAGCTTCTCATGGTTTGAGGCCTGGCTTGCTCCACCCCCTGCTCTTGAGATTCTCCCGGGTGTGGGCTGCATTTTGGCTGCATTTTGTGCTGGAGCTTCTCGTGGTTTGAGGCCTGGCTTGCTCCACCCCCTGCTCTTGAGATTCTCCCGGATGTGGGCTGCATTTTGGCTCCCTTTTGGGCTGGAGCTTCTCGTGGTTTGAGGCCTGGCTTGCTCCACCCCTGCTCTTGATATTCTCCCGGATCTGGGCTGCATTTTGGCTGCCTTTTGGGCTGGAGCTTCTCGTGGTTTGAGGCCTGGCTTGCTCCACCCCCTGCTCTTGAGATTCTCCTGGATGTGGGCTGCATTTTGGCTGCCTTTTGGGCTGGAGCTTCTCGTGGTTTGAGGCCTGGCTTGCTCCACCCCCTGCTCTTGAGATTCTCCTGGATGTGGACTGCATTTTGGCTGATTCTTGGGCTGGAGCTTCTCGTGGTTTGAGGCCTGGCTTGCTCCACCCCCTGCTCTTGAGATTCTCCCGGAGGTGGGCTGCATTTTGGCTGCATTTTGGGCTGGAGCTTCTCGTGGTTTGAGGCCTGGCTTGCTCCAACCCCTACTCTTGAGATTCTCCCGGATGTGGGCTGCATTTTGGCTGCCTTTAGGGCTGGAGCTTCTCGTGGTTTGAGGCCTGGCTTGCTGCACCCCCTGCTCTTGAGATTCTCCCAGATGTGGGCTGGATTTTGGCTGCATTTTGGGCTGGAGCTTCTCGTGGTTTGAGGCCTGGCTTGCTCCACCCCCTGCTCTTGAGATTCTCCCGGATATGGGCTGGATTTTGGCTGCCTTTTGGGCTGGAGCTTCTCGTGGTTTGAGGCCTGGCTTGCTCCACCCCCTGCTCTTGAGATTCTCCCGGAGGTGGGCTGCATTTTGGCTGCCTTTTGGGCTGGAGCTTCTCGTGGTTTGAGGCCTGGCTTGCTCCACCCCCTGCTCTTGAGATTCTCCCGGAGGTGGGCTGCATTTTGGCTGCCTTTTGGGCTGGAGCTTCTCATGGTTTGAGGCCTGGCTTGCTCCACCCCCTGCTCTTGAGATTCTCCCGGGTGTGGGCTGCATTTTGGCTGCATTTTGTGATGGAGCTTCTCGTGGTTTGAGGCCTGGCTTGCTCCACCCCCTGCTCTTGAGATTCTCCCGGATGTGGGCTGCATTTTGGCTCCCTTTTGGGCTGGAGCTTCTCGTGGTTTGAGGCCTGGCTTGCTCCACCCCTGCTCTTGATATTCTCCCGGATCTGGGCTGCATTTTGGCTGCCTTTTGGGCTGGAGCTTCTCGTGGTTTGAGGCCTGGCTTGCTCCACCCCCTGCTCTTGAGATTCTCCTGGATGTGGGCTGCATTTTGGCTCCCTTTTGGGCTGGAGCTTCTCGTGGTTTGAGGCCTGGCTTGCTCCACCCCCTGCTCTTGAGATTCTCCCGGAGGTGGGCTGCATTTTGGCTGCCTTTTGGGCTGGAGCTTCTCGTGGTTTGAGGCCTGGCTTGCTCCATGCCCTGCTCTTGAGATTCTCCCGGATGTGGGCTGGAGTTTGGCTGCCTTTTGGGCTGGAGCTTCTCGTGGTTTGAGGCCTGGCTTGCTCCACCCCCTGCTCTTGAGATTCTCCCGGATATGGGCTGGATTTTGGCTGCCTTTTGGGCTGGAGCTTCTCGTGGTTTGAGGCCTGGCTTGCTCCAACCCCTACTCTTGAGATTCTCCCGGATGTGGGCTGCATTTTGGCTGCCTTTAGGGCTGGAGCTTCTCGTGGTTTGAGGCCTGGCTTGCTGCACCCCCTGCTCTTGAGATTCTCCCAGATGTGGGCTGGATTTTGGCTGCATTTTGGGCTGGAGCTTCTCGTGGTTTGAGGCCTGGCTTGCTCCACCCCCTGCTCTTGAGATTCTCCCGGATATGGGCTGGATTTTGGCTGCCTTTTGGGCTGGAGCTTCTCGTGGTTTGAGGCCTGGCTTGCTCCAACCCCTACTCTTGAGATTCTCCCAGATGTGGGCTGCATTTTGGCTGCCTTTTGGGCTGGAGCTTCTCGTGGTTTGAGGCCTGGCTTGCTCCACCCCCTGCTCTTGAGATTCTCCCGGAGGTGGGCTGCATTTTGGCTGCCTTTTGGGCTGGAGCTTCTCATGGTTTGAGGCCTGGCTTGCTCCACCCCCTGCTCTTGAGATTCTCCCGGGTGTGGGCTGCATTTTGGCTGCATTTTGTGCTGGAGCTTCTCGTGGTTTGAGGCCTGGCTTGCTCCACCCCCTGCTCTTGAGATTCTCCCGGATGTGGGCTGCATTTTGGCTCCCTTTTGGGCTGGAGCTTCTCGTGGTTTGAGGCCTGGCTTGCTCCACCCCTGCTCTTGATATTCTCCCGGATCTGGGCTGCATTTTGGCTGCCTTTTGGGCTGGAGCTTCTCGTGGTTTGAGGCCTGGCTTGCTCCACCCCCTGCTCTTGAGATTCTCCTGGATGTGGGCTGCAATTTGGCTCCCTTTTGGGCTGGAGCTTCTCGTGGTTTGAGGCCTGGCTTGCTCCACCCCCTGCTCTTGAGATTCTCCTGGATGTGGACTGCATTTTGGCTGATTCTTGGGCTGGAGCTTCTCGTGGTTTGAGGCCTGGCTTGCTCCACCCCTGCTCTTGATATTCTCCCGGATATGGGCTGGATTTTGGCTGCCTTTTGGGCTGGAGCTTCTCGTGGTTTGAGGCCTGGCTTGCTCCAACCCCTACTCTTGAGATTCTCCCAGATGTGGGCTGCATTTTGGCTGCCTTTTGGGCTGGAGCTTCTCGTGGTTTGAGGCCTGGCTTGCTCCACCCCCTGCTCTTGAGATTCTCCCGGAGGTGGGCTGCATTTTGGCTGCCTTTTGGGCTGGAGCTTCTCATGGTTTGAGGCCTGGCTTGCTCCACCCCCTGCTCTTGAGATTCTCCCGGGTGTGGGCTGCATTTTGGCTGCATTTTGTGCTGGAGCTTCTCGTGGTTTGAGGCCTGGCTTGCTCCACCCCCTGCTCTTGAGATTCTCCCGGATGTGAGCTGCATTTTGGCTCCCTTTTGGGCTGGAGCTTCTCGTGGTTTGAGGCCTGGCTTGCTCCACCCCTTCTCTTGATATTCTCCCGGATCTGGGCTGCATTTTGGCTGCCTTTTGGGCTGGAGCTTCTCGTGGTTTGGGGCCTGGCTTGCTCCACCCCCTGCTCTTGAGATTCTCCTGGATGTGGGCTGCAATTTGGCTCCCTTTTGGGCTGGAGCTTCTCGTGGTTTGAGGCCTGGCTTGCTCCACGCCCTGCTCTTGAGATTCTCCCGGATGTGGGCTGCATTTTGTCTGCCTTTTGGGCTGGAACTTCTCGTGGTTTGAGGCCTGGCTTGCTCCACCCCCTGCTCTTGAGATTCTCCTGGATGTGGACTGCATTTTGGCTGATTCTTGGGCTGGAGCTTCTCGTGGTTTGAGGCCTGGCTTGCTCCACCCCCTGCTCTTGAGATTCTCCCGGATGTGGGCTGCATTTTGTCTGCCTTTTGGGCTGGAGCTTCTCGTGGTTTGAGGCCTGGCTTGCTCCACCCCCTGCTCTTGAGATTCTCCCGGATATGGGCTGGATTTTGGCTGCCTTTTGGGCTGGAGCTTCTCGTGGTTTGAGGCCTGGCTTGCTCCAACCCCTACTCTTGAGATTCTCCCGGATGTGGGCTGCATTTTGGCTGCCTTTAGGGCTGGAGCTTCTCGTGGTTTGAGGCCTGGCTTGCTGCACCCCCTGCTCTTGAGATTCTCCCGGATGTGGGCTGGATTTTGGCTGCATTTTGGGCTGGAGCTTCTCGTGGTTTGAGGCCTGGCTTGCTCCAACCCCTACTCTTGAGATTCTCCCGGATGTGGGCTGGATTTTGGCTGCCTTTTGGGCTGGAGCTTCTCGTGGTTTGAGGCCTCGCTTGCTCCACCCCTGCTCTTGATATTCTCCCGGATCTGGGCTGCATTTTGGCTGCCTTTTGGGCTGGAGCTTCTCGTGGTTTGAGGCCTGCCTTGCTCCACACCCTGCTCTTGAGATTCTCCTGGATGTGGGCTGCATTTTGGCTGCCTTTTGGGCTGGAGCTTCTCGTGGTTTGAGGCCTGCCTTGCTCCACCCCCTGCTCTTGAGATTCTCCTGGTTGTGGACTGCATTTTGGCTGATTCTTGGGCTGGAGCTTCTCGTGGTTTGAGGCCTGGCTTGCTCCAACCCCTGCTCTTGAAATTGTCCCGGATGTGGACTGCATTTTGGCTGATTCTTGGGCTGGAGCTTCTCGTGGTTTGAGGCCTGGCTTGCTCCACCCCCTGCTCTTGAGATTCTCCTGGATGTGGACTGCATTTTGGCTGATTCTTGGGCTGGAGCTTCTCATGGTTTGAGGCCTGTCTTGCTCCACCCCCTGCTCTTGAAATTGTCCCGGATGTAGGCTGCATTTTGGCTGCCTTTTGGCTGGAGCTTCTCGTGGTTTGAGGCCTGGCTTGCTCCACCCCCTGCTCTTGAGATTCTCCCGGATGTGAGCTGCATTTTGGCTGCCTTTTGGGCTGGAGCTTCTCGTGGTTTGAGGCCTGGCTTGCTCCACCCCCTGCTCTTGAGATTCTCCCGGATGTGGGCTGGATTTTGGCTGCCTTTTGGGCTGGAGCTTCTCGTGGTTTGAGGCCTGGCTTGCTCCAACCCCTACTCTTGAGATTCTCCCAGACGTGGGCTGCATTTTGGCTGCCTTTTGGGCTGGAGCTTCTCGTGGTTTGAGGCCTGGCTTGCTCCACCCCCTGCTCTTGAGATTCTCCCGGAGGTGGGCTGCATTTTGGCTGCCTTTTGGGCTGGAGCTTCTCATGGTTTGAGGCCTGGCTTGCTCCACCCCCTGCTCTTGAGATTCTCCCGGGTGTGGGCTGCATTTTGGCTGCATTTTGTGATGGAGCTTCTCGTGGTTTGAGGCCTGGCTTGCTCCACCCCCTGCTCTTGAGATTCTCCCGGATGTGGGCTGCATTTTGGCTGATTATTGGGCTGGAGCTTCTCGTGGTTTGAGGCCTGGCTTGCTCCACCCCTGCTCTTGATATTCTCCCGGATCTGGGCTGCATTTTGGCTGCCTTTTGGGCTGGAGCTTCTCGTGGTTTGAGGCCTGGCTTGCTCCACCCCCTGCTCTTGAGATTCTCCTGGATGTGGGCTGCATTTTGGCTCCCTTTTGGGCTGGAGCTTCTCGTGGTTTGAGGCCTGGCTTGCTCCACGCCCTGCTCTTGAGATTCTCCCGGATGTGGGCTGCATTTTGTCTGCCTTTTGGGCTGGAGCTTCTCGTGGTTTGAGGCCTGGCTTGCTCCACCCCCTGCTCTTGAGATTCTCCCGGAGGTGGGCTGCATTTTGGCTGCCTTTTGGGCTGGAGCTTCTCGTGGTTTGAGGCCTGGCTTGCTCCATGCCCTGCTCTTGAGATTCTCCCGGATGTGGGCTGGAGTTTGGCTGCCTTTTGGGCTGGAGCTTCTCGTGGTTTGAGGCCTGGCTTGCTCCACCCCCTGCTCTTGAGATTCTCCCGGATATGGGCTGGATTTTGGCTGCCTTTTGGGCTGGAGCTTCTCGTGGTTTGAGGCCTGGCTTGCTCCAACCCCTACTCTTGAGATTCTCCCGGATGTGGGCTGCATTTTGGCTGCCTTTAGGGCTGGAGCTTCTCGTGGTTTGAGGCCTGGCTTGCTGCACCCCCTGCTCTTGAGATTCTCCCAGATGTGGGCTGGATTTTGGCTGCATTTTGGGCTGGAGCTTCTCGTGGTTTGAGGCCTGGCTTGCTCCACCCCCTGCTCTTGAGATTCTCCCGGATATGGGCTGGATTTTGGCTGCCTTTTGGGCTGGAGCTTCTCGTGGTTTGAGGCCTGGCTTGCTCCAACCCCTACTCTTGAGATTCTCCCAGATGTGGGCTGCATTTTGGCTGCCTTTTGGGCTGGAGCTTCTCGTGGTTTGAGGCCTGGCTTGCTCCACCCCCTGCTCTTGAGATTCTCCCGGAGGTGGGCTGCATTTTGGCTGCCTTTTGGGCTGGAGCTTCTCATGGTTTGAGGCCTGGCTTGCTCCACCCCCTGCTCTTGAGATTCTCCCGGGTGTGGGCTGCATTTTGGCTGCATTTTGTGCTGGAGCTTCTCGTGGTTTGAGGCCTGGCTTGCTCCACCCCCTGCTCTTGAGATTCTCCCGGATGTGGGCTGCATTTTGGCTCCCTTTTTGGGCTGGAGCTTCTCGTGGTTTGAGGCCTGGCTTGCTCCACCCCTGCTCTTGATATTCTCCCGGATCTGGGCTGCATTTTGGCTGCCTTTTGGGCTGGAGCTTCTCGTGGTTTGAGGCCTGGCTTGCTCCACCCCCTGCTCTTGAGATTCTCCTGGATGTGGGCTGCAATTTGGCTCCCTTTTGGGCTGGAGCTTCTCGTGGTTTGAGGCCTGGCTTGCTCCACCCCCTGCTCTTGAGATTCTCCTGGATGTGGACTGCATTTTGGCTGATTCTTGGGCTGGAGCTTCTCGTGGTTTGAGGCCTGGCTTGCTCCACCCCTGCTCTTGATATTCTCCCGGATATGGGCTGGATTTTGGCTGCCTTTTGGGCTGGAGCTTCTCGTGGTTTGAGGCCTGGCTTGCTCCAACCCCTACTCTTGAGATTCTCCTGGATGTGGGCTGCATTTTGGCTGCCTTTTGGGCTGGAGCTTCTCGTGGTTTGAGGCCTGGCTTGCTCCACCCCCTGCTCTTGAGATTCTCCCGGAGGTGGGCTGCATTTTGGCTGCCTTTTGGGCTGGAGCTTCTCATGGTTTGAGGCCTGGCTTGCTCCACCCCCTGCTCTTGAGATTCTCCCGGGTGTGGGCTGCATTTTGGCTGCATTTTGTGCTGGAGCTTCTCGTGGTTTGAGGCCTGGCTTGCTCCACCCCCTGCTCTTGAGATTCTCCCGGATGTGAGCTGCATTTTGGCTCCCTTTTGGGCTGGAGCTTCTCGTGGTTTGAGGCCTGGCTTGCTCCACCCCTTCTCTTGATATTCTCCCGGATCTGGGCTGCATTTTGGCTGCCTTTTGGGCTGGAGCTTCTCGTGGTTTGAGGCCTGGCTTGCTCCACCCCCTGCTCTTGAGATTCTCCTGGATGTGGGCTGCAATTTGGCTCCCTTTTGGGCTGGAGCTTCTCGTGGTTTGAGGCCTGGCTTGCTCCACCCCCTGCTCTTGAGATTCTCCCGGATGTGGGCTGCATTTTGTCTGCCTTTTGGGCTGGAGCTTCTCGTGGTTTGAGGCCTGGCTTGCTCCACCCCCTGCTCTTGAGATTCTCCTGGATGTGGACTGCATTTTGGCTGATTCTTGGGCTGGAGCTTCTCGTGGTTTGAGGCCTGGCTTGCTCCACCCCCTGCTCTTGAGATTCTCCCGGATGTGGGCTGCATTTTGTCTGCATTTTGGGCTGGAGCTTCTCGTGGTTTGAGGCCTGGCTTGCTCCACCCCCTGCTCTTGAGATTCTCCCGGATATGGGCTGGATTTTGGCTGCCTTTTGGGCTGGAGCTTCTCGTGGTTTGAGGCCTGGCTTGCTCCAACCCCTACTCTTGAGATTCTCCCGGATGTGGGCTGCATTTTGGCTGCCTTTAGGGCTGGAGCTTCTCGTGGTTTGAGGCCTGGCTTGCTGCACCCCCTGCTCTTGAGATTCTCCCGGATGTGGGCTGGATTTTGGCTGCATTTTGGGCTGGAGCTTCTCGTGGTTTGAGGCCTGGCTTGCTCCACCCCCTGCTCTTGAGATTCTCCTGGATATGGGCTGGATTTTGGCTGCCTTTTGGGCTGGAGCTTCTCGTGGTTTGAGGCCTGGCTTGCTCCAACCCCTACTCTTGAGATTCTCCCGGATCTGGGCTGCACTTTGGCTGCCTTTTGGGCTGGAGCTTCTCGTGGTTTGAGGCCTGGCTTGCTCCACCCCCTGCTCTTGAGATTCTCTCGGATGTGGGCTGCATTTTGGCTGCCTTTTGGGCTGGAGCTTCTCGTGGTTTGAGGCCTGGATTGCTCCACCCAATGCTCTTGAGATTCTCCCGGATGTGGGCTGCATTTTCGCTGATTCTTGGGCTGGAGCTTCTCGTGGTTTGAGGCCTGGCTTGCTCCACCCCCTGCTCTTGAGATTCTCTCGGATGTGGGCTGCATTTTGGCTGCCTTTTGGGCTGGAGCTTCTCGTGGTTTGAGGCCTGGCTTGCTCCAACCCCTGCTCTTGAAATTGTCCCGGATGTGGACTGCATTTTGGCTGATTCTTGGGCTGGAGCTTCTCGTGGTTTGAGGCCTGGCTTGCTCCACCCCCTGCTCTTGAGATTCTCCTGGATGTGGACTGCATTTTGGCTGATTCTTGGGCTGGAGCTTCTCGTGGTTTGAGGCCTGTCTTGCTCCACCCCCTGCTCTTGAAATTGTCCCGGATGTAGGCTGCATTTTGGCTGCCTTTTGGCTGGAGCTTCTCGTGGTTTGAGGCCTGGCTTGCTCCACCCCCTGCTCTTGAGATTCTCCCGGATGTGAGCTGCATTTTGGCTGCCTTTTGGGCTGGAGCTTCTCGTGGTTTGAGGCCTGGCTTGCTCCACCCCCTGCTCTTGAGATTCTCCCGGATGTGGGCTGGATTTTGGCTGCCTTTTGGGCTGGAGCTTCTCGTGGTTTGAGGCCTGGATTGCTCCACCCAATGCTCTTGAGATTCTCCCGGATGTGGGCTGCATTTTCGCTGATTCTTGGGCTGGAGCTTCTCGTGGTTTGAGGCCTGGCTTGCTCCACCCCCTGCTCTTGAGATCCTCCCGGATGTGGGCTGCATTTTGGCTGATTCTTGGGCTGGAGCTTCTCGTGGTTTGAGGCCTGGCTTGCTCCACCCCCTGCTCTTGAGATTCTCCCGGATGTGGGCTGCATTTTGACTGCCTTTTGGGCTGGAGCTTCTCATGGTTTGAGGCCTGGCTTGCTCCACCCCCTGCTCTTGAGATTCTCCCGGATATGGGCTGGATTTTGGCTGCCTTTTGGGCTGGAGCTTCTCGTGGTTTGAGGCCTGGCTTGCTCCAACCCCTACTCTTGAGATTCTCCCGGATGTGGGCTGCATTTTGGCTGCCTTTAGGGCTGGAGCTTCTCGTGGTTTGAGGCCTGGCTTGCTGCACCCCCTGCTCTTGAGATTCTCCCAGATGTGGGCTGGATTTTGGCTGCATTTTGGGCTGGAGCTTCTCGTGGTTTGAGGCCTGGCTTGCTCCACCCCCTGCTCTTGAGATTCTCCCGGATATGGGCTGGATTTTGGCTGCCTTTTGGGCTGGAGCTTCTCGTGGTTTGAGGCCTGGCTTGCTCCAACCCCTACTCTTGAGATTCTCCCAGATGTGGGCTGCATTTTGGCTGCCTTTTGGGCTGGAGCTTCTCGTGGTTTGAGGCCTGGCTTGCTCCACCCCCTGCTCTTGAGATTCTCCCGGAGGTGGGCTGCATTTTGGCTGCCTTTTGGGCTGGAGCTTCTCATGGTTTGAGGCCTGGTTTGCTCCACCCCCTGCTCTTGAGATTCTCCCGGATGTGGGCTGCATTTTGGCTCCCTTTTGGGCTGGAGCTTCTCGTGGTTTGAGGCCTGGCTTGCTCCACCCCTGCTCTTGATATTCTCCCGGATCTGGGCTGCATTTTGGCTGCCTTTTGGGCTGGAGCTTCTCGTGGTTTGAGGCCTGGCTTGCTCCACCCCCTGCTCTTGAGATTCTCCCGGATGTATGCTGCATTTTGGCTGCATTTTGGGCTGGAGCTTCTCGTGGTTTGAGGCCTGGCTTGCTCCACCCCCTGCTCTTGAGATTCTCCTGGATGTGGGCTGCATTTTGGCTCCCTTTTGGGCTGGAGCTTCTCGTGGTTTGAGGCCTGGCTTGCTCCACCCCCTGCTCTTGAGATTCTCCCGGATGTGGGCTGCATTTTGGCTGCCTTTTGGGCTGGAGCTTCTCGTGGTTTGAGGCCTGGCTTGCTCCACCCCCTGCTCTTGAGATTCTCCCGGAGGTGGGCTGCATTTTGGCTGCCTTTTGGGCTGGAGCTTCTCGTGGTTTCAGGCCTGGCTTGCTCCACACCCTGCTCTTGAGATTCTCCCGGATGTGGGCTGGAGTTTGGCTGCCTTTTGGGCTGGAGCTTCTCGTGGTTTGAGGCCTGGCTTGCTCCACCCCCTGCTCTTGAGATTCTCCCGGATGTGTTCTGCATTTTGGCTGCCTTTTGGGCTGGAGCTTCTCGTGGTTTGAGGCCTGGCTTGCTCCACCCCCTGCTCTTGAGATTCTCCCGGATATGGGCTGGATTTTGGCTGCCTTTTGGGCTGGAGCTTCTCGTGGTTTGAGGCCTGGCTTGCTCCAACCCCTACTCTTGAGATTCTCCCAGATGTGGGCTGCATTTTGGCTGCCTTTTGGGCTGGAGCTTCTCGTGGTTTGAGGCCTGGCTTGCTCCACCCCCTGCTCTTGAGATTCTCCCGGAGGTGGGCTGCATTTTGGCTGCCTTTTGGGCTGGAGCTTCTCATGGTTTGAGGCCTGGCTTGCTCCACCCCCTGCTCTTGAGATTCTCCCGGGTGTGGGCTGCATTTTGGCTGCATTTTGTGCTGGAGCTTCTCGTGGTTTGAGGCCTGGCTTGCTCCACCCCCTGCTCTTGAGATTCTCCCGGATGTGGGCTGCATTTTGGCTCCCTTTTGGGCTGGAGCTTCTCGTGGTTTGAGGCCTGGCTTGCTCCACCCCTGCTCTTGATATTCTCCCGGATCTGGGCTGCATTTTGGCTGCCTTTTGGGCTGGAGCTTCTCGTGGTTTGAGGCCTGGCTTGCTCCACCCCCTGCTCTTGAGATTCTCGTGGATGTGGGCTGCAATTTGGCTCCCTTTTGGGCTGGAGCTTCTCGTGGTTTGAGGCCTGGCTTGCTCCACCCCCTGCTCTTGAGATTCTCCTGGATGTGGACTGCATTTTGGCTGATTCTTGGGCTGGAGCTTCTCGTGGTTTGAGGCCTGGCTTGCTCCACCCCTGCTCTTGATATTCTCCCGGATATGGGCTGGATTTTGGCTGCCTTTTGGGCTGGAGCTTCTCGTGGTTTGAGGCCTGGCTTGCTCCAACCCCTACTCTTGAGATTCTCCCAGATGTGGGCTGCATTTTGGCTGCCTTTTGGGCTGGAGCTTCTCGTGGTTTGAGGCCTGGCTTGCTCCACCCCCTGCTCTTGAGATTCTCCCGGAGGTGGGCTGCATTTTGTCTGCCTTTTGGGCTGGAGCTTCTCATGGTTTGAGGCCTGGCTTGCTCCACCCCCTGCTCTTGAGATTCTCCCGGGTGTGGGCTGCATTTTGGCTGCATTTTGTGCTGGAGTTTCTCGTGGTTTGAGGCCTGGCTTGCTCCACCCCCTGCTCTTGAGATTCTCCTGGATGTGAGCTGCATTTTGGCTGCCTTTTGGGCTGGAGCTTCTCGTGGTTTGAGGCCTGGCTTCCTCCACCCCCTGCTCTTGATATTGTCCCGGATGTGGGCTGCATTTTGGCTGCCTTTTGGGCTGGAGCTTCTCGTGGTTTGAGGCCTGGCTTGCTCCACCCCCTGCTCTTGAGATTCTCCTGGAGGTGGGCTGCAATTTGGCTCCCTTTTGGGCTGGAGCTTCTCGTGGTTTGAGGCCTGGCTTGCTCCACGCCCTGCTCTTGAGATTCTCCCGGATGTGGGCTGCATTTTGTCTGCCTTTTGGGCTGGAGCTTCTCGTGGTTTGAGGCCTGGCTTGCTCCACCCCCTGCTCTTGAGATTCTCCTGGATGTGGACTGCATTTTGGCTGATTCTTGGGCTGGAGCTTCTCGTGGTTTGAGGCCTGGCTTGCTCCACCCCCTGCTCTTGAGATTCTCCCGGATGTGGGCTGCATTTTGTCTGCCTTTTGGGCTGGAGCTTCTCGTGGTTTGAGGCCTGGCTTGCTCCACCCCCTGCTCTTGAGATTCTCCCGGATATGGGCTGGATTTTGGCTGCCTTTTGGGCTGGAGCTTCTCGTGGTTTGAGGCCTGGCTTGCTCCAACACCTACTCTTGAGATTCTCCCGGATGTGGGCTGCATTTTGGCTGCCTTTAGGGCTGGAGCTTCTCGTGGTTTGAGGCCTGGCTTGCTGCACCCCCTGCTCTTGAGATTCTCCCGGATGTGGGCTGGATTTTGGCTGCATTTTGGGCTGGAGCTTCTCGTGGTTTGAGGCCTGGCTTGCTCCACCCCCTGCTCTTGAGATTCTCCTGGATATGGGCTGGATTTTGGCTGCCTTTTGGGCTGGAGCTTCTCGTGGTTTGAGGCCTGGCTTGCTCCAACCCCTACTCTTGAGATTCTCCCGGATGTGGGCTGCATTTTGGCTGCCTTTTGGGCTGGAGCTTCTCGTGGTTTGAGGCCTCGCTTGCTCCACCCCTGCTCTTGATATTCTCCCGGATCTGGGCTGCATTTTGGCTGCCTTTTGGGCTGGAGCTTCTCGTGGTTTGAGGCCTGGCTTGCTCCACCCCCTGCTCTTGAGATTCTCTCGGATGTGGGCTGCACTTTGGCTGCCTTTTGGGCTGGAGCTTCTCATGGTTTGAGGCCTGGCTTGCTCCACCCCCTGCTCTTGAGATTCTCCTGGATGTGGGCTGCATTTTGGCTGCCTTTTGGGCTGGAGCTTCTCGTGGTTTGAGTCCTGCCTTGCTCCACACCCTGCTCTTGAGATTCTCCTGGATGTGGGCTGCATTTTGGCTGCCTTTTGGGCTGGAGCTTCTCGTGGTTTGAGGCCTGGCTTGCTCCACCCCCTGCTCTTGAGATTCTCCTGGATGTGGACTGCATTTTGGCTGATTCTTGGGCTGGAGCTTCTCGTGGTTTGAGGCCTGGCTTGCTCCACCCCCTGCTCTTGAGATTCTCCTGGATGTGGACTGCATTTTGGCTGATTCTTGGGCTGGAGCTTCTCGTGGTTTGAGGCCTGCATTGTTCCAACCCCAGCTCTTGCTATTCTCCCGCATGTGGGCTGGATTTTGGCTGCCTTTTGGGCTGGAAATTCTCGTGGTTTGAGGCCTGGCTTGCTCCACCCCCTGCTCTTGAGATTCTCCTGGATGTGGACTGCATTTTGGCTGATTCTTGGGCTGGAGCTTCTCGTGGTTTGAGGCCTGTCTTGCTCCACCCCCTGCTCTTGAAATTGTCCCGGATGTAGGCTGCATTTTGGCTGCCTTTTGGCTGGAGCTTCTCGTGGTTTGAGGCCTGGCTTGCTCCACCCCCTGCTCTTGAGATTCTCCCGGATGTGAGCTGCATTTTGGCTGCCTTTTGGGCTGGAGCTTCTCGTGGTTTGAGGCCTGGCTTGCTCCACCCCCTGCTCTTGAGATTCTCCCGGATGTGGGCTGGATTTTGGCTGCCTTTTGGGCTGGAGCTTCTCGTGGTTTGAGGCCTGGATTGCTCCACCCAATGCTCTTGAGATTCTCCCGGATGTGGGCTGCATTTTCGCTGATTCTTGGGCTGGAGCTTCTCGTGGTTTGAGGCCTGGCTTGCTCCACCCCCTGCTCTTGAGTTTCTCCGGGATGTGGACTGCATTTTGGCTGCCTTTTGGGCTGGAGCTTCTTGCGCTTTGAGGCCTGGCTTGCTCCACCCCCTGCTCTTGAGATTCTCCCGGATGTGGGCTGCATTTTGGCTGCCTTTTGGGCTGGAGCTTCTCGTGGTTTGAGGCCTGGCTTGCTCTACCCCCTGCTCTTGAGATTCTCCCGGAGGTGGGCTGGATTTTGGCTGCCTTTAGGGCTGGAGCTTCTCGTGGTTTGAGGCCTGGCTTGTTCCACCCCCTGCTCTTGAGATTCTCCCGGATGTGGTCTGCATTTTGGCTGCCTTTTGGGCTGGAGCTTCTCGTGGTTTGAGGCCTGGCTTGCTCCACCCCCTGCTCTTGAGATTCTCCTGGATGTGGGCTGCATTTTGACTGATTCTTGGGCTGGAGCTTCTCGTGGTTTGAGGCCTGCCTTGCTCCACCCCCTGCTCTTGAGATTCTCCCGGATGTGGGTTGGATTTTGGCTGCCTTTTGGGCTGGAGCTTCTCGTGGTTTGAGGCCTGCCTTGCTCCACCCCCTGCTCTTGAGATTCTCCCGGATGTGGGCTGGATTTTGGCTGCCTTTTGGGCTGGAGCTTCTTGTGGTTTGAGGCCTGGCTTGCTCCACCCCCTGCTCTTGAGATTCTCCTGGATGTGGGCTGCATTTTGGCTGAATCTTGTGCTGGAGCTTCTCGTGGTTTGAGGCCTGGCTTGCTCCACCCCCTGCTCTTGAGATTCTCCCGGATGTGGGCTGGATTTTGGCTGCCTTTTGGGCTGGAGCTTCTCGTGGTTTGAGGCCTGGCTTGCTCCACCCCCTGCTCTTGAGATTCTCCCGGATGTGGGCTGCATTTTGGCTGCCTTTTGGGCTGGAGCTTCTCGTGGTTTGAGGCCTGGCTTGCTCCACCCCCTGCTCTTGAGATTCTCCCGGATGTGGGCTGCATTTTGGCTGCCTTTTGGGCTGGAGCTTCTCGTGGTTTGAGGCCTGGCTTGCTCCACCTCCTACTCTTGAGATTCTCCCGGATGTGGGCTGCATTTTGGCTGCCTTTTGGGCTGGAGCATATCGCGGTTTGAGGCCTGGCTTGCTCCACCCCCTGCTCTTGAGATTCTCCCGGAGGTGGGCTGCATTTTGGCTGCATTTTGGGCTGGAGCTTCTCAAGGTTTGAGGACTGGCTTGCTCCACCCCCTGGTCTTGAGATTCTCCCGGAGGTGGGCTGCAATTTGGCTTCCTTTTGGGCAGGAGCTTCTCGTGGTTTGAGGCCTGGCTTGCTCCACCCCCTGCTCTTGAGATTCTCCCGGATGTGGGCTGCATTTTGGCTGCCTTTTGGGTTGGAGCTTCTCGTGGTTTGAGGCCTGGCTTGCTCCACACCCTGCTCTTGAGATTCTCCCGGAGGTGGGCTGCATTTTGGCTGCATTTTGGGCTGGAGCTTCTCAAGGTTTGAGGACTGGCTTGCTCCACCCCCTGCTCTTGAGATTCTCCCGGAGGTGGGCTGCAATTTGGCTTCATTTTGGGCAGGAGCTTCTCGTGATTTGAGGCCTGGCTTGCTCCACCCCCTGCTCTTGAGATTCTCCCGGATGTGGGCTGGATTTTGGCTGCCTTTTGGGATGGAGCTTCTCGTGGTTTGAGGCCTGGCTTGCTCCACCCCCTGCTCTTGAGATTCTCCCGGATGTGGGCTGCATTTTGGCTGCCTTTTGGGCTGGAGCTTCTCAAGGTTTGAGGACTGGCTTGCTCCACCCCCTGCTCTTGAGATTCTCCCGGAGGTGGGCTGCAATTTGGCTTCCTTTTGGGCAGGAGATTCTCGTGGTTTGAGGCCTGGCTTGCTCCACCCCCTGCTCTTGAGATTCTCCCGGATGTGGGCTGGATTTTGGCTGCCTTTTGGGCTGGAGCTTCTCGTGGTTTGAGGCCTGGCTTGCTCCACCCCCTGCTCTTGAGATTCTCCCGGATGTGGGCTGCATTTTGGCTGCCTTTTGGGCTGGAGCTTCTTGTGGTTTGAGGCCTGGCTTGCTCCACCCCCTGCTCTTGAGATTCTCCCAGATGTGGGCTGCATTTTGGCTGCATTTTGGGCTGGAGCTTCTCGTGGTTTGAGGCCTGGCTTGCTCCACCCCCTGCTCTTGAGATTCTCCCAGATGTGGGCTGCATTTTGGCTGATACTTGGGCTGGAGCTTCTCGTGGTTTGAGGCCTGGCTTGCTCCACCCCCTGCTCTTGAGATTCTCCCGGATGCGGGCTGCATTTTGGCTGCCTTTTGGGCTGGAGCTTCTCGTGGTTTGAGGCCTGGCTTGCTCCCCCACCTGCTCTTGATATTCTCCCGGAGGTGGGCTGCATTTTGGCTGCCTTTTGGGCTGCAGCTTCCCGTGGTTTGAGGCCTGGCTTGCTCCACCCCCTGCTCTTGAGATTCTCCCGGATGTGGGCTGCATTTTGGCTGCCTGTTGGGCTGGAGCTTCTTGTGGCTTGAGGCCTGGCTTGCTCCACCCCGTGCTCTTGAGATTCTCCCGGATGTGGGCTGCATTTTGGCTGCCTGTTGGGCTGGAGCTTCTTGTGGTTTGAGGCCTGGCTTGCTCCACCCCGTGCTCTTGAGATTCTCCCGGATGTGGGCTGCATTTTGGCTGCATTTTGGGCTGGAGCTTCTTGTGGTTTGAGGCCTGGCTTGCTCCACCCCCTGCTCTTGAGATTCTCCTGGATGTGGGCTGCATTTTGGCTGAATCTTGTGCTGGAGCTTCTCGTGGTTTGAGGCCTGGCTTGCTCCACCCCCTGCTCTTGAGATTCTCCCGGATGTGGGCTGCATTTTGGCTGATTCTTGGGTAGGAGCTTCTCGTGGTTTGAGGCCTGGCTTGCTCCACCCCCTGCTCTTGAGATTCTCCCGGATGTGGGCTGGATTTTGGCTGCCTTTTGGGCTGGAGCTTCTCGTGGTTTGAGGCCTGGCTTGCTCCACCCCCTGCTCTTGATATTCTCCCGGATGTGGGCTGCATTATGGCTGATCCTTGGGCTGGAGCTTCTCGTGGTTTGAGGCCTGTCTTGCTCCACCCCCTGCTCTTGAGATTCTCCCGGATGTGGGCTGCATTTTGGCTACATTTTGGGCTGGAGCTTCTCGTGGTTTGAGGCCTGGCTTGCTCCACCCCCTGCTCTTGAGATTCTCCCGGATGTGGGCTGCATTTTGGCTGCCTTTTGGGCTGGAGCTTCTCGTGGTTTGAGGCCTGGCTTGCTCCACCCCCTGCTCTTGAGATTCTCCCGGAGGTGGGCTGCATTTTGGCTGATTCTTGGGCTGGAGCTTCTCGTGGTTTGAGGCCTGGCTTGCTCCACCTCCTACTCTTGAGATTCTCCCGGATGTGGGCTGCATTTTGGCTGCCTTTTGGGCTGGAGCATATCGCGGTTTGAGGCCTGGCTTGCTCCACCCCCTGCTCTTGAGATTCTCCCGGAGGTGGGCTGCATTTTGGCTGCATTTTGGGCTGGAGCTTCTCAAGGTTTGAGGACTGGCTTGCTCCACCCCCTGCTCTTGAGATTCTCCCGGAGGTGGGCTGCAATTTGGCTTCCTTTTGGGCAGGAGCTTCTCGTGGTTTGAGGCCTGGCTTCCTCCACCCCCTGCTCTTCAGATTCTCCCGGATGTGGGCTGCATTTTGGCTGCCTTTTGGGTTGGAGCTTCTCGTGGTTTGAGGCCTGGCTTGCTCCACCCCCTGCTCTTGAGATTCTCCCGGAGGTGGGCTGCATTTTGGCTGCATTTTGGGCTGGAGCTTCTCAAGGTTTGAGGCCTGGCTTGCTCCACCCCCTGCTCTTGAGATTCTCCCGGAGGTGGGCTGCAATTTGGCTTCCTTTTGGGCAGGAGCTTCTCGTGGTTTGAGGCCTGGCTTGCTCCACCCCCTGCTCTTGAGATTCTCCCGGATGTGGGCTGGATTTTGGCTGCCTTTTGTGCTGGAGCTTCTCAAGGTTTGAGGACTGGCTTGCTCCACCCCCTGCTCTTGAGATTCTCCCGGATGTGGGCTGCATTTTGGCTGCCTTTTGGGCTGGAGCTTCTCGTGGTTTGGGGCCTGGCTTGCTCCACCCCCTGCTCTTGAGATTCTCCCGGATGTGGGCTGCATTTTGGCTGCCTTTTGGGCTGGAGCTTCTTGTGGTTTGAGGCCTGGCTTGCTCCACCCCCTGCTCTTGAGATTCTCCCAGATGTGGGCTGCATTTTGGCTGCATTTTGGGCTGGAGCTTCTCGTGGTTTGAGGCCTGGCTTGCTCCACCCCCTGCTCTTGAGATTCTCCCAGATGTGGGCTGCATTTTGGCTGATACTTGGGCTGGAGCTTCTCGTGGTTTGAGGCCAGGCTTGCTCCACCCCCTGCTCTTGAGATTCTCCCGGATGCGGGCTGCATTTTGGCTGCCTTTTGGGCTGGAGCTTCTTGTGGTTTGAGGCCTGGCTTGCTCCACCCCCTGCTCTTGAGATTCTCCCGGATGTGGGCTGCATTTTGGCTGCCTTTTGGGCTGGAGCTTCTTGTGGTTTGAGGCCTGGCTTGCTCCACCCCCTGCTCTTGAGATTCTCCCAGATGTGGGCTGCATTTTGGGCTGGAGCTTCTCGTGGTTTGAGGCCTGGCTTGCTCCACCCCCTGCTCTTGAGATTCTCCCAGATGTGGGCTGCATTTTGGCTGATACTTGGGCTGGAGCTTCTCGTGGTTTGAGGCCAGGCTTGCTCCACCCCCTGCTCTTGAGATTCTCCCGGATGCGGGCTGCATTTTGGCTGCCTTTTGGGCTGGAGCTTCTCGTGGTTTGAGGCCTGGCTTGCTCCCCCACCTGCTCTTGATATTCTCCCGGAGGTGGGCTGGATTTTGGCTGCATTTTGGGCTGGAGCTTCTCGTGGTTTGAGGCCTGGCTTGCTCCACCCCCTGCTCTTGAGATTCTCCCGGATGTGGGCTGCATTTTGGCTGCCTTTTGGGCTGGAGCTTCTTGTGGCTTGAGGCCTGGCTTGCTCCACCCCGTGCTCTTGAGATTCTCCCGGATGTGGGCTGCATTTTGGCTGCCTGTTGGGCTGGAGCTTCTTGTGGTTTGAGGCCTGGCTTGCTCCACCCCGTGCTCTTGAGATTCTCCCGGATGTGGGCTGCATTTTGGCTGCCTTTTGGGCTGGAGCTTCTTGTGGTTTGAGGCCTGGCTTGCTCCACCCCCTGCTCTTGAGATTCTCCCGGATGTGGGCTGCATTTTGGCTGCCTTTTGGGCTGGAGCTTCTTGTGGTTTGAGGCCTGGCTTGCTCCACCCCCTGCTCTTGAGATTCTCCCGGATGTGGGCTGCATTTTGGCTGCCTTTTGGGCTGGAGCTTCTCGTGGTTTGAGGCCTGGCTTGCTCCACCCCCTGCTCTTGAGATTCTCCCGGATGTGGCCTGCATTTTGGCTGCCTTTTGGGCTGGAGCTTCTCGTGGTTTGAGGCCTGGCTTGCTCCACCCCCTGCTCTTGAGATTCTCCCGGATGTGGGCTGCATTTTGGCTGCCTTTTGGGCTGGAGCTTCTCAAGGTTTGAGGCCTGGCTTGCTCCACCCCCTGCTCTTGAGATTCTCCCGGATATGGGCTGCATTTTGGCTGCCTTTTGGGCTGGAGCTTCTCGTGGTTTGAGGCCTGGCTTGCTCCACCCCCTGCTCTTGAGATTCTCCCGGATGTGGGCTGGATTTTGGCTGCCTTTTGGGCTGGAGCTTCTCGTGGTTTGAGGCCTGGCTTGCTCCACCCCCTGCTCTTGAGATTCTCCCGGATGTGGGCTGCATTTTGGCTGCCTTTAAGGCTGGAGCTTCTCGTGGTTTGAGGCCTGGCTTGCTCCACCCCCTGCTCTTGATATTCTCCCGGATGTGGGCTGCATTTTGGCTGCATTTTGGGCTGGAGCTTCTCGTGGTTTGAGGCCTGGCTTGCTCCACCCCCTGCTCTTGAGATTCTCCCGGATGTGGGCTGCATTTTGGCTGCCTTTTGGGCTGGAGCTTCTCGTGGTTTGAGGCCTGGCTTGCTCCAACCCCTGCTCTTGAGATTCTCCCGGAGGTGGGCTGCATTTTGGCTGCCTTTAGGGCTGGAGCTTCTCGTGGTTTGAGGCCTGGCTTGTTCCACCCCCTGCTCTTGAGATTCTCCCGGATGTGGGCTGCATTTTGGCTGCCTTTTGGGCTGGAGCTTCTTGTGGTTTGAGGCCTGGCTTGCTCCACCCCCTGCTCTTGAGATTCTCCCGGATGTGTGCTGCATTTTGGCTGATTCTTGGGCTGGAGCTTCCCGTGGTTTGAGGCCTGGCTTGCTCCAACCCCTGCTCTTGAGATTCTCCCGGATGTGGGCTGCATTTTGGCTGCCTTTTGGGCTGGAGCTTCTCGTGGTTTGAGGCCTGGCTTGCTCCACCCCCTGCTCTTGAGATTCTCCCGGATGTGGTCTGGAGTTTGGCTGCCTTTTGGGCTGGAGCTTCTCGTGGTTTGAGGCCTGGCTTGCTCCACCCCCTGCTCTTGAGATTCTCCCGGAGGTGGGCTGCATTTTGGCTGCCTTTTGGGCTGGAGCTTCTCGTGGTTTGAGGCCTGGCTTGCTCCACCCCCTGCTCTTGAGATTCTCCCGGATGTGGGCTGGATTTTGGCTGCCTTTTGGGCTGGAGCTTCTCATGGTTTGAGGCCTGGCTTGCTCCACCCCCTGCTCTTGAGATTCTCCCGGATGTGGGCTGCATTTTGGCTGCCTTTTGGGCTGGAGCTTCTCGAGGTTTGAGGCCTGGCTTGCTCCACCCCCTGCTCTTGAGATTCTCCCGGATGTGGGCTGCATTTTGGCTGCCTGTTGGGCTGGAGCTTCTTGTGGTTTGAGGCCTGGCTTGCTCCACCCCCTGCTCTTGAGATTCTCCCGGATGTGGGCTGCATTTTGGCTGCCTTTTGGGCTGGAGCTTCTCGTGGTTTGAGGCCTGGCTTGCTCCACACCCTGCTCTTGAGATTCTCCCGGATGTGGGCTGCATTTTGGCTGCATTTTGGGCTGGAGCTTCTCGTGGTTTGAGGCCTGGCTTGCTCCACCCCCTGCTCTTGAGATTCTCCCGGATGTGGCCTGCATTTTGGCTGCTTTTTGGGCTGGAGATTCTCATGGTTTGAGGCCTGGCTTGCTCCACGCCCTGCTCTTGAGATTCTCCCGGATGTGGGCTGGATTTTGGCTGCCTTTTGGGCTGGAGCTTCTCGAGGTTTGAGGCCTGGCTTGCTCCATCCCCCTGCTCTTGAGATTCTCCCGGATGTGGGCTGCATTTTGGCTGCCTTTTGGGCTGGAGCTTCTCGTGGTTTGAGGCCTGGCTTGCTCCACCCCCTGCTCTTGAGATTCTCCCGGATGTGGGCTGCATTTTGGCTGCCTGTTGGGCTGGAGCTTCTTGTGGTTTGAGGCCTGGCTTGCTCCACCCCCTGCTCTTGAGATTCTCCCGGATGTGGGCTGCATTTTGGCTGCCTTTTGGGCTGGAGCTTCTCGTGGTTTCAGGCCTGGCTTGCTCCACACCCTGCTCTTGAGATTCTCCCGGATGTGGGCTGCATTTTGGCTGCCTTTTGGGCTGGAGCTTCTCGTGGTTTGAGGCCTGGCTTGCTCCACCCCCTGCTCTTGAGATTCTCCCGGATGTGGCCTGCATTTTGGCTGCCTTTTGGGCTGGAGATTCTCATGGTTTGAGGCCTGGCTTGCTCCACGCCCTGCTCTTGAGATTCTCCCGGATGTGGGCTGCATTTTGGCTGCCTTTTGGGCTGGAGCTTCTCAAGGTTTGAGGCCTGGCTTGCTCCACCCCCTGCTCTTGAGATTCTCCCGGATATGGGCTGGATTTTGGCTGCCTTTAAGGCTGGAGCTTCTTGTGGTTTGAGGCCTGGCTTGCTCCACCCCCTGCTCTTGAGATTCTCCCGGATGTGGGCTGCATTTTGGCTGCCTTTAGGGCTGGAGCTTCTCGTGGTTTGAGGCCTGGCTTGCTCCACCCCCTGCTCTTGAGATTCTCCCGGATGTGGGCTGCATTTTGGCTGCCTTTTGGGCTGGAGCTTCTCGTGGTTTGAGGCCTGGCTTGCTCCACCCCCTGCTCTTGAGATTCTCCCGGATGTGGGCTGGATTTTGGCTGCCTTTTGGGCTGGAGCTTCTCATGGTTTGAGGCCTGGCTTGCTCCACCCCCTGCTCTTGAGATTCTCCCGGATGTGGGCTGCATTTTGGCTGCATTTTGGGCTGGAGCTTCTTGTGGTTTGAGGCCTGGCTTGCTCCACCCCCTGCTCTTGAGTTTCTCCCGGATGTGGGCTGCATTTTGGCTGCCTTTTGGGCTGGAGCTTCTCGTGGTTTGAGGCCTGGCTTGCTCCACCCCCTGCTCTTGAGATTCTCCCGGATGTGGGCTGCATTTTGGCTGCCTTTAGGGCTGGAGCTTCTCGTGGTTTGAGGCCTGGCTTGCTCCACCCCCTGCTCTTGAGATTCTCCCGGATGTGGGCTGCATTTTGGCTGCCTTTTGGGCTGGAGCTTCTCGTGGTTTGAGGCCTGGCTTGCTCCACCCCCTGCTCTTGAGATTCTCCCGGATGTGGGCTGGATTTTGGCTGCCTTTTGGGCTGGAGCTTCTCATGGTTTGAGGCCTGGCTTGCTCCACCCCCTGCTCTTGAGATTCTCCCGGATGTGGGCTGCATTTTGGCTGCATTTTGGGCTGGAGCTTCTTGTGGTTTGAGGCCTGGCTTGCTCCACCCCCTGCTCTTGAGTTTCTCCCGGATGTGGGCTGCATTTTGGCTGCCTTTTGGGCTGGAGCTTCTCGTGGTTTGAGGCCTGGCTTGCTCCACCCCCTGCTCTTGAGATTCTCCCGGATGTGGGCTGCATTTTGGCTGCCTGTTGGGCTGGAGCTTCTTGTGGTTTGAGGCCTGGCTTGCTCCACCCCCTGCTCTTGAGATTCTCCCGGATGTGGGCTGCATTTTGGCTGCCTTTAGGGCTGGAGCTTCTCGTGGTTTGAGGCCTCGCTTGCTCCACCCCCTGCTCTTGAGATTCTCCCGGATGTGTGCTGCATTTTGGCTGCCTCTTGGGCTGGAGCTTCTCGTGGTTTGAGGCCTGGCTTGCTCCACCCCTGCTCTTGAGATTCTCCCGGATGTGGGCTGCATTTTGGCTGCCTTTTGGGCTGGAGCTTCTCGTGGTTTGAGGCCTGGCTTGCTCCACCCCCTGCTCTTGAGATTCTCCCGGATGTGGTCTGGATCTTGGCTGCCTTTTGGGCTGGAGCTTCTCGTGGTTTGAGGCCTGGCTTGCTCCACCCCCTGCTCTTGAGATTCTCCCGGAGGTGGGCTGCATTTTGGCTGCCTTTTGGGCTGGAGCTTCTCGTGGTTTGAGGCCTGGCTTGCTCCACCCCCTGCTCTTGAGATTCTCCCGGATGTGGGCTGGATTTTGGCTGCCTTTTGGGCTGGAGCTTCTCATGGTTTGAGGCCTGGCTTGCTCCACACCCTGCTCTTGAGATTCTCCCGGATGTGGGCTGCATTTTGGCTGCATTTTGGGCTGGAGCTTCTTGTGGTTTGAGGCCTGGCTTGCTCCACCCCCTGCTCTTGAGTTTCTCCCGGATGTGGGCTGCATTTTGGCTGCCTTTTGGGCTGGAGCTTCTCGTGGTTTGAGGCCTGGCTTGCTCCAACCCCTGCTCTTGAGTTTCTCCCGGATGTGGGCTGCATTTTGGCTGCCTTTTGGGCTGGAGCTTCTCGTGGTTTGAGGCCTGGCTTGCTCCACCCCCTGCTCTTGAGATTCTCCCGGATGTGGGCTGCATTTTGGCTGCCTGTTGGGCTGGAGCTTCTTGTGGTTTGAGGCCTGGCTTGCTCCACCCCCTGCTCTTGAGATTCTCCCGGATGTGGGCTGCATTTTGGCTGCCTTTAGGGCTGGAGCTTCTCGTGGTTTGAGGCCTGGCTTGCTCCACCCCCTGCTCTTGAGATTCTCCCGGATGTGGGCTGCATTTTGGCTGCCTTTTGGGCTGGAGCTTCTCGTGGTTTGAGGCCTGGCTTGCTCCACCCCCTGCTCTTGAGATTCTCCCGGATGTGGCCTGCATTTTGGCTGCGTTTTGGGCTGGAGATTCTCATGGTTTGAGGCCTGGCTTGCTCCACGCCCTGCTCTTGAGATTCTCCCGGATGTGGGCTGCATTTTGGCTGCCTTTTGGGCTGGAGCTTCTCAAGGTTTGAGGCCTGGCTTGCTCCACCCCCTGCTCTTGAGATTCTCCCGGATGTGGGCTGCATTTTGGCTGCCTTTTGGGCTGGAGCTTCTCGTGGTTTGAGGCCTGGCTTGCTCCACCCCCTGCTCTTGAGATTCTCCCGGATGTGGGCTGCATTTTGGCTGATTCTTGGGCTGGAGCTTCTCGTGGTTTGAGGCCTGGCTTGCTCCACCCCCTCCTCTTGAGATTCTCCCGGATGTGGGCTGCATTTTGGCTGCCTTTAGGGCTGGAGCTTCTCGTGGTTTGAGGCCTGCCTTGCTCCACCCCCTGCTCTTGATATTCTCCCGGATGTGGGCTGCATTTTGGCTGCATTTTGGGCTGGAGCTTCTCGTGGTTTGAGGCCTGGCTTGCTCCACCCCCTGCTCTTGATATTCTCCCGGATGTGGGCTGCATTTTGGCTGCCTTTTGGGCTGGAGCTTCTCGTGGTTTGAGGCCTGGCTTGCTCCACCCCCTGCTCTTGAGATTCTCCCGGATGTGGTCTGGAGTTTGGCTGCCTTTTGGGCTGGAGCTTCTCGTGGTTTGAGGCCTGGCTTGCTCCACCCCCTGCTCTTGAGATTCTCCCGGAGGTGGGCTGGACTTTAGCTGCATTTTGAACTGGAGCTTCTCGTGGTTTGTACCCTGGCTTGCTCCACCCCCTTCTCTTGAGATTCTCCCGGATGTGGGCTGCATTTTGGCTGCCTTTTGGGCTGGAGCTTCTCGTGGTTTGGGGCCTGGCTTGCTCCACCGTCTGCTCTTGATATTCTCCAAGATGTGGGCTGCATTTTGACTTCCTTTTGGGCTGGAGCTTCTCATGGTTTGAGGCCTGGCTTGCTCCACCCCCTGCTCTTGAGATTCTCCCAGGTGTGGTCTGGATTTTCGCTGCACTTTGGCCTGGAGATTCTCGTGCTTTGAGGCCTGGCTTGCTCCACCCCCTGCTCTTGAGATTCTCCGGGAGGTGGGCTGCATTTTGGCTGCCTTTTGGGCTGCAGCTTCCCGTGGTTTGGGGCCTGGCTTGCTCCACCCCCTGCTCTTGAGATTCTCCCGGAGGTGGGCTGCATTTTGGCTGCCTTTTGGGCTGGAGCTTCTCATGGTTTGACGCCTGGCTTGCTCCACCCCATGCTCTTGAGATTCTCCCGGATGTGGGCTGCATTTTGGCTGCCTGTTGGGCTGGAGCTTCTTGTGGTTTGAGGCCTGGCTTGCTCCACCCCCTGCTCTTGAGATTCTCCCGGATGTGGGCTGCATTTTGGCTGCCTTTTGGGCTGGAGCTTCTTGTGGTTTGAGGCCTGGCTTGCTCCAGCCCCTGCTCTTGAGATTCTCCCGGATGTGGGCTGCATTTTGGCTGCCTGTTGGGCTGGAGCTTCTTGTGGTTTGAGGCCTGGCTTGCTCCACCCCCTGCTCTTGGGATTCTCCCGGATTTGGGCTGCATTTTGGCTGCCTTTAGGGCTGGAGCTTCTCGTGGTTTGAGGCCTGGCTTGCTCCACCCCCTGCTCTTGAGATTCTCCCGGATCTGGGCTGCATTTTGGCTGCCTTTAGGGCTGGAGCTTCTCGTGGTTTGAGGCCTGGCTTGCTGCACCCCCTGCTCTTGAGATTCTCCCGGATGTGGACTGCATTTTGGCTGCCTTTTGGGCTGGAGATTCTCATGGTTTGAGGCCTGGCTTGCTCCACGCCCTGCTCTTGAGATTCTCCCAGATGTGGGCTGCATTTTGGCTGCCTTTTGGGCTGGAGCTTCTCAAGGTTTGAGGCCTGGCTTGCTCCACCCCCTGCTCTTGAGATTCTCCCTGATATGGGCTGCATTTTGGCTGCCTTTTGGGCTGGAGCTTCTCGTGGTTTGAGGCCTGGCTTGCTCCAACCCCTGCTCTTGAGATTCTCCCGGATGTGGGCTGCATTTTGGCTGCCTTTTGGGCTGGAGCTTCTCGTGGTTTGAGGCCTGGCTTGCTCCACCCCCTGCTCTTGAGATTCTCCCGGATGTGGGCTGCATTTTGGCTGATTCTTGGGCTGGAGCTTCTCGTGGTTTGAGGCCTGGCTTGCTCCACCCCCTGCTCTTGAGATTCTCCCGGATGTGGGCTGCATTTTGGCTGCCTTTTGGGCTGGAGCTTCTCGTGGTTTGAGGCCTGGCTTGCTCCACCCCCTGCTCTTGATATTCTCCCGGATGTGGGCTGCATTTTGGCTGCCTTTTGGGCTGCAGCTTCCCGTGGTTTGGGGCCTGGCTTGCTCCACCCCCTGCTCTTGAGATTCTCCCGGATGTGGCCTGCATTTTGGCTGCGTTTTGGGCTGGAGATTCTCATGGTTTGAGGCCTGGCTTGCTCCACGCCCTGCTCTTGAGATTCTCCCGGATGTGGGCTGCATTTTGGCTGCCTTTTGGGCTGGAGCTTCTCAAGGTTTGAGGCCTGGCTTGCTCCACCCCCTGCTCTTGAGATTCTCCCGGATGTGGGCTGCATTTTGGCTGCCTTTTGGGCTGGAGCTTCTCGTGGTTTGAGGCCTGGCTTGCTCCACCCCCTGCTCTTGAGATTCTCCCGGATGTGGGCTGCATTTTGGCTGATTCTTGGGCTGGAGCTTCTCGTGGTTTGAGGCCTGGCTTGCTCCACCCCCTCCTCTTGAGATTCTCCCGGATGTGGGCTGCATTTTGGCTGCCTTTAGGGCTGGAGCTTCTCGTGGTTTGAGGCCTGCCTTGCTCCACCCCCTGCTCTTGATATTCTCCCGGATGTGGGCTGCATTTTGGCTGCATTTTGGGCTGGAGCTTCTCGTGGTTTGAGGCCTGGCTTGCTCCACCCCCTGCTCTTGATATTCTCCCGGATGTGGGCTGCATTTTGGCTGCCTTTTGGGCTGGAGCTTCTCGTGGTTTGAGGCCTGGCTTGCTCCACCCCCTGCTCTTGAGATTCTCCCGGATGTGGTCTGGAGTTTGGCTGCCTTTTGGGCTGGAGCTTCTCGTGGTTTGAGGCCTGGCTTGCTCCACCCCCTGCTCTTGAGATTCTCCCGGAGGTGGGCTGGACTTTAGCTGCATTTTGAACTGGAGCTTCTCGTGGTTTGTACCCTGGCTTGCTCCACCCCCTTCTCTTGAGATTCTCCCGGATGTGGGCTGCATTTTGGCTGCCTTTTGGGCTGGAGCTTCTCGTGGTTTGGGGCCTGGCTTGCTCCACCGTCTGCTCTTGATATTCTCCAAGATGTGGGCTGCATTTTGACTTCCTTTTGGGCTGGAGCTTCTCATGGTTTGAGGCCTGGCTTGCTCCACCCCCTGCTCTTGAGATTCTCCCAGGTGTGGTCTGGATTTTCGCTGCACTTTGGCCTGGAGATTCTCGTGGTTTGAGGCCTGGCTTGCTCCACCCCCTGCTCTTGAGATTCTCCGGGAGGTGGGCTGCATTTTGGCTGCCTTTTGGGCTGCAGCTTCCCGTGGTTTGGGGCCTGGCTTGCTCCACCCCCTGCTCTTGAGATTCTCCCGGAGGTGGGCTGCATTTTGGCTGCCTTTTGGGCTGGAGCTTCTCATGGTTTGACGCCTGGCTTGCTCCACCCCATGCTCTTGAGATTCTCCCGGATGTGGGCTGCATTTTGGCTGCCTGTTGGGCTGGAGCTTCTTGTGGTTTGAGGCCTGGCTTGCTCCACCCCCTGCTCTTGAGATTCTCCCGGATGTGGGCTGCATTTTGGCTGCCTTTTGGGCTGGAGCTTCTTGTGGTTTGAGGCCTGGCTTGCTCCAGCCCCTGCTCTTGAGATTCTCCCGGATGTGGGCTGCATTTTGGCTGCCTGTTGGGCTGGAGCTTCTTGTGGTTTGAGGCCTGGCTTGCTCCACCCCCTGCTCTTGGGATTCTCCCGGATTTGGGCTGCATTTTGGCTGCCTTTAGGGCTGGAGCTTCTCGTGGTTTGAGGCCTGGCTTGCTCCACCCCCTGCTCTTGAGATTCTCCCGGATCTGGGCTGCATTTTGGCTGCCTTTAGGGCTGGAGCTTCTCGTGGTTTGAGGCCTGGCTTGCTGCACCCCCTGCTCTTGAGATTCTCCCGGATGTGGACTGCATTTTGGCTGCCTTTTGGGCTGGAGATTCTCATGGTTTGAGGCCTGGCTTGCTCCACGCCCTGCTCTTGAGATTCTCCCAGATGTGGGCTGCATTTTGGCTGCCTTTTGGGCTGGAGCTTCTCAAGGTTTGAGGCCTGGCTTGCTCCACCCCCTGCTCTTGAGATTCTCCCTGATATGGGCTGCATTTTGGCTGCCTTTTGGGCTGGAGCTTCTCGTGGTTTGAGGCCTGGCTTGCTCCAACCCCTGCTCTTGAGATTCTCCCGGATGTGGGCTGCATTTTGGCTGCCTTTTGGGCTGGAGCTTCTCGTGGTTTGAGGCCTGGCTTGCTCCACCCCCTGCTCTTGAGATTCTCCCGGATGTGGGCTGCATTTTGGCTGATTCTTGGGCTGGAGCTTCTCGTGGTTTGAGGCCTGGCTTGCTCCACCCCCTGCTCTTGAGATTCTCCCGGATGTGGGCTGCATTTTGGCTGCCTTTTGGGCTGGAGCTTCTCGTGGTTTGAGGCCTGGCTTGCTCCACCCCCTGCTCTTGATATTCTCCCGGATGTGCGCTGCATTTTGGCTGCATTTTGGGCTGGAGCTTCTCGTGGTTTGAGGCCTGGCTTGCTCCACCCCCGGCTCTTGATATTCTCCCGGATGTGGGCTGCATTTTGGCTGCCTTTTGGGCTGGAGCTTCTCGTGGTTTGAGGCCTGGCTTGCTCCACCCCCTGCTCTTGAGATTCTCCTGGATGTGGGCTGCATTTTGGCTGCCTTTTGGGCTGGAGCTTCACGTGGTTTGAGGCCTCGCTTGCTCCACCCCCTGCTCTTGAGATTCTCCCGGATGTGTGCTGCATTTTGGCTGATTCTTGGGCTGGAGCTTCTCATGGTTTGAGGCCTGGCTTGCTCCAACCCCTGCTCTTGAGATTCTCCCGGATGTGGGCTGCATTTTGGCTGCCTTTTGGGCTGGAGCTTCTCGTGGTTTGAGGCCTGGCTTGCTCCACCCCCTGCTCTTGAGATTCTCCCGGATGTGGTCTGGAGTTTGGCTGCCTTTTGGGCTGGAGCTTCTCGTGGTTTGAGGCCTGGCTTGCTCCACCCCCTGCTCTTGAGATTCTCCCGGATGTGGGCTGCATTTTGGCTGCCTTTTGGGCTGGAGCTTCTCGTGGTTTGAGGCCTGGCTTGCTCCACCCCCTGCTCTTGAGATTCTCCCGGAGGTGGGCTGCATTTTGGCTGCCTTTTGGGCTGGAGCTTCTCGTGGTTTGAGGCCTGGCTTGCTCCAGCCCCTGCTCTTGATATTCTCCCAGATGTGGGCTGCATTTTGGCTGCCTTTTGGGCTGGAGCTTCTCGTGGTTTGAGGCCTGGCTTGCTCCACCCCCTGCTCTTGAGATTCTCCCGGAGATGGTCTGCATTTTGGCTGCCTTTTGGGCTGGAGCTTCTCGTGGTTTGAGGCCTGGCTTGCTCCACCCCCTGCTCTTGAGATTCTCCTTGAGGTGGGCTGCATTTTGGCTGCCTTTTGGGCTGGAGCTTCTCGTGGTTTGAGGCCTGGCTTGCTCCACCCCCTGCTCTTGAGATTCTCCCGGATGTGGGCTGGATTTTGGCTGCCTTTTGGGCTGGAGCTTCTCGTGGTTTGAGGCCTGGCTTGCTCCACCCCCTGCTCTTGAGATTCTCCCGGATGTGGGCTGGATTTTGGCTGCCTTTTGGGCTGGAGCTTCTCATGGTTTGAGGCCTGGCTTGCTCCACCCCCTGCTCTTGAGATTCTCCCGGATGTGGGCTGGATTTTGGCTGCCTTTTGGGCTGGAGATTCTCATGGTTTGAGGCCTGGCTTGCTCCACACCCTGCTCTTGAGATTCTCCCGGATGTGAGCTGGATTTTGGCTGCCTTTTGAACTGGAGCTTCCCGTGGTTTGAGGCCTGGCTTGCTCCACCCCCTGCTCTTGATATTTTCCCGGATGTGGGCTGCATTTTGGCTGCTTTTTGGGCTGGAGCTTCTCATGGTTTGAGGTCTGGCTTGCTCCACCCCCTGCCCATGATATTCTCCCGCATGTGGGCTGCATTATGGCTGCCTTTTTCGGGCTGGAAATTCTCGTGGTTTGAGGCCTGGCTTGCTCCACCCCCTGCTCTTGAGATTCTCCCGGAGGTGGGCTGCATTTTGGCTGTCTTTTGGGCTGGAGCTTCTCGTTGTTTGGGGCATGGCTGGCTCCACCCCCTGCTCTTGAGATTCTCACGGATGTGGGCTGCATTTTGGGTGCCTTTTGGGCTGGAGCTTCTCATGATTAGAGGCCTGGCTTGCTCCACCCCCTGCTCTTGAGATTCTCCCGGAGGTGGGCTGCATTTTGGCTGCCTTTTGGGCTGGAGCTTCTCGTGGTTTGAGGCCTGCATTGCTCCACCCCCTGCTCTTGAGATTCTCCCGGATGTGGGCTGCATGTTGGCTGCCTTTTGGGCTGGAGCTTGTCGTGGTTTGGGGCCTGGCTTGCTCCACCGTCTGCTCTTGATATTCTCCAAGATGTGGGCTGCATTTTGACTTCCTTTTGGGCTGGAGCTTCTCATGGTTTGAGGCCTGGCTTGCTCCACCCCCTGCTCTTGAGATTCTCCCAGGTGTGGTCTGGATTTTGGCTGCGTTTTGGGCTGGAGCTTCTCGTGGTTTGAGGCCTGGCTTGCTCCACCCCCTGCTCTTGAGATTCTCCCGGAGTTGGGCTGGATTTTGGCTGCCTTTTGGGCTGGAGCTTCTCGTGGTTTGAGGCCTGGCTTGCTCCACCCCCTGCTCTTGAGATTCTCCCGGAGGTGGGCTGCATTTTGGCTGCCTTTTGGGCTGGAGCTTCTCGTGGTTTGAGGCCTGGCTTGCTCCACCCCCTGCTCTTGAGATTCTCCCGGAGGTGGGCTTCATTTTGGCTGCCTTTTGGGCTGGAGCTTCTCATGGTTTTAGGCCTGGCTTGCTCCAACCCCTCCTCTTGAGATTCTCCCGGATGTGGGCTGGATTTTGGCTGCATTTTGGGCTGGAGATTCTCATGGTTTGAGGCCTGGCTTGCTCCACACCCTGCTCTTGAGATTCTCCCGGATGTGAGCTGGATTTTGGCTGCCTTTTGAACTGGAGCTTCCCGTGGTTTGAGGCCTGGCTTGCTCCACCAACTTCTCTTGATATTCTCCCAGAATTGCGCTGGATTTTAGCTGCCTTTTGGGCTGGAGCTTCTCGTTGTTTGGGGCATGGCTGGCTCCACCCCGTGCTCTTGATATTCTCCCGGATGTGGGCTGCATTTTGGCTGCCTTTTGGGCTGGACCTTCTCATGCTTTGAGGCCTGGCTTGCTCCACCCCCTGCTCTTGATATTCTCCCGGATGTGGGCTGCATTTTGGCTGCCTTTTGGGCTGGAGCTTCTCGTGGTTTGAGGCCTGGCTTGCTCCACTCCCTGCTCTTGAGATTCTCCCGGAGTTGGGCTGCATTTTGGCTGCTTTTTGGGCTGGAAATTCTCGTGGTTTGGGGCCTGGCTTGCTCCACCCCCTGCTCTTGATATTTTCCCGGATGTGGGCTGCATTTTGGCTGCATTTTGGGCTGGAGCTTCTCATGGTTTGAGGCCTGGCTTGCTCCACCCCCTGCTCTTGAGATTCTCCCGGAGTTGGGCTGGATTTTGGCTGCCTTTTGGGCTGGAGCTTCTCGTGGTTTGAGGCCTGGCTTGCTCCACCCCCTGCTCTTGAGATTCTCCCGGAGGTGGGCTGCATTTTGGCTGCCTTTTGGGCTGGAGCTTCTCGTGGTTTGAGGCCTGGCTTGCTCCACCCCCTGCTCTTGAGATTCTCCCGGAGGTGGGCTTCATTTTGGCTGCCTTTTGGGCTGGAGCTTCTCATGGTTTTAGGCCTGGCTTGCTCCAACCCCTCCTCTTGAGATTCTCCCGGATGTGGGCTGGATTTTGGCTGCATTTTGGGCTGGAGATTCTCATGGTTTGAGGCCTGGCTTGCTCCACACCCTGCTCTTGAGATTCTCCCGGATGTGAGCTGGATTTTGGCTGCCTTTTGAACTGGAGCTTCCCGTGGTTTGAGGCCTGGCTTGCTCCACCAACTTCTCTTGATATTCTCATAGAATTGCGCTGGATTTTAGCTGCCTTTTGGGCTGGAGCTTCTCGTTGTTTGGGGCATGGCTGGCTCCACCCCCTGCTCTTGATATTCTCCCGGATGTGGGCTGCATTTTGGCTGCCTTTTGGGCTGGACCTTCTCATGCTTTGAGGCCTGGCTTGCTCCACCCCCTGCTCTTGATATTCTCCCGGATGTGGGCTGCATTTTGGCTGCCTTTTGGGCTGGAGCTTCTCGTGGTTTGAGGCCTGGCTTGCTCCACTCCCTGCTCTTGATATTCTCCCGGAGTTGGGCTGCATTTTGGCTGCTTTTTGGGCTGGAAATTCTCGTGGTTTGGGGCCTGGCTTGCTCCACCCCCTGCTCTTGATATTTTCCCGGATGTGGGCTGCATTTTGGCTGCTTTTTGGTCTGGAGCTTCTCATGGTTTGAGGCCTGGCTTGCTCCACCCCCTGCTCTTGAGATTCTCCCGGATGTGGGCTGGATTTTGGCTGCCTTTTGGGCTGGAGATTCTCATGGTTTGAGGCCTGGCTTGCTCCACACCCTGCTCTTGAGATTCTCCTGGATGTGAGCTGGATTTTGGCTGCCTTTTGAACTGGAGCTTCCCGTGGTTTGAGGCCTGGCTTGCTCCACCCCCTGCTCTTGATATTTTCCCGGATGTGGGCTGCATTTTGGCTGCATTTTGGGCTGGAGCTTCTCGTGGTTTGAGGCCTGGCTTGCTCCACCCCCTGCTCTTGAGATTCTCCCAGGTGTGGTCTGGATTTTCGCTGCACTTTGGGCTGGAGATTCTCGTGGTTTGAGGCCTGGCTTGCTCCACCCCCTGCTCTTGAGATTCTCCCGGAGGTGGGCTGGATTTTGGCTGCGTTTTGGGCTGGAGCTTCTCGTGGTTTGAGGCCTGGCTTGCTCCACCCCCTGCTCTTGAGATTCTCCCGGAGTTGGGCTGCATTTTGGCTGCCTTTTGGGCTGGAGCTTCTCGTGGTTTGAGGCCTGGCTTGCTCCACCCCCTGCTCTTGAGATTCTCCCGGAGGTGGGCTGCATTTTGGCTGCCTTTTGGGCTGGAGCTTCTCATGGTTTGAGGCCTGGCTTGCTCCACCCCCTGCTCTTGAGATTCTCCCGGAGGTGGGCTTCATTTTGGCTGCCTTTTGGGCTGGAGCTTCTCATGGTTTTAGGCCTGGCTTGCTCCAACCCCTCCTCTTGAGATTCTCCCGGATGTGGGCTGGATTTTGGCTGCATTTTGGGCTGGAGATTCTCATGGTTTGAGGCCTGGCTTGCTCCACACCCTGCTCTTGAGATTCTCCCGGATGTGAGCTGGATTTTGGCTGCCTTTTGAACTGGAGCTTCCCGTGGTTTGAGGCCTGGCTTGCTCCACCAACTTCTCTTGATATTCTCCCAGAATTGCGCTGGATTTTAGCTGCCTTTTGGGCTGGAGCTTCTCGTTGTTTGGGGCATGGCTGGCTCCACCCCCTGCTCTTGATATTCTCCCGGATGTGGGCTGCATTTTGGCTGCCTTTTGGGCTGGACCTTCTCATGCTTTGAGGCCTGGCTTGCTCCACCCCCTGCTCTTGATATTCTCCCGGATGTGGGCTGCATTTTGGCTGCCTTTTGGGCTGGAGCTTCTCGTGGTTTGAGGCCTGGCTTGCTCCACTCCCTGCTCTTGAGATTCTCCTGGAGTTGGGCTGCATTTTGGCTGCTTTTTGGGCTGGAAATTCTCGTGGTTTGGGGCCTGGCTTGCTCCACCCCCTGCTCTTGATATTTTCCCGGATGTGGGCTGCATTTTGGCTGCTTTTTGGTCTGGAGCTTCTCATGGTTTGAGGCCTGGCTTGCTCCACCCCCTGCTCTTGAGATTCTCCCGGATGTGGGTTGCATTTTGGCTGCCTTTTGGGCTGGAGCTTCTCGTGGTTTGAGGCCTGGCTTGCTCCACTCCCTGCTCATGATATTCTCCCGGATGTGGGCTGCATTTTGGCTGCCTTTTGGGCTGGAGCTTCTCGTGGTTTGAGGCCTGGCTTGCTCCACCCCCTGCTCTTGAGATTCTCCCGGACCTGGGCTGCATTTTGGCTGCCTTTTGGGCTGGAGCTTCTCGTTGTTTGGGGCATGGCTGGCTCCACCCCCTGCTCTTGAGATTCTCCCGAATGTGGGCTGCATTTTGGCTGCCTTTTGGGCTGGAGCTTCTCGTGGTTTGAGGCCTGGCTTGCTCCACCCCCTGCTCTTGAGATTCTCCCAGATGTGGGCTGGATTTTCACTGCCCTTTGGGCTGGAGATTCTCGTGCTTTGAGGCCTGGCTTGCTCCACCAACTTCTCTTGATATTCTCCCAGAATTGCGCTGGATTTTAGCTGCCTTTTGGGCTGGAGCTTCTCGTGGTTTGAGGCCTGCCTTCCTCCAACCCCTGCTCTTGATATTCTCCCAGATGTGGGCTGCATTTTTGTTGAAATTTCTGCTGGAGCTTCTCGTGGTTTGAGGCCTGGCTTGCTCCACCCCCTGCTCTTGATATTCTCCCAGATGTGGGCTGCATTTTGGCTGCCTTTTGGGCTGGAGCTTCTCGTGGTTTGAGGCCTGCATTGTTCCAACCCAAGCTCTTGCTATTCTCCCGCTGGTGGGCTGGATTTTGGCTGCCTTTTGGGCTGGAGCTTCTCGTGGTTTGAGGCCTGGATTGCTCCACCCCCTGCTCTTGAGATTCTCCCGGATGTGGGCTGGATTTTGGCTGCCTTTTGGGCTGGAGCTTCTCGTGGTTTGAGGCCTGGCTTGCTCCACCCCCTGCTCTTGAGATTCTCCCGGATGTGGGCTGCATTTTGGCTGTCTTTTGGGCTGGAGCTTCTCGTGGTTTGAGGCCTAGCTTGCTCCACCCCCTGCTCTTGAGATTCTCCCGGATGTGGGCTGCATTTTTGCTGCCTATTGGGCTGGAGCTTCTCATGGTTTGAGGCCTGGCTTGCTCCACCCCCTGCTCTTGATATTCTCCCGGAAGTGGGCTTGATTTTGGCTGCATTTTGGGCTGGAGCTTCTCGTGGTTTGAGGCCTGGCTTCCTCCAAGCACTGCTCTTGAGATTCTCCTGGATGTGGGCTGCATTTTTGCTGCCATTTCGGCTGGAGCTTCTCGTGGTTTGAGGCCTGGCTTGCTCCACCCCCTGCTCTTGAGATTCTCCCGGAGGTGGGCTGCATTTTGGCTGCCTTTTGGGCTGGAGCTTCTCGTGGTTTGAGGCCTGGCTTGCTCCACCCCCTGCTCTTGATATTCTCCCGGATCTGGACTGCATTTTGGCTGCCTTTTGGGCTGGAGCTTCTCATGGTTTGAGGCCTGGCTTGCTCCACCCCCTGCTCTTGAGATTCTCCCGGATGTGGGCTGCATTTTGGCTGCATTTTGAGCTGGAGCTTCTCGTGGTTTGAGGCCTGGTTTTCTCCGCTCCCTTCCCATGATATTCTCCCGGATGTGGGCTGCATTTTGGCTGCCTTTTGGGCTGGAGTTTCTCGTGGTTTGAGGCCTGGCTTGCTCCACCCCCTGCTCTTGAGATTCTCCCAGATGTGGGCTGCATTTTGGCTGCATTATGGGCTGGATCTTCTCGTGGTTTGAGGCCTGGATTGCTCCACCCCCTGCTCTTGAGATTCTCCCGGATGTGGGCTGGATTTTGGCTGCCTTTTGGGCTGGAGCTTCTCGTGGTTTGAGGCCTGGCTTGATCCACCCCCTGCTCTTGAGATTCTCCCGGATGTGGGCTGCATTTTGGCTGTCTTTTGGGCTGGAGCTTCTCGTGGTTTGAGGCCTAGCTTGCTCCACCCCCTGCTCTTGAGATTCTCCCGGATGTGGGCTGCATTTTGGCTGCCTTTTGGGCTGGAGCTTCTCATGGTTTGAGGCCTGGCTTGCTCCACCCCCTGCTCTTGAGATTCTCCCGGAGGTGGGCTTGATTTTGGCTGCATTTTGGGCTGGAGCTTCTCGTGGTTTGAGGCCTGGCTTCCTCCAAGCACTGCTCTTGATATTCTCCTGGATGTGGGCTGCATTTTTGCTGCCATTTCGGCTGGAGCTTCTCGTGGTTTGAGGCCTGCCTTGCTCCACCCCCTGCTCTTGAGATTCTCCCGGAGGTGGGCTGCATTTTGGCTGCCTTTTGGGCTGGAGCTTCTCGTGGTTTGAGGCCTCGCTTGCTCCACCCCCTGCTCTTGAGATTCTCCCGGATGTGTGCTGCATTTTGGCTGATTCTTGGGCTGGAGCTTCTCGTGGTTTGAGGCCTGGCTTGCTCCACCCCCTGCTCTTGAGATTCTCCCGGATGTGGGCTGCATTTTGGCTGCCTTTAGGGCTGGAGCTTCTCGTGGTTTGAGGCCTGGCTTGCTCCACCCCCTGCTCTTGAGATTCTCCCGGATGTGGTCTGGAGTTTGGCTGCATTTTGGGCTGGAGCTTCTCGTGGTTTGAGGCCTGGCTTGCTCCACCCCCTGCTCTTGAGATTCTCCCGGAGGTGGGCTGCATTTTGGCTGCCTTTTGGGCTGGAGCTTCTCGTGGTTTGAGGCCTGGCTTGCTCCACCCCCTGCTCTTGAGATTCTCGCGGAGGTGGGCTGCATTTTGGCTGCATTTTGGGCTGGAGCTTCTCGTGGTTTGAGGCCTGGCTTGCTCCAGCCCCTGCTCTTGATATTCTCCCAGATGTGGGCTGCATTTTGGCTGCTTTTTGGGCTGGAGCTTCTCGTGGTTTGAGGCCTGGCTTGCTCCACCCCCTGCTCTTGAGATTCTCCCGGAGGTGGTCTGCATTTTGGCTGCCTTTTGGGCTGGAGCTTCTCGTGGTTTGAGGCCTGGCTTGCTCCAGCCCCTGCTCTTGAGATTCTCCCGGAGGTGGGCTGCATTTTGGCTGCATTTTGGGCTGGAGCTTCTCGTGGTTTGAGGCCTGGCTTGCTCCACCCCCTGCTCTTGAGATTCTCCCGGATGTGGGCTGGATTTTGGCTGCCTTTTGGGCTGGAGCTTCTCGTGGTTTGAGGCCTGGCTTGCTCCACCCCCTGCTCTTGAGATTCTCCCGGATGTGGGATGGATTTTGGCTGCATTTTCCGCTGGAGATTCTCATGGTTTGAGGCCTGGCCTGCTCCACCCCCTGCTCTTGATATTTTCCCGGATGTGGGCTGCATTTTGGCTGCTTTTTGGGCTGGAGCTTCTCATGGTTTGAGGTCTGGCTTGCTCCACCCCCTGCCCATGATATTCTCCCAGATGTGGGCTGCATTATGGCTGCCTTTTTGGGCTGGAAATTCTCGTGGTTTGAGGCCTGGCTTGCTCCACCCCCTGCTCTTGAGATTCTCCCGGAGGTGGGCTGCATTTTGGCTGCCTTTTGGGCTGGAGCTTCTCGTTGTTTGGGGCATGGCTGGCTCCACCCCCTGCTCTTGAGATTCTCACGGATGTGGGCTGCATTTTGGGTGCCTTTTGGGCTGGAGCTTCTCGTGATTAGAGGCCTGGCTTGCTCCACCCCCTGCTCTTGAGATTCTCCCGGAGGTGGGCTGCATTTTGGCTGCCTTTTGGGCTGGAGCTTCTCGTGGTTTGAGGCCTGCATTGTTCCAACCCCAGCTCTTGCTATTCTCCCGCATGTGGGCTGGATTTTGGCTGCCTTTTGGGCTGGAAATTCTCGTGGTTTGAGGCCTGGCTTGCTCCACCCCCTGCTCTTGAGATTCTCCCGGAGGTGGGCTGGACTTTAGCTGCATTTTGAACTGGAGCTTCTCGTGGTTTGAGGCCTGGCTTGCTCCACCCCCTGCTCTTGAGATTCTCCCGGATGTGGGCTGCATTTTGGCTGCCTTTTGGGCTGGAGCTTGTCGTGGTTTGGGGCCTGGCTTGCTCCACCGTCTGCTCTTGATATTCTCCAAGATGTGGGCTGCATTTTGACTTCATTTTGGGCTGGAGCTTCTCATGGTTTGAGGCCTGGCTTGCTCCACCCCCTGCTCTTGAGATTCTCCCAGGTGTGGTCTGGATTTTCGCTGCACTTTGGGCTGGAGATTCTCGTGGTTTGAGGCCTGGCTTGCTCCACCCCCTGCTCTTGAGATTCTCCCGGAGGTGGGCTGCATTTTGGCTGCCTTTTGGGCTGGAGCTTCTCGTGGTTTGAGGCCTGGCTTGCTCCACCCCCTGCTCTTGAGATTCTCCCGGAGGTGGGCTTCATTTTGGCTGCCTTTTGGGCTGGAGCTTCTCATGATTTTAGGCCTGGCTTGCTCCACCCCCTCCTCTTGAGATTCTCCCGGATGTGGGCTGCATTTTGGCTGCATTTTGGGCTGGAGATTCTCATGGTTTGAGGCCTGGCTTGCTCCACCCCCTGCTCTTGAGATTCTCCCGGATGTGAGCTGGATTTTGGCTGCCTTTTGAACTGGAGCTTCCCGTGGTTTGAGGCCTGGCTTGCTCCACCAACTTCTCTTGATATTCTCCCAGAATTGCGCTGGATTTTAGCTGCCTTTTGGGCTGGAGCTTCTCGTTGTTTGAGGCCTGGCTTGCTCCAGCCCCTGCTCTTGAGATTCTCCCGGATGTGGGCTGACTTTTGGCTCCCTTTTGTGCTGCAGCTTCTCGTGGTTTGAGGCCTGGCTTGCTCCACCCCCTGCTCTTGATATTCTCCCGGATGTGGGCTGCATTTTGGCTGCCTTTTGGGCTGGAGCTTCTCGTGGTTTGAGGCCTGGCTTGCTCCACCCCCTGCTCTTGATATTCTCCCGGATGTGGGCTGCATTTTGGCTGCCTTTTGGGCTGGAGCTTCTCGTGGTTTGAGGCCTGGCTTGCTCCACTCCCTGCTCTTGAGATTCTCCCGGATTTGGGCTGCATTTTGGCTGCTTTTTGGGCTGGAAATTCTCGTGGTTTGGGGCCTGGCTTGCTCCACCCCCTGCTCTTGATATTTTCCCGGATGTGGGCTGCATTTTGGCTGCTTTGTGGTCTGGAGCTTCTCATGGTTTGAGGCCTGGCTTGCTCCAACCCCTGCTCTTGAGATTCTCCCGGAGGTGGGCTGCATTTTGGCTGCCTTTTGGGCTGGAGCTTCTCGTGGTTTGAGGCCTGCATTGTTCCAACCCCAGCTCTTGCTATTCTCCCGCATGTGGGCTGGATTTTTGCTGCCATTTCGGCTGGAGCTTCTCGTGGTTTGAGGCCTGCCTTGCTCCACCCCCTGCTCTTGAGATTCTCCCGGAGGTGGGCTGCATTTTGGCTGCCTTTTGGGCTGGAGCTTCTCGTGGTTTGAGGCCTCGCTTGCTCCACCCCCTGCTCTTGAGATTCTCCCGGATGTGTGCTGCATTTTGGCTGATTCTTGGGCTGGAGCTTCTCGTGGTTTGAGGCCTGGCTTGCTCCACCCCCTGCTCTTGAGATTCTCCCGGAGGTGGGCTGCATTTTGGCTGCATTTTGGGCTGGAGCTTCTCGTGGTTTGAGGCCTGGCTTGCTCCACCCCCTGCTCTTGAGATTCTCCCGGATGTGGTCTGGAGTTTGGCTGCATTTTGGGCTGGAGCTTCTCGTGGTTTGAGGCCTGGCTTGCTCCACCCCCTGCTCTTGAGATTCTCCCGGAGGTGGGCTGCATTTTGGCTGCCTTTTGGGCTGGAGCTTCTCGTGGTTTGAGGCCTGGCTTGCTCCACCCCCTGCTCTTGAGATTCTCCCGGACGTGGGCTGCATTTTGGCTGCATTTTGGGCTGGAGCTTCTCGTGGTTTGAGGCCTGGCTTGCTCCAGCCCCTGCTCTTGATATTCTCCCAGATGTGGGCTGCATTTTGGCTGCTTTTTGGGCTGGAGCTTCTCGTGGTTTGAGGCCTGGCTTGCTCCACCCCCTGCTCTTGAGATTCTCCCGGAGGTGGTCTGCATTTTGGCTGCCTTTTGGGCTGGAGCTTCTCGTGGTTTGAGGCCTGGCTTGCTCCAGCCCCTGCTCTTGAGATTCTCCCGGAGGTGGGCTGCATTTTGGCTGCATTTTGGGCTGGAGCTTCTCGTGGTTTGAGGCCTGGCTTGCTCCACCCCCTGCTCTTGAGATTCTCCCGGATGTGGGCTGGATTTTGGCTGCCTTTTGGGCTGGAGCTTCTCGTGGTTTGAGGCCTGGCTTGCTCCACCCCCTGCTCTTGAGATTCTCCCGGATGTGGGCTGGATTTTGGCTGCCTTTTGGGCTGGAGCTTCTCATGGTTTGAGGCCTGGCTTGCTCCAACCCCTGTTCCTGATTTTCTCCCGGATGTGGGATGGATTTTGGCTGCATTTTCCGCTGGAGATTCTCATGGTTTGAGGCCTGGCTTGCTCCACCCCCTGCTCTTGATATTTTCCCGGATGTGGGCTGCATTTTGGCTGCTTTTTGGGCTGGAGCTTCTCATGGTTTGAGGTCTGGCTTGCTCCACCCCCTGCCCATGATATTCTCCCAGATGTGGGCTGCATTATGGCTGCCTTTTTGGGCTGGAAATTCTCGTGGTTTGAGGCCTGGCTTGCTCCACCCCCTGCTCTTGAGATTCTCCCGGAGGTGGGCTGCATTTTGGCTGCCTTTTGGGCTGGAGCTTCTCGTTGTTTGGGGCATGGCTGGCTCCACCCCCTGCTCTTGAGATTCTCACGGATGTGGGCTGCATTTTGGGTGCCTTTTGGGCTGGAGCTTCTCGTGATTAGAGGCCTGGCTTGCTCCACCCCCTGCTCTTGAGATTCTCCCGGAGGTGGGCTGCATTTTGGCTGCCTTTTGGGCTGGAGCTTCTCGTGGTTTGGGGCCTGGCTTGCTCCACCGTCTGCTCTTGATATTCTCCAAGATGTGGGCTGCATTTTGACTTCATTTTGGGCTGGAGCTTCTCATGGTTTGAGGCCTGGCTTGCTCCACCCCCTGCTCTTGAGATTCTCCCAGGTGTGGTCTGGATTTTCGCTGCACTTTGGGCTGGAGATTCTCGTGGTTTGAGGCCTGGCTTGCTCCACCCCCTGCTCTTGAGATTCTCCCGGAGGTGGGCTGCATTTTGGCTGCCTTTTGGGCTGGAGCTTCTCGTGGTTTGAGGCCTGGCTTGCTCCACCCCCTGCTCTTGAGATTCTCCCGGAGGTGGGCTTCATTTTGGCTGCCTTTTGGGCTGGAGCTTCTCATGATTTTAGGCCTGGCTTGCTCCACCCCCTCCTCTTGAGATTCTCCCGGATGTGGGCTGCATTTTGGCTGCATTTTGGGCTGGAGATTCTCATGGTTTGAGGCCTGGCTTGCTCCACCCCCTGCTCTTGAGATTCTCCCGGATGTGAGCTGGATTTTGGCTGCCTTTTGAACTGGAGCTTCCCGTGGTTTGAGGCCTGGCTTGCTCCACCAACTTCTCTTGATATTCTCCCAGAATTGCGCTGGATTTTAGCTGCCTTTTGGGCTGGAGCTTCTCGTTGTTTGAGGCCTGGCTTGCTCCAGCCCCTGCTCTTGAGATTCTCCCGGATGTGGGCTGACTTTTGGCTCCCTTTTGTGCTGCAGCTTCTCGTGGTTTGAGGCCTGGCTTGCTCCACCCCCTGCTCTTGATATTCTCCCGGATGTGGGCTGCATTTTGGCTGCCTTTTGGGCTGGAGCTTCTCGTGGTTTGAGGCCTGGCTTGCTCCACCCCCTGCTCTTGATATTCTCCCGGATGTGGGCTGCATTTTGGCTGCCTTTTGGGCTGGAGCTTCTCGTGGTTTGAGGCCTGGCTTGCTCCACTCCCTGCTCTTGAGATTCTCCCGGATTTGGGCTGCATTTTGGCTGCTTTTTGGGCTGGAAATTCTCGTGGTTTGGGGCCTGGCTTGCTCCACCCCCTGCTCTTGATATTTTCCCGGATGTGGGCTGCATTTTGGCTGCTTTGTGGTCTGGAGCTTCTCATGGTTTGAGGCCTGGCTTGCTCCAACCCCTGCTCTTGAGATTCTCCCGGAGGTGGGCTGCATTTTGGCTGCCTTTTGGGCTGGAGCTTCTCGTGGTTTGAGGCCTGCATTGTTCCAACCCCAGCTCTTGCTATTCTCCCGCATGTGGGCTGGATTTTGGCTGCCTTTTGGGCTGGAAATTCTCGTGGTTTGAGGCCTGGCTTGCTCCACCCCCTGCTCTTGAGATTCTCCCGGAGGTGGGCTGGACTTTAGCTGCATTTTGAACTGGAGCTTCTCGTGGTTTGAGGCCTGGCTTGCTCCACCCCCTGCTCTTGAGATTCTCCCGGATGTGGGCTGCATTTTGGCTGCCTTTTGGGCTGGAGCTTGTCGTGGTTTGGGGCCTGGCTTGCTCCACCGTCTGCTCTTGATATTCTCCAAGATGTGGGCTGCATTTTGACTTCATTTTGGGCTGGAGCTTCTCATGGTTTGAGGCCTGGCTTGCTCCACCCCCTGCTCTTGAGATTCTCCCAGGTGTGGTCTGGATTTTCGCTGCACTTTGGGCTGGAGATTCTCGTGGTTTGAGGCCTGGCTTGCTCCACCCCCTGCTCTTGAGATTCTCCCGGAGGTGGGCTGCATTTTGGCTGCCTTTTGGGCTGGAGCTTCTCGTGGTTTGAGGCCTGGCTTGCTCCACCCCCTGCTCTTGAGATTCTCCCGGAGGTGGGCTTCATTTTGGCTGCCTTTTGGGCTGGAGCTTCTCATGGTTTTAGGCCTGGCTTGCTCCAACCCCTCCTCTTGAGATTCTCCCGGATGTGGGCTGGATTTTGGCTGCATTTTGGGCTGGAGATTCTCATGGTTTGAGGCCTGGCTTGCTCCAAGCACTGCTCTTGAGATTCTCCCGGATGTGAGCTGGATTTTGGCTGCCTTTTGAACTGGAGCTTCCCGTGGTTTGAGGCCTGGCTTGCTCCACCAACTTCTCTTGATATTCTCCCAGAATTGCGCTGGATTTTAGCTGCCTTTTGGGCTGGAGCTTCTCGTCGTTTGAGGCCTGGCTTGCTCCAGCCCCTGCTCTTGAGATTCTCCCGGATGTGGGCTGACTTTTGGCTCCCTTTTGTGCTGGAGCTTCTCGTGGTTTGAGGCCTGGCTTGCTCCACCCCCTGCTCTTGATATTCTCCCGCATGTGGGCTGCATTTTGGCTGCCTTTTGGGCTGGAGCTTCTCGTGGTTTGAGGCCTGGCTTGCTCCACCCCCTGCTCTTGATATTCTCCCGGATGTGGGCTGCATTTTGGCTGCCTTTTGGGCTGGACCTTCTCATGCTTTGAGGCCTGGCTTGCTCCACCCCCTGCTCTTGATATTCTCCCGGATGTGGGCTGCATTTTGGCTGCCTTTTGGGCTGGAGCTTCTCGTGGTTTGAGGCCTGGCTTGCTCCACTCCCTGCTCTTGAGATTCTCCCGGAGTTGGGCTGCATTTTGGCTGCTTTTTGGGCTGGAAATTCTCGTGGTTTGGGGCCTGGCTTGCTCCACCCCCTGCTCTTGATATTTTCCCGGATGTGGGCTGCATTTTGGCTGCTTTTTGGTCTGGAGCTTCTCATGGTTTGAGGCCTGGCTTGCTCCAACCCCCTGCTCTTGAGATTCTCCCGGATGTGGGTTGCATTTTGGCTGCCTTTTGGGCTGGAGCTTCTCGTGGTTTGAGGCCTGGCTTGCTCCACTCCCTGCTCATGATATTCTCCCGGATGTGGGCTGCATTTTGGCTGCATTTTGGGCTGGAGATTCTCGTGGTTTGAGGCCTGGCTTGCTCCACCCCCTGCTCTTGAGATTCTCCCGGACCTGGGCTGCATTTTGGCTGCCTTTTGGGCTGGAGCTTCTCGTTGTTTGGGGCATGGCTGGCTCCACCCCCTGCTCTTGAGATTCTCCCGAATGTGGGCTGCATTTTGGCTGCCTTTTGGGCTGGAGCTTCTCGTGGTTTGAGGCCTGGCTTGCTCCACCCCCTGCTCTTGAGATTCTCCCGGATGTGGGCTGGATTTTGGCTGCCTTTTGGGCTGGAGCTTCTCGTGGTTTGAGGCCTGGCTTGCTCCACCGCCTGGTTTTGAAATTCTCCCGGATTTGGGCTGGAGTTTGGCTGCATTTTGGGCTGGAGCTTCTCGTGGTTTGAGGCCTGCCTTCCTCCAACCCCTGCTCTTGATATTCTCCCAGATGTGGGCTGCATTTTTGCTGCAATTTCGGCTGGAGCTTCTCGTGGTTTGAGGCCTGGCTTGCTCCACCCCCTGCTCTTGAGATTCTCCCAGATGTGGGCTGCATTTTGGCTGCCTTTTGGGCTGGAGCTTCTCGTGGTTTGAGGCCTGCATTGTTCCAACCCAAGCTCTTGCTATTCTCCCGCTGGTGGGCTGGATTTTGGCTGCCTTTTGGGCTGGAGCTTCTCGTGGTTTGAGGGCTGGATTGCTCCACCCCCTGCTCTTGAGATTCTCCCGGATGTGGGCTGGATTTTGGCTGCCTTTTGGGCTGGAGCTTCTCGTGGTTTGAGGCCTGGCTTGCTCCACCCCCTGCTCTTGATATTCTCCCGGATGTGGGCTGCATTTTGGCTGCCTTTTGGGCTGGAGCTTCTCGTGGTTTGAGGACTGGCTTGCTCCACCCCCTGCTCTTGATATTCTCCCGGATGTGGGCTGCATTTTGGCTGCCTTTTGGGCTGGACCTTCTCATGCTTTGAGGCCTGGCTTGCTCCACCCCCTGCTCTTGATATTCTCCCAGATGTGGGCTGCATTTTGGCTGCCTTTTGGGCTGGAGCTTCTCGTGGTTTGAGGCCTGGCTTGCTCCACTCCCTGCTCTTGAGATTCTCCCGGAGTTGGGCTGCATTTTGGCTGCTTTTTGGGCTGGAAATTCTCGTGGTTTGGGGCCTGGCTTGCTCCACCCCCTGCTCTTGATATTTTCCCGGATGTGGGCTGCATTTTGGCTGCTTTTTGGTCTGGAGCTTCTCATGGTTTGAGGCCTGGCTTGCTCCACCCCCTGCTCTTGAGATTCTCCCGGAGGTGGGCTGCATTATGGCTGCCTTTTGGGCTGGAGCTTCTCGTGGTTTGAGGCCTGGCTTGCTCCACCCTCTGCTCTTGATATTCTCCCGGAGGTCGGCTGGAGTTTGGCTGCCTTTTGGGCTGGAGCTTCTCGTGGTTTGAGGCCTGGCTTGCTCCACCCCCTGCTCTTGAGATTCTCCCGGACCTGGGCTGCATTTTGGCTGCCTTTTGGGCTGGAGCTTCTCGTTGTTTGGGGCATGGCTGGCTCCACCCCCTGCTCTTGAGATTCTCCCGAATGTGGGCTGCATTTTGGCTGCCTTTTGGGCTGGAGCTTCTCGTGGTTTGAGGCCTGGCTTGCTCCACCCCCTGCTCTTGAGATTCTCCCGGATGTGGGCTGGATTTTGGCTGCCTTTTGGGCTGGAGCTTCTCGTGGTTTGAGGCCTGGCTTGCTCCAGCCCCTGCTCTTGAGATTCTCACGGATGTGGGCTGCATTTTGGCTGCCTTTTGGGCTGGAGCTTCTCGTGGTTTGAGGCCTGGCTTGCTCCACCGCCTGGTTTTGAAATTCTCCCGGATTTGGGCTGGAGTTTGGCTGCATTTTGGGCTGGAGCTTCTCGTGGTTTGAGGCCTGCCTTCCTCCAACCCCTGCTCTTGATATTCTCCCAGATGTGGGCTGCATTTTTGCTGCAATTTCGGCTGGAGCTTCTCGTGGTTTGAGGCCTGGCTTGCTCCACCCCCTGCTCTTGAGATTCTCCCAGATGTGGGCTGCATTTTTGCTGCCTTTTGGGCTGGAGCTTCTCGTGGTTTGAGGCCTGCATTGTTCCAACCCAAGCTCTTGCTATTCTCCCGCTGGTGGGCTGGATTTTGGCTGCCTTTTGGGCTGGAGCTTCTCGTGGTTTGAGGGCTGGATTGCTCCACCCCCTGCTCTTGAGATTCTCCCGGATGTGGGCTGGATTTTGGCTGCCTTTTGGGCTGGAGCTTCTCGTGGTTTGAGGCCTGGCTTGCTCCACCCCCTGCTCTTGAGATTCTCCCGGAGGTGGGCTGCATTTTGGCTGTCTTTTGGGCTGGAGCTTCTCGTGGTTTGAGGCCTAGCTTGCTCCACCCCCTGCTCTTGATATTCTCCCGGATGTGGGCTCCATTTTTGCTGCCTATTGGGCTGGAGCTTCTCATGGTTTGAGGCCTGGCTTGCTCCACCCCCTGCTCTTGAGATTCTCCCGGAGGTGGGCTTGATTTTGGCTGCATTTTGGGCTGGAGCTTCTCGTGGTTTGAGGCCTGGCTTCCTCCAAGCACTGCTCTTGATATTCTCCTGGATGTGGGCTGCATTTTTGCTGCCATTTCGGCTGGAGCTTCTCGTGGTTTGAGGCCTGCCTTGCTCCACCCCCTGCTCTTGAGATTCTCCTGGAGGTGGGCTGCATTTTGTCTGCATTTTGGGCTGGAGCTTCTCGTGGTTTGAGGCCTGGCTTGCTCCACCCCCTGCTCTTGAGATTCTCCGGATGTGGGCTGGATTTTGGCTGCCTTTTGGGCTGGAGCTTCTCGTGGTTTGAGGCCTGGCTTGCTCCACCCCCTGCTCTTGAGATTCTCCCGGATGTGGGCTGGATTTTGGCTGCCTTTTGGGCTGGAGCTTCTCGTGGTTTGAGGCCTGGCTTGCTCCATCCCCTGCTCGTGAAATTCTCCCGGATGTGGGCTGGAGCTTAACTGCATTTTGGGCATGGTACTTCTCGTGGTTTGAGGCCTGACTTGCTCCACCCCTTGCTCATAATATTCTCCCGGATGTGCGCTGGATTTTGGCTGCATTTTGGGTTGGAGGTCTCGTGGTTTGAGCCCTGGCTTGCTCCAGCCCCTGCTCTTGATATTCTCCCGGATGTGGGCTGCATTTTGGTTGGTCTTTGGGCTGGAGCTTCTCGTGGTTTGAGGCCTGGCTTGCTCCACCCCCTACTCTTGAGATTCTCCCGGATGTGGGCTGCATTTTGGCTGCATTTTGGGCTGGAGCTTCTCGTGGTTTGAGGCCTGGCTACCTCCACCCCCTGCCCATGGTATTCTCCCGGATGTGGGCTGCACTTTGGCTGCATTTTGGGCTGCAGCTTCTCGTGGTTTCAGGCCTGGCTTGCTCCACCCCCTGCTCTTGAGATTCTCCCGGATGTGGGCTGGATTTTGGCTGCCTTTTGGGCTGGAGCTTCTCGTGGTTTGAGGCCTGGCTAGCTCCACCCCCTGCTCTTGATATTCTCCCAGATGTGGGCTGGATTTTAGCTGCCTTTTGGGCTGGAGCTTCTCGTGGTTTGGGGCCTGGCTTGCTCCACCCCCTGCTCTTGATATTCTCCTGGATGTTGGCTGGATTTTGGCTGTTTTTTGGGCTGGAGCTTCTTGTGGTTTGAGGCCTGGCTTCCTCCACCCCCTACTCTTGATATTCTCCCGGATGTGGGCTGCATTTTGGCTGCCTTTTGGGCTGGAGCTTCTCGTGGTTTGAGGCCTGGCTTCCTCCACCCCCTGCCTATGATATTCTCCTGGATGTGGGCTGCATTTTGGCTGCCTTTTGGGCTGGAGCTTCTCGTGGTTTGGGGCCTGCCTTGCTCCACCCCCTGCTCTAGAGATTCTCCAGGATGTGGGCTGGATTTTGGCTGAATTTTGGGCTGGAGCTTCTCGTTGTTTGGGGCATGGCTTGCTCCACCCCCTGCTCTTGAGATTCTCCCGGATGTGGGCTGCATTTTGGTTGCTCTTTGGGCTGGAGCTTCTCGAGGTTTGAGGCCTGGCTTGCTTCATCCCCTGGTTTTGAAACTCTCCCGGATGTGGGCTGGAGTTTGGCTGCCTTTTGGGCTGGAGCTTCTCGAGGTTTGAGGCATGGCTTGCTTCATCCCCTGGTTTTGAAACTCTCCCGGATGTGGGCTGGAGTTTTGCTGCCTTTTGGGTTGGAAATTCTCGTGGTTTGAGGCCTGGCTTGCTCCACCCCCTGCTCTTGAGTTTCTCCCAGATGTGGGCTGCATTTTGGCTGCCTTTTGGGCTGGAGCTTCTCGTGGTTTGAGGCCTGGCTTGCTCCACCCCCTGCTCTTGAGATTCTCCCGGATGTGGGCTGCATTTTGGCTGATTCTTGGGCTGGAGCTTCTCGTGGTTTGAGGCCTGGCTTGCTCCAGCCCCTGCCCATGATATTCTCCCGGAGGTGGGCTGCATTTTGGCTGCCTTTTGGGCTGGAGCTTCTCGTGGTTTGAGGCCTGGCTTGCTCCACCCCTTGCTCTTGATATTCTCCAGGATGTGGGCTGCATTTTGGCTGCCTATTGGGTGGAGCTTCTCGTGGTTTGAGGCCTGACTTGCTCCACCCCCTGCTCTTGAGATTCTCCCGGATGTGGGCTGCATTTTGGCTGCCTTTTGGGCTGGAGCTTCTCGTGGTTTGAGGCCTGGCTTGCTCCACCCCCTGCTCTTGAGATTCTCCCGGATGTGGGCTGCACTTTTGCTGCCATTTCGGCTGGAGCTTCTCGTGGTTTGAGGCCTGCATTGCTCCAACCCCTGCTCTTGATATTCTCCTGCAGGTGGGCTGCATTTTGGCTGCCTTTTGGGCTTGAAATTCTCGTGGTTTGAGGCCTGCATTGCTCCAACCCCTGCTCTTGATATTCTCCTGCAGGTGGGCTGCATTTTGGCTGCCTTTTGGGCTTGAAATTCTCGTGGTTTGAGGCCTTCCTTGCTCCATCCCCTGCTCTTGAAATTCTCCCGGATGTGGGCTGGAGTTTAGCTGCATTTTGGGCTGGAGCTTCTTGTGGTTTGAGGCCTGGATTGCTCCAACCCCTGCTCTTGATATTCTCCCGGATGTGGGCTGGAGTTTAGCTGCATTTTGGGCTAGAGCTTCTCGCAGTTTGAGGCCTGGCTTTCGCCACCAACAGCTCTTGATATTCTCCCAGATGTACGCTGGATTTTAGCTGCATTTTGAGCTGGAGCTTCTTGTGGTTTGAGGCCTGGCTTGCTCCACCCCCTGCTCTTGAGATTCTCCCAGATATATGCTGCATTTTGGCTGCCTTTTGGGCTGGAACTTCTCGTGGTTTGAGGCCTGGCTTGCTCCACCCCCTGCTCTTGCTATTCTCCCGGATGTGGGCTGCATTTTCGCTGCCGTTTGGGCTGGAGCTTCTCGTGGTTTGAGGCCTGGCTTGCTCCACCCCCTGCTCTTGAGATTCTCCCAGAAGTCTGCTGCATTTTGGCTGCCTTTTGGGCTGGAGCTTCTCGTGGTTTGGGGCCTGGCTTGCTCCACCCTCCGCTCTTGATATTCTCCCAGATGTGGGCTGCATTTTGGCTGCATTTTGGGCTGGAGCTTCTCATGTTTGAGGCCTGGCTTGCTCCACCCCCTGCTCTTGATATTCTCCCGGATGTGGCCTGCATTTTGGCTGCCTTTTGGGCTGGAGCTTCTCGTGGTTTGAGGCCTGGCTTGCTCCACCCCCTGCTCTTGATATTCTCCCGGATCTGGACTGCATTTTGGCTGCCTTTTGGGCTGGAGCTTCTCATGGTTTGAGGCCTGGCTTGCTCCACCCCCTGCTCTTGAGATTCTCCCGGATGTGGGCTGCATTTTGGCTGCATTTTGAGCTGGAGCTTCTCGTGGTTTGAGGCCTGGTTTTCTCCGCTCCCTTCCCATGATATTCTCCCGGATGTGGGCTGCATTTTGGCTGCCTTTTGGGCTGGAGTTTCTCGTGGTTTGAGGCCTGGCTTGCTCCACCCCCTGCTCTTGAGATTCTCCCAGATGTGGGCTGCATTTTGGCTGCATTATGGGCTGGATCTTCTCGTGGTTTGAGGCCTGGCTTGCTCCACCCCCTGGTCTTGAGATTCTCCCGGATGTGGGCTGCATTTTTGCTGCCATTTCGGCTGGAGATTCTCGTGGTTTGAGGCCTGGCTTGCTCCACCCCCTGCTCTTGAGATTCTCCCGGATGTGGGCTGCATTTTGGCTGCATTTGGGCTGGAGCTTCTCGTGGTTTGAGGCCTGGCTTGCTCCACCCCCTGCTCTTGAGATTCTCCCGGAGGTGGGCTGCATTTTGGCTGCTTTTTGGGCTGGAGCTTCTCGTGGTTTGAGGCCTGCATTGCTCCACCCCCTGCTCTTGAGATTCTCCCAGATGTGGGTTCGATTTTGGCTGCATTTTGGGCTGGAGCTTCTCGTGGTTTGAGGCCTGCCTTGCTCCACCCCCTGCTCTTGAGATTCTCCCGTATGTGGGCTGCATTTTGGCTGCCTTTTGGGCTGGAGCTTCTCGTGGTTTGAGGCCTGGCTTGCTCTATCCCCTGGTTTTGAAATTCTCCCGGATTTGGGCTGGAGTTTAGCTGCATTTTGGGCTGGAGCTTCTTGTGGTTTGAGGCCTGGCTTGCTCGACCTCCTGCTCTTGAGATTCTCCCGGATGTGGCCTGCATTTTGGCTGCCTTTTGGGCTGGAGCTTCTCGTGGTTTGAGGCCTGGCTTGCTCCACCCACTGCTCTTGAGATTCTCCCGGATGTGGGCTGTATTTTGGCTGCCTTTTGGGCTGGAGCTTCTCGTGGTTTGAGGCCTGGCTTGCTCCACCTCCTACTCTTGATATTCTCCCGGATGTGGGCTGGATTTTGGCTGCCTTTTGGGCTGGAGCTTCTCGAGGTTTGAGGCCTGCATTGCTCCAACCCCAGCTCTTGATATTCTCCTGCAGGTGGGCTGGATTTTGGCTGCCTTTTGGGCTGGAAATTCTCATGGTTTGAGGCCTGCCTTGCTCCATCCCCTGCTCTTGAGATTCTCCGGATGTGGGCTGGATTTTGGCTGCCTTTTGGGCTGGAGCTTCTCGTGGTTTGAGGCCTGGCTTGCTCCACCCCCTGCTCTTGAGATTCTCCCGGATGTGGGCTGGATTTTGGCTGCCTTTTGGGCTGGAGCTTCTCGTGGTTTGAGGCCTGGCTTGCTCCATCCCCTGCTCGTGAAATTCTCCCGGATGTGGGCTGGAGCTTAACTGCATTTTGGGCATGGTGCTTCTCGTGGTTTGAGGCCTGACTTGCTCCACCCCTTGCTCATAATATTCTCCCGGATGTGCGCTGGATTTTGGCTGCATTTTGGGTTGGAGGTCTCGTGGTTTGAGGCCTGGCTTGCTCCAGCCCCTGCTCTTGATATTCTCCCGTATGTGGGCTGCATTTTGGTTGGTCTTTGGGCTGGAGCTTCTCGTGGTTTGAGGCCTGGCTTGCTCCACCCCCTACTCTTGAGATTCTCCCGGATGTGGGCTGCATTTTGGCTGCATTTTGGGCTGGAGCTTCTCGTGGTTTGAGGCCTGGCTACCTCCACCCCCTGCCCATGGTATTCTCCCGGATGTGGGCTGCACTTTGGCTGCATTTTGGGCTGGAGCTTCTTGTGGTTTCATGCCTGGCTTGCTCCACCCCCTGCTCTTGAGATTCTCCCGGATGTGGGCTGGATTTTGGCTGCCTTTTGGGCTGGAGCTTCTCGTGGTTTGAGGCCTGGCTAGCTCCACCCCCTGCTCTTGATATTCTCCCAGATGTGGGCTGGATTTTAGCTGCCTTTAGGGCTGGAGCTTCTCGTGGTTTGGGGCCTGGCTTGCTCCACCCCCTGCTCTTGAGATTCTCCTGGATGTTGGCTGGATTTTGGCTGTTTTTTGGGCTGGAGCTTCTTGTGGTTTGAGGCCTGGCTTCCTCCACCCCCTACTCTTGATATTCTCCCGGATGTATGCTGCATTTTGGCTGCCTTTTGGGCTGGAGCTTCTCGTGGTTTGAGGCCTGGCTTCCTCCACCCCCTGCCTATGATATTCTCCTGGATGTGGGCTGCATTTTGGCTGCCTTTTGGGCTGGAGCTTCTCGTGGTTTGGGGCCTGCCTTGCTCCACCCCCTGCTCTAGAGATTCTCCAGGATGTGGGCTGGATTTTGGCTGCATTTTGGGCTGGAGCTTCTCGTTGTTTGGGGCATGGCTTGCTCCACCCCCTGCTCTTGAGTTTCTCCCAGATGTGGGCTGCATTTTGGCTGCCTTTTGGGCTGGAGCTTCTCGTGGTTTGAGGCCTGGCTTGCTCCACCCCCTGCTCTTGAGATTCTCCCGGATGTGGGCTGCATTTTGGCTGCATTTTGGGCTGGAGCTTCTCGAGGTTTGAGGCCTGGCTTGCTTCATCCCCTGGTTTTGAAACTCTCCCGGATGTGGGCTGGAGTTTGGCTGCCTTTTGGGCTGGAGCTTCTCGAGGTTTGAGGCATGGCTTGCTTCATCCCCTGGTTTTGAAACTCTCCCGGATGTGGGCTGGAGTTTTGCTGCCTTTTGGGTTGGAAATTCTCGTGGTTTGAGGCCTGGCTTGCTCCACCCCCTGCTCTTGAGTTTCTCCCAGATGTGGGCTGCATTTTGGCTGCCTTTTGGGCTGGAGCTTCTCGTGGTTTGAGGCCTGGCTTGCTCCACCCCCTGCTCTTGAGATTCTCCCGGATGTGGGCTGCATTTTGGCTGATTCTTGGGCTGGAGCTTCTCGTGGTTTGAGGCCTGGCTTGCTCCAGCCCCTGCTCTTGAGATTCTCCCGGAGGTGGGCTGCATTTTGGCTGCATTTTGGGCTGGAGCTTCTCGTGGTTTGAGGCCTGATTTGCTCTGCTCCCTGCCCATGATATTCTCCCGGAGGTGGGCTGCATTTTGGCTGCCTTTTGGGCTGGAGCTTCTCGTGGTTTGAGGCCTGGCTTGCTCCACCCCTTGCTCTTGATATTCTCCAGGATGTGGGCTGTATTTTGGCTGCCTATTGGGTGGAGCTTCTCAAGGTTTGAGGCCTGACTTGCTCCACCCCCTGCTCTTGAGATTCTCCCGGATGTGGGCTGCATTTTGGCTGCCTTTTGGGCTGGAGCTTCTCGTGGTTTGAGGCCTGGCTTGCTCCACCCCCTGCTCTTGAGATTCTCCCGGATGTGGGCTGCACTTTTGCTGCCATTTCGGCTGGAGCTTCTCGTGGTTTGAGGCCTGCATTGCTCCAACCCCTGCTCTTGATATTCTCCTGCAGGTGGGCTGCATTTTGGCTGCCTTTTGGGCTTGAAATTCTCGTGGTTTGAGGCCTTCCTTGCTCCGTCCCCTGCTCTTGAAATTCTCCCGGATGTGGGCTGGAGTTTAGCTGCATTTTGGGCTGGAGCTTCTCGTGGTTTGAGGCCTGGATTGCTCCAACCCCTGCTCTTGATATTCTCCCGGATGTGGGCTGGAGTTTAGCTGCATTTTGGGCTAGAGCTTCTCGCAGTTTGAGGCCTGGCTTTCGCCACCAACAGCTCTTGATATTCTCCCAGATGTACGCTGGATTTTAGCTGCATTTTGAGCTGGAGCTTCTTGTGGTTTGAGGCCTGGCTTGCTCCACCCCCTGCTCTTGAGATTCTCCCAGATATATGCTGCATTTTGGCTGCCTTTTGGGCTGGAACTTCTCGTGGTTTGAGGCCTGGCTTGCTCCACCCCCTGCTCTTGCTATTCTCCCGGATGTGGGCTGCATTTTCGCTGCCGTTTGGGCTGGAGATTCTCGTGGTTTGAGGCCTGGCTTGCTCCACCCCCTGCTCTTGAGATTCTCCCAGAAGTCTGCTGCATTTTGGCTGCCTTTTGGGCTGGAGCTTCTCGTGGTTTGGGGCCTGGCTTGCTCCACCCTCCGCTCTTGATATTCTCCCAGATGTGGGCTGCATTTTGGCTGCATTTTGGGCTGGAGCTTCTCATGTTTGAGGCCTGGCTTGCTCCACCCCCTGCTCTTGATATTCTCCCGGATGTGGCCTGCATTTTGGCTGCCTTTTGGGCTGGAGCTTCTCGTGGTTTGAGGCCTGGCTTTCTCCACCCCCTGCTCTTGATATTCTCCCGGATCTGGACTGCATTTTGGCTGCCTTTTGGGCTGGAGCTTCTCATGGTTTGAGGCCTGGCTTGCTCCACCCCCTGCTCTTGAGATTCTCCCGGATGTGGGCTGCATTTTGGCTGCATTTTGAGCTGGAGCTTCTCGTGGTTTGAGGCCTGGTTTTCTCCGCTCCCTGCCCATGATATTCTCCCGGATGTGGGCTGCATTTTGGCTGCCTTTTGGGCTGGAGTTTCTCGTGGTTTGAGGCCTGGCTTGCTCCACCCCCTGCTCTTGAGATTCTCCCAGATGTGGGCTGCATTTTGGCTGCATTATGGGCTGGATCTTCTCGTGGTTTGAGGCCTGGCTTGCTCCACCCCCTGGTCTTGAGATTCTCCCGGATGTGGGCTGCATTTTTGCTGCCATTTCGGCTGGAGCTTCTCGTGGTTTGAGGCCTGGCTTGCTCCACCCCCTGCTCTTGAGATTCTCCCGGATGTGGGCTGCATTTTGGCTGCATTTGGGCTGGAGCTTCTCGTGGTTTGAGGCCTGCCTTGCTCCACCCCCTGCTCTTGAGATTCTCCCGGAGGTGGGCTGCATTTTGGCTGCTTTTTGGGCTGGAGCTTCTCGTGGTTTGAGGCCTGCATTGCTCCACCCCCTGCTCTTGAGATTCTCCTGCAGGTGGGCTGGATTTTGGCTGACTTTTGGGCTGGAAATTCTCATGGTTTGAGGCCTGCCTTGCTCCATCCCCTGCTCTTGAAATTCTCCCGGATGTGGGCTGGAGTTTAGCTTTATTTTGGGCTAGAGCTTCTCGTGGTTTGAGGCCTGACTTGCTCCAGCCCCTGCTCATAATATTCTCCCAGATGTGCGCTGGATTTCGGCTGAATTTTGGGCTGGATCTTCTCGTGGTTTGAGGCCTGGCTTGCTCCACCCCCTGCTCTTGATATTCTCCCATATGTGGGCTGCATTTTGGCTGCCTTTTGGGCTGGAGCTTCTCGTGGTTTGAGGCCTGCATTGCTCCAACCCCAGCTCTTGATATTCTCCTGCAGGTGGGATTGATTTTGGCTGAAATTTGGGCTGGAAAATCTCGTGGTTTGAGGCCTGACTTGCTCCACCCCCTCCTCTTGATATTCTCCCGGATGTGGGCTGCATTTTGGCTGCCTTTTGGGCTGGAGCTTCTCGTGGTTTGGGGCCTGGCTTGCTCCACCCCCTGCTCTTGAGATTCTCCCGGATGTGGGCTGGATTTTGGCTGCCTTTTGGGCTGGAGCTTCTCGTGGTTTGAGGCCTGGCTTGCTCCACCCCCTGTTCTTGAGATTCTCCCGGATTTGGGCTGCATTTTGGCTGCATTTTGGCTGGAGCTTCTCGTGGTTTGGGGCCTGGCTTGCTCCACCCCCTGCTCTTGAGATTCTCCTGAATGAGGGCTGCATTTTTGGCTGCCTTTTGGGCTGTAGCTTCTCGTGGTTTGAGGCCTGGCTTGCTCCACCCCCTGCTCTTGAGATTCTCCCGGATGCGGGCTGCATTTTGGATTTGGAGAATTTCAAGAGCAGGGGTTGGAGCAATCCAGGCCTCAAACCACGAGAAGCTCCATCCCAAAAGGCAGCCAAACTCCAGCCCACGTCCAGGAGAATATCAAGAGCAGGGGGTGGAGCAATCCAGGCCACAATCCACGAGAAGCTCCAGCCCAAAATGCAGCCAAAATCCAGCCCACATGGAGGAGAATATCCAGAGCAGGGCGTGGAGCAAGCCAGGCCTCAAACCATGAGAAGCTCCAGCCCAAAAAGCAGCCAAAATCCAGCCCATATCCGGGAGAATCTCAAGAGCAGGGAGTGGAGCAATCCAGGCCTCAAACCACGAGAAGCTCCATCCCAAATGGCAGCCAAAATGCAGCCCACATGCGGGAGAATCTCAAGAGCAGGGGGTGGAGCAAGCCAGGCCTCAAACCACGAGAAGCTCCTGCCCAAAAGGAAGCCAAAATGCAGCCTACATCCGGGAGAATCTCAAGAGCAGGGGGTGGAGCAAGCCAGGCCTCAAACCACGAGAAGCTCCAGCCCAAAATGCAGCCAAAATGCAGCCCACATCCGGGACAATATCAAGAGCAGGGGGTGGAGCAAGCCAGGCCTCAAACCATGAGAAGCTCCAGCCCAAAAGGCAGCCAAAATGCAGCCCACATCCGGGAGAATCTCAAGAGCAGGGGGTGGAGCAAGCCAGGCCTCAAACCATGAGAAGCTCCAGCCCAAAAGGCAGCCAAAATCCAGACCACCTCCGGGAGAATATCAAGAGCAGGTAGTGAAGCAAGCCAGGCCTCAAACCACGAGAAGCTCCAGCCCAAAAGGCAGCCAAACTCCAGCCCACATCCGGGAGAATCTCAAGAGCAGGGGGTGGAGAAAGCCAGGCCTCAAACCACAAGAAGCTCCAGCCCAAAATGCAGCCAAAATCCAGCGCACATCCGGGAGAATCTCAAGAGCATGGGGTGGAGCAAGCCAGGCCTCAAACCACGAGAAGCTCCAGCTCAAAATGCAGCGAAAATGCAGCCCACATCTGGGAGAATCTCAAGAGCAGGGGGTGGAGCAAGCCAGGCCTCAAACCACGAGAAGCTCCAGCCAAAAAGGCAGCCAAAATGAAGCCCACCTCCGGGAGAATATCAAGAGCAGGGGTTGGAGCAAGCCAGGCCTCAAACCACGAGAAGCTCCACCCCAAAAACGCAGCCATAATCCAGCCCACATCTGGGAGATTGTCAAGAGCAGGGGGTGGAGCAATCCAGGCCTCAAACCACGAGAAGCTCCAGCCCAAAATGCAGCCAAAATTCAGCCCACATCCGGGACAATATCAAGAGCAGGGGGTGGAGCAAGCCAGGCCTCAAACCACGAGAAGCTCCAGCCCAAAAGGCAGCCAAAATCCAGCCCACCTGCAGGAGAATCTCAAGAGCAGGGGGTGGAGCAAGCCAGGCCTCAAACCACGAGAAGCTCCAGCACAAAAGGCAGCCAAAATGCAGTCTACATCCGGGAGAATCTCAAGAGCAGGGGGTGGAGCAAGCCAGGCCTCAAACCACGAGAAGCTCCAGCCCAAAATGCAGCCAAAATGCAGCCCACATCCGGGAAAATATCAAGAGCAGGGGGTGGAGCAAGCCAGGCCTCAAACCATGAGAAGCTCCAGCCCAAAAGGCAGCCAAAATGCAGCCCACCTCCGGGAGAATCTCAAGAGCAGGGGGTGGAGCAAGCCAGGCCTCAAACCATGAGAAGCTCCAGCCCAAAAGGCAGCCAAACTCCAGACCACCTCCGGGAGAATATCAAGAGCAGGTAGTGAAGCAAGCCAGGCCACAAACCACGAGAAGCTCCAGCCCAAAAGGCAGCCAAACTCCAGCCCACATCCGGGAGAATCTCAAGAGCAGGGGGTGGAGCAAGCCAGGCCTCAAACCACGAGAAGCTCCAGCCCAAAAGGCAGCCAAAATCCAGCCCACATCCGGGAGAATCTCAAGAGCAGGGGGTGGAGCAAGCCAGGCCTCAAACCACGAGAAGCTCCAGCCCGAAATGCAGCGAAAATGCAGCCCACATCTGGGAGAATCTCAAGAGCAGGGGGTGGAGCAAGCCAGGCCTCAAACCACGAGAAGCTCCAGCCCAAAAGGCAGCCAAAATGCAGCCCACCTCCGGGAGAATATCAAGAGCAGGGGTTGGAGCAAGCCAGGCCTCAAACCACGAGAAGCTCCACCACAAAAACGCAGCCATAATCCAGCCCATATCTGGGAGATTGTCAAGAGCAGGGGGTGGAGCAATCCAGGCCTCAAACCACGAGAAGCTCCAGCCCAAAATGCAGCCAAAATGCAGCCCACCTCCGGGAGAATCTCAAGAGCAGGGGGTGGAGCAAGCCAGGCCTCAAACCACGAGAAGCTCCACCCCAAAAACGCAGCCATAATCCAGCCCACATCTGGGAGATTGTCAAGAGCAGGGGGTGGAGCAAGCCAGGCCTCAAACCACGAGAAGCTCCAGCCAAAAATGCAGCCAAAATTCAGCCCACATCCGGGACAATATGAAGAGCAGGGGGTGGAGCAAGCCAGGCCTGAACCCACGAGAACCTCCAGCCCAGAAGGCAGCCAAAATGCAGCCCACATGCGGGAGAATCTCAAGAGCTTGGGTGGAGCAAGCAGGCCTCAAACCACGAGAAGCTCCAGCCCATAAGCAGCCATAATCCAGCCCACCTCCAGGAGAATCTCAAGAGCAGGGGGTGGAGCAAGCCAGGCCTCAAACCACGAGAAGCTCCAGCTCAACAGGCAGCCAAAATTCAGCCCACCTCCGGGAGAATCTCAAGAGCAGGGGGTGGAGCAAGCCAGGCCTCAAACGACGAGAAGCTCCAGCCCAAATGGCAGCCAAAATGCAGCCCACATCCGGGAGAATCTCAAGAGCAGGGGGTGGAGCAAGCCAGGCCTCAAACCACGAGAAGCTCCAGCTCAACAGGCAGCCAAAATGCAGCCCACATCCAGGAGAATCTCAAGAGCAGGGGGTGGAGCAAGCCAGGCCTCAAACCACGAGAAGCTCCAGCCCAAAAGGCAGCCAAAATGCAGCCCACATCCGGGAGAATCTCAAGAGCAGGGGGTGCAGCAAGCCAGGCCTCAAACCAGGAGAAGCTCCAACCCAAAAGGCAGCCAAAATGCAGCCCACGTCCAGGAGAATATCAAGAGCAGGGGGTGGAGCAAGCCAGGGCTCAAACCACGAGAAGCTCCAGCCCAAAAGGCAGCCATAATCCAGCCCAAATGCGGGAGAATCTCAAGAGCAGGGGGTGGAGCAGGCCAGGCCTCAAACCACGAGAAGCTCCAGCACAAAAGGCAGCCAAAATGCAGCCTACATCCGGGAGAATCTCAAGAGCAGGGGGTGGAGCAAGCCAGGCCTCAAACCACGAGAAGCTCCAGCCCAAAATGCAGCCAAAATCCAGCCCACATCCGGGACAATATCAAGAGCAGGGGGTGGAGCAAGCCAGGCCTCAAACCATGAGAAGCTCCAGCCCAAAATGCAGCCAAAATGCGGCCCACCTCCGGGAGAATCTCAAGAGCAGATTGTGGAGAAAGGCAGGCCTCAAACCAGGAGAAGCTCCAACACAAAAGGCAGCCAAAATCCAGCCCACATCCGGGAGAATCTCAAGAGCAGGGGGTGGAGCAAGGCAGGCCTCAAACCTCGAGAAGCTCCAGCCCAAAAGGCCGCCAAACTCCAGCCCACCTCCGGGAGAATATGAAAAGCAGTGGGTGGAGCAAGCCAGGCCTCAAACCACAAGAAGCTCCAGCCCAAAATGTAGCCAAAATGCAGCCCACCTCCGGGAGAATCTCAAGAGCAGGGGGTGGAGCAAGCCAGGCCTCAAACCATGAGAAGCTCCAGCCCAAAAGGCAGCCAAAATGCAGCCCACATCCGGGAGAATCTCAAGAGCAGGGGGTGGAGCAAGCCAGGCCTCAAACCACAAGAAGCTCCAGCCCGAAATGCAGCCAAAATCCAGCGCACATCCGGGAGAATCTCAAGAGCATGGGGTGGAGCAAGCCAGGCCTCAAACCACGAGAAGCTCCAGCCAAAAAGGCAGCCAAAATGCAGCCCACCTCCGGGAGAATATCAAGAGCAGGGGTTGGAGCAAGCCAGGCCTCAAACCACGAGAAGCTCCACCCCAAAAACGCAGCCATAATCCAGCCCACATCTGGGAGATTGTCAAGAGCAGGGGGTGGAGCAAGCCAGGCCTCAAACCACGAGAAGCTCCAGCCCAAAATGCAGCCAAAATTCAGCCCAGATCCGGGACAATATGAAGAGCAGGGTGTGGAGCAAGCCAGGCCTGAACCCACGAGAAGCTCCAGCCCAGAAGGCAGCCAAAATGCAGCCCACATGCGGGAGAATCTCAAGAGCTTGGGTGGAGCAAGCCAGGCCTCAAACCACGAGAAGCTCCAGCCCATAAGCAGCCATAATCCAGTCCACCTCCGGGAGAATCTCAAGAGCAGGGGGTGGAGCAAGCCAGGCCTCAAACCACGAGAAGCTCCAGCTCAACAGACAGCCAAAATTCAGCCCACCTCCGGGAGAATCTCAAGAGCAGGGGTTGGAGCAAGCCAGGCCTCAAACCACGAGAAGCTCTACCACAAAAACGCAGCCATAATCCAGCCCACATCTGGGAGAATCTCAAGAGTAGGGGGTGGAACAAGCCAGGCCTCAAACCACGAGAAGCTCCAGCCCAAAATGCAGCCAAAATGCAGCCCACCTCCGGGAGAATCTCAAGAGCAGGGGGTGGAGCAAGCCAGGCCTCAAACCACGAGAAGCTCCAGCCCAAAATGCAGCCAAAATCCAGCCCACATCCGGGAGAATATGAAGAGCAGGGGGTGGAGCAAGCCAGGCCTGAACCCATGAGAAGCTCCAGCCCAGAGGGCAGCCAAAATGCAGCCCACATTCGGGAGAATCTCAACAGCTTGGGTGGAGCAAGCCAGGCCTCAAACCACGAGAAGCTCCAGCCCAAATGCAGCCATAATCCAGCCCACCTCCGGGAGAATCTCAAGAGCAGGGGGTGGAGCAAGCCAGGCCTCAAACCAAGAGAAGCTCCAGCCCAAAAGGCAGCCAAAATGCAGCCCACGTCCCAGAGAATCTCAGGAGCAGGGGGTGGAGCAAGCCAGGCCTCAAACCACGAGAAGCTCCAGCTCAACAGGCAGCCAAAATGCAGCTTACATCCGGGAGAATCTCAAGAGCAGGGGGTGGAGCAAGCCAGGCCTCAAACCACGAGAAGCTCCAGCCCAAAATGCAGCCAAAATGCAGCCCACCTCCGGGAGAATCTCAAGAGCAGGGGGTGGAGCAAGCCAGGCCTCAAACCATGAGAAGCTCCAGCCCAAAAGGCAGCCAAAATCCAGACCACCTCCGGGAGAATATCAAGAGCAGGTAGTGAAGCAAGCCAGGCCACAAACCACGAGAAGCTCCAGCCCAAAAGGCAGCCAAACTCCAGCCCACATCCGGGAGAATCTCAAGAGCAGGGGGTGGAGCAAGCCAGGCCTCAAACCACGAGAAGCTCCAGCCCAAAAGCCAGCCAAAATGCAGCCCACATCCGGGAGAATCTCAAGAGCAGGGGTTGGAGCAAGCCAGGCCTCAAACCACGAGAAGCTCCACCCCAAAAACGCAGCCATAATCCAGCCCACATCTGGGAGATTGTCAAGAGCAGGGGGTGGAGCAAGCCAGGCCTCAAACCACGAGAAGCTCCAGACCAAAATGCAGCCAAAATTCAGCCCACATCCGGGACAATATGAAGAGCAGGGGGTGGAGCAAGCCAGGCCTGAACCCACGAGAAGCTCCAGCCCAGAAGGCAGCCAAAATGCAGCCCACATGCGGGAGAATCTCAAGAGCTTGGGTGGAGCAAGCCAGGCCTCAAACCACGAGAAGCTCCAGCCCATAAGCAGCCATAATACAGCCCACCTCCGGGAGAATCTCAAGAGCAGGGGGTGGAGCAAGCCAGGCCTCAAACCACGAGAAGCTCCAGCCCAAAAGGCAGCCATAATCCAGCCCACATCCGGCAGAATCTCAAGAGCAGGGGGTGGAGCAGGCCAGGCCTCAAACCTCGAGAAGCTCCAGCCCAAAAGGCCGCCAAACTCCAGCCCACCTCCGGGAGAATATGAAAAGCAGTGGGTGGAGCAAGCCAGGCCTCAAACCACAAGAAGCTCCAGCCCAAAATGTAGCCAAAATGCAGCCCACCTCCGGGAGAATCTCAAGAGCAGGGGGTGGAGCAAGCCAGGCCTCAAACCATGAGAAGCTCCAGCTCAAAAGGCAGCCAAAATGCAGCCCACATCCGGGAGAATCTCAAGAGCAGGGGGTGGAGCAAGCCAGGCCTCAAACCACAAGAAGCTCCAGCCCGAAATGCAGCCAAAATCCAGCGCACATCCGGGAGAATCTCAAGAGCATGGGGTGGAGCAAGCCAGGCCTCAAACCACGAGAAGCTCCAGCCAAAAAGGCAGCCAAAATGCAGCCCACCTCCGGGAGAATATCAAGAGCAGGGTTTGGAGCAAGCCAGGCCTCAAACCACGAGAAGCTCCACCCCAAAAACGCAGCCATAATCCAGCCCACATCTGGGAGATTGTCAAGAGCAGGGGGTGGAGCAAGCCAGGCCTCAAACCACGAGAAGCTCCAGCCCAGAAGGCAGCCAAAATGCAGCCCACATCCGGGAGAATCTCAAGAGCTTGGGTGGAGCAAGCCAGGCCTCAAACCACGAGAAGCTCCAGCCCATAAGCAGCCATAATCCAGCCCACCTCCGGGAGAATCTCAAGAGCAGGGGGTGGAGCAAGCCAGGCCTCAAACCACGAGAAGCTCCAGCTCAACAGGCAGCCAAAATTCAGTCCACCTCCGGGAGAATCTCAAGAGCAGGGGGTGGAGCAAGCCAGGCCTCAAACGACGAGAAGCTCCAGCCCAAGTGGCAGCCAAAATGCAGCCCACATCCGGGAGAATCTCAAGAGCAGGGGGTGGAGCAAGCCAGGCCTCAAACCACGAGAAGCTCCAGCTCAACAGGCAGCCAAAATGCAGCCCACATCCAGGAGAATCTCAAGAGCAGGGGGTGCAGCAAGCCAGGCCTCAAACCACGAGAAGCTCCAGCCGAAAAGGCAGCCAAAATGCAGCCCACATCCGGGAGAATCTCAAGAGCAGGGGGTGCAGCAAGCCAGGCCTCAAACCAGGAGAAGCTCCAACCCAAAAGGCAGCCAAAATGCAGCCCACGTCCAGGAGAATATCAAGAGCAGGGGGTGGAGCAAGCCAGGGCTCAAACCACGAGAAGCTCCAGCCCAAAAGGCAGCCATAATCCAGCCCAAATGCGGGAGAATCTCAAGAGCAGGGGGTGGAGCAGGCCAGGCCTCAAACCACGAGAAGCTCCAGCACAAAAGGCAGCCAAAATGCAGCCTACATCCGGGAGAATCTCAAGAGCAGGAGGTGGAGCAAGCCAGGCCTCAAACCACGAGAAGCTCCAGCCCAAAATGCAGCCAAAATCCAGCCCACATCCGGGACAATATCAAGAGCAGGGGGTGGAGCAAGCCAGGCCTCAAGCCATGAGAAGCTCCAGCCCAAAATGCAGCCAAAATGCGGCCCACCTCCGGGAGAATCTCAAGAGCAGATTGTGGAGAAAGGCAGGCCTCAAACCAGGAGAAGCTCCAACACAAAAGGCAGCCAAAATCCAGCCCACCTCCTGAGAATCTCAAGAGCAGGGGGTGGAGCAAGGCAGGCCTCAAACCTCGAGAAGCTCCAGCCCAAAAGGCAGCCAAAATGCAGCCCACATCCGGGAGAATCTCAAGAGCAGTGGGTGCAGCAAGCCAGGCCTCAAACCAGGAGAAGCTCCAACCCAAAAGGCAGCCAAAATGCAGCCCACGTCCAGGAGAATATCAAGAGCAGGGGGTGGAGCAAGCCAGGCCTCAAACCACGAGAAGCTCCAGCTCAACAGGCAGCCAAAATTCAGCCCACCTCCGGGAGAATCTCAAGAGCAGGGGGTGGAGCAAGCCAGGCCTCAAACGACGAGAAGCTCCAGCCCAAATGGCAGCCAAAATGCAGCCCACATCCGGGAGAATCTCAAGAGCAGGGGGTGGAGCAAGCCAGGCCTCAAACCACGAGAAGCTCCAGCTCAACAGGCAGCCAAAATGCAGCCCACATCCAGGAGAATCTCAAGAGCAGGGGGTGGAGCAAGCCAGGCCTCAAACCACGAGAAGCTCCAGTCCAAAAGGCAGCCAAAATGCAGCCCACATCCGGGAGAATCTCAAGAGCAGGGGGTGCAGCAAGCCAGGCCTCAAACCAGGAGAAGCTCCAACCCAAAAGGCAGCCAAAATGCAGCCCACGTCCAGGAGAATATCAAGAGCAGGGGGTGGAGCAAGCCAGGGCTCAAACCACGAGAAGCTCCAGCCCAAAAGGCAGCCATAATCCAGCCCAAATGCGGGAGAATCTCAAGAGCAGGGGGTGGAGCAGGCCAGGCCTCAAACCACGAGAAGCTCCAGCACAAAAGGCAGCCAAAATGCAGCCTACATCCGGGAGAATCTCAAGAGCAGGGGGTGGAGCAAGCCAGGCCTCAAACCACGACAAGCTCCAGCACAAAATGCAGCCAAAATGCAGCCCACATCCGGGAGAATATCAAGAGCAGGGGGTGGAGCAAGCCAGGCCTCAAACCATGAGAAGCTCCAGCCCAAAATGCAGCCAAAATGCGGCCCACCTCCGGGAGAATCTCAAGAGCAGATTGTGGAGAAAGGCAGGCCTCAAACCAGGAGAAGCTCCAACACAAAAGGCAGCCAAAATCCAGCCCACATCCGGGAGAATCTCAAGAGCAGGGGGTGGAGCAAGCCAGGCCTCAAACCTCGAGAAGCTCCAGCCCAAAAGGCAGCCAAAATCCAGCCCACCTGCGGGAGAATATGAAAAGCAGTGGGTGGAGCAAGCCAGGCCTCAAACCACAAGAAGCTCCAGCCCAAAATGTAGCCAAAATGCAGCCCACCTCCGGGAGAATCTCAAGAGCAGGGGGTGGAGCAAGCCAGGCCTCAAACCATGAGAAGCTCCAGCCCAAAAGGCAGCCAAAATGCAGCCCACCTCCGGGAGAATCTCAAGAGCAGGGGGTGGAGCAAGCCAGGCCTCAAACCACAAGAAGCTCCAGCCCGAAATGCAGCCAAAATCCAGCGCACATCTGGGAGATTGTCAAGAGCAGGGGGTGGAGCAAGCCAGGCCTCAAACCACGAGAAGCTCCAGCCCAAAATGCAGCCAAAATTCAGCCCACATCCGGGACAATATGAAGAGCAGGGGTTGGAGCAAGCCAGGCCTGAACCCACGAGAAGCTCCAGCCCAGAAGGCAGCCAAAATGCAGCCCACATGCGGGAGAATCTCAAGAGCTTGGGTGGAGCAAGCCAGGCCTCAAACCACGAGAAGCTCCAGCCCATAAGCAGCCATAATCCAGCCCACCTCCGGGAGAATCTCAAGAGCAGGGGGTGGAGCAAGCCAGGCCTCAAACCACGAGAAGCTCCAGCTCAACAGGCAGCCAAAATTCAGCCCACCTCCGGGAGAATCTCAAGAGCAGGGGGTGGAGCAAGCCAGGCCTCAAACGACGAGAAGCTCCAGCCCAAATGGCAGCCAAAATGCAGCCCACATCCGGGAGAATCTCAAGACCAGGGGGTGGAGCAAGCCAGGCCTCAAACCACGAGAAGCTCCAGCTCAACAGGCAGCCAAAATGCAGCCCACATCCAGGAGAATCTCAAGAGCAGGGGGTGGAGCAAGCCAGGCCTCAAACCACGAGAAGCTCCAGCCCAAAAGGCAGCCAAAATGCAGCCCACATCCGGGAGAATCTCAAGAGCAGGGGGTGGAGCAAGCCAGGCCTCAAACCAGGAGAAGCTCCAACCCAAAAGGCAGCCAAAATTCAGCCCACCTCCGGGAGAATCTCAAGAGCAGGGGGTGGAGCAAGCCAGGCCTCAAACCACGAGAAGCTCCAGCCCAAAATGCAGCCAAAATCCAGCCCACATCCGGGACAATATCAAGAGCAGGGGGTGGAGCAAGCCAGGCCTCAAACCATGAGAAGCTCCAGCCCAAAATGCAGCCAAAATGCGGCCCACCTCCGGGAGAATCTCAAGAGCAGATTGTGGAGAAAGGCAGGCCTCAAACCAGGAGAAGCTCCAACACAAAAGGCAGCCAAAATCCAGCCCAAATCCGGGAGAATCTCAAGAGCAGGGGCTGGAGCAAGCCAGGCCTCAAACCACAAGAAGCTCCAGCCCAAAATGCAGCCAAAATGCAGCCCACCTCCGGGAGAATCTCAAGAGCAGGGGGTGGAGCAAGCCAGGCCTCAAACCATGAGAAGCTCCAGCCCAAAAGGCAGCCAAAATCCAGACCACCTCCGGGAGAATATCAAGAGCAGGGGGTGGAGCAAGCCAGGCCTCAAACCACGAGAAGCTCCAGCCCAAAAGGCAGCCAAACTCCAGCCCACATCCGGGAGAATCTCAAGAGCAGGGGGTGGAGCAAGCCAGGCCTCAAACCACGAGAAGCTCCAGCCCAAAAGGCAGCCAAAATCCAGCCCACATCCGGGAGAATCTCAAGAGCAGGGGGTGGAGCAAGCCAGGCCTCAAACCACAAGAAGGTCCAGCCCAAAATGCAGCCAAAATGCAGCCCACATCCGGGAGAATCTCAAGAGCAGGGGGTGGAGCAAGCCAGGCCTCAAACCACGAGAAGCTCCAGCTCAAAATGCAGCGAAAATGCAGCCCACATCTGGGAGAATCTCAAGAGCAGGGGGTGGAGCAAGCCAGGCCTCAAACCACGAGAAGCTCCAGCCAAAAAGGCAGCCAAAATGCAGCCCACCTCCGGGAGAATATCAAGAGCAGGGGGTGGAGCAAGCCAGGCCTCAAACCACGAGAAGCTCCAGCCCAAAAGGCAGCCAAAATCCAGCCCACCTCCGGGAGAATATGAAGAGCAGGGTGTGGAGCAAGCCAGGCCTGAACCCACGAGAAGCTCCAGCCCAGAAGGCAGCCAAAATGCAGCCCACATGCGGGAGAATCTCAAGAGCTTGGGTGGAGCAAGCCAGGCCTCAAACCACGAGAAGCTCCAGCCCAAAAGCAGCCATAATCCAGCCCACGTCCTTGAGAATCTCAAGAGCAGGGGGTGGAGCAAGCCAGGCCTCAAACCACGAGAAGCTCCAGCCCAAAAGGCAGCCAAAATCCAGCCCACGTCCCAGAGAAACTCATGAGCAGGGGGTGGAGCAAGCCAGGCCTCAAAAAACGAGAAGCTCCAGCCCAAAAGGCAGCCAAAATGCAGCCCACATCCGGGAGAATATCAATAGCAAGGGGTGGAGCAAGCCAGGCCTCAAACCACGAGAAACTCCAGCCCAAAAAAAGCCACAATCCAGCCCACATCCGGGAGAATCTCAAGAGCAGGGGGTGGAGCAAGCCAGGCCTCAAACCACGAGAAGCTCCAGCCCAAAAGGCAGCCAAAATGCAGCCCACCTCCGGGAGAATCTCAAGAGCAGGGGGTGGAGCAAGCCAGGCCTCAAACCACAAGAAGCTCCAGCTCAAAAGGCAGCCAAAATGCAGCCCACCTCCGGGAGAATCTCAAGAGCAGGGGGTGGAGCAAGCCAGGCCTCAAACCACGAGAAGCTCCAGCCCAAAAGGCAGCCAAAATGCAGCCCACATCTGGGATAATCTCAAGAGCAGGGGGTGGAGCAAGCCAGGCCTCAAACCACGAGAAGCTCCAGCCCAAAATGCAGCCAAAATGCAGCCCACGTCCGGGAGAATCTCAAGAGCAGGGGGTGGAGCAAGCCAGGCCTCAAACCACGAGAAGCTCCAGCCCAAAATGCAGCCAAAATGCAGCCCATAACCAGGAGAATCTCAAGAGCAGGGGGTGGAGCAAGCCAGGCCTCAAACCACGAGAATCTCCAGCCCAAAAGGCAGCCAAAATGCAGCCCACATCCGGGAGAATCTCAAGAGCAGGGGGTGGAGCAAGCCAGGCCTCAAACCACAAGAAGCTCCAGCTCAAAAGGCAGCCAAAATGCAGCCCACCTCCGGGAGAATCTCAAGAGCAGGGGGTGGAGCAAGCCAGGCCTCAAACCACGAGAAGCTCCAGCCCAAAAGGCAGCCAAAATCCAGCGCATATCCGGGAGAATCTCAAGAGCAGGGGGGGTGGAGGAAGCCAGGCCTCAAACCACAAGAAGCTCGAGCTCAAAAGGCAGCCAAAATGCAGCCCACATCCGGGAGAATCTCAAGAGCAGGGGGTGGAGCAAGCCAGGCCTCAAACCACGAGAAGCTCCAGCCCAAAATGCAGCCAAAATCCAGCCCACGTCCCGGAGAAACTCAAGAGCAGGGGGTGGAGCAAGCCAGGCCTCAAACCACGAGAAGCTCCAGCTCAACAGGCAGCCAAAATTCAGCCCACCTCCGGGAGAATCTCAAGAGCAGGGGGTGGAGCAAGCCAGGCCTCAAACCACGAGAAGCTCCAGCCCAAAATGCAGCCAAAATCCAGCCCACATCCGGGACAATATCAAGAGCAGGGGGTGGAGCAAGCCAGGCCTCAAACCATGAGAAGCTCCAGCCCAAAATGCAGCCAAAATGCGGCCCACCTCCGGGAGAATCTCAAGAGCAGATTGTGGAGAAAGGCAGGCCTCAAACCAGGAGAAGCTCCAACACAAAATGCAGCCAAAATCCAGCCCAAATCCGGGAGAATCTCAAGAGCAGGGGGTGGAGCAAGGCAGGCCTCAAACCTCGAGAAGCTCCAGCCCAAAAGGCCGCCAAACTCCAGCCCACCTCCGGGAGAATATGAAAAGCAGTGGGTGGAGCAAGCCAGGCCTCAAACCACAAGAAGCTCCAGCCCAAAATGCAGCCAAAATGCAGCCCACCTCCGGGAGAATCTCAAGAGCAGGGGGTGGAGCAAGCCAGGCCTCAAACCATGAGAAGCTCCAGCCCAAAAGGCAGCCAAAATCCAGACCACCTCCAGGAGAATATCAAGAGCAGGTAGTGAAGCAAGCCAGGCCTCAAACCACGAGAAGCTCCAGCCCAAAAGGCAGCCAAACTCCAGCCCACATCCGGGAGAATCTCAAGAGCAGGGGGTGGAGCAAGCCAGGCCTCAAACCACAAGAAGGTCCAGCCCAAAATGCAGCCAAAATCCAGCGCACATCCGGGAGAATCTCAAGAGCAGGGGGTGGAGCAAGCCAGGCCTCAAACCACGAGAAGCTCCAGCCAAAAATGCAGCCAAAATCCAGCCCACATCCGGGACAATATCAAGAGCAGGGGGTGGAGCAAGCCAGGCCTCAAACCATGAGAAGCTCCAGCCCAAAATGCAGCCAAAATGCGGCCCACCTCCGGGAGAATCTCAAGAGCAGATTGTGGAGAAAGGCAGGCCTCAAACCAGGAGAAGCTCCAACACAAAATGCAGCCAAAATCCAGCCCAAATCCGGGAGAATCTCAAGAGCAGGGGGTGGAGCAAGCCAGGCCTCAAACCATGAGAAGCTCCAGCCCAAAAGGCAGCCAAAATCCAGACCACCTCCAGGAGAATATCAAGAGCAGGTAGTGAAGCAAGCCAGGCCTCAAACCACGAGAAGCTCCAGCCCAAAAGGCAGCCAAACTCCAGCCCACATCCGGGAGAATCTCAAGAGCAGGGGGTGGAGCAAGCCAGGCCTCAAACCACAAGAAGGTCCAGCCCAAAATGCAGCCAAAATCCAGCGCACATCCGGGAGAATCTCAAGAGCAGGGGGTGGAGCAAGCCAGGCCTCAAACCACGAGAAGCTCCAGCCAAAAATGCAGCCAAAATCCAGCCCACATCCGGGACAATATCAAGAGCAGGGGGTGGAGCAAGCCAGGCCTCAAACCATGAGAAGCTCCAGCCCAAAATGCAGCCAAAATGCGGCCCACCTCCGGGAGAATCTCAAGAGCAGATTGTGGAGAAAGGCAGGCCTCAAACCAGGAGAAGCTCCAACACAAAATGCATCCAAAATCCAGCCCAAATCCGGGAGAATCTCAAGAGCAGGGGGTGGAGCAAGGCAGGCCTCAAACCTCGAGAAGCTCCAGCCCAAAAGGCCGCCAAACTCCAGCCCACCTCCGGGAGAATATGAAAAGCAGTGGGTGGAGCAAGCCAGGCCTCAAACCACAAGAAGCTCCAGCCCAAAATGCAGCCAAAATGCAGCCCACCTCCGGGAGAATCTCAAGAGCAGGGGGTGGAGCAAGCCAGGCCTCAAACCATGAGAAGCTCCAGCCCAAAAGGCAGCCAAAATCCAGACCACCTCCGGGAGAATATCAAGAGCAGGTAGTGAAGCAAGCCAGGCCTCAAACCACGAGAAGCTCCAGCCCAAAAGGCAGCCAAAATCCAGCCCACATCCGGGAGAATCTCAAGAGCAGGGGGTGGAGCAAGCCAGGCCTCAAACCACAAGAAGGTCCAGCCCAAAATGCAGCCAAAATCCAGCGCACATCCGGGAGAATCTCAAGAGCAGGGGGTGGAGCAAGCCAGGCCTCAAACCACGAGAAGCTCCAGCCAAAAAGGCAGCCAAAATGCAGCCCACCTCCGGGAGAATATCAAGAGCAGGGGTTGGAGCAAGGCAGGCCTCAAACCACAAGAAGCTCCACCCCAAAAACGCAGCCATAATCCAGCCCACATCTGGGAGAATCTCAAGAGCAGGGGGTGGAGCAATCCAGGCCTCAAACCACGAGAAGCTCCAGCCCAAAATGCAGCCAAAATTCAGCCCACATCCGGGACAATATCAAGAGCAGGGGGTGGAGCAAGCCAGGCCTCAAGCCACGAGAAGCTCCAGCCCAAAAGGCAGCCAAAATCCAGCCCACCTCCGGGAGAATATGAAGAGCAGGGGGTGGAGCAAGCCAGGCCTGAACCCACGAGAAGCTCCAGCCCAGAAGGCAGCCAAAATGCAGCCCACATGCGGGAGAATCTCAAGAGCTTGGGTGGAGCAAGCCAGGCCTCAAACCACGAGAAGCTCCAGCCCAAAAGCAGCCATAATCCAGCCCACCTCCAGGAGAATCTCAATAGCAGGGTTTGGAGCAAGCCAGGGCTCAAACCACGAGAAGCTCCAGCCCAAAAGGCAGCGAAAATGCAGCCCACATCTGGGAGAATATCAAGAGCAGCGGGTGGAGCAAGCCAGGCCTCAAACCACGAGAAGCTCCAGCCCAAAAAAAGCCACAATCCAGCCCACATGCGGGAGAATCTCAAGAGCAGGGGGTGGAGCAAGCCAGGCCTCAAACCACGAGAAGCTCCAGCCCAAAAGGCAGCCAAAATGCAGCCCACCTCTGGGAGAATCTCAAGAGCAGGGGGTGGAGGAAGCCAGGCCTCAAACCACGAGAAGCTCCAGCCCAAAAGGCAGCCATAAACCAGCCCACATCTGGGAGATTATCAAGAGCAGGGGGTGGAGCAAGCCAGGCCTCAAACCATGAGAAGCTCCAGCCCAAAAGGCAGCCAAAATCCAGCCCACATCTGGGAGAATCTCAAGAGCAGGGGGTGGAGCAAGCCAGGCCTCAAACCACGAGAAGCTCCAGCCCAAAAGGCAGCCAAAATGCAGCCCACCTCTGGGAGAATCTCAAGAGCAGGGGGTGGAGCAAGCCAGGCCTCAAACCACGAGAAGCTCCAGCCCAAAATGCAGCCAAAATGCAGCCCACGTCCGGGAGAATCTCAAGAGCAGGGGATGGAGCAAGCCAGGCCTCAAACCACGAGAAGCTCCAGCCCAAAAGACAGCCAAATCCAGCCCACGTCCCGGAGAAAATCAAGAGCAGGGGGTGCAGCAAGCCAGGCCTCAAACCACGAGAAGCTCCAGCCCAAAATGCAGCCAAAATGCAGTCCACGTCCGTGAGCATATCAAGAGCAGGGGGTGGAGCAAGCCAGGCCTCAAACCACGAGAAGCTCCAGCCCAAAAGGCAGCCAAAATGCAGCCCACCTCGGGGAGAATCTCAAGAGCAGGGGGTGGAGGAAGCCAGGCCTCAAACCAGGAGAAGCTCCAACCCAAAATGCAGCCAAAATCCAGCCCACGTCCCGGAGAAACTCAAGAGCAGGGGGTGGAGCAAGCCAGGCCTCAAACCACGAGAAGCTCCAGCCCAAAAGGCAGCCAAAATGCAGCCCACATCCGGGAGAATCTCAAGAGCAGGGGGTGGAGCAAGCCAGGCCTCAAACCACGAGAAGCTCCAGCCCAAAAGGCAGCCAAAATGCAGCCCACCTCCGGGAGAATCTCAAGAGCAGGGGGTGGAGCAAGCCAGGCCTCAAACCACAAGAAGCTCCAGCCCAAAATGCAGCCAAAATCCAACCCACATCCGGGAGAATCTCAACAGCAGGGGGTGGAGCAAGCCAGGCCTCAAACCTCGAGAAGCTCCAGCCCAAATGGCAGCCAAAATGCAGCCCACCTCCGGGAGAATCTCAAGAGCAGATTGTGGAGAAAGGCAGGCCTCAAACCAGGAGAAGCTCCAACACAAAAGGCAGCCAAAATGCAGCCCACATGCGGGAGAATCTCAAGAGCAGGGGGTGGAGCAAGGCAGGCCTCAAACCTCGAGAAGCTCCAGCCCAAAAGGCCGCCAAACTCCAGCCCACCTCCGGGAGAATATGAAAAGCAGTGGGTGGAGCAAGCCAGGCCTCAAACCACAAGAAGCTCCAGCCCAAAATGCAGCCAAAATGCAGCCCACCTCCGGGAGAATCTCAAGAGCAGATTGTGGAGAAAGGCAGGCCTCAAACCAGGAGAAGCTCCAGCCCAAAATGCAGCCAAAATCCAGCCCAAATCCGGGAGAATCTCAAGAGCAGGGGGTGGAGCAAGGCAGGCCTCAAACCTCGAGAAGCTCCAGCCCAAAAGGCCGCCAAACTCCAGCCCACCTCCGGGAGAATATGAAAAGCAGTGGGTGGAGCAAGCCAGGCCTCAAACCACAAGAAGCTCCAGCCCAAAATGCAGCCAAAATGCAGCCCACATCCGGGAGAATCTCAAGAGCAGGGGGTGGAGCAAGCCAGGCCTCAAACCATGAGAAGCTCCAGCCCAAAAGGCAGCCAAAATCCAGACCACCTCCGGGAGAATATCAAGAGCAGGTAGTGAAGCAAGCCAGGCCTCAAACCACGAGAAGCTCCAGCCCAAAAGGCAGCCAAACTCCAGCCCACATCCGGGAGAATCTCAAGAGCAGGGGGTGGAGCAAGCCAGGCCTCAAACCACAAGAAGGTCCAGCCCAAAATGCAGCCAAAATCCAGCGCACATCCGGGAGAATCTCAAGAGCAGGGGGTGGAGCAAGCCAGGCCTCAAACCACGAGAAGCTCCAGCTCAAAATGCAGCGAAAATGCAGCCCACATCTGGGAGAATCTCAAGAGCAGGGGGTGGAGCAAGCCAGGCCTCAAACCACGAGAAGCTCCAGCCAAAAAGGCAGCCAAAATGCAGCCCACCTCCGGGAGAATATCAAGAGCAGGGGGTGGAGCAAGCCAGGCCTCAAACCACGAGAAGCTCCAGCCAAAAATGCAGCCAAAATCCAGCCCACATCCGGGACAATATCAAGAGCAGGGGGTGGAGCAAGCCAGGCCTCAAACCATGAGAAGCTCCAGCCCAAAATGCAGCCAAAATGCGGCCCACCTCCGGGAGAATCTCAAGAGCAGATTGTGGAGAAAGGCAGGCCTCAAACCAGGAGAAGCTCCAACACAAAATGCAGCCAAAATCCAGCCCAAATCCGGGAGAATCTCAAGAGCAGGGGGTGGAGCAAGGCAGGCCTCAAACCTCGAGAAGCTCCAGCCCAAAAGGCCGCCAAACTCCAGCCCACCTCCGGGAGAATATGAAAAGCAGTGGGTGGAGCAAGCCAGGCCTCAAACCACAAGAAGCTCCAGCCCAAAATGCAGCCAAAATGCAGCCCACCTCCGGGAGAATCTCAAGAGCAGGGGGTGGAGCAAGCCAGGCCTCAAACCACAAGAAGGTCCAGCCCAAAATGCAGCCAAAATCCAGCGCACATCCGGGAGAATCTCAAGAGCAGGGGGTGGAGCAAGCCAGGCCTCAAACCACGAGAAGCTCCAGCCCAAAAGGCAGCCAAAATGCAGCCCACATCCGGGAGAATCTCAAGAGCAGGGGGTGGAGCAAGCCAGGCCTCAAACCACGAGAAACTCCAGCCCAAAAGGCAGCCAAAATGCAGCCCACATCCAGGAGAATCTCAAGAGCAGGGGGTGGAGCAAGCCAGGCCTCAAACCACGAGAAGCTCCAGCCCTAAAGGCAGCCAAAATGAAGCCCACATCTGGGAGAATCTCAAGAGAAGGGGGTGGAGCAAGCCAGGCCTCAAACCACGAGAAGCTCCAGCACAAAAGGCAGCCAAAATGCAGCCCACATCCGGGAGAATATCAAGAGCAGGGGGTGGAGCAAGCCAGGCCACAAACCTCGAGAAGCTCCAGCCAAAAATGAAGCCAAAATGCAGCCCACATCTGGGAGAATATCGAGAGCAGGGGGTGGAGCAAGCCAGGCCTCAAACCACGAGAAGCTCCAGCCCAAAAGGCAGCCAAAATCCAGCCCACATCCGGGAGAATCTCAAGAGCAGGGGGTGGAGCAAGCCAGGCCTCAAACCACGAGAAGCTCCAGCCCAAAAGGCAGCCAAAATGCAGCCCACATCTGGGAGAATCTCAAGAGCAGGGGGTGGAGCAAGCCAGGCCTCAAACCACGAGAAGCTCCAGCCCAAAAGGCAGCCAAAATGCAGCCCACCTCCGGGAGAATCTCAAGAGCAGGGGGTGGAGCAAGCCAGGCCTCAAACCATGAGAAGCTCCAGCCCAAAAGGCAGCCAAAATCCAGCCCACCTCCGGGAGAATCTCAAGAGCAGGGGGTGGAGCAAGCTAGGCCACAAACCACGAGAAGCTCCAGCCCAAAATGAAGTCAAAATGCAGCCCACATCCGGGAGAATCTCAAGAGCAAGGGGTGGAGCAAGCCAGGCCTCAAACCACGGGAAGCTCCAGCCCAAGAATCAGCCAAAATGCAGCCCACATCCGGGAGAATCTCAAGAGCAGGGGGTGGAGCAAGACAGGCCTCAAACCACAAGAAGCTCCAGCCCAACAGGCAGCCACAATGCAGCCCACATCCGGGAGAATCTCAAGAGCAGGGGGTGGAGCAAGCCAGGCCCCAAACCACGAGAAGCTCCAGCCCAAAAGGCAGCCAAAATGCAGCCCACATCCGGGAGAATCTCAAGAGCAGGGGGTGGAGCAAGCCAGGCCTCAAACCACGAGAAGCTCCAGCCCAAAAGGCAGCCAAAATGCAGCCCACCTCCGGGAGAATCTCAAGAGCAGGGGGTGGAGCAAGCCAGGCCTCAAACCACGAGAAGCTCCAGCCCAAGAATCAGCCAAAATGCAGCCCACATCCGGGAGAATCTCAAGAGCAGGGGGTGGAGCAAGCCAGGCCTCAAACCACGGGAAGCTCCAGCCCTAAAGGCAGCCAAAATGCAGCCCACATCTGGGAGAATCTCAAGAGCAGGGGGTGGAGCAAGCCAGGCCTCAAACCACGAGAAGCTCCAGCACAAAAGGCAGCCAAAATGCAGCCCACCTCCGGGAGAATCTCAAGAGCAGGGGGTGGAGCAAGCTAGGCCACAAACCACGAGAAGCTCCAGCCCAAGAATCAGCCAAAATGCAGCCCACATCCGGGAGAATCTCAAGAGCATTGGGTGGAGCAAGCCAGGCCTCAAACCACAAGAAGCTCCAGCCCAACAGGCAGCCAAAATGCAGCCCACGTCCGGGAGAATCTCAAGAGCAGGGGGTGGAGCAAGCCAGGCCCCAAACCACGAGAAGCTCCAGCCCAAAAGGCAGCCAAAATGCAGCCCACATCCGGGAGAATCTCAAGAGCAGGGGGTGGAGCAAGCCAGGCCTCAAACCACGAGAAGCTCCAGCCCAAAAGGCAGCCAAAATGCAGCCCACATCTGGGAGAATCTCAAGAGCAGGGGGTGGAGCAAGCCAGGCCTCAAACCACGGGAAGCTCCAGCCCAACAGGCAGCCAAAATGCAGCCCACCTTCGGGAGAATCTCAAGAGCAGGGGGTGGAGCAAGCCAGGCCTCAAACCACGGGAAGCTCCAGCCCAAGAATCAGCCAAAATGCAGCCCACCTCCGGGAGAATCTCAAGAGCAGGGGGTGGAGCAAGCCAGGCCTCAAACCACAAGAAGCTCCAGCCCAACAGGCAGCCAAAATGCAGCCCACATCCGGGAGAATCTCAAGAGCAGGGGGTGGAGCAAGCCAGGCCTCAAACCACGAGAAGCTCCAGCCCAAAAGGCAGCCAAAATGCAGCCCACCTCCCAAAGAATCTCAAGAGCAGGGGGTGGAGCAAGCTAGGCCACAAACCACGAGAAGCTCCAGCCCAAAATGAAGTCAAAATGCAGCCCACATCCGGGAGAATCTCAAGAGCAGGGGGTGGAGCAAGCCAGGCCTCAAACCACGGGAAGCTCCAGCCCAACAGGCAGCCAAAATGCAGCACACATCCGGGAGAATCTCAAGAGCAGGGGGTTGAGCAAGCCAGGCCTCAAACCACGAGAAGCTCCAGCCCTAAATGCAGCCAAAATGCAGCCCACCTCCGGGAGAATCTCAAGAGCAGGGGTTGGAGCAAGCCAGGCCTCAAACCACGGGAAGCTCCAGCCCAAGAATCAGCCAAAATGCAGCCCACCTCCGGGAGAATCTCAAGAGCAGGGGGTGGAGCAAGCCAGGCCTCAAACCACGAGAAGCTCCAGCCCAAAATGCAGCCAAAATGCAGCCCACCTCCGGGAGAATCTCAAGAGCAGGTGGTGGAGCAAGCCAGGCCTCAAACCACGAGAAGCTCCAGCCCAAAAGTCAGCCAAAATCCAGCCCACATCCGGGAGAATTTCAAGAGCAGGGGGTGGAGCAAGGCAGGCCTCAAACCACGAGAAGCTCCAGCCCAAAAGGCAGCCAAAATGCAGCCCACATCCGGGAGAATCTCAAGAGCAGGGGATTGAGCAAGCCAGGCCTCAAACCACGAGAAGCTCCAGCCCAAAATTCAGCCAAAATGCAGCCCACATCCGGGAGAATCTCAAGAGCAGGGGGTGGAGCAAGCCAGGCCTCAAACCACGGGAAGATCCAGCCCAAGAATCAGCCAAAATGCAGCCCACATCCGGGAGAATCTCAAGAGCAGGGGGTGGAGCAAGCCAGGCCTCAAACCACAAGAAGCTCCAGCCCAACAGGCAGCCAAAATGCAGCCCACCTCCGGGAGAATCTCAAGAGCAGGGGGTGGAGCAAGCTAGGCCACAAACCACGAGAAGCTCCAGCCCAAAATGAAGTCAAAATGCAGCCCACATCCGGGAGAATCTCAAGAGCAGGGGGTGGAGCAAGCCAGGCCTCAAACCATGGGAAGCTCCAGCCCAACAGGCAGCCAAAATGCAGCACACATCCGGGAGAATCTCAAGAGCAGGGGGTGGAGCAAGCCAGGCCTCAAACCACGAGAAGCTCCAGCCCAAAAGGCAGCCAAAATGCAGCCCACATCCAGGAGAATTTCAAGAGCAGGGGGTGGAGCAAGCCAGGCCTCAAACCACGAGAAGCTCCAGCCCAAAAGGGAGCCAAAATGCAGCCCACATCCGGGAGAATCTCAAGAGCAGGGGGTTGAGCAAGCCAGGCCTCAAACCACGAGAAGCTCCAGCCCAAAAAGGCAGCCAAAATGCAGCCCACCTCCGGGAGAATCTCAAGAGCAGGGGTTGGAGCAAGCCAGGCCTCAAACCACGGGAAGCTCCAGCCCAAGAATCAGCCAAAATGCAGCCCACCTCCGGGAGAATCTCAAGAGCAGGGGGTGGAGCAAGCCAGGCCTCAAACCACGAGAAGCTCCAGCCCAAAATGCAGCCAAAATGCAGCCCACATCCGGGAGAATCTCAAGAGCAGGTGGTGGAGCAAGCCAGGCCTCAAAACACGGGAAGCTCCAGCCCAAAAATCAGCCAAAATCCAGCCCACATCCGGGAGAATCTCAAGAGCAGGGGGTGGAGCAAGCCAGGCCTCAAACCACGAGAAGCTCCAGCCGTAAATGCAGCCTAAATGCAGCCCACATCTGGGAGAATCTCAAGAGCAGGGGGTGGAGCAAGCCAGGCCTCAAACCACGGGAAGCTCCAGCCCAACAGGCAGCCAAAATGCAGCCCACATCCGGGAGAATCTCAAGAGCAGGGGGTGGAGCAAGCCAGGCCTCAAACCACGAGAAGCTCCAGCCCAAAAGGCAGCCAAAATGCAGCCCACATCCGGGAGAATCTCAAGAGCAGGGGGTGGAGCAAGCCAGGCCTCAAACCACGAGAAGCTCCAGCCCAAAAGGCAGCCAAAATCCAGCCCACATCTGGGAGAATCTCAAGAGCAGGGGGTGGAGCAAGCTAGGCCACAAACCACGAGAAGCTCCAGCCCAAAATGAAGTCAAAATGCAGCCCACATCCGGGAGAATCTCAAGAGCAAGGGGTGGAGCAAGCCAGGCCTCAAACCACGGGAAGCTCCAGCCCAAGAATCAGCCAAAATGCAGCCCACATCCGGGAGAATCTCAAGAGCATTGGGTGGAGCAAGCCAGGCCTCAAACCACAAGAAGCTCCAGCCCAACAGGCAGCCAAAATGCAGCCCACGTCCGGGAGAATCTCAAGAGCAGGGGGTGGAGCAAGCCAGGCCCCAAACCACGAGAAGCTCCAGCCCAAAAGGCAGCCAAAATGCAGCCCACATCCGGGAGAATCTCAAGAGCAGGGGGTGGAGCAAGCCAGGCCTCAAACCACGAGAAGCTCCAGCCCAAAAGCAGCCAAAATGCAGCCCACATCTGGGAGAATCTCAAGAGCAGGGGGTGGAGCAAGCCAGGCCTCAAACCACGGGAAGCTCCAGCCCAACAGGCAGCCAAAATGCAGCCCACCTCCGGGAGAATCTCAAGAGCAGGGGGTGGAGCAAGCCAGGCCTCAAACCACGGGAAGCTCCAGCCCAAGAATCAGCCAAAATGCAGCCCACCTCCGGGAGAATCTCAAGAGCAGGGGGTGGAGCAAGGCAGGCCTCAAACCACAAGAAGCTCCAGGCCAAAAGGCAGCCAAAATGCAGCCCACATCCGGGAGAATCTCAAGAGCAGGGGATTGAGCAAGCCAGGCCTCAAACCACGAGAAGCTCCAGCCCAAAATTCAGCCAAAATGCAGCCCACATCCAGGAGAATCTCAAGAGCAGGGGGTGGAGCAAGCCAGGCCTCAAACCACGGGAAGATCCAGCCCAAGAATCAGCCAAAATGCAGCCCACATCCGGGAGAATCTCAAGAGCAGGGGGTGGAGCAAGCCAGGCCTCAAACCACAAGAAGCTCCAGCCCAACAGGCAGCCAAAATGCAGCCCACATCCGGGAGAATCTCAAGAGCAGGGGGTGGAGCAAGCCAGGCCTCAAACCACGAGAAGCTCCAGGACAAAAGGCAGCCAAAATGCAGCCCACCTCCCAAAGAATCTCAAGAGCAGTGGGTGGAGCAAGCTAGGCCACAAACCACGAGAAGCTCCAGCCCAAAATGAAGTCAAAATGCAGCCCACATCCGGGAGAATCTCAAGAGCAGGGGGTGGAGCAAGCCAGGCCTCAAACCACGGGAAGCTCCAGCCCAACAGGCAGCCAAAATGCAGCACACATCCGGGAGAATCTCAAGAGCAGGGGGTGGAGCAAGCCAGGCCTCAAACCACGAGAAGCTCCAGCCCAAAAGGCAGCCAAAATGCAGCCCACATCCAGGAGAATTTCAAGAGCAGGGGGTGGAGCAAGCCAGGCCTCAAACCACGAGAAGCTCCAGCCCAAAAGGGAGCCAAAATGCAGCCCACATCCGGGAGAATCTCAAGAGCAGGGGGTTGAGCAAGCCAGGCCTCAAACCACGAGAAGCTCCAGCCCAAAAGGCAGCCAAAATGCAGCCCACCTCCGGGAGAATCTCAAGAGCAGGGGGTGGAGCAAGCCAGGCCTCAAACCACGGGAAGCTCCAGCCCAAGAATCAGCCAAAATGCAGCCCACCTCCAGGAGAAACTCAAGAGCAGGGGGTGGAGCAAGCCAGGCCTCAAACCACGAGAAGCTCCAGCCCAAAAGGCAGCCAAAATCCAGCCCACATCTGGGAGAATCTCAAGAGCAGGGGGTGGAGCAAGCTAGGCCACAAACCACGAGAAGCTCCAGCCCAAAATGAAGTCAAAATGCAGCCCACATCCGGGAGAATCTCAAGAGCAAGGGGTGGAGCAAGCCAGGCCTCAAACCACGGGAAGCTCCAGCCCAAGAATCAGCCAAAATGCAGCCCACATCCGGGAGAATCTCAAGAGCATTGGGTGGAGCAAGCCAGGCCTCAAACCACAAGAAGCTCCAGCCCAACAGGCAGCCAAAATGCAGCCCACGTCCGGGAGAATCTCAAGAGCAGGGGGTGGAGCAAGCCAGGCCCCAAACCACGAGAAGCTCCAGCCCAAAAGGCAGCCAAAATGCAGCCCACATCCGGGAGAATCTCAAGAGCAGGGGGTGGAGCAAGCCAGGCCTCAAACCACGAGAAGCTCCAGCCCAAAAGCAGCCAAAATGCAGCCCACATCTGGGAGAATCTCAAGAGCAGGGGGTGGAGCAAGCCAGGCCTCAAACCACGGGAAGCTCCAGCCCAACAGGCAGCCAAAATGCAGCCCACCTCCGGGAGAATCTCAAGAGCAGGGGGTGGAGCAAGCCAGGCCTCAAACCACGGGAAGCTCCAGCCCAAGAATCAGCCAAAATGCAGCCCACCTCCGGGAGAATCTCAAGAGCAGGGGGTGGAGCAAGGCAGGCCTCAAACCACAAGAAGCTCCAGGCCAAAAGGCAGCCAAAATGCAGCCCACATCCGGGAGAATCTCAAGAGCAGGGGATTGAGCAAGCCAGGCCTCAAACCACGAGAAGCTCCAGCCCAAAATTCAGCCAAAATGCAGCCCACATCCAGGAGAATCTCAAGAGCAGGGGGTGGAGCAAGCCAGGCCTCAAACCACGGGAAGATCCAGCCCAAGAATCAGCCAAAATGCAGCCCACATCCGGGAGAATCTCAAGAGCAGGGGGTGGAGCAAGCCAGGCCTCAAACCACAAGAAGCTCCAGCCCAACAGGCAGCCAAAATGCAGCCCACATCCGGGAGAATCTCAAGAGCAGGGGGTGGAGCAAGCCAGGCCTCAAACCACGAGAAGCTCCAGGACAAAAGGCAGCCAAAATGCAGCCCACCTCCCAAAGAATCTCAAGAGCAGTGGGTGGAGCAAGCTAGGCCACAAACCACGAGAAGCTCCAGCCCAAAATGAAGTCAAAATGCAGCCCACATCCGGGAGAATCTCAAGAGCAGGGGGTGGAGCAAGCCAGGCCTCAAACCACGGGAAGCTCCAGCCCAACAGGCAGCCAAAATGCAGCCCACATCCGGGAGAATCTCAAGAGCAGGGGGTGGAGCAAGCCAGGCCTCAAACCACGAGAAGCTCCAGCCCAAAAGGCAGCCAAAATGCAGCCCACATCCAGGAGAATTTCAAGAGCAGGGGGTGGAGCAAGCCAGGCCTCAAACCACGAGAAGCTCCAGCCCAAAAGGGAGCCAAAATGCAGCCCACATCCGGGAGAATCTCAAGAGCAGGGGGTTGAGCAAGCCAGGCCTCAAACCACGAGAAGCTCCAGCCCAAAAGGCAGCCAAAATGCAGCCCACCTCCGGGAGAATCTCAAGAGCAGGGGGTGGAGCAAGCCAGGCCTCAAACCACGGGAAGCTCCAGCCCAAGAATCAGCCAAAATGCAGCCCACCTCCAGGAGAAACTCAAGAGCAGGGGGTGGAGCAAGCCAGGCCTCAAACCACGAGAAGCTCCAGCCCAAAATGCAGCCAAAATGCAGCCCACATCCGGGAGAATCTCAAGAGCAGGGGTGGAGCAAGCCAGGCCACAAACCTCGAGAAGCTCCAGCCCAAAATGAAGCCAAAATGCAGCCCACATCCGGGAGAATCTCAAGAGCAGGGGGTGGAGAAAGCCAGGCCTCAAACCACGAGAAGCTCCAGCCCAAAATGCAGCCAAAATGCAGCCCACATCTGGGAGAATTTCAAGAGCAGGGGGTGGAGCAAGCCAGGCCTCAAACCACGAGAAGCTCCAGCCCAAAAGGCAGCCAAAATGCAGCCCACCTCCGGGAGAATCTCAAGAGCAGGGGGTGGAGCAAGCCAGGCCTCAAACCACAAGAAGCTCCAGCCCAAAAGGCAGCCAAAATCCAGCCCACATCCGGGAGAACCTCAAGAGCAGGGTGTGGAGCAAGCCAGGCCTCAAACCACGAGAAGCTCCAGCCCAAAAGGCAGCCAAAATGCAGCCCACCTCCGGGAGAAACTCAAGAGAAGGGGGTGGAGCAAGCCAGGCCTCAAACCACGAGAAGCTCCAGCCCAAAATGCAGCCAAAATGCAGCCCACATCCGGGAGAATCTCAAGAGCAGGGGTGGAGCAAGCCAGGCCACAAACCTCGAGAAGCTCCAGCCCAAAATGAAGCCAAAATGCAGCCCACATCCGGGAGAATCTCAAGAGCAGGGGGTGGAGAAAGCCAGGCCTCAAACCACGAGAAGCTCCAGCCCAAAATGCAGCCAAAATGCAGCCCACATCCGGGAGAATCTCAAGAGCAGGGGGTGGAGCAAGCCAGGCCTCAAACCACGAGAAGCTCCAGCCCAAAAGGCAGCCAAAATGCAGCCCACATCCGGGAGAATCTCAAGAGCAGGGGGTTGAGCAAGCCAGGCCTCAAACCACGAGAAGCTCCATCCCAAAAGGCAGCCAAAATGCAGCCCACATCCGGGAGAATCTCAAGAGCAGGGGGTGGAGCAAGCCAGGCCTCAAACCACGAGAAGCTCCAGCCCAAAAGGCAGCCAAAATGCAGCCCACCTCCGGGAGAATCTCAAGAGCAGGGGGTGGAGCAAGGCAGGTCTCAAACCACGAGAAGCTCCAGCCCAAAATGCAGCCAAAATGCAGCCCACATCCGGGAGAATCTCAAGAGCAGGGGGTTGAGCAAGCCAGGCCTCAAACCACGAGAAGCTCCAGCCCAAAAGGCAGCCAAAATCCAGCCCACATCCGGGAGAATCTCAAGAGCAGGGGGTGGAGCAAGCCAGGCCTCAAACCACGAGAAGCTCCAGCCCAAAAGGCAGCCAAAATCCAGCCCACCTCCGGGAGAATCTCAAGAGCAGGGGGTGGAGCAAGCCAGGCCTCAAACCACGAGAAGCTCCAGCCCAAAAGGCAGCCAAAATGCAGCCCACATCCGGGAGAATCTCAAGAGCAGGGGGTGGAGCAAGCCAGGCCTCAAACCACGAGAAGCTCCAGCCCAAAAGGCAGCCAAAATCCAGCACACCTCCGGGAGAATCTCAAGAGCAGGGGGTGGAGCAAGCTAGGCCACAAACCACGAGAAGCTCCAGCCCAAAATGAAGTCAAAATGCAGCCCACATCCGGGAGAATCTCAAGAGCAAGGGTTGGAGCAAGCCAGGCCTCAAACCACGGGAAGCTCCAGCCCAAGAATCAGCCAAAATGCAGCCCACATCCGGGAGAATCTCAAGAGCATTGGGTGGAGCAAGCCAGGCCTCAAACCACAAGAAGCTCCAGCCCAAAATGCAGCCAAAATGCAGCCCACGTCCGGGAGAATCTCAAGAGCAGGGGTTGGAGCAAGCCAGGTCCCAAACCACGAGAAGCTCCAGCCCAAAAGGGAGCCAAAATGCAGCCCACATCCGGGAGAATCTCAAGAGCAGGGGGTGGAGCAAGCCAGGCCTCAAACCACGAGAAGCTCCAGCCCAAAAGGCAGCCAAAATGCAGCCCACATCTGGGAGAATCTCAAGAGCAGGGGGTGGAGCAAGCCAGGCCTCAAACCACGGGAAGCTCCAGCCCAACAGGCAGCCAAAATGCAGCCCACCTCCGGGAGAATCTCAAGAGCAGGGGGTGGAGCAAGCCAGGCCTCAAACCACGGGAAGCTCCAGCCCAAGAATCAGCCAAAATGCAGCCCACCTCCGGGAGAATCTCAAGAGCAGGGGGTGGAGCAAGGCAGGCCTCAAACCACGAGAAGCTCCAGCCCAAAAGGCAGCCAAAATGCAGCCCACATCCGGGAGAATCTCAAGAGCAGGGGATTGAGCAAGCCAGGCCTCAAACCACGAGAAGCTCCAGCCCAAAATTCAGCCAAAATGCAGCCCACATCCAGGAGAATCTCAAGAGCAGGGGGTGGAGCAAGCCAGGCCTCAAACCACGGGAAGATCCAGCCCAAGAATCAGCCAAAATGCAGCCCACATCCGGGAGAATCTCAAGAGCAGGGGGTGGAGCAAGCCAGGCCTCAAACCACAAGAAGCTCCAGCCCAACAGGCAGCCAAAATGCAGCCCACATCCGGGAGAATCTCAAGAGCAGGGGGTGGAGCAAGCCAGGCCTCAAACCACGAGAAGCTCCAGCCCAAAAGGCAGCCAAAATGCAGCCCACCTCCCAAAGAATCTCAAGAGCAGGGGGTGGAGCAAGCTAGGCCACAAACCACGAGAAGCTCCAGCCCAAAATGAAGTCAAAATGCAGCCCACATCCGGGAGAATCTCAAGAGCAGGGGGTGGAGCAAGCCAGGCCTCAAACCACGAGAAGCTCCAGCCCAACAGGCAGCCAAAATGCAGCACACATCCGGGAGAATCTCAAGAGCAGGGAGTGGAGCAAGCCAGGCCTCAAACCACGAGAAGCTCCAGCCCAAAAGGCAGCCAAAATGCAGCCCACATCCAGGAGAATTTCAAGAGCAGGGGGTGGAGCAAGCCAGGCCTCAAACCACGAGAAGCTCCAGCCCAAAAGGCAGCCAAAATGCAGCGCACCTCCGGGAGAATCTCAAGAGCAGGGGGTGGAGCAAGCCAGGCCTCAAACCACGGGAAGCTCCAGCCCAAAAGGCAGCCAAAATGCAGCCCACCTCCGGGAGAATCTCAAGAGCAGGGGGTTGAGCAAGCCAGGCCTCAAACCACGAGAAGCTCCAGCCCAAAAGGCAGCCAAAATGCAGCCCACCTCCGGGAGAATCTCAAGAGCAGGGGGTGGAGCAAGCCAGGCCTCAAACCACGGGAAGCTCCAGCCCAAGAATCAGCCAAAATGCAGCCCAACTCCGGGAGAATCTCAAGAGCAGGGGGTGGAGCAAGCCAGGCCTCAAACCACGAGAAGCTCCAGCCCAAAAGCAGCCAAAATGCAGCCCACCTCCGGGAGAATCTCAAGAGCAGGTGGTGGAGCAAGCCAGGCCTCAAACCACGAGAAGCTCCAGCCCAAAAGTCAGCCAAAATCCAGCCCACATCCGGGAGAATCTCAAGAGCAGGGGATTGAGCAAGCCAGGCCTCAAACCACGAGAAGCTCCAGCCCAAAATGCAGCCAAAATGCAGCCCACATCCAGGAGAATCTCAAGAGCAGGGGGTGGAGCAAGCCAGGCCTCAAACCACGGGAAGATCCATCCCAAGAATCAGCCAAAATGCAGCCCACATCCGGGAGAATCTCAAGAGCAGGGGGTGGAGCAAGCCAGGCCTCAAACCACAAGAAGCTCCAGACCAACAGGCAGCCAAAATGCAGCCCACATCCAGGAGAATCTCAAGAGCAGGGGGTGGAGCAAGCCAGGCCCCAAACCACGAGAAGCTCCAGCCCAAAAGGCAGCCAAAATGCAGCCCACATCCGGGAGAATCTCAAGAGCAGGGGGTGGAGCAAGCCAGGCCTCAAACCACGAGAAGCTCCAGCCCAACAGGCAGCCAAAATGCAGCCCACATCCGGGAGAATCTCAAGAGCAGGGGGTGGAGCAAGCCAGGCCTCAAACCACGAGAAGCTCCAGCCCTAAATGCAGCCAAAATGCAGCCCACATCTGGGAGAATCTCAAGAGCAGGGGGTGGAGCAAGCCAGGCCTCAAACCACGGGAAGCTCCAGCCCAACAGGCAGCCAAAATGCAGCCCACATCCGGGAGAATCTCAAGAGCAGGGGGTGGAGCAAGCTAGGCCACAAACCACGAGAAGCTCCAGCCCAAAATGAAGTCAAAATGCAGCACACATCCGGGAGAATCTCAAGAGCAGGGGGTGGAGCAAGCCAGGCCTCAAACCACGAGAAGCTCCAGCCCAAAAGGCAGCCAAAATGCAGCCCACCTCCAGGAGAATTTCAAGAGCAGGGGGTGGAGCAAGCCAGGCCTCAAACCACGAGAAGCTCCAGCCCAAAAGAAAGCCAAAATGCAGCCCACATCCGGGAGAATCTCAAGAGCAGGGGGTTGAGAAAGCCAGGCCTCAAACCACGAGAAGCTCCAGCCCAAAAGGCAGCCAAAATGCAGCCCACCTCCGGGAGAATCTCAAGAGCAGGGGGTGGAGCAAGCCAGGCCTCAAACCACGGGAAGCTCCAGCCCAAGAATCAGCCAAAATGCAGCCCACCTCCGGGAGAATCTCAAGAGCAGGGGGTGGAGCAAGCCAGGCCTCAAACCACGAGAATCTCCAGCCCAAAAGGCAGCCAAAATGCAGCCCACCTCCGGGAGAAACTCAAGAGCAGGGGGTGGAGCAAGCCAGGCCTCAAACCACGAGAAGCTCCAGCCCAAAATGCAGCCAAAATGCAGCCCACATCCGGGAGTATCTCAAGAGCAGGGGTGGAGCAAGCCAGGCCACAAACCTCGAGAAGCTCCAGCCCAAAATGAAGCCAAAATGCAGCCCACATCCGGGAGAATCTCAAGAGCAGGGGGTGGAGAAAGCCAGGCCTCAAACCACGAGAAGCTCCAGCCCAAAATGCAGCCAAAATGCAGCCCACATCCGGGAGAATTTCAAGAGCAGGGGGTGGAGCAAGCCAGGCCTCAAACCACGAGAAGCTCCAGCCCAAAAGGCAGCCAAAATGCAGCCCACCTCCGGGAGAATCTCAAGAGCAGGGGGTGGAGCAAGCCAGGCCTCAAACCACGAGAAGCTCCAGCCCAAAAGGCAGCCAAAATGCAGCCCACATCCGGGAGAATCTCAAGAGCATGGGGTGGAGCAAGCCAGGCCTCAAACCACGAGAAGCTCCAGCCCAAAAGGAAGCCAAAATGCAGCCCACATCCGGGACAATATCAAGAGCAGGGGGTTGAGAAAGCCAGGCCTCAAACCACGAGAAGCTCCAGCCCAAAAGGCAGCCAAAATGCAGCCCACCTCCGGGAGAATCTCAGGAGCAGGGGGTGGAGCAAGCCAGGCCTCAAACCACGGGAAGCTCCAGCCCAAGAATCAGCCAAAATGCAGCCCACCTCCGGGAGAATCTCAAGAGCAGGGGGTGGAGCAAGCCAGGCCTCAAACCACGGGAAGCTCCAGCCCAAGAATCAGCCAAAATGCAGCCCACCTCCGGGAGAATCTCAAGAGCAGGGGGTGGAGCAAGCCAGGCCTCAAACCACGAGAATCTCCAGCCCAAAAGGCAGCCAAAATGCAGCCCACCTCCGGGAGAAACTCAAGAGCAGGGGGTGGAGCAAGCCAGGCCTCAAACCACGAGAAGCTCCAGCCCAAAAGGCAGCCAAAATGCAGCCCACATCCGGGAGAATATCAAGAGCAGGGGGTTGAGCAAGCCAGGCCTCAAACCACGAGAAGCTCCAGCCCAACAGGCAGCCAAAATGCAGCCCACCTCCGGGAGAATCTCAAGAGCAGGGGGTGGAGCAAGCCAGGCCTCAAACCACGGGAAGCTCCAGCCCAAGAATCAGCCAAAATGCAGCCCACCTCCGGGAGAATCTCAAGAGCAGGGGGTGGAGCAAGCCAGGCCTCAAACCACGAGAATCTCCAGCCCAAAAGGCAGCCAAAATGCAGCCCACCTCCGGGAGAAACTCAAGAGCAGGGGGTGGAGCAAGCCAGGCCTCAAACCACGAGAAGCTCCAGCCCAAAATGCAGCCAAAATGCAGCCCACATCCGGGAGTATCTCAAGAGCAGGGGTGGAGCAAGCCAGGCCACAAACCTCGAGAAGCTCCAGCCCAAAATGAAGCCAAAATGCAGCCCACATCCGGGAGAATCTCAAGAGCAGGGGGTGGAGAAAGCCAGGCCTCAAACCACGAGAAGCTCCAGCCCAAAAGGCAGCCAAAATGCAGCCCACCTCCGGGAGAATCTCAAGAGCAGGGGGTGGAGCAAGCCAGGCCTCAAACCACGAGAAGCTCCAGCCCAAAAGGCAGCCAAAATGCAGCCCACCTCCGGGAGAATCTCAAGAGCAGGGGGTGGAGCAAGCCAGGCCTCAAACCACGAGAAGCTCCAGCCCAAAAGGCAGCCAAAATGCAGCCCACATCCGGGAGAATCTCAAGAGCATGGGGTGGAGCAAGCCAGGCCTCAAACCACGAGAAGCTCCAGCCCAAAAGGAAGCCAAAATGCAGCCCACATCCGGGACAATATCAAGAGCAGGGGGTTGAGAAAGCCAGGCCTCAAACCACGAGAAGCTCCAGCCCAAAAGGCAGCCAAAATGCAGCCCACCTCCGGGAGAATCTCAGGAGCAGGGGGTGGAGCAAGCCAGGCCTCAAACCACGGGAAGCTCCAGCCCAAGAATCAGCCAAAATGCAGCCCACCTCCGGGAGAATCTCAAGAGCAGGGGGTGGAGCAAGCCAGGCCTCAAACCACGGGAAGCTCCAGCCCAAGAATCAGCCAAAATGCAGCCCACCTCCGGGAGAATCTCAAGAGCAGGGGGTGGAGCAAGCCAGGCCTCAAACCACGAGAATCTCCAGCCCAAAAGGCAGCCAAAATGCAGCCCACCTCCGGGAGAAACTCAAGAGCAGGGGGTGGAGCAAGCCAGGCCTCAAACCACGAGAAGCTCCAGCCCAAAAGGCAGCCAAAATGCAGCCCACATCCGGGAGAATATCAAGAGCAGGGGGTTGAGCAAGCCAGGCCTCAAACCACGAGAAGCTCCAGCCCAACAGGCAGCCAAAATGCAGCCCACATCCAGGAGAATCTCAAGAGCAGGGGGTGGAGCAAGCCAGGCCTCAAACCACGAGAAGCTCCAGCCCAAAAGGCAGCCAAAATGCAGCCCACATCCGGGAGAATCTCAAGAGCAGGGGGTGGAGCAAACCAGGCCTCAAACCACGAGAAGCTCCAGCCCAAAATGCAGCCAAAATGCAGCCCACCTCCGGGAGAATCTCAAGAGCAGGGGGTGGAGCAAACCAGGCCTCAAACCACGAGAAGCTCCAGCCCAAAAGGCAGCCAAAATGCAGCCCACCTCCGGGAGAATCTCAAGAGCAGGGGGTGGAGCAAGCTAGGCCACAAACCACGAGAAGCTCCAGCCCAAAATGAAGTCAAAATGCAGCCCACCTCCGGGAGAATCTCAAGAGCAGGGGGTGGAGCAAGCCAGGCCTCAAACCACGAGAAGCTCCAGCCCAAGAATCAGCCAGAATGCAGCCCACATCTGGGAGAATCTCAAGAGCAGGGGGTGGAGCAAGCCAGGCCTCAAACCACAAGAAGCTCCAGCCCAAAAGGCAGCCAAAATGCAGCCCACATCCAGGAGAATCTCAAGAGCAGGGGGTGGAGCAAGCCAGGCCCGAAACCACGAGAAGCTCCAGCCCAAAAGGCAGCCAAAATGCAGCCCACATCCGGGAGAATCTCAAGAGCAGGGGGTGGAGCAAGCCAGGCCTCAAACCACGAGAAGCTCCAGCCCAAAAGGCAGCCAAAATGCAGCCCACATCCGGGAGAATCTCAAGAGCAGGGGGTGGAGCAAGCCAGGCTACAAACCTCGAGAAGCTCCAGCCCAAAATGAAGCCAAAATGCAGCCCACATCTGGGAGAATATCGAGAGCAGGGGGTGGAGCAAGCCAGGCCTCAAACCTTGAGAAGCTCCAGCCCAAAAGGCAGCCAAAATCCAGCCCACATCCGGAGGAATCTCAAGGGCAGGGGGTGGAGCAATCCAGGCCTCAAACCACGAGAAGCTCCAGCCCAAAAGGCAGCCAAAATGCAGCCCACATCCGGGAGAATCTCAAGAGCAGGGGGTGGAGCAAGCCAGGCCTCAAACCACGAGAAGCTCCAGCCCAAAAGGCAGCCAAACTCCAGACCACATCAGGGAGAATCTCAAGAGCAGGGGGTGGAGCAAGCCAGGCCTCAAACCACGAGAAGCTCCAGCCCAAAATGCAGCCAAAATGCAGCCCACATCCGGGAGAATTTCAAGAGCAGGGGGTGGAGCAAGCCAGGCCTCAAACCACGAGAAGCTCCAGCCCAAAAGGCAGCCAAAATGCAGCCCACATCCGGGAGAATCTCAAGAGCAGGGGGTGGAGCAAGCCAGGCCTCAAACCACGAGAAGCTCCAGCCCAAAAGGCAGCCAAAATGCAGCCCACCTCCGGGAGAATCTCAAGAGCAGGGGGTGGAGCAAGCCAGGCCTCAAACCACGAGAAGCTCCAGCCCAAAAGGCAGCCAAAATGCAGCCCACATCCGGGAGAATCTCAAGAGCAGGGGGTTGAGCAAGCCAGGCCTCAAACCACGAGAAGCTCCATCCCAAAAGGCAGCCAAAATGCAGCCCACATCCGGGAGAATCTCAAGAGCAGGGGGTGGAGCAAGCCAGGCCTCAAACCACGAGAAGCTCCAGCCCAAAAGGCAGCCAAAAGCCAGCCCACCTCCGGGAGAATCTCAAGAGCAGGGGGTGGAGCAAGCCAGGCCTCAAACCACGAGAAGCTCCAGCCCAAAAGGCAGCCAAAATGCAGCCCACATCCGGGAGAATCTCAAGAGCAGGGGATGGAGCAAGCCAGGCCTCAAACCACAACAAGCTCCAGCCCAAAAGGCAGCCAAAATCCAGCCCACCTCCGGGAGAATCTCAAGAGCAGGGGGTGGAGCAAGCCAGGCCTCAAACCACGAGAAGCTCCAGCCCAAAAGGCAGCCAAATGCAGCCCACATCCGGGAGAATCTCAAGAGCAGGGGGTGGAGCAAGCCAGGCCTCAAAACACGAGAAGTTACAGCCCAAAAGGCAGCCAAAATCCAGCCCACATCCGGGAGAATCTCAAGAGCAGGGGGTGGAGCAAGCCAGGCCTCAAACCACGAGAAGGTCCAGCCCAAGAATCAGCCAAAATGCAGCCCACATCCGGGAGAATCTCAAGAGCAGTGCCTAGAGCAAGCCAGGCCTCAAACCACGAGAAGCTCCAGCCCAAAAGGCAGCCAAAATGCAGCCCACCTCCGGGAGAATCTCAAGAGCAGGGGGTGGAGCAAGCCAGGCCTCAAAACACGAGAAGCTCCAGCCCAAAAGGCAGCCAAAATGCAGCCCACCTCCGGGAGAATCTCAAGAGCAGGGGGTGGAGCAAGCCAGGCCTCAAACCACGAGAAGCTCCAGCCCAAAAGGCAGCCAAAATCCAGCCCACATCCGGGAGAATTTCAAGAGCAGGGGGTTGAGCAAGCCAGGCCTCAAACCACGAGAAGCTCCAGCCCAAAAGTCAGCCAAAATGCAGCCCACATCCAGGAGAATCTCAAGAGCAGGGGGTGGAGAAAGCCAGGCCTCAAACCACGAGAAGCTCCAGCCCAAAAGGCAGCCAAAATGCAGCCCACCTCCGGGAGAATCTCAAGAGCAGGGGGTGGAGCAAGCCAGGCCTCAAACCACGAGAAGCTCCAGCCCAAAAGGCAGCCAAAAGCCAGCCCACCTCCGGGAGAATCTCAAGAGCAGGGGATGGAGCAAGCCAGGCCTCAAACCACGAGAAGCTCCAGCCCAAAAGGCAGCCAAAATGCAGCCCACATCCGGGAGAATCTCAAGAGCAGGGGATGGAGCAAGCCAGGCCTCAAACCACAACAAGCTCCAGCCCAAAAGGCAGCCAAAATCCAGCCCACCTCCGGGAGAATCTCAAGAGCAGGGGGTGGAGCAAGCCAGGCCTCAAACCACGAGAAGCTCCAGCCCAAAAGGCAGCCAAATGCAGCCCACATCCGGGAGAATCTCAAGAGCAGGGGGTGGAGCAAGCCAGGCCTCAAAACACGAGAAGTTACAGCCCAAAAGGCAGCCAAAATCCAGCCCACATCCGGGAGAATCTCAAGAGCAGGGGGTGGAGCAAGCCAGGCCTCAAACCACGAGAAGGTCCAGCCCAAGAATCAGCCAAAATGCAGCCCACATCCGGGAGAATCTCAAGAGCAGTGCCTAGAGCAAGCCAGGCCTCAAACCACGAGAAGCTCCAGCCCAAAAGGCAGCCAAAATGCAGCCCACCTCCGGGAGAATCTCAAGAGCAGGGGGTGGAGCAAGCCAGGCCTCAAAACACGAGAAGCTCCAGCCCAAAAGGCAGCCAAAATGCAGCCCACCTCCGGGAGAATCTCAAGAGCAGGGGGTGGAGCAAGCCAGGCCTCAAACCACGAGAAGCTCCAGCCCAAAAGGCAGCCAAAATCCAGCCCACATCCGGGAGAATTTCAAGAGCAGGGGGTTGAGCAAGCCAGGCCTCAAACCACGAGAAGCTCCAGCCCAAAAGTCAGCCAAAATGCAGCCCACATCCAGGAGAATCTCAAGAGCAGGGGGTGGAGAAAGCCAGGCCTCAAACCACGGGAAGCTCCAGCCCAAGAATCAGCCAAAATGCAGCCCACATCCGGGAGAATATCAAGAGCAGGGGGTGGAGCAAGCCAGGCCTCAAACCACGAGAAGCTCCAGCCCAAAAGGCAGCCAAAATGCAGCCCACCTCCGGGAGAATCTCAAGAGCAGGGGGTGGAGCAAGCCAGGCCTCAAACCACGAGAAGCTCCAGCCCAAAAGGCAGCCAAAATGCAGCCCACCTCCGGGAGAATCTCAAGAGCAGGGGGTGGAGCAAGCCAGGCCTCAAACCACGGGAAGCTCCAGCCCAAAAGGCAGCCAAAATGCAGCCCACATCTGGGAGAATCTCAAGAGCAGGGGGTGGAGCAAGCCAGGCCTCAAACCACGGGAAGCTCCAGCACAAAAGGCAGCCAAAATGCAGCCCACATCCGGGAGAATCTCAAGAGCAGGGGGTGGAGCAAGCCAGGCTACAAACCTCGAGAAGCTCCAGCCCAAAAGGCAGCCAAAATGCAGCCCACCTCCGGGAGAATCTCAAGAGCAGGGGGTGGAGCAAGCCAGGCCTCAAACCACGAGAAGCTCCAGCACAAAAGGCAGCCAAAATGCAGACCACATCCAGGAGAATCTCAAGAGCAGGGGGTGGAGCAAGCCAGGCCCCAAACCTCGAGAAGCTGCAGCCCAAAATGAAGCCTAAATGCAGCCCACATCCGGGAGAATCTCAAGAGCAGGGGGTGGAGCAAGCCAGGCCTCAAACCACGAGAAGCTCCAGCCCAAGAATCAGCCAAAATGCAGCCCACATCCGGGAGAATCTCAAGAGCAGGGGCTGGAGCAAGCCAGGCCTCAAACCATGAGAAGCTCCAGCCCTAAAGGCAGCCAAAATGCAGTCCACATCCGGGAGAATCTCAAGAGCAGGGGTTGGAGCAATGCAGGCCTCAAACCACGAGAAGCTCCAGCCCAAAAGACAGCCAAAATGCAGCCCACATGCGGGAGAATCTCAAGAGCGGGGGGTGGAGCAAGCCAGGCCTCAAACCACGAGAAGCTCCAGCCCAAAAGGCAGCCAAAATGCAGCCCACCTCCGGGAGAATCTCAAGAGCAGGGGGTGGAGCAAGCCAGGCCTCAAAACACGAGAAGCTCCAGCCCAAAAGGCAGCCAAAATGCAGCCCACCTCCGGGAGAATCTCAAGAGCAGGGGGTGGAGCAAGCCAGGCCTCAAACCACGAGAAGCTCCAGCCCAAAAGGCAGCCAAAATCCAGCCCACATCCGGGAGAATTTCAAGAGCAGGGGGTTGAGCAAGCCAGGCCTCAAACCACGAGAAGCTCCAGCCCAAAAGTCAGCCAAAATGCAGCCCACATCCAGGAGAATCTCAAGAGCAGGGGGTGGAGAAAGCCAGGCCTCAAACCACGGGAAGCTCCAGCCCAAGAATCAGCCAAAATGCAGCCCACATCCGGGAGAATCTCAAGAGCAGGGGGTGGAGCAAGCCAGGCCTCAAACCACGAGAAGCTCCAGCCCAAAAGGCAGCCAAAATGCAGCCCACATCCGGGAGAATCTCAAGAGCAGGGGGTGGAGCAAGCCAGGCCTCAAACCACGAGAAGCTCCAGCACAAAAGGCAGCCAAAATGCAGCCCACCTCCGGGAGAATATCAACAGCTGGCGGTGGAGCAAGCCAGGCCTCAAACCACGAGAAGCTCCAGCCCCAAATGCAACCAAAATGAAGCCCACATCCGGGAGAATATCAAGAGCCGGGGGTGGAGCAAGCCAGGCCTCAAACCACGAGAAGCTCCAGCCCAAAAGGCAGTCAAAATCCAGCCCACCTCCGGGAGAATCTCAAGAGCAGGGGGTGGAGCAAGCCAGGCCTCAAACCACGAGAAGCTCCAGCCCAAAAGGCAGCCAAAATCCAGCCCACATCCGGGAGAATCTCAAGAGCAGGGGGTGGAGAAAGCCAGGCCTCAAACCACGAGAAGCTCCAGCCCAAAAGGCAGCCAAAATGCAGCCCACCTCCGGGAGAATCTCAAGAGCAGGGGGTGGAGCAAGCCAGGCCTCAAACCACGAGAAGCTCCAGCCCAAAAGGCAGCCAAAATGCAGCCCACATCCGGGAGAATCTCAAGAGCAGGGGGTGGAGCAAGCCAGGCCTCAAACCACAAGAAGCTCCAGCCCAAAAGGCAGCCAAAATGCAGCCCACATCCGGGAGAATCTCAAGAGCAGGGGGTGGAGCAAGCTAGGCCTCAAACCACGAGAAGCTCCAGCCCAAAAGCAGCCAAAATGCAGCCCACATCCGGGAGAATCTCAAGAGCAGGGGGTGGAGCAAGCCAGGCCTCAAACCACGAGAAGCTCCAGCCCAAAATTCTGCCAAAATGCAGCTCACATGGGGGAGAATCTCAAGAGCAGGGGGTGGAGCAAGCCAGGCCTCAAACCACGGGAAGCTCCAGCCCAAGAATCAGCCAAAATGCAGCCCACATCCGGGAGAATCTCAAGAGCAGGGGGTGGAGTAAGCCAGGCCTCAAACCATGAGAAGCTCCAGCCCAAAACGCAGCCAAAATGCAGCCCACATCCGGGAGAATCTCAAGAGCAGGGAGTGGAGCAAGCCAGCCCTCAAACCATGAGAAGCTCCAGCCCTAAAGGCAGCCAAAATGCAGTCCACATCCGGGAGAATCTCAAGAGCAGGGGTTGGAGCAATGCAGGCCTCAAACCACGAGAAGCTCCAGCCCAAAAGGCAGCCAAAATGCAGCACACATCCGGGAGAATCTCAAGAGCGGGGGGTGGAGCAAGCCAGGCCTCAAACCACGAGAAGCTCCAGCCCAAAATGCAGCCAAAATGCAGCCCACCTCCGGGAGAATCTCAAGAGCAGGGAGTGGAGCAAGCCAGGCCTCAAACCACGAGAAGCTCCAGCCCAAAAGGCAGCCAAAATGCAGCCCACATCCGGGAGAATCTCAAGAGCAGGGGGTGGAGCAAGCCAGGCCTCAAACCACGAGAAGCTCCAGCCCCAAATGCAACCAAAATGAAGCCCACATCCGGGAGAATCTCAAGAGCAGGGGGTGGAGCAAGCCAGGCCTCAAACCACGAGAAGCTCCAGCCCAAAATGCAGCCAAAATCCAGCCCACATCCGGGAGAATCTCAAGAGCAGGGGGTTGAGCAAGCCAGGCTTCAAACCACGAGAAGCTCCAGCCCAAAAGTCAGCCAAAATGCAGCCCACATCTGGGAGAATATCAAGAGCAGGGGGTGGAGCAAGCCAGGCCTCAAACCACGGGAAGCTCCAGCCCAAGAATCAGCCAAAATGCAGCCCACATCCGGGAGAATCTCAAGAGCAGGGGGTGGAGTAAGCCAGGCCTCAAACCATGAGAAGCTCCAGCCCAAAACGCAGCCAAAATGCAGCCCACATCCGGGAGAATCTCAAGAGCAGGGGGTGGAGCAAGCCAGCCCTCAAACCATGAGAAGCTCCAGCCCTAAAGGCAGCCAAAATGCAGTCCACATCCGGGAGAATCTCAAGAGCAGGGGTTGGAGCAATGCAGGCCTCAAACCACGAGAAGCTCCAGCCCAAAAGGCAGCCAAAATGCAGCACACATCCGGGAGAATCTCAAGAGCGGGGGGTGGAGCAAGCCAGGCCTCAAACCACGAGAAGCTCCAGCCCAAAAGGCAGCCAAAATGCAGCCCACCTCCGGGAGAATCTCAAGAGCAGGGAGTGGAGCAAGCCAGGCCTCAAACCACGAGAAGCTCCAGCCCAAAATGCAGCCAAAATGCAGCCCACATCCGGGAGAATCTCAAGAGCAGGGGGTGGAGCAAGCCAGGCCTCAAACCACGAGAAGCTCCAGCCCAAAATGCAGCCAAAATGCAGCCCACATCTGGGAGAATATCAAGAGCAGGGGGTGGAGCAAGCCAGGCCTCAAACCACGAGAAGCTCCAGCCCAAAAGGCAGCCAAAATGCAGCCCACATCCGGGAGAATCTCAAGAGCAGGGGGTGGAGCAAGCCAGGCTTCAAACCACGAGAAGCTCCAGCCCCAAATGCAACCAAAATGAAGCCCACATCCGGGAGAATATCAAGAGCAGGGGGTGGAGCAAGCCAGGCCTCAAACCACGAGAAGCTCCAGCCCAAAAGGCAGCCAAAATCCAGCCCACATCCGGGAGAATCTCAAGAGCAGGGGGTTGAGCAAGCCAGGCTTCAAACCACGAGAAGCTCCAGCCCAAAAGTCAGCCAAAATGCAGCCCACATCCAGGAGAATCTCAAGAGCAGGGGGTGGAGCAAGCCAGGCCTCAAACCACGGGAAGCTCCAGCCCAAGAATCAGCCAAAATGCAGCCCACATCCGGGAGAATTTCAAGAGCAGGGGGTGGAGCAAGCCAGGCCTCAAACCACGAGAAGCTCCAGCCCCAAAGGCAACCAAAATGAAGCCCACATCCGGGAGAATATCAAGAGCAGGGGGTGGAGCAAGCCAGGCCTCAAACCACGAGAAGCTCCAGCACAAAAGGCAGCCAAAATGCAGCCCACCTCCGGGAGAATATCAACAGCTGGCGGTGGAGCAAGCCAGGCCTCAAACCACGAGAAGCTCCAGCCCCAAATGCAACCAAAATGAAGCCCACATCCGGGAGAATATCAAGAGCAGGGGGTGGAGCAAGCCAGGCCTCAAACCACGAGAAGCTCCAGCCCTAAAGGCAGTCAAAATCCAGCCCACCTCCGGGAGAATCTCAAGAGCAGGGGGTGGAGCAAGCCAGGCCTCAAACCACGAGAAGCTCCAGCCCAAAAGGCAGCCAAAATCCAGCCCACATCCGGGAGAATCTCAAGAGCAGGGGGTGGAGCAAGCCAGGCCTCAAACCACGAGAAGCTCCAGCCCAAAAGGCAGTCAAAATCCAGCCCACCTCCGGGAGAATCTCAAGAGCAGGGGGTTGAGCAAGCCAGGCCTCAAACCACGAGAAGCTCCAGCCCAAAATTCTGCCAAAATGCAGCCCACATGGGGGAGAATCTCAAGAGCAGGGGGTGGAGCAAGCCAGGCCTCAAACCACGGGAAGCTCCAGCCCAAGAATCAGCCAAAATGCAGCCCACATCCGGGAGAATCTCAAGAGCAGGGGGTGGAGCAAGCCAGGCCTCAAACCATGAGAAGCTCCAGCCCAAAAGGCAGCCAAAATGCAGCCCACCTCCAGGAGAATCTCAAGAGCACGGGGTGGAGCAAGCCAGGCCTCAAACCACGGGAAGCTCCAGCCCAAGAATCAGCCAAAATGCAGCCCACATCCGGGAGAATCTCAAGAGCAGGGGGTGGAGCAAGCCAGGCCTCAAACCACGAGAAGCTCCAGCCCAAAATGCAGCCAAAATGCAGCCCACCTCCGGGAGAATCTCAAGAGCAGGGGGTGGAGCAAGCCAGGCCTCAAACCTCGAGAAGCTCCAGCCCAAAATGAAGCCAAAATGCAGCCCACCTCCGGGAGAATATCGAGAGCAGGGGGTGGAGCAAGCCAGGCCACAAACCACGAGAAGCTCCAGCCCAAAAGGCAGCCAAAATCCAGCCCACTTCGGGGAGAATATCAAGAGCAGGGGGTGGAGCAAGCCAGGCCTAAAACCACAAGAAGCTCCAGCCCAAAAGGCAGCCAAAATGCAGCCCACCTCCGGGAGAATATCAAGAGCAGGGGGTGGAGCAAGCCAGGCCTCAAACCACGAGAAGCTCCAGCCCAAAAGGCAGCCAAAATCCAGCCCACATCCGGGAGAATCTCAAGAGCAGGGGGTGGAGCAAGCCAGGCCTCAAACCACGAGAAGCTCCAGCCCAAGAATCAGCCAAAATGCAGCCCACATCCGGGAGAATCTCAAGAGCAGGGGGTGGAGCAAGCCAGGCCTCAAACCACGAGAAGCTCCAGCCCAAAATGCAGCCAAAATGCAGCCCACCTCCGGGAGAATCTCAAGAGCAGGGAGTGGAGCAAGCCAGGCCTCAAACCACGAGAAGCTCCAGCCCAAAAGGCAGCCAAAATGCAGCCCACATCCGGGAGAATCTCAAGAGCAGGGGGTGGAGCAAGCCAGGCCTCAAACCACGAGAAGCTCCAGCCCAAAATGCAGCCAAAATGCAGCCCACATCCGGGAGAATATCAAGAGCAGGGGGTGGAGCAAGCCAGGCCTCAAACCACGAGAAGCTCCAGCCCAAAAGGCAGCCAAAATGCAGCCCACATCCGGGAGAATCTCAAGAGCAGGGGGTGGAGCAAGCCAGGCTTCAAACCACGAGAAGCTCCAGCCCAAAAGGCAGCCAAAATGCAGCCCACATCCGGGAGAATCTCAAGAGCAGGGGGTGGAGCAAGCCAGGCCTCAAACCACGAGAAGCTCCAGCCCAAAAGGCAGCCAAAATGCAGCCCACCTCTGGGAGAATCTCAAGAGCAGGGGGTGGAGCAAGCCAGGCCTCAAACCACGAGAAGCTCCAGCCCAAAAGGCAGCCAAAATGCAGCCCACATCCGGGAGAATCTCAAGAGCAGGGGGTGGAGCAAGTCAGGCCTCAAACCACGAGAAGCTCCAGCCCAAAAGGCAGCCAAAATGCAGCCCACATCTGGGAGAATCTCAAGAGCAGGGGGTGGAGCAAGCCAGGCCTCAAACCACGAGAAGCTCCAGCCCAAAAGGCAGCCAAAATGCAGCCCACATCCGGGAGAATCTCAAGAGCAGGGGGTGGAGCAAGCCAGGACTCAAACCACGAGAAGCTCCAGCCCAAATGGCAGCCAAAATGCAGCCCACATCTGGGAGAATATCAAGAGCAGGGGGTGGAGCAAGCCAGGCCTCAAACCACGAGAAGCTCCAGCCCAAAAGGCAGCCAAAATGCAGCCCACATCCCAAAGAATCTCAAGAGCAGGGGGTGGAGCAAGCCAGGCTTCAAACCACGAGAAGCTCCAGCCCAAAAGTCAGCCAAAATGCAGCCCACATCTGGGAGAATCTCAAGAGCAGGGGGTGGAGCAAGCCAGGCCTCAAACCACGAGAAGCTCCAGCCCAAAAGGCAGCCAAAATCCAGCCCACATCCGGGAGAATCTCAAGAGCAGGGGGTTGAGCAAGCCAGGCTTCAAACCACGAGAAGCTCCAGCCCAAAAGTCAGCCAAAATGCAGCCCACATCCAGGAGAATCTCAAGAGCAGGGGGTGGAGCAAGCCAGGCCTCAAACCACGGGAAGATCCAGCCCAAGAATCAGCCAAAATGCAGCCCACATCCGGGAGAATTTCAAGAGCAGGGGGTGGAGCAAGCCAGGCCTCAAACCACGAGAAGCTCCAGCCCCAAAGGCAACCAAAATGAAGCCCACATCCGGGAGAATATCAAGAGCAGGGGGTGGAGCAAGCCAGGCCTCAAACCACGAGAAGCTCCAGCACAAAAGGCAGCCAAAATGCAGCCCACCTCCGGGAGAATATCAACAGCTGGCGGTGGAGCAAGCCAGGCCTCAAACCACGAGAAGCTCCAGCCCAAAATGCAGCCAAAATCCAGCCCACATCCGGGAGAATCTCAAGAGCAGGGGGTGGAGCAAGCCAGGCCTCAAACCACGAGAAGCTCCAGCACAAAATTCTGCCAAAATGCAGCCCACATCCGGGAGAATCTCAAGAGCAGGGGGTGGAGCAAGCCAGGCCTCAAACCACGGGAAGCTCCAGCCCAAGAATCAGCCAAAATGCAGCCCACATCCGGGAGAATCTCAAGAGCAGGGGGTGGAGCAAGCCAGGCCTCAAACCATGAGAAGCTCCAGCCCAAAACGCAGCCAAAATGCAGCCCACCTCCGGGAGAATCTCAAGAGCACGGGGTGGAGCAAGCCAGGCCTCAAACCACGGGAAGCTCCAGCCCAAGAATCAGCCAAAATGCAGCCCACATCCGGGAGAATCTCAAGAGCAGGGGGTGGAGCAAGCCAGGCCTCAAACCACGGGAAGCTCCAGCCCAACAGGCAGCCAAAATGCAGCCCACATCCGGGAGAATCTCAAGAGCAGGGGGTGGAGCAAGCCAGGCCTCAAACCACGAGAAGCTCCAGCCCAAACGGCAGCCAAAATGCAGCCCACATCCGGGAGAATCTCAAGAGCAGGGGTTGAAGCAAGCCAGGCCTCAAACCACGAGAAGCTCCAGCCCAAAAGGCAGCCAAAATGCAGCCCACATCCGGGAGAATCTCAAGAGCAGGGGGTGGAGCAAGCCAGGCCACAAACCTCGAGAAGCTCCAGCCCAAAATGAAGCCAAAATGCAGTCCACATCCGGGAGAATCTCAAGAGCAGGGGGTGGAGCAAGCCAGGCCTCAAACCACGAGAATCTCCAGCCCAAAAGGCAGCCAAAATGCAGCCCACCTCCGGGAGAATCTCAAGAGCAGGGGGTGGAGCAAGCCAGGCCTCAAACCACGAGAAGCTCCAGCCCAAAAGGCAGCCAAAATGCAGCCCACCTCCGGGAGAATCTCAAGAGCAGGGGGTGGAGCAAGCCAGGCCTCAAACCACGGGAAGCTCCAGCCCAAAAGGCAGCCAAAATGCAGCCCACATCTGGGAGAATCTCAAGAGCAGGGGGTGGAGCAAGCTAGGCCTGAAACCACGAGAAGCTCCAGCCCAAAATGAAGTCAAAATGCAGCCCACCTCCGGGAGAATCTCAAGAGCAGGGGGTGGAGCAAGCCAGGCCTCAAACCACGAGAAGCTCCAGCCCTAAAGGCAGCCAAAATGCAGCCCACATCTGGGAGAATCTCAAGAGCAGGGGGTGGAGCAAGCCAGGCCTCAAACCACGGGAAGCTCCAGCCCAACAGGCAGCCAAAATGCAGCCCACCTCCGGGAGAATCTCAAGAGCAGGGGGTGGAGCAAGCTAGGCCACAAACCACGAGAAGCTCCAGCCCAAAATGAAGTCAAAAACAGCACACATCCGGGAGAATCTCAAGAGCAGGGGGTTGAGCAAGCCAGGCCTCAAACCACGAGAATCTCCAGCCCAAAAGGCAGCCAAAATGCAGCCCACATCCAGGAGAATTTCAAGAGCAGGGGGTGGAGCAAGCCAGGCCTCAAACCACGAGAAGCTCCAGCCCAAAAGGCAGCCAAAATCCAGCCCACCTCCGGGAGAATCTCAAGAGCAGGGGGTGGAGCAAGCTAGGCCACAAACCACGAGAAGCTCCAGCCCAAAATGAAGTCAAAATGCAGCCCACATCCGGGAGAATCTCAAGAGCAAGGGGTGGAGCAAGCCAGGCCTCAAACCACGGGAAGCTCCAGCCCAAGAATCAGCCAAAATGCAGCCCACATCCGGGAGAATCTCAAGAGCAGGGGGTGGAGCAAGACAGGCCTCAAACCACAAGAAGCTCCAGCCCAACAGGCAGCCACAATGCAGCCCACATCCGGGAGAATCTCAAGAGCAGGGGGTGGAGCAAGCCAGGCCCCAAACCACGAGAAGCTCCAGCCCAAAAGGCAGCCAAAATGCAGCCCACATCCGGGAGAATCTCAAGAGCAGGGGGTGGAGCAAGCCAGGCCTCAAACCACGAGAAGCTCCAGCCCAAAAGGCAGCCAAAATGCAGCCCACATCCGGGAGAATCTCAAGAGCAGGGGGTGGAGCAAGCCAGACCTCAAACCACGGGAAGATCCAGCCCAAGAATCAGCCAAAATGCAGCCCACATCCGGGAGAATCTCAAGAGCAGGGGGTGGAGCAAGCCAGGCCTCAAACCACGGGAAGCTCCAGCCCAAAAGGCAGCCAAAATGCAGCCCACATCTGGGAGAATCTCAAGAGCAGGGGGTGGAGCAAGCCAGGCCTCAAACCACGGGAAGCTCCAGCCCTAAAGGCAGCCAAAATGCAGCCCACATCTGGGAGAATCTCAAGAGCAGGGGGTGGAGCAAGCTAGGCCACAAACCACGAGAAGCTCCAGCCCAAGAATCAGCCAAAATGCAGCCCACATCCGGGAGAATCTCAAGAGCAGGGGGTGGAGCAAGCCAGGCCTCAAACCACGAGAAGCTCCAGCCCAAAAGGCAGCCAAAATGCAGCCCACATCTGGGAGAATCTCAAGAGCAGGGGGTGGAGCAAGCCAGGCCTCAAACCACGGGAAGCTCCAGCCCAACAGGCAGCCAAAATGCAGCCCACCTCCGGGAGAATCTCAAGAGCAGGGGGTGGAGCAAGCCAGGCCTCAAACCACGGGAAGCTCCAGCCCAAGAATGAGCCAAAATGCAGCCCACCTCCGGGAGAATCTCAAGAGCAGGGGGTGGAGCAAGGCAGGCCTCAAACCACGAGAAGCTCCAGCCCAAAAGGCAGCCAAAATGCAGCCCACATCCGGGAGAATCTCAAGAGCAGGGGATTGAGCAAGCCAGGCCTCAAACCACGAGAAGCTCCAGCCCAAAATTCAGCCAAAATGCAGCCCACATCCAGGAGAATCTCAAGAGCAGGGGGTGGAGCAAGCCAGGCCTCAAACCACGGGAAGATCCAGCCCAAGAATCAGCCAAAATGCAGCCCACATCCGGGAGAATCTCAAGAGCAGGGGGTGGAGCAAGCCAGGCCTCAAACCACAAGAAGCTCCAGCCCAACAGGCAGCCAAAATGCAGCCCACATCCGGGAGAATCTCAAGAGCAGGGGGTGGAGCAAGCCAGGCCTCAAACCACGAGAAGCTCCAGCCCAAAAGGCAGCCAAAATGCAGCCCACCTCCCAAAGAATCTCAAGAGCAGGGGGTGGAGCAAGCTAGGCCACAAACCACGAGAAGCTCCAGCCCAAAATGAAGTCAAAATGCAGCCCACATCCGGGAGAATCTCAAGAGCAGGGGGTGGAGCAAGCCAGGCCTCAAACCACGGGAAGCTCCAGCCCAACAGGCAGCCAAAATGCAGCACACATCCGGGAGAATTTCAAGAGCAGGGGGTGGAGCAAGCCAGGCCTCAAACCACGAGAAGCTCCAGCCCAAAAGGCAGCCAAAATGCAGCCCACATCCAGGAGAATTTCAAGAGCAGGGGGTGGAGCAAGCCAGGCCTCAAACCACGAGAAGCTCCAGCCCAAAAGGGAGCCAAAATGCAGCCCACATCCGGGAGAATCTCAAGAGCAGGGGGTTGAGCAAGCCAGGCCTCAAACCACGAGAAGCTCCAGCCCAAAAGGCAGCCAAAATGCAGCCCACCTCCGGGAGAATCTCAAGAGCAGGGGGTGGAGCAAGCCAGGCCTCAAACCACGGGAAGCTCCAGCCCAAGAATCAGCCAAAATGCAGCCCACCTCCGGGAGAATCTCAAGAGCAGGGGGTGGAGCAAGCCAGGCCTCAAACCACGAGAAGCTCCAGCCCAAAATGCAGCCAAAATGCAGCCCACCTCCGGGAGAATCTCAAGAGCAGGTGGTGGAGCAAGCCAGGCCTCAAACCACGAGAAGCTCCAGCCCAAAAGTCAGCCAAAATCCAGCCCACATCCGGGAGAATCTCAAGAGCAGGGGATTGAGCAAGCCAGGCCTCAAACCACGAGAAGCTCCAGCCCAAAATGCAGCCAAAATGCAGTCCACATCCAGGAGAATCTCAAGAGCAGGGGGTGGAGCAAGCCAGGCCTCAAACCACGGGAAGATCCATCCCAAGAATCAGCCAAAATGCAGCCCACATCCGGGAGAATCTCAAGAGCAGGGGGTGGAGCAAGCCAGGCCTCAAACCACAAGAAGCTCCAGACCAACAGGCAGCCAAAATGCAGCCCACATCCGGGAGAATCTCAAGAGCAGGGGGTGGAGCAAGCCAGGCCCCAAACCACGAGAAGCTCCAGCCCAAAAGGCAGCCAAAATGCAGCCCACATCCGGGAGAATCTCAAGAGCAGGGGGTGGAGCAAGCCAGGCCTCAAACCACGAGAAGCTCCAGCCCAACAGGCAGCCAAAATGCAGCCCACATCCGGGAGAATCTCAAGAGCAGGGGGTGGAGCAAGCCAGGCCTCAAACCACGAGAAGCTCCAGCCCTAAATGCAGCCAAAATGCAGCCCACATCTGGGAGAATCTCAAGAGCAGGGGGTGGAGCAAGCCAGGCCTCAAACCACGGGAAGCTCCAGCCCAACAGGCAGCCAAAATGCAGCCCACATCCGGGAGAATCTCAAGAGCAGGGGGTGGAGCAAGCTAGGCCACAAACCACGAGAAGCTCCAGCACAAAATGAAGTCAAAATGCAGCACACATCCGGGAGAATCTCAAGAGCAGGGGGTGGAGCAAGCCAGGCCTCAAACCACGAGAAGCTCCAGCCCAAAAGGCAGGCAAAATGCAGCCCACCTCCAGGAGAATTTCAAGAGCAGGGGGTGGAGCAAGCCAGGCCTCAAACCACGAGAAGCTCCAGCCCAAAATGAAGCCAAAATGCAGCCCACATCCGGGAGAATCTCAAGAGCAGGGGGTTGAGAAAGCCAGGCCTCAAACCACGAGAAGCTCCAGCCCAAAAGGCAGCCAAAATGCAGCCCACCTCCGGGAGAATCTCAAGAGCAGGGGGTGGAGCAAGCCAGGCCTCAAACCACGGGAAGCTCCAGCCCAAGAATCAGCCAAAATGCAGCCCACCTCCGGGAGAATCTCAAGAGCAGGGGGTGGAGCAAGCCAGGCCTCAAACCACGAGAATCTCCAGCCCAAAAGGCAGCCAAAATGCAGCCCACCTCCGGGAGAAACTCAAGAGCAGGGGGTGGAGCAAGCCAGGCCTCAAACCACGAGAAGCTCCAGCCCAAAATGCAGCCAAAATGCAGCCCACATCCGGGAGAATCTCAAGAGCAGGGGTGGAGCAAGCCAGGCCACAAACCTCGAGAAGCTCCAGCCCAAAATGAAGCCAAAATGCAGCCCACCTCCGGGAGAATCTCAAGAGCAGGGGGTGGAGCAAGCCAGGCCTCAAACCACGAGAAGCTCCAGCCCAAAAGGCAGCCAAAATGCAGCCCACATCCGGGAGAACCTCAAGAGCAGGGTGTGGAGCAAGCCAGGCCTCAAACCACGAGAAGCTCCAGCCCAAAAGGCAGCCAAAATGCAGCCCACCTCCGGGAGAATCTCAAGAGCAGGGGGTGGAGCAAGGCAGGTCTCAAACCACGAGAAGCTCCAGCCCAAAATGCAGCCAAAATGCAGCCCACATCCGGGAGAATCTCAAGAGCAGGGGGTTGAGCAAGCCAGGCCTCAAACCACGAGAAGCTCCAGCCCAAAAGGCAGCCAAAATCCAGCCCACATCCGGGAGAATCTCAAGAGCAGGGGGTGGAGCAAGCCAGGCCTCAAACCACGAGAAGCTCCAGCCCAAAAGGCAGCCAAAATCCAGCCCACCTCCGGGAGAATCTCAAGAGCAGGGGGTGGAGTAAGCCCGGCCTCAAACCACGAGAAGCTCCAGCCCAAAAGGCAGCCAAAATGCAGCCCACATCCGGGAGAATCTCAAGAGCAGGGGGTGGAGCAAGCCAGGCCTCAAACCACGAGAAGCTCCAGCCCAAAAGGCAGCCAAAATCCAGCACACCTCTGGGAGAATCTCAAGAGCAGGGGGTGGAGCAAGCTAGGCCACAAACCACGAGAAGCTCCAGCCCAAAATGAAGTCAAAATGCAGCCCACATCCGGGAGAATCTCAAGAGCAAGGGGTGGAGCAAGCCAGGCCTCAAACCACGGGAAGCTCCAGCCCAAGAATCAGCCAAAATGCAGCCCACATCCGGGAGAATCTCAAGAGCATTGGGTGGAGCAAGCCAGGCCTCAAACCACAAGAAGCTCCAGCCCAACAGGCAGCCAAAATGCAGCCCACGTCCGGGAGAATCTCAAGAGCAGGGGGTGGAGCAAGCCAGGCCCCAAACCACGAGAAGCTCCAGCCCAAAAGGCAGCCAAAATGCAGCCCACATCCGGGAGAATCTCAAGAGCAGGGGGTGGAGCAAGCCAGGCCTCAAACCACGAGAAGCTCCAGCCCAAAAGGCAGCCAAAATGCAGCCCACATACGGGAGAATCTCAAGAGCAGGGGGTGGAGCAAGCCAGGCCTCAAACCACGGGAAGCTCCAGCCCAACAGGCAGCCAAAATGCAGCCCACCTCCGGGAGAATCTCAAGAGCAGGGGGTGGAGCAAGCCAGGCCTCAAACCACGGGAAGATCCATCCCAAGAATCAGCCAAAATGCAGCCCACCTCCGGGAGAATCTCAAGAGCAGGGGGTGGAGCAAGGCAGGCCTCAAACCACGAGAAGCTCCAGCCCAAAAGGCAGCCAAAATGCAGCCCACATCCGGGAGAATCTCAAGAGCAGGGGATTGAGCAAGCCAGGCCTCAAACCACGAGAAGCTCCAGCCCAAAAGTCAGCCAAAATGCAGCCCACATCCAGGAGAATCTCAAGAGCAGGGGGTGGAGCAAGCCAGGCCTCAAACCACGGGAAGATCCAGCCCAAGAATCAGCCAAAATGCAGCCCACATCCGGGAGAATCTCAAGAGCAGGGGGTGGAGCAAGCCAGGCCTCAAACCACAAGAAGCTCCAGCCCAACAGGCAGCCAAAATGCAGCCCACATCCGGGAGAATCTCAAGAGCAGGGGGTGGAGCAAGCCAGGCCTCAAACCACGAGAAGCTCCAGCCCAAAATGCAGCCAAAATGCAGCCCACCTCCCAAAGAATCTCAAGAGCAGGGGGTGGAGCAAGCTAGGCCACAAACCACGAGAAGCTCCAGCCCAAAATGAAGTCAAAATGCAGCCCACATCCGGGAGAATCTCAAGAGCAGGGGGTGGAGCAAGCCAGGCCTCAAACCACGGGAAGCTCCAGCCCAACAGGCAGCCAAAATGCAGCACACATCCGGGAGAATCTCAAGAGCAGGGGGTGGAGCAAGCCAGGCCTCAAACCACGAGAAGCTCCAGCCCAAAAGGCAGCCAAAATGCAGCCCACATCCAGGAGAATTTCAAGAGCAGGGGGTGGAGCAAGCCAGGCCTCAAACCACGAGAAGCTCCAGCCCAAAAGGGAGCCAAAATGCAGCCCACATCCAGGAGAATCTCAAGAGCAGGGGGTTGAGCAAGCCAGGCCTCAAACCACGAGAAGCTCCAGCCCAAAAGGCAGCCAAAATGCAGCCCACCTCCGGGAGAATCTCAAGAGCAGGGGGTGGAGCAAGCCAGGCCTCAAACCACGGGAAGCTCCAGCCCAAGAATCAGCCAAAATGCAGCCCACCTCCGGGAGAAACTCAAGAGCAGGGGGTGGAGCAAGCCAGGCCTCAAACCACGAGAAGCTCCAGCCCAAAACGCAGCCAAAATGCAGCCCACATCCGTGAGAATCTCAAGAGCAGGGGGTGGAGCCAGCCATGCCCCAAACAACGAGAAGCTCCAGCCCAAAAGGCAGCCAAAATGCAGCCCACCTCCGGGAGAATCTCAAGAGCAGGGGTGGAGCAAGCCAGGCCACAAACCTCGAGAAGCTCCAGCCCAAAATGAAGCCAAAATGCAGCCCACATCCGGGAGAATCTCAAGAGCAGGGGGTGGAGAAAGCCAGGCCTCAAACCACGAGAAGCTCCAGCCCAAAATGCAGCCAAAATGCAGCCCACATCCGGGAGAATTTCAAGAGCAGGGGGTGGAGCAAGCCAGGCCTCAAACCACGAGAAGCTCCAGCCCAAAAGGCAGCCAAAATGCAGCCCACCTCCGGGAGAATCTCAAGAGCAGGGGGTGGAGCAAGCCAGGCCTCAAACCACGAGAAGCTCCAGCCCAAAAGGCAGCCAAAATGCAGCCCACATCCGGGAGAACCTCAAGAGCAGGGTGTGGAGCAAGCCAGGCCTCAAACCACGAGAAGCTCCAGCCCAAAAGGCAGCCAAAATGCAGCCCACCTCCGGGAGAATCTCAAGAGCAGGGGGTTGAGCAAGCCAGGCCTCAAACCACGAGAAGCTCCAGCCCAAAAGGCAGCCAAAATCCAGCCCACATCCGGGAGAATCTCAAGAGCAGGGGGTGGAGCAAGCCAGGCCTCAAACCACGAGAAGCTCCAGCCCAAAAGGCAGCCAAAATCCAGCCCACATCCGGGAGAATCTCAAGAGCAGGGGGTGGAGCAAGCCAGGCCTCAAACCACGAGAAGCTCCAGCCCAACAGGCAGCCAAAATCCAGCCCACCTCCGGGAGAATCTCAAGAGCAGGGGGTGGAGCAAGCCAGGCCTCAAACCACGAGAAGCTCCAGCCCAAAAGGCAGCCAAAATGCAGCCCACATCCGGGAGAATCTCAAGAGCAGGGGGTGGAGCAAGCCAGGCCTCAAACCACGAGAAGCTCCAGCCCAAAAGGCAGCCAAAATCCAGCACACCTCCGGGAGAATCTCAAGAGCAGGGGGTGGAGCAAGCTAGGCCACAAACCACGAGAAGCTCCAGCCCAAAATGAAGTCAAAATGCAGCCCACATCCGGGAGAATCTCAAGAGCAAGGGGTGGAGCAAGCCAGGCCTCAAACCACGGGAAGCTCCAGCCCAAGAATCAGCCAAAATGCAGCCCACATCCGGGAGAATCTCAAGAGCATTGGGTGGAGCAAGCCAGGCCTCAAACCACAAGAAGCTCCAGCCCAACAGGCAGCCAAAATGCAGCCCACGTCCGGGAGAATCTCAAGAGCAGGGGGTGGAGCAAGCCAGGTCCCAAACCACGAGAAACTCCAGCCCAAAAGGCAGCCAAAATGCAGCCCACATCTGGGAGAATCTCAAGAGCAGGGGGTGGAGCAAGCCAGGCCTCAAACCACGAGAAGCTCCAGCCCAAAAGGCAGCCAAAATGCAGCCCACATCCGGGAGAATCTCAAGAGCAGGGGGTGGAGCAAGCCAGGCCTCAAACCACGGGAAGATCCAGCCCAAGAATCAGCCAAAATGCAGCCCACATCCGGGAGAATCTCAAGAGCAGGGGGTGGAGCAAGCCAGGCCTCAAACCACAAGAAGCTCCAGCCCAACAGGCAGCCAAAATGCAGCCCACATCCGGGAGAATCTCAAGAGCAGGGGGTGGAGCAAGCCAGGCCTCAAACCACGAGAAGCTCCAGCCCAAAAGGCAGCCAAAATGCAGCCCACCTCCCAAAGAATCTCAAGAGCAGGGGGTGGAGCAAGGCAGGCCACAAACCACGAGAAGCTCCAGCCCAAAATGAAGTCAAAATGCAGCCCACATCCGGGAGAATCTCAAGAGCAGGGGGTGGAGCAAGCCAGGCCTCAAACCACGAGAAGCTCCAGCCCAAAAGGCAGCCAAAATGCAGCCCACATCCAGGAGAATTTCAAGAGCAGGGGGTGGAGCAAGGCAGGCCTCAAACCACGAGAAGCTCCAGCCCAAAAGGCAGCCAAAATGCAGCCCACCTCCGGGAGAATCTCAAGAGCAGGGGGTGGAGCAAGCCAGGCCTCAAACCACGGGAAGCTCCAGCCCAAAAGGCAGCCAAAATGCAGCCCACCTCCGGGAGAATCTCAAGAGCAGGGGGTTGAGCAAGCCAGGCCTCAAACCACGAGAAGCTCCAGCCCAAAAGGCAGCCAAAATGCAGCCCACCTCCGGGAGAACCTCAAGAGCAGGGGGTGGAGCAAGCCAGGCCTCAAACCACGGGAAGCTCCAGCCCAAGAATCAGCCAAAATGCAGCCCACCTCCGGGAGAATCTCAAGAGCAGGGGGTGGAGCAAGCCAGGCCTCAAACCACGAGAAGCTCCAGCCCAAAAGCAGCCAAAATGCAGCCCACCTCCGGGAGAATCTCAAGAGCAGGTGGTGGAGCAAGCCAGGCCTCAAACCACGAGAAGCTCCAGCCCAAAAGTCAGCCAAAATCCAGCCCACATCCGGGAGAATCTCAAGAGCAGGGGATTGAGCAAGCCAGGCCTCAAACCACGAGAAGCTCCAGCCCAAAATGCAGCCAAAATGCAGCCCACATCCAGGAGAATCTCAAGAGCAGGGGGTGGAGCAAGCCAGGCCTCAAACCACGGGAAGATCCATCCCAAGAATCAGCCAAAATGCAGCCCACATCCGGGAGAATCTCAAGAGCAGGGGGTGGAGCAAGCCAGGCCTCAAACCACAAGAAGCTCCAGACCAACAGGCAGCCAAAATGCAGCCCACATCCAAGAGAATCTCAAGAGCAGGGGGTGGAGCAAGCCAGGCCCCAAACCACGAGAAGCTCCAGCCCAAAAGGCAGCCAAAATGCAGCCCACATCCGGGAGAATCTCAAGAGCAGGGGGTGGAGCAAGCCAGGCCTCAAACCACGAGAAGCTCCAGCCCAACAGGCAGCCAAAATGCAGCCCACACCCGGGAGAATCTCAAGAGCAGGGGGTGGAGCAAGCCAGGCCTCAAACCACGAGAAGCTCCAGCCCTAAATGCAGCCAAAATGCAGCCCACATCTGGGAGAATCTCAAGAGCAGGGGGTGGAGCAAGCCAGGCCTCAAACCACGGGAAGCTCCAGCCCAACAGGCAGCCAAAATGCAGCCCACCTCCGGGAGAATCTCAAGAGCAGGGTGTGGAGCAAGCCAGGCCTCAAACCACGGGAAGCTCCAGCCCAAGAATCAGCCAAAATGCAGCCCACCTCCGGGAGAATCTCAAGAGCAGGGGGTGGAGCAAGCCAGGCCTCAAACCACGAGAATCTCCAGCCCAAAAGGCAGCCAAAATGCAGCCCACCTCCGGGAGAAACTCAAGAGCAGGGGGTGGAGCAAGCCAGGCCTCAAACCACGAGAAGCTCCAGCCCAAAATGCAGCCAAAATGCAGCCCACATCCGGGAGTATCTCAAGAGCAGGGGTGGAGCAAGCCAGGCCACAAACCTCGAGAAGCTCCAGCCCAAAATGAAGCCAAAATGCAGCCCACATCCGGGAGAATCTCAAGAGCAGGGGGTGGAGCAAGCCAGGCCTCAAACCACGAGAAGCTCCAGCCCAAAAGGCAGCCAAAATGCAGCCCACATCCGGGAGAATCTCAAGAGCAGGGGGTGGAGCAAGCCAGGCCTCAAACCACGAGAAGCTCCAGCCCAAAAGGCAGCCAAAATCCAGCACACCTCCGGGAGAATCTCAAGAGCAGGGGGTGGAGCAAGCTAGGCCACAAACCACGAGAAGCTCCAGCCCAAAATGAAGTCAAAATGCAGCCCACCTCCGGGAGAATCTCAAGAGCAGGGTGTGGAGCAAGCCAGGCCTCAAACCACGGGAAGCTCCAGCCCAAGAATCAGCCAAAATGCAGCCCACCTCCGGGAGAATCTCAAGAGCAGGGGGTGGAGCAAGCCAGGCCTCAAACCACGAGAATCTCCAGCCCAAAAGGCAGCCAAAATGCAGCCCACCTCCGGGAGAAACTCAAGAGCAGGGGGTGGAGCAAGCCAGGCCTCAAACCACGAGAAGCTCCAGCCCAAAATGCAGCCAAAATGCAGCCCACATCCGGGAGTATCTCAAGAGCAGGGGTGGAGCAAGCCAGGCCACAAACCTCGAGAAGCTCCAGCCCAAAATGAAGCCAAAATGCAGCGCACATCCGGGAGAATCTCAAGAGCAGGGGGTGGAGCAAGCCAGGCCTCAAACCACGAGAAGCTCCAGCCCAAAAGGCAGCCAAAATGCAGCCCACATCCGGGAGAATCTCAAGAGCAGGGGGTGGAGCAAGCCAGGCCTCAAACCACGAGAAGCTCCAGCCCAAAAGGCAGCCAAAATCCAGCACACCTCCGGGAGAATCTCAAGAGCAGGGGGTGGAGCAAGCTAGGCCACAAACCACGAGAAGCTCCAGCCCAAAATGAAGTCAAAATGCAGCCCACATCCGGGAGAATCTCAAGAGCAAGGGGTGGAGCAAGCCAGGCCTCAAACCACGGGAAGCTCCAGCCCAAGAATCAGCCAAAATGCAGCCCACATCCGGGAGAATCTCAAGAGCATTGGGTGGAGCAAGCCAGGCCTCAAACCACAAGAAGCTCCAGCCCAACAGGCAGCCAAAATGCAGCCCACGTCCGGGAGAATCTCAAGAGCAGGGGGTGGAGCAAGCCAGGTCCCAAACCACGAGAAACTCCAGCCCAAAAGGCAGCCAAAATGCAGCCCACATCCGGGAGAATCTCAAGAGCAGGGGGTGGAGCAAGCCAGGCCTCAAACCACGAGAAGCTCCAGCCCAAAAGGCAGCCAAAATGCAGCCCACATCTGGGAGAATCTCAAGAGCAGGGGGTGGAGCAAGCCAGGCCTCAAACCACGGGAAGCTCCAGCCCAACAGGCAGCCAAAATGCAGCCCACCTCCGGGAGAATCTCAAGAGCAGGGGGTGGAGCAAGCCAGGCCTCAAACCACGGGAAGCTCCAGCCCAAGAATCAGCCAAAATGCAGCCCACCTCCGGGAGAATCTCAAGAGCAGGGGGTGGAGCAAGCCAGGCCTCAAACCACGAGAAGCTCCAGCCCAAAAGGCAGCCAAAATGCAGCCCACATCCGGGAGAATCTCAAGAGCAGGGGATTGAGCAAGCCAGGCCTCAAACCACGAGAAGCTCCAGCCCAAAAGTCAGCCAAAATGCAGCCCACATCCAGGAGAATCTCAAGAGCAGGGGGTGGAGCAAGCCAGGCCTCAAACCACGGGAAGATCCAGCCCAAGAATCAGCCAAAATGCAGCCCACATCCGGGAGAATCTCAAGAGCAGGGGGTGGAGCAAGCCAGGCCTCAAACCACAAGAAGCTCCAGCCCAACAGGCAGCCAAAATGCAGCCCACATCCGGGAGAATCTCAAGAGCAGGGGGTGGAGCAAGCCAGGCCTCAAACCACGAGAAGCTCCAGCCCAAAAGGCAGCCAAAATGCAGCCCACCTCCGGGAGAATCTCAAGAGCAGGGGGTGGAGCAAGCTAGGCCACAAACCACGAGAAGCTCCAGCCCAAAATGAAGTCAAAATGCAGCCCACATCCGGGAGAATCTCAAGAGCAGGGGGTGGAGCAAGCCAGGCCTCAAACCACGAGAAGCTCCAGCCCAAAAGGCAGCCAAAATGCAGCCCACATCCAGGAGAATTTCAAGAGCAGGGGGTGGAGCAAGCCAGGCCTCAAACCACGAGAAGCTCCAGCCCAAAAGGCAGCCAAAATGCAGCCCACCTCCGGGAGAATCTCAAGAGCAGGGGGTGGAGCAAGCCAGGCCTCAAACCACGGGAAGCTCCAGCCCAAAAGGCAGCCAAAATGCAGCCCACCTCCGGGAGAATCTCAAGAGCAGGGGGTTGAGCAAGCCAGGCCTCAAACCACGAGAAGCTCCAGCCCAAAAGGCAGCCAAAATGCAGCCCACCTCCGGGAGAATCTCAAGAGCAGGGGGTGGAGCAAGCCAGGCCTCAAACCACGGGAAGCTCCAGCCCAAGAATCAGCCAAAATGCAGCCCACCTCCGGGAGAATCTCAAGAGCAGGGGGTGGAGCAAGCCAGGCCTCAAACCACGAGAAGCTCCAGCCCAAAAGCAGCCAAAATGCAGCCCACCTCCGGGAGAATCTCAAGAGCAGGTGGTGGAGCAAGCCAGGCCTCAAACCACGAGAAGCTCCAGCCCAAAAGTCAGCCAAAATCCAGCCCACATCCGGGAGAATCTCAAGAGCAGGGGATTGAGCAAGCCAGGCCTCAAACCACGAGAAGCTCCAGCCCAAAATGCAGCCAAAATGCAGCCCACATCCAGGAGAATCTCAAGAGCAGGGGGTGGAGCAAGCCAGGCCTCAAACCACGGGAAGATCCATCCCAAGAATCAGCCAAAATGCAGCCCACATCCGGGAGAATCTCAAGAGCAGGGGGTGGAGCAAGCCAGGCCTCAAACCACAAGAAGCTCCAGACCAACAGGCAGCCAAAATGCAGCCCACATCCAGGAGAATCTCAAGAGCAGGGGGTGGAGCAAGCCAGGCCCCAAACCACGAGAAGCTCCAGCCCAAAAGGCAGCCAAAATGCAGCCCACATCCGGGAGAATCTCAAGAGCAGGGGGTGGAGCAAACCAGGCCTCAAACCACGAGAAGCTCCAGCCCAACAGGCAGCCAAAATGCAGCCCACATCCGGGAGAATCTCAAGAGCAGGGGGTGGAGCAAGCCAGGCCTCAAACCACGGGAAGCTCCAGCCCTAAATGCAGCCAAAATGCAGCCCACATCTGGGAGAATCTCAAGAGCAGGGGGTGGAGCAAGCCAGGCCTCAAACCACGGGAAGCTCCAGCCCAACAGGCAGCCAAAATGCAGCCCACATCCGGGAGAATCTCAAGAGCAGGGGGTGGAGCAAGCTAGGCCACAAACCACGAGAAGCTCCAGCCCAAAATGAAGTCAAAATGCAGCACACATCCGGGAGAATCTCAAGAGCAGGGGGTGGAGCAAGCCAGGCCTCAAACCACGAGAAGCTCCAGCCCAAAAGGCAGCCAAAATGCAGCCCACCTCCAGGAGAATTTCAAGAGCAGGGGGTGGAGCAAGCCAGGCCTCAAACCACGAGAAGCTCCAGCCCAAAAGAAAGCCAAAATGCAGCCCACATCCGGGACAATATCAAGAGCAGGGGGTTGAGAAAGCCAGGCCTCAAACCACGAGAAGCTCCAGCCCAAAAGGCAGCCAAAATGCAGCCCACCTCCGGGAGAATCTCAAGAGCAGGGGGTGGAGCAAGCCAGGCCTCAAACCACGGGAAGCTCCAGCCCAAGAATCAGCCAAAATGCAGCCCACCTCCGGGAGAATCTCAAGAGCAGGGGGTGGAGCAAGCCAGGCCTCAAACCACGAGAATCTCCAGCCCAAAAGGCAGCCAAAATGCAGCCCACCTCCGGGAGAAACTCAAGAGCAGGGGGTGGAGCAAGCCAGGCCTCAAACCACGAGAAGCTCCAGCCCAAAATGCAGCCAAAATGCAGCCCACATCCGGGAGTATCTCAAGAGCAGGGGTGGAGGAAGCCAGGCCACAAACCTCGAGAAGCTCCAGCCCAAAATGAAGCCAAAATGCAGCCCACATCCGGGAGAATCTCAAGAGCAGGGGGTGGAGAAAGCCAGGCCTCAAACCACGAGAAGCTCCAGCCCAAAAGGCAGCCAAAATGCAGCCCACATCCAGGAGAATCTCAAGAGCATGGGGTGGAGCAAGCCAGGCCTCAAACCACGAGAAGCTCCAGCCCAAAAGGAAGCCAAAATGCAGCCCACATCCGGGACAATATCAAGAGCAGGGGGTTGAGAAAGCCAGGCCTCAAACCACGAGAAGCTCCAGCCCAAAAGGCAGCCAAAATGCAGCCCACCTCCGGGAGAATCTCAAGAGCAGGGGGTGGAGCAAGCCAGGCCTCAAACCACGGGAAGCTCCAGCCCAAGAGTCAGCCAAAATGCAGCCCACCTCCGGGAGAATCTCAAGAGCAGGGGGTGGAGCAAGCCAGGCCTCAAACCACGAGAATCTCCAGCCCAAAAGGCAGCCAAAATGCAGCCCACCTCCGGGAGAAACTCAAGAGCAGGGGGTGGAGCAAGCCAGGCCTCAAACCACGAGAAGCTCCAGCCCAAAAGGCAGCCAAAATGCAGCCCACATCCGGGAGAATCTCAAGAGCAGGGGGTGGAGCAAGCCAGGCCTCAAACCACGAGAATCTCCAGCCCAAAAGGCAGCCAAAATGCAGCCCACCTCCGGGAGAAACTCAAGAGCAGGGGGTGGAGCAAGCCAGGCCTCAAACCACGAGAAGCTCCAGCCCAAAAGGCAGCCAAAATGCAGCCCACATCCGGGAGAATCTCAAGAGCAGGGGGTTGAGCAAGCCAGGCCTCAAACCACGAGAAGCTCCAGCCCAACAGGCAGCCAAAATGCAGCCCACATCCGGGAGAATCTCAAGAGCAGGGGGTGGAGCAAGCCAGGCCTCAAACCACGAGAAGCTCCACCCCAAAAGGCAGCCAAAATGCAGCCCACATCCGGGAGAATCTCAAGAGCAGGGGGTGGAGCAAGCCAGGCCTCAAACCACGAGAAGCTCCAGCCCAAAATGCAGCCAAAATGCAGCCCACCTCCGGGAGAATCTCAAGAGCAGGGGGTGGAGCAAACCAGGCCTCAAACCACGAGAAGCTCCAGCCCAAAAGGCAGCCAAAATGCAGCCCACCTCCGGGAGAATCTCAAGAGCAGGGGGTGGAGCAAGCTAGGCCACAAACCACGAGAAGCTCCAGCCCAAAATGAAGTCAAAATGCAGCCCACATCCGGGAGAATCTCAAGAGCAGAGGGTGGAGCAAGCCAGGCCTCAAACCACGAGAAGCTCCAGCCCAAGAATCAGCCAGAATGCAGCCCACATCCCAAAGAATCTCAAGAGCAGGGGGTGGAGCAAGCCAGGCCTCAAACCACAAGAAGCTCCAGCCCAAAAGGCAGCCAAACTCCAGACCACATCAGGGAGAATCTCAAGAGCAGGGGGTGGAGCAAGCCAGGCCTCAAACCACGAGAAGCTCCAGCCCAAAATGCAGCCAAAATGCAGCCCACATCCGGGAGAATTTCAAGAGCAGGGGGTGGAGCAAGCCAGGCCTCAAACCACGAGAAGCTCCAGCCCAAAAGGCAGCCAAAATGCAGCCCACATCCGGGAGAATCTCAAGAGCAGGGGGTGGAGCAAGCCAGGCCTCAAACCACGAGAAGCTCCAGCCCAAAAGGCAGCCAAAATGCAGCCCACCTCCGGGAGAATCTCAAGAGCAGGGGGTGGAGCAAGCCAGGCCTCAAACCACGAGAAGCTCCAGCCCAAAAGGCAGCCAAAATGCAGCCCACATCCGGGAGAATCTCAAGAGCAGGGGGTTGAGCAAGCCAGGCCTCAAACCACGAGAAGCTCCAGCCCAAAAGGCAGCCAAAATCCAGCCCACATCCGGGAGAATCTCAAGAGCAGGGGGTGGAGCAAGCCAGGCCTCAAACCACGGGAAGCTCCAGCCCAAAAGGCAGCCAAAATGCAGCCCACATCCGGGAGAATCTCAAGAGCAGGGGGTGGAGCAAGCCAGGCCTCAAACCACGAGAAGCTCCAGCCCAAAAGGCAGCCAAAAGCCAGCCCACCTCCGGGAGAATCTCAAGAGCAGGGGGTGGAGCAAGCCAGGCCTCAAACCACGAGAAGCTCCAGCCCAAAAGGCAGCCAAAATCCAGCCCACATCCGGGAGAATCTCAAGAGCAGGGGGTGGAGCAAGCCAGGCCTCAAACCACGGGAAGCTCCAGCCCAAAAGGCAGCCAAAATCCAGCCCACCTCCGGGAGAATCTCAAGAGCAGGGGTTGGAGCAAGCCAGGCCTCAAACCACGAGAAGCTCCAGCCCAAAAGGCAGCCAAATGCAGCCCACATCCGGGAGAATCTCAAGAGCAGGGGGTGGAGCAAGCCAGGCCTGAAACCACGAGAAGCTCCAGCCCAAAAGGCAGCCAAAATGCAGCCCACCTCCGGGAGAATCTCAAGAGCAGGGGGTGGAGCAAGCCAGGCCTCAAACCACGGGAAGCTCCAGCCCAAAAGGCAGCCAAAATGCAGCCCACATCTGGGAGAATCTCAAGAGCAGGGGGTGGAGCAAGCCAGGCCTCAAACCACGGGAAGCTCCAGCACAAAAGGCAGCCAAAATGCAGCCCACATCCGGGAGAATCTCAAGAGCAGGGGGTGGAGCAAGCCAGGCTACAAACCTCGAGAAGCTCCAGCCCAAAATGAAGCCAAAATGCAGCCCACATCTGGGAGAATATCGAGAGCAGGGGGTGGAGCAAGCCAGGCCTCAAACCACGAGAAGCTCCAGCCCAAAAGGCAGCCAAAATCCAGCCCACATCCGGGAGAATCTCAAGAGCAGGGGGTGGAGCAAGCCAGGCTACAAACCTCGAGAAGCTCCAGCCCAAAATGAAGCCAAAATGCAGCCCACATCTGGGAGAATATCGAGAGCAGGGGGTGGAGCAAGCCAGGCCTCAAACCACGAGAAGCTCCAGCCCAAAAGGCAGCCAAAATCCAGCCCACATCCGGTAGAATCTCAAGAGCAGGGGGTGGAGCAAGCCAGGCCTCAAACCACGAGAAGCTCCAGCCCAAAATGCAGCCAAAATGCAGCCCACATCTGGGAGAATCTCAAGAGCAGGGGGTGGAGCAAGCCAGGCCTCAAACCACGAGAAGCTCCAGCCCAAAATGCAGCCAAAATGCAGCCCACATCCGGGAGAATCTCAAGAGCAGGGGTGGAGCAAGCCAGGCCTCAAACCTCGAGAAGCTCCAGCCCAAAATGAAGCCAAAATGCAGCCCACATCCGGGAGAATCTCAAGAGCAGGGGGTGGAGCAAGCCAGGCCTCAAACCACGAGAAGCTCCAGCCCAAAATGCAGCCAAAATGCAGCCCACATCCGGGAGAATTTCAAGAGCAGGGGGTGGAGCAAGCCAGGCCTCAAACCACGAGAAGCTCCAGCCCAAGAGGCAGCCAAAATGCAGCCCACCTCCGGGAGAATCTCAAGAGCAGGGGGTGGAGCAAGCCAGGCCTCAAACCACGAGAAGCTCCAGCCCAAAAGGCAGCCAAAATCCAGCCCACATCCGGGAGAATCTCAAGAGCAGGGGGTGGAGCAAGCCAGGCCTCAAACCACGAGAAGCTCCAGCGCAAAAGGCAGCCAAAATGCAGCCCACCTCCGGGAGAATCTCAAGAGCAGGGGGTGGAGCAAGCCAGGCCTCAAACCACGAGAAGCTCCAGCCCAAAAGGCAGCCAAAATGCAGCCCACATCCGGGAGAATCTCAAGAGCAGGGGGTTGAGCAAGCCAGGCCTCAAACCACGAGAAGCTCCATCCCAAAAGGCAGCCAAAATGCAGCCCACATCCGGGAGAATCTCAAGAGCAGGGGGTGGAGCAAGCCAGGCCTCAAACCACGAGAAGCTCCAGCCCAAAAGGCAGCCAAAATGCAGCCCACATCCGGGAGAATCTCAAGAGCAGGGGGTGGAGCAAGCCAGGCCTCAAACCACAACAAGCTCCAGCCCAAAAGGCAGCCAAAATCCAGCCCACCTCCGGGAGAATCTCAAGAGCAGGGGGTGGAGCAAGCCAGGCCTCAAAACACGAGAAGCTCCAGCCCAAAAGGCAGCCAAATGCAGCCCACATCCGGGAGAATCTCAAGAGCAGGGGGTGGAGCAACCCAGGCCTCAAAACACGAGAAGCTCCAGCCCAAAAGGCAACCAAAATGCAGCCCACATCCGGGAGAATCTCAAGAGCAGGGGGTGGAGCAAGCCAGGCCTCAAACCACGAGAAGGTCCAGACCAAGAATCAGCCAAAATGCAGCCCACATCCTGGAGAATCTCAAGAGCAGGGGGTGGAGCAAGCCAGGCCTCAAACCACGAGAAGCTCCAGCCCAAAAGGCAGCCAAAATGCAGCCCACCTCCGGGAGAATCTCAAGAGCAGGGGGTGGAGCAAGCCAGGCCTCAAACCACGAGAAGCTCCAGCCCAAAAGGCAGCCAAAATGCAGACCACATCCAGGAGAATCTCAAGAGCAGGGGGTGGAGCAAGCCAGGCCTCAAACCACGAGAAGCTCCAGCCCAAGAATCAGCCAAAATGCAGCCCACCTCCGGGAGAATCTCAAGAGCAGGGGGTGGAGCAAGCCAGGCCTCAAACCTCGAGAAGCTCCAGCCCAAAATGAAGCCAAAATGCAGCCCACATCCAGGAGAATATCGAGAGCAGGGGGTGGAGCAAGCCAGGCCTCAATCCACGAGAAGCTCCAGCCCAAGAATCAGCCAAAATGCAGCCCACATCCGGGAGAATCTCAAGAGCAGGGGGTGGAGCAAGCCAGGCCTCAAACCACGAGAAGCTCCAGCCCAAAAGGCAGCCAAAATGGAGCCCACATCCGGGAGAATCTCAAGAGCAGGGGCTGGAGCAAGCCAGGCCTCAAACCATGAGAAGCTCCAGCCCTAAAGGCAGCCAAAATGCAGTCCACATCCGGGAGAATCTCAAGAGCAGGGGTTGGAGCAATGCAGGCCTCAAACCACGAGAAGCTCCAGCCCAAAAGACAGCCAAAATGCAGCCCACATGCGGGAGAATCTCAAGAGCGGGGGGTGGAGCAAGCCAGGCCTCAAACCACGAGAAGCTCCAGCCCAAAAGGCAGCCAAAATGCAGCCCACCTCCGGGAGAATCTCAAGAGCAGGGGGTGGAGCAAGCCAGGCCTCAAAACACGAGAAGCTCCAGCCCAAAAGGCAGCCAAAATGCAGCCCACCTCCGGGAGAATCTCAAGAGCAGGGGGTGGAGCAAGCCAGGCCTCAAACCACGAGAAGCTCCAGCCCAAAAGGCAGCCAAAATCCAGCCCACATCCGGGAGAATTTCAAGAGCAGGGGGTTGAGCAAGCCAGGCCTCAAACCACGAGAAGCTCCAGCCCAAAAGTCAGCCAAAATGCAGCCCACATCCAGGAGAATCTCAAGAGCAGGGGGTGGAGAAAGCCAGGCCTCAAACCACGGGAAGCTCCAGCCCAAGAATCAGCCAAAATGCAGCCCACATCCAGGAGAATATCAAGAGCAGGGGGTGGAGCAAGCCAGGCCTCAAACCACGAGAAGCTCCAGCCCCAAAGGCAACCAAAATGAAGCCCACATCCGGGAGAATATCAAGAGCAGGGGGTGGAGCAAGCCAGGCCTCAAACCAGGAGAAGCTCCAGCCCAAAAGGCAGCCAAAATGCAGCCCACCTCCGGGAGAATCTCAAGAGCAGGGGGTGGAGCAAGCCAGGCCTCAAACCACGAGAAGCTCCAGCCCAATAGGCAGCCAAAATGCAGCCCACCTCCGGGAGAATCTCAAGAGCAGGGGGTGGAGCAAGCCAGGCCTCAAACCACGAGAAGCTCCAGCCCAAAAGGCAGCCAAAATGCAGCCCACATCCGGGAGAATATCAAGAGCAGGGGGTGGAGCAAGCCAGGCCTCAAACCACGAGAAGCTCCAGCCCAAAATGAAGCCAAAATGCAGCTCACATGGGGGAGAATCTCAAGAGCAGGGGGTGGAGCAAGCCAGGCCTCAAACCACGGGAAGCTCCAGCCCAAGAATCAGCCAAAATGCAGCCCACATCCGGGAGAATCTCAAGAGCAGGGGGTGGAGTAAGCCAGGCCTCAAACCACGAGAAGCTCCAGCCCAAAATGCAGCCAAAATGCAGCCCACCTCCGGGAGAATCTCAAGAGCAGGGAGTGGAGCAAGCCAGGCCTCAAACCACGAGAAGCTCCAGCCCAAAAGGCAGCCAAAATGCAGCCCACATCCGGGAGAATCTCAAGAGCAGGGGGTGGAGCAAGCCAGGCCTCAAACCACGAGAAGCTCCAGCCCAAAATGCAGCCAAAATGCAGCCCACATTCGGGAGAATATCAAGAGCAGGGGGTGGAGCAAGCCAGGCCTCAAACCACGAGAAGCTCCAGCCCAAAAGGCAGCCAAAATGCAGCCCACATCCGGGAGAATCTCAAGAGCAGGGGGTTGAGCAAGCCAGGCTTCAAACCACGAGAAGCTCCAGCCCAAAAATCAGCCAAAATGCAGCCCACATCCAGGAGAATCTCAAGAGCAGGGGGTGGAGCAAGCCAGGCCTCAAACCACGGGAAGCTCCAGCCAAAGAATCAGCAAAAATGCAGCCCACATCCGGGAGAATTTCAAGAGCAGGGGGTGGAGCAAGCCAGGCCTCAAACCACGAGAAGCTCCAGCCCCAAAGGCAACCAAAATGAAGCCCACATCCGGGAGAATATCAAGAGCAGGGGGTGGAGCAAGCCAGGCCTCAAACCACGAGAAGCTCCAGCACAAAAGGCAGCCAAAATGCAGCCCACCTCCGGGAGAATATCAACAGCTGGCGGTGGAGCAAGCCAGGCCTCAAACCACGAGAAGCTCCAGCCCCAAATGCAACCAAAATGAAGCCCACATCCGGGAGAATATCAAGAGCAGGGGGTGGAGCAAGCCAGGCCTCAAACCACGAGAAGCTCCAGCCCTAAAGGCAGTCAAAATCCAGCCCACCTCCGGGAGAATCTCAAGAGCAGGGGGTGGAGCAAGCCAGGCCTCAAACCACGAGAAGCTCCAGCCCAAAAGGCAGCCAAAATCCAGCCCACATCCGGGAGAATCTCAAGAGCAGGGGGTGGAGCAAGCCAGGCCTCAAACCACGAGAAGCTCCAGCCCAAAAGGCAGTCAAAATCCAGCCCACCTCCGGGAGAATCTCAAGAGCAGGGGGTTGAGCAAGCCAGGCCTCAAACCACGAGAAGCTCCAGCCCAAAATTCTGCCAAAATGCAGCCCACATGGGGGAGAATCTCAAGAGCAGGGGGTGGAGCAAGCCAGGCCTCAAACCACGGGAAGCTCCAGCCCAAGAATCAGCCAAAATGCAGCCCACATCCGGGAGAATCTCAAGAGCAGGGGGTGGAGCAAGCCAGGCCTCAAACCATGAGAAGCTCCAGCCCAAAAGGCAGCCAAAATGCAGCCCACCTCCAGGAGAATCTCAAGAGCACGGGGTGGAGCAAGCCAGGCCTCAAACCACGGGAAGCTCCAGCCCAAGAATCAGCCAAAATGCAGCCCACATCCGGGAGAATCTCAAGAGCAGGGGGTGGAGCAAGCCAGGCCTCAAACCACGAGAAGCTCCAGCCCAAAATGCAGCCAAAATGCAGCCCACCTCCGGGAGAATCTCAAGAGCAGGGGGTGGAGCAAGCCAGGCCTCAAACCTCGAGAAGCTCCAGCCCAAAATGAAGCCAAAATGCAGCCCACATCCGGGAGAATCTCAAGAGCAGGGGGTGGAGCAAGCCAGGCCACAAACCACGAGAAGCTCCAGCCCAAAAGGCAGCCAAAATCCAGCCCACTTCGGGGAGAATATCAAGAGCAGGGGGTGGAGCAAGCCAGGCCTCAAACCACGAGAAGCTCCAGCCCAAAAGGCAGCCAAAATGCAGCCCACCTCCGGGAGAATATCAAGAGCAGGGGGTGGAGCAAGCCAGGCCTCAAACCACGAGAAGCTCCAGCCCAAAAGGCAGCCAAAATCCAGCCCACATCCGGGAGAATCTCAAGAGCAGGGGGTGGAGCAAGCCAGGCCTCAAACCACGAGAAGCTCCAGCCCAAGAATCAGCCAAAATGCAGCCCACATCCCAAAGAATCTCAAGAGCAGGGGGTGGAGCAAGCCAGGCCTCAAACCACGAGAAGCTCCAGCCCAAAATGCAGCCAAAATGCAGCCCACCTCCGGGAGAATCTCAAGAGCAGGGAGTGGAGCAAGCCAGGCCTCAAACCACGAGAAGCTCCAGCCCAAAAGGCAGCCACAATGCAGCCCACATCTGGGAGAATATCAAGAGCAGGGGGTGGAGCAAGCCAGGCCTCAAACCACGAGAAGCTCCAGCCCAAAATGCAGCCAAAATGCAGCCCACATCCGGGAGAATATCAAGAGCAGGGGGTGGAGCAAGCCAGGCCTCAAACCACGAGAAGCTCCAGCCCAAAAGGCAGCCAAAATGCAGCCCACATCCGGGAGAATCTCAAGAGCAGGGGGTGGAGCAAGCCAGGCCTCAAACCACGAGAAGCTCCAGCCCAAAAGGCAGCCAAAATGCAGCCCACCTCTGGGAGAATCTCAAGAGCAGGGGGTGGAGCAAGCCAGGCCTCAAACCACGAGAAGCTCCAGCCCAAAAGGCAGCCAAAATGCAGCCCACATCCGGGAGAATCTCAAGAGCAGGGGGTGGAGCAAGTCAGGCCTCAAACCACGAGAAGCTCCAGCCCAAAAGGCAGCCAAAATGCAGCCCACATCTGGGAGAATCTCAAGAGCAGGGGGTGGAGCAAGCCAGGCCTCAAACCACGAGAAGCTCCAGCCCAAAAGGCAGCCAAAATGCAGCCCACCTCTGGGAGAATCTCAAGAGCAGGGGGTGGAGCAAGCCAGGACTCAAACCACGAGAAGCTCCAGCCCAAATGGCAGCCAAAATGCAGCCCACATCCGGGAGAATCTCAAGAGCAGGGGGTGGAGCAAGCCAGGCCTCAAACCACGAGAAGCTCCAGCCCAAAAGGCAGCCAAAATGCAGCCCACATCCGGGAGAATCTCAAGAGCAGGGGGTGGAGCAAGCCAGGCTTCAAACCACGAGAAGCTCCAGCCCCAAATGCAACCAAAATGAAGCCCACATCCGGGAGAATCTCAAGAGCAGGGGGTGGAGCAAGCCAGGCCTCAAACCACGAGAAGCTCCAGCCCAAAAGGCAGCCAAAATCCAGCCCACATCCGGGAGAATCTCAAGAGCAGGGGGTTGAGCAAGCCAGGCTTCAAACCACGAGAAGCTCCAGCACAAAATTCTGCCAAAATGCAGCCCACATGGGGGAGAATCTCAAGAGCAGGGGGTGGAGCAAGCCAGGCCTCAAACCACGGGAAGCTCCAGCCCAAGAATCAGCCAAAATGCAGCCCACATCCGGGAGAATCTCAAGAGCAGGGGGTGGAGCAAGCCAGGCCTCAAACCATGAGAAGCTCCAGCCCAAAACGCAGCCAAAATGCAGCCCACCTCCAGGAGAATCTCAAGAGCACGGGGTGGAGCAAGCCAGGCCTCAAACCACGGGAAGCTCCAGCCCAAGAATCAGCCAAAATGCAGCCCACATCCGGGAGAATCTCAAGAGCAGGGGGTGGAGCAAGCCAGGCCTCAAACCACGAGAAGCTCCAGCCCAAAATGCAGCCAAAATGCAGCCCACCTCCGGGAGAATCTCAAGAGCAGGGGGTGGAGCAAGCCAGGCCTCAAACCTCGAGAAGCTCCAGCCCAAAATGAAGCCAAAATGCAGCCCACCTCCGGGAGAATATCGAGAGCAGGGGGTGGAGCAAGCCAGGCCACAAACCACGAGAAGCTCCAGCCCAAAAGGCAGCCAAAATGCAGCCCACTTCGGGGACAATATCAAGAGCAGGGGGTGGAGCAAGCCAGGCCTCAAACCACAAGAAGCTCCAGCCCAAAATGCAGCCAAAATGCAGCCCACATCCGGGAGAATCTCAAGAGCAGGGGGTGGAGCAAGCCAGGCCTCAAACCATGAGAAGCTCCAGCCCAAAAGGCAGCCAAAATCCAGCCCACATCCGGGAGAATCTCAAGAGCAGGGGGTGGAGCAAGCCAGGCCTCAAACCACGAGAAGCTCCAGCCCAAAAGGCAGCCAAAATGCAGCCCATATCCGGGAGAATCTCAAGAGCAGGGGGTGGAGCAAGCCAGGCCTCAAACCTTGAGAAGCTCCAGCCCAAAATGCAGCCAAAATGCAGCCCACATCCGGGAGAATCTCAAGAGCAGGGCGTGGAGCAAGCCAGGCCTCAAACCATGAGAATCTCCAGCCCAAAAGGCAGCCAAAATGCAGGCCACATCCGGGAGAATCTCAAGAGCAGGGGGTGGAGCAAGCCAGGCCTCAAACCACGAGAAGCTCCAGCCCAAAAGGCAGCCAAAATGCAGCCCACATCCGGGAGAATATCAAGAGCAGGGGGTGGAGCAAGCCAGGCCTCAAACCACGAGAAGCTCCAGCCCTAAAGGCAGCCAAAATGCAGCCCACATCCGGGAGAATCTCAAGAGCACGGGGTGGAGCAAGCCAGGCCTCAAACCACGAGAAGCTCCAGCCCAACAGGCAGCCAAAATGCAGCCCACATCCAGGAGAATCTCAAGAGCAGGGGGTGGAGCAAGCCAGGCCTCAAACCACGAGAAGCTCCAGCCGAAATTGCAGCAAAAATGCAGCCCACATCCAGGAGAATATCAAGAGCAGGGGTTGGAGGAAGGCAGGCCTCAAACCACGAGAAGCTCCAGCCCAAAATGCAGCCAAACTCCAGCCCAAATCCGGGAGAATTTCAAAACCAGGCGGTGGAGCAAGCCAGGCCTCAAACCACGAGAAGCTCCAGCCCAAAACGCAGCCAAAATGCAGCCCACATCCGTGAGAATCTCAAGAGCAGGGGCTGGAGCAAGCCAGGCCTCAAACCACGAGAAGCTCCAGCCCAAAAGGCAGCCAAAATGCAGCCCACATCCGGGAGAATCTCAAGAGCAGGGGGTGGAGCAAGCCAGGCCTCAAACCACGAGAAGCTCCAGCCCAAAAGGCAGCCAAAATGCAGCCCACATCCGGGAGAATATCATGAGCAGGGAGTGGAGCAAGCCAGGCCTCAAACCACGAGAAGCTCCAGCCCAAAAGGCAGCCAAAATGCAACCCACATCCGGGAGAATCTCAAGAGCAGGGGTTGGAGCAAGCCAGGCCTCAAACCATGAGAAGCTCCAGACCAAAAAGCAGCCAAAATGCAGCCCACATCCGGGAAAATATCAAGAGCAGGGGGTGGAGCAAGCCAGGCCCCAAACCACGAGAATTTCCAGCCCAAAAAGCAGCCATAATGCAGCCCACCTCCGGGAGAATCTCAAGAGCAGGGAGTGGAGCAAGCCAGGCCTCAAACCACGAGAAGCTCCAGCCCAAAAGGCAGCCAAAATGCAGCCCACATCCGGGAGAATATCAAGAGCAGGGGGTGGAGCAAGCCAGGCCTCAAAGCATGAGAAGGTCCAGCCCAAAAGGCAGCCAAAATGCAGCCCACATCCGGGAGAATATCAAGAGCAGGGGGTGGAGCAAGCCAGGCCTCAAACCACGAGAAGCTCCAGCCCAAAATGCAGCCAAAATGCAGCCCACATCCGGGAGAATATCAAGAGCAGGGGGTGGAGCAAGCCAGGCCTCAAACCACGAGAAGCTGCAGCACAAAAGGGAGCCAAAAGTCAGCCCACATCCGGGAGAATCTCAAGAGCAGGGGCTGGAGCAAGCCAGGCCTCAAACAACGAGAAGCTCCAGCCCATAAGGCAGCTAAAATCCAGCGCAATTCTGGGAGAATATCAAGAGAAGTTGGTGGAGCAAGCCAGGCCTCAAACCACGGGAAGCTCCAGCCCAAAAGGCAGCCAAAATCCAGCCCACATCCGGGAGAATCTCAAGAGGAGGGGTTGGAGCAAGCCAGGCCTAAAACCATGAGAAGCTCCAGCCCAAAATGCAGCCAAAATGAAGCCCACATCCGGGAGAATATCAAGAGCAGGGGGTGGAGCAAGCCAGGCCTCAAACCACGAGAAGCTCCAGCCCAAAAGGCAGCCAAAATGCAGCCCACCTCCGGGAGAATCTCAAGAGCAGGGGGTGGAGCAAGCCAGGCCTCAAACCACGAGAAGCTCCAGCCCAAAAGGCAGCCAAAATGCAGCCCAACTCCGGGAGAATCTCAAGAGCAGGGGGTGGAGCAAGCCAGGCCTCAAACCACGAGAATCTCCAGCCCAAAGTGCAGCGAAAATCCAGACCACACCTGGGAGAATCTCAAGAGCAGGGGGTGGAGCAAGCCAGGCCTCAAACCACGAGAAGCTCCAGCCCAAAATGAAGCCAAAATCCAGCCCACATCTTGGAGAATATCAAGAGCAGACGGTGGAGCAAGCCAGGCCCCAAACCACGACAAGCTCCAGCCCAAAAGGCAGCCAAAATGCAGCCCACCTCCGGGAGAATCTCAAGAGCAGGGGGTGGAGCAAGCCAGGCCTCAAACCACGAGAATTTCCAGCCCAAAAAGGCAGCCATAATGCAGCCCACATCCGGGAGAATATCATGGGCAGGGGGTGGAGCAAGCCAGACCTCAAACCATGAGAAGCTCCAGCCCAAAAAGCAGCCAAAATGAAGCCCACATCCGGGAAAATATCAAGAGCAGGGGGTGGAGCAAGCCAGGCCTCAAACCACGGGAAGCTCCAGTTCAAAAGGCAGCCAAAATCCAGCTCACATCCGGGAGAATCTCAAGAGCAGGGTGTGGAGCAAGCCAGGCCTCAAACCATGAGAATCTCCAGCGGAAAATGCAGCCAAAATCCAGCCCACATCCGGGAGAAAATCAAGAACAGGGGTTGGAGCAAGCCAGGCCTCAAACCATGAGAAGCTCCAGCCCAAAAGGCAGCCAAAATCCAGCCCACATCCGGGAGAATCTCAAGAGCAGGGGGTGGAGCAAGCCAGGCCTCAAACCATGAGAAGCTCCAGCCCAAAAGGCAGCCAAAATGCAGCCCACATCCGGGAGAATCTCAAGAGCAGGGGGTGGAGCAAGCCAGGCCTCAAACCACGAGAAGCTCCAGCCCAAAAGGCAGCCAAAATGCAGCCCACATCCGGGAGAATCTCAAGAGCAGGGGGTGGAGCAAGCCAGGCCTCAAACCACGAGAAGCTCCAGCCCAAAAGGCAGCCAAAATGCAGCCCACCTCAGGGAGAATCTCAAGAGCAGGGGGTGGAGCAAGCCAGGCCTCAAACCACGAGAAGCTCCAGCCCAAAAGGCAGCCAAAATGCAGACCACCTCCGGGAGAATCTCAAGAGCAGGGGGTGGAGCAAGCCAGGCCTCAAACCACGAGAAGCTCCAGCCCAAAAAGCAGCCAAAATGCAGCCCACATCTGGGAGAATATCAAGAGCAGGGGCTGGAGCAAGCCAGGCCTCAAACCACGAGAAGCTCCAGCCCAAAATGCAGCCAAAATGCAGCCCACATCCGGGAGAATCTCAAGAGCAGGGGGTGGAGCAAGCCAGGCCTCAAACCACGAGAAGCTCCAGCCCAAAAGGCAGCCAAAATGCAGCCCACCTCCGGGAGAATCTCAAGAGCAGGGGGTGGAGCAAGGCAGGCCTCAAACCACGAGAAGCTCCAGCCCAAAAGGCAGCCAAACTCCAGACCACATCCGGGAGAATCTCAAGAGCAGGGGGTGGAGCAAGCCAGGCCTCAAACCACGAGAAGCTCCAGCCCAAAAGGCAGCCAAAATGCAGCCCACATCCGGGAGAATCTCAAGAGCAGGGGTTGGAGCAAGCCAGGCCTCAAACCACGAGAAGCTCCAGCCCAAAATGCAGCCAAAATCAAGCCCACCTCCGGGAGAATCTCAAGAGCAGGAGGTGGAGCAAGCCAGGCCTCAAACCATGAGAAGCTCCAGCCCAATAGGCAGCAAAAATGGAGCCCACATCCGGGAGAATATCAAGAGCAGGGGGTGGAGCAAGCTAGGCCTCAAACCACGAGAAGCTCCAGCCCAAAAGACAGCCAAAATGCAGCCCACATCCGGGAGAATCTCAAGAGCAGGGGGTGGAGCAAGCCAGGCCTCAAACCACGAGAAGCTCCAGCCCAAAAGGCAGCCAAAATCCAGCCCACATCCGGGAGAATCTCAAGAGCAGGGGGTGGAGCAAGCCAGGCCTCAAACCACGAGAAGCTCCAGCCCAAAAGGCAGCCAAACTCCAGACCACATCCGGGAGAATCTCAAGAGCAGGGGGTGGAGCAAGCCAGGCCTCAAACCACGAGAAGCTCCAGCCCAAAAGGCAGCCAAAATGCAGCCCACATCCGGGAGAATCTCAAGAGCAGGGGTTGGAGCAAGCCAGGCCTCAAACCACGAGAAGCTCCAGCCCAAGAATCAGCCAAAATGCAGCACACATCCGGGAGAATCTCAAGAGCAGGGGGTGGAGCAAGCGAGGCCTCAAACCACGAGAAGCTCCAGCCCAAAAGGCAGCCAAAATGCAGCCCACCTCCGGGAGAATCTCAAGAGCAGGGGGTGGAGCAAGGCAGGCCTCAAACCACGAGAAGCTCCAGCCGAAATGGCAGCAAAAATGCAGCCCACATCCAGGAGAATCTCAAGAGCAGGGGGTGGAGCAAGCCAGGCCTCAAACCACGAGAAGCTCCAGCCCAAAATGCAGCCAAAATCAAGCCCACTTCCGGGAGAATCTCAAGAGCAGGGGGTGGAGCAAGCCAGGCCTCAAACCATGAGAAGCTCCAGCCCAATAGGCAGCAAAAATGGAGCCCACATCCGGGAGAATCTCAAGAGCAGGGGGTGGAGCAAGCTAGGCCTCAAACCACGAGAAGCTCCAGCCCAAATGACAGCCAAAATGCAGCCCACATCCGGGAGAATCTCAAGAGCAGGGGGTGGAGCAAGCCAGGCCTCAAACCACGAGAAGCTCCAGCCCAAAAGGCAGCCAAAATCCAGCCCACATCCGGGAGAATCTCAAGAGCAGGGGGTGGAGCAATCCAGGCCTCAAACCACGAGAAGCTCCAGCCCAAAAGGCAGCCAAAATCCAGCCCACCCGCGGGAGAATAGCAAGAGCTTGGGTTGGAACAATGCAGGCCTCAAACCACGAGAAGCTCCAGCCCAAAAGGCAGCCAAAATGCAGCCCACATCTGGGAGAATATCAAGAGCAGGGGGTGGAGCAAGCCAGGCCTCAAACCACGAGAAGCTCCAGCCGAAATTTCAACAAAAATGCAGCCCACATCTGGGAGAATATCAAGAGCAGGGGTTGGAGCAAGCCAGGCCTCAAACCACGAGAAGCTCCAGCCCAAAAGGCAGCTAAAATCCAGCGCAATTCTGGGAGAATATCAAGAGAAGTTGGTGGAGCAAGCCAGGCCTCAAAGCATGAGAATCTCCAGCCCAAAGGGCAGTGAAAATCCAGCCCACATCTGGGAGAATCTCAAGAGCAGGGGGTGGAGCAAGCCAGGCCTCAAACCACGAGAAGCTCCAGCCCAAAAGGCAGCCAAAATGCAGCCCACATTCGGGAGAATCTCAAGAGCTGGGGGTGGAGCCAGCCATGCCCCAAACAACGAGAAGCTCCAGCCCAAAAGGCAGCCAAAATGCAGCCCAGGTCCGGGAGAATCTCAAGAGCAGGGGGTGGAGCAAGCCAGGCCTCAAACCACGAGAAGCTCCAGTCCAAAAGGCAGCCAAAATGCAGCCCACATCCGGGAGAATATCATGAGCAGGGAGTGGAGCAAGCCAGGCCTCAAACCACGAGAAGCTCCAGCCCAAAAGGCAGCCAAAATGCAACCCACATCCGGGAGAATCTCAAGAGCAGGGGGTGGAGCAAGCCAGGCCTCAAACCATGAGAAGCTCCAGACCAAAAAGCAGCCAAAATGCAGCCCACATCCGGGAAAATATCAAGAGCAGGGGGTGGAGCAAGCCAGGCCCCAAACCACGAGAAGCTCCAGCCCAAAAAGCAGCCAAAATGCAGCCCAACTCCGGGAGAATCTCAAGAGCAGGGGGTGGAGCAAGCCAGGCCTCAAACCACGAGAAGCTCCAGCCCAAAAGGCAGCCAAAATGCAGCCCACATCCGGGAGAATATCAAGAGCAGGGGGTGGAGCAAGCCAGGCCTCAAAGCATGAGAAGGTCCAGCCCAAAAGGCAGCCAAAATGCAGCCCACATCCGGGAGAATATCAAGAGCAGGGGGTGGAGCAAGCCAGGCCTCAAACCACGAGAAGCTCCAGCCCAAAATGCAGCCAAAATGCAGCCCACATCCGGGAGAATCTCAAGAGCAGGGGGTGGAGCAAGCCAGGCCTCAAACCACGAGAAGCTGCAGCACAAAAGGGAGCCAAAAGTCAGCCCACATCCGGGAGAATCTCAAGAGCAGGGGCTGGAGCAAGCCAGGCCTCAAACCTTGAGAAGCTCCAGCCCAAAGAGCAACCAAAATGCAGCCCACATCCGGGAGAATCTCAAGAGCAGGGGGTGGAGCCAGCCATGCCCCAAACTACGAGAAGCTCCAGCCCAAAAGGCAGCTAAAATCCAGCGCAATTCTGGGAGAATATCAAGAGAAGTTGGTGGAGCAAGCCAGGCCTCAAACCACGGGAAGCTCCAGTTCAAAAGGCAGCCAAAATCCAGCTCACATCCGGGAGAATCTCAAGAGCAGGGGGTGGAGCAAGCCAGGCCTCAAACCATGAGAATCTCCAGCCCAAAATGCAGCCAAAATCCAGCCCACATCCGGGAGAATCTCAAGAGGAGGGGTTGGAGCAAGCCAGGCCTAAAACCATGAGAAGCTCCAGCCCAAAAGGCAGCCAAAATGAAGCCCACCTCCGGGAGAATCTCAAGAGCAGGGGGTGGAGCAAGCCAGGCCTCAAACCACGAGAAGCTCCAGCCCAAAAGGCAGCCAAAATGCAGCCCACCTCCGGGAGAATCTCAAGAGCAGGGGGTGGAGCAAGCCAGGCCTCAAACCACGAGAAGCTCCAGCCCAAAAGGCAGCCAAAATGCAGCCCAACTCCGGGAGAATCTCAAGAGCAGGGGGTGGAGCAAGCCAGGCCTCAAACCACGAGAAGCTCCAGCCCAAAACGCAGCCAAAATGCAGCCCACCTCCGGGAGAATCTCAAGAGCAGGGGGTGGAGCAAGCCAGGCCTCAAACCACGAGAAGCTCCAGCCCAAAGTGCAGCGAAAATCCAGCCCACACCTGGGAGAATCTCAAGAGCAGGGGGTGGAGCAAGCCAGGCCTCAAACCATGAGAAGCTCCAGCCCAAAGTGCAGCGAAAATCCAGCCCACATCCGGGAGAATATCATGAGCAGGGAGTGGAGCAAGCCAGGCCTCAAACCACGAGAAGCTCCAGCCCAAAAGGCAGCCAAAATGCAACCCACATCCGGGAGAATCTCAAGAGCAGGGGGTGGAGCAAGCCAGGCCTCAAACCATGAGAAGCTCCAGCCCAAAAAGCAGCCAAAATGCAGCCCAACTCCGGGAGAATCTCAAGAGCAGGGAGTGGAGCAAGCCAGGCCTCAAACCACGAGAAGCTCCAGCCCAAAAGGCAGCCAAAATGCAGCCCACATCCGGGAGAATATCAAGAGCAGGGGGTGGAGCAAGCCAGGCCTCAAAGCATGAGAAGGTCCAGCCCAAAAGGCAGCCAAAATGCAGCCCACATCCGGGAGAATATCAAGAGCAGGGGGTGGAGCAAGCCAGGCCTCAAACCACGAGAAGCTCCAGCCCAAAATGCAGCCAAAATGCAGCCCACATCCGGGAGAATATCAAGAGCAGGGGGTGGAGCAAGCCAGGCCTCAAACCACGAGAAGCTGCAGCACAAAAGGGAGCCAAAAGTCAGCCCACATCCGGGAGAATCTCAAGAGCAGGGGCTGGAGCAAGCCAGGCCTCAAACCACGAGAAGCTGCAGCCCAAAGGGCAGCCAAAATGCAGCCCACCTCCGGGAGAATCTCAAGAGCAGGGGGTGGAGCAAGCCAGGCCTCAAACCACGAGAAGCTCCAGCCCAAAAGGCAGCCAAAATGCAGCCCAACTCCGGGAGAATCTCAAGAGCAGGGGGTGGAGCAAGCCAGGCCTCAAACCACGAGAAGCTCCAGCCCAAAACGCAGCCAAAATGCAGCCCACCTCCGGGAGAATCTCAAGAGCAGGGGGTGGAGCAAGCCAGGCCTCAAACCACGAGAAGCTCCAGCCCAAAAGGCAGCCAAAATGCAGCCCACATCCGGGAGAATATCAAGAGCAGGGGGTGGAGCAAGCCAGGCCTCAAAGCATGAGAAGGTCCAGCCCAAAAGGCAGCCAAAATGCAGCCCACATCCGGGAGAATATCAAGAGCAGGGGGTGGAGCAAGCCAGGCCTCAAACCACGAGAAGCTCCAGCCCAAAATGCAGCCAAAATGCAGCCCACATCCGGGAGAATATCAAGAGCAGGGGGTGGAGCAAGCCAGGCCTCAAACCACGAGAAGCTGCAGCACAAAAGGGAGCCAAAAGTCAGCCCACATCCGGGAGAATCTCAAGAGCAGGGGCTGGAGCAAGCCAGGCCTCAAACCACGAGAAGCTCCAGCCCAAAGAGCAACCAAAATGCAGCCCACATCCGGGAGAATCTCAAGAGCAGGGGGTGGAGCCAGCCATGCCCCAAACAACGAGAAGCTCCAGCCCAAAAGGCAGCTAAAATCCAGCGCAATTCTGGGAGAATATCAAGAGAAGTTGGTGGAGCAAGCCAGGCCTCAAACCACGGGAAGCTCCAGTTCAAAAGGCAGCCAAAATCCAGCTCACATCCGGGAGAATCTCAAGAGCAGGGGGTGGAGCAAGCCAGGCCTCAAACCATGAGAATCTCCAGCCCAAAATGCAGCCAAAATCCAGCCCACATCCGGGAGAATCTCAAGAGGAGGGGTTGGAGCAAGCCAGGCCTAAAACCATGAGAAGCTCCAGCCCAAAAGGCAGCCAAAATGAAGCCCACCTCCGGGAGAATCTCAAGAGCAGGGGGTGGAGCAAGCCAGGCCTCAAACCACGAGAAGCTCCAGCCCAAAGTGCAGCGAAAATCCAGCCCACACCTGGGAGAATCTCAAGAGCAGGGGGTGGAGCAAGCCAGGCCTCAAACCATGAGAAGCTCCAGCCCAAAAGGAAGTCAAAATGCAGCCCACATCTTGGAGAATATCAAGAGCAGACGGTGGAGCAAGCCAGGCCCCAAACCACGACAAGCTCCAGCCCAAAAGGCAGCCAACATGCAGCCCACATCCGGGAGAATCTCAAGAGCAGGGGGTGGAGCAATGCAGGCCTCAAACCACGAGAAGCTCCAGCCCAAAAGGCAGCCAAAATGCAGCCCACCTCCGGGAGAATCTCAAGAGCAGGGGGTGGAGCAAGCCAGGCCTCTAATCACGAGAAGCTCCAGCCCAAAAGGCACCCAAAATGCAGCCCACATCCGTAAGAATCTCAAGAGCAGGGGGTGGAGCCAGCCATGCCCCAAACAACGAGAAGCTCCAGCCCAAAAGGCAGCCAAAATGCAGCCCACCTCCGGGAGAATATCAAGAGCAGGGGGTGGAGCAAGCCAGGCCTCAAACCACGAGAAGCTCCAGCCCAAAAAGGCAGCCATAATCCAGCCCACATCCGGGAGAATTTCATGGGCAGGGGGTGGAGCAAGCCAGACCTCAAACCATGAGAAGCTCCAGCCCAAAAAGCAGCCAAAATGCAGCCCACATCCAGGAGAATCTCAAGAGCAGGGGGTGGAGCAAGCCAGGCCTCAAACCACGGGAAGCTCCAGTTCAAAAGGCAGCCAAAATCCAGCTCACATCCGGGAGAATCTCAAGAGCAGGGTGTGGAGCAAGCCAGGCCTCAAACCATGAGAATCTCCAGCGGAAAATGCAGCCAAAATCCAGCCCACATCCGGGAGAAAATCAAGAACAGGGGTTGGAGCAAGCCAGGCCTCAAACCATGAGAAGCTCCAGCCCAAAAGGCAGCCAAAATCCAGCCCACATCCGGGAGAATCTCAAGAGCAGGGGGTGGAGCAAGCCAGGCCTCAAACCATGAGAAGCTCCAGCCCAAAAGGCAGCCAAAATCCAGCCCACATCCGGGAGAATCTCAAGAGCAGGGGATGGAGCAAGCCAGGCCTCAAACCACGAGAAGCTCCAGCCCAAAAGGCAGCCAAAATCCAGCCCACATCCGGGAGAATCTCAAGAGCAGGGGGTGGAGCAAGCCAGGCCTCAAACCACGAGAAGCTCCAGCCCAAAAGGCAGCCAAAATGCAGCCCACATCCGGGAGAATCTCAAGAGCAGGGGGTGGAGCAAGCCAGGCCTCAAACCACGAGAAGCTCCAGCCCAAATTGCAGCCAAAATGCAGCCCACCTCCGGGAGAATCTCAAGAGCAGGGGGTGGAGCAAGCCAGGCCTCAAACCACGAGAAGCTCCAGCCCAAAAGGCAGCCAAAATGCAGCCCACATCTGGGAGAATATCAAGAGCAGGGGCTGGAGCAAGCCAGGCCTCAAACCACGAGAAGCTCCAGCCCAAAATGCAGCCAAAATGCAGCCCACCTCCGGGAGAATCTCAAGAGCAGGGGGTGGAGCAAGCCAGGCCTCAAACCACGAGAAGCTCCAGCCCAAAAGGCAGCCAAAATGCAGCCCACCTCCAGGAGAATCTCAAGAGCAGGGGGTGGAGCAAGCCAGGCCTCAAACCACGAGAAGCTCCAGCCCAAAAGGCAGCCAAACTCCAGACCACATCCGGGAGAATCTCAAGAGCAGGGGGTGGAGCAAGCCAGGCCTCAAACCACGAGAAGCTCCAGCCCAAAAGGCAGCCAAAATGCAGCCCACATCCGGGAGAATCTCAAGAGCAGGGGTTGGAGCAAGCCAGGCCTCAAACCATGAGAAGCTCCAGCCCAAGAATCAGCCAAAATGCAGCACACATCCGGGAGAATCTCAAGAGCAGGGGGTGGAGCAAGCCAGGCCTCAAACCACGAGAAGCTCCAGCCCAAAAGGCAGCCAAAATGCAGCCCACATCCAGGAGAATCTCAAGAGCAGGGGGTGGAGCAAGCCAGGCCTCAAACCATGAGAAGCTCCAGCCCAAAAGGCAGCCAAAATCCAGCCCACCTCCGGGAGAATCTCAAGAGCAGGGGTTGGAGCAAGCCAGGCCTCAAACCACGAGAAGCTCCAGCCCAAAAGGCAGCCAAAATCCAGCCCACATCCGGGAGAATCTCAAGAGAAGGGGGTGGAGCAACCCAGGACTCAAAAAACAAGAAGCTTCAGTCAAAAAAAAAGCCAAAATGCAGACCACATCCGGGAGATTATCAAGAGCAGGGGGTGGAGCAAGGCAGGCCTAAAACCACGAGAAGCTCCAGCCGAAATTTCAACAAAAATGCAGCCCACATCTGGGAGAATATCAAGAGCAGGGGTTGGAGGAAGGCAGGCCTCAAACCACGAGAAGCTCCAGCCCAAAAGGCAGCTAAAATCCAGCGCAATTCTGGGAGAATATCAAGAGAAGTTGGTGGAGCAAGCCAGGCCTCAAAGCATGAGAATCTCCAGCCCAAAGGGCAGTGAAAATCCAGCCCACATCTGGGAGAATCTCAAGAGCAGGGGGTGGAGCAAGCCAGGCCTCAAACCACGAGAAGCTCCAGCCCAAAAGGCAGCCAAAATGCAGCCCACATTCGGGAGAATCTCAAGAGCAGGGGGTGGAGCCAGCCATGCCCCAAACAACGAGAAGCTCCAGCCCAAAAGGCAGCCAAAATGCAGCCCAGGTCCGGGAGAATCTCAAGAGCAGGGGATGGAGCAAGCCAGGCCTCAAACCATGAGAAGCTCCAGACCAAAAAGCAGCCAAAATGCAGCCCACATCCGGGAAAATATCAAGAGCAGGGGGTGGAGCAAGCCAGGCCCCAAACCACGAGAATTTCCAGCCCAAAAAGCAGCCAAAATGCAGCCCAACTCCGGGAGAATCTCAAGAGCAGGGAGTGGAGCAAGCCAGGCCTCAAACCACGAGAAGCTCCAGCCCAAAAGGCAGCCAAAATGCAGCCCACATCCGGGAGAATATCAAGAGCAGGGGGTGGAGCAAGCCAGGCCTCAAAGCATGAGAAGGTCCAGCCCAAAAGGCAGCCAAAATGCAGCCCACATCCGGGAGAATATCAAGAGCAGGGGGTGGAGCAAGCCAGGCCTCAAACCACGAGAAGCTCCAGCCCAAAAGGCAGCCAAAATGCAGCCCACATCCGGGAGAATATCAAGAGCAGGGGGTGGAGCAAGCCAGGCCTCAAACCACGAGAAGCTCCAGCACAAAAGGGAGCCAAAAGTCAGCCCACATCCGGGAGAATCTCAAGAGCAGGGGCTGGAGCAAGCCAGGCCTCAAACCACGAGAAGCTCCAGCCCAAAGAGCAACCAAAATGCAGCCCACATCCGGGAGAATCTCAAGAGCAGGGGGTGGAGCCAGCCATGCCCCAAACAACGAGAAGCTCCAGCCCAAAAGGCAGCTAAAATCCAGCGCAATTCTGGGAGAATATCAAGAGAAGTTGGTGGAGCAAGCCAGGCCTCAAACCACGGGAAGCTCCAGTTCAAAAGGCAGCCAAAATGCAGCCCACATCCGGGAGAATCTCAAGAGCAGGGGGTGGAGCAAGCCAGGCCTCAAACCATGAGAATCTCCAGCCCAAAATGCAGCCAAAATGCAGCCCACATCCGGGAGAATCTCAAGAGCAGGGGGTGGAGCAAGCCAGGCCTCAAACCATGAGAATCTCCAGCCCAAAAGGCAGCCAAAATGCAGCCCACCTCCGGGAGAATCTCAAGAGCAGGGGGTGGAGCAAGCCAGGCCTCTAATCACGAGAAGCTCCAGCCCAAAAGGCACCCAAAATGCAGCCCACATCCGTGAGAATCTCAAGAGCAGGGGGTGGAGCCAGCCATGCCCCAAACAACGAGAAGCTCCAGCCCAAAAGGCAGCCAAAATGCAGCCCACCTCCGGGAGAATCTCAAGAGCAGGGGGTGGAGCAAGCCAGGCCTCAAACCACGAGAATTTCCAGCCCAAAAAGGCAGCCATAATCCAGCCCACATCCGGGAGAATATCATGGGCAGGGGGTGGAGCAAGCCAGACCTCAAACCATGAGAAGCTCCAGCCCAAAAAGCAGCCAAAATGCAGCCCACATCCGGGAAAATATCAAGAGCAGGGGGTGGAGCAAGCCAGGCCTCAAACCACGGGAAGCTCCAGTTCAAAAGGCAGCCAAAATCCAGCTCACATCCGGGAGAATCTCAAGAGCAGGGTGTGGAGCAAGCCAGGCCTCAAACCATGAGAATCTCCAGCGGAAAATGCAGCCAAAATCCAGACCACATCCGGGAGAAAATCAAGAACAGGGGTTGGAGCAAGCCAGGCCTCAAACCATGAGAAGCTCCAGCCCAAAAGGCAGCCAAAATCCAGCCCACATCCGGGAGAATATCAAGAGCAGGGGGTGGAGCAAGCCAGGCCTCAAACCACGAGAAGCTCCAGCCCAAAAGGCAGCCAAAATGCAGCCCACATCCGGGAGAATATCAAGAGCAGGGGGTGGAGCAAGCCAGGCCTCAAAGCATGAGAAGCTCCAGCCCAAAAGGCAGCCAAAATGCAGCCCACATCCGGGAGAATATCAAGAGCAGGGGGTGGAGCAAGCCAGGCCTCAAACCACGAGAAGCTCCAGCCCAAAAGGCAGCCAAAATGCAGCCCACATCCGGGAGAATATCAAGAGCAGGGGGTGGAGCAAGCCAGGCCTCAAACCACGAGAAGCTGCAGCACAAAAGGGAGCCAAAAGTCAGCCCACATCCGGGAGAATCTCAAGAGCAGGGGGTGGAGCAAGCCAGGCCTCAAACCACGAGAAGCTCCAGCCCAAAGAGCAACCAAAATGCAGCCCACATCCGGGAGAATCTCAAGAGCAGGGGGTGGAGCCAGCCATGCCCCAAACAACGAGAAGCTCCAGCCCAAAAGGCAGCTAAAATCCAGCGCAATTCTGGGAGAATATCAAGAGAAGTTGGTGGAGCAAGCCAGGCCTCAAACCACGGGAAGCTCCAGTTCAAAAGGCAGCCAAAATGCAGCCCACATCCGGGAGAATCTCAAGAGCAGGGGGTGGAGCAAGCCAGGCCTCAAACCATGAGAATCTCCAGCCCAAAATGCAGCCAAAATGCAGCCCACATCCGGGAGAATCTCAAGAGGAGGGGTTGGAGCAAGCCAGGCCTAAAACCATGAGAAGCTCCAGCCCAAAAGGCAGCCAAAATGAAGCCCACCTCCGGGAGAATCTCAAGAGCAGGGGGTGGAGCAAGCCAGGCCTCAAACCACGAGAATTTCCAGCCCAAAAAGGCAGCCAAAATCCAGCCCACATCCGGGAGAATATCATGGGCAGGGGGTGGAGCAAGCCAGACCTCAAACCATGAGAAGCTCCAGCCCAAAAAGCAGCCAAAATGCAGCCCACATCCGGGAAAATATCAAGAGCAGGGGGTGGAGCAAGCCAGGCCTCAAACCACGGGAAGCTCCAGTTCAAAAGGCAGCCAAAATCCAGCTCACATCCGGGAGAATCTCAAGAGCAGGGTGTGGAGCAAGCCAGGCCTCAAACCATGAGAATCTCCAGCGGAAAATGCAGCCAAAATCCAGACCACATCCGGGAGAAAATCAAGAACAGGGGTTGGAGCAAGCCAGGCCTCAAACCATGAGAAGCTCCAGCCCAAAAGGCAGCCAAAATCCAGCCCACATCCGGGAGAATATCAAGAGCAGGGGGTGGAGCAAGCCAGGCCTCAAACCACGAGAAGCTCCAGCCCAAAAGGCAGCCAAAATGCAGCCCACATCCGGGAGAATATCAAGAGCAGGGGGTGGAGCAAGCCAGGCCTCAAAGCATGAGAAGCTCCAGCCCAAAAGGCAGCCAAAATGCAGCCCACATCCGGGAGAATATCAAGAGCAGGGGGTGGAGCAAGCCAGGCCTCAAACCACGAGAAGCTCCAGCCCAAAAGGCAGCCAAAATGCAGCCCACATCCGGGAGAATATCAAGAGCAGGGGGTGGAGCAAGCCAGGCCTCAAACCACGAGAAGCTGCAGCACAAAAAGGAGCCAAAAGTCAGCCCACATCCGGGAGAATCTCAAGAGCAGGGGGTGGAGCAAGCCAGGCCTCAAACCACGAGAAGCTCCAGCCCAAAGAGCAACCAAAATGCAGCCCACATCCGGGAGAATCTCAAGAGCAGGGGGTGGAGCCAGCCATGCCCCAAACAACGAGAAGCTCCAGCCCAAAAGGCAGCTAAAATCCAGCGCAATTCTGGGAGAATATCAAGAGAAGTTGGTGGAGCAAGCCAGGCCTCAAACCACGGGAAGCTCCAGTTCAAAAGGCAGCCAAAATGCAGCCCACATCCGGGAGAATCTCAAGAGCAGGGGGTGGAGCAAGCCAGGCCTCAAACCATGAGAATCTCCAGCCCAAAATGCAGCCAAAATGCAGCCCACATCCGGGAGAATCTCAAGAGGAGGGGTTGGAGCAAGCCAGGCCTAAAACCATGAGAAGCTCCAGCCCAAAAGGCAGCCAAAATGAAGCCCACCTCCGGGAGAATCTCAAGAGCAGGGGGTGGAGCAAGCCAGGCCTCAAACCACGAGAAGCTCCAGCCCAAAAGGCAGCCAAAATGCAGCCCACATCCGGGAGAATATCAAGAGCAGGGGGTGGAGCAAGCCAGGCCTCAAACCACGAGAAGCTCCAGCCCAAAACGCAGCCAAAATGCAGCCCACCTCCGGGAGAATCTCAAGAGCAGGGGGTGGAGCAAGCCAGGCCTCAAACCACGAGAATCTCCAGCCCAAAGTGCAGCGAAAATCCAGACCACACCTGGGAGAATCTCAAGAGCAGGGGGTGGAGCAAGCCAGGCCTCAAACCATGAGAAGCTCCAGCCCAAAAGGAAGTCAAAATGCAGCCCACATCTTGGAGAATATCAAGAGCAGACGGTGGAGCAAGCCAGGCCCCAAACCACGACAAGCTCCAGCCCAAAAGGCAGCCAACATGCAGCCCACATCCGGGAGAATCTCAAGAGCAGGGGGTGGAGCAATGCAGGCCTCAAACCACGAGAAGCTCCAGCCCAAAAGGCAGCCAAAATGCAGCCCACCTCCGGGAGAATCTCAAGAGCAGGGGGTGGAGCAAGCCAGGCCTCTAATCACGAGAAGCTCCAGCCCAAAAGGCACCCAAAATGCAGCCCACATCTGGGAGAATCTCAAGAGCAGGGGGTGGAGCAAGCCATGCCCCAAACAACGAGAAGCTCCAGCCCAAAAGGCAGCCAAAATGCAGCCCACATCCGGGAGAATCTCAAGAGCAGGGGGTGGAGCAAGCCAGGCCTTCAAACCACGAGAATTTCCAGCCCAAAAAGGCAGCTATAATCCAGCCCACATCCGGGAGAATATCATGGGCAGGGGGTGGAGCAAGCCAGGCCTCAAACCATGAGAAGCTCCAGCCCAAAAGGCAGCCAAAATCCAGCCCACATCCGGGAGAATCTCAAGAGCAGGGGGTGGAGCAAGCCAGGCCTCAAACCATGAGAAGCTCCAGCCCAAAAGGCAGCCAAAATCCAGCCCACATCCGGGAGAATCTCAAGAGCAGGGGGTGGAGCAAGCCAGGCCTCAAACCACGAGAAGCTCCAGCCCAAAAGGCAGCCAAAATCCAGCCCACATCCGGGAGAATCTCAAGAGCAGGGGGTGGAGCAAGCCAGGCCTCAAACCACGAGAAGCTCCAGCCCAAAAGGCAGCCAAAATGCAGCCCACCTCAGGGAGAATCTCAAGAGCAGGGGGTGGAGCAAGCCAGGCCTCAAACCACGAGAAGCTCCAGCCCAAAAGGCAGCCAAAATGCAGACCAGATCCGGGAGAATCTCAAGAGCATGGGGTGGAGCAAGCCAGGCCTCAAACCACGAGAAGCTCCAGCCCAAAAGGCAGCCAAAATGCAGCCCACCTCCGGGAGAATCTCAAGAGCAGGGGGTGGAGCAAGCCAGGCCTCAAACCACGAGAAGCTCCAGCCCAAAAGGCAGCCAAAATGCAGCCCACATCCGGGAGAATCTCAAGAGCAGGGGGTGGAGCAAGCGAGGCCTCAAACCACGAGAATCTCCAGCCCAAAAGGCAGCCAAACTCCAGACCACATCCGGGAGAATCTCAAGAGGAGGGGGTGGAGGAAGCCAGGCCTCAAACCACGAGAAGCTCCAGCCCAAAAGGCAGCCAAAATGCAGCCCACATCCGGGAGAATCTCAAGAGCAGGGGGTGGAGCAAGCCAGGCCTCAAACCATGAGAAGCTCCAGCCCAAGAATCAGCCAAAATGCAGCACACATCCGGGAGAATCTCAAGAGCAGGGGGTGGAGCAAGCGAGGCCTCAAACCACGAGAAGCTCCAGCCCAAAAGGCAGCCAAAATGCAGCCCACATCCAGGAGAATCTCAAGAGCAGGGGGTGGAGCAAGCCAGGCCTCAAACCATGAGAAGCTCCAGCCCAAAATGTAGCCAAAATGCAGCCCACCTCCGGGAGAATCTCAAGAGCAGGGGTTGGAGCAAGCCAGGCCTCAAACCACGAGAAGCTCCAGCCCAAAAGGCAGCCAAAATGCAGCCCACATCCGGGAGAATATCAAGAGCAGGGGGTGGAGCAAGGCAGGCCTCAAACCACGAGAAGCTCCAGCCCAAAATGCAGCCAAAATGCAGCCCACATCCGGGAGAATATCAAGAGCAGGGGGTGGAGCAAGCCAGGCCTCAAACCACGAGAAGCTCCAGCCTTAAAGGCAGCCAAAATGCAGCCCACATCCGGGAGAATCTCAAGAGCAGGGGGTGGAGCAAGCCAGGCCTCAAACCACGAGAAGCTCCAGCCCAAGAATCAGCCAAAATGCAGCCCACATCCGGGAGAATCTCAAGAGCATTGGGTGGAGCAAGCCAGGCCTCAAACCACGAGAAGCTCCAGCCCAAAAGGCAGCCAAAATCCAGCCCACATCCGGGAGAATCTCAAGAGCAGGGGGTGGAGCAAGCCAGGCCTCAAACCACGAGAAGCTCCAGCCCAAAAGGCAGCCAAAATGCAGCCCATATCCGGGAGAATCTCAAGAGCAGGGGGTGGAGCAAGCCAGGCCTCAAACCTCGAGAAGCTCCAGCCCAAAAGGCAGCCAAAATGCAGCCCACATCCGGGAGAATCTCAAGAGCAGGGCGTGGAGCAAGCCAGGCCTCAAACCATGAGAATCTCCAGCCCAAAAGGCAGCCAAAATGCAGGCCACATCCGGGAGAATCTCAAGAGCAGGGGGTGGAGCAAGCCAGGCCTCAAACCACGAGAAGCTCCAGCCAAAAAGGCAGCCAAAATGCAGCCCACATCCGGGAGAATCTCAAGAGCAGGGGGTGGAGCAAGCCAGGCCTCAAACCACGAGAAGCTCCAGCCCTAAAGGCAGCCAAAATGCAGCCCACATCCGGGAGAATCCCAGGAGCAGGGGGTGGAGCAAGCCAGGCCTCAAACCACAAGAAGCTCCAGCCCAACAGGCAGCCAAAATGCAGCCCACATCCGGGAGAATCTCAAGAGCAGGGGCTGGAGCAAGCCAGGCCTCAAACCACAAGAAGCTCCAGCCCAACAGGCAGCCAAAATCCAGCCCACATCCGGGAGAATATCAAGAGCAGGGGGTGGAGCAAGCCAGGCCTCAAACCACAAGAAGCTCCAGCCCAACAGGCAGCCAAAATGCAGCCCACATCCGGGAGAATCTCAAGAGCAGGGGGTGGAGCAAGCCAGGCCTCAAACCATGAGAAGCTCCAGCCCAAAAGGCAGCCAAAATGCAGCCCACCTCCGGGAGAATCTCAAGAGCAGGGGGTGGAGCAAGCCAGGCCTCAAACCACGGGAAGCTGCAGCCCAAAAGGCAGCCAAAATGCAGCCCAACTCCGGGAGAATCTCAAGAGCAGGGGGTGGAGCAAGCCAGGCCTCAAACCACGAGAAGCTCCAGCCCAAAAGGCAGCCAAAATCCAGCCCACATCCGGGAGAATCTCAAGAGCAGGGGGTGGAGCAAGCCAGGCCTCAAACCACGAGAATCTCCAGCCCAAAGGGCAGCGAAAATCCAGACCACACCTGGGAGAATCTCAAGAGCAGGGGGTGGAGCAAGCCAGGCCTCAAACCACGAGAAGCTCCAGCCCAAAAGGCAGCCAAAATGCAGCCCACCTCTGGGAGAATCTCAAGAGCAGGGGGTGGAGCAAGCCAGGCCTCAAACCACGAGAATCTCCAGCCCAAAAGGCAGCCAAAATGCAGCCCACATCCGGGAGAATCTCAAGAGCAGGGGGTGGAGCAAGTCAGGCCTCAAACCACGAGAAGTTCCAGCCCAAAAGGCAGCCAAAATGCAGCCCACATCTGGGAGAATCTCAAGAGCAGGGGGTGGAGCAAGCCAGGCCTCAAACCACGAGAAGCTCCAGCCCAAAAGGCAGCCAAAATGCAGCCCACATCCGGGAGAATCTCAAGAGCAGGGGGTGGAGCAAGCCAGGACTCAAACCACGAGAAGCTCCAGCCCAAAAGGCAGCCAAAATGCAGCCCACCTCCGGGAGAATATCAAGAGCAGGGGGTGGAGCAAGCCAGGCCTCAAACCACGAGAAGCTCCAGCCCAAAAGGCAGCCAAAATCCAGCCCACATCCGGGAGAATCTCAAGAGCAGGGGGTGGAGCAAGCCAGGCCTCAAACCACGAGAAGCTCCAGCCCAAGAATCAGCCAAAATGCAGCCCACATCCCAAAGAATCTCAAGAGCAGGGGGTGGAGCAAGCCAGGCCTCAAACCACGAGAAGCTCCAGCCCAAAATGCAGCCAAAATGCAGCCCACCTCCGGGAGAATCTCAAGAGCAGGGAGTGGAGCAAGCCAGGCCTCAAACCACGAGAAGCTCCAGCCCAAAAGGCAGCAAAAATGCAGCGCACATCCGGGAGATTCTCAAGAGCAGGGGGTGGAGCAAGCCAGGCCTCAAACCACGAGAAGCTCCAGCCCAAAAGGCAGCCAAACTCCAGCCCACATGCAGGAGAATCTCAAGAGCAGGGGGTGGAGCAAGCCAGGCCTCAAACCACGAGAAGCTCCAGCCCAAAAGGCAGCCAAAATGCAGCCCACCTCCGGGAGAATTTCAAGAGCAGGGGGTGGAGCAAGCCAGGCCTCAAACCACGAGAAGCTCCAGCCCAAAAGGCAGCCAAAATCCAGCCCACCTCCGGGAGAATCTCAAGAGCAGGGGGTGGAGCAAGCCAGGCCTCAAACCACGAGAAGCTCCAGCCCAAAAGGCAGCCAAATGCAGCCCACATCCGGGAGAATCTCAAGAGCAGGGGGTGGAGCAAGCCAGGCCTCAAACCACTAGAAGCTCCAGCCCAAAAGGCAGCCAAAATCCAGCCCACATCCGGGAGAATCTCAAGAGCAGGGGGTGGAGCAAGCCAGGCCTCAAACCACGAGAAGCTCCAGCCCAAATGACAGCCAAAATCCAGCCCACATCCGGGAGAATATCAAGAGCAGGGGGTGGAGCAAGCCAGGCCTCAAACCAGGAGAAGCTCCAGCCCAAATGCAGACAAAACGCAGCCCACATCGGGGAGAATCTCAAGAGCAGGGGTTGGAGCAAGCCAGGCCTCAAACCACGAGAAGCTCCAGCCCAAAAGGCAGCCAAAATCCAGCCAACATCAGGGAGAATCTCAAGAGCAGGGGGTGGACCAAGCCAGGCCTCAAACCACGAGAAGCTCCAGCCCAAAATGCAGCCAAAATGCAGCCCACATCCGGGAGAATATCAAGAGCAGGGGGTGGAGCAAGCCAGGCCTCAAACCACAAGAAGCTCCAGCCCAAAAGGCAGCCAAAATGCAGCCCACATCTGGGAGAATCTCAAGAGCAGGGGGTGGAGCAAGGCAGGCCTCAAACCACGAGAAGCTCCAGCCCAAAAGGCAGCCAAAATCCAGCCCACATCCGGGAGAATCTCAAGAGCAGGGGGTGGAGCAAGCCAGGCCTCAAACCACGAGAAGCTCCAGCCCAAAAGGCAGACAAAACGCAGCCCACATCGGGGAGAATATGAAGAGCAGAGGGTGGAGCAAGCCAGGCCTCAAACCTCGAGAAGCTCCAGCCCAAAATGCAGCCAAAATCCAGCCCACATCCGGGAGAATCTCAAGAGCAGGGGGTGGACAAAGCCAGGCCTCAAACCACGAGAAGCTCCAGCCCAAAAGGCAGCCAAAATGCAGCCCACCTCCGGGAGAATCTCAAGAGCAGGGGTTGGAGCAAGCCAGGCCTCAATCCACGAGAAGCTCCAGCCCAAAATGCAACCACAAATGCAGCCCACATCCGGGAGAATCTCAAGAGCAGGGGGTGGAGCAAGCCAGGCCTCAAAACACGAGAAGCTCCAGCCCAAAAGGCAGCCAAAATGCAGCCCACATCCGGGAGAATCTCAAGAGCAGGGCGTGGAGCAAGCCAGGCCTCAAACCACGAGAAGCTCCAGCCCAAAATTCAGCCAAAATGCAGCCCACATCCGGGAGAATATCAAGAGCAGGGGGTGGAGCAAGCCAGGCCTCAAACCACGAGAAGCTCCAGCCCAAAAGGCAGCCAAAATCCAGCCCACCTCTGGTAGAATCTCAAGAGCAGGGGTGGAGCAAGCCAGGCCTCAAACCACGAGAAGCTCCAGCCCAAAAGGCAGCCAAAATGCAGCCCACATCCCAAAGAATCTCAAGAGCAGGGGGTGGAGCAAGCCAGGCCTCAAACCACGAGAAGCTCCAGCCCAAAAGGCAGCCAAAATGCAGCCCACATCCGGGAGAATATCAAGAGCAGGGTGTTGAGTAAGCCAGGCCTCAAACCACGAGAAGCTCCAGCCCAAAAGGCAGCCAAAATCCAGCCCACATCCGGGAGAATCTCAAGAGCAGGGGGTGGAGCAAGAAGGGCCTCAAACCACGAGAAGCTCCAGCCCAAAATGCAGCCAAAATGCAGCCCACATCCGGGAGAATCTCAAGAGCAGGGGGTGGAGCAAGCCAGGCCTCAAACCACGAGAAGCTCCAGCCCAAAAGGCAGCCAAAATCCAGCCCACATCCGGGAGAATCTCAAGAGCAGGGGGTGGAGCAAGCCAGGCCTCAAACCACGAGAAGCTCCAGCCCAAAAGGCAGCCAAAATGCAGCCCACATCCGGGAGAATCTCAAGAGCAGGGGGTGGAGCAAGCCAGGCCTCAAACCACGATAAGCTCCAGCCCAAAAGGCAGCCAAAATGCAGCCCACATCCGGGAGAATCTCAAGAGCAGGGGGTGGAGCAAGGCAGGCCTCAAACCACGAGAAGCTCCAGCCCAAAAGGCAGCCAAAATGCAGCCCACATCCGGGAGAATCTCAAGAGAAGGGGGTGGAGCAAGCCAGGCCTCAAACCACGGGAAGCTCCAGCCCAAAATGCAGCCAAAATCCAGCCCACATCCGGGAGAATCTCAAGAGCAGGGGGTGGAGCAAGCCAGGCCTCAAACCACGAGAAGCTCCAGCCCAAAAGGCAGCCAAAATGCAGCCCACATCAGGGAGAATCTCAAGAGCAGGGTGTGGAGAAAGCCAGGCCTCAAACCATGAGAAGCTCCAGCCCAAAACACAGCAAAAATGCAGCCCACATCCGGGAGATTCTCAAGAGCAGGGGGTGGAGCAAGCCTGGCCTCAAACCACGAGAAGCTCCAGCCCTAAAGGCAGCCAAAATGCAGCCCACCTCCGGGAGAATCTCAAGAGCAGGGGGTGGAGCAAACCAGGCCTCAAACCATGAGAAGCTCCAGCCCAAAAGGCAGCCAAAATGCAGCCCACATCCGGGAGAATCTCAAGAGCAGGGGGTGGAGCAAGCCAGGCCTCAAACCACGAGAAGCTCCAGCCCAAAAGGCAGCCAAAATGCAGCCCACCTCTGGGAGAATCTCAAGAGCAGGGCGTGGAGAAAGCCAGGCCTCAAACCACGACAAGGTCCAGCCCAAAAGGCAGCCAAAATGCAGCCCACATCCGGGAGAATCTCAAGAGCAGGGGGTGGAGCAAGCCAGGCCTCAAACCACGAGAAGCTCCAGCCCAAAAGGCAGCCAAAATGCAGCCCACATCCGGGAGAATCTCAAGAGCAGGGGGTGGAGCAAGCCAGGCCTCAAACCACGAGAAGCTCCAGCCCAAAAGGCAGCCAAAACGCAGCCCACATCGGGGAGAATCTCAAGAGCAGGCTGTGGAGAAAGCCAGGCCTCAAACCATGAGAAGCTCCAGCCCAAAACGCAGCAAAAATGCAGCGCACATCCGGGAGATTCTCAAGAGCAGGGAGTGGAGCAAGCCTGGCCTCAAACCACGAGAAGCTCCAGCCCAAAATGCAGCCAAAATGCAGCCCACCTCCGGGAGAATCTCAAGAGCAGGGGTTGGAGCAAACCTTTCCTCAAACCACGAGAAGCTCCAGCCCAAAAGGCAGCCAAAATGCAGCCCACATCCGGGAGAATCTCAAGAGCAGGGGGTGGAGCAAGAAGGGCCTCAAACCACGAGAACCTCCAGCCCAAAAGGCAGCCAAAATGCAGCCCACATCCGGGAGAATCTCAAGAGCAGGGGGTGGAGCAAGCCAGGCCTCAAACCACGAGAAGCTCCAGCCTAAAAACGGCAGCCAAATGCAGCCCACATCTGGCAGAATTTCAAGAGCAGGCTGTGGAGAAAGCCAGGCCTCAAACCATGAGAAGCTCCAGCCCAAAAGGCAGCCAAAATGCAGCGCACATCCGGGAGATTCTCAAGAGCAGGGAGTGGAGCAAGCCTGGCCTGAAACCACGAGAAGCTCCAGCCCAAAATGCAGCCAAAATGCAGCCCACCTCCGGGAGAATCTCAAGAGCAGGGGTTGGAGCAAACCAGGCCTCAAACCACGAGAAGCTCCAGCCCAAAAGGCAGCCAAAATGCAGCCCACATCCGGGAGAATCTCAAGAGCAGGGGGTGGAGCAAGAAGGGCCTCAAACCACGAGAACCTCCATCCCAAAAGGCAGCCAAAATCCAGCCCACATCCGGGAGAATCTCAAGAGCAGGGGGTGGAGCAAGCCAGGCCTCAAACCACGAGAAGCTCCAGCCCAAACGGCAGCCAAATGCAGCCCACATCTGGCAGAATTTCAAGAGCAGGGGGTGGAGCAAGCCAGGCCTCAAACCACGAGAAGTTCCAGCCCAAAAGGCAGCCAAAATGCAGCCCACATCGGGGAGAATCTCAAGAGCAGGCTGTGGAGAAAGCCAGGCCTCAAACCATGAGAAGCTCCAGCCCAAAACGCAGCCAAAATCCAGCCCACATCCGGGAGATTCTCAAGAGCAGGGAGTGGAGCAAGCCTGGCCTCAAACCACGAGAAGCTCCAGCCCAAAATGCAGCCAAAATGCAGCCCACCTCCGGGAGAATCTCAAGAGCAGGGGTTGGAGCAAACCAGGCCTCAAACCACGAGAAGCTCCAGCCCAAAAGGCAGCCAAAATGCAGCCCACATCCGGGAGAATCTCAAGAGCAGGGGGTGGAGCAAGAAGGGCCTCAAACCACGAGAACCTCCAGCCCAAAAGGCAGCCAAAATCCAGCCCACATCCGGGAGAATCTCAAGAGCAGGGGGTGGAGCAAGCCAGGCCTCAAACCACGAGAAGCTCCAGCCCAAACGGCAGCCAAATGCAGCCCACATCTGGCAGAATTTCAAGAGCAGGGGGTGGAGCAAGCCAGGCCTCAAACCACGAGAAGCTCCAGCCCAAAAGGCAGCCAAAATGCAGCCCACATCCGGGAGAATCTCAAGAGCAGGGGGTGGAGCAAGCCAGGCCTCAAACCACGAGAAGCTCCAGCCCTAAAGGCAGCCAAAATGCAGCCCACCTCCGGGAGAATCTCAAGAGCAGGGGTTGGAGCAAGCCAGGCCTCAAACCACGAGAAGCTCCAGCCCAAAAGGCAGCCAAAATGCAGCCCACATCCGGGAGAATCTCAAGAGCAGTGGGTGGAGCACGCCAGGCCTCAAACCACGAGAAGCTCCAGCCCAAAAGTCAGCCAAAACGCAGCCCACATCGGGGAGAATCTCAAGAGCAGGGTGTGGAGAAAGCCAGGCCTCAAACCATGAGAAGCTCCAGCCCAAAACGCAGCAAAAATGCAGCGCACATCCGGGAGATTCTCAAGAGCAGGGGGTGGAGCAAGCCTGGCCTCAAACCACGAGAAGCTCCAGCCCAAAATGCAGCCAAAATGCAGCCCACCTCCGGGAGAATCTCAAGAGCAGGGGTTGGAGCAAACCAGTCCTCAAACCACGAGAAGCTCCAGCCCAAAAGGCAGCCAAAATGCAGCCCACATCTGGGAGAATCTCAAGAGCAGGGGGTGGAGCAAGCCAGGCCTCAAACCACGAGAACCTCCAGCCCTAAAGGCAACCAAATGCAGCCCACATCCGGGAGAATCTCAAGAGCAGGGGGTGGAGCAAGCCAGGCCTCAAACCACGAGAATCTCCAGCCCAAAAGGCAGCCAAAATCCAGCCCACATCCGGGAGAATCTCAAGAGCAGGGGGTGGAGCAAGCCAGGCCTCAAACCACAAGAAGCTCCAGCCCAAAATGCAGCCAAAATGCAGCCCACCTCCGGGAGAATCTCAAGAGCAGGGGGTGGAGCAAGCCAGGCCTCAAACCACGATAAGCTCCAGCCCAAAAGGCAGCCAAAATGCAGCCCACATCCGGGAGAATCTCAAGAGCAGGGGGTGGAGCAAGCCAGGCCTCAAACCACGGGAAGCTCCAGCCCAAAAATGCAGCCAAAATCCAGCCCACATCCGGGAGAATCTCAAGAGCAGGGGGTGGAGCAAGCCAGGCCTCAAACCACGAGAAGCGCCAGCCCAAAAGGCAGCCAAAATGCAGCCCACATCCGGGAGAATCTCAAGAGCAGGGGGTGGAGCAAGCCAGGCCTCAAAACACGAGAAGCTCCAGCCCAAAAGGCAGCCAAAACGCAGCCCACATCGGGGAGAATCTCAAGAGCAGGGTGTGGAGCAAGCCAGGCCTCAAACCATGAGAAGCTCCAGCCCAAAACGCAGCAAAAATGCAGCCCACATCCGGGAGATTCTCAAGAGCAGGGGGTGGAGCAAGCCTGGCCTCAAACCACGAGAAGCTCCAGCCCAAAAGGCAGCCAAAATGCAGCCCACCTCCGGGAGAATCTCAAGAGCAGGGGTTGGAGCAAACCAGGCCTCAAACCATGAGAAGCTCCAGCCCAAAAGGCAGCCAAAATGCAGCCCACATCCGGGAGAATCTCAAGAGCAGGGGGTGGAGCAAGCCAGGCCTCAAACCACGAGAAGCTCCAGCCCAAAAGGCAGCCAAAATGCAGCCCACCTCTGGGAGAATCTCAAGAGCAGGGCGTGGAGAAAGCCAGGCCTCAAACCACGAGAAGCTCCAGCCCAAAAGGCAGCCAAAATGCAGCCCACATCCGGGAGAATATCAAGGGCAGGGTGTGGAGCAAGCCAGGCCTCAAACCATGAGAAGCTCCAGCCCAAAACGCAGCCAAAATGCAGCGCACATCCGGGAGATTCTCAAGAGCAGGGGGTGGAGCAAGCCTGGCCTCAAACCACGAGAAGCTCCAGCCCAAAAGGCAGCCAAAATGCAGCCCACATCCGGGAGAATCTCAAGAGCAGGGGGTGGAGCAAGCCAGGCCTCAAACCACGAGAAGCTCCAGCCCAAAAAGCAGCCAAAATGCAGCCCACCTCCGGGAGAATCTCAAGAGCAGGGGGTGGAGCAAGCCAGGCCTCAAACCACGAGAAGCAACAGCCCAAAAGGCAGCCAAAATGCAGCCCACCTCCGGGAGAATCTCAAGAGTAGGGGGTGGAGCAAGGCAGGCCTCAAACCACGAGAAGCTCCAGCCCAAAAGGCAGCCAAAATGCAGCCCACCTCCGGGAGAATATCAAGAGCAGGGGGTGGAGCAAGCCAGGCCTCAAACCACGAGAAGCTCCAGCCCAAAAGGAAGCCAAAATGCAGCCTACATGCGGGAGAATATCAAGAGCAGGGGGTGGAGCAAGCCAGGCCTCAAACCACGAGAAGCTCCAGCCCAAAACGCAGCCAAAATGCAGCCCACAACCGGGAGAATATCAAGAGCAGGGGGTCGAGTAAGCCAGGCCTCAAACCACGAGAAGCTCCAGCCCAAAATGCAGCCAAAATCCAGCCCACATCCCAAAGAATCTCAAGAGCAGGGGGTGGAGCAAGCCAGGCCTCAAACCACGAGAAGCTCCAGCCCAAAATGCAGCCAAAATGCAGCCCACATCCGGGAGAATCTCAAGAGCAGGGGGTGGAGCAAGCCAGGCCTCAAACCACGAGAAGCTCCAGCCCAAAAGGCAGCCAAACTCCAGCCCACGTCCGGGAGAATATCAAGAGCAGGGGGTGGAGCAAGCCAGGCCTCAAACCACGAGAAGCTCCAGCCCAAAAGGCAGCCAAAATGCAGCCCACATCCGGGAGAATCTCAAGAGCACGGGGTGGAGCAAGCCAGGCCTCAAACCACGAGAAGCTCCAGCCCAAATGGCAGCCAAACTCCAGCCCACCTCCGGGAGAATCTCAAGAGCAGGGGGTGGAGCAAGCCAGGCCTCAAACCACGAGAAGCTCCAGCCCAAAAGGCAGCCAAAATGCAGCCCAGATCCGGGAGAATCTCAAGAGCAGGGGGTGGAGCAAGCCAGGCCTCAAACCACGAGAAGCTCCAGCCCAAAATGCAGCCAAAATGCAGCCCACATCCGGGAGAATCTCAAGAGCAGGGGGTGGAGCAAGCCAGGCCTCAAACCACGAGAAGCTCCAGCCCAAAAGGCAGCCAAAATGCAGCCCACATCCGGGAGAATATCAAGGGCAAGGTGTGGAGCAAGCCAGGCCTCAAACCATGAGAAGCTCCAGCCCAAAAGGCAGCCAAAATGCAGCGCACAAACCCGGAGATTCTCAAGAGCAGGGGGTGGAGCAAGCCTGGCCTCAAACCACGAGAAGCTCCAGCCCAAAAGGCAGCCAAAATGCAGCCCACCTCCGGGAGAATCTCAAGAGCAGGGGGTGGAGCAAGCCAGGCCTCAAACCACGAGAAGCTCCAGCCCAAAAGCAGCCAAAATGGAGCCCACATCCGGGAGAATCTCAAGAGCAGGGGGTGGAGCAAGCCAGGCCTCAAACCACGAGAAGCTCCAGCCCAAAAGGCAGCCAAAATGCAGCCCACATCCGGGAGAATCTCAAGAGCAGGGGGTGGAGCAAGGCAGGCCTCAAACCACGAGAAGCTCCAGCCCAAAAGGCAGCCAAAATGCAGCCCACATCCGGGAGAATCTCAAGAGCAGGGGGTGGAGCAAGCCAGGCCTCAAAGCTCGAGAAGCTCCAGCCCAAAAAGCAGCCAAAATCCAGCCCACATCTGGGAGAATTTCAAGAGCAGGGGGTGGAGCAAGCCAGGCCTCAAACCACGAGAAGCTCCAGCCCAAAAGGCAGCCAAAATGCAGCCCACATCTGGCAGAATCTCAAGAGCAGGGGGTGGAGTAAGCCAGGCCTCAAACCACGAGAAACTCCAGCCCAAAATGCAGCCAAAATCCAGCCCACATCCCAAAGAATCTCAAGAGCAGGGGGTGGAGCAAGGCAGGCCTCAAACCACGAGAAGCTCCAGCCCAAAAGGCAGCCAAAATGCAGCCCACCTCCAGGAGAATCTCAAGAGCAGGGGGTGGAGCAAGCCAGGCCTCAAACCACGAGAAGCTCCAGCCCAAAAGGCAGCCATACTCCAACCCACATGCGGGAGAATCTCAAGAGCAGGGGGTGGAGCAAGCCAGGCCTCAAACCACGAGAAGCTCCAGCCCAAAAGGCAGCCAAAATGCAGCCCACATCCGGGAGAATATCAAGAGCAGGGGGTGGAGCAAGCCAGGCCTCAAACCACGAGAAGCTCCAGCCCAAAAGGCAGCCAAAATGCAGCCCACGTCCGGGAGAATATCAAGAGCAGGGGGTCGAGTAAGCCAGGCCTCAAACCACGAGAAGCTCCAGCCCAAAATGCAGCCAAAATCCAGCCCACATCCCAAAGAATCTCAAGAGCAGGGGGTGGAGCAAGCCAGGCCTCAAACCACGAGAAGCTCCAGCCCAAAAGGCAGCCAAAATGCAGCCCACATCCGGGAGAATCTCAAGAGCAGGGGGTGGAGCAAGCCAGGCCTCAAACCACGAGAAGCTCCAGCCCAAAAGGCAGCCAAAATGCAGCCCACATCCGGGAGAATCTCAAGAGCAGGGGGTGGAGCAAGCCAGGCCTCAAAGCTCGAGAAGCTCCAGCCCAAAAAGCAGCCAAAATCCAGCCCACATCTGGGAGAATTTCAAGAGCAGGGGGTGGAGCAAGCCAGGCCTCAAACCACGAGAAGCTCCAGCCCAAAAGGCAGCCAAAATGCAGCCCACATCTGGCAGAATCTCAAGAGCAGGGGGTGGAGTAAGCCAGGCCTCAAACCACGAGAAGCTCCAGCCCAAAATGCAGCCAAAATCCAGCCCACATCCCAAAGAATCTCAAGAGCAGGGGGTGGAGCAAGGCAGGCCTCAAACCACGAGAAGCTCCAGCCCTAAAGGCAGCCAAAATGCAGCCCACCTCCAGGAGAATCTCAAGAGCAGGGGGTGGAGCAAGCCAGGCCTCAAACCACGAGAAGCTCCAGCCCAAAAGGCAGCCATACTCCAACCCACATGCGGGAGAATCTCAAGAGCAGGGGGTGGAGCAAGCCAGGCCTCAAACCACGAGAAGCTCCAGCCCAAAAGGCAGCCAAAATGCAGCCCACATCCGGGAGAATATCAAGAGCAGGGGGTGGAGCAAGCCAGGCCTCAAACCACGAGAAGCTCCAGCCCAAAAGGCAGCCAAAATGCAGCCCACGTCCGGGAGAATATCAAGAGCAGGGGGTCGAGTAAGCCAGGCCTCAAACCACGAGAAGCTCCAGCCCAAAATGCAGCCAAAATCCACCTCACATACGGGAGAATATCAAGAGCAGGGGGTGGAGCAAGCCAGGCCTCAAACCACGAGAAGCTCCAGCCCAAAAGGCAGCCAAAATGCAGCCCACATCCGGGAGAATCTCAAGAGCAGGGGGTGGAGCAAGCCAGGCCTCAAACCACGAGAAGCTCCAGCCCAAAAGGCAGCCAAAATGCAGCCCACATCCGGGAGAATCTCAAGAGCAGGGGGTGGAGCAAGGCAGGCCTCAAACCACGAGAAGCTCCAGCCCAAAAGGCAGCCAAAATGCAGCCCACATCCGGGAGAATCTCAAGAGCAGGGGGTGGAGCAAGCCAGGCCTCAAACCACGAGAAGCTCCAGCCCAAAAGGCAGCCAAAACGCAGCCCACATCGGGGAGAATCTCAAGAGCAGGGTGTGAAGCAAGCCAGGCCTCAAACCACGAGAAGCTCCAGCCCAAAACGCAGCAAAAATGCAGCGCACATCCGGGAGATTCTCAAGAGCAGGGGGTGGAGCAAGGCAGGCCTCAAACCACGAGAAGCTCCAGCCCAAAAGGCAGCCAAAATGCAGCCCACATCCGGGAGAATCTCAAGAGCAGGGGATGGAGCAAGCCAGGCCTCAAAGCTCGAGAAGCTCCAGCCCAAAAAGCAGCCAAAATCCAGCCCACATCTGGGAGAATTTCAAGAGCAGGGGGTGGAGCAAGCCAGGCCTCAAACCACGAGAAGCTCCAGCCCAAAAGGCAGCCAAAATGCAGCCCACATCTGGCAGAATCTCAAGAGCAGGGGTTGGAGTAAGCCAGGCCTCAAACCACGAGAAGCTCCAGCCCAAAATGCAGCCAAAATGCAGCCCACCTCCGGGAGAATCTCAAGAGCAGTGGGTGGAGCAAGCCAGGCCTCAAACCACGAGAAGCTCCAGCCCAAAAGGCAGCCAAAATGCAGCCCACCTCCGGGAGAATCTCAAGAGCAGGGGGTGGAGCAAGCCAGGCCTCAAACCACGAGAAGCTCCAGCCCAAAAGGCAGCCAAAATGCAGCCCACATCCGGGAGAATCTCAAGAGCAGGGGGTGGAGCAAGGCAGGCCTCAAACCACGAGAAGCTCCAGCCCAAAAGGCAGCCAAAATGCAGCCCACCTCCGGGAGAATCTCAAGAGCAGGGGGTGGAGCAAGCCAGGCCTCAAACCACGAGAAGCTCCAGCCCAAAAGGCAGCCAAAACGCAGCCCACATCCGGGAGAATCTCAAGAGCAGGGTGTGGAGCAAGCCAGGCCTCAAACCACGAGAAGCTCCAGCCCAAAACGCAGCAAAAATGCAGCGCACATCCGGGAGATTCACAAGAGCAGGGGGTGGAGCAAGGCAGGCCTCAAACCACGAGAAGCTCCAGCCCAAAAGGCAGCCAAAATGCAGCCCACATCCGGGAGAATCTCAAGAGCAGGGGGTGGAGCAAGCCAGGCCTCAAACCACGAGAAGCTCCAGCCCAAAAGGCAGCCAAAATGCAGCCCACGTCCGGGAGAATATCAAGAGCAGGGGGTCGAGTAAGCCAGGCCTCAAACCACGAGAAGCTCCAGCCCAAAATGCAGCCAAAATCCAGCCCACATCCCAAAGAATCTCAAGAGCAGGGGGTGGAGCAAGCCAGGCCTCAAACCACGAGAAGCTCCAGCCCAAAAGGCAGCCAAAATCCAGCCCACATCCGGGAGAATCTCAAGAGCAGGGGGTGGAGCAAGCCAGGCCTCAAACCACGAGAAGCTCCAGCCCAAAAGGCAGCCAAAATGCAGCCCAGATCCGGGAGAATCTCAAGAGCAGGGGGTGGAGCAAGGCAGGCCTCAAACCACGAGAAGCTCCAGCCCAAAAGGCAGCCAAAATGCAGCCCACCTCCGGGAGAATCTCAAGAGCAGGGGGTGGAGCAAGCCAGGCCTCAAACCACGAGAAGCTCCAGCCCAAAAGGCAGCCAAAACGCAGCCCACATCGGGGAGAATCTCAAGAGCAGGGTGTGGAGCAAGCCAGGCCTCAAACCACGAGAAGCTCCAGCCCAAAACGCAGCAAAAATGCAGCGCACATCCGGGAGATTCTCAAGAGCAGGGGGTGGAGCAAGCCTGGCCTCAAACCACGAGAAGCTCCAGCCCAAAAGGCAGCCAAAATGCAGCCCACATCTGGGAGAATCTCAAGAGCAGGGGTTGGAGAAAACCAGGCCTCAAACCATGAGAAGCTCCAGCCCAAAAGGCAGCCAAAATGCAGCCCACATCCGGGAGAATCTCAAGAGCAGGGGGTGGAGCAAGCCAGGCCTCAAACCACGAGAAGCTCCAGCCCAAAAGGCAGCCAAAATGCAGCCCACCTCTGGGAGAATCTCAAGAGCAGGGCATGGAGAAAGCCAGGCCTCAAACCACGACAAGGTCCAGCCCAAAAGGCAGCCAAAATCCAGCACACATCCGGGAGAATCTCAAGAGCAGGGGGTGGACCAAGCCAGGCCTCAAAACACGAGAAGCTCCAGCCCAAAAGGCAGCCAAAATGCAGCCCACATCCGGGAGAATCTCAAGAGCAGGGGGTGGAGCAAGGCAGGCCTCAAACCACGAGAAGCTCCAGCCCAAAAGGCAGCCAAAATGCAGCCCAGATCCGGGAGAATCTCAAGAGCAGGGGGTGGAGCAAGGCAGGCCTCAAACCACGAGAAGCTCCAGCCCAAAAGGCAGCCAAAATGCAGCCCACCTCCGGGAGAATCTCAAGAGCAGGGGGTGGAGCAAGCCAGGCCTCAAACCACGAGAAGCTCCAGCCCAAGAGGCAGCCAAACTCCAGCCCACATGCGGGAGAATCTCAAGAGCAGTGGGTGGAGCAAGCCAGGCCTCAAACCACGAGAAGCTCCAGCCCAAAAGGCAGCCAAAATGCAGCCCATAACCGGGAGAATATCAAGAGCAGGGTGTGGAGCAAGCCAGGCCTCAAACCACGAGAAGCTCCAGCCCAAAGGCAGCCAAAATGCAGCCCACATCCAGGAGAATCTCAAGAGCAGGGGATGGAGTAAGCCAGGCCTCAAACCATGAGAAGCTCCAGCCCAAAACGCAGCCAAAATCCAGCCCACATCCGGGAGAATATCAAGAGCAGGGGGTGGAGCAAGCCAGGCCTCAAACCACGAGAAGCTCCAGCCCAAAAGGCAGCCAAAATGCAGCCCACCTCCGGGAGAATCTCAAGAGCAGGGGGTGGAGCAAGCCAGGCCTCAAACCACGAGAAGCTCCAGCCCAAAAGGCAGCCAAAATGCAGCCCACATCCGGGAGAATCTCAAGAGCAGGGGGTGGAGCAAGCCAGGCCTCAAACCACGAGAAGCTCCAGCCCAAAAGGCAGCCAAACTCCAGCCCACATCCGGGAGAATCTCAAGAGCAGGGGGTGGAGCAAGCCAGGCCTCAAACCGCGAGAAGCTCCAGCCCAAAATGCAGCCAAAATGCAGCCCATAACCGGGACAATATCAAGAGCAGGGTGTGGAGCAAGCCAGGCCTCAAACCACGGGAATCTCCAGCCCAAAACGCAGCCAAAATGCAGCCCACATCCGGGAGAATCTCAAGAGCAGGGGGTGGAGCAAGCCAGGCCTCAAACCACGAGAAGCTCCAGCCAAAAAGTCAGCCAAAATGCAGCCCACATCCGGGAGAATCTCAAGAGCAGGGGGTGGAGCAAGCCAGGCCTCAAACCACGAGAAGCTCCAGCCCAAAAGGCAGCCAAAATCCAGACCACATCCGGGAGAATCTCAAGAGCAGGGGCTGGAGCAAGCCAGGCCTCAAACCTCGAGAAGCTCCAGCCCAAAAGGCAGCCAAAATCCAGACCACATCCGGGAGAATCTCAAGAGCAGGGGGTGGAGCAAGCCAGGCCTCAAACCACGAGAAGCTCCAGCCCAAAAGGCAGCAAAAATGCAGCGCACATCCGGGAGATTCTCAAGAGCAGGGGGTGGAGCAAGCCAGGCCTCAAACCACGAGAAGCTCCAGCCCAAAAGGCAGCCAAAATGCAGCCCACATCCGGGAGAATCTCAAGAGCAGGGGGTGGAGCAAGCCAGGCCTCAAACCACGAGAAGCTCCAGCCCAAAAGGCAGCCAAAATCCAGCCCACATCTGGCAGAATCTCAAGAGCAGGGGGTGGAGCAAGCCAGGCCTCAAACCACGAGAAGCTCCAGCCCAAAAGGCAGCCAAAATGCAGCCCACATCTGGGAGAATCTCAAGAGCAGGGGGTGGAGTAAGCCAGGCCTCAAACCACGAGAAGCTCCAGCCCAAAAGGCAGCCAAAATGCAGCCCACCCCCGGGAGAATCTCAAGAGCAGGGGGTGGAGCAAGCCAGGCCTCAAACCACGAGAAGCTCCAGCCCAAAAGGCAGCCAAAATGCAGCCCACATCCGGGAGAATCTCAAGAGCAGGGGGTGGAGCAAGCCAGGCCTCAAACCACGAGAAGCTCCAGCCCAAAAGGCAGCCAAAATGCAGCCCACCTCCGGGAGAATCTCAAGAGCAGGGGGTCGAGTAAGCCAGGCCTCAAACCACGAGAAGCTCCAGCCCAAAATGCAGCCAAAATCCAGCCCACATCCCAAAGAATCTCAAGAGCAGGGGGTGGAGCAAGCCTGGCCTCAAACCACGAGAAGCTCCAGCCCAAAAGGCAGCCAAAATGCAGCCCACATCCGGGAGAATCTCAAGAGCAGGGGGTGGAGCAAGGCAGGCCTCAAACCACGAGAAGCTCCAGCCCAAAAGGCAGCCAAAATGCAGCCCACGTCCGGGAGAATATCAAGAGCAGGGGGTGGAGCAAGCCAGGCCTCAAACCACGAGAAGCTCCAGCCCTAAAGGCAGCCAAAATGCAGCCCACATCCGGGAGAATCTCAAGAGCAGGGGGTGGAGCAAGCCAGGCCTCAAACCACGAGAAGCTCCAGCCCTAAAGGCAGCCAAAATGCAGCCCACATCCGGGAGAATCTCAAGAGCAGGGGGTGGAGCAAGCCAGGCCTCAAACCACGAGAAGCTCCAGCCCAAAAGGCAGCCAAACTCCCGCCCACATCTGGGAGAATATCAAGAGCAGGGGGTGGAGCAAGGCAGGCCTCAAACCACGAGAAGCTCCAGCCCAAAAGGCAGCCAAAATCCAGCCCACCTCTGGGAGACTATCAAGAGCAGGGGGTGGAGCAAGCCAGGCCTCAAACCACGAGAAGCTCCAGCCCAAAAAGCAGCCAAAATGGAGCCCACATCCGGGAGAATCTCAAGAGCAGGGGGTGGAGTAAGCCAGGCCTCAAACCACGAGAAGCTCCAGCCCAAAAGGCAGCCAAAATGCAGCCCACCTCCGGGAGAATATCAAGAGCAGGGGGTGGAGCAAGCCAGGCCTCAAACCACGAGAAGCTCCAGCCCAAATGGCAGCCAAAATGCAGCCCACATCCGGGAGAATATCAAGAGCAGGGGGTCGAGTAAGCCAGGCCTCAAACCACGAGAAGCTCCAGCCCAAAAGGCAGCCAAACTCCCGCCCACATCTGGGAGAATATCAAGAGCAGGGGGTGGAGCAAGGCAGGCCTCAAACCACGAGAAGCTCCAGCCCAAAAGGCAGCCAAAATCCAGCCCACCTCTGGGAGACTATCAAGACCAGGGGGTGGAGCAAGCCAGGCCTCAAACCACGACAAGGTCCAGCCCAAAATGCAGCCAAAATCCAGCCCACATCCCAAAGAATCTCAAGAGCAGGGGGTGGAGTAAGCCAGGCCTCAAACCACGAGAAGCTCCAGCCCAAAAGGCAGCCAAAATGCAGCCCACATCTGGCAGAATCTCAAGAGCAGGGGGTGGAGCAAGGCAGGCCTCAAACCACGAGAAGCTCCAGCCCAAAAGGCAGCCAAAATGCAGCCCACATCTGGGAGAATCTCAAGAGCAGGGGGTGGAGTAAGCCAGGCCTCAAACCACGAGAAGCTCCAGCCCAAAAGGCAGCCAAAATGCAGCCCACATCTGGCAGAATCTCAAGAGCAGGGGGTGGAGCAAGCGAGGCCTCAAACCACGAGAAGCTCCAGCCCAAAAGGCAGCCAAAATGCAGCCCACATCCAGGAGAATCTCAAGAGCAGGGGGTGGAGCAAGCCAGGCCTCAAACCACGAGAAGCTCCACCCCAAAAGCAACCAAAATGCAGCCCACCTCCGGGAGAATCTCAAGAGCAGGGGGTGGAGCAAGCCAGGCCTCAAACCTTGAGAAGCTCCAGCCCAAAAGGCAGCCAAAATCCAGCCCACATCCGGGAGAATCTCAAGAGCAGGGGGTGGAGCAAGCCAGGCCTCAAACCACGGGAAGCTCCAGCCCAAAAGGCAGCCAAAATCCAGCCCACATGCGGGAGAATCTCAAGAGCAGGGGGTGGAGCAAGCCAGGCCTCAAACCACGAGAAGCTCCAGCCCAAAAGTCAGCCAAAATGCAGCCCACATCCGGGAGAATCTCAAGAGCAGGGGGTGGAGCAAGCCAGGCCTCAAACCTCGAGAAGCTCCAGCCCAAAAGGCAGCCAAAATGCAGCCCACATCCGGGAGAATCTCAAGAGCAGGGGGTGGAGCAAGCCAGGCCTCAAACCATGAGAAGCTCCAGCCCAAAAGGCAGCCAAAATGCAGCCCACATCCGGGAGAATCTCAAGAGCAGGGGGTGGAGCAAGCCAGGCCTCAAACCACGAGAAGCTCCAGCCCAAAAGGCAGCCAAACTCCAGCCCACATCCGGGAGAATCTCAAGAGCAGGGGGTGGAGCAAGCCAGGCCTCAAACCACGAGAAGCTCCAGCCCAAAAGGCAGCCAAAATGCAGCCCACGTCCGGGAGAATCTCAAGAGCAGGGGGTGGAGCAAGCCAGGCCTCAAACCACGAGAAGCTCCAGCCCTAAAGGCAGCCAAAATGCAGCCCACATCCGGGAGAATCTCAAGAGCAGGGGGTGGACCAAGCCAGGCCTCAAACCACGAGAAGCTCCAGCCCAAAAGGCAGCCAAAATGCAGCCCACCTCCGGGAGAATCTCAAGAGCAGGGGGTGGAGCAAGCCAGGCCTCAAACCACGAGAAGCTCCAGCCCAAAAGGCAGCCAAAATGCAGCCCAGATCCGGCAGAATCTCAAGAGCAGGGGGTGGAGCAAGCCAGGCCTCAAACCACGAGAAGCTCCAGCCCAAAAGGCAGCCAAACTCCAGCCCACATCCGGGAGAATCTCAAGAGCAGGGGGTGGAGCAAGCCAGGCCTCAAACCTTGAGAAGCTCCAGCCCAAAAGGCAGCCAAAATGCAGCCCACATCCGGGAGAATATCAAGAGCAGGGGGTTGAGCATGCCAGGCCTCAAACCACGAGAAGCTCCAGCCCAAAGGCAGCCAAAATGCAGCCCACATCCGGGAGAATCTCAAGAGCAGGGGGTGGAGCAAGCCAGGCCTCAAACCACGAGAAGCTCCAGGACAAAAGGCAGCAAAAATGCAGCGCACATCCGGGAGATTCTCAAGAGCAGGGGGTGGAGCAAGCCAGGCCTCAAACCACGAGAAGCTCCAGCCCAAAAGGCAGCCAAAATGCAGCCCACATCCGGGAGAATCTCAAGAGCAGGGGGTGGAGCAAGCCAGGCCTCAAACCACGAGAAGCTCCAGCCCAAAAGGCAGCCAAAATGCAGCCCACATCTGGCAGAATCTCAAGAGCAGGGGGTGGAGCAAGGCAGGCCTCAAACCAGGAGAAGCTCCACCCCAAAAGCAACCAAAATGCAGCCCACCTCCGGGAGAATCTCAAGAGCAGGGGGTGGAGCAAGCCAGGCCTCAAACCACGAGAAGCTCCACCCCAAAAGCAACCAAAATGCAGCCCACCTCCGGGAGAATCTCAAGAGCAGGGGGTGGAGCAAGCCAGGCCTCAAACCTTGAGAAGCTCCAGCCCAAAACGCAGCCAAAATCCAGCCCACATCCGGGAGAATCTCAAGAGCAGGGGGTGGAGCAAGCCAGGCCTCAAACCACGGGAAGCTCCAGCCCAAAAGGCAGCCAAAATCCAGCCCACATGCGGGAGAATCTCAAGAGCAGGGGGTGGAGCAAGCCAGGCCTCAAACCACGAGAAGCTCCAGCCCAAAAGGCAGCCAAAATGCAGCCCACCTCCGGGAGAATCTCAAGAGCAGGGGGTGGAGCAAGCCAGGCCTCAAACCACGAGAAGCTCCAGCCCAAAAGGCAGCCAAAATGCAGCCCACATCCGGGAGAATCTCAAGAGCAGGGGGTGGAGCAAGCCAGGCCTCAAACCACGAGAAGCTCCAGCCCAAAAGGCAGCCAAAATGCAGACCAGATCCGGGAGAATCTCAAGAGCAGGGGGTGGAGCAAGCCAGGCCTCAAACCACGAGAAGCTCCAGCCCAAAAGGCAGCCAAAATGCAGCCCACATCCGGGAGAATCTCAAGAGCAGGGGGTGGACCAAGCCAGGCCTCAAACCACGAGAAGCTCCAGCCCAAAAGGCAGCCAAACTCCAGCCCACATCCGGGAGAATCTCAAGAGCAGGGGGTGGAGCAAGCCAGGCCTCAAACCACGAGAAGCTCCAGCCCAAAAGGCAGCCAAAATCCAGCCCACGTCCGGGAGAAACTCAAGAGCAGGGGGTGGAGCAAGCCAGGCCTCAAACCACGAGAAGCTCCAGCCCTAAAGGCAGCCAAAATGCAGCCCACATCCGGGAGAATCTCAAGAGCAGGGGGTGGACCAAGCCAGGCCTCAAACCACGAGAAGCTCCAGCCCAAAAGGCAGCCAAAATCCAGCCCACCTCTGGGAGACTATCAAGAGCAGGGGGTGGAGCAAGCCAGGCCTCAAACCACGAGAAGCTCCAGCCCAAAAGGCAGCCAAAATGCAGCCCACATCGGGGAGAATCTCAAGAGCAGGGGGTGGAGTAAGCCAGGCCTCAAACCACGAGAAGCTCCAGCCCAAAAGGCAGCCAAAATGCAGCCCACATCCGGGAGAATATCAAGAGCAGGGGGTGGAGCAAGCCAGGCCTCAAACCACGAGAAACTCCAGCCCAAATGGCAGCCAAAATGCAGCCCACATCCGGGAGAATATCAAGAGCAGGGGGTCGAGTAAGCCAGGCCTCAAACCACGAGAAGCTCCAGCCCAAAATGCAGCCAAAATGCAGCCCACATCCGGGAGAATCTCAAGAGCAGGGGGTGGAGCAAGCCAGGCCTCAAACCACGAGAAGCTCCAGCCCAAAAGGCAGCCAAAATCCAGCCCACCTCTGGGAGAATCTCAAGAGCAGGGGGTGGAGCAAGCCAGGCCTCAAACCACGAGAAGCTCCAGCCCAAAAGGCAGCCAAAATGCAGCCCACATCCGGGAGAATCTCAAGAGCAGGGGGTGGAGCAAGCCAGGCCTCAAACCACGAGAAGCTCCAGCCCAAAAGGCAGCCAAACTCCAGCCCACATGCGGGAGAATCTCAAGAGCAGGGGGTGGAGAAAGCCAGGCCTCAAACCACGAGAAGCTCCAGCCCAAAAGGCAGCCAAAATGCAGCCCAGATCTGGGAGAATATCAAGAGCATGGTGTGGAGCAAGCCAGGCCTCAAACCACGAGAAGCTCCAGCCCAAAGGCAGCCAAAATGCAGCCCACATCCAGGAGAATCTCAAGAGCAGGGGATGGAGTAAGCCAGGCCTCAACCCACGAGAAGCTCCAGCCCAAGAATCAGCCAAAATGCAGCCCACATCCGGGAGAATCTCAAGAGCAGGGGGTGGAGCAAGCCATGCCTCAAACCACGAGAAGCTCCAGCCCAAAAAGCAGCCAAAATGCAGCCCACATCCGGGAGAATCTCAAGAGCAGGGGGTGGAGCAAGGCAGGCCTCAAACCACGAGAAGCTCCAGCCCAAAAGGCAGCCAAAATGCAGCCCACATGCGGGAGAATCTCAAGAGCAGGGGGTGGAGCAAGGCAGGCCTCAAACCACGAGAAGCTCCAGCCCAAAAGGCAGCCAAAATGCAGCCCAGATCCGGGAGAATCTCAAGAGCAGGGGGTGGAGCAAGGCAGGCCTCAAACCACGAGAAGCTCCAGCCCAAAAGGCAGCCAAAATGCAGCCCACCTCCGGGAGAATCTCAAGAGCAGGGGGTGGAGCAAGCCAGGCCTCAAACCACGAGAAGCTCCAGCCCAAGAGGCAGCCAAACTCCAGCCCACATGCGGGAGAATCTCAAGAGCAGTGGGTGGAGCAAGCCAGGCCTCAAACCACGAGAAGCTCCAGCCCAAAAGGCAGCCAAAATGCAGCCCATAACCGGGAGAATATCAAGAGCAGGGTGTGGAGCAAGCCAGGCCTCAAACCACGAGAAGCTCCAGCCCAAAGGCAGCCAAAATGCAGCCCACATCCAGGAGAATCTCAAGAGCAGGGGATGGAGTAAGCCAGGCCTCAAACCATGAGAAGCTCCAGCCCAAAACGCAGCCAAAATCCAGCCCACATCCGGGAGAATATCAAGAGCAGGGGGTGGAGCAAGCCAGGCCTCAAACCACGAGAAGCTCCAGCCCAAAAGGCAGCCAAAATCCAGCCCATATCCGGGAGAATCTCAAGAGCAGGGGGTGGAGCAAGCCAGGCCTCAAACCAAGAGAAGCTCCAGCCCAAAAGGCAGCCAAAATGCAGCCCACATCCGGGAGAATCTCAAGAGCAGGGGTTGGAGCAAGCCAGGCCTCAAACCACGAGAAGCTCCAGCCCAAAAGGCAGCCAAAATCCAGCCCACCTCCGGGAGAATCTCAAGAGCAGGGGGTGGAGCAAGCCAGGCCTCAAACCACGAGAAGCTCCAGCCCAAAAGGCAGCCAAAATGCAGCCCACATCTGGCAGAATCTCAAGAGCAGGGGGTGGAGCAAGCCTGGCCTCAAACCACGAGAAGCTCCAGCCCAAAAGGCAGCCAAAATGCAGCCCACATCCGGGAGAATCTCAAGAGCAGGGGGTGGAGCAAGGCAGGCCTCAAACCACGAGAAGCTCCAGCCCAAAAGGCAGCCAAAATGCAGCCCACCTCCAGGAGAATCTCAAGAGCAGGGGGTGGAGCAAGCCAGGCCTCAAACCACGAGAAGCTCCAGCCCAAAATGCAGCCAAACTCCAACCCACATGCGGGAGAATCTCAAGAGCAGTGGGTGGAGCAAGCCAGGCCTCAAACCACGAGAAGCTCCAGCCCAAAAGGCAGCCAAAATCCAGCCCATAACCGGGAGAATATCAAGAGCAGGGTGTGGAGCAAGCCAGGCCTCAAACCACGAGAAGCTCCAGCCCAAAGGCAGCCAAAATGCAGCCCACATCCAGGAGAATCTCAAGAGCAGGGGATGGAGTAATCCAGGCCTCAAACCACGAGAAGCTCCAGCCCAAAACGCAGCCAAAATCCAGCCCACATCCGGGAGAATATCAAGAGCAGGGGGTGGAGCAAGCCAGGCCTCAAACCACGAGAAGCTCCAGCCCAAAAGGCAGCCAAAATGCAGCCCACCTCCGGGAGAATCTCAAGAGCAGGGGGTGGAGCAAGCCAGGCCTCAAACCACGAGAAGCTCCAGCCCAAAAGGCAGCCAAAATGCAGCCCAGATCCGGCAGAATCTCAAGAGCAGGGGGTGGAGCAAGCCAGGCCTCAAACCACGAGAAGCTCCAGCCCAAAAGGCAGCCAAACTCCAGCCCACATCCGGGAGAATCTCAAGAGCAGGGGGTGGAGCAAGCCAGGCCTCAAACCACGAGAAGCTCCAGCCCAAAAGGCAGCCAAAATGCAGCCCATAACCGGGAGAATATCAAGAGCAGGGTGTGGAGCATGCCAGGCCTCAAACCACGAGAAGCTCCAGCCCAAAGGCAGCCAAAATGCAGCCCACATCCGGGAGAATCTCAAGAGCAGGGGGTGGAGCAAGCCAGGCCTCAAACCACGAGAAGCTCCAGGACAAAAGGCAGCAAATATGCAGCGCACATCCGGGAGATTCTCAAGAGCAGGGGGTGGAGCAAGCCAGGCCTCAAACCACGAGAAGCTCCAGCCCAAAAGGCAGCCAAAATGCAGCCCACATCCGGGAGAATCTCAAGAGCAGGGGGTGGAGCAAGCCAGGCCTCAAACCACGAGAAGCTCCAGCCCAAAACGCAGCCAAAATCCAGCCCACATCCGGGAGAATCTCAAGAGCAGGGGGTGGAGCAAGCCAGGCCTCAAACCACGGGAAGCTCCAGCCCAAAAGGCAGCCAAAATCCAGCCCACATGCGGGAGAATCTCAAGAGCAGGGGGTGGAGCAAGCCAGGCCTCAAACCACGAGAAGCTCCAGCCCAAAAGGCAGCCAAAATGCAGCCCACCTCCGGGAGAATCTCAAGAGCAGGGGGTGGAGCAAGCCAGGCCTCAAACCACGAGAAGCTCCAGCCCAAAAGGCAGCCAAAATGCAGCCCACATCCGGGAGAATATCAAGAGCAGGGGGTGGAGCAAGCCAGGCCTCAAACCACGAGAAGCTCCAGCCCAAAAGGCAGCCAAAATGCAGACCAGATCCGGGAGAATCTCAAGAGCAGGGGGTGGAGCAAACCAGGCCTAAAACCACGAGAAGCTCCAGCCCAAAAGGCAGCCAAAATGCAGCCCACATCCGGGAGAATCTCAAGAGCAGGGGGTGGAGCAAGCCAGGCCTCAAACCACGAGAAGCTCCAGCCCAAAAGGCAGCCAAACTCCAGCCCACATCCGGGAGAATCTCAAGAGCAGGGGGTGGAGCAAGCCAGGCCTCAAACCACGAGAAGCTCCAGCCCAAAATGCAGCCAAAATCCAGCCCACGTCCGGGAGAAACTCAAGAGCAGGGGGTGGAGCAAGCCAGGCCTCAAACCACGAGAAGCTCCAGCCCTAAAGGCAGCCAAAATGCAGCCCACATCCGGGAGAATCTCAAGAGCAGGGGGTGGACCAAGCCAGGCCTCAAACCACGAGAAGCTCCAGCCCAAAAGGCAGCCAAAATCCAGCCCACCTCTGGGAGACTATCAAGAGCAGGGGGTGGAGCAAGCCAGGCCTCAAACCACGAGAAGCTCCAGCCCAAAAGGCAGCCAAAATGCAGCCCACATCGGGGAGAATCTCAAGAGCAGGGAGTGGAGTAAGCCAGGCCTCAAACCACGAGAAGCTCCAGCCCAAAAGGCAGCCAAAATGCAGCCCACCTCCGGGAGAATATCAAGAGCAGGGGGTGGAGCAAGCCAGGCCTCAAACCACGAGAAACTCCAGCCCAAATGGCAGCCAAAATGCAGCCCACATCCGGGAGAATATCAAGAGCAGGGGGTCGAGTAAGCCAGGCCTCAAACCACGAGAAGCTCCAGCCCAAAAGGCAGCCAAAATGCAGCCCACCTCCGGGAGAATCTCAAGAGCAGGGGGTGGAGCAAGCCAGGCCTCAAACCACGAGAAGCTCCAGCCCAAAAGGCAGCCAAAATGCAGCCCACATCCGGGAGAATATCAAGAGCAGGGGGTGGAGCAAGCCAGGCCTCAAACCACGAGAAGCTCCAGCCCAAAAGGCAGCCAAAATGCAGACCAGATCCGGGAGAATCTCAAGAGCAGGGGGTGGAGCAAACCAGGCCTAAAACCACGAGAAGCTCCAGCCCAAAAGGCAGCCAAAATGCAGCCCACATCCGGGAGAATCTCAAGAGCAGGGGGTGGAGCAAGCCAGGCCTCAAACCACGAGAAGCTCCAGCCCAAAAGGCAGCCAAAATCCAGCCCACCTCTGGGAGACTATCAAGAGCAGGGGGTGGAGCAAGCCAGGCCTCAAACCACGAGAAGCTCCAGCCCAAAAGGCAGCCAAAATGCAGCCCACATCGGGGAGAATCTCAAGAGCAGGGGGTGGAGTAAGCCAGGCCTCAAACCACGAGAAGCTCCAGCCCAAAAGGCAGCCAAAATGCAGCCCACCTCCGGGAGAATATCAAGAGCAGGGGGTGGAGCAAGCCAGGCCTCAAACCACGAGAAACTCCAGCCCAAATGGCAGCCAAAATGCAGCCCACATCCGGGAGAATATCAAGAGCAGGGGGTCGAGTAAGCCAGGCCTCAAACCACGAGAAGCTCCAGCCCAAAATGCAGCCAAAATCCAGCCCACGTCCGGGAGAAACTCAAGAGCAGGGGGTGGAGCAAGCCAGGCCTCAAACCACGAGAAGCTCCAGCCCTAAAGGCAGCCAAAATGCAGCCCACATCCGGGAGAATCTCAAGAGCAGGGGGTGGACCAAGCCAGGCCTCAAACCACGAGAAGCTCCAGCCCAAAAGGCAGCCAAAATCCAGCCCACCTCTGGGAGACTATCAAGAGCAGGGGGTGGAGCAAGCCAGGCCTCAAACCACGAGAAGCTCCAGCCCAAAAGGCAGCCAAAATGCAGCCCACATCGGGGAGAATCTCAAGAGCAGGGGGTGGAGTAAGCCAGGCCTCAAACCACGAGAAGCTCCAGCCCAAAAGGCAGCCAAAATGCAGCCCACCTCCGGGAGAATATCAAGAGCAGGGGGTGGAGCAAGCCAGGCCTCAAACCACGAGAAACTCCAGCCCAAATGGCAGCCAAAATGCAGCCCACATCCGGGAGAATATCAAGAGCAGGGGGTCGAGTAAGCCAGGCCTCAAACCACGAGAAGCTCCAGCCCAAAATGCAGCCAAAATGCAGCCCACATCCGGGAGAATCTCAAGAGCAGGGCGTGGAGCAAGCCAGGCCTCAAACCACGAGAAGCTCCAGCCCAAAAGGCAGCCAAAATCCAGCCCACCTCCGGGAGAATCTCAAGAGCAGGGGGTGGAGCAAGCCAGGCCTCAAACCACGAGAAGCTCCAGCCCAAAAGGCAGCCAAAATGCAGCCCACATCCGGGAGAATCTCAAGAGCAGGGGGTGGAGCAAGCCAGGCCTCAAACCACGAGAAGCTCCAGCCCAAAAGGCAGCCAAACTCCAGCCCACATGCGGGAGAATCTCAAGAGCAGGGGGTGGAGAAAGCCAGGCCTCAAACCACGAGAAGCTCCAGCCCAAAAGGCAGCCAAAATGCAGCCCAGATCTGGGAGAATATCAAGAGCATGGTGTGGAGCAAGCCAGGCCTCAAACCACGAGAAGCTCCAGCCCAAAGGCAGCCAAAATGCAGCCCACATCCAGGAGAATCTCAAGAGCAGGGGATGGAGTAAGCCAGGCCTCAAACCACGAGAAGCTCCAGCCCAAGAATCAGCCAAAATGCAGCCCACATCCGGGAGAATCTCAAGAGCAGGGGGTGGAGCAAGCCATGCCTCAAACCACGAGAAGCTCCAGCCCAAAAAGCAGCCAAAATGCAGCCCACATCCGGGAGAATCTCAAGAGCAGGGGGTGGAGCAAGGCAGGCCTCAAACCACGAGAAGCTCCAGCCCAAAAGGCAGCCAAAATGCAGCCCACATGCGGGAGAATCTCAAGAGCAGGGGGTGGAGCAAGGCAGGCCTCAAACCACGAGAAGCTCCAGCCCAAAAGGCAGCCAAAATGCAGCCCAGATCCGGGAGAATCTCAAGAGCAGGGGGTGGAGCAAGGCAGGCCTCAAACCACGAGAAGCTCCAGCCCAAAAGGCAGCCAAAATGCAGCCCACCTCCGGGAGAATCTCAAGAGCAGGGGGTGGAGCAAGCCAGGCCTCAAACCACGAGAAGCTCCAGCCCAAGAGGCAGCCAAACTCCAGCCCACATGCGGGAGAATCTCAAGAGCAGTGGGTGGAGCAAGCCAGGCCTCAAACCACGAGAAGCTCCAGCCCAAAAGGCAGCCAAAATGCAGCCCATAACCGGGAGAATATCAAGAGCAGGGTGTGGAGCAAGCCAGGCCTCAAACCACGAGAAGCTCCAGCCCAAAGGCAGCCAAAATGCAGCCCACATCCAGGAGAATCTCAAGAGCAGGGGATGGAGTAAGCCAGGCCTCAAACCATGAGAAGCTCCAGCCCAAAACGCAGCCAAAATCCAGCCCACATCCGGGAGAATATCAAGAGCAGGGGGTGGAGCAAGCCAGGCCTCAAACCACGAGAAGCTCCAGCCCAAAAGGCAGCCAAAATGCAGCCCACCTCCGGGAGAATCTCAAGAGCAGGGGGTGGAGCAAGCCAGGCCTCAAACCACGAGAAGCTCCAGCCCAAAAGGCAGCCAAAATGCAGCCCACGTCCGGGAGAATCTCAAGAGCAGGGGGTGGAGCAAGCCAGGCCTCAAACCACGAGAAGCTCCAGCCCAAAAGGCAGCCAAACTCCAGCCCACATCCGGGAGAATCTCAAGAGCAGGGGGTGGAGCAAGCCAGGCCTCAAACCGCGAGAAGTTCCAGCCCAAAAGGCAGCCAAAATGCAGCCCATAACCGGGACAATATCAAGAGCAGGGTGTGGAGCAAGCCAGGCCTCAAACCACGGGAATCTCCAGCCCAAAACGCAGCCAAAATGCAGCCCACATCCGGGAGAATCTCAAGAGCAGGGGGTGGAGCAAGCCAGGCCTCAAACCACGAGAAGCTCCAGCCAAAAAGTCAGCCAAAATGCAGCCCACATCCGGGAGAATCTCAAGAGCAGGGGGTGGAGCAAGCCAGGCCTCAAACCACGAGAAGCTCCAGCCCAAAAGGCAGCCAAAATCCAGACCACATCCGGGAGAATCTCAAGAGCAGGGGCTGGAGCAAGCCAGGCCTCAAACCTCGAGAAGCTCCAGCCCAAAAGGCAGCCAAAATCCAGACCACATCCGGGAGAATCTCAAGAGCAGGGGGTGGAGCAAGCCAGGCCTCAAACCACGAGAAGCTCCAGCCCAAAAGGCAGCAAAAATGCAGCGCACATCCGGGAGATTCTCAAGAGCAGGGGGTGGAGCAAGCCAGGCCTCAAACCACGAGAAGCTCCAGCCCAAAAGGCAGCCAAAATGCAGCCCACATCCGGGAGAATCTCAAGAGCAGGGGGTGGAGCAAGCCAGGCCTCAAACCACGAGAAGCTCCAGCCCAAAAGGCAGCCAAAATCCAGCCCACATCTGGCAGAATCTCAAGAGCAGGGGGTGGAGCAAGCCAGGCCTCAAACCACGAGAAGCTCCAGCCCAAAAGGCAGCCAAAATGCAGCCCACATCTGGGAGAATCTCAAGAGCAGGGGGTGGAGTAAGCCAGGCCTCAAACCACGAGAAGCTCCAGCCCAAAAGGCAGCCAAAATGCAGCCCACATCTGGCAGAATCTCAAGAGCAGGGGGTGGAGCAAGCCAGGCCTCAAACCACGAGAAGCTCCAGCCCAAAAGGCAGCCAAAATGCAGCCCACCCCCGGGAGAATCTCAAGAGTAGGGGGTGGAGCAAGCCAGGCCTCAAACCACGAGAAGCTCCAGCCCAAAAGGCAGCCAAAATGCAGCCCACATCCGGGAGAATCTCAAGAGCAGGGGGTGGAGCAAGCCAGGCCTCAAACCACGAGAAGCTCCAGTCCAAAAGGCAGCCAAAATGCAGCCCACATCCGGGAGAATCTCAAGAGCAGGGGGTGGAGCAAGCCAGGCCTCAAACCACGAGAAGCTCCAGTCCAAAAGGCAGCCAAAATGCAGCCCACCTCCGGGAGAATCTCAAGAGCAGGGGGTCGAGTAAGCCAGGCCTCAAACCACGAGAAGCTCCAGCCCAAAATGCAGCCAAAATCCAGCCCACATCCCAAAGAATCTCAAGAGCAGGGGGTGGAGCAAGCCTGGCCTCAAACCACGAGAAGCTCCAGCCCAAAAGGCAGCCAAAATGCAGCCCACATCCGGGAGAATCTCAAGAGCAGGGGGTGGAGCAAGGCAGGCCTCAAACCACGAGAAGCTCCAGCCCAAAAGGCAGCCAAAATGCAGCCCACGTCCGGGAGAATCTCAAGAGCAGGGGGTGGAGCAAGCCAGGCCTCAAACCACGAGAAGCTCCAGCCCAAAAGGCAGCCAAACTCCAGCCCACATCCGGGAGAATCTCAAGAGCAGGGGGTGGAGCAAGCCAGGCCTCAAACCGCGAGAAGTTCCAGCCCAAAAGGCAGCCAAAATGCAGCCCATAACCGGGACAATATCAAGAGCAGGGTGTGGAGCAAGCCAGGCCTCAAACCACGGGAATCTCCAGCCCAAAACGCAGCCAAAATGCAGCCCACATCCGGGAGAATCTCAAGAGCAGGGGGTGGAGCAAGCCAGGCCTCAAACCACGAGAAGCTCCAGCCAAAAAGTCAGCCAAAATGCAGCCCACATCCGGGAGAATCTCAAGAGCAGGGGGTGGAGCAAGCCAGGCCTCAAACCACGAGAAGCTCCAGCCCAAAAGGCAGCCAAAATCCAGACCACATCCGGGAGAATCTCAAGAGCAGGGGCTGGAGCAAGCCAGGCCTCAAACCTCGAGAAGCTCCAGCCCAAAAGGCAGCCAAAATCCAGACCACATCCGGGAGAATCTCAAGAGCAGGGGGTGGAGCAAGCCAGGCCTCAAACCACGAGAAGCTCCAGCCCAAAAGGCAGCAAAAATGCAGCGCACATCCGGGAGATTCTCAAGAGCAGGGGGTGGAGCAAGCCAGGCCTCAAACCACGAGAAGCTCCAGCCCAAAAGGCAGCCAAAATGCAGCCCACATCCGGGAGAATCTCAAGAGCAGGGGGTGGAGCAAGCCAGGCCTCAAACCACGAGAAGCTCCAGCCCAAAAGGCAGCCAAAATCCAGCCCACATCTGGCAGAATCTCAAGAGCAGGGGGTGGAGCAAGCCAGGCCTCAAACCACGAGAAGCTCCAGCCCAAAAGGCAGCCAAAATGCAGCCCACATCTGGGAGAATCTCAAGAGCAGGGGGTGGAGTAAGCCAGGCCTCAAACCACGAGAAGCTCCAGCCCAAAAGGCAGCCAAAATGCAGCCCACATCTGGCAGAATCTCAAGAGCAGGGGGTGGAGCAAGCCAGGCCTCAAACCACGAGAAGCTCCAGCCCAAAAGGCAGCCAAAATGCAGCCCACCCCCGGGAGAATCTCAAGAGTAGGGGGTGGAGCAAGCCAGGCCTCAAACCACGAGAAGCTCCAGCCCAAAAGGCAGCCAAAATGCAGCCCACATCCGGGAGAATCTCAAGAGCAGGGGGTGGAGCAAGCCAGGCCTCAAACCACGAGAAGCTCCAGTCCAAAAGGCAGCCAAAATGCAGCCCACATCCGGGAGAATCTCAAGAGCAGGGGGTGGAGCAAGCCAGGCCTCAAACCACGAGAAGCTCCAGTCCAAAAGGCAGCCAAAATGCAGCCCACCTCCGGGAGAATCTCAAGAGCAGGGGGTCGAGTAAGCCAGGCCTCAAACCACGAGAAGCTCCAGCCCAAAATGCAGCCAAAATCCAGCCCACATCCCAAAGAATCTCAAGAGCAGGGGGTGGAGCAAGCCTGGCCTCAAACCACGAGAAGCTCCAGCCCAAAAGGCAGCCAAAATGCAGCCCACATCCGGGAGAATCTCAAGAGCAGGGGGTGGAGCAAGGCAGGCCTCAAACCACGAGAAGCTCCAGCCCAAAAGGCAGCCAAAATGCAGCCCACGTCCGGGAGAATATCAAGAGCAGGGGGTGGAGCAAGCCAGGCCTCAAACCACGAGAAGCTCCAGCCCTAAAGGCAGCCAAAATGCAGCCCACATCCGGGAGAATCTCAAGAGCAGGGGGTGGAGCAAGCCAGGCCTCAAACCACGAGAAGCTCCAGCCCTAAAGGCAGCCAAAATGCAGCCCACATCCGGGAGAATCTCAAGAGCAGGGGGTGGAGCAAGCCAGGCCTCAAACCACGAGAAGCTCCAGCCCAAAAGGCAGCCAAACTCCCGCCCACATCTGGGAGAATATCAAGAGCAGGGGGTGGAGCAAGGCAGGCCTCAAACCACGAGAAGCTCCAGCCCAAAAGGCAGCCAAAATCCAGCCCACCTCTGGGAGACTATCAAGAGCAGGGGGTGGAGCAAGCCAGGCCTCAAACCACGAGAAGCTCCAGCCCAAAAAGCAGCCAAAATGCAGCCCACATCCGGGAGAATCTCAAGAGCAGGGGGTGGAGTAAGCCAGGCCTCAAACCACGAGAAGCTCCAGCCCAAAAAGCAGCCAAAATGCAGCCCACCTCCGGGAGAATATCAAGAGCAGGGGGTGGAGCAAGCCAGGCCTCAAACCACGAGAAGCTCCAGCCCAAATGGCAGCCAAAATGCAGCCCACATCCGGGAGAATATCAAGAGCAGGGGGTCGAGTAAGCCAGGCCTCAAACCACGAGAAGCTCCAGCCCAAAATGCAGCCAAAATGCAGCCCACATCCGGGAGAATCTCAAGAGCAGGGGGTGGAGCAAGCCAGGCCTCAAACCACGAGAAGCTCCAGCCCAAAAGGCAGCCAAACTCCCGCCCACATCTGGGAGAATATCAAGAGCAGGGGGTGGAGCAAGGCAGGCCTCAAACCACGAGAAGCTCCAGCCCAAAAGGCAGCCAAAATCCAGCCCACCTCTGGGAGACTATCAAGAGCAGGGGGTGGAGCAAGCCAGGCCTCAAACCACGACAAGGTCCAGCCCAAAATGCAGCCAAAATCCAGCCCACATCCCAAAGAATCTCAAGAGCAGGGGGTGGAGCAAGGCAGGCCTCAAACCACGAGAAGCTCCAGCCCAAAAGGCAGCCAAAATGCAGCCCACATCTGGGAGAATCTCAAGAGCAGGGGGTGGAGTAAGCCAGGCCTCAAACCACGAGAACCTCCAGCCCAAAAGGCAGCCAAAATGCAGCCCACATCTGGCAGAATCTCAAGAGCAGGGGGTGGAGCAAGCGAGGCCTCAAACCACGAGAAGCTCCAGCCCAAAAGGCAGCCAAAATGCAGCCCACCTCCGGGAGAATCTCAAGAGCAGGGGGTGGAGCAAGCCAGGCCTCAAACCACGAGAAGCTCCAGCCCAAAAGGCAGCCAAAATGCAGCCCACATCTGGGAGAATCTCAAGAGCAGGGGGTGGAGTAAGCCAGGCCTCAAACCACGAGAAGCTCCAGCCCAAAAGGCAGCCAAAATGCAGCCCACATCTGGCAGAATCTCAAGAGCAGGGGGTGGAGCAAGCCAGGCCTCAAACCACGAGAAGCTCCAGCCCAAAAGGCAGCCAAAATGCAGCCCACCCCCGGGAGAATCTCAAGAGTAGGGGGTGGAGCAAGCCAGGCCTCAAACCACGAGAAGCTCCAGCCCAAAAGGCAGCCAAAATGCAGCCCACATCCGGGAGAATCTCAAGAGCAGGGGGTGGAGCAAGCCAGGCCTCAAACCACGAGAAGCTCCAGTCCAAAAGGCAGCCAAAATGCAGCCCACATCCGGGAGAATCTCAAGAGCAGGGGGTGGAGCAAGCCAGGCCTCAAACCACGAGAAGCTCCAGTCCAAAAGGCAGCCAAAATGCAGCCCACCTCCGGGAGAATCTCAAGAGCAGGGGGTCGAGTAAGCCAGGCCTCAAACCACGAGAAGCTCCAGCCCAAAATGCAGCCAAAATCCAGCCCACATCCCAAAGAATCTCAAGAGCAGGGGGTGGAGCAAGCCTGGCCTCAAACCACGAGAAGCTCCAGCCCAAAAGGCAGCCAAAATGCAGCCCACATCCGGGAGAATCTCAAGAGCAGGGGGTGGAGCAAGGCAGGCCTCAAACCACGAGAAGCTCCAGCCCAAAAGGCAGCCAAAATGCAGCCCACGTCCGGGAGAATCTCAAGAGCAGGGGGTGGAGCAAGCCAGGCCTCAAACCACGAGAAGCTCCAGCCCAAAAGGCAGCCAAACTCCAGCCCACATCCGGGAGAATCTCAAGAGCAGGGGGTGGAGCAAGCCAGGCCTCAAACCGCGAGAAGTTCCAGCCCAAAAGGCAGCCAAAATGCAGCCCATAACCGGGACAATATCAAGAGCAGGGTGTGGAGCAAGCCAGGCCTCAAACCACGGGAATCTCCAGCCCAAAACGCAGCCAAAATGCAGCCCACATCCGGGAGAATCTCAAGAGCAGGGGGTGGAGCAAGCCAGGCCTCAAACCACGAGAAGCTCCAGCCAAAAAGTCAGCCAAAATGCAGCCCACATCCGGGAGAATCTCAAGAGCAGGGGGTGGAGCAAGCCAGGCCTCAAACCACGAGAAGCTCCAGCCCAAAAGGCAGCCAAAATCCAGACCACATCCGGGAGAATCTCAAGAGCAGGGGCTGGAGCAAGCCAGGCCTCAAACCTCGAGAAGCTCCAGCCCAAAAGGCAGCCAAAATCCAGACCACATCCGGGAGAATCTCAAGAGCAGGGGGTGGAGCAAGCCAGGCCTCAAACCACGAGAAGCTCCAGCCCAAAAGGCAGCAAAAATGCAGCGCACATCCGGGAGATTCTCAAGAGCAGGGGGTGGAGCAAGCCAGGCCTCAAACCACGAGAAGCTCCAGCCCAAAAGGCAGCCAAAATGCAGCCCACATCCGGGAGAATCTCAAGAGCAGGGGGTGGAGCAAGCCAGGCCTCAAACCACGAGAAGCTCCAGCCCAAAAGGCAGCCAAAATCCAGCCCACATCTGGCAGAATCTCAAGAGCAGGGGGTGGAGCAAGCCAGGCCTCAAACCACGAGAAGCTCCAGCCCAAAAGGCAGCCAAAATGCAGCCCACATCTGGGAGAATCTCAAGAGCAGGGGGTGGAGTAAGCCAGGCCTCAAACCACGAGAAGCTCCAGCCCAAAAGGCAGCCAAAATGCAGCCCACATCTGGCAGAATCTCAAGAGCAGGGGGTGGAGCAAGCCAGGCCTCAAACCACGAGAAGCTCCAGCCCAAAAGGCAGCCAAAATGCAGCCCACCCCCGGGAGAATCTCAAGAGTAGGGGGTGGAGCAAGCCAGGCCTCAAACCACGAGAAGCTCCAGCCCAAAAGGCAGCCAAAATGCAGCCCACATCCGGGAGAATCTCAAGAGCAGGGGGTGGAGCAAGCCAGGCCTCAAACCACGAGAAGCTCCAGTCCAAAAGGCAGCCAAAATGCAGCCCACATCCGGGAGAATCTCAAGAGCAGGGGGTGGAGCAAGCCAGGCCTCAAACCACGAGAAGCTCCAGTCCAAAAGGCAGCCAAAATGCAGCCCACCTCCGGGAGAATCTCAAGAGCAGGGGGTCGAGTAAGCCAGGCCTCAAACCACGAGAAGCTCCAGCCCAAAATGCAGCCAAAATCCAGCCCACATCCCAAAGAATCTCAAGAGCAGGGGGTGGAGCAAGCCTGGCCTCAAACCACGAGAAGCTCCAGCCCAAAAGGCAGCCAAAATGCAGCCCACATCCGGGAGAATCTCAAGAGCAGGGGGTGGAGCAAGGCAGGCCTCAAACCACGAGAAGCTCCAGCCCAAAAGGCAGCCAAAATGCAGCCCACGTCCGGGAGAATATCAAGAGCAGGGGGTGGAGCAAGCCAGGCCTCAAACCACGAGAAGCTCCAGCCCTAAAGGCAGCCAAAATGCAGCCCACATCCGGGAGAATCTCAAGAGCAGGGGGTGGAGCAAGCCAGGCCTCAAACCACGAGAAGCTCCAGCCCTAAAGGCAGCCAAAATGCAGCCCACATCCGGGAGAATCTCAAGAGCAGGGGGTGGAGCAAGCCAGGCCTCAAACCACGAGAAGCTCCAGCCCAAAAGGCAGCCAAACTCCCGCCCACATCTGGGAGAATATCAAGAGCAGGGGGTGGAGCAAGGCAGGCCTCAAACCACGAGAAGCTCCAGCCCAAAAGGCAGCCAAAATCCAGCCCACCTCTGGGAGACTATCAAGAGCAGGGGGTGGAGCAAGCCAGGCCTCAAACCACGAGAAGCTCCAGCCCAAAAAGCAGCCAAAATGCAGCCCACATCCGGGAGAATCTCAAGAGCAGGGGGTGGAGTAAGCCAGGCCTCAAACCACGAGAAGCTCCAGCCCAAAAAGCAGCCAAAATGCAGCCCACCTCCGGGAGAATATCAAGAGCAGGGGGTGGAGCAAGCCAGGCCTCAAACCACGAGAAGCTCCAGCCCAAATGGCAGCCAAAATGCAGCCCACATCCGGGAGAATATCAAGAGCAGGGGGTCGAGTAAGCCAGGCCTCAAACCACGAGAAGCTCCAGCCCAAAATGCAGCCAAAATGCAGCCCACATCCGGGAGAATCTCAAGAGCAGGGGGTGGAGCAAGCCAGGCCTCAAACCACGAGAAGCTCCAGCCCAAAAGGCAGCCAAACTCCCGCCCACATCTGGGAGAATATCAAGAGCAGGGGGTGGAGCAAGGCAGGCCTCAAACCACGAGAAGCTCCAGCCCAAAAGGCAGCCAAAATCCAGCCCACCTCTGGGAGACTATCAAGAGCAGGGGGTGGAGCAAGCCAGGCCTCAAACCACGACAAGGTCCAGCCCAAAATGCAGCCAAAATCCAGCCCACATCCCAAAGAATCTCAAGAGCAGGGGGTGGAGCAAGGCAGGCCTCAAACCACGAGAAGCTCCAGCCCAAAAGGCAGCCAAAATGCAGCCCACATCTGGGAGAATCTCAAGAGCAGGGGGTGGAGTAAGCCAGGCCTCAAACCACGAGAACCTCCAGCCCAAAAGGCAGCCAAAATGCAGCCCACATCTGGCAGAATCTCAAGAGCAGGGGGTGGAGCAAGCGAGGCCTCAAACCACGAGAAGCTCCAGCCCAAAAGGCAGCCAAAATGCAGCCCACCTCCGGGAGAATCTCAAGAGCAGGGGGTGGAGCAAGCCAGGCCTCAAACCACGAGAAGCTCCAGCCCAAAAGGCAGCCAAAATGCAGCCCACATCCGGGAGAATCTCAAGAGCAGGGGGTGGAGCAAGGCAGGCCTCAAACCTCGAGAAGCTCCAGCCCAAAAGGCAGCCAAAATGCAGCCCACATCCGGGAGAATCTCAAGAGCAGGGGGTGGAGCAAGCCAGGCCTCAAACCACGAGAAGCTCCAGCCCAAAAGGCAGCCAAAATGCAGCCCACATCCGGGAGAATCTCAAGAGCAGGGGGTGGAGCAAGCCAGGCCTCAAACCACGAGAAGCTCCAGCCCAAAAGGCAGCCAAACTCCAGCCCACATCCGGGAGAATCTCAAGAGCAGGGGGTGGAGCAAGCCAGGCCTCAAACCACGAGAAGCTCCAGCCCAAAAGGCAGCCAAAATCCAGCCCACGTCCGGGAGAATCTCAAGAGCAGGGGGTGGAGCAAGCCAGGCCTCAAACCACGAGAAGCTCCAGCCCTAAAGGCAGCCAAAATGCAGCCCACATCCGGGAGAATCTCAAGAGCAGGGGGTGGACCAAGCCAGGCCTCAAACCACGAGAAGCTCCAGCCCAAAAGGCAGCCAAACTCCCTCCCACATCTGGGAGAATATCAAGAGCAGGGGTGGAGTAAGCCAGGCCTCAAACCACGAGAAGCTCCAGCCCAAAAGGCAGCCAAAATGCAGCCCACCTCCAGGAGAATATCAAGAGCAGGGGGTGGAGCAAGCCAGGCCTCAAACCACGAGAAACTCCAGCCCAAATGGCAGCCAAAATGCAGCCCACATCCGGGAGAATATCAAGAGCAGGGGGTCGAGTAAGCCAGGCCTCAAACCACGAGAAGCTCCAGCCCAAAATGCAGCCAAAATGCAGCCCACATCCGGGAGAATCTCAAGAGCAGGGGGTGGAGCAAGGCAGGCCTCAAACCACGAGAAGCTCCAGCCCAAAAGGCAGCCAAAATCCAGCCCACCTCCGGGAGAATCTCAAGAGCAGGGGGTGGAGCAAGCCAGGCCTCAAACCACGAGAAGCTCCAGCCCAAAAGGCAGCCAAAATGCAGCCCACATCCGGGAGAATCTCAAGAGCAGGGGGTGGAGCAAGCCAGGCCTCAAACCACGAGAAGCTCCAGCCCAAAAGGCAGCCAAACTCCAGCCCACATGCGGGAGAATCTCAAGAGCAGGGGGTGGAGCAAGCCAGGCCTCAAACCACGAGAAGCTCCAGCCCAAAAGGCAGCCAAAATGCAGACCATAACCGGGAGAATATCAAGAGCATGGTGTGGAGCAAGCCAGGCCTCAAACCACGAGAAGCTCCAGCCCAAAGGCAGCCAAAATGCAGCCCACATCCAGGAGAATCTCAAGAGCAGGGGATGGAGTAAGCCAGGCCTCAAACCACGAGAAGCTCCAGCCCAAAACGCAGCCAAAATGCAGCCCACATCCGGGAGAATCTCAAGAGCAGGGGGTGGAGCAAGCCAGGCCTCAAACCACGAGAAGCTCCAGCCCAAAAGGCAGCCAAACTCCAGCCCACATCCGGGAGAATCTCAAGAGCAGGGGGTGGAGCAAGGCAGGCCTCAAACCACGAGAAGCTCCAGCCCAAAAGGCAGCCAAAATGCAGCCCACGTCCGGGAGAATATCAAGAGCAGGGGGTGGAGCAAGCCAGGCCTCAAACCACGAGAAGTTCCAGCCTAAAAGGCAGCCAAAATGCAGCCCAGATCCGGGAGAATCTCAAGAGCAGGGGGTGGAGCAAGCCAGGCCTCAAACCACGAGAAGCTCCAGCCCTAAAGGCAGCCAAAATGCAGCCCACATCTGGGAGAATCTCAAGAGCAGGGGGTGGAGCAAGCCAGGCCTCAAACCACGAGAATCTCCAGCCCAAAAGGCAGCCAAACTCCCGCCCACATCTGGGAGAATATCAAGAGCAGGGGGTGGAGCAAGGCAGGCCTCAAACCACGAGAAGCTCCAGCCCAAAAGGCAGCCAAAATCCAGCCCACCTCTGGGAGACTATCAAGAGCAGGGGGTGGAGCAAGCCAGGCCTCAAACCACGAGAAGCTCCAGCCCAAAAGGCAGCCAAAATGCAGCCCACATCCGGGAGAATCTCAAGAGCAGGGGGTGGAGTAAGCCAGGCCTCAAACCACGAGAAGCTCCAGCCGAAAAGGCAGCCAAAATGCAGCCCACCTCCGGGAGAATATCAAGAGCAGGGGGTGGAGCAAGCCAGGCCTCAAACCACGAGAAGCTCCAGCCCAACAGGCAGCCAAAATGCAGCCCACATCCGGGAGAATATCAAGAGCAGGGGGTCGAGTAAGCCAGGCCTCAAACCACGAGAAGCTCCAGCCCAAAATGCAGCCAAAATGCAGCCCACATCCGGGAGAATCTCAAGAGCAGGGGGTGGAGCAAGCCAGGCCTCAAACCACGAGAAGCTCCAGCCCAAAAGGCAGCCAAAATGCAGCCCACCTCCGGGAGAATCTCAAGAGAAGGGGGTGGAGCAAGCCAGGCCTCAAACCACGAGAAGCTCCAGCCCAAAATGCAGCCAAAATCCAGCCCACATCCGGGAGAATCTCAAGAGCAGGGGGTGGAGCAAGCCAGGCCTCAAACCACGAGAAGCTCCAGCCCAAAAGGCAGCCAAACTCCAGCCCACATGCGGGAGAATCTCAAGAGCAGGGGGTGGAGCAAGCCAGGCCTCAAACCACGAGAAGCTCCAGCCCAAAAGGCAGCCAAAATGCAGACCAAAACCGGGAGAATATCAAGAGCAGGGTGTGGAGCAAGCCAGGCCTCAAACCACGAGAAGCTCCAGCCCAAAAGGCAGCCAAAATGCAGCCCACATCCAGGAGAATCTCAAGAGCAGGGGGTGGAGCAAGCCAGGCCTCAAACCCCGAGAAACTCCAGCCCAAAAGGCAGCCAAAATGCAGCCCACATCCGGGAGAATCTCAAGAGCAGGGGGTGGAGCAAGCCAGGCCTCAAACCACGAGAAGCTCCAGCCCAAAAGGCAGCCAAAATGCAGCCCACATCCGGGAGAATATCAAGAGCAGGGGGTGGAGCAAGCCAGGCCTCAAACCACGAGAAGCTCCAGCCCAAAAGGCAACCAAAATGCAGCCCACATCCGGGAGAATCTCAAGAGCAGGGGGTGGAGCAAGCCAGGCCTCAAACCACGAGAAGCTCCAGCCCAAAACGCAGCAAAAATGCAGACCACATCCGGGACAATATCAAGGGCAGGGGGTGGAGCAAGCCAGGCCTCAAACCACGAGAAGCTCCAGCCCAAAAGGCAGCCAAAATGCAGCCCAGATGCAGGAGAATCTCAAGAGCAGGGGGTTGAGCAAGCCAGGCCTCAAACCACGAGAATCTCCAGCCCAAAAGGCAGCCAAAATGCAGCCCACATCCGGGAGAATCTCAAGAGCAGGGGGTGGAGCAAACCAGGACTCAAACCACAAGAAGCTCCAGCCCAAAATGCAGCCAAAATCCAGCCCACATCCGGGAGAATCTCAAGAGCAGGGGATGGAGAAAGCCAGGCCTCAAACCACGAGAAACTCCAGCCCAAAATCCAGCCAAAATCCTACCCACATCCGGGAGAATCTCAAGAGCAGGGGGTGGAGCAAGCCAGGCCTCAAACCACGAGAAGCTCCAGCCCAAAAGGCAGCCAAAATGCAGCCCACATTCAGGAGAATCTCAAGAGCAGGGGGTGGAGCAAGCCAGGCCTCAAACCACGAGAAGCTCCAGCCCAAAAGGCAGCCAAAATCCAGCCCACATCCGGGAGAATCTCAAGAGGAGGGCGTGGAGCAAGCCAGGCCTCAAACCACGAGAAGCTCCAGCCCAAAAGGCAGCCATAATCCAGCCCACATCCGGGAGAATCTCAAGAGCAGGGGGTGGAGCAAGCCAGGCCTCAAACCACGAGAAGCTCCAGCCCAAAAGGCAGCAAAAATGCAGCGCACATCCGGGAGATTCTCAAGAGCAGGGGGTGGAGCAAGCCAGGCCTCAAACCACGAGAAGCTCCAGCCCAAAAGGCAGCCAAAATCCAGCCCACATCCGGGAGAATCTCAAGAGCAGGGGGTGGAGCAAGCCAGGCCTCAAACCACGAGAAGCTCCAGCCCAAAAGGCAGCCAAAATCCAGCCCACATCCGGGAGAATCTCAAGAGCAGGGGGTGGAGCAAGCCAGGCCTCAAACCACGAGAAGCTCCAGCCCAAAAGGCAGCCAAAACGCAGCCCACATCGGGGAGAATATGAAGAGCAGGGGGTGGAGCAAGCCAGGCCTCAAACCACGAGAAGCTCCAGCCCAAAAGGCAGCCAAAATGCAGCCCACATCCGGGAGAATCTCAAGAGCAGGGGGTGGAGCAAGCCAGGCCTCAAACCACGAGAAGCTCCAGCCCAAAAGGCAGCCAAAATGCAGCCCACATCCGGGAGAATCTCAAGAGCAGGGGGTGGAGCAAGCCAGGCCTCAAACCATTGGAAGCTCCAGCCCAAAAGGCAGCCAAAACGCAGCCCGCATGGGGGAGAATATGAAGAGCAGGGGGTGGAGCAAGCCAGGCCTCAAACCACGAGAAGCTCCAGCCCAAAAGGCAGCCAAAATGCAGCCCACCTCCGGGAGAATCTCAAGAGCAGGGGGTGGAGCAAGCCAGGCCTCAAAGCACGAGAAGCTCCAGCCCAAAATACAGCCAAAATGCAGCCCACATCCGGGAGAATCTCAAGAGCAGGGGGTGGAGCAAGCCAGGCCTCAAACCACGAGAAGCTCCAGCCCAAAAGGCAGCCAAAATGCAGCCCACATCCGGGAGAATCTCAAGAGCAGGGGGTGGAGCAAGCCAGGCCTCAAACCACGAGAAGCTCCAGCCCAAAAGGCAGCCAAAATGCAGCCCAGATCCGGGAGAATCTCAAGAGCAGGGGGTGGAGCAAGCCAGGCCTCAAACCACGAGAAGCTCCAGCCCAAAAGGCAGCCAAAATCCAGCCCACATCCGGGAGAATCTCAAGAGCAGGGGGTGGAGCAAGCCAGGCCTCAAACCACGAGAAGCTCCAGCCCAAAAGGCAGCCAAAATCCAGCCCACATCCGGGAGAATATCAAGAGCAGGGGGTGGAGCAAGCCAGGCCTCAAACCATGAGAAGCTCCAGCCCAAAAGGCAGCCAAAATGCAGCCCACCTCCGGGAGAATCTCAAGAGCAGGGGGTGGAGCAAGCCAGGCCTCAAACCACGAGAAGCTCCAGCCCAAAAGGCAGCCAAAATCCAGCCCACATCCGGGAGAATCTCAAGAGCAGGGGGTGGAGCAAGCCAGGCCTCAAACCACGAGAAGCTCCAGCCCAAAAGGCAGCCAAAATGCAGGCCACATGCGGGAGAATCTCAAGAGCAGGGGGTGGAGCAAGCCAGGCCTCAAACCACGAGAAGTTCCAGCCCAAAAGGCTGCCAAAATCCTACCCACATCCGGGAGAATCTCAAGAGCAGGGGGTGGAGCAAGCCAGGCCTCAAAACACGAGAAGCTCCAGCCCAAAAGGCAGCCAAAATCCAGCCTACATCCGGGAGAATCTCAAGAGCAGGGGGTGGAGCAAGCCAGGCCTCAAACCAAGAGAAGCTCCAGCCCAAAAGGCAGCCAAAATGCAGCCCACATCTGGGAGAATCTCAAGAGCAGGGGGTGGAGCAAGCCAGGCCTCAAACCACGAGAAGCTCCAGCCCAAAAGACAGCCAAAATGCAGCCCACCTCCGGGAGAATCTCAAGAGCAGGGGGTGGAGGAAGCCAGGCCTCAAACCACGAGAAGCTCCAGCCCAAAAGGCAGCCAAAATGCAGCCCACATCCGGGAGAATCTCAAGAGCAGGGGGTGGAGCAAGCCAGGCCTCAAACCACGAGAAGCTCCAGCCCAAAAGGCAGCCAAAATGCAGCCCACCTCCGGGAGAATCTCAAGAGCAGGGGGTGGAGCAAGCCAGGCCTCAAACCACGAGAAGCTCCAGCCCAAAAGGCAGCCAAAATGCAGCCCACCTCTGGGAGAATCTCAAGAGCAGGGCATGGAGAAAGCCAGGCCTCAAACCACGACAAGGTCCAGCCCAAAATGCAGCCAAAATCCAGCCCACCTTCAGGAGAATATGAAGAGCAGGGGGTGGAGCAAGCCAGGCCTCAAACCACGAGAAGCTCCAGCCCAAAAGGCAGCCAAAATGCAACCCACATCCGGGAGAATCTCAAGAGCAGGGGGTGGAGCAAGCCAGGCCTCAAAGCACGAGAAGCTCCAGCCCAAAAGGCAGCCAAAATGCAGCCCAGATCCGGGAGAATCTCAAGAGCAGGGGGTGGAGCAAGCCAGGCCTCAAACCACGAGAAGCTCCAGCCCAAAAGGCAGCCAAAATCCAGCCCACATGCGGGAGAATCTCAAGAGCAGGGGGTGGAGCAAGCCAGGCCTCAAACCACGAGAAGCTCCAGCCCAAAAGGCAGCCAAAATTCTACCCACATCCGGGAGAATCTCAAGAGCAGGGGGTGGAGCAAGCCAGGCCTCAAACCACGAGAAGCTCCAGCCCAAAAGGCAGCCAAAATCCAGCCCACGTCCGGGAGAATCTCAAGAGCAGGGGGTGGAGCAAGCCAGGCCTCAAACCACGAGAAGCTCCAGCCCAAAAGGCAGCCAAAATCCAGGACACATCCGGGAGAATCTCAAGAGCAGGGGGTGGAGCAAGCCAGGCCTCAAACCACGAGAAGCTCCAGCCCAAAAGGCAGCCAAAATCCAGCCCATATCCGGGAGAATCTCAAGAGCAGGGGGTGGAGCAAGCCAGGCCTCAAACCACGAGAAGCTCCAGCCCAAAAGGCAGCCAAAATGCAGCCCACATCCGGGAGAATCTCAAGAGCAGGGGTTGGAGCAAGCCAGGCCTCAAACCACGAGAAGCTCCAGCCCAAAAGGCAGCCAAAATCCAGCCCACATCCGGGAGAATCTCAAGAGCAGGGGGTGGAGCAAGCCAGGCCTCAAACCACGAGAAGCTCCAGCCCAAAAGGCAGCCAAAATGCAGCCCACATCCGGGAGAATCTCAAGAGCAGGGGGTGGAGCAAGCCAGGCCTCAAAGCACGAGAAGCTCCAGCCCAAAAGGCAGCCAAAACGCAGCCCACATCGGGGCGAATATGAAGAGCAGGGGGTGGAGCAAGCCAGGCCTCAAACCACGAGAAGCTCCAGCCCAAAAGGCAGCCAAAATCCAGCCCACATCCGGGAGAATCTCAAGAGCAGGGGTTGGAGTAAGCCAGGCCTCAAACCACGAGAAGCTCCAGCCCAAAAGGCAGCCAAAATGCAGCCCATATCTGGGAGAATCTCAAGAGCAGGGGGTGGAGCAAGCCAGGCCTCAAACCACGAGAAGCTCCAGCCCAAAAGGCAGCCAAAATGCAGCCCACATCCGGGAGAATCTCAAGAGCAGGGCGTGGAGCAAGCCAGGCCTCAAACCACGAGAAGCTCCAGCCCAAAAGGCAGCCAAAACGCAGCCCGCATGGGGGAGAATATGAAGAGCAGGGGGTGGAGCAAGCCAGGCCTCAAACCACGAGAAGCTCCAGCCCAAAAGGCAGCCAAAATGCAGCCACCATCCGGGAGAATCTCAAGAGCAGGGGGTGGAGCAAGCCAGGCCTCAAACCACGAGAAGCTCCAGCCCAAAAGACAGCCAAAATGCAGCCCACATCCGGGAGAATCTCAAGAGCAGGGGGTGGAGCAAGCCAGGCCTCAAACCACGAGAAGCTCCAGCCCAAAAGGCAGCCAAAATCCAGCCCACATCCGGGAGAATCTCAAGAGCAGGGGGTGGAGCAAGCCAGGCCTCAAACCACGAGAAGCTCCAGCCCAAAAGTCAGCCAAAATGCAGCCCAGATCCGGGAGAATCTCAAGAGCAGGGGGTGGAGCAAGCCAGGCCTCAAACCACGAGAAGCTCCAGCCCAAAAGGCAGCCAAAATGCAGCCCACATCCGGGAGAATCTCAAGAGCAGGGGGTGGAGCAAGCCAGGCCTCAAACCACGAGAACCTCCAGCACAAAAGGCAGCCAAAATGCAGCCCACCTCCGGGAGAATCTCAAGAGCAGGGGGTGGAGCAAGCCAGGCCTCAAACCACAAGAAGCTCCAGCCCAAAAGGCAGCCAAAATCCAGCCCACCTCCGGGAGAATCTCAAGAGCAGGGGGTGGAGCAAGCCAGGCCTCAAACCACGAGAAGCTCCAGCCCAAAATGCAGCCAAAATGCAGGCCACATGCGGGAGAATCTCAAGAGCAGGGGGTGGAGCAAACCAGGCCTCAAACCTTGAGAAGCTCCAGCCCAAAAGGCAGCCAAAATGCAGCCCACATCCGGGAGAATCTCAAGAGCAGGGGGTGGAGCAAGCCAGGCCTCAAACCACGAGAAGCTCCAGCCCAAAAGGCAGCCAAATTCCAGCCCACATCCGGGAGAATATCAAGAGCAGTGGTTGGAGCAAGCCAGGCCTCCAACCACGAGAAGCTCCAGCCCAAAAGGCAGCCAAAATGGAGCCCACATCCGGGAGAATATCAAGAGCAGGGAGTGGAGCAAGCCAGGCCTCAAACCACGAGAAGCTCCAGCCCAAAAGGCAGCCAAAATGGAGCCCACATCCGGGAGAATATCAAGAGCAGGGAGTGGAGCAAGCCAGGCCTCAAACCACGAGAAGTTCCAGCCTAAAAGGCAGCCAAAATGCAGCCCACATCCGTGAGAATATCAAGAGCAGGGGGTGGAGCAAGCCAGGCCTCAAACCACGAGAAGCTCCAGCCCAAAAAGCAGCCAAAATGAAGCCCACATCCGGGAGAATCTCAAGAGCAGTGGATGGAGCAAGCCAGGCCTCAAACCACGAGAAGCTCCAGCCCAAAAGGCAGCCAAAATCCAGACCCCATACGGGAGAATATCAAGAGCAGGGGGTGGAGCAAGCCAGGACTCAAACCACGAGAAGCTCCAGCCCAAGAGGCAGCCAAAATCCAGCCCACATCCGTGAGAATCTCAAGAGCAGGGGGTGGAGCAAGCCAGGCCTCAAACCACAAGAAGCTCCAGCCCAAAAGGCAGCAAAAATGCAGCCCACATCCGGGAGAATCTCAAGAGAAGGGGGTGGAGCAAGCCAGGCCTGAAACCACGAGAAGCTACTGCCCAAAAGGCAGCCAAAATCCAGCCCTATATCTGGGAGAATATCAAGAGCAGGGGGTGGAGCAAGCCAGGCCTCAAACCACAACAAGCCCCAGCCCAAAAGGCAGCCAAATAACAGCCCACATCTGGGAGAATATCAAGAGCAGGGGGTGGAGCAAGCCAGGACTCAAACCACGAGAAGCTCCAGCCCAAGAGGCAGCCAAAATCCAGCCCACATCCGTGAGAATCTCAAGAGCAGGGGGTGGAGCAAGCCAGGCCTCAAACTACAAGAAGCTCCAGCCCAAAAGGCAGCAAAAATGCAGCCCACATCCGGGAGAATCTCAAGAGCAGGGGGTGGAGCAAGCCAGGCCTCAAACCACAACAAGCTCCAGCACAAAAGGCAGCCAAAATCCAGCCCTATATCTGGGAGAATATCAAGAGTAGGGGCTGGAGCAAGCCAGGCCTCAAACTATGAGAATCTCCAGCCCAAAAGGCAGCCAAAATCCAGCCCTATATCCGGGAGAATCTCAAGAGGAGGGGGTGGAGCAAGCCAGGCCTCAAACCACGGGAAGCTCCAGCCCAAAAGGCAGCCAAAATCCAGCCCACATCCGGGAGAATATCAAGAGCAGTGGTTGGAGCAAGCCAGGCCTCCAACCACGAGAAGCTCCAGCCCAAAAGGCAGCCAAAATGGAGCCCACATCCGGGAGAATATCAAGAGCAGGGGGTGGAGCAAGCCAGGCCTCAAACCACAACAAGCTCCAGCCTAAAAGGCAGCCAAAATCCAGCCCACATCCGGGAGAATATCAAGAGCAGGGGGTGGAGCAAGCCAGGCCTCAAACCACGAGAAGCTCCAGCCCAAAAAGCAGCCAAAATGAAGCCCACATCCGGGAGAATCTCAAGAGCAGTGGATGGAGCAAGCCAGGCCTCAAACCACGAGAAGCTCCAGCCCAAAAGGCAGCCAAAATCCAGCCCTATATCTGGGAGAATATCAAGAGTAGGGGCTGGAGCAAGCCAGGCCTCAAACTATGAGAATCTCCAGCCCAAAAGGCAGCCAAAATGGAGCCCTATATCTGGGAGAATCTCAAGAGGAGGGGGTGGAGCAAGCCAGGCCTCAAACCACGAGAAGCTCCAGCCCAAAAGGCAGCCAAACTCCAGACCCCATACGGGAGAATATCAAGAGCAGGGGGTGGAGCAAGCCAGGACTCAAACCACGAGAAGCTCCAGCCCAAAAGACAGCCAAAATGCAGCCCACATCCGGGAGAATCTCAAGAGCAGGGGGTGGAGCAAGCCAGGCCTCAAACCACGAGAAGTTCCAGCCTAAAAGGCAGCCAAAATCCAGCCCACATCCGTGAGAATATCAAGAGCAGGGGGTGGAGCAAGCCAGGTCTCAAACCACGAGAAGCTCCAGCCCAAAAAGCAGCCAAAATCCAGCCCACATCCGGGAGAATCTCAAGAGCAGGGGGTGGAGCAAGCCAGGCCTCAAACCATGAGAAGCTCCAGCCCAAAAGGCTGCCAAAATCCAGCCCACGTCCGGGAGAATCTCAAGAGCAGGGGGTCGAGAAAGCCAGGCCTCAAACCACGAGAAGCTCCAGCCCAAAAGGCAGCCAAAATCCAGCCCACATCCGGGAGAATCTCAAGAGCAGGGGGTGGAGCAAGCCAGGCCCCAAAAAACAAGAAGCTCCAGCCCAAAATGCAGCCAAAATCCAACACTATATCTGGGAGAATATCAAGAGCAGGGGGTGGAGCAAGCCAGGCCTCAAACCACAACAAGCTCCAGTCCAAAAGGCAGCCAAATTCCAGCCCACATCCGGGAGAATCTCAAGAGCAGGGGGTGGAGCAAGCCAGGCCTCAAACCACGAGAAGCTCCAGCCCAAAAGGCAGCCAAAATATAGCCCACATCCGGGAGAATATCAAGAGCAGTGGTTGGAGCAAGCCAGGCCTCCAACCACGAGAAACTCCAGCCCAAAAGGCAGCCAAAATGGAGCCCACATCCGGGAGAATATCAAGAGCAGGGAGTGGAGCAAGCCAGGCCTCAAACCACGAGAAGCTCCAGCCCAAAAGGCAGCAAAAATGCAGCCCACATCCGGGAGAATCTCAAGAGAAGGGGGTGGAGCAAGCCAGGCCTGAAACCACGAGAAGCTACTGCCCAAAAGGCAGCCAAAATCCAGCCCACATCCGGGAGAATCTCAAGAGCAGGGTTTGGACCAAGACAGGCCTCAAACCATGAGAAGCTCCAGCCCAAAAGGCAGCCAAAATCCAGCCCTATATCTGGGAGAATATCAAGAGCAGGGGGTGGAGGAAGCCGGGCCTCAAACCACAACAAGCTCCAGCCCAAAAGGCAGCCAAATAACAGCCCACATCTGGGAGAATATCAAGAGCAGGGGGTGGAGCAAGCCAGGACTCAAACCACGAGAAGCTCCAGCCCAAGAGACAGCCAAAATCCAGCCCACATCCGGGAGAATATCAAGAGCAGGGGGTGGAGCAAGCCAGGCCTCAAACCACGAGAAGCTCCAGCCCAAAAGGCAGCCAAAATGCAGCCCACATCCGGGAGAATATCAAGAGCAGTGGTTGGAGCAAGCCAGGCCTCCAACCACGGGAAGCTCCAGCCCAAAAGGCAGCCAAAATGGAGCCCACATCCGGGAGAATCTCAAGAGCAGGGGGTGGAGCAAGCCAGGCCTCAAACCACAACAAGCTCCAGCCTAAAAGGCAGCCAAAATCCAGCCCACATCCGGGAGAATATCAAGAGCAGGGGGTGGAGCAAGCCAGGCCTCAAACCACGAGAAGCTCCAGCCCAAAAAGCAGCCAAAATGAAGCCCACATCCGGGAGAATCTCAAGAGCAGTGGATGGAGCAAGCCAGGCCTCAAACCACGAGAAGCTCCAGCCCAAAAGGCAGCCAAAATCCAGCCCTATATCTGGGAGAATATCAAGAGGAGGGGGTGGAGCAAGCCAGGCCTCAAACCACGAGAAGCTCCAGCCCAAAAGGCAGCCAAACTCCAGACCCCATACGGGAGAATCTCAAGGGCAGGGGGTGGAGCAAGCCAGGACTCAAACCACGAGAAGCTCCAGCCCAAAAGACAGCTAAAATGCAGCCCACATCCGGGAGAATCTCAAGAGCAGGGGGTGGAGCAAGGCAGGCCTCAAACCACGAGAAGCTCCAGCCCAAAAGGCAGCCAAAATCCAGCCCACATCCGGGAGAATATCAAGAGCAGTGGTTGGAGCAAGCCAGGCCTCCAACCACGAGAAGCTCCAGCCCAAAAGGCAGCCAAAATGGAGCCCACATCCGGGAGAATATCAAGAGCAGGGAGTGGAGCAAGCCAGGCCTCAAACCACGAGAAGTTCCTGCCTAAAAGGCAGCCAAAATCCATCCCACATCCGTGAGAATATCAAGAGCAGGGGGTGGAGCAAGCCAGGTCTCAAACCACGAGAAGCTCCAGCCCAAAAAGCAGCCAAAATGAAGCCCACATCCGGGAGAATCTCAAGAGCAGTGGATGGAGCAAGCCAGGCCTCAAACCACGAGAAGCTCCAGCCCAAAAGGCAGCCAAAATCCAGACCCCATACGGGAGAATATCAAGAGCAGGGGGTGGAGCAAGCCAGGACTCAAACCACGAGAAGCTCCAGCCCAAGAGGCAGCCAAACTCCAGACCCCATACGGGAGAATCTCAAGAGCAGGGGGTGGAGCAAGCCAGGACTCAAACCACGAGAAGCTCCAGCCCAAGAGGCAGCCAAAATCCAGACCTATATCTGGGAGAATATCAAGAGCAGGGGGTGGAGCAAGCCAGGCCTCAAACCACAACAAGCTCCAGCCCAAAAGGCAGCCAAATAACAGCCCACATCTGGGAGAATATCAAGAGCAGGGGGTGGAGCAAGCCAGGACTCAAACCACGAGAAGCTCCAGCCCAAGAGGCAGCCAAAATCCAGCCCACATCCGGGAGAATATCAAGAGCAGGGGGTGGAGCAAGCCAGGCCTCAAACCACGAGAAGCTCCAGCCCAAAAGGCAGCCAAAATGCAGCCCACATCCGGGAGAATATCAAGAGCAGTGGTTGGAGCAAGCCAGGCCTCCAACCACGGGAAGCTCCAGCCCAAAAGGCAGCCAAAATGGAGCCCACATCCGGGAGAATCTCAAGAGCAGGGGGTGGAGCAAGCCAGGCCTCAAACCACAACAAGCTCCAGCCTAAAAGGCAGCCAAAATCCAGCCCACATCCGGGAGAATATCAAGAGCAGGGGGTGGAGCAAGCCAGGCCTCAAACCACGAGAAGCTCCAGCCCAAAAAGCAGCCAAAATGAAGCCCACATCCGGGAGAATCTCAAGAGCAGTGGATGGAGCAAGCCAGGCCTCAAACCACGAGAAGCTCCAGCCCAAAAGGCAGCCAAAATCCAGCCCTATATCTGGGAGAATATCAAGAGGAGGGGGTGGAGCAAGCCAGGCCTCAAACCACGAGAAGCTCCAGCCCAAAAGGCAGCCAAACTCCAGACCCCATACGGGAGAATCTCAAGGGCAGGGGGTGGAGCAAGCCAGGACTCAAACCACGAGAAGCTCCAGCCCAAAAGACAGCTAAAATGCAGCCCATATCTGGGAGAATCTCAAGAGCAGGGGGTGGAGCAAGGCAGGCCTCAAACCACGAGAAGTTCCAGCCTAAAAGGCAGCCAAAATCCAGCCCACATCCGGGAGAATATCAAGAGCAGGGGGTGGAGCAAGCCAGGTCTCAAACCACGAGAAGCTCCAGCCCAAAAAGCAGCCAAAATGAAGCCCACATCCGGGAGAATCTCAAGAGCAGTGGATGGAGCAAGCCAGGCCTCAAACCACGAGAAGCTCCAGCCCAAAAGGCAGCCAAAATCCAGACCCCATACGGGAGAATATCAAGAGCAGGGAGTGGAGCAAGCCAGGACTCAAACCACGAGAAGCTCCAGCCCAAGAGGCAGCCAAAATCCAGCCCACATCCGGGAGAATCTCAAGAGCAGGGGGTGGAGCAAGCCAGGCCTCAAACCATGAGAAGCTCCAGCCCAAAAGGCTGCCAAAATCCAGCCCACATCCGGGAGAATCTCAAGAGCAGGGGGTCGAGAAAGCCAGGCCTCAAACCACGAGAAGCTCCAGCCCAAAAGGCAGCCAAAATGCAGCCCACATCCGGGAGAATCTCAAGAGCAGGGGGTGGAGCAAGCCAGGCCACAAACCACAAGAAGCTCCAGCCCAAAATGCAGCCAAAATCCAACACTATATCTGGGAGAATATCAAGAGCAGGGGGTGGAGCAAGCCAGGCCTCAAACCACAACAAGCTCCAGTCCAAAAGGCAGCCAAATTCCAGCCCACATCCGGGAGAATCTCAAGAGCAGGGGGTGGAGCAAGCCAGGCCTCAAACCACGAGAAGCTCCAGCCCAAAAGGCAGCCAAAATGCAGCCCACATCCGGGAGAATATCAAGAGCAGTGGTTGGAGCAAGCCAGGCCTCCAACCACGAGAAGCTCCAGCCCAAAAGGCAGCCAAAATGGAGCCCACATCCGGGAGAATCTCAAGAGCAGGGAGTGGAGCAAGCCAGGCCTCAAACTATGAGAAGTTCCTGCCTAAAAGGCAGCCAAAATCCATCCCACATCCGTGAGAATATCAAGAGCAGGGGGTGGAGCAAGACAGGTCTCAAACCACGAGAAGCTCCAGCCCAAAAAGCAGCCAAAATGAAGCCCACATCCGGGAGAATCTCAAGAGCAGTGGATGGAGCAAGCCAGGCCTCAAACCACGAGAAGCTCCAGCCCAAAAGGCAGCCAAAATCCAGACCCCATACGGGAGAATATCAAGAGCAGGGGGTGGAGCAAGCCAGGACTCAAACCACGAGAAGCTCCAGCCCAAGAGGCAGCCAAACTCCAGACCCCATACGGGAGAATATCAAGAGCAGGGGGTGGAGCAAGCCAGGCCTCAAACCACGAGAAGCTCCAGCCCAAAAGGCAGCAAAAATGCAGCCCACATCCGGGAGAATCTCAAGAGCACGGGGTGGAGCAAGCCAGGCCTGAAACCACGAGAAGCTACTGCCCAAAAGGCAGCCAAAATCCAGCCCACATCCGGGAGAATCTCAAGAGCAGGGTTTGGAGCAAGCCAGGCCTCAAACCATGAGAAGCTCCAGCCCAAAAGGGAGCCAAAATCCAGCCCTATATCTGGGAGAATATCAAGAGTAGGGGCTGGAGCAAGCCAGGCCTCAAACTATGAGAAGCTCCAGCCCAAAAGGCAGCCAAAATCCAGCCCACATCCGGGAGAATCTCAAGAGCAGGGGGTGGAGCAAGCCAGGCCTCCAACCACGAGAAGCTCCAGCCCAAAAGGCAGCCAAAATGGAGCCCACATCCGGGAGAATATCAAGAGCAGGGGGTGGAGCAAGCCAGGCCTCAAACCACGAGAAGCTCCAGCCCAAAAGGCAGCCAAAATCCAGCCCTATATCTGGGAGAATATCAAGAGTAGGGGCTGGAGCAAGCCAGGCCTCAAACTATGAGAATCTCCAGCCCAAAAGGCAGCCAAAATCCAGCCCTATATCCGGGAGAATCTCAAGTGGAGGGGGTGGAGCAAGCCAGGCCTCAAACCACGAGAAGCTCCAGCCCAAAAGGCAGCCAAAATCCATCCCACATCCGGGAGAATATCAAGAGCAGTGGTTGGAGCAAGCCAGGCCTCCAACCACGAGAAGCTCCAGCCCAAAAGGCAGCCAAAATGGAGCCCACATCCGGGAGAATATCAAGAGCAGGGAGTGGAGCAAGCCAGGCCTCAAACCACAAGAAGTTCCAGCCTAAAAGGCAGCCAAAATCCAGCCCACATCCGGGAGAATATCAAGAGCAGGGGGTGGAGCAAGCGAGGTCTCAAACCACGAGAAGCTCCAGCCCAAAAAGCAGCCAAAATGAAGCCCACATCGGGGAGAATCTCAAGAGCAGTGGATGGAGCAAGCCAGGCCTCAAACCACGAGAAGCTCCTGCCCAAAAGGCAGCCAAAATCCAGCCCTATATCTGGGAGAATATCAAGAGTAGGGGCTGGAGCAAGCCAGGCCTCAATCTATGAGAATCTCCAGCCCAAAAGGCAGCCAAAATCCAGCCCTATATCTGAGAGAATCTCAAGAGGAGGGGGTGGAGCAAGCCAGGCCTCAAACCACGAGAAGCTCCAGCCCAAAAGGCAGCCAAACTCCAGACCCCATACGGGAGAATATCAAGACCAGGGGGTGGAGCAAGCCAGGCCTCAAACCACGAGAAGCTCCAGCCCAAAAGGCAGCCAAAATAGAGCGCACATCCGGGAGAATCTCAAGAGCAGGGGGTGGAGCAAGCCAGGCCTCAAACCACGAGAAGCTCCAGCCCAAAAGGCAGCCAAAATGCAGCCCACATCCGGGAGAATCTCAAGAGCAGGGGTTGGAGCAAGCCAGGCCTCAAACCACGAGAAGCTCCAGCCCAAAAGGCAGCCAAAATGCAGCCCACATCCGGGAGAATCTCAAGAGCAGGGGGTGGAGCAAGCCAGGCCTCAAACCACGAGAAGCTCCAGCCCAAAAGGCAGCCAAAATGCAGCCCACATCCGGGAGAATCTCAAGAGCAGGGGGTGGAGCAAGCCAGGCCTCAAACCACGAGAAGCTCCAGCCCAAAAGGCAGCCAAAATCCAGCCCACATCCGGGAGAATCTCAAGAGCAGGGGGTGGAGCAAGCCAGGCCTCAAACCACGAGAAGCTCCAGCCCAAAAGGCAGCCAAAATGCAGCCCACATCCGGGAGAATATCAAGAGCAGGGGGTGGAGCAAGCCAGGCCTCAAACCACGAGAAGCTCCAGCCCAAAAGGCAGCCAAAATGCAGCCCACAACCGGGAGAATCTCAAGAGCAGGGGGTGGAGCAAGCCAGGCCTCAAACCACGAGAAGCTCCAGCCCAAAAGGCAGCCAAAACGCACCCCGCATGGGGGAGAATATGAAGAGCAGGGGGTGGAGCAAGCCAGGCCTCAAACCACGAGAAGCTCCAGCCCAAAAGGCAGCCAAAATGCAGCCCACATCCGGGAGAATCTCAAGAGCAGGGGGTGGAGCAAGCCAGGCCTCAAACCACGAGAAGCTCCAGCCCAAAAGACAGCCAAAATGCAGCCCACATCCGGGAGAATCTCAAGAGCAGGGCGTGGAGCAAGCCAGGCCTCAAACCACGAGAAGCTCCAGCCCAAAAGGCAGCCAAAATGCAGCCCACATCCGGGAGAATCTCAAGAGCAGGGGGTGGAGCAAGCCAGGCCTCAAACCACGAGAAGCTCCAGCCCAAAAGTCAGCCAAAATGCAGCCCAGATCCGGGAGAATCTCAAGAGCAGGGGGTGGAGCAAGCCAGGCCTCAAACCACGAGAAGCTCCAGCCCAAAAGGCAGCCAAAATGCAGCCCACCTCCGGGAGAATCTCAAGAGCAGGGGGTGGAGCAAGCCAGGCCTCAAACCATGAGAAGCTCCAGCCCAAAAGGCAGCCAAAATGCAGCCCACCTCCGGGAGAATCTCAAGAGCAGGGGGTGGAGCAAGCCAGACCTCAAACCACGAGAAGCTCCAGCCCAAAAGGCAGCCAAAATCCAGCCCACATCCGGGAGAATATCAAGAGTAGGGGGTGGAGCAAGCCAGGCCTCAAACCACAACAAGCTCCAGCCCAAAAGGCAGCCAAAATGGAGCCCACATCCGGGAGAATATCAAGAGCAGGGAGTGGAGCAAGCCAGGCCTCCAACCACGAGAAGCTCCAGCCCAAAAGGCTGCCAAAATCCAGCCCACATCCGGGAGAATCTCAAGAGCAGGGGGTCGAGAAAGCCAGGCCTCAAACCACGAGAAGCTCCAGCCCAAAAGGCAGCCAAAATGCAGCCCACATCCGGGAGAATCTCAAGAGCAGGGGGTGGAGCAAGCCAGGCCACAAACCACAAGAAGCTCCAGCCCAAAATGCAGCCAAAATCCAACACTATATCTGGGAGAATATCAAGAGCAGGGGGTGGAGCAAGCCAGGCCTCAAACCACAACAAGCTCCAGTCCAAAAGGCAGCCAAATTCCAGCCCACATCCGGGAGAATCTCAAGAGCAGGGGGTGGAGCAAGCCAGGCCTCAAACCACGAGAAGCTCCAGCCCAAAAGGCAGCCAAAATCCAGCCCACATCCGGGAGAATATCAAGAGCAGTGGTTGGAGCAAGCCAGGCCTCCAACCACGAGAAGCTCCAGCCCAAAAGGCAGCCAAAATGGAGCCCACATCCGGGAGAATATCAAGAGCAGGGAGTGGAGCAAGCCAGGCCTCAAACCACGAGAAGTTCCTGCCTAAAAGGCAGCCAAAATCCATACCACATCCGTGAGAATATCAAGAGCAGGGGGTGGAGCAAGCCAGGTCTCAAACCACGAGAAGCTCCAGCCCAAAAAGCAGCCAAAATGAAGCCCACATCCGGGAGAATCTCAAGAGCAGTGGATGGAGCAAGCCAGGCCTCAAACCACGAGAAGCTCCAGCCCAAAAGGCAGCCAAAATCCAGACCCCATACGGGAGAATATCAAGAGCAGGCGGTGGAGCAAGCCAGGACTCAAACCACGAGAAGCTCCAGCCCAAGAGGCAGCCAAACTCCAGACCCCATACGGGAGAATATCAAGAGCAGGGGGTGGAGCAAGCCAGGACTCAAACCACGAGAAGCTCCAGCCCAAAAGGCAGCAAAAATGCAGCCCACATCCGGGAGAATCTCAAGAGCACGGGGTGGAGCAAGCCAGGCCTGAAACCACGAGAAGCTACTGCCCAAAAGGCAGCCAAAATCCAGCCCACATCCGGGAGAATCTCAAGAGCAGGGTTTGGAGCAAGCCAGGCCTCAAACCATGAGAAGCTCCAGCCCAAAAGGCAGCCAAAATCCAGCCCTATATCTGGGAGAATATCAAGAGTAGGGGCTGGAGCAAGCCAGGCCTCAAACTATGAGAAGCTCCAGCCCAAAAGGCAGCCAAAATCCAGCCCACATCCGGGAGAATCTCAAGAGCAGGGGGTGGAGCAAGCCAGGCCTCCAACCACGAGAAGCTCCAGCCCAAAAGGCAGCCAAAATGGAGCCCACATCCGGGAGAATATCAAGAGCAGGGGGTGGAGCAAGCCAGGCCTCAAACCACGAGAAGCTCCAGCCCAAAAGGCAGCCAAAATCCAGCCCTATATCTGGGAGAATATCAAGAGTAGGGGCTGGAGCAAGCCAGGCCTCAAACTATGAGAATCTCCAGCCCAAAAGGCAGCCAAAATCCAGCCCTATATCCGGGAGAATCTCAAGTGGAGGGGGTGGAGCAAGCCAGGCCTCAAACCACGAGAAGCTCCAGCCCAAAAGGCAGCCAAAATCCATCCCACATCCGGGAGAATATCAAGAGCAGTGGTTGGAGCAAGCCAGGCCTCCAACCACGAGAAGCTCCAGCCCAAAAGGCAGCCAAAATGGAGCCCACATCCGGGAGAATATCAAGAGCAGGGGGTGGAGCAAGCCAGGCCTCAAACCACAAGAAGTTCCAGCCTAAAAGGCAGCCAAAATCCAGCCCACATCCGGGAGAATATCAAGAGCAGGGGGTGGAGCAAGCGAGGTCTCAAACCACGAGAAGCTCCAGCCCAAAAAGCAGCCAAAATCCAGCCCACATCCGGGAGAATCTCAAGAGCAGTGGATGGAGCAAGCCAGGCCTCAAACCACGAGAAGCTCCTGCCCAAAAGGCAGCCAAAATCCAGCCCTATATCTGGGAGAATATCAAGAGTAGGGGCTGGAGCAAGCCAGGCCTCAATCTATGAGAATCTCCAGCCCAAAAGGCAGCCAAAATCCAGCCCTATATCTGAGAGAATCTCAAGAGGAGGGGGTGGAGCAAGCCAGGCCTCAAAGCTCGAGAAGCTCCAGCCCAAAAAGCAGCCAAACTCCAGACCCCATACGGGAGAATATCAAGACCAGGGGGTGGAGCAAGCCAGGCCTCAAACCACGAGAAGCTCCAGCCCAAAAGGCAGCCAAAATAGAGCGCACATCCGGGAGAATCTCAAGAGCAGGGGGTGGAGCAAGCCAGGCCTCAAACCACGAGAAGCTCCAGCCCAAAAGGCAGCCAAAATGCAGCCCACATCCGGGAGAATCTCAAGAGCAGGGGTTGGAGCAAGCCAGGCCTCAAACCACGAGAAGCTCCAGCCCAAAAGGCAGCCAAAATGCAGCCCACATCCGGGAGAATCTCAAGAGCAGGGGGTGGAGCAAGCCAGGCCTCAAATCACGAGAAGCTCCAGCCCAAAAGGCAGCCAAAATGCAGCCCACATCCGGGAGAATCTCAAGAGCAGGGGGTGGAGCAAGCCAGGCCTCAAACCACGAGAAGCTCCAGCCCAAAAGGCAGCCAAAATCCAGCCCACATCGGGGAGAATATGAAGAGCAGGGGGTGGAGCAAGCCAGGCCTCAAACCACGAGAAGCTCCAGCCCAAAAGGCAGCCAAAATGCAGCCCACATCCGGGAGAATATCAAGAGCAGGGGGTGGAGCAAGCCAGGCCTCAAACCACGAGAAGCTCCAGCCCAAAAGGCAGCCAAAATGCAGCCCACAACCGGGAGAATCTCAAGAGCAGGGGGTGGAGCAAGCCAGGCCTCAAACCACGAGAAGCTCCAGCCCAAAAGGCAGCCAAAACGCACCCCGCATGGGGGAGAATATGAAGAGCAGGGGGTGGAGCAAGCCAGGCCTCAAACCACGAGAAGCTCCAGCCCAAAAGGCAGCCAAAATGCAGCCCACATCCGGGAGAATCTCAAGAGCAGGGGGTGGAGCAAGACAGGCCTCAAACCACGAGAAGCTCCAGCCCAAAAGACAGCCAAAATGCAGCCCACATCCGGGAGAATCTCAAGAGCAGGGGGTGGAGCAAGCCAGGCCTCAAACCACGAGAAGCTCCAGCCCAAAAGGCAGCCAAAATGCAGCCCACATCCGGGAGAATCTCAAGAGCAGGGGGTGGAGCAAGCCAGGCCTCAAACCACGAGAAGCTCCAGCCCAAAAGGCAGCCAAAATGCAGCCCACATCCGGGAGAATCTCAAGAGCAGGGGGTGGAGCAAGCCAGGCCTCAAACCACGAGAAGCTCCAGCCCAAAAGTCAGCCAAAATGCAGCCCAGATCCGGGAGAATCTCAAGAGCAGGGGGTGGAGCAAGCCAGGCCTCAAACCACGAGAAGCTCCAGCCCAAAAGGCAGCCAAAATGCAGCCCACCTCCGGGAGAATCTCAAGAGCAGGGGGTGGAGCAAGCCAGGCCTCAAACCATGAGAAGCTCCAGCCCAAAAGGCAGCCAAAATGCAGCCCACCTCCGGGAGAATCTCAAGAGCAGGGGGTGGAGCAAGCCAGACCTCAAACCACGAGAAGCTCCAGCCCAAAAGGCAGCCAAAATCCAGCCCACATCCGGGAGAATATCAAGAGTAGGGGGTGGAGCAAGCCAGGCCTCAAACCACAACAAGCTCCAGCCCAAAAGGCAGCCAAAATGGAGCCCACATCCGGGAGAATATCAAGAGCAGGGAGTGGAGCAAGCCAGGCCTCCAACCACGAGAAGCTCCAGCCCAAAAGGCAGCCAAAATCCAGACCCCATACGGGAGAATATCAAGAGCAGGGGGTGGAGCAAGCCAGGCCTCAAACCACAACAAGCTCCAGCCCACAAGGCAGCCAAAATGGAGCCCACATCCGGGAGAATATCAAGAGCAGGGAGTGGAGCAAGCCAGGCCTCAAACCACGAGAAGTTCCAGCCTAAAAGGCAGCCAAAATGCAGCCCACATCCGTGAGAATATCAAGAGCAGGGGGTGGAGCAAGCCAGGTCTCAAACCACGAGAAGCTCCAGCCCAAAAAGCAGCCAAAATGAAGCCCACATCCGGGAGAATCTCAAGAGCAGTGGATGGAGCAAGCCAGGCCTCAAACCACGAGAAGCTCCAGCCCAAAGGCAGCCAAAATCCAGACCCCATATGGGAGAATATCAAGAGCAGGGGGTGGAGCAAGCCAGGACTCAAACCACGAGAAGCTCCAGCCCAAGAGGCAGCCAAACTCCAGACTCCATACGGGAGAATATCAAGAGCAGGGGGTGGAGCAAGCCAGGACTCAAACCACGAGAAGCTCCAGCCCAAGAGGCAGCCAAAATCCAGCCCACATCCGTGAGAATCTCAAGAGCAGGGGCTGGAGCAAGCCAGGCCTCAAACTATAAGAAGCTCCAGCCCAAAAGGCAGCCAAAATGCAGCCCACCTCCGGGAGAATCTCAAGAGCAGGGGGTGGAGCAAGCCAGGCCTCCAACCACGAGAAGCTCCAGCCCAAAAGGCAGCCAAAATGGAGCCCACATCCGGGAGAATATCAAGAGCAGGGGGTGGAGCAAGCCAGGCCTCAAACCACGAGAACCTCCAGCCCAAAAGGCAGCCAAAATCCAGCCCTATATCTGGGAGAATATCAAGAGTAGGGGCTGGAGCAAGCCAGGCCTCAAACTACGAGAATCTCCAGCCCAAAAGGCAGCCAAAATCCAGCCCTATATCTGGGAGAATCTCAAGAGGAGGGGGTGGAGCAAGCCAGGCCTCAAACCACGAGAAGCTCCAGCCCAAAAGGCAGCCAAACTCCAGACCCCATACGGGAGAATATCAAGAGCAGGGGGTGGAGCAAGCCAGGACTCAAACCACGAGAAGCTCCAGCCCAAGAGGCAGCCAAAATCCAGCCCACATCCGGGAGAATTTCAAGAGCAGGGGGTGGAGCAAGCCAGGCCTCAAACCACGAGAAGTTCCAGCCCAAAAAGCAGCCAAAATGCAGCCCACATCCGGGAGAATCTCAAGAGCAGTGGATGGAGCAAGCCAGGCCTCAAACCACGAGAAGCTCCAGCCCAAAAAGCAGCCAAAATGCAGCCCACATCCGGGAGAATCTCAAGAGCAGGGGGTGGAGCAAGCCAGGCCTCAAACCACGAGAAGCTCCAGCCCAAAAGGCTGCCAAAATCCAGCCCACATCCGGGAGAATCTCAAGAGCAGGGGGTCGAGAAAACCAGGCCTCAAACCACGAGAAGCTCCAGCCCAAAAGGCAGCCAAAATGCAGCCCACGTCCGTGAGAATCTCAAGAGCAGGGGGTGGAGCAAGCCAGGCCCCAAACCACAAGAAGCTCCAGCCCAAAATGCAGCCAAAATCCAACACTATATCTGGGAGAATATCAAGAGCAGGGGGTGGAGCAAGCCAGGCCTCAAACCACAACAAGCTCCAGTCCAAAAGGCAGCCAAATTCCAGCCCACATCCGGGAGAATCTCAAGAGCAGGGGGTGGAGCAAGCCAGGCCTCAAACCACGAGAAGCTCCAGCCCAAAAGGCAGCCAAAATCCAGCCCACATCCGGGAGAATATCAAGAGCAGTGGTTGGAGCAAGCCAGGCCTCCAACCACGAGAAGCTCCAGCCCAAAAGGCAGCCAAAATGGAGCCCACATCCCGGAGAATATCAAGAGCAGGGAGTGGAGCAAGCCAGGCCTCAAACCACGAGAAGTTCCTGCCTAAAAGGCAGCCAAAATCCATCCCACATCCGTGAGAATATCAAGAGCAGGGGGTGGAGCAAGCCAGGTCTCAAACCACGAGAAGCTCCAGCCCAAAAAGCAGCCAAAATGAAGCCAACATCCGGGAGAATCTCAAGAGCAGTGGATGGAGCAAGCCAGGCCTCAAACCACGAGAAGCTCCAGCCCAAAAGGCAGCCAAAATCCAGACCCCATACGGGAGAATATCAAGAGCAGGGGGTGGAGCAAGCCAGGACTCAAACCACGAGAAGCTCCAGCCCAAGAGGCAGCCAAACTCCAGACCCCATACGGGAGAATATCAAGAGCAGGGGGTGGAGCAAGCCAGGACTCAAACCACGAGAAGCTCCAGCCCAAGAGGCAGCCAAAATCCAGCCCACATCCATGAGAATCTCAAGAGCAGGGGGTGGAGCAAGCCAGGCCTCAAACCATGAGAAGCTCCAGCCCAAAATGCAACCACAAATGCAGCCCACATCCAGGAGAATATCAAGAGCAGGGGGTGGAGCAAGCCAGGCCTCAAACCACAACAAGCTCCAGCCCAAAAGGCAGCCAAATAACAGCCCACATCTGGGAGAATCTCAAGAGCAGGGGGTGGAGCAAGCCAGGCCTCAAACCTTGAGAAGCTCCAGCCCAAAAGGCAGCCAAAATCCAGCCCACATCCGGGAGAATATCAAGAGCAGGGGGTGGAGCAAGCCAGGCCTCCAACCACGAGAAGCTCCAGCCCAAAAGGCAGCCAAAATCCAGCCCACATCCGGGAGAATATCAAGAGCAGGGGGTGGAGCAAGCCAGGCCTCAAACCACGAGAAGCTCCAGCCCAAAAGGCAGCCAAAATCCAGCCCACATCCGGGAGAATATCAAGAGCAGGGGGTGGAGCAAGCCAGGTCTCAAACCACGAGAAGCTCCAGCCCAAAAAGCAGCCAAAATGAAGCCCACATCCGGGAGAATCTCAAGAGCAGTGGATGGAGCAAGCCAGGCCTCAAACCACGAGAAGCTCCAGCCCAAAAGGCAGCCAAAATCCAGCCCTATATCTGGGAGAATATCAAGAGTAGGGGCTGGAGCAAGCCAGGCCTCAAACTACGAGAAGCTCCAGCCCAAAAGGCAGCCAAAATCCAGCCCACATCCGGGAGAATCTCAAGAGCAGGGGGTCGAGAAAGCCAGGCCTCAAACCACGAGAAGCTCCAGCCCAAAAGGCAGCCAAAATGCAGCCCACGTCCGTGAGAATCTCAAGAGCAGGGGGTGGAGCAAGCCAGGCCTCAAACCACGAGAAGCTCCAGCCCAAAAGGCAGCCAAAATCCAGCCCACATCTGGGAGAATCTCAAGAGCAGGGGGTGGAGCAAGCCAGGCCTCAAACCACGAGAAGCTCCAGCCCAAAAGGCAGCCAAATTCCAGCCCACATCTGGGAGAATCTCAAGAGCAGGGGGTGGAGCAAGCCAGGCCTCAAACCACGAGAAGCTCCAGCCCAAAAGGCAGCCAAAATCCAGCCCACGTCCGTGAGAATCTCAAGAGCAGGGGGTGGAGCAAGCCAGGCCTCAAACTACAAGAAGCTCCAGCCCAAAAGGCAGCAAAAATGCAGCCCACATCCGGGAGAATCTCAAGAGAAGGGGGTGGAGCAAGCCAGGCCTCAAACCACGAGAAGCTACTGCCCAAAAGGCAGCCAAAATCCAGCCCACATCCGGGAGAATCTCAAGAGCAGGGTTTGGAGCAAGCCAGGCCTCAAACCATGAGAAGCTCCAGCCCAAAAGGCAGCCAAAATCCAGCCCTATATCTGGGAGAATATCAAGAGCACGGGGTGGAGCAAGCCAGGCCTCAAACCACAACAAGCACCAGCCCAAAAGGCAGCCAAATTCCAGCCCACATCTGGGAGAATCTCAAGAGAAGGGGGTGGAGCAAGCCAGGCCTCAAACAAAGAGAAGCTCCAGCCCAAAAGGCAGCCAAAATCCAGCCCACATCCGGGAGAATCTCAAGAGCAGGGGGTGGAGCAAGCCAGACCTCAAACCACGAGAAGCTCCAGCCCAAAATGCAGCCAAAATCCAGCCCACATCCGGGAGAATCTCAAGAGCAGGGGGTCGAGAAAGCCAGGCCTCAAACCACGAGAAGCTCCAGCCCAAAAGGCAGCCAAAATGCAGCCCACGTCCGTGAGAATCTCAAGAGCAGGGGGTGGAGCAAGCCAGGCCTCAAACCACGAGAAGCTCCAGCCCAAAAAGCAGCCAAAATCCAGCCCACATCTGGGAGAATCTCAAGAGCAGGGGGTGGAGCAAGCCAGGCCTCAAACCACGAGAAGCTCCAGCCCAAAAGGCAGCCAAACTCCCGACCACATCTGGGAGAATCTCAAGAGCAGGGGGTGGAGCAAGCCAGGCCTCAAACCACGAGAAGCTCCAGCCCAAAAGGCAGCCAAATTCCAGCCCACATCTGGGAGAATCTCAAGAGCAGGGGGTGGAGCAAGCCAGGCCTCAAACCACGAGAAGCTCCAGCCCAAAAGGCAGCCAAATTCCAGCCCACATCTGGGAGAATCTCAAGAGCAGGGGGTGGAGCAAGCCAGGCCTCAAACCACGAGAAGCTCCAGCCCAAAAGGCAGCCAAAATCCAGCCCACATCCGGGAGAATCTCAAGAGCAGGGGGTGGAGCAAGCCAGACCTCAAACTATGAGAATCTCCAGCCCAAAATGCAGCCAAAATCCAGCCCACATCCGGGAGAATCTCAAGAGCAGGGGGTCGAGAAAGCCAGGCCTCAAACCACGAGAAGCTCCAGCCCAAAAGGCAGCCAAAATGCAGCCCACGTCCGTGAGAATCTCAAGAGCAGGGGGTGGAGCAAGCCAGGCCTCAAACCACGAGAAGCTCCAGCCCAAAAAGCAGCCAAAATCCAGCCCACATCTGGGAGAATATCAAGAGCAGGGGGTGGAGCAAGCCAGGCCTCAAACCACGAGAAGCTCCAGCCCAAAAGGCAGCCAAATTCCAGCCCACATCTGGGAGAATCTCAAGAGCAGGGGGTGGAGCAAGCCAGGCCTCAAACCACGAGAAGCTCCAGCCCAAAAGGCAGCCAAAATCCAGCCCACGTCCGTGAGAATCTCAAGAGCAGGGGGTGGAGCAAGCCAGGCCTCAAACTACAAGAAGCTCCAGCCCAAAAGGCAGCAAAAATGCAGCCCACATCCGGGAGAATCTCAAGAGAAGGGGGTGGAGCAAGCCAGGCCTCAAACCACGAGAAGCTACTGCCCAAAAGGCAGCCAAAATCCAGCCCACATCCGGGAGAATCTCAAGAGCAGGGTTTGGAGCAAGCCAGGCCTCAAACCATGAGAAGCTCCAGCCCAAAAGGCAGCCAAAATCCAGCCCTATATCTGGGAGAATATCAAGAGCACGGGGTGGAACAAGCCAGGCCTCAAACCACAACAAGCACCAGCCCAAAAGGCAGCCAAATTCCAGCCCACATCTGGGAGAATCTCAAGAGAAGGGGGTGGAGCAAGCCAGGCCTCAAACCAAGAGAAGCTCCAGCCCAAAAGGCAGCCAAAATCCAGCCCACATCCGGGAGAATCTCAAGAGCAGGGGGTGGAGCAAGCCAGACCTCAAACCACGAGAAGCTCCAGCCCAAAATGCAGCCAAAATCCAGCCCACATCCGGGAGAATATCAAGAGCAGTGGTTGGAGCAAGCCAGGCCTCCAACCACGAGAAGCTCCAGCCCAAAAGGCAGCCAAAATGGAGCCCACATCCGGGAGAATATCAAGAGCAGGGGGTGGAGCAAGCCAGGCCTCAAACCACGAGAAGCTCCAGCCCAAAAGGCAGCCAAAATCCAGCCCTATATCTGGGAGAATATCAAGAGTAGGGGCTGGAGCAAGCCAGGCCTCAAACTATGAGAATCTCCAGCCCAAAATGCAGCCAAAATCCAGCCCTATATCTGGGAGAATCTCAAGAGGAGGGGGTGGAGCAAGCCAGGCCTCAAACCACGAGAAGCTCCAGCCCAAAAGGCAGCCAAACTCCAGACCCCATACGGGAGAATATCAAGAGCAGGGGGTGGAGCAAGCCAGGACTCAAACCACGAGAAGCTCCAGCCCAAGAGGCAGCCAAAATCCAGCCCACATCCGGGAGAATCTCAAGAGCAGGGGGTGGAGCAAGCCAGGCCTCAAACCACGAGAAGCTCCAGCCCAAAAGGCTGCCAAAATCCAGCCCACATCCGGGAGAATCTCAAGAGCAGGGGGTCGAGAAAGCCAGGCCTCAAACCACGAGAAGCTCCAGCCCAAAAGGCAGCCAAAGTGCAGCCCACGTCCGTGAGAATCTCAAGAGCAGGGGGTGGAGCAAGCCAGGCCTCAAACCTTGAGAAGCTCCAGCCCAAAAGGCAGCCAAAATCCAGCCCACATCCGGGATAATCTCAAGAGCAGGGGGTGGAGCAAGCCAGGCCTCAAACCACGAGAAGTTCCAGCCTAAAAGGCAGCCAAAATCCAGCCCACATCCGGGAGAATATCAAGAGCAGGGGGTGGAGCAAGCCAGGTCTCAAACCACGAGAAGCTCCAGCCCAAAAAGCAGCCAAAATGAAGCCCACATCCGGGAGAATCTCAAGAGCAGTGGATGGAGCAAGCCAGGCCTCAAACCACGAGAAGCTCCAGCCCAAGAGGCAGCCAAAATCCAGACCCCATACGGGAGAATATCAAGAGCAGGGAGTGGAGCAAGCCAGGACTCAAACCACGAGAAGCTCCAGCCCAAGAGGCAGCCAAAATCCAGCCCACATCCGGGAGAATCTCAAGAGCAGGGGGTGGAGCAAGCCAGGCCTCAAACCACGAGAAGCTCCAGCCCAAAAGGCTGCCAAAATCCAGCCCACATCCGGGAGAATCTCAAGAGCAGGGTGTCGAGAAAGCCAGGCCTCAAACCACGAGAAGCTCCAGCCCAAAAGGCAGCCAAAATGCAGCCCACGTCCATGAGAATCTCAAGAGCAGGGGGTGGAGCAAGCCAGGCCCCAAACCACAAGAAGCTCCAGCCCAAAATGCAGCCAAAATCCAGCCCACATCCGGGAGAATCTCAAGAGCAGGGTGTCGAGAAAGCCAGGCCTCCAACCACGAGAAGCTCCAGCCAAAAATGCAGCCAAAATGGAGCCCACATCCGGGAGAATATCAAGAGCAGGGAGTGGAGCAAGCCAGGCCTCAAACCACGAGAAGTTCCTGCCTAAAAGGCAGCCAAAATCCATCCCACATCCGTGAGAATATCAAGAGCAGGGGGTGGAGCAAGCCAGGCCTCAAACCACGAGAAGCTCCAGCCCAAAAAGCAGCCAAAATGAAGCCCACATCCGGGAGAATCTCAGGAGCAGTGGATGGAGCAAGCCAGGCCTCAAACCACGAGAAGCTCCAGCCCAAAAGGCAGCCAAAATCCAGACCCCATACGGGAGAATATCAAGAGCAGGGGGTGGAGCAAGCCAGGACTCAAACCACGAGAAGCTCCAGCCCAAAAGGCAGCCAAAATCCAGCCCACATCCGGCAGAATCTCAAGAGCAGGGGGTGGAGCAAGCCAGGCCTCAAACTACAAGAAGCTCCAGCCCAAAAGGCAGCAAAAATGCAGCCCACATCCGGGAGAATCTCAAGAGCAGGGGGTGGAGCAAGCCAGGCCTGAAACCACGAGAAGCTACTGCCCAAAAGGCAGCCAAAATCCAGCCCACATCCGGGAGAATCTCAAGAGCAGGGTTTGGAGCAAGCCAGGCCTCAAAACATGAGAAGCTCCAGCCCAAAAGGCAGCCAAAATCCAGCCCTATATCTGGGAGAATCTCAAGAGCAGGGGGTGGAGCAAGCCAGGCCTCAAACCACAACAAGCTCCAGCCCAAAAGCCAGCCAAATAACAGCCCACATCTGGGAGAATCTCAAGAGAAGGGGGTGGAGCAAGCCAGGCCTCAAACCTTGAGAAGCTCCAGCCCAAAAGGCAGCCAAAATCCAGCCCACATCCGGGAGAATCTCAAGAGCAGGGGGTGGAGCAAGCCAGGCCTCAAACCACGAGAAGCTCCAGCCCAAAAGGCAGCCAAAATGCAGCCCACATCCGGGAGAATATCAAGAGCAGTGGTTGGAGCAAGCCAGGCCTCCAACCACGAGAAGCTCCAGCCCAAAAGGCAGCCAAAATGGAGCCCACATCCGGGAGAATATCAAGAGCAGGGGGTGGAGCAAGCCAGGCCTCAAACCACGAGAAGTTCCAGCCTAAAAGGCAGCCAAAATCCAGCCCACATCCGGGAGAATATCAAGAGCAGGGGGTGGAGCAAGCCAGGTCTCAAACCACGAGAAGCTCCAGCCCAAAAAGCAGCCAAAATGAAGCCCACATCCGGGAGAATCTCAAGAGCAGTGGATGGAGCAAGCCAGGCCTCAAACCACGAGAAGCTCCAGCCCAAAAGGCAGCCAAAATCCAGCCCTATATCTGGGAGAATATCAAGAGTAGGGGCTGGAGCAAGCCAGGCCTCAAACTATGAGAATCTCCAGCCCAAAAGGCAGCCAAAATCCAGCCCTATATCTGGGAGAATCTCAAGAGGAGGGGGTGGAGCAAGCCAGGCCTCAAACCACGAGAAGCTCCAGCCCAAGAGGCAGCCAAAATCCAGCCCACATCCGGGAGAATCTCAAGAGCAGGGGGTGGAGCAAGCCCGGCCTCAAACCACGGGAAGATCCAGCCCAAAAGGCAGCCAAAATCCAGCCCACATCCGGGAGAATCTCAAGAGCAGGGGGTGGAGCAAGCCAGGCCTCAAACTACAAGAAGCTCCAGCCCAAAATGCAGCAAAAATGCAGCCCACATCTGGGAGAATCTCAAGAGAAGGGGATGGAGCAAGCCAGGCCTCAAACCACGAGAAGCTCCAGCCCAAAAGGCAGCCAAAATCCAGCCCTATATCTGGGAGAATATCAAGAGCAGGGGGTGGAGCAAGCCAGGCCTCAAACCACAACAAGCACCAGCCCAAAAGGCAGCCAAATTCCAGCCCACATCTGGGAGAATCTCAAGAGAAGGGGGTGGAGCAAGCCAGGCCTCAAACCAAGAGAAGCTCCAGCCCAAAAGGCAGCCAAAATCCAGCCCACATCCGGGAGAATCTCAAGAGCAGGGGGTGGAGCAAGCCAGACCTCAAACCACGAGAAGCTCCAGCCCAAAAGGCAGCCAAAATCCAGCCCACATCCGGGAGAATATCAAGAGCAGTGGTTGGAGCAAGCCAGGCCTCCAACCACGAGAAGCTCCAGCCCAAAAGGCAGCCAAAATGGAGCCCACATCCGGGAGAATATCAAGAGCAGGGGGTGGAGCAAGCCAGGCCTCAAACCACGAGAAGCTCCAGCCCAAAAGGCAGCCAAAATCCAGCCCTATATCTGGGAGAATATCAAGAGTAGGGGCTGGAGCAAGCCAGGCCTCAAACCTTGAGAAGCTCCAGCCCAAAAGGCAGCCAAAATCCAGCCCACATCCGGGAGAATCTCAAGAGCAGGGGGTGGAGCAAGCCAGGCCTCAAACCACGAGAAGTTCCAGCCTAAAAGGCAGCCAAAATCCAGCCCACATCCGGGAGAATATCAAGAGCAGGGGGTGGAGCAAGCCAGGTCTCAAACCACGAGAAGCTCCAGCCCAAAAAGCAGCCAAAATGAAGCCCACATCCGGGAGAATCTCAAGAGCAGTGGATGGAGCAAGCCAGGCCTCAAACCACGAGAAGCTCCAGCCCAAAAGGCAGCCAAAATCCAGCCCTATATCTGGGAGAATATCAAGACTAGGGGCTGGAGCAAGCCAGGCCTCAAACTATGAGAATCTCCAGCCCAAAAGGCAGCCAAAATCCAGCCCTATATCTGGGAGAATATCAAGAGGAGGGCGTGGAGCAAGCCAGGCCTCAAACCACGAGAAGCTCCAGCCCAAAAGGCAGCCAAAATCCAGCCCACATCCTGGAGAATCTCAAGAGCAGGGGGTGGAGCAAGCCAGGCCTCAAACCACGAGAAGCTCCAGCCCAAGAGGCAGCCAAAATCCAGACCCCATACGGGAGAATATCAAGAGCAGGGAGTGGAGCAAGCCAGGACTCAAACCACGAGAAGCTCCAGCCCAAGAGGCAGCCAAAATCCAGCCCACATCCGGGAGAATCTCAAGAGCAGGGGGTGGAGCAAGCCAGGCCTCAAACCACGAGAAGCTCCAGCCCAAAATGCAGCCAAAATCCAGCCCACATCCGGGAGAATCTCAAGAGCAGGGTGTCGAGAAAGCCAGGCCTCCAACCACGAGAAGCTCCAGCCCAAAATGCAGCCAAAATGGAGCCCACATCCGGGAGAATATCAAGAGCAGGGAGTGGAGCAAGCCAGGGCTCAAACCACGAGAAGCTCCAGCCCAAAAGAAAGCCAAAATCCATCCCACATCCGTGAGAATATCAAGAGCAGGGGGTGGAGCAAGCCAGGCCTCAAACCACGAGAAGCTCCAGCCCAAAAGGCAGCCAAAATCCAGCCCACATCCGTGAGAATCTCAAGAGCAGGGGGTGGAGCAAGCCAGGCCTCAAACTACAAGAAGCTCCAGCCCAAAAGGCAGCAAAAATGCAGCCCACATCCGGGAGAATCTCAAGAGAAGGGGGTGGAGCAAGCCAGGCCTGAAACCACGAGAAGCTACTGCCCAAAAGGCAGCCAAAATCCAGCCCACATCCGGGAGAATCTCAAGAGCAGGTTTTGGAGCAATCCAGGCCTCAAACCATGAGAAGCTCCAGCCCAAAAGGCAGCCAAAATCCAGCCCTATATCTGGGAGAATCTCAAGAGCAGGGGGTGGAGCAAGCCAGGCCTCAAACCACAACAAGCTCCAGCCCAAAAGCCAGCCAAATAACAGCCCACATCTGGGAGAATCTCAAGAGAAGGGGGTGGAGCAAGCCAGGCCTCAAACCTTGAGAAGCTCCAGCCCAAAATGCAGCCAAAATCCAGCCCACATCCGGGAGAATCTCAAGAGCAGGGGGTGGAGCAAGCCAGGCCTCAAACCACGAGAAGCTCCAGCCCAAAAGGCAGCCAAAATCCAGCCCACATCCGGGAGAATATCAAGAGCAGTGGTTGGAGCAAGCCAGGCCTCCAACCACGAGAAGCTCCAGCCCAAAAGGCAGCCAAAATGGAGCCCACATCCGGGAGAATATCAAGAGCAGGGGGTGGAGCAAGCCAGGCCTCAAACCACGAGAAGCTCCAGCCCAAAAGGCAGCCAAAATCCAGCCCTATATCTGGGAGAATATCAAGAGTAGGGGCTGGAGCAAGCCAGGCCTCAAACTATGAGAATCTCCAGCCCAAAAGGCAGCCAAAATCCAGCCCTATATCCGGGAGAATCTCAAGAGGAGGGGGTGGAGCAAGCCAGGCCTCAAAACACGAGAAGCTCCAGCCCAAAAGGCAGCCAAAATCCAGCCCACATCCGGGAGAATATCAAGAGCAGTGGTTGGAGCAAGCCAGGCCTCAAACCACGAGAAGCTCCAGCCCAAAAGGCAGCCAAAATGGAGCCCACATCCGTGAGAATATCAAGAGCAGGGGGTGGAGCAAGCCAGGCCTCAAACCACGAGAAGTTCCAGCCTAAAAGGCAGCCAAAATCCAGCCCACATCCGGGAGAATATCAAGAGCAGGGGGTGGAGCAAGCCAGGTCTCAAACCACGAGAAGCTCCAGCCCAAAAAGCAGCCAAAATGAAGCCCACATCCGGGAGAATCTCAAGAGCAGTGGATGGAGCAAGCCAGGCCTCAAACCACGAGAAGCTCCAGCCCAAAAGGCAGCCAAAATCCAGCCCTATATCTGGGAGAATATCAAGAGTAGGGGCTGGAGCAAGCCAGGCCTCAAACTATGAGAATCTCCAGCCCAAAAGGCAGCCAAAATCCAGCCCTATATCTGGGAGAATCTCAAGAGGAGGGGGTGGAGCAAGCCAGGCCTCAAACCACGAGAAGCTCCAGACCAAAAGGCAGCCAAACTCCAGACCCCATACGGGAGAATATCAAGAGCAGGGGGTGGAGCAAGCCAGGACTCAAACCACGAGAAGCTCCAGCCCAAGAGGCAGCCAAAATGCAGCCCACATCCGGGAGAATCTCAAGAGCAGGGGGTGGAGCAAGCCAGGCCTCAAACCACGGGAAGCTCCAGCCCAAAAGGCAGCCAAAATCCAGCCCACATCCGGGAGAATCTCAAGAGCAGGGGGTCGAGAAATCCAGGCCTCAAACCACGAGAAGCTCCAGCCCAAAAGGCAGCCAAAATCCAGCCCACATCCGGGAGAATCTCAAGAGCAGGGGGTGGAGCAAGACAGGCCTCAAACCACGAGAAGCTCCAGCCCAAAAGGCAGCCAAAATCCAGCCCACATCTGGGAGAATATCAAGAGCAGGGGGTGGAGCAAGCCAGGCCTCAAACCACAACAAGCTCCAGCCCAAAAGGCAGCCAAATTCCAGCCCACATCCAGGAGAATCTCAAGAGCAGGGGGTGGAGCAAGCCAGGCCTCAAACCACGAGAAGCTCCAGCCCAAAAGGCAGCCAAAATCCAGCCCACGTCCGTGAGAATCTCAAGAGCAGGGGGTGGAGCAAGCCAGGCCTCAAACTACAAGAAGCTCCAGCCCAAAAGGCAGCAAAAATGCAGCCCACATCCGGGAGAATCTCAAGAGAAGGGGGTGGAGCAAGCCAGGCCTCAAACCACGAGAAGCTACTGCCCAAAAGGCAGCCAAAATCCAGCCCACATCCAGGAGAATCTCAAGAGCAGGGTTTGGAGCAAGCCAGGCCTCAAACCATGAGAAGCTCCAGCCCAAAAGGCAGCCAAAATCCAGCCCTATATCTGGGAGAATATCAAGAGCAGGGGGTGGAGCAAGCCAGGCCTCAAACCACGAGAAGCTCCAGACCAAAAGGCAGCCAAACTCCAGACCCCATATGGGAGAATATCAAGAGCAGGGGGTGGAGCAAGCCAGGCCTCAAACCACGGGAAGCTCCAGCCCAAAAGGCAGCCAAAATCCAGCCCACATCCGGGAGAATCTCAAGAGCAGGGGGTCGAGAAAGCCAGGCCTCAAACCACGAGAAGCTCCAGCCCAAAAGGCAGCCAAAATCCAGCCCACATCCGGGAGAATCTCAAGAGCAGGGGGTGGAGCAAGACAGGCCTCAAACCACGAGAAGCTCCAGCCCAAAAGGCAGCCAAAATCCAGCCCACATCTGGGAGAATATCAAGAGCAGGGGGTGGAGCAAGCCAGGCCTCAAACCACAACAAGCTCCAGCCCAAAAGGCAGCCAAATTCCAGCCCACATCCGGGAGAATCTCAAGAGCAGGGGGTGGAGCAAGCCAGGCCTCAAACCACGAGAAGCTCCAGCCCAAAAGGCAGCCAAAATCCAGCCCACGTCCGTGAGAATCTCAAGAGCAGGGGGTGGAGCAAGCCAGGCCTCAAACTACAAGAAGCTCCAGCCCAAAAGGCAGCAAAAATGCAGCCCACATCCGGGAGAATCTCAAGAGAAGGGGGTGGAGCAAGCCAGGCCTCAAACCACGAGAAGCTACTGCCCAAAAGGCAGCCAAAATCCAGCCCACATCCGGGAGAATCTCAAGAGCAGGGTTTGGAGCAAGCCAGGCCTCAAACCATGAGAAGCTCCAGCCCAAAAGGCAGCCAAAATCCAGCCCTATATCTGGGAGAATATCAAGAGTAGGGGCTGGAGCAAGCCAGGCCTCAAACTATGAGAAGCTCCAGCCCAAAAGGCAGCCAAAATCCAGCCCACATCCGGGAGAATCTCAAGAGCAGGGGGTGGAGCAAGCCAGGCCTCCAACCACGAGAAGCTCCAGCCCAAAAGGCAGCCAAAATGGAGCCCACATCCGGGAGAATATCAAGAGCAGGGGGTGGAGCAAGCCAGGCCTCAAACCACGAGAAGCTCCAGCCCAAAAGGCAGCCAAAATCCAGCCCACATCCGGGAGAATATCAAGAGCAGTGGTTGGAGCAAGCCAGGCCTCCAACCACGAGAAGCTCCAGCCCAAAAGGCAGCCAAAATGGAGCCCACATCCGGGAGAATATCAAGAGCAGGGGGTGGAGCAAGCCAGGACTCAAACCACGAGAAGCTCCAGCCCAAGATGCTGCCAAAATCCAGCCCTCATCCGGGAGAATCTCAAGAGCAGGGGGTGGAGCAAGCCAGGCCTCAAACCACGAGAAGCTCCAGCCCAAAAGGCTGCCAAAATGCAGCCCACCTCCGGGAGAATCTCAAGAGCAGGGGGTCGAGAAAGCCAGGCCTCAAACCACGAGAAGCTCCAGCCCAAAAGGCAGCCAAAATGCAGCCCACGTCCGGGAGAATCTCAAGAGCAGGGGGTGGAGCAAGCCAGGCCTCAAACCTTGAGAAGCTCCAGCCCAAAAGGCAGCCAAAATCCAGCCCACATCCGGGAGAATCTCAAGAGCAGGGGGTGGAGCAAGCCAGGCCTCAAACCACGAGAAGTTCCAGCCTAAAAGGCAGCCAAAATCCAGCCCACATACGGGAGAATATCAAGAGCAGGGGGTGGAGCAAGCCAGGTCTCAAACCACGAGAAGCTCCAGCCCAAAAAGCAGCCAAAATGAAGCCCACATCCGGGAGAATCTCAAGAGCAGTGGATGGAGCAAGCCAGGCCTCAAACCACGAGAAGCTCCAGCCCAAAAGGCAGCCAAAATCCAGCCCTATATCTGGGAGAATATCAAGACTAGGGGCTGGAGCAAGCCAGGCCTCAAACTATGAGAATCTCCAGCCCAAAAGGCAGCCAAAATCCAGCCCTATATCTGGGAGAATCTCAAGAGGAGGGCGTGGAGCAAGCCAGGCCTCAAACCACGAGAAGCTCCAGCCCAAAAGGCACCCAAAATCCAGACCCCATACGGGAGAATATCAAGAGCAGGGGGTGGAGCAAGCCAGGCCTCAAACCACGAGAAGCTCCAGCCCAAGAGGCAGCCAAAATCCAGCCCACATCCGGGAGAATCTCAAGAGCAGGGGGTGGAGCAAGCCAGGCCTCAAACCACGAGAAGCTCCAGCCCAAAAGACACCCAAAATCCAGCCCACGTCCGTGAGAATCTCAAGAGCAGGGGTTGGAGCAAGCCAGGCCTCAAACCACGAGAAGCTCCAGCCCAAAAGGCAGCCAAAATCCAGCCCACGTCCGTGAGAATCTCAAGAGCAGGGGGTGGAGCAAGCCAGGCCTCAAACTACAAGAAGCTCCAGCCCAAAAGGCAGCAAAAATGCAGCCCACATCCGGGAGAATCTCAATAGCAGGGGGTGGAGCAAGCCAGGCCTGAAACCACGAGAAGCTACTGCCCAAAAGGCAGCCAAAATGAAACCCACATCCGGGAGAATCTCAAGAGCAGGGTTTGGAGCAAGCCAGGCCTCAAACCATGAGAAGCTCCAGCCCAAAAGGCAGCCAAAATCCAGCCCTATATCTGGGAGAATATCAAGAGCAGGGGGTGGAGCAAGTCAGGCCTCAAACCACAACAAGCACCAGCCCAAAATGCAGCCAAATTCCAGCCCACATCCGGGAGAATCTCAAGAGAAGGGGGTGGAGCAAGCCAGGCCTGAAACCACGAGAAGCTCCAGCCCAAAAGGCAGCCAAACTCCAGACCACATCCGGGAGAATCTCAAGAGCAGGGGGTGGAGCAAGCCAGGCCTCAAACCACGAGAAGCTCCAGCCCAAAAGGCAGCCAAAATCCAGCCCACATCCGGGAGAATATCAAGAGCAGTGGTTGGAGCAAGCCAGGCCTCAAACCACGAGAAGCTCCAGCCCAAAAGGCAGCCAAAATGGAGCCCACATCCGGGAGAATCTCAAGAGCAGGGGGTGGAGCAAGCCAGGCCTGAAACCACGAGAAGCTCCAGCCCAAAAGGCAGCCAAACTCCAGACCCTATACGGGAGAATATCAAGAGCAGGGGGTGGAGCAAGCCAGGACTCAAACCACGAGAAGCTCCAGCCCAAGAGGCAGGAAAATATCCAGCCCACATCCGGGAGAATCTCAAGAGCAGGGGGTGGAGCAAGCCAGGCCTCAAACCACGAGAAGCTCCAGCCCAAAAGGCTGCCAAAATCCAGCCCACATCCGGGAGAATCTCAAGAGCAGGGGGTCGAGAAAGCCAGGCCTCAAACCACGAGAAGCTCCAGCCCAAAAGGCAGCCAAAATGCAGCCCACGTCCGTGAGAATCTCAAGAGCAGGGGGTGGAGCAAGCCAGGCCCCAAACCACGAGAAGCTCCAGCCCAAAATGCAGCCAAAATCCAACACTATATCTGGGAGAATATCAAGAGCAGGGGGTGGAGCAAGCCAGGCCTCAAACCTTGAGAAGCTCCAGCCCAAAAGGCAGCCAAAATCCAGCCCACATCCGGGAGAATATCAAGAGCAGGGGGTGGAGCAAGCCAGGTCTCAAACCACGAGAAGCTCCAGCCCAAAAAGCAGCCAAAATGAAGCCCACATCCGGGAGAATCTCAAGAGCAGTGGATGGAGCAAGCCAGGCCTCAAACCACGAGAAGCTCCAGCCCAAAAGGCAGCCAAAATCCAGCCCTATATCTGGGAGAATATCAAGACTAGGGGCTGGAGGAAGCCAGGCCTCAATCTATGAGAATCTCCAGCCCAAAAGGCAGCCAAAATCCAGCCCTATATCTGGGAGAATATCAAGAGCAGGGGGTGGAGCAAGCCAGGCCTCAAACCACAACAAGCACCAGCCCAAAAGGCAGCCAAATTCCAGCCCACATCTGGGAGAATCTCAAGAGCAGGGGGTGGAGCAAGCCAGGCCTCAAACCTTGAGAAGCTCCAGCCCAAAAGGCAGCCAAAATCCAGCCCACATCCGGGAGAATATCAAGAGCAGGGGGTGGAGCAAGCCAGGCCTCAAACCACGAGAAGCTCCAGCCCAAAAGGCAGCCAAAATGGAGCCCACATCCGGGAGAATATCAAGAGCAGGGGGTGGAGCAAGCCAGGCCTCAAACCACGAGAAGCTCCAGCCCAAGAGGCAGCCAAAATCCAGCCCACATCCGGGAGAATCTCAAGAGCAGGGGGTGGAGCAAGCCAGGCCTCAAACCACGAGAAGCTCCAGCCCAAAAGACACCCAAAATCCAGCCCACGTCCGTGAGAATCTGAAGAGCAGGGGTTGGAGCAAGCCAGGCCTCAAACTACAAGAAGCTCCAGCCCAAAAGGCAGCAAAAATGCAGCCCACATCCGGGAGAATCTCAATAGCAGGGGGTGGAGCAAGCCAGGCCTGAAACCACGAGAAGCTACTGCCCAAAAGGCAGCCAAAATGAAGCCCACATCCGGGAGAATCTCAAGAGCAGGGTTTGGAGCAAGCCAGGCCTCAAACCATGAGAAGCTCCAGCCCAAAAGGCAGCCAAAATCCAGCCCTATATCTGGGAGAATATCAAGAGCAGGGGGTGGAGCAAGTCAGGCCTCAAACCACAAGAAGCACCAGCCCAAAAGGCAGCCAAATTCCAGCCCACATCTGGGAGAATCTCAAGAGAAGGGGGTGGAGCAAGCCAGGCCTGAAACCACGAGAAGCTCCAGCCCAAAAGGCAGCCAAACTCCAGACCACATCCGGGAGAATCTCAAGAGCAGGGGGTGGAGCAAGCCAGGCCTCAAACCACGAGAAGCTCCAGCCCAAAAGGCAGCCAAAATCCAGCCCACATCCGGGAGAATATCAAGAGCAGTGGTTGGAGCAAGCCAGGCCTCAAACCATGAGAAGCTCCAGCCCAAAAGGCAGCCAAAATGGAGCCCACATCCGGGAGAATCTCAAGAGCAGGGGGTGGAGCAAGCCAGGCCTCAAACCACGAGAAGCTCCAGCCCAAAAGGCATCCAAAATCCAGCCCTATATCTGGGAGAATATCAAGAGTAGGGGCTGGAGCAAGCCAGGCCTCAAACTATGAGAATCTCCAGCCCAAAAGGCAGCCAAAATCCAGCCCTATATCTGGGAGAATCTCAAGAGGAGGGGGTGGAGCAAGCCAGGCCTCAAACCACGAGAAGCTCCAGCCCAAAAGGCAGCCAAACTCCAGACCCCATACGGGAGAATATCAAGAGCAGGGGGTGGAGCAAGCCAGGACTCAAACCACGAGAAGCTCCAGCCCAAGAGGCAGAAAAAATCCAGCCCACATCCGGGAGAATCTCAAGAGCAGGGGGTGGAGCAAGCCAGGCCTCAAACCACGAGAAGCTCCAGCCCAAAAGGCTGCCAAAATCCAGCCCACATCCGGGAGAATCTCAAGAGCAGGGGGTCGAGAAAGCCAGGCCTCAAACCACGAGAAGCTCCAGCCCAAAAGGCAGCCAAAATGCAGCCCACGTCCGTGAGAATCTCAAGAGCAGGGGGTGGAGCAAGCCAGGCCCCAAACCACGAGAAGCTCCAGCCCAAAATGCAGCCAAAATCCAACACTATATCTGGGAGAATATCAAGAGCAGGGGGTGGAGCAAGCCAGGCCTCAAACCTTGAGAAGCTCCAGCCCAAAAGGCAGCCAAAATCCAGCCCACATCCGGGAGAATATCAAGAGCAGGGGGTGGAGCAAGCCAGGTCTCAAACCACGAGAAGCTCCAGCCCAAAAAGCAGCCAAAATGAAGCCCACATCCGGGAGAATCTCAAGAGCAGTGGATGGAGCAAGCCAGGCCTCAAACCACGAGAAGCTCCAGCCCAAAAGGCAGCCAAAATCCAGCCCTATATCTGGGAGAATATCAAGAGCAGGGGGTGGAGCAAGCCAGGCCTCAAACCACAACAAGCACCAGCCCAAAAGGCAGCCAAATTCCAGCCCACATCTGGGAGAATCTCAAGAGCAGGGGGTGGAGCAAGCCAGGCCTCAAACCTTGAGAAGCTCCAGCCCAAAAGGCAGCCAAAATCCAGCCCACATCCGGGAGAATATCAAGAGCAGGGGGTGGAGCAAGCCAGGCCTCAAACCACGAGAAGCTCCAGCCCAAAAGGCAGCCAAAATGGAGCCCACATCCGGGAGAATATCAAGAGCAGGGGGTGGAGCAAGCCAGGCCTCAAACCACGAGAAGCTCCAGCCCAAAAGGCAGCCAAAATGGAGCCCACATCCGGGAGAATCTCAAGAGCAGGGGGTGGAGCAAGCCAGGCCTCAAACCACGAGAAGTTCCAGCCTAAAAGGCAGCCAAAATCCAGCCCACATCCGGGAGAATCTCAAGAGCAGGGGGTGGAGCAAGCCAGGTCTCAAACCACGAGAAGCTCCAGCCCAAAAGGCAGCCAAAATGCAGCCCACGTCCGTGAGAATCTCAAGAGCAGGGGGTGGAGCAAGACAGGCCTCAAACCACGAGAAGCTCCAGCCCAAAAGGCAGCCAAAATCCAGACCCCATACGGGAGAATATCAAGAGCAGGGGGTGGAGCAAGCCAGGACTCAAACCACGAGAAGCTCCAGCCCAAGAGGCAGCCAAAATCCAGCCCACATCCGGGAGAATATCAAGAGCAGGGGGTGGAGCAAGCCAGGCCTCCAACCACGAGAAGCTCCAGCCCAAAAGGCAGCCAAAATGGAGCCCACATCCGGGAGAATATCAAGAGCAGGGGGTGGAGCAAGCCAGGCCTCAAACCACGAGAAGTTCCAGCCTAAAAGGCAGCCAAAATCCAGCCCACATCCGGGAGAATATCAAGAGCAGGGGGTGGAGCAAGCCAGGTCTCAAACCACGAGAAGCTCCAGCCCAAAAAGCAGCCAAAATGAAGCCCACATCCGGGAGAATCTCAAGAGCAGTGGATGGAGCAAGCCAGGCCTCAAACCACGAGAAGCTCCAGCCCAAAATGCAGCCAAAATCCAGCCCTATATCTGGGAGAATATAAAGACTAGGGGCGGGAGCAAGCCAGGCCTCAAACTATGAGAATCTCCAGCCCAAAAGGCAGCCAAAATCCAGCCCTATATCTGGGAGAATCTCAAGAGGAGGGCGTGGAGCAAGCCAGGCCTCAAACCACGAGAAGCTCCAGCCCAAAAGGCAGCCAAACTCCAGACCCCATACGGGAGAATATCAAGAGCAGGGGGTGGAGCAAGCCAGGACTCAAACCACGAGAAGCTCCAGCCCAAGAGGCAGCCAAAATCCAGCCCACATCCGGGAGAATCTCAAGAGCAGGGGGTGGAGCAAGCCAGGCCTCAAACCACGAGAAGCTCCAGCCCAAAAGGCAGCCAAAATGCAGCCCACATCCGGGAGAATCTCAAGAGCAGGGGGTGGAGCAAGACAGGCCTCAAACCACGAGAAGCTCCAGCCCAAAAGGCAGCCAAACTCCAGCCCACATCTGGGAGAATCTCAAGAGCAGGGGGTGGAGCAAGCCAGGCCTCAAACCACAACAAGCTCCAGCCCAAAAGGCAGCCAAATTCCAGCCCACATCTGGGAGAATCTCAAGAGCAGGGGGTGGAGCAAGCCAGGTCTCAAACCACGAGAAGCTCCAGCCCAAAAAGCAGCCAAAATGAAGCCCACATCCGGGAGAATCTCAAGAGCAGTGGATGGAGCAAGCCAGGCCTCAAACCACGAGAAGCTCCAGCCCAAAATGCAGCCAAAATCCAGCCCTATATCTGGGAGAATATCAAGACTAGGGGCGGGAGCAAGCCAGGCCTCAAACTATGAGAATCTCCAGCCCAAAAGGCAGCCAAAATCCAGCCCTATATCTGGGAGAATCTCAAGAGGAGGGCGTGGAGCAAGCCAGGCCTCAAACCACGAGAAGCTCCAGCCCAAAAGGCAGCCAAACTCCAGACCCCATACGGGAGAATATCAAGAGCAGGGGGTGGAGCAAGCCAGGACTCAAACCACGAGAAGCTCCAGCCCAAGAGGCAGCCAAAATCCAGCCCACATCCGGGAGAATCTCAAGAGCAGGGGGTGGAGCAAGCCAGGCCTCAAACCACGAGAAGCTCCAGCCCAAAAGGCAGCCAAAATGCAGCCCACATCCGGGAGAATCTCAAGAGCAGGGGGTGGAGCAAGACAGGCCTCAAACCACGAGAAGCTCCAGCCCAAAAGGCAGCCAAACTCCAGCCCACATCTGGGAGAATCTCAAGAGCAGGGGGTGGAGCAAGCCAGGCCTCAAACCACAACAAGCTCCAGCCCAAAAGGCAGCCAAATTCCAGCCCACATCTGGGAGAATCTCAAGAGCAGGGGGTGGAGCAAGCCAGGCCTCAAACTATGAGAATCTCCAGCCCAAAAGGCAGCCAAAATCCAGCCCTATATCTGGGAGAATCTCAAGAGGAGGGCGTGGAGCAAGCCAGGCCTCAAACCACGAGAAGCTCCAGCCCAAAAGGCAGCCAAAATCCAGCCCACATCCTCGAGAATCTCAAGAGCAGGGGTTGGAGCAAGCCAGGCCTCAAACTATGAGAATCTCCAGCCCAAAAGGCAGCCAAAATCCAGCCCTATATCTGGGAGAATCTCAAGAGGAGGGCGTGGAGCAAGCCAGGCCTCAAACCACGAGAAGCTCCAGCCCAAAAGGCTGCCAAACTCCAGACCCCATACGGGAGAATATCAAGAGCAGGGGGTGGAGCAAGCCAGGCCTCAAACCACGAGAAGCTCCAGCCCAAGAGGCAGCCAAAATCCAGACCCCATACGGGAGAATATCAAGAGCAGGGAGTGGAGCAAGCCAGGACTCAAACCACGAGAAGCTCCAGCCCAAGAGGCAGCCAAAATCCAGCCCATATCCGGGAGAATCTCAAGAGCAGGGGGTGGAGCAAGCCAGGCCTCAAACCACGAGAAGCTCCAGCCCAAAAGGCTGGTAAAATCCAGCCCACATCCGGGAGAATCTCAAGAGCAGGGGGTCGAGAAAGCCAGGCCTCAAACCACGAGAAGCTCCAGCCCAAAAGGCAGCCAAAATGCAGCCCACATCCGGGAGAATCTCAAGAGCAGGGGGTGGAGCAAGCCAGGCCCCAAACCACAAGAAGCTCCAGCCCAAAATGCAGCCAAAATCCAACACTCTATCTGGGAGAATATCAAGAGCAGGGGGTGGAGCAAGCCAGGTCTCAAACCACGAGAAGCTCCAGCCCAAAAAGCAGCCAGAATGAAGCCCACATCCGGGAGAATCTCAAGAGCAGGGGGTGGAGCAAGCCAGGCCTCAAACCACGAGAAGCTCCAGCCCAAAAGGCAGCCAAAATCCAGACCCCATACGGGAGAATATCAAGAGCAGGGGGTGGAGCAAGCCAGGACTCAAACCACGAGAAGCTCCAGCCCAAGAGGCAGCCAAACTCCAGACCCCATACGGGAGAATATCAAGAGCAGGGGGTGGAGCAAGCCAGGACTCAAACCACGAGAAGCTCCAGCCCAAAAGGCAGCCAAAATCCAGCCCACATCCGGGAGAATCTCAAGAGCAGGGGGTGGAGCAAGCCAGGCCTGAAACCACGAGAAGCTACTGCCCAAAAGGCAGCCAAAATCCAGCCCACATCCGGGAGAATCTCAAGAGCAGGGTTTGGAGTAAGCCAGGCCTCAAATCATGAGAAGCTCCAGCCCAAAAGGCAGCCAAATAACAGCCCACATCCGGGAGAATCTCAAGAGCAGGGGGTGGAGCAAGCCAGGCCTCAAACCACAACAAGCTCCAGCCCAAAATGCAGCCAAATAACAGCCCACATCTGGGAGAATATCAAGAGCAGGGGGTGGAGCAAGCCAGGCCTCAAACCACGAGAAGTTCCAGCCTAAAAGGCAGCCAAAATCCAGCCCACATCCGGGAGAATATCAAGAGCAGGGGGTGGAGCAAGCCAGGTCTCAAACCACGAGAAGCTCCAGCCCAAAAAGCAGACAAAATGAAGCCCACATCCGGGAGAATCTCAAGAGCAGTGGATGGAGCAAGCCAGGCCTCAAACCACGAGAAGCTCCAGCCCAAAAGGCAGCCAAACTCCAGACCCCATACGGGAGAATATCAAGAGCAGGGGGTGGAGCAAGCCAGGACTCAAACCACGAGAAGCTCCAGCCCAAGAGGCAGCCAAAATCCAGCCCACATCCGGGAGAATCTCAAGAGCAGGGGGTGGAGCAAGCCAGTCCTCAAACCACGGGAAGCTCCAGCCCAAAAGGCAGCCAAAATCCAGCCCACATCCGGGAGAATCTCAAGAGCAGGGGGTCGAGAAAGCCAGGCCTCAAACCACGAGAAGCTCCAGCCCAAAATGCAGACAAAATGCAGCCCACGTCCGTGAGAATCTCAAGAGCAGGGGGTGGAGCAAGACAGGCCTCAAACCACGAGAAGCTCCAGCCCAAAAGGCAGCCAAAATCCAGCCCACATCTGGGAGAATCTCAAGAGCAGGGGGTGGAGCAAGCCAGGCCTCAAACCACAACAAGCTCCAGCCCAAAAGGCAGCCAAATTCCAGCCCACATCTGGGAGAATCTCAAGAGCAGGGGGTGGAGCAAGCCAGGCCTCAAACCACGAGAAGCTCCAGCCCAAAAGGCAGCCAAAATCCAGCCCACGTCCGTGAGAATCTCAAGAGCAGGGGGTGGAGCAAGCCAGGCCTCAAACTACAAGAAGCTCCAGCCCAAAAGGCAGCAAAAATGCAGCCCACATCCGGGAGAATCTCAAGAGAAGGGGGTGGAGCAAGCCAGGCCTCAAACCACGAGAAGCTACTGCCCAAAAGGCAGCCAAAATCCAGCCCACATCCGGGAGAATCTCAAGAGCAGGGTTTGGAGCAAGCCAGGCCTCAAACCATGAGAAGCTCCAGCCCAAAAGGCAGCCAAAATCCAGCCCTATATCTGGGAGAATATCAAGAGCAGGGGGTGGAGCAAGCCAGGCCTCAAACCACAAGAAGCACCAGCCCAAAAGGCAGCCAAATTCCAGCCCACATCTGGGAGAATCTCAAGAGAAGGGGGTGGAGCAAGCCAGGCCTCAAACCTTGAGAAGCTCCAGCCCAAAAGGCAGCCAAAATCCAGCCCACATCCGGGAGAATCTCAAGAGCAGGGGGTGGAGCAAGCCAGGCCTCAAACCACGAGAAGCTCCAGCCCAAAAGGCAGCCAAAATCCAGCCCACATCCGGGAGAATATCAAGAGCAGTGGTTGGAGCAAGCCAGGCCTCAAACCACGAGAAGCTCCAGCCCAAAAGGCAGCCAAAGTCCAGCCCACATCCGGGAGAATCTCAAGAGCAGGGGGTGGAGCAAGCCAGGCCTCAAACCACGAGAAGCTCCAGCCCAAAAGGCAGCCAAAATCCAGCCCTATATCTGGGAGAATCTCAAGAGTAGGGGCTGGAGCAAGCCAGGCCTCAAACTATGAGAATCTCCAGCCCAAAATGCAGCCAAAATCCAGCCCTATATCTGGGAGAATCTCAAGAGGAGGGCGTGGAGCAAGCCAGGCCTCAAACCACAACAAGCTCCAGCCCAAAAGGCAGCCAAACTCCAGACCCCATACGGGAGAATATCAAGAGCAGGGGGTGGAGCAAGCCAGGCCTCAAACCACGAGAAGCTCCAGCCCAAGAAGCAGCCAAAATCCAGCCCACATCCGGGAGAATCTCAAGAGCAGGGGGTGGAGCAAGCCAGGCCTCAAACCACGAGAAGCTCCAGCCCAAAAGGCAGCCAAAATCCAGCCCACATCCGGGAGAATCTCAAGAGCAGGGGGTCGAGAAAGCCAGGCCTCAAACCATGAGAAGCTCCAGCCCAAAAGGCAGCCAAAATGCAGCCCACGTCCGTGAGAATCTGAAGAGCAGGGGTTGGAGCAAGCCAGGCCTCAAACCACGAGAAGCTCCAGCCCAAAAGGCAGCCAAAATCCAGCCCACGTCCGTGAGAATCTCAAGAGCAGGGGGTGGAGCAAGCCAGGCCTCAAACTACAAGAAGCTCCAGCCCAAAAGGCAGCAAAAATGCAGCCCACATCCGGGAGAATCTCAATAGCAGGGGGTGGAGCAAGCCAGGCCTGAAACCACGAGAAGCTACTGCCCAAAAGGCAGCCAAAATGAAGCCCACATCCGGGAGAATCTCAAGAGCAGGGTTTGGAGCAAGCCAGGCCTCAAACCATGAGAAGCTCCAGCCCAAAACGCAGCCAAAATCCAGCCCTATATCTGGGAGAATATGAAGAGCAGGGGGTGGAGCAAGCCAGGCCTCAAACCACAACAAGCACCAGCCCAAAAGGCAGCCAAATTCCAGCCCACATCTGGGAGAATCTCAAGAGCAGGGGGTGGAGCAAGCCAGGCCTGAAACCACGAGAAGCTCCAGCCCAAAAGGCAGCCAAAATCCAGCCCACATCCGGGAGAATCTCAAGAGCAGGTGGTGGAGCAAGCCAGGCCTCAAACCACGAGAAGCTCCAGCCCAAAAGGCAGCCAAAATCCAGCCCACATCCGGGAGAATATCAAGAGCAGGGGGTGGAGCAAGCCAGGCCTCAAACCACGAGAAGTTCCAGTCTAAAAGGCAGCCAAAATCCAGCCCACATCCGGGAGAATATCAAGAGCAGGGGGTGGAGCAAGCCAGGTCTCAAACCACGAGAAGCTCCAGCCCAAAAGGCAGCCAAAATCCAGCCCACATCCGGGAGAATCTCAAGAGCAGTGGATGGAGCAAGCCAGGCCTCAAACCACGAGAAGCTCCAGCCCAAAAGGCAGCCAAAATCCAGCCCTATATCTGGGAGAATATCAAGAGTAGGGGCTGGAGCAAGCCAGGCCTCAAACTATGAGAATCTCCAGCCCAAAAGGCAGCCAAAATGGAGCCCTATATCTGGGAGAATCTCAAGAGGAGGGCGTGGAGCAAGCCAGGCCTCAAACCACGAGAAGCTCCAGCCCAAAAGGCAGCCAAACTCCAGACCCCATACGGGAGAATATCAAGAGCAGGGGGTGGAGCAAGCCAGGCCTCAAACCACGAGAAGCTCCAGCCCAAGAGGCAGCCAAAATCCAGCCCACATCCGGGAGAATCTCAAGAGCAGGGGGTGGAGCAAGCCAGGCCTCAAACCACGAGAAGCTCCAGCCCAAAAGGCAGCCAAAATGCAGCCCACGTCCGTGAGAATCTCAAGAGCAGGGGGTGGAGCAAGGCACGCCCCAAACCACAAGAAGCTCCAGCCCAAAATGCAGCCAAAATCCAACACTATATCTCGGAGAATATCAAGAGCAGGGGGTGGAGCAAGCCAGGCCTCAAACCACAACAAGCTCCAGCCCAAAAGGCAGCCAAAATCCAGCCCACATCCGGGAGAATATCAAGAGCAGGGGGTGGAGCAAGCCAGGTCTCAAACCATGAGAAGCTCCAGCCCAAAAAGCAGCCACAATGAAGCCCACATCCGGGAGAATCTCAAGAGCAGTGGATGGAGCAAGCCAGGCCTCAAACCACAACAAGCACCAGCCCAAAAGGCAGCCAAATTCCAGCCCACATCTGGGAGAATCTCAAGAGAAGGGGGTGGAGCAAGCCAGGCCTGAAACCACGAGAAGCTCCAGCCCAAAATGCAGCCAAAATCCAGCCCACATCCAGGAGAATCTCAAGAGCAGGGGGTGGAGCAAGCCAGGCCTCAAACCACGAGAAGCTCCAGCCCAAAAGGCAGCCAAAATCCAGCCCACATCCGGGAGAATATCAAGAGCAGTGGTTGGAGCAAGCCAGGCCTCCAACCACGAGAAGCTCAAGTCCAAGACGCAGCCAAAATGGAGCCCACATCCGGGAGAATATCAAGAGCAGGGGGTGGAGCAAGCCAGGCCTCAAACCACGAGAAGCTCCAGCCCAAAAGGCAGCCAAAATCCAGCCCTATATCTGGGAGAATCTAAAGAGGAGGGGGTGGAGCAAGCCAGGCCTCAAACCACGAGAAGCTCCAGCCCAAAAGGCAGCCAAACTCCAGACCCCATACGGGAGAATATCAAGAGCAGGGGGTGGAGCAAGCCAGGACTCAAACCACGAGAAGCTCCAGCCCAAGAGGCAGCCAAAATCCAGCCCACATCCGGGAGAATCTCAAGAGCAGGGGGTGGAGCAAGCCAGGCCTCAAACCACGAGAAGCTCCAGCCCAAAAGGCAGCCAAAATCCAGCCCACATCCGGGAGAATCTCAAGAGCAGGGGGTCGAGAAAGCCAGGCCTCAAACCACGAGAAGCTCCAGCCCAAAAGGCAGCCAAAATCCAGCCCACATCCGGGAGAATCTCAAGAGCAGGGGGTCGAGAAAGCCAGGCCTCAAACCATGAGAAGCTCCAGCCCAAAAGGCAGCCAAAATGCAGCCCACGTCCGTGAGAATCTGAAGAGCAGGGGTTGGAGCAAGCCAGGCCTCAAACCACGAGAAGCTCCAGCCCAAAAGGCAGCCAAAATCCAGCCCACGTCCGTGAGAATCTCAAGAGCAGGGGGTGGAGCAAGCCAGGCCTCAAACTACAAGAAGCTCCAGCCCAAAAGGCAGCAAAAATGCAGCCCACATCCGGGAGAATCTCAATAGCAGGGGGTGGAGCAAGCCAGGCCTGAAACCACGAGAAGCTACTGCCCAAAAGGCAGCCAAAATGAAGCCCACATCCGGGAGAATCTCAAGAGCAGGGTTTGGAGCAAGCCAGGCCTCAAACCATGAGAAGCTCCAGCCCAAAACGCAGCCAAAATCCAGCCCTATATCTGGGAGAATATGAAGAGCAGGGGGTGGAGCAAGCCAGGCCTCAAACCACAACAAGCACCAGCCCAAAAGGCAGCCAAATTCCAGCCCACATCTGGGAGAATCTCAAGAGCAGGGGGTGGAGCAAGCCAGGCCTGAAACCACGAGAAGCTCCAGCCCAAAAGGCAGCCAAAATCCAGCCCACATCCGGGAGAATCTCAAGAGCAGGTGGTGGAGCAAGCCAGGCCTCAAACCACGAGAAGCTCCAGCCCAAAAGGCAGCCAAAATCCAGCCCACATCCGGGAGAATATCAAGAGCAGGGGGTGGAGCAAGCCAGGCCTCAAACCACGAGAAGTTCCAGTCTAAAAGGCAGCCAAAATCCAGCCCACATCCGGGAGAATATCAAGAGCAGGGGGTGGAGCAAGCCAGGTCTCAAACCACGAGAAGCTCCAGCCCAAAAGGCAGCCAAAATCCAGCCCACATCCGGGAGAATCTCAAGAGCAGTGGATGGAGCAAGCCAGGCCTCAAACCACGAGAAGCTCCAGCCCAAAAGGCAGCCAAAATCCAGCCCTATATCTGGGAGAATATCAAGAGTAGGGGCTGGAGCAAGCCAGGCCTCAAACTATGAGAATCTCCAGCCCAAAAGGCAGCCAAAATGGAGCCCTATATCTGGGAGAATCTCAAGAGGAGGGCGTGGAGCAAGCCAGGCCTCAAACCACGAGAAGCTCCAGCCCAAAAGGCAGCCAAACTCCAGACCCCATACGGGAGAATATCAAGAGCAGGGGGTGGAGCAAGCCAGGCCTCAAACCACGAGAAGCTCCAGCCCAAGAGGCAGCCAAAATCCAGCCCACATCCGGGAGAATCTCAAGAGCAGGGGGTGGAGCAAGCCAGGCCTCAAACCACGAGAAGCTCCAGCCCAAAAGGCAGCCAAAATGCAGCCCACGTCCGTGAGAATCTCAAGAGCAGGGGGTGGAGCAAGGCACGCCCCAAACCACAAGAAGCTCCAGCCCAAAATGCAGCCAAAATCCAACACTATATCTCGGAGAATATCAAGAGCAGGGGGTGGAGCAAGCCAGGCCTCAAACCACAACAAGCTCCAGCCCAAAAGGCAGCCAAAATCCAGCCCACATCCGGGAGAATATCAAGAGCAGGGGGTGGAGCAAGCCAGGTCTCAAACCATGAGAAGCTCCAGCCCAAAAAGCAGCCACAATGAAGCCCACATCCGGGAGAATCTCAAGAGCAGTGGATGGAGCAAGCCAGGCCTCAAACCACAACAAGCACCAGCCCAAAAGGCAGCCAAATTCCAGCCCACATCTGGGAGAATCTCAAGAGAAGGGGGTGGAGCAAGCCAGGCCTGAAACCACGAGAAGCTCCAGCCCAAAAGGCAGCCAAAATCCAGCCCACATCCAGGAGAATCTCAAGAGCAGGGGGTGGAGCAAGCCAGGCCTCAAACCACGAGAAGCTCCAGCCCAAAAGGCAGCCAAAATCCAGCCCACATCCGGGAGAATATCAAGAGCAGTGGTTGGAGCAAGCCAGGCCTCCAACCACGAGAAGCTCAAGTCCAAGACGCAGCCAAAATGGAGCCCACATCCGGGAGAATATCAAGAGCAGGGGGTGGAGCAAGCCAGGCCTCAAACCACGAGAAGCTCCAGCCCAAAAGGCAGCCAAAATCCAGCCCTATATCTGGGAGAATCTAAAGAGGAGGGGGTGGAGCAAGCCAGGCCTCAAACCACGAGAAGCTCCAGCCCAAAAGGCAGCCAAACTCCAGACCCCATACGGGAGAATATCAAGAGCAGGGGGTGGAGCAAGCCAGGACTCAAACCACGAGAAGCTCCAGCCCAAGAGGCAGCCAAAATCCAGCCCACATCCGGGAGAATCTCAAGAGCAGGGGGTGGAGCAAGCCAGGCCTCAAACCACGAGAAGCTCCAGCCCAAAAGGCAGCCAAAATCCAGCCCACATCCGGGAGAATCTCAAGAGCAGGGGGTCGAGAAAGCCAGGCCTCAAACCACGAGAAGCTCCAGCCCAAAAGGCAGCCAAAATGCAGCCCACGTCCGTGAGAATCTCAAGAGCAGGGGGTGGAGCAAGGCACGCCCCAAACCACAAGAAGCTCCAGCCCAAAATGCAGCCAAAATCCAACACTATATCTGGGAGAATATCAAGAGCAGGGGGTGGAGCAAGCCAGGCCTCAAACCACAACAAGCTCCAGCCCAAAAGGCAGCCAAAATCCAGCCCACATCCGGGAGAATATCAAGAGCAGGGGGTGGAGCAAGCCAGGTCTCAAACCATGAGAAGCTCCAGCCCAAAAAGCAGCCAAAATGAAGCCCACATCCGGGAGAATCTCAAGAGCAGTGGATGGAGCAAGCCAGGCCTCAAACCACGAGAAGCTCCAGCCCAAAAGGCAGCCAAAATCCAGCCCTATATCTGGGAGAATATCAAGAGCAGGGGGTGGAGCAAGCCAGGCCTCAAACCACAACAAGCACCAGCCCAAAAGGCAGCCAAATTCCAGCCCACATCTGGGAGAATCTCAAGAGCAGGGGGTGGAGCAAGCCAGGCCTCAAACCTTGAGAAGCTCCAGCCCAAAATGCAGCCAAAATCCAGCCCACATCCGGGAGAATCTCAAGAGCAGGGGGTGGAGCAAGCCAGGCCTCAAACCACGAGAAGCTCCAGCCCAAAAGGCAGCCAAAATCCAGCCCACATCCGGGAGAATATCAAGAGCAGGGGGTGGAGCAAGCCAGGCCTCCAACCACGAGAAGCTCCAGCCCAAAAGGCAGCCAAAATCCAGCCCTATATCTGGGAGAATATCAAGAGTAGGGGCTGGAGCAAGCCAGGCCTCAAACTATGAGAATCTCCAGCCCAAAAGGCAGCCAAAATCCAGCCCTATATCTGGGAGAATCTCAAGAGGAGGGGGTGGAGCAAGCCAGGCCGCAAACCACGAGAAGCTCCAGTCCAAAAGGCAGCCAAACTCCAGACCCCATACGGGAGAATATCAAGAGCAGGGGGTGGAGCAAGCCAGGACTCAAACCACGAGAAGCTCCAGCCCAAGATGCAGCCAAAATCCAGCCCACATCCGGGAGAATCTCAAGAGCAGGGGGTGGAGCAAGCCAGGCCTCAAACCACGAGAAGCTCCAGCCCAAAAGGCTGCCAAAATCCAGCCCACATCCGGGAGAATCTCAAGAGCAGGGGGTCGAGAAAGCCAGGCCTCAAACCACGAGAAGCTCCAGCCCAAAAGGCAGCCAAAATGCAGCCCACGTCCGTGAGAATCTCAAGAGCAGGGGCTGGAGCAAGCCAGGCCCCAAACCACAAGAAGCTCCAGCCCAAAATGCAGCCAAAATCCAACACTATATCTGGGAGAATATCAAGAGCAGGGGGTGGAGCAAGCCAGGCCTCAAACCACGAGAAGCTCCAGCCCAAAAGGCAGCCAAAATCCAGCCCACATCCGGGAGAATCTCAAGAGCAGGGGGTGGAGCAAGCCAGGCCTCAAACCACGAGAAGCTCCAGCCCAAAAAGGAGCCAAAATGAAGCCCACATCCGGGAGAATATCAAGAGCAGGGGGTGGAGCAAGCCAGGTCTCAAACCATGAGAAGCTCCAGCCCAAAAGGCAGCCAAACTCCCGCCAACATCTGGGAGAATATCAAGAGCAGGGGGTGGAGCAAGGCAGGCCTCAAACCACGAGAAGCTCCAGCCCAAAAGGCAGCCAAAATCCAGCCCTATATCTGGGAGAATATCAAGAGTAGGGGCTGGAGCAAGCCAGGCCTCAAACCACGAGAAGCTCCAGCCCAAAAGGCAGCCAAAATCCAGCCCTATATCTGGGAGAATCTCAAGAGCAGGGGGTGGAGCAAGCCAGGCCTCAAACCACGAGAAGCTCCAGCCCAAAAGGCAGCCAAAATTCTACCCACATCCGGGAGAATCTCAAGAGCAGGGGGTGGAGCAAGCCAGGCCTCAAACCACGAGAAGCTCCAGCCCAAAAGGCAGCCAATCTCCAGACCCCATACGGGAGAATATCAAGAGCAGGGGGTGGAGCAAGCCAGGACTCAAACCACGAGAAGCTCCAGCCCAAGAGGCAGCCAAAATCCAGCCCACATCCGGGAGAATCTCAAGAGCAGGGGGTGGAGCAAGCCAGGCCTCAAACCACAACAAGCTCCAGCCCAAAAGGCAGCCAAATTCCAGAACACATCTGGGAGAATCTCAAGAGAAGGGGGTGGAGCAAGCCAGGCCTCCAACCACGAGAAGCTCCAGCCCAAAAGGCAGCCAAAATCCAGCCCATATCCGGGAGAATATCAAGAGTAGGGGGTGGAGCAAGCCAGGCCTCCAACCACGAGAAGCTCCAGCCCAAAAGGCAGCCAAAATGGAGCCCACATCCGGGAGAATATCAAGAGCAGGGGGTGGAGCAAGCCAGGCCTCAAACCATGAGAATCTCCAGCCCAAAAGGCAGCCAAAATCCAGCCCTATATCTGGGAGAATCTCAAGAGGAGGGGGTGGAGCAAGCCAGGCCTCAAACCACGAGAAGCTCCAGCCCAAAAGGCAGCCAAACTCCAGACCCCATACGGGAGAATATCAAGAGCAGGGGGTGGAGCAAGCCAGGACTCAAACCACGAGAAGCTCCAGCCCAAGAGGCAGCCAAAATCCAGCCCACATCCGGGAGAATCTCAAGAGCAAGGGGTGGAGCAAGCCAGGCCTCAAACCACGAGAAGCTCCAGCCCAAAAGGCTGCCAAAATCCAGCCCACATCCGGGAGAATCTCAAGAGCAGGGGGTCGAGAAAGCCAGGCCTCAAACCACGAGAAGCTCCAGCCCAAAAGGCAGCCAAAATGCAGCCCACGTCCGTGAGAATCTCAAGAGCAGGGGGTGGAGCAAGGCACGCCCCAAACCACAAGAAGCTCCAGCCCAAAATGCAGCCAAAATCCAACACTATATCTGGGAGAATATCAAGAGCAGGGGGTGGAGCAAGCCAGGCCTCAAACCACAACAAGCTCCACCCAAAAGGCAGCCAAAATCCAGCCCACATCCGGGAGAATATCAAGAGCAGGGGGTGGAGCAAGCCAGGTCTCAAACCATGAGAAGCTCCAGCCCAAAAAGCAGCCAAAATGAAGCCCACATCCGGGAGAATCTCAATAGCAGTGGATGGAGCAAGCCAGGCCTCAAACCACGAGAAGCTCCAGCCCAAAAGGCAGCCAAAATCCAGCCCTATATCTGGGAGAATATCAAGAGCAGGGGGTGGAGCAAGCCAGGCCTCAAACCACAACAAGCACCAGCCCAAAAGGCAGCCAAATTCCAGCCCACATCCGGGAGAATCTCAAGAGAAGGGGGTGGAGCAAGCCAGGCCTCAAACCTTGAGAAGCTCCAGCCCAAAATGCAGCCAAAATCCAGCCCACATCCGGGAGAATCTCAAGAGCAGGGGGTGGAGCAAGCCAGGCCTCAAACCACGAGAAGCTCCAGCCCAAAAGGCAGCCAAAATCCAGCCCACATCCGGGAGAATATCAAGAGCAGGGGGTGGAGTAAGCCAGGCCTCCAACCACGAGAAGCTCCAGCCCAAAAGGCAGCCAAAATGGAGCCCACATCCGGGAGAATCTCAAGAGCAGGGGGTGGAGCAAGCCAGGCCTCAAACCACGAGAAGCTCCAACCCAAAAGGCAGCCAAAATCCAGCCCTATATCTGGGAGAATATCAAGAGTAGGGGCTGGAGCAAGCCAGGCCTCAAACTATGAGAATCTCCAGCCCAAAAGGCAGCCAAAATCCAGCCCTATATCTGGGAGAATCTCAAGAGGAGGGGGTGGAGCAAGCCAGGCCTCAAACCACGAGAAGCTCCAGCCCAAAAGGCAGCCAAACTCCAGACCCCATACGGGAGAATATCAAGAGCAGGGGGTGGAGCAAGCCAGGACTCAAACCACGAGAAGCTCCAGCCCAAGAGGCAGCCAAAATCCAGCCCACATCCGGGAGAATCTCAAGAGCAGGGGGTGGAGCAAGCCAGGCCTCAAACCACGAGAAGCTCCAGCCCAAAAGGCTGCCAAAATCCAGCCCACATCCGGGAGAATCTCAAGAGCAGGGGGTGGAGCAAGCCAGGCCTCAAACCACGAGAAGCTCCAGCCCAAAAGGCAGCCAAAATGCAGCCCACGTCCGTGAGAATCTCAAGAGCAGGGGCTGGAGCAAGCCAGGCCCCAAACCACAAGAAGCTCCAGCCCAAAATGCAGCCAAAATCCAACACTATATCTGGGAGAATATCAAGAGCAGGGGGTGGAGCAAGCCAGGCCTCAAACCATGAGAAGCTCCAGCCCAAAAGGCAGCCAAAATCCAGCCCACATCCGGGAGAATCTCAAGAGCAGGGGGTGGAGCAAGCCAGGCCTCAAACCACGAGAAGCTCCAGCCCAAAAAGGAGCGAAAATGAAGCCCACATCCGGGAGAATATCAAGAGCAGGGGGTGGAGCAAGCCAGGCCTCAAACCACGAGAAGCTCCAGCCCAAAAGGCAGCCAAAATCCAGCCCTATATCTGGGAGAATATCAAGAGTAGGGGCTGGAGCAAGCCAGGCCTCAAACCACGAGAAGCTCCAGCCCAAAAGGCAGCCAAAATCCAGCCCTATATCTGGGAGAATCTCAAGAGCAGGGGGTGGAGCAAGCCAGGCCTCAAACCACGAGAAGCTCCAGCCCAAAAGGCAGCCAATCTCCAGACCCCATACGGGAGAATATCAAGAGCAGGGGGTGGAGCAAGCCAGGACTCAAACCACGAGAAGCTCCAGACCAAGAGGCAGCCAAAATCCAGCCCACATCCGGGAGAATCTCAAGAGCAGGGGGTGGAGCAAGCCAGGCCTCAAACCACGAGAAGCTCCAGCCCAAAAGGCAGCCAAAATCCAGCCCACATCCGGGAGAATCTCAAGAGCAGGGGGTCGAGAAAGCCAGGCCTCAAACTACGAGAAGCTCCAGCCCAAAAGGCAGCCAAAATGGAGCCCACATCCGGGAGAATATCAAGAGCAGGGGGTGGAGCAAGCCAGGCCTCAAACCACGAGAAGCTCCAGCCCAAAAGACACCCAAAATCCAGCCCTATATCTGGGAGAATATCAAGAGTAGGGGCTGGAGCAAGCCAGGCCTCAAACTATGAGAATCTCCAGCCCAAAAGGCAGCCAAAATCCAGCCCTATATCTGGGAGAATCTCAAGAGGAGGGGGTGGAGCAAGCCAGGCCTCAAACCACGAGAAGCTCCAGCCCAAAAGGCAGCTAAACTCCAGACCCCATACGGGAGAATATCAAGAGCAGGGGGTGGAGCAAGCCAGGACTCAAACCACGAGAAGCTCCAGCCCAAGAGGCAGCCAAAATCCAGCCCACATCCGGGAGAATCTCAAGAGCAGGGGGTGGAGCAAGCCAGGCCTCAAACCACGAGAAGCTCCAGCCCAAAAGGCAGCCAAAATGCAGCCCACGTCCGTGAGAATCTCAAGAGCAGGGGGTGGAGCAAGCCAGGCCCCAAACCACGAGAAGCTCCAGCCCAAAAGGCAGCCAAAATCCAGCCCACATCCGGGAGAATATCAAGAGCAGTGGTTGGAGCAAGCCAGGCCTCAAACCACAACAAGCTCCAGCCCAAAAGGCAGCCAAAATCCAGCCCATATCCGGGAGAATATCAAGAGTAGGGGGTGGAGCAAGCCAGGCCTCAAACTATGAGAATCTCCAGCCCAAAAGGCAGCGTAAATCCAGCCCTATATCTGGGAGAATCTAAAGAGGAGGGGGTGGAGCAAGCCAGGCCTCAAACCACGAGAAGCTCCAGCCCAAAAGGCAGCCAAACTCCAGACCCCATACGGGAGAATATCAAGAGCAGGGGGTGGAGCAAGCCAGGACTCAAACCACGAGAAGCTCCAGACCAAGAGGCAGCCAAAATCCAGCCCACATCCGGGAGAATCTCAAGAGCAGGGGGTGGAGCAAGCCAGGCCTCAAACCACGAGAAGCTCCAGCCCAAAAGGCAGCCAAAATCCAGCCCACATCCGGGAGAATCTCAAGAGCAGGGGGTCGAGAAAGCCAGGCCTCAAACTACGAGAAGCTCCAGCCCAAAAGGCAGCCAAAATGGAGCCCACATCCGGGAGAATATCAAGAGCAGGGGGTGGAGCAAGCCAGGCCTCAAACCACGAGAAGCTCCAGCCCAAAAGACACCCAAAATCCAGCCCTATATCTGGGAGAATATCAAGAGTAGGGGCTGGAGCAAGCCAGGCCTCAAACTATGAGAATCTCCAGCCCAAAAGGCAGCCAAAATCCAGCCCTATATCTGGGAGAATCTCAAGAGGAGGGGGTGGAGCAAGCCAGGCCTCAAACCACGAGAAGCTCCAGCCCAAAAGGCAGCTAAACTCCAGACCCCATACGGGAGAATATCAAGAGCAGGGGGTGGAGCAAGCCAGGACTCAAACCACGAGAAGCTCCAGCCCAAGAGGCAGCCAAAATCCAGCCCACATCCGGGAGAATCTCAAGAGCAGGGGGTGGAGCAAGCCAGGCCTCAAACCACGAGAAGCTCCAGCCCAAAAGGCAGCCAAAATGCAGCCCACGTCCGTGAGAATCTCAAGAGCAGGGGGTGGAGCAAGCCAGGCCCCAAACCACGAGAAGCTCCAGCCCAAAAGGCAGCCAAAATCCAGCCCACATCCGGGAGAATATCAAGAGCAGTGGTTGGAGCAAGCCAGGCCTCAAACCACAACAAGCTCCAGCCCAAAAGGCAGCCAAAATCCAGCCCATATCCGGGAGAATATCAAGAGTAGGGGGTGGAGCAAGCCAGGCCTCCAACCACGAGAAGCTCCAGCCCAAAAGGCAGCCAAAATGGAGCCCACATCCGGGAGAATATCAAGAGCAGGGGGTGGAGCAAGCCAGGCCTCAAACCACGAGAAGCTCCAGCCCAAAAGGCAGCCAAAATCCAGCCCTATATCTGGGAGAATATCAAGAGTAGGGGTTGGAGCAAGCCAGGCCTCAAACTATGAGAATCTCCAGCCCAAAAGGCAGCGTAAATCCAGCCCTATATCTGGGAGAATCTAAAGAGGAGGGGGTGGAGCAAGCCAGGCCTCAAACCACGAGAAGCTCCAGCCCAAGAGGCAGCCAAAATCCAGCCCACATCCGGGAGAATCTCAAGAGCAGGGGGTGGAGCAAGCCAGGCCCCAAACCACAAGAAGCTCCAGCCCAAAAGGCAGCCAAAATCCAGCCCACATCCGGGAGAATCTCAAGAGCAGGGGGTGGAGCAAGCCAGGCCTCAAACCACGAGAAGCTCCAGCCCAAAAAGGAGCCAAAATGAAGCCCACATCCGGGAGAATATCAAGAGCAGGGGGTGGAGCAAACCAGGTCTCAAACCATGAGAAGCTCCAGCCCAAAAGGCAGCCAAACTCCCGCCCACATCTGGGAGAATATCAAGAGCAGGGGGTGGAGCAAGGCAGGCCTCAAACCACGAGAAGCTCCAGCCCAAAAGGCAGCCAAAATCCAGCCCTATATCTGGGAGAATATCAAGAGTAGGGGCTGGAGCAAGCCAGGCCTCAAACCACGAGAAGCTCCAGCCCAAAAGGCAGCCAAAATCCAGCCCTATATCTGGGAGAATCTCAAGAGCAGGGGGTGGAGCAAGCCAGGCCTGAAACCACGAGAAGCTCCAGCCCAAAAGGCAGCCAAAATCCAGCCCACATCCGGGAGAATATCAAGAGCAGTGGTTGGAGCAAGCCAGGCCTCAAACCACGAGAAGCTCCAGCCCAAAAGGCAGCCAAAATCCAGCCCACATCCGGGAGAATATCAAGAGCAGGTTGTGGAGCAAGCCAGGCCTCAAACCACGAGAAGTTCCAGCCTAAAAGGCTGCCAAAATCCAGCCCACATCCGGGAGAATATCAAGAGCAGGGGGTGGAGCAAGCCAGGTCTCAAACCATGAGAAGCTCCAGCCCAAAAAGCAGAAAATAAAGCCCACATCCGGGAGAATCTCAAGAGCAGGGGATGGAGCAAGCCAGGCCTCAAACCACGAGAAGCTCCAGCCCAAAAGGCAGCCAAAATCCAGCCCTATATCTGGGAGAATCTCAAGAGGAGGGGGTGGAGCAAGCCAGGCCTCAAACCACGAGAAGCTCCAGCCCAAAAGGCAGCCAATCTCCAGACCCCATACGGGAGAATATCAAGAGCAGGGGGTGGAGCAAGCCAGGACTCAAACCACGAGAAGCTCCAGCCCAAGAGGCAGCCAAAATCCAGCCCACATCCGGGAGAATCTCAAGAGCAGGGGGTGGAGCAAGCCAGGCCTCAAACCACGAGAAGCTCCAGCCCAAAAGGCTGCCAAAATCCAGCCCACATCCGGGAGAATCTCAAGAGCAGGGGGTCGAGAAAGCCAGGCCTCAAACCACGAGAAGCTCCAGCCCAAAAGGGAGCCAAATTCCAACACTATATCTGGGAGAATATCAAGAGCAGGGGGTGGAGCAAGCCAGGCCTCAAACCACAACAAGCTCCAGCCCAAAAGGCAGCCAAATTCCAGCACACATCTGGGAGAATCTCAAGAGAAGGGGGTGGAGCAAGCCAGGCCTCAAACCTTGAGAAGCTCCAGCCCAAAAGGCAGCCAAAATCCAGCCCACATCCGGGAGAATCTCAAGAGCAGGGGGTGGAGCAAGCCAGGCCTCAAACCACGAGAAGCTCCAGCCCAAAAGGCAGCCAAAATCCAGCCCACATCCGGGAGAATATCAAGAGCAGTGGTTGGAGCAAGCCAGGCCTCCAACCACGAGAAGCTCCAGCCCAAAAGGCAGCCAAAATGGAGCCCACTTCCGGGAGAATATCAAGAGCAGGGGGTGGAGCAAGCCAGGCCTCAAACCACGAGAAGCTCCAGCCCAAAAGACACCCAAAATCCAGCCCTATATCTGGGAGAATATCAAGAGTAGGGGCTGGAGCAAGCCAGGCCTCAAACTATGAGAATCTCCAGCCCAAAAGGCAGCCAAAATCCAGCCCTATATCTTGGAGAATCTCAAGAGGAGGGGGTGGAGCAAGCCAGGCCTCAAACCACGAGAAGCTCCAGCCCAAAAGGCAGCTAAACTCCAGACCCCATACGGGAGAATATCAAGAGCAGGGGGTGGAGCAAGCCAGGACTCAAACCACGAGAAGCTCCAGCCCAAGAGGCAGCCAAAATCCAGCCCACATCCGGGAGAATCTCAAGACCAGGGGGTGGAGCAAGCCAGGCCTCAAACCACGAGAAGCTCCAGCCCAAAAGGCAGCCAAAATCCAGCCCACGTCCGTGAGAATCTCAAGAGCAGGGGGTGGAGCAAGCCAGGCCCCAAACCACGAGAAGCTCCAGCCCAAAAGGCAGCCAAAATCCAGCCCACATCCGGGAGAATATCAAGAGCAGTGGTTGGAGCAAGCCAGGCCTCCAACCACGAGAAGCTCCAGCCCAAAAGGCAGCCAAAATCCAGCCCATATCCGGGAGAATATCAAGAGCAGGGGGTGGAGCAAGCCAGGTCTCAAACCACGAGAAGCTCCAGCCCAAAAAGGAGCCAAACTCCAAACCACATCCGGGAGAATCTCAAGAGCAGTGGTTGGAGCAAGCCAGGCCTCCAACCACGAGAAGCTCCAGCCCAAAAGGCAGCCAAAATGGAGCCCACATCCGGGAGAATATCAAGAGCAGGGGGTGGAGCAAGCCAGGCCTCAAACCACGAGAAGCTCCAGCCCAAAAGGCAGCCAAAATCCAGCCCTATATCTGGGAGAATATCAAGAGTAGGGGCTGGAGCAAGCCAGGCCTCAAACTATGAGAATCTCCAGCCCAAAAGGCAGCCAAAATCCAGCCCTATATCTGGGAGAATCTCAAGAGGAGGGGGGGGAGCAAGCCAGGCCTCAAACCACGAGAAGTTCCAGCCTAAAAGGCAGCCAAAATCCAGCCCTATATCTGGGAGAATCTCAAGAGCAGGGGGTGGAGCAAGCCAGGCCTCAAACCACGAGAAGCTCCAGCCCAAAAGGCAGCCAAAATCCAGCCCACCTTCGGGAGAATCTCAAGACCAGGGGGTGGAGCAAGCCAGGCCTCAAACCACGAGAAGCTCCAGCCCAAAAGGCAGCCAAAATGCAGCCCACATCCGGGAGAATCTCAAGAGCAGGGGGTGGAGCAAGCCAGGCCTCAAACCACGAGAAGTTCCAGCCTAAAAGGCAGCCAAAATCCAGCCCACATCCGGGAGAATATCAAGAGCAGGGGGTGGAGCAAGCCAGGTCTCAAACCACGAGAAGCTCTAGCCCAAAAAGCAGCCAAAATGAAGCCCACATCCGGGAGAATCTCAAGAGCAGTGGATGGAGCAAGCCAGGCCTCAAACCACGAGAAGCTCCAGCCCAAAAGGCAGCCAAAATCCAGCCCTATATCTGGGAGAATATCAAGACTAGGGGCTGGAGCAAGCCAGGCCTCAAACTATGAGAATCTCCAGCCCAAAAGGCAGCCAAAATGCAGCCCTATATCTGGGAGAATCTCAAGAGGAGGGCGTGGAGCAAGCCAGGCCTCAAACCACGAGAAGCTCCAGCCCAAAAGGCAGCCAAACTCCAGACCCCATACGGGAGAATATCAAGAGCAGGGGGTGGAGCAAGCCAGGACTCAAACCACGAGAAGCTCCAGCCCAAGAGGCAGCCAAAATCCAGCCCACATCCGGGAGAATCTCAAGAGCAGGGGGTGGAGCAAGCCAGGACTCAAACCACGAGAAGCTCCAGCCCAAAATACACCCAAAATCCAGCCCAAGTCTGTGAGAATCTGAAGAGCAGGGGTTGGAGCAAGCCAGGCCTCAAACCACGAGAAGCTCCAGCCCAAAAGGCAGCCAAAATCCAGCCCACGTCTGGGAGAATCTCAAGAGAAGGGGGTGGAGCAAGCCAGGCCTGAAACCACGAGAAGCTACTGCCCAAAAGGCAGCCAAAATCCAGGCCACATCCGGGAGAATCTCAAGAGCAGGGTTTGGAGCAAGCCAGGCCTCAAACCATGAGAAGCTCCAGCCCAAAAGGGAGCCAAAATCCAACACTATATCTGGGAGAATATCAAGAGCAGGGGGTGGAGCAAGCCAGGCCTCAAACCACAACAAGCTCCAGCCCAAAAGGCAGCCAAATTCCAGAACACATCTGGGAGAATCTCAAGAGAAGGGGGTGGAGCAAGCCAGGCCTCCAACCACGAGAAGCTCCAGCCCAAAAGGCAGCCAAAATCCAGCCCATATCCGGGAGAATATCAAGAGTAGGGGGTGGAGCAAGCCAGGCCTCCAACCACGAGAAGCTCCAGCCCAAAAGGCAGCCAAAATGGAGCCCACATCCGGGAGAATATCAAGAGCAGGGGGTGGAGCAAGCCAGGCCTCAAACCACGAGAAGCTCCAGCCCAAAAGGCAGCCAAATTGCAGCCCACATCCGTGAAAATCTCAAGAGCAGGGGGTGGAGCAAGCCAGGCCTCAAACTATGAGAATCTCCAGCCCAAAAGGCAGCCAAAATCCAATCCTATATCTGGGAGAATCTCAAGAGGAGGGGGTGGAGCAAGCCAGGCCTCAAACCACGAGAAGCTCCAGCCCAAAAGGCAGCCAAACTCCAGACCCCATACGGGAGAATATCAAGAGCAGGGGGTGGAGCAAGCCAGGACTCAAACCACGAGAAGCTCCAGCAAAAGAGGCAGCCAAAATCCAGCCCACATCCGGGAGAATCTCAAGAGCAGGGGGTGGAGCAAGCCAGGCCTCAAACCACGAGAAGCTCCAGCCCAAAAGGCTGCCAAAATCCAGCCCACGTCCGTGAGAATCTCAAGAGCAGGGGCTGGAGCAAGCCAGGCCCCAAACCACAAGAAGCTCCAGCCCAAAAGGCAGCCAAAATCCAACACTATATCTGGGAGAATATCAAGAGCAGGGGGTGGAGCAAGCCAGGCCTCAAACCACGAGAAGCTCCAGCCCAAAAGGCAGCCAAAATCCAGCCCACATCCGGGAGAATCTCAAGAGCAGGGGGTGGAGCAAGCCAGGCCTCAAACCACGAGAAGCTCCAGCCCAAAAAGGAGCGAAAATGAAGCCCACATCCGGGAGAATATCAAGAGCAGGGGGTGGAGCAAGCCAGGTCTCAAACCATGAGAAGCTCCAGCCCAAAAGGCAGCCAAACTCCCGCCCGCATCTGGGAGAATATCAAGAGCAGGGGGTGGAGCAAGGCAGGCCTCAAACCACGAGAAGCTCCAGCCCAAAAGGCAGCCAAAATCCAGCCCTATATCTGGGAGAATATCAAGAGTAGGGGCTGGAGCAAGCCAGGCCTCAAACCACGAGAAGCTCCAGCCCAAAAGGCAGCCAAAATCCAGCCCTATATCTGGGAGAATCTCAAGAGCAGGGGGTGGAGCAAGCCAGGCCTCAAACCACGAGAAGCTCCAGCCCAAAATGCAGCCAATCTCCAGACCCCATACGGGAGAATATCAAGAGCAGGGGGTGGAGCAAGCCAGGACTCAAACCACGAGAAGCTCCAACCCAAGAGGCAGCCAAAATCCAGCCCACATCCGGGAGAATCTCAAGAGCAGGGGGTGGAGCAAGCCAGGCCTCAAACCACGAGAAGCTCCAGCCCAAAAGGCAGCCAAAATCCAGCCCACATCCGGGAGAATCTCAAGAGCAGGGGGTGGAGCAAGCCAGGCCTCCAACCATGAGAAGCTCCAGCCCAAAAGGCAGCCAAAATGGAGCCCACATCCGGGAGAATATCAAGAGCAGGGGGTGGAGCAAGCCAGGCCTCAAACCACGAGAAGCTCCAGCCCAAAAGGCAGCCAAAATCCAGCCCTATATCTGGGAGAATATCAAGAGTAGGGGCTGGAGCAAGCCAGGCCTCAAACTATGAGAATCTCCAGCCCAAAAGGCAGCCAAAATCCAGCCCTATATCTGGGAGAATCTAAAGAGGAGGGGGTGGAGCAAGCCAGGCCTCAAACCACGAGAAGCTCCAGCCCAAAAGGCAGCCAAACTCCAGACCCCATACGGGAGAATATCAAGAGCAGGGGGTGGAGCAAGCCAGGACTCAAACCACGAGAAGCTCCAGCCCAAGAGGCAGCCAAAATGCAGCCCACATCCGGGAGAATCTCAAGAGCAGGGGGTGGAGCAAGCCAGGCCTCAAACCACGAGAAGCTCCAGCCCAAAAGGCAGCCAAAATCCAGCCCACATCCGGGAGAATCTCAAGAGCAGGGGGTCGAGAAAGCCAGGCCTCAAACTACGAGAAGCTCCAGCCCAAAAGGCAGCCAAAATGGAGCCCACATCCGGGAGAATATCAAGAGCAGGGGGTGGAGCAAGCCAGGCCTCAAACCACGAGAAGCTCCAGCCCAAAAGGCTGCCAAAATCCAGCCCACATCCGGGAGAATCTCAAGAGCAGGGGGTCGCGAAAGCCAGGCCTCAAACCACGAGAAGCTCCAGCCCAAAAGGCAGCCAAAATGCAGCCCACGTCCGTGAGAATCTCAAGAGCAGGGGCTGGAGCAAGCCAGGCCCCAAACCACAAGAAGCTCCAGCCCAAAATGCAGCCAAACTCCAACACTATATCTGGGAGAATATCAAGAGCAGGGGGTGGAGCAAGCCAGGCCTCAAACCACGAGAAGCTCCAGCCCAAAAGGCAGCCAAAATCCAGCCCACATCCGGGAGAATCTCAAGAGCAGGGGGTGGAGCAAGCCAGGCCTCAAACCACGAGAAGCTCCAGCCCAAAAAAGAGCCAAAATGAAGCCCACATCCGGGAGAATATCAAGAGCAGGGGGTGGAGCAAGCCAGGTCTCAAACCATGAGAAGCTCCAGCCCAAAAGGCAGCCAAACTCCCGACCACATCTGGGAGAATATCAAGAGCAGGGGGTGGAGCAAGCCAGGCCTCAAACCACGAGAAGCTCCAGCCCAAAAGGCAGCCAAAATCCAGCCCTATATCTGGGAGAATATCAAGAGTAGGGGCTGGAGCAAGCCAGGCCTCAAACCACGAGAAGCTCCAGCCCAAAAGGCAGCCAAAATCCAGCCCACATCCGGGAGAATCTCAAGAGCAGGGGGTGGAGCAAGCCAGGCCTCCAACCATGAGAAGCTCCAGCCCAAAAGGCAGCCAAAATGGAGCCCACATCCGGGAGAATATCAAGAGCAGGGGGTGGAGCAAGCCAGGCCTCAAACCACGAGAAGCTCCAGCCCAAAAGGCAGCCAAAATCCAGCCCTATATCTGGGAGAATATCAAGAGTAGGGGCTGGAGCAAGCCAGGCCTCAAACTATGAGAATCTCCAGCCCAAAAGGCAGCCAAAATCCAGCCCTATATCTGGGAGAATCTCAAGAGGAGGGGGTGGAGCAAGCCAGGCCTCAAACCACGAGAAGCTCCAGCCCAAAAGGCAGCCAAAATGCAGCCCACGTCCGTGAGAATCTCAAGAGCAGGGGGTGGAGCAAGCCAGGCCCCAAACCACGAGAAGCTCCAGCCCAAAAGGCAGCCAAAATCCAGCCCACATCCGGGAGAATATCAAGAGCAGTGGTTGGAGCAAGCCAGGCCTCCAACCACGAGAAGCTCCAGCCCAAAAGGCAGCCAAAATCCAGCCCATATCCGGGAGAATATCAAGAGTAGGGGGTGGAGCAAGCCAGGCCTCCAACCACGAGAAGCTCCAGCCCAAAAGGCAGCCAAAATGGAGCCCACATCCGGGAGAATATAAAGAGCAGGGGGTGGAGCAAGCCAGGCCTCAAACCACGAGAAGCTCCAGCCCAAAAGGCAGCCAAAATCCAGCCCTATATCTGGGAGAATATCAAGAGTAGGGGCTGGAGCAAGCCAGGCCTCAAACTATGAGAATCTCCAGCCCAAAAGGCAGCCAAAATCCAGCCCTATATCTGGGAGAATCTAAAGAGGAGGGGGTGGAGCAAGCCAGGCCTCAAACCACGAGAAGCTCCAGCCCAAAAGGCAGCCAAACTCCAGACCCCATACGGGAGAATATCAAGAGCAGGGGGTGGAGCAAGCCAGGACTCAAACCACGAGAAGCTCCAGCCCAAGAGGCAGCCAAAATCCAGCCCACATCCGGGAGAATCTCAAGAGCAGGGGGTGGAGCAAGCCAGGCCTCAAACCACGAGAAGCTCCAGCCCAAAAGGCAGCCAAAATGGAGCCCACATCCGGGAGAATCTCAAGAGCAGGGGGTCGAGAAAGCCAGGCCTCAAACTACGAGAAGCTCCAGCCCAAAAGGCAGCCAAAATGGAGCCCACATCCGGGAGAATATCAAGAGCAGCCGCTAGAGCAAGCCAGGCCTCAAACCACGAGAAGCTCCAGCCCAAAAGGCTGCCAAAATCCAGCCCACATCCGGGAGAATCTCAAGAGCAGGGGGTCGAGAAAGCCAGGCCTCAAACCACGAGAAGCTCCAGCCCAAAAGGCAGCCAAAATGCAGCCCACGTCCGTGAGAATCTCAAGAGCAGGGGCTGGAGCAAGCCAGGCCCCAAACCACAAGAAGCTCCAGCCCAAAATGCAGCCAAACTCCAACACTATATCTGGGAGAATCTCAAGAGCAGGGGGTGGAGCAAGCCAGGCCTCAAACCACGAGAAGCTCCAGCCCAAAAGGCAGCCAAAATCCAGCCCACATCCGGGAGAATCTCAAGAGCAGGGGGTGGAGCAAGCCAGGCCTCAAACCACGAGAAGCTCCAGCCCAAAAAGGAGCCAAAATGAAGCCCACATCCGGGAGAATATCAAGAGCAGGGGGTGGAGCAAGCCAGGTCTCAAACCATGAGAAGCTCCAGCCCAAAAGGCAGCCAAACTCCCGCCCACATCTGGGAGAATATCAAGAGCAGGGGGTGGAGCAAGGCAGGCCTCAAACCACGAGAAGCTCCAGCCCAAAAGGCAGCCAAAATCCAGCCCTATATCTGGGAGAATATCAAGAGTAGGGGCTGGAGCAAGCCAGGCCTCAAACCACGAGAAGCTCCAGCCCAAAAGGCAGCCAAAATCCAGCCCTATATCTGGGAGAATCTCAAGAGCAGTGGTTGGAGCAAGCCAGGCCTCCAACCACGAGAAGCTCCAGCCCAAAAGGCAGCCAAAATCCAGCCCACATCCGGGAGAATATCAAGAGCAGGTTGTGGAGCAAGCCAGGCCTCAAACCACGAGAAGTTCCAGCCTAAAAGGCAGCCAAAATCCAGCCCACATCCGGGAGAATATCAAGAGCAGGGGGTGGAGCAAGCCAGGTCTCAAACCACGAAAAGCTCCAGCCCAAAAAGCAGCCAAAATGAAGCCCACATCCGGGAGAATATCAAGAGCAGGGGATGGAGCAAGCCAGGCCTCAAACCACGAGAAGCTCCAGCCCAAAAGGCAGCCAAAATCCAGCCCTATATCTGGGAGAATCTCAAGAGGAGGGGGTGGAGCAAGCCAGGCCTCAAACCACGAGAAGCTCCAGCCCAAAAGGCAGCCAAAATGCAGCCCACGTCCGTGAGAATCTCAAGAGCAGGGGGTGGAGCAAGCCAGGCCCCAAACCACGAGAAGCTCCAGCCCAAAAGGCAGCCAAAATCCAGCCCACATCCGGGAGAATATCAAGAGCAGTGGTTGGAGCAAGCCAGGCCTCCAACCACGAGAAGCTCCAGCCCAAAAGGCAGCCAAAATCCAGCCCATATCCGGGAGAATATCAAGAGTAGGGGGTGGAGCAAGCCAGGCCTCCAACCACGAGAAGCTCCAGCCCAAAAGGCAGCCAAAATGGAGCCCACATCCGGGAGAATATCAAGAGCAGGGGGTGGAGCAAGCCAGGCCTCAAACCACGAGAAGCTCCAGCCCAAAAGGCAGCCAAAATCCAGCCCTATATCTGGGAGAATATCAAGAGTAGGGGCTGGAGCAAGCCAGGCCTCAAACTATGAGAATCTCCAGCCCAAAAGGCAGCCAAAATCCAGCCCTATATCTGGGAGAATCTAAAGAGGAGGGGGTGGAGCAAGCCAGGCCTCAAACCACGAGAAGCTCCAGCCCAAAAGGCAGCCAAACTCCAGACCCCATACGGGAGAATATCAAGAGCAGGGGGTGGAGCAAGCCAGGACTCAAACCACGAGAAGCTCCAGCCCAAGAGGCAGCCAAAATCCAGCCCACATCCGGGAGAATCTCAAGAGCAGGGGGTGGAGCAAGCCAGGCCTCAAACCACGAGAAGCTCCAGCCCAAAAGGCAGCCAAAATCCAGCCCACATCCGGGAGAATCTCAAGAGCAGGGGGTCGAGAAAGCCAGGCCTCAAACTACGAGAAGCTCCAGCCCAAAAGGCAGCCAAAATGGAGCCCACATCCGGGAGAATATCAAGAGCAGCCGCTAGAGCAAGCCAGGCCTCAAACCACGAGAAGCTCCAGCCCAAAAGGCTGCCAAAATCCAGCCCACATCCGGGAGAATCTCAAGAGCAGGGGGTCGAGAAAGCCAGGCCTCAAACCACGAGAAGCTCCAGCCCAAAAGGCAGCCAAAATGCAGCCCACGTCCGTGAGAATCTCAAGAGCAGGGGCTGGAGCAAGCCAGGCCCCAAACCACAAGAAGCTCCAGCCCAAAATGCAGCCAAACTCCAACACTATATCTGGGAGAATCTCAAGAGCAGGGGGTGGAGCAAGCCAGGCCTCAAACCACGAGAAGCTCCAGCCCAAAAAGCAGCCAAAATGCAGCCCACATCCGGGAGAATCTCAAGAGCAGGGGCTGGAGCAAGCCAGGCCCCAAACCACAAGAAGCTCCAGCCCAAAATGCAGCCAAACTCCAACACTATATCTGGGAGAATCTCAAGAGCAGGGGGTGGAGCAAGCCAGGCCTCAAACCACGAGAAGCTCCAGCCCAAAAGGCAGCCAAAATCCAGCCCACATCCGGGAGAATCTCAAGAGCAGGGGGTGGAGCAAGCCAGGCCTCAAACCACGAGAAGCTCCAGCCCAAAAAGGAGCCAAAATGAAGCCCACATCCGGGAGAATATCAAGAGCAGGGGGTGGAGCAAGCCAGGTCTCAAACCATGAGAAGCTCCAGCCCAAAAGGCAGCCAAACTCCCGCCCACATCTGGGAGAATATCAAGAGCAGGGGGTGGAGCAAGGCAGGCCTCAAACCACGAGAAGCTCCAGCCCAAAAGGCAGCCAAAATCCAGCCCTATATCTGGGAGAATATCAAGAGTAGGGGCTGGAGCAAGCCAGGCCTCAAACCACGAGAAGCTCCAGCCCAAAAGGCAGCCAAAATCCAGCCCTATATCTGGGAGAATCTCAAGAGCAGTGGTTGGAGCAAGCCAGGCCTCCAACCACGAGAAGCTCCAGCCCAAAAGGCAGCCAAAATCCAGCCCACATCCGGGAGAATATCAAGAGCAGGTTGTGGAGCAAGCCAGGCCTCAAACCACGAGAAGTTCCAGCCTAAAAGGCAGCCAAAATCCAGCCCACATCCGGGAGAATATCAAGAGCAGGGGGTGGAGCAAGCCAGGTCTCAAACCATGAGAAGCTCCAGCCCAAAAAGCAGCCAAAATGAAGCCCACATCCGGGAGAATATCAAGAGCAGGGGATGGAGCAAGCCAGGCCTCAAACCACGAGAAGCTCCAGCCCAAAAGGCAGCCAAAATCCAGCCCTATATCTGGGAGAATCTCAAGAGCAGGGGCTGGAGCAAGCCAGGCCTCAAACTATGAGAATCTCCAGCCCAAAAGGCAGCCAAAATCCAGCCCTATATCTGGGAGAATCTCAAGAGCAGGGGGTGGAGCAAGCCAGGCCTCAAACCACGAGAAGCTCCAGCCCAAAAGGCAGCCAATCTCCAGACCCCATACGGGAGAATATCAAGAGCAGGGGGTGGAGCAAGCCAGGACTCAAACCACGAGAAACTCCAGCCCAAGAGGCAGCCAAAATCCAGCCCACATCCGGGAGAATCTCAAGAGCAGGGAGTGGAGCAAGCCAGGCCTGAAACCACGAGAAGCTCCAGCCCAAAAGGCAGCCAAAATGCAGCCCACATCCTGGAGAATCTCAAGAGCAGGGGGTCGAGAAAGCCAGGCCTCAAACCACGAGAAGCTCCAGCCCAGAAGGGAGCCAAAATCCAACACTATATCTGGGAGAATATCAAGAGCAGGGGGTGGAGCAAGCCAGGCCTCAAACCACAACAAGCTCCAGCCCAAAAGGCAGCCAAATTCCAGCACACATCTGGGAGAATCTCAAGAGAAGGGGGTGGAGCAAGCCAGGCCTCAAACCTTGAGAAGCTCCAGCCCAAAAGGCAGCCAAAATGGAGCCCACATCCGGGAGAATATCAAGAGCAGGGGGTGGAGCAAGCCAGGCCTCAAACCACGAGAAGCTCCAGCCCAAAAGACACCCAAAATCCAGCCCTATATCTGGGAGAATATCAAGAGTAGGGGCTGGACCAAGCCAGGCCTCAAACTATGAGAATCTCCAGCCCAAAAGGCAGCCAAAATCCAGCCCTATATCTGGGAGAATCTCAAGAGGAGGGGGTGGAGCAAGCCAGGCCTCAAACCACGAGAGGCTCCAGCCCAAGAGGCAGCTAAACTCCAGACCCCATACGGGAGAATATCAAGAGCAGGGGGTGGAGCAAGCCAGGACTCAAACCACGAGAAGCTCCAGCCCAAAAGGCAGCTAAACTCCAGACCCCATACGGGAGAATATCAAGAGCAGGGGGTGGAGCAAGCCAGGACTCAAACCACGAGAAGCTCCAGCCCAAGAGGCAGCCAAAATCCAGCCCTATATCTGGGAGAATATCAAGAGTAGGGGCTGGAGCAAGCCAGGCCTCAAACTATGAGAATCTCCAGCCCAAAAGGCAGCCAAAATCCAGCCCTATATCTGGGAGAATCTCAAGAGGAGGGGGTGGAGCAAGCCAGGCCTCAAACCACGAGAAGCTCCAGCCCAAAAGGCAGCCAAAATGCAGCCCACCTTCGGGAGAATCTCAAGACCAGGGGGTGGAGCAAGCCAGGCCTCAAACCACGAGAAGCTCCAGCCCAAAAGGCAGCCAAAATGCAGCCCACATCCGGGAGAATCTCAAGAGCAGGGGGTGGAGCAAGCCAGGCCTCAAACCACGAGAAGCTCCAGCCCAAAAGGCAGCCAAAATGCAGCCCACCTTCGGGAGAATCTCAAGACCAGGGGGTGGAGCAAGCCAGGCCTCAAACCACGAGAAGCTCCAGCCCAAAAGGCAGCCAAAATGCAGCCCACATCCGGGAGAATCTCAAGAGCAGGGGGTGGAGCAAGCCAGGCCTCAAACCACGAGAAGTTCCAGCCTAAAAGGCAGCCAAAATCCAGCCCACATCCGGGAGAATATCAAGAGCAGGGGGTGGAGCAAGCCAGGTCTCAAACCACGAGAAGCTCTAGCCGAAAAAGCAGCCAAAATGAAGCCCACATCCGGGAGAATCTCAAGAGCAGTGGATGGAGCAAGCCAGGCCTCAAACCACGAGAAGCTCCAGCCCAAAAGGCAGCCAAAATCCAGCCCTATATCTGGGAGAATATCAAGACTAGGGGCTGGAGCAAGCCAGGCCTCAAACTATGAGAATCTCCAGCCCAAAAGGCAGCCAAAATCCAGCCCTATATCTGGGAGAATCTCAAGAGGAGGGCGTGGAGCAAGCCAGGCCTCAAACCACGAGAAGCTCCAGCCCAAAAGGCAGCCAAACTCCAGACCCCATACGGGAGAATATCAAGAGCAGGGGGTGGAGCAAGCCAGGACTCAAACCACGAGAAGCTCCAGCCCAAGAGGCAGCCAAAATCCAGCCCACATCCGGGAGAATCTCAAGAGCAGGGGGTGGAGCAAGCCAGGACTCAAACCACGAGAAGCTCCAGCCCAAAATACACCCAAAATCCAGCCCAAGTCTGTGAGAATCTGAAGAGCAGGGGTTGGAGCAAGCCAGGTCTCAAACCACGAGAAGCTCCAGCCCAAAAGGCAGCCAAAATCCAGCCCACGTCCGTGAGAATCTCAAGAGCAGGGGGTGGAGCAAGCCAGGCCTCAAACTACAAGAAGCTCCAGCCCAAAAGGCAGCAAAAATGCAGCCCACATCCGGGAGAATCTCAAGAGAAGGGGGTGGAGCAAGCCAGGCCTGAAACCACGAGAAGCTACTGCCCAAAAGGCAGCCAAAATCCAGCCCACATCCGGGAGAATCTCAAGAGCAGGGTTTGGAGCAAGCCAGGCCTCAAACCACGAGAAGCTCCAGCCCAAAATGCAGCCAAAATCCAGCCCTATATCTGGGAGAATCTCAAGAGCAGGGGGTGGAGCAAGCCAGGCCTCAAACCTCAACAAGCACCAGCCCAAAAGGCAGCCAAATTCCAGCCCACATCTGGGAGAATCTCAAGAGAAGGGGGTGGAGCAAGCCAGGCCTCAAACCACGAGAAGCTCCAGCCCAAAAGGCAGCCAAAATCCAGCCCACATCCGGGAGAATCTCAAGAGCAGGGGGTGGAGCAAGCCAGGCCTCAAACCACGAGAAGTTCCAGCCTAAAAGGCAGCCAAAATCCAGCCCACATCCGGGAGAATATCAAGAGCAGGGGGTGGAGCAAGCCAGGTCTCAAACCACGAGAAGCTCCAGCCCAAAAAGCAGCCAAAATGAAGCCCACATCTGGGAGAATCTCAAGAGCAGTGGATGGAGCAAGCCAGGCCTCAAACCACGAGAAGCTCCAGCCCAAAAGGCAGCCAAAATCCAGCCCTATATCTGGGAGAATATCAAGACTAGGGGCTGGAGCAAGCCAGGCCTCAAACTATGAGAATCTCCAGCCCAAAAGTCAGCCAAAATCCAGCCCTATATCTGGGAGAATCTCAAGAGGAGGGGGTGGAGCAAGCCAGGCCTCAAACCACGAGAAGCTCCAGCCCAAAAGGCCGCCAAACTCCAAACCCCATACGGGAGAATATCAAGAGCAGGGGGCGGAGCAAGTCAGGACTCAAACCACGAGAAGCTCCAGCCCAAGAGGCAGCCAAAATCCAGCCCACATCCGGGAGAATCTCAAGAGCAGGGGGTCGAGAAAGCCAGGCCTCAAACCACGAGAAGCTCCAGCCCAAAAGGCAGCCAAAATGCAGCCCACGTCCGTGAGAATCTCAAGAGCAGGGGGTGGAGCAAGCCAGGCCTCAAAACACGAGAAGCTCCAGCCCAAAATGCAGCCAAAATCCAACACTATATCTGGGAGAATATCAAGAGCAGGGGGTGGAGCAAGCCAGGCCTCAAACCACAACAAGCTCCAGCCCAAAAGGCAGCCAAATTCCAGACCACATCTGGGAGAATCTCAAGAGCAGGGGGTGGAGCAAGCCAGGCCTCAAACCACGAGAAGCTCCAGCCCAAGAGGCAGCCAAAATCCAGCCCACATCCGGGAGAATATCAAGAGCAGTGGTTGGAGCAAGCCAGGCCTCCAACCACGAGAAGCTCCAGCCCAAAAGGCAGCCAAAATGGAGCCCACATCCGGGAGAATATCAAGAGCAGGGGGTGGAGCAAGCCAGGCCTCAAACCACGAGAAGCTCCAGCCCAAAAGGCAGCCAAAATCCAGCCCTATATCTGGGAGAATATCAAGAGTAGGGGCTGGAGCAAGCCAGGCCTCAAACTATGAGAATCTCCAGCCCAAAAGGCAGCCAAAATCCAGCCCTATATCTGGGAGAATCTCAAGAGGAGGGGGTGGAGCAAGCCAGGCCTCAAACCACGAGAAGCTCCAGCCCAAAAGGCAGCCAAAATCCAGCCCACATCCGGGAGAATATCAAGAGTAGTTGTTGGAGCAAGCCAGGCCTCAAACCACGAGAAGCTCCAGCCCAAAAGGCAGCCAAAATGGAGCCCACATCCGGGAGAATATCAAGAGCAGGTTGTGGAGCAAGCCAGGCCTCAAACCACGAGAAGTCCCAGCCTAAAAGGCAGCCAAAATCCAGCCCACATCCGGGAGAATATCAAGAGTAGGGGCTGGAGCAAGCCAGGACTCAAACCACGAGAAGCTCCAGCCCAAGAGGCAGCCAAAATCCAGCCCACATCCGGGAGAATCTCAAGAGCAGGGGGTGGAGCAAGCCAGGCCTCAAACCACGAGAAGCTCCAGCCCAAAAGGCTGCCAAAATCCAGCCCACATCCGGGAGAATCTCAAGAGCAGGGGGTCGAGAAAGCCAGGCCTCAAACCACGAGAAGCTCCAGCCCAAAAGGCAGCCAAAATCCAGCCCACGTCCGTGAGAATCTCAAGAGCAGGGGGTGGAGCAGGCCAGGCCCCAAACCACAAGAAGCTCCAGCCCAAAATGCAGCCAAAATCCAACACTATATCTGGGAGAATATCAAGAGCAGGGGGTGGAGCAAGCCAGGCCTCAAACCACGAGAAGCTCCAGCCCAAAAGTCAGCCAAAATGCAGCCCATATCCGGGAGAATCTCAAGAGCAGGGGGTGGAGCAAGCCAGGCCTCAAACCACGAGAAGCTCCAGCCCTAAAGGCAGCCAAAATGCAGCCCACATCCGGGAGAATCTCAAGAGCAGGGGGTGGAGCAAGCCAGGCCTCAAACCACGAGAAGCTCCAGCCCAAAAGGCAGCCAAAATCCAGCCCACATCCGGGAGAATATCAAGAGCAGGGGGTGGAGCAAGCCAGGTCTCAAACCACGAGAAGCTCTAGCCCAAAAAGCAGCCAAAATGAAGCCCACATCCGGGAGAATCTCAAGAGCAGGGGGTGGAGCAAGCCAGGCCTCAAACCACGAGAAGCTCCAGCCCAAAATACACCCAAAATCCAGCCCTATATCTGGGAGAATCTCAAGAGGAGGGCGTGGAGCAAGCCAGGCCTCAAACCACGAGAAGCTCCAGCCCAAAAGGCAGCCAAACTCCAGACCCCATGCGGGAGAATATCAAGAGCAGGGGGTGGAGCAAGCCAGGACTCAAACCACGAGAAGCTCCAGCCCAAGAGGCAGCCAAAATGCAGCCCACATCCGGGAGAATCTCAAGAGCAGGGGGTGGAGCAAGCCAGGCCTCAAACCACGAGAAGCTCCAGCCCAAAAGACACCCAAAATCCAGCCCTATATCTGGGAGAATATCAAGAGCAGGGGGTGGAGCAAGCCAGGCCTCCAACCACAACAAGCACCAGCCCAAAAGGCAGCCAAATTCCAGCCCACATCTGGGAGAATCTCAAGAGAAGGGGGTGGAGCAAGCCAGGTCTCAAACCACGAGAAGCTCCAGCCCAAAAAGCAGCCAAAATGAAGCCCACATCTGGGAGAATCTCAAGAGCAGTGGATGGAGCAAGCCAGGCCTCAAACCACGAGAAGCTCCAGCCCAAAAACGCAGCCAAAATCCAGCCCTATATCTGGGAGAATATCAAGACTAGGGGCTGGAGCAAGCCAGGCCTCAAACTATGAGAATCTCCAGCCCAAAAGGCAGCCAAAATCCAGCCCTATATCTGGGAGAATCTCAAGAGGAGGGGGTGGAGCAAGCCAGGCCTCAAACCACGAGAAGCTCCAGCCCAAAAGGCAGCCAAACTCCAAACCCCATACGGGAGAATATCAAGAGCAGGGGGCGGAGCAAGTCAGGACTCAAACCACGAGAAGCTCCAGCCCAAGATGCAGCCAAAATCCAGACCACATCCGGGAGAATCTCAAGAGCAGGGGGTGGAGCAAGCCAGGCCTCAAAACACGAGAAGCTCCAGCCCAAAATGCAGCCAAAATCCAACACTATATCTGGGAGAATATCAAGAGCAGGGGGTGGAGCAAGCCAGGCCTCAAACCACAACAAGCTCCAGCCCAAAAGGCAGCCAAATTCCAGACCACATCTGGGAGAATCTCAAGAGCAGGGGGTGGAGCAAGCCAGGCCTCAAACCACGAGAAGCTCCAGCCCAAGAGGCAGCCAAAATCCAGCCCACATCCGGGAGAATATCAAGAGCAGTGGTTGGAGCAAGCCAGGCCTCCAACCACGAGAAGCTCCAGCCCAAAAGGCAGCCAAAATGGAGCCCACATCCGGGAGAATATCAAGAGCAGGGGGTGGAGCAAGCCAGGCCTCAAACCACGAGAAGCTCCAGCCCAAAAGGCAGCCAAAATCCAGCCCTATATCTGGGAGAATATCAAGAGTAGGGGCTGGAGCAAGCCAGGCCTCAAACTATGAGAATCTCCAGCCCAAAATGCAGCCAAAATCCAGCCCTATATCTGGGAGAATCTCAAGAGGAGGGGGTGGAGCAAGCCAGGCCTCAAACCACGAGAAGCTCCAGCCCAAAAGGCAGCCAAAATCCAGCCCACATCCGGGAGAATATCAAGAGCAGTTGTTGGAGCAAGCCAGGCCTCAAACCACGAGAAGCTCCAGCCCAAAAGGCAGCCAAAATGGAGCCCACATCCGGGAGAATATCAAGAGCAGGTTGTGGAGCAAGCCAGGCCTCAAACCACGAGAAGTCCCAGCCTAAAAGGCAGCCAAAATCCAGCCCACATCCGGGAGAATATCAAGAGTAGGGGCTGGAGCAAGCCAGGACTCAAACCACGAGAAGCTCCAGCCCAAGAGGCAGCCAAAATCCAGCCCACATCCGGGAGAATCTCAAGAGCAGGGGGTGGAGCAAGCCAGGCCTCAAACCACGAGAAGCTCCAGCCCAAAAGGCTGCCAAAATCCAGCCCACATCCGGGAGAATCTCAAGAGCAGGGGGTCGAGAAAGCCAGGCCTCAAACCACGAGAAGCTCCAGCCCAAAAGGCAGCCAAAATCCAGCCCACGTCCGTGAGAATCTCAAGAGCAGGGGGTGGAGCAGGCCAGGCCCCAAACCACAAGAAGCTCCAGCCCAAAATGCAGCCAAAATCCAACAGTATATCTGGGAGAATATCAAGAGCAGGGGGTGGAGCAAGCCAGGCCTCAAACCACGAGAAGCTCCAGCCCAAAAGGCAGCCAAAATCCAGCACACATCCGGGAGAATCTCAAGAGCAGGGGGTGGAGCAAGCCAGGCCTCAAACCACGAGAATCTCCAGCCCAAAAGGCAGCCAAAATGCAGCCCACATCCGGGAGAATCTCAAGAGCAGGGGGTGGAGCAAGCCAGGCCTCAAACCACAACAAGCACCAGCCCAAAAGGCAGCCAAAATCCAGCCCTATATCTGGGAGAATATCAAGAGCAGGGGGTGGAGCAAGCCAGGCCTCAAACCACAACAAGCACCAGCCCAAAAGGCAGCCAAATTCCAGCCCACATCTGGGAGAATCTCAAGAGAAGGGGGTGGAGCAAGCCAGGCCTCAAACCTTGAGAAGCTCCAGCCCAAAAGGCAGCTAAAATCCAGCCCACATCCGGGAGACTCTCAAGAGCAGGGGGTGGAGCAAGCCAGGCCTCAAACCATGAGAAGCTCCAGCCCAAAAGGCAGCCAAAATCCAGCCCTATATCTGGGAGAATCTCAAGAGGAGGGGGTGGAGCAAGCCAGGCCTCAAACCACGAGAAGCTCCAGCCCAAAAGGCAGCCAAAATCCATCCCACATCCGGGAGAATCTCAAGAGCAGGGGGTGGAGCAAGCCAGGCCTCAAACCACGAGAAGTTCCAGCCTAAAAGGCAGCCAAAATCCAGCCCACATCCGGGAGAATATCAAGAGCAGGGGGTGGAGCAAGCCAGGCCTCAAACCACGAGAAGCTCCAGCCCAAAAAGCAGCCAAAATGAAGCCCACATCTGGGAGAATCTCAAGAGCAGTGGATGGAGCAAGCCAGGCCTCAAACCACGAGAAGCTCCAGCCCAAAAACGCAGCCAAAATCCAGCCCTATATCTGGGAGAATATCAAGACTAGGGGCTGGAGCAAGCCAGGCCTCAAACTATGAGAATCTCCAGCCCAAAAGGCAGCCAAAATCCAGCCCTATATCTGGGAGAATCTCAAGAGGAGGGGGTGGAGCAAGCCAGGCCTCAAACCACGAGAAGCTCCAGCCCAAAAGGCAGCCAAACTCCAAACCCCATACGGGAGAATATCAAGAGCAGGGGGCGGAGCAAGTCAGGACTCAAACCACGAGAAGCTCCAGCCCAAGATGCAGCCAAAATCCAGACCACATCCGGGAGAATCTCAAGAGCAGGGGGTCGAGAAAGCCAGGACTCAAACCACGAGAAGCTCCAGCCCAAAAGGCAGCCAAAATGCAGCCCACGTCCGTGAGAATCTCAAGAGCAGGGGGTGGAGCAAGCCAGGCCTCAAAACACGAGAAGCTCCAGCCCAAAATGCAGCCAAAATCCAACACTATATCTGGGAGAATATCAAGAGCAGGGGGTGGAGCAAGCCAGGCCTCAAACCACAACAAGCTCCAGCCCAAAAGGCAGCCAAATTCCAGACCACATCTGGGAGAATCTCAAGAGCAGGGGGTGGAGCAAGCCAGGCCTCAAACCACGAGAAGCTCCAGCCCAAGAGGCAGCCAAAATCCAGCCCACATCCGGGAGAATATCAAGAGCAGTGGTTGGAGCAAGCCAGGCCTCCAACCACGAGAAGCTCCAGCCCAAAAGGCAGCCAAAATGGAGCCCACATCCGGGAGAATATCAAGAGCAGGGGGTGGAGCAAGCCAGGCCTCAAACCACGAGAAGCTCCAGCCCAAAAGGCAGCCAAAATCCAGCCCTATATCTGGGAGAATATCAAGAGTAGGGGCTGGAGCAAGCCAGGCCTCAAACTATGAGAATCTCCAGCCCAAAAGGCAGCCAAAATCCAGCCCTATATCTGGGAGAATCTCAAGAGGAGGGGGTGGAGCAAGCCAGGCCTCAAACCACGAGAAGCTCCAGCCCAAAAGGCAGCCAAAATCCAGCCCACATCCGGGAGAATATCAAGAGCAGTTGTTGGAGCAAGCCAGGCCTCAAACCACGAGAAGCTCCAGCCCAAAAGGCAGCCAAAATGGAGCCCACATCCGGGAGAATATCAAGAGCAGGTTGTGGAGCAAGCCAGGCCTCAAACCACGAGAAGTCCCAGCCTAAAAGGCAGCCAAAATCCAGCCCACATCCGGGAGAATATCAAGAGTAGGGGCTGGAGCAAGCCAGGACTCAAACCACGAGAAGCTCCAGCCCAAGAGGCAGCCAAAATCCAGCCCACATCCGGGAGAATCTCAAGAGCAGGGGGTGGAGCAAGCCAGGCCTCAAACCACGAGAAGCTCCAGCCCAAAAGGCTGCCAAAATCCAGCCCACATCCGGGAGAATCTCAAGAGCAGGGGGTCGAGAAAGCCAGGCCTCAAACCACGAGAAGCTCCAGCCCAAAAGGCAGCCAAAATCCAGCCCACGTCCGTGAGAATCTCAAGAGCAGGGGGTGGAGCAGGCCAGGCCCCAAACCACAAGAAGCTCCAGCCCAAAATGCAGCCAAAATCCAACAGTATATCTGGGAGAATATCAAGAGCAGGGGGTGGAGCAAGCCAGGCCTCAAACCACGAGAAGCTCCAGCCCAAAAGGCAGCCAAAATCCAGCACACATCCGGGAGAATCTCAAGAGCAGGGGGTGGAGCAAGCCAGGCCTCAAACCACGAGAATCTCCAGCCCAAAAGGCAGCCAAAATGCAGCCCACATCCGGGAGAATCTCAAGAGCAGGGGGTGGAGCAAGCCAGGCCTCAAACCACGGGAAGCTCCAGCCCAAAAGGCAGCCAAAATCCAGCCCACATCCGGGAGAATATCAAGAGCAGGGGGTGGAGCAAGCCAGGTCTCAAACCACGAGAAGCTCTAGCCCAAAAAGCAGCCAAAATGAAGCCCACATCCGGGAGAATCTCAAGAGCAGGGGGTGGAGCAAGCCAGGCCTCAAACCACGAGAAGCTCCAGCACAAAAGGCAGCCAAAATCCAGCCCTATATCTGGGAGAATCTCAAGAGGAGGGCGTGGAGCAAGCCAGGCCTCAAACCACGAGAAGCTCCAGCCCAAAAGGCAGCCAAACTCCAGACCCCATGCGGGAGAATATCAAGAGCAGGGGGTGGAGCAAGCCAGGACTCAAACCACGAGAAGCTCCAGCCCAAGAGGCAGCCAAAATGCAGCCCACATCCGGGAGAATCTCAAGAGCAGGGGGTGGAGCAAGCCAGGCCTCAAACCACGAGAAGCTCCAGCCCAAAAGACACCCAAAATCCAGCCCTATATCTGGGAGAATATCAAGAGCAGGGGGTGGAGCAAGCCAGGCCTCAAACCACAACAAGCACCAGCCCAAAAGGCAGCCAAATTCCAGCCCACATCTGGGAGAATCTCAAGAGAAGGGGGTGGAGCAAGCCAGGCCTCAAACCTTGAGAAGCTCCAGCCCAAAAGGCAGCCAAAATCCAGCCCTATATCTGGGAGAATATCAAGAGTAGGGGCTGGAGCAAGCCAGGCCTCAAACTATGAGAATCTCCAGCCCAAAAGGTAGCCAAAATCCAGCCCTATATCTGGGAGAATCTCAAGAGCAGTGGTGGGAGCAAGCCAGGCCTCAAACCACGAGAAGCTCCAGCCCAAAAGGCAGCCAAAATCCAGCCCACATCCGGGAGAATATCAAGAGCAGTTGTTGGAGCAAGCCACGCCTCAAACCACGAGAAGCTCCAGCCCAAAAGGCAGCCAAAATGGAGCCCACATCCGGGAGAATATCAAGAGCAGGTTGTGGAGCAAGCCAGGCCTCAAACCACGAGAAGTCCCAGCCTAAAAGGCAGCCAAAATCCAGCCCACATCCGGGAGAATATCAAGAGTAGGGGCTGGAGCAAGCCAGGACTCAAACCACGAGAAGCTCCAGCCCAAGAGGCAGCCAAAATCCAGCCCACATCCGGGAGAATCTCAAGAGCAGGGGGTGGAGCAAGCCAGGCCTCAAACCACGAGAAGCTCCAACCCAAAAGGCTGCCAAAATCCAGCCCACATCCGGGAGAATCTCAAGAGCAGGGGGTCGAGAAAGCCAGGCCTCAAACCACGAGAAGCTCCAGCCCAAAAGGCAGCCAAAATCCAGCCCACGTCCGTGAGAATCTCAAGAGCAGGGGGTGGAGCAGCCCAGGCCCCAAACCACAAGAAGCTCCAGCCCAAAATGCAGCCAAAATCCAACACTATATCTGGGAGAATATCAAGAGCAGGGGGTGGAGAAAGCCAGGCCTCAAACCACGAGAAGCTCCAGCCCAAAAGGCAGCCAAAATCCAGCACACATCCGGGAGAATCTCAAGAGCAGGGGGTGGAGCAAGCCAGGCCTCAAACCACGAGAAGCTCCAGCCCAAAAGGCAGCCAAAATGCAGCCCACATCCGGGAGAATCTCAAGAGCAGGGGGTGGAGCAAGCCAGGCCTCAAACCACGGGAAGCTCCAGCACAAAAGGCAGCCAAAATCCAGCCCACATCCGGGAGAATATCAAGAGCAGGGGGTGGAGCAAGCCAGGTCTCAAACCACGAGAAGCTCTAGCCCAAAAAGCAGCCAAAATGAAGCCCACATCCGGGAGAATCTCAAGAGCAGGGGGTGGAGCAAGCCAGGCCTCAAACCACGAGAAGCTCCAGCACAAAAGGCAGCCAAAATCCAGCCCTATATCTGGGAGAATCTCAAGAGGAGGGCGTGGAGCAAGCCAGGCCTCAAACCACGAGAAGCTCCAGCCCAAAAGGCAGCCAAACTCCAGACCCCATGCGGGAGAATATCAAGAGCAGGGGGTGGAGCAAGCCAGGACTCAAACCACGAGAAGCTCCAGCCCAAGAGGCAGCCAAAATGCAGCCCACATCCGGGAGAATCTCAAGAGCAGGGGGTGGAGCAAGCCAGGCCTCAAACCACGAGAAGCTCCAGCCCAAAAGACACCCAAAATCCAGCCCTATATCTGGGAGAATATCAAGAGCAGGGGGTGGAGCAAGCCAGGCCTCAAACCACAAAAAGCACCAGCCCAAAAGGCAGCCAAATTCCAGCCCACATCTGGGAGAATCTCAAGAGAAGGGGGTGGAGCAAGCCAGGCCTCAAACCTTGAGAAGCTCCAGCCCAAAAGGCAGCCAAAATCCAGCCCACATCCGGGAGACTCTCAAGAGCAGGGGGTGGAGCAAGCCAGGCCTCAAACCACGAGAAGCTCCAGCCCAAAAGGCAGCCAAAATCCAGCCCTATATCTGGGAGAATCTCAAGAGGAGGGGGTGGAGCAAGCCAGGCCTCAAACCACGAGAAGCTCCAGCCCAAAAGGCAGCCAAAATGGAGCCCACATCCAGGAGAATATCAAGAGCAGGGGGTGGAGCAAGCCAGGCCTCAAACCACAACAAGCTCCAGCCTAAAAGGCAGCCAAAATCCAGCCCACATCCGGGAGAATATCAAGAGCAGGGGGTGGAGCAAGGCAGGCCTCAAACCACGAGAAGCTCCAGCCCAAAAGGCAGCCAAAATCCAGCCCTATATCTGGGAGAATATCAAGACTAGGGGCTGGAGCAAGCCAGGCCTCAAACTATGAGAATCTCCAGCCCAAAAGGCAGCCAAAATCCAGCCCTATATCTGGGAGAATCTCAAGAGGAGGGCGTGGAGCAAGCCAGGCCTCAAACCACGAGAAGCTCCAGCCCAAAAGGCAGCCAAACTCCAGACCCCATACGGGAGAATATCAAGAGCAGGGGGTGGAGCAAGCCAGGTCTCAAACCATGAGAAGCTCCAGCCCAAAAGGCAGCCAAAATCCATCCCACATCCGGGAGAATCTCAAGAGCAGGGGGTGGAGCAAGCCAGGCCTCCAACCACGAGAAGCTCCAGCCCAAAAGGCAGCCAAAATGGAGCCCACATCCGGGAGAATATCAAGAGCAGGGGGTGGAGCAAGCCAGGCCTCAAACCACGAGAAGCTCCAGCCCAAAAGGCAGCCAAAATCCAGCCCTATATCTGGGAGAATATCAAGAGTAGGGGCTGGAGCAAGCCAGGCCTCAAACTATGAGAATCTCCAGCCCAAAAGGCAGCCAAAATCCAGCCCTATATCTGGGAGAATCTCAAGAGGAGGGGGTGGAGCAAGCCAGGCCTCAAACCACGAGAAGCTCCAGCCCAAAAGGCAGCCAAAATCCAGCCCACATCCGGGAGAATATCAAGAGCAGGTTGTGGAGCAAGCCAGGCCTCAAACCACGAGAAGCTCCAGCCCAAAAGGCAGCCAAAATGGAGCCCACATCCGGGAGAATATCAAGAGCAGGTTGTGGAGCAAGCCAGGCCCCAAACCGCAAGAAGCTCCAGCCCAAAAGGCAGCCAAAATCCAGCCCTATATCTGGGAGAATATCAAGAGCAGGGGGTGGAGCAAGCCAGGCCTCAAACCTTGAGAAGCTCCAGCCCAAAATGCAGCCAAAATCCAGCACACATCCGGGAGAATCTCAAGAGCAGGGGGTGGAGCAAGCCAGGCCTCAAACCACGAGAAGCTCCAGCCCAAAAGGCAGCCAAAATGCAGCCCACATCTGGGAGAATCTCAAGAGCAGGGGGTGGAGCAAGCCAGGCCTCAAACCACGGGAAGCTCCAGCACAAAAGGCAGCCAAAATCCAGCCCACATCCGGGAGAATATCAAGAGCAGGGGGTGGAGCAAGCCAGGTCTCAAACCACGAGAAGCTCTAGCCCAAAAAGCAGCCAAAATGAAGCCCACATCCGGGAGAATCTCAAGAGCAGGGGGTGGAGCAAGCCAGGCCTCAAACCACGAGAAGCTCCAGCCCAAAAGGCAGCCAAAATCCAGCCCTATATCTGGGAGAATCTCAAGAGGAGGGCGTGGAGCAAGCCAGGCCTCAAACCACGAGAAGCTCCAGCCCAAAAGGCAGCCAAACTCCAGACCCCATGCGGGAGAATATCAAGAGCAGGGGGTGGAGCAAGCCAGGACTCAAACCACGAGAAGCTCCAGCCCAAGAGGCAGCCAAAATGCAGCCCACATCCGGGAGAATCTCAAGAGCAGGGGGTGGAGCAAGCCAGGCCTCAAACCACGAGAAGCTCCAGCCCAAAAGACACCCAAAATCCAGCCCTATATCTGGGAGAATATCAAGAGCAGGGGGTGGAGCAAGCCAGGCCTCAAACCACAACAAGCACCAGCCCAAAAGGCAGCCAAATTCCAGCCCACATCTGGGAGAATCTCAAGAGAAGGGGGTGGAGCAAGCCAGGCCTCAAACCTTGAGAAGCTCCAGCCCAAAAGGCAGCCAAAATCCAGCCCACATCCGGGAGAATCTCAAGAGCAGGGGGTGGAGCAAGCCAGGCCTCAAACCATGAGAATCTCCAGCCCAAAAGGCAGCCAAAATCCAGCCCTATATCTGGGAGAATCTCAAGAGGAGGGGGTGGAGCAAGCCAGGCCTCAAACCACGAGAAGCTCCAGCCCAAAAGGCAGCCAAAATCCAGCCCACATCCAGGAGAATATCAAGAGCAGTGGTTGGAGCAAGCCAGGCCTCCAACCACGAGAAGCTCCAGCCCAAAAGGCAGCCAAAATCCAGCCCACATCCGGGAGAATCTCAAGAGCAGGGGGTGGAGCAAGCCAGGCCTCAAACCACAACAAGCTCCAGCCTAAAAGGCAGCCAAAATCCAGCCCACATCCGGGAGAATATCAAGAGCAGGGGGTGGAGCAAGCCAGGTCTCAAACCACGAGAAGCTCCAGCCCAAAAAGCAGCCAAAATGAAGCCCACATCCGGGAGAATCTCAAGAGCAGTGGATGGAGCAAGCCAGGCCTCAAACCACGAGAAGCTCCAGCCCAAAAGGCAGCCAAAATCCAGCCCTATATCTGGGAGAATATCAAGACTAGGGGCTGGAGCAAGCCAGGCCTCAAACTATGAGAATCTCCAGCCCAAAAGGCAGCCAAAATCCAGCCCTATATCTGGGAGAATCTCAAGAGGAGGGGGTGGAGCAAGCCAGGCCTCAAACCACGAGAAGCTCCAGCCCAAAATGCAGCCAAACTCCAGACCCCATACGGGAGAATATCAAGAGCAGGGGGTGGAGCAAGCCAGGACTCAAACCACGAGAAGCTCCAGCCCAAAAGGCACCCAAAATCCAGCCCACATCCGGGAGAATCTCAAGAGCAGGGGGTGGAGCAAGCCAGGCCTCAAACCACGAGAAGCTCCAGCCCAAAAGGCACCCAAAATCCAGCCCACATCCGGGAGAATCTCAAGAGCAGGGGGTCGAGAAAGCCAGGCCTCAAACCACGAGAAGCTCCAGCCCAAAAGGCAGCCAAAATGCAGCCCACATCCGGGAGAATCTCAAGAGCAGGGGGTGGAGCAAGCCAGGCCCCAAACCACAAGAAGCTCCAGCCCAAAATGCAGCCAAAATCCAACACTATATCTGGGAGCATATAAAGAGCAGGGGGTGGAGCAAGCCAGGCCTCAAACCTTGAGAAGCTCCAGCCCAAGATGCAGCCAAAATCCAGCCCACATCCGGGAGAATCTCAAGAGCAGGGGGTGGAGCAAGCCAGGCCTCAAACCACGAGAAGCTCCAGCCCAAAAGGCAGCCAAAATCCAGCCCACATCCGGGAGAATCTCAAGAGCAGGGGGTGGAGCAAGCCAGGCCTCAAACCACGAGAAGTTCCAGCCCAAAAGACACCCAAAATCCAGCCCTATATCTGGGAGAATATCAAGAGCAGGGGGTGGAGCAAGCCAGGCCTCAAACCACGAGAAGCTCCAGCCCAAAAGGCAGCCAAAATCCAGCCCACATCCGGGAGAATCTCAAGAGCAGGGGGTGGAGCAAGCCAGGTCTCAAACCACGAGAAGCTCTAGCCCAAAAAGCAGCCAAAATGAAGCCCACATCCGGGAGAATCTCAAGAGCAGGGGGTGGAGCAAGCCAGGCCTCAAACCTTGAGAAGCTCCAGCCCAAAAGGCAGCCAAAATCCAGCCCTATATCTGGGAGAATCTCAAGAGGAGGGGGTGGAGCAAGCCAGGCCTCAAACCACGAGAAGCTCCAGCCCAAAAGGCTGCCAAAATCCAGCCCACATCCGGGAGAATCTCAAGAGCAGGGGGTGGAGCAAGCCAGGCCTCAAACCACGAGAAGATCCAGCCCAAAAGGCAGCCAAAATCCAGCCCACATCCGGGAGAATCTCAAGAGCAGGGGGTGGAGCAAGCCAGGCCTCAAACCACGAGAAGTTCCAGCCTAAAAGGCAGCCAAAATCCAGCCCACATCCGGGAGAATATCAAGAGCAGGGGGTGGAGCAAGCCAGGTCTCAAACCACGAGAAGCTCTAGCCCAAAAAGCAGCCAAAATGAAGCCCACATCCGGGAGAATCTCAAGAGCAGGGGGTGGAGCAAGCCAGGCCTCAAACCTTGAGAAGCTCCAGCCCAAAAGGCAGCCAAAATCCAGCCCTATATCTGGGAGAATCTCAAGAGGAGGGCGTGGAGCAAGCCAGGCCTCAAACCACGAGAAGCTCCAGCCCAAAAGGCAGCCAAACTCCAGACCCCATGCGGGAGAATATCAAGAGCAGGGGGTGGAGCAAGCCAGGACTCAAACCACGAGAAGCTCCAGCCCAAGATGCAGCCAAAATGCAGCCCACATCCGGGAGAATCTCAAGAGCAGGGGGTGGAGCAAGCCAGGCCTCAAACCACGAGAAGCTCCAGCCCAAAAGACACCCAAAATCCAGCCCAAGTCCGTGAGAATCTGAAGAGCAGGGGTTGGAGCAAGCCAGGCCTCAAACCACGAGAAGCTCCAGCCCAAAAGGCAGCCAAAATCCAGCCCACGTCCATGAGAATCTCAAGAGCAGGGGGTGGAGCAAGCCAGGCCTCAAACTACAAGAAGCTCCAGCCCAAAAGGCAGCAAAAATGCAGCCCACATGCGGGAGAATCTCAATAGCAGGGGGTGGAGCAAGCCAGGCCTGAAACCACGAGAAGCTACTGCCCAAAAGGCAGCCAAAATGCAGCCCACCTCCGGGAGAATCTCAATAGCAGGGGTTTGGAGCAAGCCAGGCCTCAAACCATGAGAAGCTCCAGCCCAAAAGGCAGCCAAAATCCAGCCCTATATCTGGGAGAATATCAAGAGCAGGGGGTGGAGCAAGCCAGGCCTCAAACCACAACAAGCTCCAGCCCAAAAGGCAGCCAAATTCCAGCCCACATCTGGGAGAATCTCAAGAGCAGGGGGTGGAGCAAGCCAGGCCTCAAACCTTGAGAAGCTCCAGCCCAAAAGGCAGCCAAAATCCAGCCCACATCCGGGAGAATGTCAAGAGCAGGGGGTGGAGCAAGCCAGGCCTCAAACCACGAGAAGCTCCAGCCCAAAAGGCAGCCAAAATGGAGCCCACATCCGGGAGAATATCAAGAGCAGGGGGTGGAGCAAGCCAGGCCTCAAACCACGAGAAGTTCCAGCCTAAAAGGCAGCCAAAATCCAGCCCACATCCGGGAGAATATCAAGAGCAGTTGTTGGAGCAAGCCAGGCCTCAAACCACGAGAAGCTCCAGCCCAAAAGGCAGCCAAAATCCAGCCCACATCCGGGAGAATCTCAAGAGCAGGTTGTGGAGCAAGCCAGGCCTCAAACCACGAGAAGTTCCAGCCTTAAAGGCAGCCAAAATCCAGCCCACATCCGGGAGAATATCAAGAGTAGGGGCTGGAGCAAGCCAGGCCTCAAACTACGAGAATCTCCAGCCCAAAAGGCAGCCAAAATCCAGCCCTATATCTGGGAGAATCTCAAGAGCAGGGGGTGGAGCAAGCCAGGCCTCAAACCACGAGAAGCTCCAGCCCAAAAGGCAGCCAAACTCCAGACCCCATACGGGAGAATATCAAGAGCAGGGGGTGGAGCAAGCCAGGACTCAAACCACGAGAAGCTCCAGCCCAAGAGGCAGCCAAAATGCAGCCCACATCCGGGAGAATCTCAAGAGCAGGGGGTGGAGCAAGCCAGGCCTCAAACCACGAGAAGCTCCAGCCCAAAATGCTGCCAAAATCCAGCCCACATCCGGGAGAATCTCAAGAGCAGGGGGTCGAGAAAGCCAGGCCTCAAACCACGAGAAGCTCCAGCCCAAAAGGCAGCCAAAATGCAGCCCACGTCCGTGAGAATCTCAAGAGCAGGGGGTGGAGCAAGCCAGGCCCCAAACCACAAGAAGCTCCAGCCCAAAATGCAGCCAAAATCCAACACTATATCTGGGAGAATATCAAGAGCAGGGGGTGGAGCAAGCCAGGCCTCAAACCTTGAGAAGCTCCAGCCCAAAAGGCAGCCAAAATCCAGACCACATCCGGGAGAATCTCAAGAGCAGGGGGTGGAGCAAGCCAGGCCTCAAACCACGAGAAGCTCCAGCCCAAAAGGCAGCCAAAATGCAGCCCACATCCGGGAGAATATCCAGAGCAGGGGGTGGAGCAAGCCAGGCCTCAAACCACGAGAAGCTCCAGCCCAAAAGGCAGCCAAAATGCAGCCCACGTCCATGAGAATCTCAAGAGCAGGGGGTGGAGCAAGCCAGGCCCCAAACCACAAGAAGCTCCAGCCCAAAAGGCAGCCAAAATCCAACACTATATCCAGGAGAATCTCAAGAGCAGGGGGTGGAGCAAGCCAGGCCTCAAACCACGAGAAGTTCCAGCCCAAAATGCAGCCAAAATCCAGCCCACATCCGGGAGAATCTCAAGAGAAGGGGGTGGAGAAAGCCAGGCCTCAAACCACAAGAAGCTCCAGCCCAAAAGGCAGCCAAATTCCAGCCCACATCTGGGAGAATCTCAAGAGAAGGTGTGGAGCAAGCCAGGCCTCAAACCACGAGAAGCTACAGCCCAAAAGGCAGCCAAAATCCAGCCCACATCCGGGAGAATCTCAAGAGCAGGGGGTGGAGCAAGCCAGGCCTCAAACCACGAGAAGGTCCTGCCCAAAAGGCTCCCAAAATGCAGCCCACATCCGGGAGAATCTCAAGAGCAGGGGGTGGAGCAAGCCAGGCCTCAAACCAAAAGAAGCTCCAGCCCAAAAGGCAGCCAAAATCCAGCCCTATATCTGGGAGAATCTCAAGAGCAGGGGGTGGAGCAAGCCAGGCCTCAAACCACGAGAAGCTCCAGCCCAAAAAGCAGCCAAAATGAAGCCCACATCCGGGAGAATCTCAAGAGCAGGGGGTGGAGCAAGCCAGGCCTCAAACCACGAGAAGCTCCAGCCCAAAAGGCAGCCAAAATCCAGCCCTATATCTGGGAGAATATCAAGACTAGGGGCTGGAGCAAGCCAGGCCTCAAACTATGAGAATCTCCAGCCCAAAATGCAGCCAAAATCCAGCCCTATATCTGGGAGAATCTCAAGAGGAGGGCGTGGAGCAAGCCAGGCCTCAAACCACGAGAAGCTCCAGCCCAAAAGGCAGCCAAACTCCAGACCCCATACGGGAGAATATCAAGAGCAGGGGGTGGAGCAAGCCAGGACTCAAACCACGAGAAGCTCCAGCCCAAAAGGCACCCAAAATCCAGCCCACATCCGGGAGAATCTCAAGAGCAGGGGGTGGAGCAAGCCAGGCCTCAAACCACGAGAAGCTCCAGCCCAAAAGGCTGCTAAAATCCAGCCCACATCCGGGAGAATCTCAAGAGCAGGGGGTCGAGAAAGCCAGGCCTCAAACCACGAGAAGCTCCAGCCCAAAAGGCAGCCAAAATGCAGCCCACGTCCGTGAGAATCTCAAGAGCAGGGGGTGGAGCAAGCCAGGCCCCAAACCACAAGAAGCTCCAGCCCAAAATGCAGCCAAAATCCAACACTATATCTGGGAGAATCTCAAGAGCAGGGGGTGGAGCAAGCCAGGCCTCAAACCTTGAGAAGCTCCAGCCCAAAAGGCAGCCAAAATCCAGCCCACATCCGGGAGAATCTCAAGAGCAGGGGGTGGAGCAAGCCAGGCCTCAAACCACGAGAAGCTCCAGCCCAAAAGGCAGCCAAAATCCAGCCCACATCCGGGAGAATCTCAAGAGCAGGGGGTGGAGCAAGCCAGGCCTCAAACCACGAGAAGTTCCAGCCTAAAAGGCAGTCAAAATCCAGCCCACATCCGGGAGAATATCAAGAGCAGGGGGTGGAGCAAGCCAGGTCTCAAACCACGAGAAGCTCTAGCCCAAAAAGCAGCCAAAATGAAGCCCACATCCGGGAGAATCTCAAGAGCAGGGGGTGGAGCAAGCCATGCCTCAAACCTTGAGAAGCTCCAGCCCAAAAGGCAGCCAAAATCCAGCCCTATATCTGGGAGAATCTCAAGAGGAGGGCGTGGAGCAAGCCAGGCCTCAAACCACGAGAAGCTCCAGCCCAAAAGGCAGCCAAACTCCACACCCCATGCGGGAGAATCTCAAGAGCAGGGGGTGGAGCAAGCCAGGACTCAAACCACGAGAAGCTCCAGCCCAAGAGGCAGCCAAAATGCAGCCCACATCCGGGAGAATCTCAAGAGCAGGGGGTGGAGCAAGCCAGGCCTCAAACCACGAGAAGCTCCAGCCCAAAAGACACCCAAAATCCAGCCCACGTCCGTGAGAATCTGAAGAGCAGGTGTTGGAGCAAGCCAGGCCTCAAACCACGAGAAGCTCCAGCCCAAAAGGCAGCCAAAATCCAGCCCACATCCGGGAGAATCTCAAGAGCAGGGGGTGGAGCAAGCCAGGCCTCAAACTACAAGAAGCTCCAGCCCAAAAGGCAGCAAAAATGCAGCCCACATCCGGGAGAATCTCAATAGCAGGGGGTGGAGCAAGCCAGGCCTGAAACCACGAGAAGCTACTGCCCAAAAGGCAGCCAAAATCCAGCCCACATCCGGGAGAATCTCAAGAGCAGGGGTTTGGAGCAAGCCAGGCCTCAAACCATGAGAAGCTCCAGCCCAAAAGGCAGCCAAAATCCAGCCCTATATCTGGGAGAATATCAAGAGCAGGGGGTGGAGCAAGCCAGGCCTCAAACCACAACAAGCACCAGCCCAAAAGGCAGCCAAATTCCAGCCCACATCTGGGAGAATCTCAAGAGAAGGGGGTGGAGCAAGCCAGGCCTCAAACCTTGAGAAGCTCCAGCCCAAAAGGCAGCCAAAATCCAGCCCTATATCTGGGAGAATCTCAAGAGGAGGGGGTGGAGGAAGCCAGGCCTCAAACCACAAGAAGCTCCAGCCCAAAAGGCAGCCAAATTCCAGCCCACATCTGGGAGAATCTCAAGAGAAGGTGTGGAGCAAGCCAGGCCTCAAACCACGAGAAGCTCCAGCCCAAAAGGCAGCCAAAATCCAGCCCACATCCGGGAGAATCTCAAGAGCAGGGGGTGGAGCAAGCCAGGTCTCAAACCACAAGAAGCTCCAGCCCAAAAAGCAGCCAAAATGAAGCCCACATCCGGGAGAATCTCAAGAGCAGTGGATGGAGCAAGCCAGGCCTCAAACCACGAGAAGTTCCAGTCAAAAATGCAGCCAAAATCCAACCCACCTCCGGGAGAATATCAAGAGCAGGGGGTGGAGCAAGCCAGGTCTCAAACCATGAGAAGCTCCAGCCCAAAAAGCAGCCAAAATGAAGCCCACATCCGGGAGAATCTCAAGAGCAGTGGATGGAGCAAGCCAGGCCTCAAACCACGAGAAGCTCCTGCCCAAAAGGAAGCCAAAATCCAGCCCACATCCGGGAGAATCTCAAGAGCAGTGGATGGAGCAAGCCAGGCCTCAAACCTTGAGAAGCTCCAGCCCAAAAGGCAGCCAAAATCCAGCCCACATCCGGGAGAATCTCAAGAGCAGGGGGTGGAGCAAGCCAGGCCTCAAACCACGAGAAGCTCCAGCCCAAAAGGCAGCCAAAATCCAGCCCACATCCGGGAGAATCTCAAGAGCAGGGGGTGGAGCAAGCCAGGCCTCAAACCACGAGAAGCTCCAGCCCAAAAGACACCCAAAATGCAGCCCACATCCGGGAGAATCTCAAGAGCAGGGGGTGGAGCAAGCCAGGCCTCAAACCTTGAGAAGCTCCAGCCCAAAAGGCAGCCAAAATCCACCCCACATCCGGGAGAATCTCAAGAGCAGGGGGTGGAGCAAGCCAGGCCTCAAACCACGAGAAGCTCCAGCCCAAAAGACACCCAAAATGCAGCCCACATCCGGGAGAATCTCAAGAGCAGGGGGTGGAGCAAGCCAGGCCTCAAACCTTGAGAAGCTCCAGCCCAAAAGGCAGCCAAAATCCACCCCACATCCGGGAGAATCTCAAGAGCAGGGGGTGGAGCAAGCCAGGCCTCAAACCACGAGAAGCTCCAGCCCAAAAGACACCCAAAATGCAGCCCACATCCGGGAGAATCTCAAGAGCAGGGGGTGGAGCAAGCCAGGCCTCAAACCACGAGAAGCTCCAGCCCAAAAGGCAGCCAAAATGCAGCCCACATCCGGGAGAATCTCAAGAGCAGGGGGTGGAGCCAGCCAGGCCTCAAACCACGAGAAGCTCCAGCCCAAAAGACACCCAAAATGCAGCCCACATCCGGGAGAATCTCAAGAGCAGGGGGTGGAGCAAGCCAGGCCTCAAACCACGAGAAGCTCCAGCCCAAATGGCAGCCAAAATCCAGAACACGTCCGTGAGAATCTCAAGAGCAGGGGGTGGAGCAAGCCAGGCCTCAAACCACGAGAAGCTCCAGCCCAAAAGTCTGCCAAAATCCAGCCCACATCCGGGAGAATCTCAAGAGCAGGGGGTCGAGAAAGCCAGGCCTCAAACCACGAGAAGCTCCAGCCCAAAAGGCAGCCAAAATGCAGCCCACGTCCATGAGAATCTCAAGAGCAGGGGGTGGAGCAAGCCAGGCCCCAAACCACAAGAAGCTCCAGCCCAAAAGGCAGCCAAAATCCAACACTATATCCAGGAGAATCTCAAGAGCAGGGGGTGGAGCAAGCCAGGCCTCAAACCACGAGAAGTTCCAGCCCAAAAGGCAGCCAAAATCCAGCCCACATCCGGGAGAATCTCAAGAGAAGGGGGTGGAGAAAGCCAGGCCTCAAACCACGAGAAGCTACAGCCCAAAAGGCAGCCAAAATCCAGCCCACATCCGGGAGAATCTCAAGAGCAGGGGGTGGAGCAAGCCAGGCCTCAAACCACGAGAAGCTCCTGCCCAAAAGGCTCCCAAAATGCAGCCCACATCCGGGAGCATCTCAAGAGCAGGGGGTGGAGCAAGCCAGGCCTCAAACCACAAGAAGCTCCAGCCCAAAAGGCAGCCAAAATCCAGCCCTATATCTGGGAGAATCTCAAGAGGAGGGGGTGGAGCAAGCCAGGCCTCAAACCACGAGAAGCTCCAGCCCAAGAGGCAGCCAAATCCAGTCCTATATCTGGGAGAATATCAAGAGTAGGGGGTGGAGCAAGCCAGGCCTCAAACCACGAGAAGCTCCAGCCCAAAAGGAAGCCAAAATCCAGCCCACATCCGGGAGAATCTCAAGAGCAGGGGGTGGAGCAAGCCAGGCCCCAAACCACGAGAAGCTCCAGCCCAAAAGGCAGCCAAAATCCAGCCCACATCCGGGAGAATCTCAAGAGCAGGGGGTGGAGCAAGCCAGGTCTCAAACCACAAGAAGCTCCAGCCCAAAAAGCAGCCAAAATGAAGCCCACATCCGGGAGAATCTCAAGAGCAGTGGATGGAGCAAGCCAGGCCTCAAACCACGAGAAGCTCCAGTCAAAAATGCAGCCAAAATCCAACCCACATCCGGGAGAATATCAAGAGCAGGGGGTGGAGCAAGCCAGGTCTCAAACCATGAGAAGCTCCAGCCCAAAAAGCAGCCAAAATGAAGCCCACATCCGGGAGAATCTCAAGAGCAGTGGATGGAGCAAGCCAGGCCTCAAACCACGAGAAGTTCCAGTCAAAAATGCAGCCAAAATCCAACCCACCTCCGGGAGAATATCAAGAGCAGGGGGTGGAGCAAGCCAGGTCTCAAACCATGAGAAGCTCCAGCCCAAAAAGCAGCCAAAATGAAGCCCACATCCGGGAGAATCTCAAGAGCAGGGGGTGGAGCAAGCCAGGCCTCAAACCACGAGAAGCTCCAGCCCAAAAGGCAGCCAAAATCCATCCCACATCCGGGAGAATCTCAAGAGGAGGGGGTGGAGCAAGCCAGGCCTCAAACCACAAGAAGCTCCAGCCCAAAAGGCAGCCAAATTCCAGCCCACATCTGTGAGAATCTCAAGAGAAGGTGTGGAGCAAGCCAGGCCTCAAACCACGAGAAGCTCCAGCCCAAAAGGCAGCCAAAATCCAGCCCACATCTGGGAGAATCTCAAGAGCAGGGGGTGGAGCAAGCCAGGTCTCAAACCACAAGAAGCTCCAGCCCAAAAAGCAGCCAAAATGAAGCCCACATCCGGGAGAATCTCAAGAGCAGTGGATGGAGCAAGCCAGGCCTCAAACCACGAGAAGCTCCAGTCAAAAATGCAGCCAAAATCCAACCCACATCCGGGAGAATATCAAGAGCAGGGGGTGGAGCAAGCCAGGTCTCAAACCATGAGAAGCTCCAGCCCAAAAAGCAGCCAAAATTAAGCCCACATCCGGGAGAATCTCAAGAGCAGGGGGTGGAGCAAGCCAGGCCTCAAACCACGAGAAGATCCTGCCCAAAAGGAAGCCAAATTCCAGCCCACATATCGGAGAAACTCAAGAGCAGGGGGTGGAGCAAGCCAGGCCTCAAACCACGAGAAGCTCCAGCCCAAAAGGCAGCCATAATCCAGCCCACATCCGGGAGAATCTCAAGAGCAGGGGGTGGAGCAAGCCAGGCCTCAAACCACGAGAAGCTCCAGCCCAAAAGACACCCAAAATGCAGCCCACCTCCGGGAGATTCTCAAGAGCAGGGGGTGGAGCAAGCCAGGCCTCAAACCACGAGAAGCTCCTGCCCAAAAGGAAGCCAAATTCCAGCCCACATATCGGAGAAACTCAAGAGCAGGGGGTGGAGCAAGCCAGGCCTCAAACCACGAGAAGCTCCAGCCCAAAAGACACCCAAAATGCAGCCCACATCCGGGAGAATCTCAAGAGCAGGGGGTGGAGCAAGCCAGGCCTCAAACCACGAGAAGCTCCAGCCCAAATGGCAGCCAAAATCCAGCACACGTCCGTGAGAATCTCAAGAGCAGGGGGTGGAGCAAGCCAGGCCTCAAACCACGAGAAGCTCCAGCCCAAAAGTCTGCCAAAATCCAGCCCACATCCGGGAGAATCTCAAGAGCAGGGGGTCGAGAAAGCCAGGCCTCAAACCACGAGAAGCTCCAGCCCAAAAGGCAGCCAAAATGCAGCCCACGTCCATGAGAATCTCAAGAGCAGGGGGTGGAGCAAGCCAGGCCCCAAACCACGAGAAGCTCCAGCCCAAAAGGCAGCCAAAATCCAGCCCACATCCGGGAGAATCTCAAGAGCAGGGGGTGGAGCAAGCCAGGCCTCAAACCACGAGAAGCTCCAGCCCAAGAGGCAGCAAAAATCCAGTCCTATATCTGGGAGAATATCAAGAGTAGGGGGTGGAGCAAGCCAGGCCTCAAACCACGAGAAGCTACTGCCCAAAAGGAAGCCAAAATCCAGCCCACATCCAGGAGAATCTCAAGAGCAGGGGGTGGAGCAAGCCAGGCCTCAAACCACGAGAAGCTCCAGCCCAAAATGCAGCCAAAATCCAGCCCACATCCGGGAGAATCTCAAGAGCAGGGGGTGGAGCAAGCCAGGCCTCAAACCACGAGAAGCTCCAGCCCAAAAGGCACCCAAAATCCAGCCCACATCCGGGAGAATCTCAAGAGCAGGGGGTGGAGCAAGCCAGGCCTCAAACCACGAGAAGCTCCTGCCCAAAAGGAAGCCAAAATCCAGCCCACATCCGGGAGAATCTCAAGAGCAGGGGGTGGAGCAAGCCAGGCCTCAAACCACGAGAAGCTCCTGCCCAAAAGGAAGCCAAATTCCAGCCCACATCCGGGAGAATATCAAGAGCAGGGGGTGGAGCAAGCCAGGCCTCAAACCATGAGAAGCTCCAGCCCAAAAAGCAGCCAAAATTAAGCCCACATCCGGGAGAATCTCAAGAGCAGGGGGTGGAGCAAGCCAGGCCTCAAACCACGAGAAGATCCTGCCCAAAAGGAAGCCAAATTCCAGCCCACATATCGGAGAAACTCAAGAGCAGGGGGTGGAGCAAGCCAGGCCTCAAACCACGAGAAGCTCCAGCCCAAAAGGCAGCCAAAATCCATCCCACATCCAGGAGAATCTCAAGAGGAGGGGGTGGAGCAAGACAGGCCTCAAACCACGAGAAGCTCCAGCCCAAAAGACACCCAAAATGCAGCCCACATCCGGGAGAATCTCAAGAGCAGGGGGTGGAGCAAGCCAGGCCTCAAACCACGAGAAGCTCCAGCCCAAAAGGCAGCCAAAATCCAGCCCACATCCGGGAGAATCTCAAGAGCAGGGGGTCGAGAAAGCCAGGCCTCAAACCACGAGAAGCTCCAGCCCAAAAGGCAGCCAAAATACAGCCCACATCCAGGAGAATCTCAAGAGCAGGGGGTGGAGAAAGCCAGGCCTCAAACCACAAAAAGCTCCAGCCCAAAAGGCAGCCAAATTCCAGCCCACATCTGGGAGAATCTCAAGAGAAGGTGTGGAGCAAGCCAGGCCTCAAACCACGAGAAGCTCCAGCCCAAAAGGCAGCCAAAATCCAGCCCACATCCGGGAGAATCTCAAGAGCAGGGGGTGGAGCAAGCCAGGTCTCAAACCACAAGAAGCTCCAGCCCAAAAAGCAGCCAAAATGAAGCCCACATCCGGGAGAATCTCAAGAGCAGTGGATGGAGCAAGCCAGGCCTCAAACCACGAGAAGTTCCAGTCAAAAATGCAGCCAAAATCCAAACCACCTCCGGGAGAATATCAAGAGCAGGGGGTGGAGCAAGCCAGGTCTCAAACCATGAGAAGCTCCAGCCCAAAAAGCAGCCAAAATGAAGCCCACATCCGGGAGAATCTCAAGAGCAGGGGGTGGAGCAAGCCAGGCCTCAAACCACGAGAAGCTCCTGCCCAAAAGGAAGCCAAATTCCAGCCCACATATCGGAGAAACTCAAGAGCAGGGGGTGGAGCAAGCCAGGCCTCAAACCTTGAGAAGCTCCAGCCCAAAAGGCAGCCAAAATCCATCCCACATCGAGGAGAATCTCAAGAGGAGGGGGTGGAGCAAGACAGGCCTCAAACCACGAGAAGCTCCAGCCCAAAAGACACCCAAAATGCAGCCCACATCCGGGAGAATCTCAAGAGCAGGGGGTGGAGCAAGCCAGGCCTCAAACCACGAGAAGCTCCAGCCCAAAAGGCAGCCAAAATCCAGCCCACATCCGGGAGAATCTCAAGAGCAGGGGGTCGAGAAAGCCAGGCCTCAAACCACGAGAAGCTCCAGCCCAAAAGGCAGCCAAAATACAGCCCACATCCAGGAGAATCTCAAGAGCAGGGGGTGGAGAAAGCCAGGCCTCAAACCACGAGAAGTTCCAGTCAAAAATGCAGCCAAAATCCAACCCACCTCCGGGAGAATATCAAGAGCAGGGGGTGGAGCAAGCCAGGTCTCAAACCATGAGAAGCTCCAGCCCAAAAAGCAGCCAAAATGAAGCCCACATCCGGGAGAATCTCAAGAGCAGGGGGTGGAGCAAGCCAGGCCTCAAACCACGAGAAGCTCCTGCCCAAAAGGAAGCCAAATTCCAGCCCACATATCGGAGAAACTCAAGAGCAGGGGGTGGAGCAAGCCAGGCCTCAAACCACGAGAAGCTCCAGCCCAAAAGGCAGCCAAAATCCATCCCACATCCAGGAGAATCTCAAGAGGAGGGGGTGGAGCAAGACAGGCCTCAAACCACGAGAAGCTCCAGCCCAAAAGACACCCAAAATGCAGCCCACATCCGGGAGAATCTCAAGAGCAGGGGGTGGAGCAAGCCAGGCCTCAAACCACGAGAAGCTCCAGCCCAAAAGGCAGCCAAAATCCAGCCCACATCCGGGAGAATCTCAAGAGCAGGGGGTCGAGAAAGCCAGGCCTCAAACCACGAGAAGCTCCAGCCCAAAAGGCAGCCAAAATACAGCCCACGTCCATGAGAATCTCAAGAGGAGGGGGTGGAGAAAGCCAGGCCTCAAACCACAAGAAGCTCCAGCCCAAAAAGCAGCCAAAATGAAGCCCACATCCGGGAGAATCTCAAGAGCAGTGGATGGAGCAAGCCAGGCCTCAAACCACGAGAAGTTCCAGTCAAAAATGCAGCCAAAATCCAACCCACCTCCGGGAGAATATCAAGAGCAGGGGGTGGAGCAAGCCAGGTCTCAAACCATGAGAAGCTCCAGCCCAAAAAGCAGCCAAAATGAAGCCCACATCCGGGAGAATCTCAAGAGCAGTGGATGGAGCAGGCCAGGCCTCAAACCACGAGAAGCTCCTGCCCAAAAGGAAGCCAAAATCCAGCCCACATCCGGGAGAATCTCAAGAGCAGGGGGTGGAGCAAGCCAGGCCTCAAACCACGAGAAGCTCCTGCCCAAAATGAAGCCAAATTCCAGCCCACATATCGGAGAAACTCAAGAGCAGGGGGTGGAGCAAGGCAGGCCTCAAACCACGAGAAGCTCCAGCCCAAAAGGCAGCCAAAATCCATCCCACATCCGGGAGAATATCAAGAGCAGGGGGTGGAGCAAGCCAGGCCTCAAACCACGAGAAGCTCCAGCCCAAAAGACACCCAAAATGCAGCCCACATCCGGGAGAATCTCAAGAGCAGGGGGTGGAGCAAGCCAGGCCTCAAACCACGAGAAGCTCCAGCCCAAAAGGCAGCCAAAATCCACCCCACATCCGGGAGAATCTCAAGAGCAGGGGGTGGAGCAAGCCAGGCCTCAAACCACGAGAAGCTCCAGCCCAAAAGACACCCAAAATGCAGCCCACATCCGGGAGAATCTCAAGAGCAGGGGGTGGAGCAAGCCAGGCCTCAAACCACGAGAAGCTCCTGCTCAAAACGAAGCCAAATTCCAGCCCATATAGTGGAGAAACTCAAGAGCAGGGGGTGGAGCAAGCCAGGCCTCAAACCACGAGAAGCTCCAGCCCAAAAGGCAGCCAAATTCCAGCCCACATCTGGGAGAATCTCAAGAGAAGGTGTGGAGCAAGCCAGGCCTCAAACCACGAGAAGCTCCAGCCCAAAAGGCAGCCAAAATCCAGCCCACATCCGGGAGAATCTCAAGAGCAGGGGGTGGAGCAAGCCAGGCCTCAAACCACGAGAAGCTCCAGCCCAAAAGGCAGCCAAAATGCACCCCACATCCGGGAGAATCTCAAGAGCAGGGGGTGGAGCAAGCCAGGCCTCAAACCACGAGAAGATCCTGCCCAAAAGGAAGCCAAATTCCAGCCCACATATCGGAGAAACTCAAGAGCAGGGGGTGGAGCAAGCCAGGCCTCAAACCACGAGAAGCTCCAGCCCAAAAGGCAGCCATAATCCAGCCCACATCCGGGAGAATCTCAAGAGCAGGGGGTGGAGCAAGCCAGGCCTCAAACCATGAGAAGCTCCAGCCCAAAAAGCAGCCAAAATGAAGCCCACATCCGGGAGAATCTCAAGAGCAGTGGATGAAGCAAGCCAGGCCTCAAACCACGAGAAGCTCCAGTCAAAAATGCAGCCAAAATCCAACCCACATCCGGGAGAATATCAAGAGCAGGGGGTGGAGCAAGCCAGGTCTCAAACCATGAGAAGCTCCAGCCCAAAAAGCAGCCAAAATTAAGCCCACATCCGGGAGAATCTCAAGAGCAGGGGGTGGAGCAAGCCAGGCCTCAAACCACGAGAAGCTCCAGCCCAAAAGGAAGCCAAATTCCAGCCCACATATCGGAGAAACTCAAGAACAGGGGGTGGAGCAAGCCAGGCCTCAAACCACGGGAAGCTACAGCCCAAAAGGCAGCCAAAATCCATCCCACATCCAGGAGAATCTCAAGAGGAGGGGGTGGAGCAAGACAGGCCTCAAACCACGAGAAGCTCCAGCCCAAAAGACACCCAAAATGCAGCCCACATCCGGGAGAATCTCAAGAGCAGGGGGTGGAGCAAGCCAGGCCTCAAACCACGAGAAGCTCCAGCCCAAAAGGCAGCCAAAATGCAGCCCACATCCGGGAGAATCTCAAGAGCAGGGGGTCGAGAAAGCCAGGCCTCAAACCACGAGAAGCTCCAGCCCAAAAGGCAGCCAAAATACAGCCCACGTCCATGAGAATCTCAAGAGAAGGGGGTGGAGAAAGCCAGGCCTCAAACCACAAAAAGCTCCAGCCCAAAAGGCAGCCAAATTCCAGCCCACATCTGGGAGAATCTCAAGAGAAGGTGTGGAGCAAGCCAGGCCTCAAACCACGAGAAGCTCCAGCCCAAAAGGCAGCCAAAATCCATCCCACATCCGGGAGAATCTCAAGAGGAGGGGGTGGAGCAAGCCAGGCCTCAAACCACAAGAAGCTCCAGCCCAAAAGGCAGCCAAATTCCAGCCCACATCTGGGAGAATCTCAAGAGAAGGTGTGGAGCAAGCCAGGCCTCAAACCACGAGAAGCTCCAGCCCAAAAGGCAGCCAAAATCCAGCCCACATCCGGGAGAATCTCAAGAGCAGGGGGTGGAGCAAGCCAGGTCTCAAACCACAAGTAGCTCCAGCCCAAAAAGCAGCCAAAATGAAGCCCACATCCGGGAGAATCTCAAGAGCAGTGGATGGAGCAAGCCAGGCCTCAAACCACGAGAAGTTCCAGTCAAAAATGCAGCCAAAATCCAACCCACCTCCGGGAGAATATCAAGAGCAGGGGGTGGAGCAAGCCAAGTCTCAAACCATGAGAAGCTCCAGCCCAAAAAGCAGCCAAAATGAAGCCCACATCCGGGAGAATCTCAAGAGCAGTGGATGGAGCAAGCCAGGCCTCAAACCACGAGAAGCTCCTGCCCAAAGGAAGCCAAAATCCAGCCCACATCCGGGAGAATCTCAAGAGCAGGGGGTGGAGCAAGCCAGGCCTCAAACCACGAGAAGCTCCTGCCCAAAAGGAAGACAAATTCCAGCCCACATATCGGAGAAACTCAAGAGCAGGGGGTGGAGCAAGCCAGGCCTCAAACCACGAGAAGCTCCAGCCCAAAAGGCAGCCAAAATCCATCCCACATCCGGGAGAATATCAAGAGCAGGGGGTGGAGCAAGCCAGGCCTCAAACCACGAGAAGCTCCAGCCCAAAAGACACCCAAAATGCAGCCCACATCCGGGAGAATCTCAAGAGCAGGGGGTGGAGCAAGCCAGGCCTCAAACCACGAGAAGCTCCAGCCCAAAAGGCAGCCAAAATCCACCCCACATCCGGGAGAATCTCAAGAGCAGGGGGTGGAGCAAGCCAGGCCTCAAACCACGAGAAGCTCCAGCCCAAAAGACACCCAAAATGCAGCCCACATCCGGGAGAATCTCAAGAGCAGGGGGTGGAGCAAGCCAGGCCTCAAACCACGAGAAGCTCCTGCCCAAAAGGAAGCCAAATTCCAGCCCACATATCGGAGAAACTCAAGAGCAGGGGGTGGAGCAAGCCAGGCCTCAAACCACGAGAAGCTCCAGCCCAAAAGACACCCAAAATGCAGCCCACATCCGGGAGAATCTCAAGAGCAGGGGGTGGAGCAAGCCAGGCCTCAAACCACGAGAAGCTCCAGCCCAAAAGGCACCCAAAATCCAGCCCACATCCGGGAGAATCTCAAGAGCAGGGGGTGGAGCAAGCCAGGCCTCAAACCACGAGAAGCTCCAGCCCAAAAGGCACCCAAAATCCAGCACACGTCCGTGAGAATCTCAAGAGCAGGGGGTGGAGCAAGCCAGGCCTCAAACCACGAGAAGCTCCAGCCCAAAAGTCTGCCAATATCCAGCCCACATCCAAGAGAATCTCAAGAGCAGGGGGTGGAGCAAGCCAGGCCTCAAACCACGAGAAGCTCCAGCCCAAAAGGCAGCCAAAATCCAACACTATATCCAGGAGAATCTCAAGAGCAGGGGGTGGAGCAAGCCAGGCCTCAAACCACGAGAAGCTCCAGCCCAAAAGGCAGCCAAAATCCAGCCCACATCCGGGAGAATCTCAAGAGAAGGGGGTGGAGAAAGCCAGGCCTCAAACCACAAGAAGCTCCAGCCCAAAAGGCAGCCAAATTCCAGCCCACATCTGGGAGAATCTCAAGAGAAGGTGTGGAGCAAGCCAGGCCTCAAACCACGAGAAGCTACAGCCCAAAAGGCAGCCAAAATCCAGCCCACATCCGGGAGAATCTCAAGAGCAGGGGGTGGAGCAAGCCAGGCCTCAAACCACGAGAAGCTCCAGCCCAAAAGGCAGCCAAAATCCATCCCACATCCGGGAGAATCTCAAGAGGAGGGGGTGGAGCAAGCCAGGCCTCAAACCACAAGAAGCTCCAGCCCAAAAGGCAGCCAAATTCCAGCCCACATCTGGGAGAATCTCAAGACAAGGTGTGGAGCAAGCCAGGCCTCAAACCACGAGAAGCTCCAGCCCAAAAGGCAGCCAAAATCCAGCCCACATCCGGGAGAATCTCAAGAGCAGGGGGTGGAGCAAGCCAGGTCTCAAACCACAAGTAGCTCCAGCCCAAAAAGCAGCCAAAATGAAGCCCACATCCGGGAGAATCTCAAGAGCAGTGGATGGAGCAAGCCAGGCCTCAAACCACGAGAAGCTCCTGCCCAAAAGGAAGCCAAATTCCAGCCCACATATCGGAGAAACTCAAGAGCAGGGGGTGGAGCAAGCCAGGCCTCAAACCACGAGAAGCTCCAGCCCAAAAGGCAGCCAAAATCCATCCCACATCCGGGAGAATATCAAGAGCAGGGGGTGGAGCAAGCCAGGCCTCAAACCACGAGAAGCTCCAGCCCAAAAGACACCCAAAATGCAGCCCACATCCGGGAGAATCTCAAGAGCAGGGGGTGGAGCAAGCCAGGCCTCAAACCACGAGAAGCTCCAGCCCAAAAGGCAGCCAAAATCCACCCCACATCCGGGAGAATCTCAAGAGCAGGGGGTGGAGCAAGCCAGGCCTCAAACCACGAGAAGCTCCAGCCCAAAAGACACCCAAAATGCAGCCCACATCCGGGAGAATCTCAAGAGCAGGGGGTGGAGCAAGCCAGGCCTCAAACCACGAGAAGCTCCTGCCCAAAAGGAAGCCAAATTCCAGCCCACATATCGGAGAAACTCAAGAGCAGGGGGTGGAGCAAGCCAGGCCTCAAACCACGAGAAGCTCCAGCCCAAAAGACACCCAAAATGCAGCCCACATCCGGGAGAATCTCAAGAGCAGGGGGTGGAGCAAGCCAGGCCTCAAACCACGAGAAGCTCCAGCCCAAAAGGCACCCAAAATCCAGCCCACATCCGGGAGAATCTCAAGAGCAGGGGGTGGAGCAAGCCAGGCCTCAAACCACGAGAAGCTCCAGCCCAAATGGCAGCCAAAGTCCAGCACACGTCCGTGAGAATCTCAAGAGCAGGGGGTGGAGCAAGCCAGGCCTCAAACCACGAGAAGCTCCAGCCCAAAAGTCTGCCAAAATCCAGCCCACATCCAAGAGAATCTCAAGAGCAGGGGGTCGAGAAAGCCAGGCCTCAAACCACGAGAAGCTCCAGCCCAAAAGGCAGCCAAAATCCAGCCCACGTCCATGAGAATCTCAAGAGCAGGGGGTGGAGCAAGCCAGGCCCCAAACCACAAGAAGCTCCAGCCCAAAAGGCAGCCAAAATCCAACACTATATCCAGGAGAATCTCAAGAGCAGGGGGTGGAGCAAGCCAGGCCTCAAACCACGAGAAGCTCCAGCCCAAAAGGCAGCCAAAATCCAGCCCACATCCGGGAGAATCTCAAGAGAAGGGGGTGGAGAAAGCCAGGCCTCAAACCACAAGAAGCTCCAGCCTAAAAGGCAGCCAAATTCCAGCCCACATCTGGGAGAATCTCAAGAGAAGGTGTGGAGCAAGCCAGGCCTCAAACCACGAGAAGCTCCAGCCCAAAAGGCAGCCAAAATCCAGCCCACATCCGGGAGAATCTCAAGAGCAGGGGGTGGAGCAAGCCAGGCCTCAAACCACGAGAAGCTCCTGCCCAAAAAGCTCCCAAAATGCAGCCCACATCCGGGAGAATCTCAAGAGCAGGGGGTGGAGCAAGCCAGGCCTCAAACCACGAGAAGCTCCTGCCCAAAAGGAAGCCAAAATCCAGCCCACATCCGGGAGAATCTCAAGAGCAGGGGGTGGAGCAAGCCAGGCCTCAAACCACGAGAAGCTCCTGCCCAAAAGGAAGCCAAATTCCAGCCCACATATCGGAGAAACTCAAGAGCAGGGGGTGGAGCAAGCCAGGCCTCAAACCACGAGAAGCTCCAGCCCAAAAGGCAGCCAAAATCCATCCCACATCCGGGAGAATCTCAAGAGGAGGGGGTGGAGCAAGCCAGGCCTCAAACCACAAGAAGCTCCAGCCCAAAAGGCAGCCAAATTCCAGCCCACATCTGGGAGAATCTCAAGAGAAGGTGTGGAGCAAGCCAGGCCTCAAACCACGAGAAGCTCCAGCCCAAAAGGCAGCCAAAATGAAGCCCACATCCGGGAGAATCTCAAAAGCAGTGGATGGAGCAAGCCAGGCCTCAAACCACGAGAAGCTCCAGTCAAAAATGCAGCCAAAATCCAACCCACATCCGGGAGAATATCAAGAGCAGGGGGTGGAGCAAGCCAGGTCTCAAACCATGAGAAGCTCCAGCCCAAAAAGCAGCCAAAATTAAGCCCACATCCGGGAGAATCTCAAGAGCAGGGGGTGGAGCAAGCCAGGCCTCAAACCACGAGAAGATCCTGCCCAAAAGGAAGCCAAATTCCAGCCCACATATCGGAGAAACTCAAGAGCAGGGGGTGGAGCAAGCCAGGACTCAAACCACGAGAAGCTCCAGCCCAAAAGGCAGCCAAAATCCATCCCACAACCAGGAGAATCTCAAGAGGAGGGGGTGGAGCAAGACAGGCCTCAAACCACGAGAAGCTCCAGCCCAAAAGACACCCAAAATGCAGCCCACATCCGGGAGAATCTCAAGAGCAGGGGGTGGAGCAAGCCAGGCCTCAAACCACGAGAAGCTCCAGCCCAAAAGGCAGCCAAAATACAGCCCACGTCCATGAGAATCTCAAGAGAAGGGGGTGGAGAAAGCCAGGCCTCAAACCACAAAAAGCTCCAGCCCAAAAGGCAGCCAAATTCCAGCCCACATCCGGGAGAATCTCAGGAGCAGGGGGTGGAGCAAGCCAGGCCTCAAAACACGAGAAGCTCCAGCCCAAAAGACACCCAAAATCCAGCCCACGTCCGTGAGAATCTCAGGAGCAGGGGTTGGAGCAAGCCAGGCCTCAAACCACGACAAGCTCCAGCCCAAAAGGCAGCCAAAATGCAGCCCACCTCCGGGAGAATCTCAAGAAAAGGGGGTGGAGCAAGCCAGGCCTCAAACCACAAGAAGCTCCAGCCCAAAAGGCAGCCAAATTCCAGCCCACATCTGGGAGAATCTCAAGACAAGGTGTGGAGCAAGCCAGGCCTCAAACCACGAGAAGCTCCAGCCCAAAAGGCAGCCAAAATCCAGCCCACATCCGGGAGAATCTCAAGAGCAGGGGGTGGAGCAAGCCAGGTCTCAAACCACAAGTAGCTCCAGCCCAAAAAGCAGCCAAAATGAAGCCCACATCCGGGAGAATCTCAAGAGCAGTGGATGGAGCAAGCCAGGCCTCAAACCACGAGAAGCTCCTGCCCAAAAGGAAGCCAAATTCCAGCCCACATATCGGAGAAACTCAAGAGCAGGGGGTGGAGCAAGCCAGGCCTCAAACCACGAGAAGCTCCAGCCCAAAAGGCAGCCAAAATCCATCCCACATCCGGGAGAATATCAAGAGCAGGGGGTGGAGCAAGCCAGGCCTCAAACCACGAGAAGCTCCAGCCCAAAAGACACCCAAAATGCAGCCCACATCCGGGAGAATCTCAAGAGCAGGGGGTGGAGCAAGCCAGGCCTCAAACCACGAGAAGCTCCAGCCCAAAAGGCAGCCAAAATCCACCCCACATCCGGGAGAATCTCAAGAGCAGGGGGTGGAGCAAGCCAGGCCTCAAACCACGAGAAGCTCCAGCCCAAAAGACACCCAAAATGCAGCCCACATCCGGGAGAATCTCAAGAGCAGGGGGTGGAGCAAGCCAGGCCTCAAACCACGAGAAGCTCCTGCCCAAAAGGAAGCCAAATTCCAGCCCACATATCGGAGAAACTCAAGAGCAGGGGGTGGAGCAAGCCAGGCCTCAAACCACGAGAAGCTCCAGCCCAAAAACACCCAAAATGCAGCCCACATCCGGGAGAATCTCAAGAGCAGGGGGTGGAGCAAGCCAGGCCTCAAACCACGAGAAGCTCCAGCCCAAAAGGCACCCAAAATCCAGCCCACATCCGGGAGAATCTCAAGAGCAGGGGGTGGAGCAAGCCAGGCCTCAAACCACGAGAAGCTCCAGCCCAAATGGCAGCCAAAGTCCAGCACACGTCCGTGAGAATCTCAAGAGCAGGGGGTGGAGCAAGCCAGGCCTCAAACCACGAGAAGCTCCAGCCCAAAAGTCTGCCAAAATCCAGCCCACATCCAAGAGAATCTCAAGAGCAGGGGGTCGAGAAAGCCAGGCCTCAAACCACGAGAAGCTCCAGCCCAAAAGGCAGCCAAAATCCAGCCCACGTCCATGAGAATCTCAAGAGCAGGGGGTGGAGCAAGCCAGGCCCCAAACCACAAGAAGCTCCAGCCCAAAAGGCAGCCAAAATCCAACACTATATCCAGGAGAATCTCAAGAGCAGGGGGTGGAGCAAGCCAGGCCTCAAACCACGAGAAGCTCCAGCCCAAAAGGCAGCCAAAATCCAGCCCACATCCGGGAGAATCTCAAGAGAAGGGGGTGGAGAAAGCCAGGCCTCAAACCACAAGAAGCTCCAGCCCAAAAGGCAGCCAAATTCCAGCCCACATCTGGGAGAATCTCAAGAGAAGGTGTGGAGCAAGCCAGGCCTCAAACCACGAGAAGCTCCAGCCCAAAAGGCAGCCAAAATGCAGCCCACATCCGGGAGAATCTCAAGAGCAGGGGGTGGAGCAAGCCAGGCCTCAAACCACGAGAAGCTCCTGCCCAAAAAGCTCCCAAAATGCAGCCCACATCCGGGAGAATCTCAAGAGCAGGGGGTGGAGCAAGCCAGGCCTCAAACCACGAGAAGCTCCTGCCCAAAAGGAAGCCAAAATCCAGCCCACATCCGGGAGAATCTCAAGAGCAGGGGGTGGAGCAAGCCAGGCCTCAAACCACGAGAAGCTCCTGCCCAAAAGGAAGCCAAATTCCAGCCCACATATCGGAGAAACTCAAGAGCAGGGGGTGGAGCAAGCCAGGCCTCAAACCACGAGAAGCTCCAGCCCAAAAGGCAGCCAAAATCCATCCCACATCCGGGAGAATCTCAAGAGGAGGGGGTGGAGCAAGCCAGGCCTCAAACCACAAGAAGCTCCAGTCAAAAATGCAGCCAAAATCCAACCCACATCCGGGAGAATATCAAGAGCAGGGGGTGGAGCAAGCCAGGTCTCAAACCATGAGAAGCTCCAGCCCAAAAAGCAGCCAAAATTAAGCCCACATCCGGGAGAATCTCAAGAGCAGGGGGTGGAGCAAGCCAGGCCTCAAACCACGAGAAGATCCTGCCCAAAAGGAAGCCAAATTCCAGCCCACAACCAGGAGAATCTCAAGAGGAGGGGGTGGAGCAAGACAGGCCTCAAACCACGAGAAGCTCCAGCCCAAAAGACACCCAAAATGCAGCCCACATCCGGGAGAATCTCAAGAGCAGGGGGTGGAGCAAGCCAGGCCTCAAACCACGAGAAGCTCCAGCCCAAAAGGCAGCCAAAATACAGCCCACGTCCATGAGAATCTCAAGAGAAGGGGGTGGAGAAAGCCAGGCCTCAAACCACAAAAAGCTCCAGCCCAAAAGGCAGCCAAATTCCAGCCCACATCCGGGAGAATCTCAGGAGCAGGGGGTGGAGCAAGCCAGGCCTCAAAACACGAGAAGCTCCAGCCCAAAAGACACCCAAAATCCAGCCCACGTCCGTGAGAATCTCAGGAGCAGGGGTTGGAGCAAGCCAGGCCTCAAACCACGACAAGCTCCAGCCCAAAAGGCAGCCAAAATGCAGCCCACCTCCGGGAGAATCTCAAGAAAAGGGGGTGGAGCAAGCCAGGCCTCAAACTACAAGAAGCTCCAGCCCAAAAGGCAGCAAAAATGCAGCCCACATCCGGGAGAATCTCAAGAGCAGGGGGTGGAGCAAGCCAGGCCTCAAACCACGAGAAGCTCCTGCCCAAAAGGAAGCCAAATTCCAGCCCACATATCGGAGAAACTCAAGAGCAGGGGGTGGAGCAAGCCAGGCCTCAAACCACGAGAAGCTCCAGCCCAAAAAGCACCCAAAATCCAGCACACGTCCGTGAGAATCTCAAGAGCAGGGGGTGGAGCAAGCCAGGCCTCAAACCACGAGAAGCTCCAGCCCAAAAGTCTGCCAAAATCCAGCCCACATCCAAGAGAATCTCAAGAGCAGGGGGTGGAGCAAGCCAGGCCTCAAACCACGAGAAGCTCCAGCCCAAAAGTCTGCCAAAATCCAACACTATATCCAGGAGAATCTCAAGAGCAGGGGGTGGAGCAAGCCAGGCCTCAAACCACGAGAAGCTCCAGCCCAAAAGGCAGCCAAAATCCAGCCCACATCCGGGAGAATCTCAAGAGAAGGGGGTGGAGAAAGCCAGGCCTCAAACCACAAGAAGCTCCAGCCCAAAAGGCAGCCAAATTCCAGCCCACATCTGGGAGAATCTCAAGAGAAGGTGTGGAGCAAGCCAGGCCTCAAACCACGAGAAGCTACAGCCCAAAAGGCAGCCAAAATCCAGCCCACATCCGGGAGAATCTCAAGAGCAGGGGGTGGAGCAAGCCAGGCCTCAAACCACGACAAGCTCCAGCCCAAAAGGCAGCCAAAATCCATCCCACATCCGGGAGAATCTCAAGAGGAGGGGGTGGAGCAAGCCAGGCCTCAAACCACAAGAAGCTCCAGCCCAAAAGGCAGCCAAATTCCAGCCCACATCTGGGAGAATCTCAAGACAAGGTGTGGAGCAAGCCAGGCCTCAAACCACGAGAAGCTCCAGCCCAAAAGGCAGCCAAAATCCAGCCCACATCCGGGAGAATCTCAAGAGCAGGGGGTGGAGCAAGCCAGGTCTCAAACCATGAGAAGCTCCAGCCCAAAAAGCAGCCAAAATGAAGCCCACATCCGGGAGAATCTCAAGAGCAGTGGATGGAGCAAGCCAGGCCTCAAACCACGAGAAGCTCCTGCCCAAAAGGAAGCCAAATTCCAGCCCACATATCGGAGAAACTCAAGAGCAGGGGGTGGAGCAAGCCAGGCCTCAAACCACGAGAAGCTCCAGCCCAAAAGGCAGCCAAAATCCATCCCACATCCGGGAGAATATCAAGAGCAGGGGGTGGAGCAAGCCAGGCCTCAAACCACGAGAAGCTCCAGCCCAAAAGACACCCAAAATGCAGCCCACATCCGGGAGAATCTCAAGAGCAGGGGGTGGAGCAAGCCAGGCCTCAAACCACGAGAAGCTCCAGCCCAAAAGGCAGCCAAAATCCACCCCACATCCGGGAGAATCTCAAGAGCAGGGGGTGGAGCAAGCCAGGCCTCAAACCACGAGAAGCTCCAGCCCAAAAGACACCCAAAATGCAGCCCACATCCGGGAGAATCTCAAGAGCAGGGGGTGGAGCAAGCCAGGCCTCAAACCACGAGAAGCTCCTGCCCAAAAGGAAGCCAAATTCCAGCCCACATATCGGAGAAACTCAAGAGCAGGGGGTGGAGCAAGCCAGGCCTCAAACCACGAGAAGCTCCAGCCCAAAAGACACCCAAAATGCAGCCCACATCCGGGAGAATCTCAAGAGCAGGGGGTGGAGCAAGCCAGGCCTCAAACCACGAGAAGCTCCAGCCCAAAAGGCAGCCAAAATCCAGCCCACATCCGGGAGAATCTCAAGAGCAGGGGGTGGAGCAAGCCAGGCCTCAAACCACGAGAAGCTCCAGCCCAAAAGGCAGCCAAAATCCAGCACACGTCCGTGAGAATCTCAAGAGCAGGGGGTGGAGCAAGCCAGGCCTCAAACCACGAGAAGCTCCAGCCCAAAAGTCTGCCAAAATCCAGCCCACATCCAAGAGAATCTCAAGAGCAGGGGGTCGAGAAAGCCAGGCCTCAAACCACGAGAAGCTCCAGCCCAAAAGGCAGCCAAAATCCAGCCCACGTCCATGAGAATCTCAAGAGCAGGGGGTGGAGCAAGCCAGGCCCCAAACCACAAGAAGCTCCAGCCCAAAAGGCAGCCAAAATCCAACACTATATCCAGGAGAATCTCAAGAGCAGGGGGTGGAGCAAGCCAGGCCTCAAACCACGAGAAGCTCCAGCCCAAAAGGCAGCCAAAATCCAGCCCACATCCGGGAGAATCTCAAGAGAAGGGGGTGGAGAAAGCCAGGCCTCAAACCACAAGAAGCTCCAGCCCAAAAGGCAGCCAAATTCCAGCCCACATCTGGGAGAATCTCAAGAGAAGGTGTGGAGCAAGCCAGGCCTCAAACCACGAGAAGCTCCAGCCCAAAAGGCAGCCAAAATCCAGCCCACATCCGGGAGAATCTCAAGAGCAGGGGGTGGAGCAAGCCAGGCCTCAAACCACGAGAAGCTCCTGCCCAAAAAGCTCCCAAAATGCAGCCCACATCCGGGAGAATCTCAAGAGCAGGGGGTGGAGCAAGCCAGGCCTCAAACCACGAGAAGCTCCTGCCCAAAAGGAAGCCAAAATCCAGCCCACATCCGGGAGAATCTCAAGAGCAGGGGGTGGAGCAAGCCAGGCCTCAAACCACGAGAAGCTCCTGCCCAAAAGGAAGCCAAATTCCAGCCCACATATCGGAGAAACTCAAGAGCAGGGGGTGGAGCAAGCCAGGCCTCAAACCACGAGAAGCTCCAGCCCAAAAGGCAGCCAAAATCCATCCCACATCCGGGAGAATCTCAAGAGGAGGGGGTGGAGCAAGCCAGGCCTCAAACCACAAGAAGCTCCAGCCCAAAAGGCAGCCAAATTCCAGCCCACATCTGGGAGAATCTCAAGAGAAGGTGTGGAGCAAGCCAGGCCTCAAACCACGAGAAGCTCCAGCCCAAAAGGCAGCCAAAATCCAGCCCACATCCGGGAGAATCTCAAGAGCAGGGGGTGGAGCAAGCCAGGTCTCAAACCACAAGAAGCTCCAGCCCAAAAAGCAGCCAAAATGAAGCCCACATCCGGGAGAATCTCAAGAGCAGTGGATGGAGCAAGCCAGGCCTCAAACCACGAGAAGTTCCAGTCAAAAATGCAGCCAAAATCCAACCCACATCCGGGAGAATATCAAGAGCAGGGGGTGGAGCAAGCCAGGTCTCAAACCATGAGAAGCTCCAGCCCAAAAAGCAGCCAAAATTAAGCCCACATCCGGGAGAATCTCAAGAGCAGGGGGTGGAGCAAGCCAGGCCTCAAACCACGAGAAGATCCTGCCCAAAAGGAAGCCAAATTCCAGCCCACATATCGGAGAAACTCAAGAGCAGGGGGTGGAGCAAGCCAGGCCTCAAACCACGAGAAGCTCCAGCCCAAAAGGCAGCCAAAATCCATCCCACATCCAGGAGAATCTCAAGAGGAGGGGGTGGAGCAAGACAGGCCTCAAACCACGAGAAGCTCCAGCCCAAAAGACACCCAAAATGCAGCCCACATCCGGGAGAATCTCAAGAGCAGGGGGTGGAGCAAGCCAGGCCTCAAACCACGAGAAGCTCCAGCCCAAAAGGCAGCCAAAATACAGCCCACGTCCATGAGAATCTCAAGAGAAGAGGGTGGAGAAAGCCAGGCCTCAAACCACAAAAAGCTCCAGCCCAAAAGGCAGCCAAATTCCAGCCCACATCCGGGAGAATCTCAAGAGAAGGTGTGGAGCAAGCCAGGCCTCAAACCACGAGAAGTTCCAGTCAAAAATGCAGCCAAAATCCAACCCACCTCCGGGAGAATATCAAGAGCAGGGGGTGGAGCAAGCCAGGCCTCAAACCACGAGAAGCTCCAGCCCAAAAGGCAGCCAAAATCCAGCCCTATATCTGGGAGAATATCAAGAGTAGGGGCTGGAGCAAGCCAGGCCTCAAACTATGAGAATCTCCAGCCCAAAAGGCAGCCAAAATCCAGCCCTATATCTGGGAGAATCTCAAGAGGAGGGGGTGGAGCAAGCCAGGCCTCAAACCACGAGAAGCTCCAGCCCAAGAGGCAGCCAAAATCCAGTCCTATATCTGGGAGAATATCAAGAGTAGGGGGTGGAGCAAGGCAGGCCTCAAACCACGAGAAGCTCCAGCCCAAAAGGCAGCCAAAATGGAGCCCACATCCAGGAGAATCTCAAGAGCAGGGGGTGGAGCAAGCCAGGCCTCAAACCAGGAGAAGCTAAAGCCCAAAAGGCAGCCAAAATCCAGCCCACATGCGGGAGAATATCAAGAGCAGGGGGTGGAGCAAGCCACGTCTCAAACCACAAGAAGCTCCAGCCCAAAAAGCAGCCAAAAGTCAGCCCACATCCGGTAGAATCTCAAGAGCAGTGGATGGAGCAAGCCAGGCCTCAAACCACGAGAAGCTCCAGCCCAAAAGGCAGCCAAAATGCAGCCCTATATCTGGGAGAATATCAAGAGGAGGGGGTGGAGCAAGCCAGGCCTCAAACCACGAGAAGCTCCAGCCCAAAAGGCAGCCAAACTCCAGCCCACATCCGGGAGAATCTCAGGAGCAGGGGGTGGAGCAAGCCAGGCCTCAAAACACGAGAAGCTCCAGCCCAAAAGACACCCAAAATCCAGCCCACGTCCGTGAGAATCTCAGGAGCAGGGGTTGGAGCAAGCCAGGCCTCAAACCACGACAAGCTCCAGCCCAAAAGGCAGCCAAAATGCAGCCCACCTCCGGGAGAATCTCAAGAGCAGGGGGTGGAGCAAGCCAGGCCTCAAACCACGAGAAGCTCCTGCCCAAAAGGAAGCCAAATTCCAGCCCACATATCGGAGAAACTCAAGAGCAGGGGGTGGAGCAAGCCAGGCCTCAAACCACGAGAAGCTCCAGCCCAAAAGGCAGCCAAAATCCATCCCACATCCGGGAGAATCTCAATAGCAGGGGGTGGAGCAAAACAGGCCTCAAACCACGAGAAGCTCCAGCCCAAAAGACACCCAAAATGCAGCCCACATCCGGGAGAATCTCAAGAGCAGGGGGTGGAGCAAGCCAGGCCTCAAACCACGAGAAGCTCCAGCCCAAAAGGCAGCCAAAATCCAGCCCACGTCCGTGAGAATCTCAAGAGCAGGGGGTGGAGCAAGCCAGGCCTCAAACCACGAGAAGCTCCAGCCCAAAAGTCTGCCAAAATCCAGCCCACATCCGGGAGAATCTCAAGAGAAGGTGTGGAGCAAGCCAGGCCTCAAACCACGAGAAGCTCCAGCCCAAAAGACAGCCAAAATACAGCCCACGTCCATGAGAATCTCAGGAGTAGGGGGTGGAGCAAGCCAGGCCTCAAACCACGAGAAGTTCCAGCCCAAAAGGCACCCAAAATCCAACACTATATCCAGGAGAATATCAAGAGCAGGGGGTGGAGCAAGCAAGGCCTCAAACCACGAGAAGCTCCAGCCCAAAAGGCAGCCAAAATGCAGCCCACATCCGGGAGAATCTCAAGAGAAGGGGGTGGAGAAAGCCAGGCCTCAAACCACAAGATGCTCCAGCCCAAAAGGCAGCCAAATTCCAGCCCACATCTGGGAGAATCTCAAGAGAAGGTGTGGAGCAAGCAAGGTCTCAAACCACAAGAAGCTCCAGCCCAAAAAGCAGCCAAAATGAAGCCCACATCCGGGAGAATCTCAAGAGCAGTGGATGGAGCAAGCCAGGCCTCAAACCACGAGAAGTTCCAGTCAAAAATGCAGCCAAAATCCAACCCACATCCGGGAGAATATCAAGAGCAGGGGGTGGAGCAAGCCAGGTCTCAAACCATGAGAAGCTCCAGCCCAAAAAGCAGCCAAAATGAAGCCCACATCCGGGAGAATCTCAAGAGCAGGGGGTGGAGCAAGCCAGGCCTCAAACCACGAGAAGCTCCAGCCCAAAAGGCAGCCAAAATCCAGCCCTATATCCAGGAGAATATCAAGAGTAGGGGCTGGAGCAAGCCAGGCCTCAAACTATGAGAATCTCCAGCCCAAAAGGCAGCCAAAATCCAGCCCTATATCTGGGAGAATCTCAAGAGGAGGGGGTGGAGCAAGCCAGGCCTCAAACCACGAGAAGCTCCAGCCCAAAAGGCAGCCAAACTCCAGCCCTATATCTGGGAGAATATCAAGAGCAGGGGGTGGAGCAAGCCAGGCCTCAAACCACGAGAAGCTCCAGCCCAAAAGGCAGCCAAACTCCAGCCCTATATCTGGGAGAATATCAAGAGTAGGGGGTGGAGCAAGGCAGGCCTCAAACCACGAGAAGCTCCAGCCCAAGAGGCAGACAAAATCCAGCCCACATCCGGGAGAATCTCAAGAGCAGGGGGTGGAGCAAGCCAGGCCTCAAACCAGGAGAAGCTAAAGCCCAAAAGTCAGCCAAAATCCAGCCCACATCCAAGAGAATCTCAAGAGCAGGGGGTGGAGAAAGCCAGGCCTCAAACTACAAGAAGCTCCAGCCAAAAAGGCAGCCAAAATGGAGCCCACATCCGGGAGAATCTCAAGAGCAGGGGGTGGAGCAAGCCAGGCCTCAAACCACGAGAAGTTCCAGCCTAAAATGCAGCCAAAATCCAGCCCACATGCGGGAGAATATCAAGAGCAGGGGGTGGAGCAAGCCAGGTCTCAAACCACAAGAAGCTCCAGCCCAAAAAGCAGCCAAAATGAAGCCCACATCCGGGAGAATCTCAAGAGCAGTGGATGGAGCATGCCAGGACTCAAACCACGAGAAGCTCCAGCCCAAAAGGCAGCCAAAATGCAGCCCTATATCTGGGAGAATCTCAAGAGGAGGGGGTGGAGCAAGCCAGGCCTCAAAACACGAGAAGCTCCAGCCCAAAAGACACCCAAAATCCAGCCCACATCCGGGAGAATCTCAAGAGCAGGGGTTGGATCAAGCCAGGCCTCAAACCACGAGAAGCTCCAGCCCAAAAGGCAGCCAAAATGCAGCCCACCTCCGGGAGAATCTCAAGAGCAGGGGGTGCAGCAAGCCAGGCCTCAAACTACAAGAAGCTCCAGCCCAAAAGGCAGCAAAAATGCAGCCCACATCCGGGAGAATCTCAAGAGAAGGGGGTGGAGCAAGCCAGGCCTGAAACCACGAGAAGCTTCTGCCCAAAAGGCAGCCAAAATCCAGCCCACATCCAAGAGAATATCAAGAGCAGGGTTTGGAGCAAGCCAGGTCTCAAACCACGAGAAGCTCCAGCCCAAAAAGCAGCAAAAATGAAGCCCACATCCGGGAGAATCTCAAGAGCAGTGCATGGAGCAAGCCAGGCCTCAAACCACGAGAAGTTCCAGTCAAAAATGCAGCCAAAATCCAGCCCACATCCGGGAGAATATCAAGAGCAGGGGGTGGAGCAAGCCAGGTCTCAAACCACGGGAAGCTCCAGCCCAAAAGGCAGCCAAAATCCAGCCCTATATCTGGGAGAATATCAAGAGTAGGGGCTGGAGCAAGCCAGGCCTCAAACTATGAGAATCTCCAGCCCAAAAGGCAGCCAAAATCCAGCCCTATATCTGGGAGAATCTCAAGAGGAGGGGGTGGAGCAAGCCAGGCCTCAAACCACGAGAAGCTCCAGCCCAAAAGGCTCCCAAAATGCAGCCCACATCCGGGAGAATCTCAAGAGCAGGGGGTGGAGCAAGCCAGGCCTCAAACCACGAGAAGCTCCAGCCCAAAAGGCAGCCAAAATGGAGCCCACATTCGGGAGAATATCAAGAGCAGGGGGTGGAGCAAGCCAGGCCTCAAACCACGAGAAGCTCCAGCCCAAAAGGCAGCCAAAATCCAGCCCACATCTGGGAGAATCTCAAGAGAAGGTGTGGAGCAAGCAAGGTCTCAAACCACAAGAAGCTCCAGCCCAAAAGGCAGCCAAAATCCAGCCCACGTCCATGAGAATCTCAAGAGCAGGGGGTGGAGCAAGCCAGGCCTCAAACTATGAGAATCTCCAGCCCAAAAGGCAGCCAAAATGCAGCCCTATATCTGGGAGAATCTCAAGAGGAGAGGGTGGAGCAAGCCAGGCCTCCAACCACGAGAAGTTCCAGCCTAAAAGTCAGCCAAAATCCAACACTATATCCAGGAGAATATCAAGAGCAGGGGGTGGAGCAAGCCAGGCCTCAAACCACGAGAAGCTCCAGCCCAAAAGGCAGCCAAAATGCAGCCCACATCCGGGAGAATCTCAAGAGAAGGGGGTGGAGAAAGCCAGGCCTCAAACCACAAGAAGCTCCAGCCCAAAAGGCAGCCAAATTCCAGCCCACATCTGGGAGAATCTCAAGAGAAGGTGTGGAGCAAGCAAGGTCTCAAACCACAAGAAGCTCCAGCCCAAAAAGCAGCCAAAATGAAGCCCACATGCGGGAGAATCTCAAGAGCAGTGGATGGAGCAAGCCAGGCCTCAAACCACGAGAAGTTCCAGCCAAAATTCAGCCAAAATCCAACCCACATCCGGGAGAATATCAAGAGCAGGGGGTGGAGCAAGCCAGGTCTCAAACTGTGAGGAACTCCAGCCCAAAAAGCAGCCAAAATGAAGCCCACATCCGGGAGAATCTCAAGAGCAGTGGATGGAGCAAGCCAGGCCTCAAACCACGAGAAGCTCCAGCCCAAAAGGCAGCCAAAATCCAGCCCTATATCTGGGAGAATCTCAAGAGGAGGGGGTGGAGCAAGCCAGGCCTCAAACCACGAGAAGCTCCAGCCCAAAAGGCAGCCAAACTCCAGCCCACATCCAAGAGAATCTCAAGAGCAGGGGGTGGAGCAAGCCAGGCCTCAAACCAGGAGAAGCTAAAGCCCAAAAGTCAGCCAAAATCCAGCCCACATCCAAGAGAATCTCAAGAGCAGGGGGTGGAGCAAGCCAGGCCTCAAACTACAAGAAGCTCCAGCCCAAAAGGCAGCCAAAATGAAGCCCACATCCGGGAGAATCTCAAGAGCAGTGGATGGAGCAAGCCAGGCCTCAAACCACGAGAAGTTCCAGCCTAAAATGCAGCCAAAATCCAGCCCACATGCGGGAGAATATCAAGAGCAGGGGGTGGAGCAAGCCAGGTCTCAAACCACAAGAAGCTCCAGCCCAAAAAGCAGCCAAAATGAAGCCCACATCCGGGAGAATCTCAAGAGCAGTGGATGGAGCAAGCCAGGCCTCAAACCACGAGAAGCTCCAGCCCAAAAGGCAGCCATAGTCCAGCCCAACTCCCGGAGAATATCAAGAGCAGGGGTGGAGCAAGCCAGGCCTCAAACCACGAGAAGCTCCAGCCAAAAATGCAGCCAAAATCCAGCCCACATCCGGGAGAATATCAAGAGCAGGGGGTGGAGTAAGCCAGGTCTCAAACCATGAGAAGCTCCAGCCCAAAAAGCAGCCAAAATGCAGCCCTATATCTGGGAGAATATCAAGAGTAGGGGCTGGAGTAAGCCAGGCCTCAAACTATGAGAATCTCCAGCCCAAAAGGCAGCCAAAATCCAGCCCACGTCCGGGAGAATATCAAGAGCAGGGGGTGGAGCAAGCCAGGCCTCAAACCACGAGAAGCTCCAGCCCAAAAGGCAGCCAAACTCCAGCCCTATATCTGGGAGAATATCAAGAGCAGGGGGTGGAGCAAGCCAGGACTCAAACCACGAGAAGCTCCAGCCCAAGAGGCAGCCAAAATCCAGTCCTATATCTGGGAGAATATCAAGAGTAGGGGGTGGAGCAAGCCAGGCCTCAAACCACGACAAGCTCCAGCCCAAAAGGCTCCCAAAATGCAGCCCACATCCGGGAGAATCTCAAGAGCAGGGGGTGGAGCAAGCCAGGCCTCAAACCAGGAGAAGCTAAAGCCCACAAGGCACCCAAAATCCAGCCCACATCCAAGAGAATCTCAAGAGCAGGGGGTGGAGCAAGCCAGGCCTCAAAGCATGAGAAGGTCCAGCCCAAAAGGCAGCCAAAATGCAGCCCAGCTCCGGGAGAATCTCAAGAGCAGGGGTTGGAGCAAGCCAGGCCTCAAACCACGAGAAGCTCCAGCCCAAAAGGCAACCAAAATGCAGCCCACATCCGGGAGAATCTCAAGAGCAGTGGATGGAGCAAGCCAGGCCTCAAACCACGAGAAGTTCCAGTCAAAAATGCAGCCAAAATCCAACCCACATCCGGGAGAATATCAAGAGCAGGGGGTGGAGCAAGCCAGGTCTCAAACTGTGAGGAACTCCAGCCCAAAAAGCAGCCAAAATGAAGCCCACATCCGGGAGAATCTCAAGAGCAGTGGATGGAGCAAGCCAGGCCTCAAACCACGAGAAGTTCCAGTCAAAAATGCAGCCAAAATCCAACCCACATCCGGGAGAATATCAAGAGCAGGGGGTGGAGCAAGCCAGGTCTCAAACTGTGAGGAACTCCAGCCCAAAAAGCAGCCAAAATGAAGCCCACATCCGGGAGAATCTCAAGAGCAGTGGATGGAGCAAGCCAGGCCTCAAACCACGAGAAGCTCCAGCCCAAAAGGCAGCCAAAATCCAGCCCTATATCTGGGTGAATATCAAGAGTAGGGGCTGGAGCAAGCCAGGCCTCAAACTATGAGAATCTCCAGCCCAAAAGGCAGCCAAAATCCAGCCCTATATCTGGGAGAATCTCAAGAGGAGGGGGTGGAGCAAGCCAGGCCTCAAACCACGAGAAGCTCCAGCCCAAAAGGCAGCCAAACTCCAGCCCACATCCAAGAGAATCTCAAGAGCAGGGGGTGGAGCAAGCCAGGCCTCAAACCAGGAGAAGCTAAAGCCCAAAAGTCAGCCAAAATCCAGCCCACATCCAAGAGAATCTCAAGAGCAGGGGGTGGAGCAAGCCAGGCCTCAAACTACAAGAAGCTCCAGCCCAAAAGGCAGCCAAAATGAAGCCCACATCCGGGAGAATCTCAAGAGCAGTGGATGGAGCAAGCCAGGCCTCAAACCACGAGAAGTTCCAGCCTAAAATGCAGCCAAAATCCAGCCCACATGCGGGAGAATATCAAGAGCAGGGGGTGGAGCAAGCCAGGTCTCAAACCACAAGAAGCTCCAGCCCAAAAAGCAGCCAAAATGAAGCCCACATCCGGGAGAATCTCAAGAGCAGTGGATGGAGCAAGCCAGGCCTCAAACCACGAGAAGCTCCAGCCCAAAAGGCAGCCATAGTCCAGCCCAACTCCCGGAGAATATCAAGAGCAGGGGTGGAGCAAGCCAGGCCTCAAACCACGAGAAGCTCCAGCCAAAAATGCAGCCAAAATCCAGCCCACATCCGGGAGAATATCAAGAGCAGGGGGTGGAGTAAGCCAGGTCTCAAACCATGAGAAGCTCCAGCCCAAAAAGCAGCCAAAATGCAGCCCTATATCTGGGAGAATATCAAGAGTAGGGGCTGGAGTAAGCCAGGCCTCAAACTATGAGAATCTCCAGCCCAAAAGGCAGCCAAAATCCAGCCCACGTCCGGGAGAATATCAAGAGCAGGGGGTGGAGCAAGCCAGGCCTCAAACCACGAGAAGCTCCAGCCCAAAAGGCAGCCAAACTCCAGCCCTATATCTGGGAGAATATCAAGAGCAGGGGGTGGAGCAAGCCAGGACTCAAACCACGAGAAGCTCCAGCCCAAGAGGCAGCCAAAATCCAGTCCTATATCTGGGAGAATATCAAGAGTAGGGGGTGGAGCAAGCCAGGCCTCAAACCACGACAAGCTCCAGCCCAAAAGGCTCCCAAAATGCAGCCCACATCCGGGAGAATCTCAAGAGCAGGGGGTGGAGCAAGCCAGGCCTCAAACCAGGAGAAGCTAAAGCCCACAAGGCACCCAAAATCCAGCCCACATCCAAGAGAATCTCAAGAGCAGGGGGTGGAGCAAGCCAGGCCTCAAAGCATGAGAAGGTCCAGCCCAAAAGGCAGCCAAAATGCAGCCCAGCTCCGGGAGAATCTCAAGAGCAGGGGTTGGAGCAAGCCAGGCCTCAAACCACGAGAAGCTCCAGCCCAAAAGGCAACCAAAATGCAGCCCACATCCGGGAGAATATCAAGAGCAGCGGCTAGAGCAAGCCAGGCCTCAAACCACGAGAAGCTCCAGCCCAAAATGCAACCAAACTCCAGCCCACATCCGGGAGAATATCAAGAGCAGGGGGTGGAGCAAGCCAGGCCCCAAACCACGAGAAGCTCCAGCCCAAAATGCAACCAAAATGCAGCCCACAACCGGGAGAATATCAAGAGCAGGGGGTGAAGAAAGCCAGGCCTCAAAAAACGGAAATTTCCAGCCCAAAAGGCAACCAATGTGCAGGCCACATGCGGGAGAATATCAAGAGCAAGGGATGGAGCAAACCAGGCCTCAAAGAACAAGAAGCTCCAGCCCAAAATGCAGCCAAAATGCAGGCCACCTCGGGGAGAATCTCAAGAGCAGGGAGAGGAGCAAGCCAGGCCTGAAACCACGAGAAGCTCCAGCCCAAAAGGCAGCCAAAATGCAGCCCACCTGCGGGAGAATATCAAGAGCAGCGGCTGGAGCAAGCCAGGCCTCAAACCACGAGAAGCTCCAGCCAAAAAAGGCAGCCAAACTCCAGCCCACATCCGGGAGAATCTCAAGAGCAGGGGGTGGAGCAAGCCAGGCCTCAAACAACGAAAATTTCCAGCCCAAAAGTCTGCCAAAATCCAACCCTATATCTGGGAGAATCTCAAAAGGAGGGGGTGGAGCAAGCCAGGCCTCAAACCACGAGAAGCTCCAGCCCAAAAGGCAGCCAAACTCCAGACCCCATCCAGGAGAATATCAAGAGCAGGGGGTGGAGCAAGCCAGGACTCAAACCACGAGAAGCTCCAGCCCAAGAGGCAGACAAAATCCAGCCCACATCCGGGAGAATCTCAAGAGCAGGGGGTGGAGCAAGCCAGGCCTAAAACTACAAGAAGCTCCAGCCCAAAAGGCAGCCAAAATCCAGTCCACATCCGGGAGAATCTCAAGAGCAGGGTTTGGAGCAAGCCAGGACCCAAACCACAAGAAGCTCCAGCCCAAAATGCAGCCAAAATCCAACACTATATCTGGGAGCATCTCAAGAGCAGGGGGTGGAGCAAGCCAGGCCTCAAACCACGAGAAGCTCCAGCCCAAAAGGCAGCCAAAATGCAGCCCACATCCGGGAGAATCTCAAGAGAAGGGGGTGGAGAAAGCCAGGCCTCAAACCACGAGAAGCTCCAGCCAAAAATGCAGCCAAAATACAGCCCACATCCGGAAGAATCTCAAGAGCAGGGGTTGGAGCAAGCCAGGCCTCAAACCACGAGGAGCTCCAGCCCAAAAGGAAGCCAAATTCCAGCCCACATCAGGGAGAATATCAAGAGCAGGGGGTAGAGCAAGCCAGGCCTCAAACCACGAAAAGCTAAAGCCCAAAAGGCAGCCATACTCCAGCCCAACTCCCGGAGAATCTCAAGAGCAGGGGGTGGAGCAAGCCAGGCCTCAAACCACGCGAAGCTCCAGCCAAAAATGCAGCCAAAATGCAGCCCACATCCGGGAGAATATCAAGAGCAGGGGGTGGAGTAAGCCAGGTCTCAAACCATGAGAAGCTCCAGCCCAAAAAGCAGCCAAAATGCAGCCCTATATCTGGGAGAATATCAAGAGCAGGGGGTGGAGCAAGCCAGGCCTCAAACCACGAGAAGCTCCAGCCCAAAAGGCAGCCAAATGCCAGCCCACATCCGGGAGAATCTCAAGAGCAGGGGGTGGAGCAAGCCAGGCCTCAAACCACGAGAAGCTCCAGCCCAAAATGCAGCCATAACGCAGTCCACATCCAGGAGAATATCAAGAGCAGGGGTTGGAGCAAGACAGGCTTCAAAGCACGAGAAGCTCCAGCCCAAAAGGCAGCCAAAATCCAGCCCACATCCGGGAGAATATCAAGAGCAGGGGGTGGAGCAAGGCAGGCCTCTATCCACGAGAAGCTCCAGCCCAAAAGGCAACCAAAATGCAGCCCACATCCGGGAGAATATCAAGAGCAGCGGCTAGAGCAAGCCAGGCCTCAAACCACGAGAAGCTCCAGTCCAAAAGGCTGCCAAAATGCAGCCCACATCCGGGAGAATCTCAAGAGCAGGGGGTGGAGCAAGCCAGGCCTCAAACCACGAGAAGCTCCAGCCCAAAAGGCAGCCAAAATGCAGCCCACATCCGGGAGAATCTCAAGAGCAGGGGGTGGAGCAAGCCAGGCCTCAAACCACGAGAAGCTCTTGCCCAAAAGGCAGCCAAAATGCAGCCCACATCCGGGAGAATCTCAAGAGCAGGGGGTGGAGCAAGCCAGGCCTCAAAACACGAGAAGCTCCTGCCCAAAATGCAGCCAAAATGCAGCCCACATCCGGGAGAATATCAAGAGCAGGGGGTGGAGCAAGCCAGGCCTCAAAACACGAGAAGCTCCAGCCCAAAATGCAGCCAAAATGCAGCCCACATCCGGGAGAATATCATGGGTAGGGGTTGGAGAAAGCCAGGCCCCAAACCACGAGAAGCTCCAGCCAAAAAAGGCAGCCAAAATCCAGGCCACATCCGGGAGAATATGAAGACCAGGGGCTGGAGCAAGCCAGGCCTCAAACAACGAAAATTTCCAGCCCAAAATGCAACCACAAATGCAGCCCACATCCGGGAGAATCTCAAGAGCAGGGGGTGGAGCAAGCCAGGCCTCAAACCACGAGAAGCTCCAGCCCAAAATGCAGCCAAACTCCAGGCAACATCCGGGAGAATATGAAGAGCAGGGGGTGGAGCAAGCCAGGCCTCAAACAAGGAAAATTTCCAGCCCAAAATGCAACCACTAATGCAGCCCACATCCGGGAGAATCTCAAGAGAAGGGGGTAGAGCAAGCCAGGCCTCAAACCACGAGAAGCTCCAGCCCACAAGGCAGCCAAAATCCAGCCCACATCCGGGAGAATATCAAGAGCAGGGGGTGGAGCAAGCCACGCCCCAAACCATGAGAAGCTCCAGCCCAAAAGGCAGCCAAATGCCAGCCCATATCCGGGAGAATCTCAAGAGCAGGGGGTGGAGAAAGGCAGGCCTCAAACCATGAGAAGCTCCAGCCCAAAATGCAGCCAAATGCCAGGCCACATCCGGGAGAATCTCAAGAGCAGGGGGTGGAGCAAGCCAGGCCTCAAACCACGAGAATCTCCAGCCCAAAATGCAGCCATAACGCAGTCCACATCCAGGAGAATATCAAGAGCAGGGGTTGGAGCAAGCCAGGCTTCAAAGCACGAGAATATACAGCCCAAAAGTCAGCCAAAATACAACCAACCCACGGGAGAATCTCAAGAGCAGGGGGTGGAGCAAGCCAGGCCTCAAATCACGACAAGGTACAGCCCAAAAGGCACTCAAAATCCAGCCCACATCCGGGAGAATATCAAGAGCAGCGGCTAGAGCAACCCAGGCCTCAAACCACGAGAAGCTCCAGCCCAAAAGGCAGCCAAAATACAGCCCACATCCGGGAGAATCTCAAGAGCAGGGGGTGGAGCAAGCCAGGCCTCAAACCACGAGAAGCTCCAGCCCAAAAGGCAGCCAAAATGAAGCCCACATCCGGGAGAATCTCAAGAGCAGGGGGTGGAGCAAGCCAGGCCTCAAACCACGAGAAGCTCCAGCCCAAAAGGCACCCAAAATCCAGCCCACATCCGGGAGAATCTCAAGAGCAGGGGGTGAAGAAAGCCAGGCCTCAAAAAACGGAAATTTCCAGCCCAAAAGGCAACCAATATGCAGGCCACATGCGGGAGAATATCAAGAGCAAGGGATGGAGCAAACCAGGCCTCAAAGAACAAGAAGCTCCAGCCCAAAAGGCAGCAAAAATGCAGGCCACCTCGGGGAGAATCTCAAGAGCAGGGAGTGGAGCAAGCCAGGCCTGAAACCACAAGAAGCTCTTGCCCAAAAGGCAGCCAAAATGCAGCCCACATCCGGGAGAATCTCAAGAGCAGGGGGTGGAGCAAGCCAGGCCTCAAACCACGAGAAGCTCCAGCCCAAAAGGCAGCCAAAATGCAGCCCACATCCGGGAGAATATCAAGAGCAGGGAGTGGAGCAAGCCAGGCCTCAAAACACGAGAAGCTCCAGCCCAAAAGGCAGCCAAAATGCAGCCCACATCCGGGAGAATATCATGGGTAGGGGGTGGAGAAAGCCAGGCCCCAAACCACGAGAAGCTCCAGCCCAAAAGGCAGCCAAAATGCAGCCCACCTGCGGGAGAATATCAAGAGCAGCGGCTGGAGCAAGGCAGGCCCCAAAGCACAAGAAGCTCCAGCCAAAAAAGGCAGCCAAAATCCAGGCCACATCCGGGAGAATATGAAGAACAGGGGGTGGAGCAAGCCAGGCCTCAAACAACGAAAATTTCCAGCCCAAAATGCAACCACAAATGCAGCCCACATCCGGGAGAATATCAAGAGCAGGGGTTGGAGCAAGCCAGGCCTCAAACCACGAGAAGCTCCAGCCCAAAAGGCAGCCAAAATCCAGCCCTATATCTGGGAGAATCTCAAGAGTAGGGGCTGGAGAAAGCCAGGCCTCAAACTATGAGAATCTCCAGCCCAAAATGCAGCCAAAATCCAGCCCTATATCTGGGAGAATCTCAAGAGGAGGGGGTGGAGCAAGCCAGGCCTCAAACCACGAGAAGCTCCAGCCCAAAAGGCAGCCAAAATCCAGCCCACATCCGGGAGAATATCAAGAGCAGGGGGTGGAGCAAGGCAGGCCTCTATCCACGAGAAGCTCCAGCCCAAAAGGCAACCAAAATGCAGCCCACCTCCGGGAGAATATCAAGAGCAGCGGCTAGAGCAAGCCAGGCCTCAAACCACGAAAAGCTCCAGTCCACAAGGCTGCCAAAATACAGCCCACATCCGGGAGAATCTCAAGAGCAGGGGGTGGAGCAAGCCAGGCCTCAAACCACGAGAAGCTCCAGCCCAAAAGGCAGCCAAAATGCAGCCCACATCCGGGAGAATCTCAAGAGCAGGGGGTCGAGAAAGCCAGGCCTCAAACCACGAGAAGCTCCAGCCCAAAATGCAACCAAAATGCAGCCCACATCCGAGAGAATCTCAAGAGCAGGGAGTGGAGCAAGCCAGGCCTCAAACCACGAGAAGCTCCAGAACAAAATGCAGCCAAAATCCAGGCAACATCCGGGAGAATATGAAGAGCAGGGGGTGGAGCAAGCCAGGCCTCAAACAACGAAAATTTCCAGCCCAAAATGCAACCACTAATGCAGCCCACATCCGGGAGAATATCAAGAGCAGGGGGTGGAGCAAGGCAGGCCTCTATCCACGAGAAGCTCCAGCCCAAAAGGCAACCAAAATGCAGCCCACATTCGGGAGAATATCAAGAGCAGCGGCTAGAGCAAGCCAGGCCTCAAACCTCGAGAAGCTCCAGTCCAAAAGGCAGCCAAAATACAGCCCACATCCGGGAGAATCTCAAGAGCAGGGGGTGGAGCAAGCCAGGCCTCAAACCACGAGAAGCTCCAGCCCAAAAGGCAGCCAAAATGCAGCCCACATCCGGGAGAATCTCAAGAGCAGGGGGTGGAGCAAGCCAGCCGTCAAACAACGAAAATTTCCAGCCAAAATGCAACCACAATCCAGCCCACATCCGGGAGAATATCAAGAGCAGGGGGTGGAGCAAGCCAGGCCTCAAACCACGAGAAGCTCCAGCCCAAAAGGCAGCCAAAATCCAGCCCACATCCGGGAGAATATCATGCAGAGGGGGTGGAGCAAGGCAGGCCCCAATCCACGAGAAGCTCCAGCCCAAAAGGCAGCCAAAATGCAGCCCACATCCGGGAGAATATCATGGGCAGGGGGTGGAGCAAGCCAGGCCTCAAACAACGAAAATTTCCAGCCCAAAATGCAACCACAAATGCAGCCCACATCCGGGAGAATCTCAAGAGCAGGGGGTGGAGCAAGCCAGGCCTCAAACCACGAGAAGCTCCAGCCCAAAAGGCAGCCAAAATCCAGCCCACATCCGGGAGAATCTCAAGAGCAGGGGGTGGAGCAAGCCAGGCCTCAAACCACGAGAAGCTCCAGCCCAAAATGCAGCCAAAATCCAGGCCACATCCGGGAGAATATCAAGAGCAGGGGGTGGAGCAAGCCAGGCCTCAAACAACGAAAATTTCCAGCCCCAAATGCATCCACAAATGCAGCCCACATCCGGGAGAATATCAAGAGCAGGGGGTGGAGCAAGCCAGGCCTCAAACCACCAGAAGCTCCAGCCCAAAATGCAGCCAAAATCCAGGCCACATCCGGGAGAATCTCAAGAGCAGGGGGTGGAGCAAGCCAGGCCTCAAACCACGAGAAGTTCCAGCCCAAAATGCAGCCAAAATCCAGGCCACATCCGGGAGAATATGAAGAGCAGGGGGTGGAGCAAGCCAGGCCTCAAACAACGAAAATTTCCAGCCCAAAATGCAACCACTAATGCAGCCCACATCCGGGAGAATATCAAGAGCAACGGCTAGAGCAAGCCAGGCCTCAAACCACGAGAAGCTCCAGTCCAAAATGCAGCCAAAATACAGCCCATATCTGGGAGAATCTCAAGAGCAGGGGGTGGAGCAAGCCAGGCCTCAAACCACGAGAAGCTCCAGTCCAAAAGGCACCCAAAATGCAGCCCACATCCGGGAGAATATCAAGAGCAGGGGGTGGAGCAAGCCAGGCCTCAAACCACGAGAAGCTCCTGCCCAAAAGGAAGCCAAATTCCAGGCCACATCCGGGAGAATATGAAGAGCAGGGGGTGGAGCAAGCCAGGCCTCAAAGCACGAGAAGCTCCAGCCCAAAATGCAACCACTAATGCAGCCCACATCCGGGAGAATATCAAGAGCAGGGGTTGGAGCAAGCCAGGCTTCAAAGCACGAGAATCTCCAGCCCAAAAGGCAGCCAAAATCCAACCAACCCACGGGAGAATATCAAGAGCAGGGGGTGGAGCAAGCCAGGCCTCAAATCACGAGAAGCTCCAGCCCAAAAGGCAGCCAAAATCCAGCCCACATCCGGGAGAATATCAAGAGCAGGGGGTGGAGCAAGGCAGGCCCCAATCCACGAGAAGCTCCAGCCCAAAAGGCAACCAAAATGCAGCCCACGTCCGGGAGAATATCAAGAGCAGCAGCTAGAGCAAGCCAGGCCTCAAACCACGAGAAGCTCCAGCCCAAAATTCAGCCAAAATGCAGCCCACATCCGGGAGAATCTCAAGAGCAGGGGGTGGAGCAAGCCAGGCCTCAAACCACGAGAAGCTCCAGCCCAAAAGGCAGCCAAACTGCAGACCACATCAGGGAGAATATCAAGAGCAGGGGGTGGAGCAAGCCAGGCCTCAAACCACGAGAAGCTCCAGCCCAATATGCAGCCAAAATGCAGACCACATGCGGGAGAATCTCAAGAGCAGGGGGTGGAGCAAGCCAGGCCTCAAACCACGAGAAGCTCCAGCCCAAAAGGCAGCCAAATGCCAGCCCACATCCGGGAGAATCTCAATAGCAGGGGGTGGAGCAAGGCAGGCCTCAAACCACGAGAAGCTCCAGCCCAAAAGGCAGCCAAATGCCAGCCCACATCTGGGAGAATCTCAAGAGAAGGGGTTGGAGCAAGCCAGGCTTCAAAGCACGAGAATCTCCATCCCAAAAGGCAGCCAAAATCCAACCAACCCACGGGAAAATCTCAAGAGCAGGGGGTGGAGAAAGCCAGGCCTCAAACCACCAGAAGCTCCAGCCCAAATGGCAGCCAAACTCCAGACCACATCAGGGAGAATATCAAGAGCAGGGGGTGGAGCAAGCCAGGCCTCAAACAACGAAAATTTCCAGCCAAAATGCAACCACAATCCAGCCCACATCCGGGAGAATCTCAAGAGCAGGGGGTGGAGCAAGCCAGGCCTCAAACCACGAGAAGCTCCAGCCCAATATGCAACCACAAATGCAGCCCACATCCGGGAGAATATCAAGAGCAGGGGGTGGAGCAAGCCAGGCCTCAAACCGCGAGAATCTCCAACCCAAAATGCAGCCAAACTCCAGCCCACACCCGGGAGAATATCATACAGAGGGGGTGGAGCAAGCCAGGCCTCAAACCACGAGAAGCTCCAGCCCAAAAGGCAGCCAAACTCCAGCCCACATCCGGGAGAATCTCAAGAGCAGGGGGTGGAGCAAGCCAGGCCTCAAACAACGAAAATTTCCAGCCAAAATGCAACCACAATCCAGCCCACATCCGGGAGAATCTCAAGAGCAGGGGGTGGAGCAAGCCAGGCCTCAAACCACGAGAAGCTCCAGCCCAATATGCAACCACAAATGCAGCCCACATCCGGGAGAATATCAAGAGCAGGGGGTGGAGCAAGCCAGGCCTCAAACCGCGAGAATCTCCAACCCAAAATGCAGCCAAACTCCAGCCCACACCCGGGAGAATATCATACAGAGGGGGTGGAGCAAGCCAGGCCTCAAACCACGAGAAGCTCCAGCCCAAAAGGCAGCCAAACTCCAGCCCACATCCGGGAGAATCTCAAGAGCAGGGGGTGGAGCAAGCCACGCCTCAAACCACGAGAAGCTCCAGCCCAAAATGCAGCCAAAATCCAGGCCACATCCGGGAGAATCTCAAGAGCAGGGGGTGGAGCAAGCCAGGCCTCAAACAACGAGAAGCTCCAGCCCAAAAGGCAGCCAAAATCCAGCCCACATCCGGGAGAATCTCAAGAGCAGGGGGTGGAGCAAGGCAGGCCTCAAACCACCAGAAGCTCCAGCCCAAAATGCAGCCAAAATCCAGGCCACATCCGGGAGAATCTCAAGAGCAGGGGGTGGAGCAAGCCAGGCCTCAAACAACGAAAATTTCCAGCCCAAAATGCAACCACTAATGCAGCCCACATCCGGGAGAATCTCAAGAGCAGCGGCTAGAGCAAGCCAGGCCTCAAACCACGAGAAGCTCCAGTCCAAAATGCAGCCAAAATACAGCCCATATCTGGGAGAATCTCAAGAGCAGGGGGTGGAGCAAGCCAGGCCTCAAACCACGAGAAGCTCCAGTCCAAAATGCAGCCAAAATACAGCCCATATCTGGGAGAATCTCAAGAGCAGGGGGTGGAGCAAGCCAGGCCTCAAACCACGAGAAGCTCCAGTCCAAAAGGCACCCAAAATGCAGCCCACATCCGGGAGAATATCAAGAGCAGGGGGTGGAGCAAGCCAGGCCTCAAACCACGAGAAGCTCCTGCCCAAAAGGAAGCCAAATTCCAGGCCACATCCGGGAGAATATGAAGAGCAGGGGGTGGAGCAAGCCAGGCCTCAAAGCACGAGAAGCTCCAGCCCAAAATGCAACCACTAATGCAGCCCACATCCGGGAGAATATCAAGAGCAGGGGTTGGAGCAAGCCAGGCTTCAAAGCACGAGAATCTCCAGCCCAAAAGGCAGCCAAAATCCAGCCCACATCCGGGAGAATATCAAGAGCAGGGGGTGGAGCAAGGCAGGCCCCAATCCACGAGAAGCTCCAGCCCAAAAGGCAACCAAAATGCAGCCCACATCCGGGAGAATATCAAGAGCAGCAGCTAGAGCAAGCCAGGCCTCAAACCACGAGAAGCTCCAGCCCAAAATTCAGCCAAAATGCAGCCCACATCCGGGAGAATCTCAAGAGCAGGGGGTGGAGCAAGCCAGGCCTCAAACCACGAGAAGCTCCAGCCCAAAAGGCAGCCAAACTGCAGACCACATCAGGGAGAATATCAAGAGCAGGGGGTGGAGCAAGCCAGGCCTCAAACCACGAGAAGCTCCAGCCCAATATGCAGCCAAAATGCAGACCACATGCGGGAGAATCTCAAGAGCAGGGGGTGGAGCAAGCCAGGCCTCAAACCACGAGAAGCTCCAGCCCAAAAGGCAGCCAAATGCCAGCCCACATCCGGGAGAATCTCAATAGCAGGGGGTGGAGCAAGGCAGGCCTCAAACCACGAGAAGCTCCAGCCCAAAAGGCAGCCAAATGCCAGCCCACATCTGGGAGAATCTCAAGAGAAGGGGTTGGAGCAAGCCAGGCTTCAAAGCACGAGAATCTCCATCCCAAAAGGCAGCCAAAATCCAACCAACCCACGGGAAAATCTCAAGAGCAGGGGGTGGAGAAAGCCAGGCCTCAAACCACCAGAAGCTCCAGCCCAAATGGCAGCCAAACTCCAGACCACATCAGGGAGAATATCAAGAGCAGGGGGTGGAGCAAGCCAGGCCTCAAACAACGAAAATTTCCAGCCAAAATGCAACCACAATCCAGCCCACATCCGGGAGAATCTCAAGAGCAGGGGGTGGAGCAAGCCAGGCCTCAAACCACGAGAAGCTCCAGCCCAATATGCAACCACAAATGCAGCCCACATCCGGGAGAATATCAAGAGCAGGGGGTGGAGCAAGCCAGGCCTCAAACCGCGAGAATCTCCAACCCAAAATGCAGCCAAACTCCAGCCCACACCCGGGAGAATATCATACAGAGGGGGTGGAGCAAGCCAGGCCTCAAACCACGAGAAGCTCCAGCCCAAAAGGCAGCCAAACTCCAGCCCACATCCGGGAGAATCTCAAGAGCAGGGGGTGGAGCAAGCCAGGCCTCAAACAACGAAAATTTCCAGCCAAAATGCAACCACAATCCAGCCCACATCCGGGAGAATCTCAAGAGCAGGGGGTGGAGCAAGCCAGGCCTCAAACCACGAGAAGCTCCAGCCCAATATGCAACCACAAATGCAGCCCACATCCGGGAGAATATCAAGAGCAGGGGGTGGAGCAAGCCAGGCCTCAAACCGCGAGAATCTCCAACCCAAAATGCAGCCAAACTCCAGCCCACACCCGGGAGAATATCATACAGAGGGGGTGGAGCAAGCCAGGCCTCAAACCACGAGAAGCTCCAGCCCAAAAGGCAGCCAAACTCCAGCCCACATCCGGGAGAATCTCAAGAGCAGGGGGTGGAGCAAGCCACGCCTCAAACCACGAGAAGCTCCAGCCCAAAATGCAGCCAAAATCCAGGCCACATCCGGGAGAATCTCAAGAGCAGGGGGTGGAGCAAGCCAGGCCTCAAACAACGAGAAGCTCCAGCCCAAAAGGCAGCCAAAATCCAGCCCACATCCGGGAGAATCTCAAGAGCAGGGGGTGGAGCAAGGCAGGCCTCAAACCACCAGAAGCTCCAGCCCAAAATGCAGCCAAAATCCAGGCCACATCCGGGAGAATCTCAAGAGCAGGGGGTGGAGCAAGCCAGGCCTCAAACCACGAGAAGTTCCAGCCCAAAATGCAGCCAAAATCCAGGCCACATCCGGGAGAATATGAAGAGCAGGGGGTGGAGCAAGCCAGGCCTCAAACAACGAAAATTTCCAGCCCAAAATGCAACCACTAATGCAGCCCACATCCGGGAGAATCTCAAGAGCAGCGGCTAGAGCAAGCCAGGCCTCAAACCACGAGAAGCTCCAGTCCAAAATGCAGCCAAAATACAGCCCATATCTGGGAGAATCTCAAGAGCAGGGGGTGGAGCAAGCCAGGCCTCAAACCACGAGAAGCTCCAGTCCAAAATGCAGCCAAAATACAGCCCATATCTGGGAGAATCTCAAGAGCAGGGGGTGGAGCAAGCCAGGCCTCAAACCACGAGAAGCTCCAGTCCAAAAGGCACCCAAAATGCAGCCCACATCCGGGAGAATATCAAGAGCAGGGGGTGGAGCAAGCCAGGCCTCAAACCACGAGAAGCTCCTGCCCAAAAGGAAGCCAAATTCCAGGCCACATCCGGGAGAATATGAAGAGCAGGGGGTGGAGCAAGCCAGGCCTCAAAGCACGAGAAGCTCCAGCCCAAAATGCAACCACTAATGCAGCCCACATCCGGGAGAATATCAAGAGCAGGGGTTGGAGCAAGCCAGGCTTCAAAGCACGAGAATCTCCAGCCCAAAAGGCAGCCAAAATCCAACCAACCCACGGGAGAATATCAAGAGCAGGGGGTGGAGCAAGCCAGGCCTCAAATCACGAGAAGCTCCAGCCCAAAAGGCAGCCAAAATCCAGCCCACATCCGGGAGAATATCAAGAGCAGGGGGTGGAGCAAGGCAGGCCCCAATCCACGAGAAGCTCCAGCCCAAAAGGCAACCAAAATGCAGCCCACATCCGGGAGAATATCAAGAGCAGCAGCTAGAGCAAGCCAGGCCTCAAACCACGAGAAGCTCCAGCCCAAAATTCAGCCAAAATGCAGCCCACATCCGGGAGAATCTCAAGAGCAGGGGGTGGAGCAAGCCAGGCCTCAAACCACGAGAAGCTCCAGCCCAAAAGGCAGCCAAACTGCAGACCACATCAGGGAGAATATCAAGAGCAGGGGGTGGAGCAAGCCAGGCCTCAAACCACGAGAAGCTCCAGCCCAATATGCAGCCAAAATGCAGACCACATGCGGGAGAATCTCAAGAGCAGGGGGTGGAGCAAGCCAGGCCTCAAACCACGAGAAGCTCCAGCCCAAAATGCAGCCAAATGCCAGCCCACATCTGGGAGAATCTCAAGAGAAGGGGTTGGAGCAAGCCAGGCTTCAAAGCACGAGAATCTCCAGCCCAAATGCAGCCAAAATCCAACCAACCCACGGGAAAATCTCAAGAGCAGGGGGTGGAGCAAGCCAGGCCTCAAACCACGAGAAGCTCCAGCCCAAATGGCAGCCAAACTCCAGACCACATCAGGGAGAATATCAAGAGCAGGGGGTGGAGCAAGCCAGGCCTCAAACAACGAAAATTTCCAGCCAAAATGCAACCACAATCCAGCCCACATCCGGGAGAATCTCAAGAGCAGGGGGTGGAGCAAGCCAGGCCTCAAACCACGAGAAGCTCCAGCCCAATATGCAACCACAAATGCAGCCCACATCCGGGAGAATATCAAGAGCAGGGGGTGGAGCAAGCCAGGCCTCAAACCGCGAGAAGCTCCAACCCAAAATGCAGCCAAACTCCAGCCCACACCCGGGAGAATATCATACAGAGGGGGTGGAGCAAGCCAGGCCTCAAACCACGAGAAGCTCCAGACCAAAATGCAGCCATAACGCACTCCACATCCAGGAGAATATCAAGAGCAGGGGTTGAAGCCAGCCAGGCTTCAAACCACGAGAAGCTCCAGCCCAAAAGGCAGCCAAAATCCAGCCCACATCCGGGAGAATATCAAGAGCAGGGGGTTGAGCAAGGCAGGCCCCAATCCACGAGAAGCTCCAGCCCAAAAGGCAACCAAAATGCAGCCCACATCCGGGAGAATATCAAGAACAGCGGCTAGAGCAAGCCAGGCCTCAAACCACGAGAAGCTCCAGTCCAAAATGCAGTCAAAATACAGCCCACATCCGGGAGAATATCATGGGCAGGGGGTGGAGCAAGGCAGGCCTCAAACCACGAGAAGCTCCAGCCCAAAAGGCAGCCAAAATCCAGCCCACATCCGGGAGAATCTCAAGAGCAGGGGGTGGAGCAAGCCAGGCCTCAAACCACGAGAAGCTCCAGCCCAAAAGGCAGCCAAACTCCAGCCCACACCCGGGAGAATATCAAGAGCAGGGGGTGGAGCAAGCCAGGCCTCAAACCACGAGAAGCTCCAGCCCAAAAGGCAGCCAAAATCCAGCCCACATCCGGGAGAATATGAAGAGCATGGGGTGGAGCAAGCCAGGCCTCAAACAACGAAAATTTCCAGCCCAAAATGCAACCACAAATGCAGCCCACATCCGGGAGAATCTCAAGAGCAGGGGGTGGAGCAAGGCAGGACTCAAACCACGAGAAGCTCCAGCCCAAAATGCAGCCAAAATCCAAGCCACATCCGGGAGAATCTCAAGAGCAGGGGGTGGAGCAAGCCAGGCCTCAAACCACGAGAAGCTCCAGCCCAAAAGGCAGCCAAACTCCAGACCACGATGAGAAGAATATCAAGAGCAGGGGGTGGAACAAGCCAGGCCTCAAACCACGAGAAGCTCCAGCCCAAAAGGCAGCCAAAATCCAGCCCACATCCGGGAGATTATGAAGAGCAGGGGGTGGAGCAAGGCAGGCCTCAAACAACGAAAATTTCCAGCCCAAAATGCAACCACTAATGCAGCCCACATCCGGGAGAATATCAAGAGCAGCGGCTAGAGCAAGCCAGGACTCAAACCACGAGAAGCTCCAGTCCAAAAGGCACCCAAAATGCAGCCCACATCCGGGAGAATATCAAGAGCAGGGGGTGGAGCAAGCCAGGCCTCAAACCACGAGAAGCTCCTGCCCAAAAGGAAGCCAAAATCCAGCCCACATCCGGGAGAATCTCAAGAGCAGGGGGTGGAGCAAGCCAGGCCTCAAACCACAAGAAGCTCCAGCCCACAAGGCAGCCAAAATACAGCCCACATCCAAGAGAATATCAAGAGCAGGGGGGTGGAGAAAGCCAGGCCTCAAACCACGAGAAGCTCCAGCCCAAAAGGCAGCCAAATGCCAGCCCGCATCCGGGAGAATCTCAAGAGCAGGGGGTCGAGAAAGGCAGGCCTCAAACCACGAGAAGCTCCAGCCCAAAAGGCAGCCAAATGCCAGCCCACATCCAGGAGAATATCAAGAGCAGGGGTTGCAGCAAGCCAGGCTTTAAAGCACGAGAATCTCCAGCCCAAAAGGCAGCCAAAATCCAACCAACCCACGGGAGAATCTCAAGAGCAGGGGTTGGAGCAAGCCAGGCCTCAAATCACGAGAAGCTCCAGCCCAAAAGGCAGCCAAACTCCAGCCCACATCCGGGAGAATCTCAAGAGCAGGGGGTGGAGCAAGGCAGGCCCCAATCCACGAGAAGCTCCAGCCCAAAAGGCAAACAAAATGCAGCCCACATCCGGGAGAATATGAAGAGCAGGGGGTGGAGCAAGCCAGGCCTCAAACCACGAGAAGCTCCAGCCCAAAAGGCAGCCAAAATGCAGCCCACATCAGGGAGAATATGAAGAGCAGGGGGTGGAGCAAGCCAGGCCTCAAACAAGGAAAATTTCCAGCCCAAAATGCAACCACAAATGCAGCCCACATCCGGGAGAATATCAAGAGCAGGGGGTGGAGCAAGCCAGGCCTCAAACCACGAGAAGCTCCAGCCCAAAATGCAGCCAAAATGCAGCCCACCTCTGGGAGAATCTCAAGAGCAGGGGGTGGAGCAAGCCAGGCCTCAAACCACGAGAAGCTCCAGCCCAAAAGGCAGCCAAAATCCAGCCCACATCCGGGAGAATCTCAAGAGCAGGGGCTGGAGCAAGCCAGGCCTCAAACCACGAGAAGCTCCAGCCCAAAAGGCAGCCAAACTCCAGACCGCATCAGGGAGAATATCAAGAGCAGGGGGTGGAGCAAGCCAGGCCTCAAACAAGGAAATTTTCCAGCCCAAAATGCAACCACAAATGCAGCCCACATCCGGGAGAATCTCAAGAGCAGGGGGTGGAGCAAGCCAGGCCTCAAACCACGAGAAGCTCCAGTCCAAAAGGCAGCCAAAATCCAGCCCACATCCGGGAGAATCTCAAGAGCAGGGGGTGGAGCAAGCCAGGCCTCAAACCACGAGAAGCTCCAGCCCAAAAGGCAGCCAAACTCCAGACCACATGCGGGAGAATCTCAAGAGCAGGGGGTGGAGCAAGCCAGGCCTCAAACCACGAGAAGCTCCAACCCAAAATGCAGCCAAAATGCAGCGCACATTCGGGAGAATCTCAAGAGCAGGGGGTGGACCAAGACAGGCCTCAAACCTCGAGAAGCTCCAGCCCAAAATGCAGCCAAAATGCAGCCCACATCCGGGAGAATCTCAAGAGCAGGGGGTGGAGCAAGCCAGGCCTCAAACCACGAGAAGCTCCAGCCCAAAAGGCAGCCAAAATCCGGACAACATCCGGGAGAATCTCAAGAGCAGGGGGTGGAGCAAGCCAGGCCTCAAACCACGAGAAGCTCCAGCCCAAAAGGCAGCCAAAATCCAGACCACATCCGGGAGAATCTCAAGAGCAGGGGGTGGAGCAAGGCAGGCCTCAAACCACGAGAAGCTCCAGCCCAAAAGGCACCCAAAATCCAGCCCACATCCGGGAGAATCTCAAGAGCAAGGGGTGGAGCAAGCCAGGCCTCAAACCACGAGAAGCTCCAGCCCAAAAGGCAGCCAAACTCCAGACCACGATGAGAAGAATATCAAGAGCAGGGGGTGGAACAAGCCAGGCCTCAAACCACGAGAAGCTCCAGCCCAAAATGCAGCCAAAATCCAGGCCACATCCGGGAGAATATGAAGAGCAGGGGGTGGAGCAAGGCAGGCCTCAAACAACGAAAATTTCCAGCCCAAAATGCAACCACTAATGCAGCCCACATCCGGGAGAATCTCAAGAGCAGGGGGTGGAGCAAGCCAGGCCTCAAACCACGAGAAGCTCCAGCCCAAAAGGCAGCCAAAATCCAGCCCACGTCCGTGAGAATCTCAAGAGCAGGGGGTGGAGCAAGCCAGGCCTCAAACCACGAGAAGCTCCAGCCCAAAAGTCTGCCAAAATCCAGCCCACATCCGGGAGAATCTCAAGAGAAGGTGTGGAGCAAGCCAGGCCTCAAACCACGAGAAGCTCCAGCCCAAAAGGCAGCCAAAATACAGCCCACGTCCATGAGAATCTCAGGAGTAGGGGGTGGAGCAAGCCAGGCCTCAAACCACGAGAAGTTCCAGCCCAAAAGGCACCCAAAATCCAACACTATATCCAGGAGAATATCAAGAGCAGGGGGTGGAGAAAGCCAGGCCTCAAACCACAAGATGCTCCAGCCCAAAAGGCAGCCAAATTCCAGCCCACATCTGGGAGAATCTCAAGAGAAGGTGTGGAGCAAGCAAGGTCTCAAACCACAAGAAGCTCCAGCCCAAAAAGCAGCCAAAATGAAGCCCACATCCGGGAGAATCTCAAGAGCAGTGGATGGAGCAAGCCAGGCCTCAAACCACGAGAAGTTCCAGTCAAAAATGCAGCCAAAATCCAACCCACATCCGGGAGAATATCAAGAGCAGGGGGTGGAGCAAGCCAGGTCTCAAACCATGAGAAGCTCCAGCCCAAAAAGCAGCCAAAATGAAGCCCACATCCGGGAGAATCTCAAGAGCAGGGGGTGGAGCAAGCCAGGCCTCAAACCACGAGAAGCTCCAGCCCAAAAGGCAGCCAAAATCCAGCCCTATATCTGGGAGAATATCAAGAGTAGGGGCTGGAGTAAGCCAGGCCTCAAACTATGAGAATCTCCAGCCCAAAAGGCAGCCAAAATCCAGCCCTATATCTGGGAGAATCTCAAGAGGAGGGGGTGGAGCAAGGCAGGCCTCAAACCACGAGAAGCTCCAGCCCAAGAGGCAGACAAAATCCAGCCCACATCCGGGAGAATCTCAAGAGCAGGGGGTGGAGCAAGCCAGGCCTCAAACCAGGAGAAGCTAAAGCCCAAAAGTCAGCCAAAATCCAGCCCACATCCAAGAGAATCTCAAGAGCAGGGGGTGGAGAAAGCCAGGCCTCAAACTACAAGAAGCTCCAGCCAAAAAGGCAGCCAAAATGGAGCCCACATCCGGGAGAATCTCAAGAGCAGGGGGTGGAGCAAGCCAGGCCTCAAACCACGAGAAGTTCCAGCCTAAAATGCAGCCAAAATCCAGCCCACATGCGGGAGAATATCAAGAGCAGGGGGTGGAGCAAGCCAGGTCTCAAACCACAAGAAGCTCCAGCCCAAAAAGCAGCCAAAATGAAGCCCACATCCGGGAGAATCTCAAGAGCAGTGGATGGAGCATGCCAGGACTCAAACCACGAGAAGCTCCAGCCCAAAAGGCAGCCAAAATGCAGCCCTATATCTGGGAGAATCTCAAGAGGAGGGGGTGGAGCAAGCCAGGCCTCAAACCACGAGAAGCTCCAGCCCAAAAGGCAGCCAAAATGCAGCCTACCTCCAGGAGAATCTCAAGAGCAGGGGGTGGAGCAAGCCAGGCCTCAAAACACGAGAAGCTCCAGCCCAAAAGACACCCAAAATCCAGCCCACATCCGGGAGAATCTCAAGAGCAGGGGTTGGATCAAGCCAGGCCTCAAACCACGAGAAGCTCCAGCCCAAAAGGCAGCCAAAATGCAGCCCACCTCCGGGAGAATCTCAAGAGCAGGGGGTGCAGCAAGCCAGGCCTCAAACTACAAGAAGCTCCAGCCCAAAAGGCAGCAAAAATGCAGCCCACATCCGGGAGAATCTCAAGAGAAGGGGGTGGAGCAAGCCAGGCCTGAAACCACGAGAAGCTTCTGCCCAAAAGGCAGCCAAAATCCAGCCCACATCCAAGAGAATATCAAGAGCAGGGTTTGGAGCAAGCCAGGTCTCAAACCACGAGAAGCTCCAGCCCAAAAAGCAGCCAAAATGAAGCCCACATCCGGGAGAATCTCAAGAGCAGTGGATGGAGCAAGCCAGGCCTCAAACCACGAGAAGTTCCAGTCAAAAATGCAGCCAAAATCCAGCCCACATCCGGGAGAATATCAAGAGCAGGGGGTGGAGCAAGCCAGGTCTCAAACCACGGGAAGCTCCAGCCCAAAAGGCAGCCAAAATCCAGCCCTATATCTGGGAGAATATCAAGAGTAGGGGCTGGAGCAAGCCAGGCCTCAAACTATGAGAATCTCCAGCCCAAAAGGCAGCCAAAATGCAGCCCTATATCTGGGAGAATCTCAAGAGGAGGGGGTGGAGCAAGCCAGGCCTCAAACCACGAGAAGCTCCAGCCCAAAAGGCTCCCAAAATGCAGCCCACATCCGGGAGAATCTCAAGAGCAGGGGGTGGAGCAAGCCAGGCCTCAAACCACGAGAAGCTCCAGCCCAAAAGGCAGCCAAAATGGAGCCCACATTCGGGAGAATATCAAGAGCAGGGGGTGGAGCAAGCCAGGCCTCAAACCACGAGAAGCTCCAGCCCAAAAGGCAGCCAAAATCCAGCCCACATCTGGGAGAATCTCAAGAGAAGGTGTGGAGCAAGCAAGGTCTCAAACCACAAGAAGCTCCAGCCCAAAAGGCAGCCAAAATCCAGCCCACGTCCATGAGAATCTCAAGAGCAGGGGGTGGAGCAAGCCAGGCCTCAAACTATGAGAATCTCCAGCCCAAAAGGCAGCCAAAATGCAGCCCTATATCTGGGAGAATCTCAAGAGGAGAGGGTGGAGCAAGCCAGGCCTCCAACCACGAGAAGTTCCAGCCTAAAAGTCAGCCAAAATCCAACACTATATCCAGGAGAATATCAAGAGCAGGGGGTGGAGCAAGCCAGGCCTCAAACCACGAGAAGCTCCAGCCCAAAAGGCAGCCAAAATGCAGCCCACATCCGGGAGAATCTCAAGAGAAGGGGGTGGAGAAAGCCAGGCCTCAAACCACAAGAAGCTCCAGCCCAAAAGGCAGCCAAATTCCAGCCCACATCTGGGAGAATCTCAAGAGAAGGTGTGGAGCAAGCAAGGTCTCAAACCACAAGAAGCTCCAGCCCAAAAAGCAGCCAAAATGAAGCCCACATGCGGGAGAATCTCAAGAGCAGTGGATGGAGCAAGCCAGGCCTCAAACCACGAGAAGTTCCAGTCAAAAATGCAGCCAAAATCCAACCCACATCCGGGAGAATATCAAGAGCAGGGGGTGGAGCAAGCCAGGTCTCAAACTGTGAGAAACTCCAGCCCAAAAAGCAGCCAAAATGAAGCCCACATCCGGGAGAATCTCAAGAGCAGTGGATGGAGCAAGCCAGGCCTCAAACCACGAGAAGCTCCAGCCCAAAAGGCAGCCAAAATCCAGCCCTATATCTGGGTGAATATCAAGAGTAGGGGCTGGAGCAAGCCAGGCCTCAAACTATGAGAATCTCCAGCCCAAAAGGCAGCCAAAATCCAGCCCTATATCTGGGAGAATCTCAAGAGGAGGGGGTGGAGCAAGCCAGGCCTCAAACCACGAGAAGCTCCAGCCCAAAAGGCAGCCAAACTCCAGCCCACATCCAAGAGAATCTCAAGAGCAGGGGGTGGAGCAAGCCAGGCCTCAAACCAGGAGAAGCTAAAGCCCAAAAGTCAGCCAAAATCCAGCCCACATCCAAGAGAATCTCAAGAGCAGGGGGTGGAGCAAGCCAGGCCTCAAACTACAAGAAGCTCCAGCCCAAAAGGCAGCCAAAATGAAGCCCACATCCGGGAGAATCTCAAGAGCAGTGGATGGAGCAAGCCAGGCCTCAAACCACGAGAAGTTCCAGCCTAAAATGCAGCCAAAATCCAGCCCACATGCGGGAGAATATCAAGAGCAGGGGGTGGAGCAAGCCAGGTCTCAAACCACAAGAAGCTCCAGCCCAAAAAGCAGCCAAAATGAAGCCCACATCCGGGAGAATCTCAAGAGCAGTGGATGGAGCAAGCCAGGCCTCAAACCACGAGAAGCTCCAGCCCAAAAGGCAGCCATAGTCCAGCCCAACTCCCGGAGAATATCAAGAGCAGGGGTGGAGCAAGCCAGGCCTCAAACCACGAGAAGCTCCAGCCAAAAATGCAGCCAAAATCCAGCCCACATCCGGGAGAATATCAAGAGCAGGGGGTGGAGTAAGCCAGGTCTCAAACCATGAGAAGCTCCAGCCCAAAAAGCAGCCAAAATGCAGCCCTATATCTGGGAGAATATCAAGAGTAGGGGCTGGAGTAAGCCAGGCCTCAAACTATGAGAATCTCCAGCCCAAAAGGCAGCCAAAATGCAGCCCTATATCTGGGAGAATCTCAAGAGGAGAGGGTGGAGCAAGCCAGGCCTCCAACCACGAGAAGTTCCAGCCTAAAAGTCAGCCAAAATCCAACACTATATCCAGGAGAATATCAAGAGCAGGGGGTGGAGCAAGCCAGGCCTCAAACCACGAGAAGCTCCAGCCCAAAAGGCAGCCAAAATGCAGCCCACATCCGGGAGAATCTCAAGAGAAGGGGGTGGAGAAAGCCAGGCCTCAAACCACAAGAAGCTCCAGCCCAAAAGGCAGCCAAATTCCAGCCCACATCTGGGAGAATCTCAAGAGAAGGTGTGGAGCAAGCAAGGTCTCAAACCACAAGAAGCTCCAGCCCAAAAAGCAGCCAAAATGAAGCCCACATGCGGGAGAATCTCAAGAGCAGTGGATGGAGCAAGCCAGGCCTCAAACCACGAGAAGTTCCAGTCAAAAATGCAGCCAAAATCCAACCCACATCCGGGAGAATATCAAGAGCAGGGGGTGGAGCAAGCCAGGTCTCAAACTGTGAGAAACTCCAGCCCAAAAAGCAGCCAAAATGAAGCCCACATCCGGGAGAATCTCAAGAGCAGTGGATGGAGCAAGCCAGGCCTCAAACCACGAGAAGCTCCAGCCCAAAAGGCAGCCAAAATCCAGCCCTATATCTGGGTGAATATCAAGAGTAGGGGCTGGAGCAAGCCAGGCCTCAAACTATGAGAATCTCCAGCCCAAAAGGCAGCCAAAATCCAGCCCTATATCTGGGAGAATCTCAAGAGGAGGGGGTGGAGCAAGCCAGGCCTCAAACCACGAGAAGCTCCAGCCCAAAAGGCAGCCAAACTCCAGCCCACATCCAAGAGAATCTCAAGAGCAGGGGGTGGAGCAAGCCAGGCCTCAAACCAGGAGAAGCTAAAGCCCAAAAGTCAGCCAAAATCCAGCCCACATCCAAGAGAATCTCAAGAGCAGGGGGTGGAGCAAGCCAGGCCTCAAACTACAAGAAGCTCCAGCCCAAAAGGCAGCCAAAATGAAGCCCACATCCGGGAGAATCTCAAGAGCAGTGGATGGAGCAAGCCAGGCCTCAAACCACGAGAAGCTCCAGCCGAAAATGCAGCCAAAATACAGCCCACATCCGGAAGAATCTCAAGAGCAGGGGTTGGAGCAAGCCAGGCCTCAAACTATGAGAATCTCCAGCCCAAAAGGCAGCCAAAATGCAGCCCTATATCTGGGAGAATCTCAAGAGGAGAGGGTGGAGCAAGCCAGGCCTCCAACCACGAGAAGTTCCAGCCTAAAAGTCAGCCAAAATCCAACACTATATCCAGGAGAATATCAAGAGCAGGGGGTGGAGCAAGCCAGGCCTCAAACCACGAGAAGCTCCAGCCCAAAAGGCAGCCAAAATGCAGCCCACATCCGGGAGAATCTCAAGAGAAGGGGGTGGAGAAAGCCAGGCCTCAAACCACAAGAAGCTCCAGCCCAAAAGGCAGCCAAAATGCAGCCCACATCCGGGAGAATCTCAAGAGAAGGTGTGGAGCAAGCAAGGTCTCAAACCACAAGAAGCTCCAGCCCAAAAAGCAGCCAAAATGAAGCCCACATGCGGGAGAATCTCAAGAGCAGTGGATGGAGCAAGCCAGGCCTCAAACCACGAGAAGTTCCAGTCAAAAATGCAGCCAAAATCCAACCCACATCCGGGAGAATATCAAGAGCAGGGGGTGGAGCAAGCCAGGTCTCAAACTGTGAGAAACTCCAGCCCAAAAAGCAGCCAAAATGAAGCCCACATCCGGGAGAATCTCAAGAGCAGTGGATGGAGCAAGCCAGGCCTCAAACCACGAGAAGCTCCAGCCCAAAAGGCAGCCAAAATCCAGCCCTATATCTGGGTGAATATCAAGAGTAGGGGCTGGAGCAAGCCAGGCCTCAAACTATGAGAATCTCCAGCCCAAAAGGCAGCCAAAATCCAGCCCTATATCTGGGAGAATCTCAAGAGGAGGGGGTGGAGCAAGCCAGGCCTCAAACCACGAGAAGCTCCAGCCCAAAAGGCAGCCAAACTCCAGCCCACATCCAAGAGAATCTCAAGAGCAGGGGGTGGAGCAAGCCAGGCCTCAAACCAGGAGAAGCTAAAGCCCAAAATCAGCCAAAATCCAGCCCACATCCAAGAGAATCTCAAGAGCAGGGGGTGGAGCAAGCCAGGCCTCAAACTACAAGAAGCTCCAGCCCAAAAGGCAGCCAAAATGAAGCCCACATCCGGGAGAATCTCAAGAGCAGTGGATGGAGCAAGCCAGGCCTCAAACCACGAGAAGTTCCAGCCTAAAATGCAGCCAAAATCCAGCCCACATGCGGGAGAATATCAAGAGCAGGGGGTGGAGCAAGCCAGGTCTCAAACCACAAGAAGCTCCAGCCCAAAAAGCAGCCAAAATGAAGCCCACATCCGGGAGAATCTCAAGAGCAGTGGATGGAGCAAGCCAGGCCTCAAACCACGAGAAGCTCCAGCCCAAAAGGCAGCCATAGTCCAGCCCAACTCCCGGAGAATATCAAGAGCAGGGGTGGAGCAAGCCAGGCCTCAAACCACGAGAAGCTCCAGCCAAAAATGCAGCCAAAATCCAGCCCACATCCGGGAGAATATCAAGAGCAGGGGGTGGAGTAAGCCAGGTCTCAAACCATGAGAAGCTCCAGCCCAAAAAGCAGCCAAAATGCAGCCCTATATCTGGGAGAATATCAAGAGTAGGGGCTGGAGTAAGCCAGGCCTCAAACTATGAGAATCTCCAGCCCAAAAGGCAGCCAAAATCCAGCCCACGTCCGGGAGAATATCAAGAGCAGGGGGTGGAGCAAGCCAGGCCTCAAACCACGAGAAGCTCCAGCCCAAAAGGCAGCCAAACTCCAGCCCTATATCTGGGAGAATATCAAGAGCAGGGGGTGGAGCAAGCCAGGACTCAAACCACGAGAAGCTCCAGCCCAAGAGGCAGCCAAAATCCAGTCCTATATCTGGGAGAATATCAAGAGTAGGGGGTGGAGCAAGCCAGGCCTCAAACCACGACAAGCTCCAGCCCAAAAGGCTCCCAAAATGCAGCCCACATCCGGGAGAATCTCAAGAGCAGGGGGTGGAGCAAGCCAGGCCTCAAACCAGGAGAAGCTAAAGCCCACAAGGCACCCAAAATCCAGCCCACATCCAAGAGAATCTCAAGAGCAGGGGGTGGAGCAAGCCAGGCCTCAAAGCATGAGAAGGTCCAGCCCAAAAGGCAGCCAAAATGCAGCCCAGCTCCGGGAGAATCTCAAGAGCAGGGGTTGGAGCAAGCCAGGCCTCAAACCACGAGAAGCTCCAGCCCAAAAGGCAACCAAAATGCAGCCCACATCCGGGAGAATATCAAGAGCAGCGGCTAGAGCAAGCCAGGCCTCAAACCACGAGAAGCTCCAGCCCAAAATGCAACCAAACTCCAGCCCACATCCGGGAGAATATCAAGAGCAGGGGGTGGAGCAAGCCAGGCCCCAAACCACGAGAAGCTCCAGCCCAAAATGCAACCAAAATGCAGCCCACAACCGGGAGAATATCAAGAGCAGGGGGTGAAGAAAGCCAGGCCTCAAAAAACGGAAATTTCCAGCCCAAAAGGCAACCAATGTGCAGGCCACATGCGGGAGAATATCAAGAGCAAGGGATGGAGCAAACCAGGCCTCAAAGAACAAGAAGCTCCAGCCCAAAATGCAGCCAAAATGCAGGCCACCTCGGGGAGAATCTCAAGAGCAGGGAGTGGAGCAAGGCAGGCCTGAAACCACGAGAAGCTCCAGCCCAAAAGGCAGCCAAAATGCAGCCCACCTGCGGGAGAATATCAAGAGCAGCGGCTGGAGCAAGCCAGGCCTCAAACCACGAGAAGCTCCAGCCAAAAAAGGCAGCCAAACTCCAGCCCACATCCGGGAGAATCTCAAGAGCAGGGGGTGGAGCAAGCCAGGCCTCAAACAACGAAAATTTCCAGCCCAAAAGGCTGCCAAAATCCAACCCTATATCTGGGAGAATCTCAAAAGGAGGGGGTGGAGCAAGCCAGGCCTCAAACCACGAGAAGCTCCAGCCCAAAAGGCAGCCAAACTCCAGACCCCATCCAGGAGAATATCAAGAGCAGGGGGTGGAGCAAGCCAGGACTCAAACCACGAGAAGCTCCAGCCCAAGAGGCAGACAAAATCCAGCCCACATCCGGGAGAATCTCAAGAGCAGGGGGTGGAGCAAGCCAGGCCTCAAACTACAAGAAGCTCCAGCCCAAAAGGCAGCCAAAATCCAGCCCACATCCGGGAGAATCTCAAGAGCAGGGTTTGGAGCAAGCCAGGACCCAAACCACAAGAAGCTCCAGCCCAAAATGCAGCCAAAATCCAACACTATATCTGGGAGCATCTCAAGAGCAGGGGGTGGAGCAAGCCAGGCCTCAAACCACGAGAAGCTCCAGCCCAAAAGGCAGCCAAAATGCAGCCCACATCCGGGAGAATCTCAAGAGAAGGGGGTGGAGAAAGCCAGGCCTCAAACCACGAGAAGCTCCAGCCGAAAATGCAGCCAAAATACAGCCCACATCCGGAAGAATCTCAAGAGCAGGGGTTGGAGCAAGCCAGGCCTCAAACCACGAGGAGCTCCAGCCCAAAAGGAAGCCAAATTCCAGCCCACATCAGGGAGAATATCAAGAGCAGGGGGTAGAGCAAACCAGGCCTCAAACCACGAAAAGCTAAAGCCCAAAAGGCAGCCATACTCCAGCCCACCTCCGGGAGAATCTCAAGAGCAGGGGGTGGAGCAAGCCAGGCCTCAAACCACGCGAAGCTCCAGCCAAAAATGCAGCCAAAATGCAGCCCACATCCGGGAGAATATCAAGAGCAGGGGGTGGAGTAAGCCAGGTCTCAAACCATGAGAAGCTCCAGCCCAAAAAGCAGCCAAAATGCAGCCCTATATCTGGGAGAATATCAAGAGCAGGGGGTGGAGCAAGCCAGGCCTCAAACCACGAGAAGCTCCAGCCCAAAAGGCAGCCAAATGCCAGCCCACATCCGGGAGAATCTCAAGAGCAGGGGGTGGAGCAAGCCAGGCCTCAAACCACGAGAAGCTCCAGCCCAAAATGCAGCCATAACGCAGTCCACATCCGGGAGAATATCAAGAGCAGGGGTTGGAGCAAGACAGGCTTCAAAGCACGAGAAGCTCCAGCCCAAAAGGCAGCCAAAATCCAGCCCACATCCGGGAGAATATCAAGAGCAGGGGGTGGAGCAAGGCAGGCCTCTATCCACGAGAAGCTCCAGCCCAAAAGGCAACCAAAATGCAGCCCACATCCGGGAGAATATCAAGAGCAGCGGCTAGAGCAAGCCAGGCCTCAAACCACGAGAAGCTCCAGTCCAAAAGGCTGCCAAAATGCAGCCCACATCCGGGAGAATCTCAAGAGCAGGGGGTGGAGCAAGCCAGGCCTCAAACCACGAGAAGCTCCAGCCCAAAAGGCAGCCAAAATGCAGCCCACATCCGGGAGAATCTCAAGAGCAGGGGGTGGAGCAAGCCAGGCCTCAAACCACGAGAAGCTCTTGCCCAAAAGGCAGCCAAAATGCAGCCCACATCCGGGAGAATCTCAAGAGCAGGGGGTGGAGCAAGCCAGGCCTCAAAACACGAGAAGCTCCTGCCCAAAATGCAGCCAAAATGCAGCCCACATCCGGGAGAATATCAAGAGCAGGGGGTGGAGCAAGCCAGGCCTCAAAACACGAGAAGCTCCAGCCCAAAATGCAGCCAAAATGCAGCCCACATCCGGGAGAATATCATGGGTAGGGGTTGGAGAAAGCCAGGCCCCAAACCACGAGAAGCTCCAGCCAAAAAAGGCAGCCAAAATCCAGGCCACATCCGGGAGAATATGAAGACCAGGGGCTGGAGCAAGCCAGGCCTCAAACAACGAAAATTTCCAGCCCAAAATGCAACCACAAATGCAGCCCACATCCGGGAGAATCTCAAGAGCAGGGGGTGGAGCAAGCCAGGCCTCAAACCACGAGAAGCTCCAGCCCAAAATGCAGCCAAACTCCAGGCAACATCCGGGAGAATATGAAGAGCAGGGGGTGGAGCAAGCCAGGCCTCAAACAAGGAAAATTTCCAGCCCAAAATGCAACCACTAATGCAGCCCACATCCGGGAGAATCTCAAGAGAAGGGGGTAGAGCAAGCCAGGCCTCAAACCACGAGAAGCTCCAGCCCACAAGGCAGCCAAAATCCAGCCCACATCCGGGAGAATATCAGGAGCAGGGGGTGGAGCAATCCACGCCCCAAACCATGAGAAGCTCCAGCCCAAAAGGCAGCCAAATGCCAGCCCATATCCGGGAGAATCTCAAGAGCAGGGGGTGGAGAAAGGCAGGCCTCAAACCATGAGAAGCTCCAGCCCAAAATGCAGCCAAATGCCAGGCCACATCCGGGAGAATCTCAAGAGCAGGGGGTGGAGCAAGCCAGGCCTCAAACCACGAGAATCTCCAGCCCAAAATGCAGCCATAACGCAGTCCACATCCAGGAGAATATCAAGAGCAGGGGTTGGAGCAAGCCAGGCTTCAAAGCACGAGAATATACAGCCCAAAAGTCAGCCAAAATACAACCAACCCACGGGAGAATCTCAAGAGCAGGGGGTGGAGCAAGCCAGGCCTCAAATCACGAGAAGGTACAGCCCAAAAGGCACTCAAAATCCAGCCCACATCCGGGAGAATATCAAGAGCAGCGGCTAGAGCAACCCAGGCCTCAAACCACGAGAAGCTCCAGCCCAAAAAGCAGCCAAAATACAGCCCACATCCGGGAGAATCTCAAGAGCAGGGGGTGGAGCAAGCCAGGCCTCAAACCACGAGAAGCTCCAGCCCAAAAGGCAGCCAAAATGAAGCCCACATCCGGGAGAATCTCAAGAGCAGGGGGTGGAGCAAGCCAGGCCTCAAACAACGAAAATTTCCAGCCCAAAAGGCTGCCAAAATCCAACCCTATATCTGGGAGAATCTCAAAAGGAGGGGGTGGAGCAAGCCAGGCCTCAAACCACGAGAAGCTCCAGCCCAAAAGGCAGCCAAACTCCAGACCCCATCCAGGAGAATATCAAGAGCAGGGGGTGGAGCAAGCCAGGACTCAAACCACGAGAAGCTCCAGCCCAAGAGGCAGACAAAATCCAGCCCACATCCGGGAGAATCTCAAGAGCAGGGGGTGGAGCAAGCCAGGCCTCAAACTACAAGAAGCTCCAGCCCAAAAGGCAGCCAAAATCCAGCCCACATCCGGGAGAATCTCAAGAGCAGGGTTTGGAGCAAGCCAGGACCCAAACCACAAGAAGCTCCAGCCCAAAATGCAGCCAAAATCCAACACTATATCTGGGAGCATCTCAAGAGCAGGGGGTGGAGCAAGCCAGGCCTCAAACCACGAGAAGCTCCAGCCCAAAAGGCAGCCAAAATGCAGCCCACATCCGGGAGAATCTCAAGAGAAGGGGGTGGAGAAAGCCAGGCCTCAAACCACGAGAAGCTCCAGCCGAAAATGCAGCCAAAATACAGCCCACATCCGGAAGAATCTCAAGAGCAGGGGTTGGAGCAAGCCAGGCCTCAAACCACGAGGAGCTCCAGCCCAAAAGGAAGCCAAATTCCAGCCCACATCAGGGAGAATATCAAGAGCAGGGGGTAGAGCAAGCCAGGCCTCAAACCACGAAAAGCTAAAGCCCAAAAGGCAGCCATACTCCAGCCCAACTCCCGGAGAATCTCAAGAGCAGGGGGTGGAGCAAGCCAGGCCTCAAACCACGCGAAGCTCCAGCCAAAAATGCAGCCAAAATGCAGCCCACATCCGGGAGAATATCAAGAGCAGGGGGTGGAGTAAGCCAGGTCTCAAACCATGAGAAGCTCCAGCCCAAAAAGCAGCCAAAATGCAGCCCTATATCTGGGAGAATATCAAGAGCAGGGGGTGGAGCAAGCCAGGCCTCAAACCACGAGAAGCTCCAGCCCAAAAGGCAGCCAAATGCCAGCCCACATCCGGGAGAATCTCAAGAGCAGGGGGTGGAGCAAGCCAGGCCTCAAACCACGAGAAGCTCCAGCCCAAAATGCAGCCATAACGCAGTCCACATCCAGGAGAATATCAAGAGCAGGGGTTGGAGCAAGACAGGCTTCAAAGCACGAGAAGCTCCAGCCCAAAAGGCAGCCAAAATCCAGCCCACATCCGGGAGAATATCAAGAGCAGGGGGTGGAGCAAGGCAGGCCTCTATCCACGAGAAGCTCCAGCCCAAAAGGCAACCAAAATGCAGCCCACATCCGGGAGAATATCAAGAGCAGCGGCTAGAGCAAGCCAGGCCTCAAACCACGAGAAGCTCCAGTCCAAAAGGCTGCCAAAATGCAGCCCACATCCGGGAGAATCTCAAGAGCAGGGGGTGGAGCAAGCCAGGCCTCAAACCACGAGAAGCTCCAGCCCAAAAGGCAGCCAAAATGCAGCCCACATCCGGGAGAATCTCAAGAGCAGGGGGTGGAGCAAGCCAGGCCTCAAACCACGAGAAGCTCTTGCCCAAAAGGCAGCCAAAATGCAGCCCACATCCGGGAGAATCTCAAGAGCAGGGGGTGGAGCAAGCCAGGCCTCAAAACACGAGAAGCTCCTGCCCAAAATGCAGCCAAAATGCAGCCCACATCCGGGAGAATATCAAGAGCAGGGGGTGGAGCAAGCCAGGCCTCAAAACACGAGAAGCTCCAGCCCAAAATGCAGCCAAAATGCAGCCCACATCCGGGAGAATATCATGGGTAGGGGTTGGAGAAAGCCAGGCCCCAAACCACGAGAAGCTCCAGCCAAAAAAGGCAGCCAAAATCCAGGCCACATCCGGGAGAATATGAAGACCAGGGGCTGGAGCAAGCCAGGCCTCAAACAACGAAAATTTCCAGCCCAAAATGCAACCACAAATGCAGCCCACATCCGGGAGAATCTCAAGAGCAGGGGGTGGAGCAAGCCAGGCCTCAAACCACGAGAAGCTCCAGCCCAAAATGCAGCCAAACTCCAGGCAACATCCGGGAGAATATGAAGAGCAGGGGGTGGAGCAAGCCAGGCCTCAAACAAGGAAAATTTCCAGCCCAAAATGCAACCACTAATGCAGCCCACATCCGGGAGAATCTCAAGAGAAGGGGGTAGAGCAAGCCAGGCCTCAAACCACGAGAAGCTCCAGCCCACAAGGCAGCCAAAATCCAGCCCACATCCGGGAGAATATCAGGAGCAGGGGGTGGAGCAATCCACGCCCCAAACCATGAGAAGCTCCAGCCCAAAAGGCAGCCAAATGCCAGCCCATATCCGGGAGAATCTCAAGAGCAGGGGGTGGAGAAAGGCAGGCCTCAAACCATGAGAAGCTCCAGCCCAAAATGCAGCCAAATGCCAGGCCACATCCGGGAGAATCTCAAGAGCAGGGGGTGGAGCAAGCCAGGCCTCAAACCACGAGAATCTCCAGCCCAAAATGCAGCCATAACGCAGTCCACATCCAGGAGAATATCAAGAGCAGGGGTTGGAGCAAGCCAGGCTTCAAAGCACGAGAATATACAGCCCAAAAGTCAGCCAAAATACAACCAACCCACGGGAGAATCTCAAGAGCAGGGGGTGGAGCAAGCCAGGCCTCAAATCACGAGAAGGTACAGCCCAAAAGGCACTCAAAATCCAGCCCACATCCGGGAGAATATCAAGAGCAGCGGCTAGAGCAACCCAGGCCTCAAACCACGAGAAGCTCCAGCCCAAAAGGCAGCCAAAATACAGCCCACATCCGGGAGAATCTCAAGAGCAGGGGGTGGAGCAAGCCAGGCCTCAAACCACGAGAAGCTCCAGCCCAAAAGGCAGCCAAAATGAAGCCCACATCCGGGAGAATCTCAAGAGCAGGGGGTGGAGCAAGCCAGGCCTCAAACCACGAGAAGCTCCAGCCCAAAAGGCACCCAAAATCCAGCCCACATCCGGGAGAATCTCAAGAGCAGGGGGTGAAGAAAGCCAGGCCTCAAAAAACGGAAATTTCCAGCCCAAAAGGCAACCAATATGCAGGCCACATGCGGGAGAATATCAAGAGCAAGGGATGGAGCAAACCAGGCCTCAAAGAACAAGAAGCTCCAGCCCAAAAGGCAGCAAAAATGCAGGCCACCTCGGGGAGAATCTCAAGAGCAGGGAGTGGAGCAAGCCAGGCCTGAAACCACAAGAAGCTCTTGCCCAAAAGGCAGCCAAAATGCAGCCCACCTGCGGGAGAATATCAAGAGCAGCGGCTGGAGCAAGGCAGGCCCCAAAGCACAAGAAGCTCCAGCCAAAAAAGGCAGCCAAAATCCAGGCCACATCCGGGAGAATATGAAGAACAGGGGGTGGAGCAAGCCAGGCCTCAAACAACGAAAATTTCCAGCCCAAAATGCAACCACAAATGCAGCCCACATCCGGGAGAATATCAAGAGCAGGGGTTGGAGCAAGCCAGGCCTCAAACCACGAGAAGCTCCAGCCCAAAAGGCAGCCAAAATCCAGCCCTATATCTGGGAGAATATCAAGAGTAGGGGCTGGAGCAAGCCAGGCCTCAAACTATGAGAATCTCCAGCCCAAAATGCAGCCAAAATCCAGCCCTATATCTGGGAGAATCTCAAGAGGAGGGGGTGGAGCAAGCCAGGCCTCAAACCACGAGAAGCTCCAGCCCAAAAGGCAGCCAAAATCCAGCCCACATCCGGGAGAATATCAAGAGCAGGGGGTGGAGCAAGGCAGGCCTCTATCCACGAGAAGCTCCAGCCCAAAAGGCAACCAAAATGCAGCCCACATCCGGGAGAATATCAAGAGCAGCGGCTAGAGCAAGCCAGGCCTCAAACCACGAAAAGCTCCAGTCCACAAGGCTGCCAAAATACAGCCCACATCCGGGAGAATCTCAAGAGCAGGGGGTGGAGCAAGCCAGGCCTCAAACCACGAGAAGCTCCAGCCCAAAAGGCAGCCAAAATGCAGCCCACATCCGGGAGAATCTCAAGAGCAGGGGGTCGAGAAAGCCAGGCCTCAAACCACGAGAAGCTCCAGCCCAAAATGCAACCAAAATGCAGCCCACATCCGAGAGAATCTCAAGAGCAGGGAGTGGAGCAAGCCAGGCCTCAAACCACGAGAAGCTCCAGAACAAAATGCAGCCAAAATCCAGGCAACATCCGGGAGAATATGAAGAGCAGGGGGTGGAGCAAGCCAGGCCTCAAACAACGAAAATTTCCAGCCCAAAATGCAACCACTAATGCAGCCCACATCCGGGAGAATATCAAGAGCAGGGGGTGGAGCAAGGCAGGCCTCTATCCACGAGAAGCTCCAGCCCAAAAGGCAACCAAAATGCAGCCCACATCCGGGAGAATATCAAGAGCAGCGGCTAGAGCAAGCCAGGCCTCAAACCTCGAGAAGCTCCAGTCCAAAAGGCAGCCAAAATACAGCCCACATCCGGGAGAATCTCAAGAGCAGGGGGTGGAGCAAGCCAGGCCTCAAACCACGAGAAGCTCCAGCCCAAAAGGCAGCCAAAATGCAGCCCACATCCGGGAGAATCTCAAGAGCAGGGGGTGGAGCAAGCCAGGCCTCAAACAACGAAAATTTCCAGCCAAAATGCAACCACAATCCAGCCCACATCCGGGAGAATATCAAGAGCAGGGGGTGGAGCAAGCCAGGCCTCAAACCACGAGAAGCTCCAGCCCAAAAGGCAGCCAAAATCCAGCCCACATCCGGGAGAATATCATGCAGAGGGGGTGGAGCAAGGCAGGCCCCAATCCACGAGAAGCTCCAGCCCAAAAGGCAGCCAAAATGCAGCCCACATCCGGGAGAATATCAAGAGCAGCGGCTAGAGCAAGCCAGGCCTCAAACCACGAGAAGCTCCAGTCCAAAAGGCAGCCAAAATACAGCCCACATCCGGGAGAATATCATGGGCAGGGGGTGGAGCAAGGCAGGCCTCAAACCACGAGAAGCTCCAGCCCAAAAGACAGCCAAAATGCAGCCCAAATCCGTGAGAATCTCAAGAGCAGGGGGTGGAGCAAGCCAGGCCTCAAACCACGAGAAACTCCAGCCCAAAAGGCAGCCAAACTCCAGACCACATCCGGGAGAATATGAAGAGCAGGGGGTGGAGCAAGCCAGGCCTCAAACAACGAAAATTTCCAGCCCAAAATGCAACCACAAATGCAGCCCACATCCGGGAGAATCTCAAGAGCAGGGGGTGGAGCAAGCCAGGCCTCAAACCACGAGAAGCTCCAGCCCAAAAGGCAGCCAAAATCCAGCCCACATCCGGGAGAATCTCAAGAGCAGGGGGTGGAGCAAGCCAGGCCTCAAACCACGAGAAGCTCCAGCCCAAAATGCAGCCAAAATCCAGGCCACATCCGGGAGAATATCAAGAGCAGGGGGTGGAGCAAGCCAGGCCTCAAACAACGAAAATTTCCAGCCCCAAATGCATCCACAAATGCAGCCCACATCCGGGAGAATATCAAGAGCAGGGGGTGGAGCAAGCCAGGCCTCAAACCACCAGAAGCTCCAGCCCAAAATGCAGCCAAAATCCAGGCCACATCCGGGAGAATCTCAAGAGCAGGGGGTGGAGCAAGCCAGGCCTCAAACCACGAGAAGTTCCAGCCCAAAATGCAGCCAAAATCCAGGCCACATCCGGGAGAATATGAAGAGCAGGGGGTGGAGCAAGCCAGGCCTCAAACAACGAAAATTTCCAGCCCAAAATGCAACCACTAATGCAGCCCACATCCGGGAGAATATCAAGAGCAACGGCTAGAGCAAGCCAGGCCTCAAACCACGAGAAGCTCCAGTCCAAAATGCAGCCAAAATACAGCCCATATCTGGGAGAATCTCAAGAGCAGGGGGTGGAGCAAGCCAGGCCTCAAACCACGAGAAGCTCCAGTCCAAAAGGCACCCAAAATGCAGCCCACATCCGGGAGAATATCAAGAGCAGGGGGTGGAGCAAGCCAGGCCTCAAACCACGAGAAGCTCCTGCCCAAAAGGAAGCCAAATTCCAGGCCACATCCGGGAGAATATGAAGAGCAGGGGGTGGAGCAAGCCAGGCCTCAAAGCACGAGAAGCTCCAGCCCAAAATGCAACCACTAATGCAGCCCACATCCGGGAGAATATCAAGAGCAGGGGTTGGAGCAAGCCAGGCTTCAAAGCACGAGAATCTCCAGCCCAAAAGGCAGCCAAAATCCAACCAACCCACGGGAGAATATCAAGAGCAGGGGGTGGAGCAAGCCAGGCCTCAAATCACGAGAAGCTCCAGCCCAAAAGGCAGCCAAAATCCAGCCCACATCCGGGAGAATATCAAGAGCAGGGGGTGGAGCAAGGCAGGCCCCAATCCACGAGAAGCTCCAGCCCAAAAGGCAACCAAAATGCAGCCCACATCCGGGAGAATATCAAGAGCAGCAGCTAGAGCAAGCCAGGCCTCAAACCACGAGAAGCTCCAGCCCAAAATTCAGCCAAAATGCAGCCCACATCCGGGAGAATCTCAAGAGCAGGGGGTGGAGCAAGCCAGGCCTCAAACCACGAGAAGCTCCAGCCCAAAAGGCAGCCAAACTGCAGACCACATCAGGGAGAATATCAAGAGCAGGGGGTGGAGCAAGCCAGGCCTCAAACCACGAGAAGCTCCAGCCCAATATGCAGCCAAAATGCAGACCACATGCGGGAGAATCTCAAGAGCAGGGGGTGGAGCAAGCCAGGCCTCAAACCACGAGAAGCTCCAGCCCAAAAGGCAGCCAAATGCCAGCCCACATCCGGGAGAATCTCAAGAGCAGGGGGTGGAGCAAGGCAGGCCTCAAACCACGAGAAACTCCAGCCCAAAAGGCAGCCAAATGCCAGCCCACATCTGGGAGAATCTCAAGAGAAGGGGTTGGAGCAAGCCAGGCTTCAAAGCACGAGAATCTCCATTCCAAAATGCAGCCAAAATCCAACCAACCCACGGGAAAATCTCAAGAGCAGGGGGTGGAGAAAGCCAGGCCTCAAACCACCAGAAGCTCCAGCCCAAATGGCAGCCAAACTCCAGACCACATCAGGGAGAATATCAAGAGCAGGGGGTGGAGCAAGCCAGGCCTCAAACAACGAAAATTTCCAGCCAAAATGCAACCACAATCCAGCCCACATCCGGGAGAATATCAAGAGCAGGGGGTGGAGCAAGCCAGGCCTCAAACCGCGAGAATCTCCAACCCAAAATGCAGCCAAACTCCAGCCCACACCCGGGAGAATATCATACAGAGGGGGTGGAGCAAGCCAGGCCTCAAACCACGAGAAGCTCCAGCCCAATATGCAGCCAAAATGCAGACCACATGCGGGAGAATCTCAAGAGCAGGGGGTGGAGCAAGCCAGGCCTCAAACCACGAGAAGCTCCAGCCCAAAAGGCAGCCAAATGCCAGCCCACATCTGGGAGAATCTCAAGAGAAGGGGTTGGAGCAAGCCAGGCTTCAAAGCACGAGAATCTCCAGCCCAAAAGGCAGCCAAAATCCAACCAACCCACGGGAAAATCTCAAGAGCAGGGGGTGGAGCAAGCCAGGCCTCAAACCACGAGAAGCTCCAGCCCAATATGCAACCACAAATGCAGCCCACATCCGGGAGAATATCAAGAGCAGGGGGTGGAGCAAGCCAGGCCTCAAACCGCGAGAAGCTCCAACCCAAAATGCAGCCAAACTCCAGCCCACACCCGGGAGAATATCATACAGAGGGGGTGGAGCAAGCCAGGCCTCAAACCACGAGAAGCTCCAGACCAAAATGCAGCCATAACGCACTCCACATCCAGGAGAATATCAAGAGCAGGGGTTGAAGCCAGCCAGGCTTCAAACCACGAGAAGCTCCAGCCCAAAAGGCAGCCAAAATCCAGCCCACATCCGGGAGAATATCAAGAGCAGGGGGTTGAGCAAGGCAGGCCCCAATCCACGAGAAGCTCCAGCCCAAAAGGCAACCAAAATGCAGCCCACATCCGGGAGAATATCAAGAACAGCGGCTAGAGCAAGCCAGGCCTCAAACCACGAGAAGCTCCAGTCCAAAATGCAGTCAAAATACAGCCCACATCCGGGAGAATATCATGGGCAGGGGGTGGAGCAAGGCAGGCCTCAAACCACGAGAAGCTCCAGCCCAAAAGGCAGCCAAAATCCAGCCCACATCCGGGAGAATCTCAAGAGCAGGGGGTGGAGCAAGCCAGGCCTCAAACCACGAGAAGCTCCAGCCCAAAAGGCAGCCAAACTCCAGCCCACATCCGGGAGAATATCAAGAGCAGGGGGTGGAGCAAGCCAGGCCTCAAACCACGAGAAGCTCCAGCCCAAAAGGCAGCCAAAATCCAGCCCACATCCGGGAGAATATGAAGAGCATGGGGTGGAGCAAGCCAGGCCTCAAACAACGAAAATTTCCAGCCCAAAATGCAACCACAAATGCAGCCCACATCCGGGAGAATCTCAAGAGCAGGGGGTGGAGCAAGGCAGGACTCAAACCACGAGAAGCTCCAGCCCAAAATGCAGCCAAAATCCAAGCCACATCCGGGAGAATCTCAAGAGCAGGGGGTGGAGCAAGCCAGGCCTCAAACCACGAGAAGCTCCAGCCCAAAAGGCAGCCAAACTCCAGACCACGATGAGAAGAATATCAAGAGCAGGGGGTGGAACAAGCCAGGCCTCAAACCACGAGAAGCTCCAGCCCAAAAGGCAGCCAAAATCCAGCCCACATCCGGGAGATTATGAAGAGCAGGGGGTGGAGCAAGGCAGGCCTCAAACAACGAAAATTTCCAGCCCAAAATGCAACCACTAATGCAGCCCACATCCGGGAGAATATCAAGAGCAGCGGCTAGAGCAAGCCAGGCCTCAAACCACGAGAAGCTCCAGTCCAAAAGGCAGCCAAAATGCAGCCCACATCCGGGAGAATATCAAGAGCAGGGGGTGGAGCAAGCCAGGCCTCAAACCACGAGAAGCTCCTGCCCAAAAGGAAGCCAAAATCCAGCCCACATCCGGGAGAATCTCAAGAGCAGGGGGTGGAGCAAGCCAGGCCTCAAACCACAAGAAGCTCCAGCCCACAAGGCAGCCAAAATACAGCCCACATCCAAGAGAATATCAAGAGCAGGGGGGTGGAGAAAGCCAGGCCTCAAACCACGAGAAGCTCCAGCCCAAAAGGCAGCCAAATGCCAGCCCGCATCCGGGAGAATCTCAAGAGCAGGGGGTCGAGAAAGGCAGGCCTCAAACCACGAGAAGCTCCAGCCCAAAAGGCAGCCAAATGCCAGCCCACATCCAGGAGAATATCAAGAGCAGGGGTTGCAGCAAGCCAGGCTTTAAAGCACGAGAATCTCCAGCCCAAAAGGCAGCCAAAATCCAACCAACCCACGGGAGAATCTCAAGAGCAGGGGTTGGAGCAAGCCAGGCCTCAAATCACGAGAAGCTCCAGCCCAAAAGGCAGCCAAAATCCAGCCCACATCCGGGAGAATATCAAGAGCAGGGGGTGGAGCAAGGCAGACCCCAATCCACGAGAAGCTCCAGCCCAAAAGGCAAACAAAATGCAGCCCACATCCGGGAGAATATGAAGAGCAGGGGGTGGAGCAAGCCAGGCCTCAAACCACGAGAAGCTCCAGCCCAAAAGGCAGCCAAAATGCAGCCCACATCCGGGAGAATCTCAAGAGCAGGGGGTGGAGCAAGCCAGGCCTCAAACCACAAGAAGCTCCAGCCCAAAAGGCAGCCAAACTCCAGACCACATCAGGGAGAATATGAAGAGCAGGGGGTGGAGAAAGCCAGGCCTCAAACAAGGAAAATTTCCAGCCCAAAATGCAACCACAAATGCAGCCCACATCCGGGAGAATATCAAGAGCAGGGGGTGGAGCAAGCCAGGCCTCAAACCACGAGAAGCTCCAGCCCAAAATGCAGCCAAAATGCAGCCCACCTCTGGGAGAATCTCAAGAGCAGGGGGTGGAGCAAGCCAGGCCTCAAACCACGAGAAGCTCCAGCCCAAAAGGCAGCCAAAATCCAGCCCACATCCGGGAGAATCTCAAGAGCAGGGGCTGGAGCAAGCCAGGCCTCAAACCACGAGAAGCTCCAGCCCAAAAGGCAGCCAAACTCCAGACCGCATCAGGGAGAATATCAAGAGCAGGGGGTGGAGCAAGCCAGGCCTCAAACAAGGAAATTTTCCAGCCCAAAATGCAACCACAAATGCAGCCCACATCCGGGAGAATCTCAAGAGCAGGGGGTGGAGCAAGCCAGGCCTCAAACCACGAGAAGCTCCAGTCCAAAAGGCAGCCAAAATCCAGCCCACATCCGGGAGAATCTCAAGAGCAGGGGGTGGAGCAAGCCAGGCCTCAAACCATGAGAAGCTCCAGACCAAAAGGCAGCCAAACTCCAGACCACATCCGGGAGAATCTCAAGAGCAGGGGGTGGAGCAAGCCAGGCCTCAAACCACGAGAAGCTCCAACCCAAAATGCAGCCAAAATGCAGCGCACATTCGGGAGAATCTCAAGAGCAGGGGGTGGAGCAAGCCAGGCCTCAAACCTCGAGAAGCTCCAGCCCAAAATGCAGCCAAAATGCAGCCCACATCCGGGAGAATCTCAAGAGCAGGGGGTGGAGCAAGCCAGGCCTCAAACCACGAGAAGCTCCAGCCCAAAAGGCAGCCAAAATCCGGACAACATCAGGGAGAATCTCAAGAGCAGGGGGTGGAGCAAGCCAGGCCTCAAACCACGAGAAGCTCCAGCCCAAAAGGCAGCCAAAATCCAGACCACATCCGGGAGAATCTCAAGAGCAGGGGGTGGAGCAAGGCAGGCCTCAAACCACGAGAAGCTCCAGCCCAAAAGGCACCCAAAATCCAGCCCACATCCGGGAGAATCTCAAGAGCAAGGGGTGGAGCAAGCCAGGCCTCAAACCACGAGAAGCTCCAGCCCAAAAGGCAGCCAAACTCCAGACCACGATGAGAAGAATATCAAGAGCAGGGGGTGGAACAAGCCAGGCCTCAAACCACGAGAAGCTCCAGCCCAAAATGCAGCCAAAATCCAGGCCACATCCGGGAGAATATGAAGAGCAGGGGGTGGAGCAAGGCAGGCCTCAAACAACGAAAATTTCCAGCCCAAAATGCAACCACTAATGCAGCCCACATCCGGGAGAATATCAAGAGCAGCGGCTAGAGCAAGCCAGGCCTCAAACCACGAGAAGCTCCAGCCCAAAAGGCAGCCAAAATCCAGCCCACATCCGGGAGAATCTCAAGAGCAGGGGGTGGAGCAAGCCAGGCCTCAAACCACGAGAAGCTCCAGCCCAAAAGGCAGCCAAATGCCAGCCCACATCCAGGAGAATATCAAGAGCAGGGGTTGCAGCAAGCCAGGCTTCAAAGCACGAGAATCTCCAGCCCAAAAGGCAGCCAAAATCCAACCAACCCACGGGAGAATCTCAAGAGCAGGGGGTGGAGCAAGCCAGGCCTCAAACCACGAGAAGCTCCAGCCCAAAAGGCAGCCAAACTCCAGCCCACATCCGGGAGAATATCAAGAGCAGGGGGTGGAGCAAGGCAGGCCCCAATCCACGAGAACCTCCAGCCCAAAAGGCAGCCAAAATGCAGCCCACATCCGGGAGAATATGAAGAGCAGGGGGTGGAGCAAGCCAGGCCTCAAACCACGAGAAGCTCCAGCCCAAAAGGCAGCCAAAATGCAGCCCACATCCGGGAGAATCTCAAGAGCAGGGGGTGGAGCAAGCCAGGCCTCAAACCACGAGAAGCTCCAGCCCAAAAGGCAGCCAAACTCCAGACCACATCAGGGAGAATATCAAGAGCAGGGGGTGGAGCAAGCCAGGCCTCAAACAAGGAAAATTTCCAGCCCAAAATGCAACCACAAATGCAGCCCACATCCGGGAGAATATCAAGAGCAGGGGGTGGAGCAAGCCAGGCCTCAAACCACGAGAAGCTCCAGCCCAAAAGGCAGCCAAAATGCAGCCCACATCCAGGAGAATCTCAAGAGCAGGGGGTGGAGCAAGCCAGGCCTCAAACCACGAGAAGCTCCAGCCCAAAAGGCAGCCAAAATCCAGCCCACATCCGGGAGAATCTCAAGAGCAGGGGGTGGAGCAAGGCAGGCCTCAAACCACGAGAAGATCCAGCCCAAAAGGCAGCCAAATGCCAGCCCACATCCAGGAGAATATCAAGAGCAGGGGTTGGAGCAAGCCAGGCTTCAAAGCACGAGAATCTCCAGCCCAAAAGGCAGCCGAAATCCAACCAACCCACGGGAGAATCTCAAGAGCAGGGCGTGGAGCAAGCCAGGCCTCAAATCATGAGAAGCTCCAGCCCAAAAGGCAGCCAAAATCCAGCCCACATCCGGGAGAATATCAAGAGCAGGGGGTGGAGCAAGCCAGGCCTCAAACCACGAGAAGCTCCAGTCCAAAAGGCAGCCAAAATACAGCCCACATCCGGGAGAATCTCAAGAGCAGGGGGTGGAGCAAGCCAGGCCTCAAACCACGAGAAGCTCAAGCCCAAAAGGCAGCCAAAATCCAGCCCACATCCGGGAGAATATGAAGAGCAGGGGGTGGAGCAAGCCAGGCCTCAAACCACGAGAAGCTCCAGCCCAAAAGGCAGCCAAATTCCAGACCACATCCGGGAGAATCTCAAGAGCAGGGGGTGGAGCAAGCCAGGCCTCAAACAACAAAAATTTCCAGCCCAAAATGCAACCACAAATGCAGCCCACATCCGGAGAATCTCAAGAGCAGGGGGTGGAGCAAGCCAGGCCCCAAACCACGAGAAGTTCCAGCCCAAAAGGCAGCCAAAATCCAGCCCACATCCGGGAGAATATCAAGAACAGGGGGTGGAGCAAGCCAGGCCTCAAACCACGAGAAGCTCCAACCCAAAATGCAGCCAATCTCCAGCCCACACCGGGGAGAATATCATGCAGAGGGGGTGGAGCAAGCCAGGCTTCAAAGCACGAGAATGTCCAGCCCAAAAGGCAGCCAAAATCCAACCAACCCATGGGAAAATCTCAAGAGCAGGGGGTGGAGCAAGCCAGGCCTCAAACCACGAGAAGCTCCAGCCCAATATGCAGCCAAAATGCAGCGCACATTCGGGAGAATCTCAAGAGCAGGGGGTGGAGCAAGCCAGGCCTCAAACCTCGAGAAGCTCCAGCCCAAAAGGCAGCCAAAATGCAGTCCATATCCGAGAGAAGCTCAAGAGCAGGGGGTGGAGCAAGCCAGGCCTCAAACCACGAGAAGCTCCAGCCCAAAAGGCAGCCAAAATCCAGACCACATCCGGGAGAATCTCAAGAGCAGGGGGTGGAGCAAGCCAGGCCTCAAACAACGAAAATTTCCAGCCCAAAATGCAACCACAAATGCAGCCCACATCCGGGAGAATATCAAGAGCAGGGGGTGGAGCAAGCCAGGCCTCAAACCACGAGAAGCTCCAGCCCAAAAGGCAGCCAAAATCCAGCCCACATCCGGGAGAATCTCAAGAGCAGGGGGTGGAGCAAGCCAGGCCTCAAACCACGAGAAGCTCCAGCCCAAAAGGCAGCCAAAATGCAGCCCACATCCGGGAGAATCTCAAGAGCAGGGGGTGGAGCAAGCCAGGCCTCAAAGCACGAGAAGCTCCAGCCCAAAAGACAGCCAAAATCCAGCCCACATCCGGGAGAATATCAAGAGCAGGGGTTGGAGCAAGGCAGGCCCCAGTCCACGAGAACCTCCAGCCCAAAAGGCAACCAAAATGCAGCCCACATCCGGGAGAATATCAAGAGCAGCGGCTAGAGCAAGCCAGGCCTCAAACCACGAGAAGCTCCAGTCCAAAAGGCAGCCAAAATACAGCCCACATCCGGGAGAATCTCAAGAGCAGGGGGTGGAGCAAGCCAGGCCTCAAACCACGAGAAGCTCCAGCCCAAAATGCAGCCAAAATGCAGCCCACATCCAGGAGAATCTCAAGAGCAGTGGGTGGAGCAAGCCAGGCCTCAAACCACGAGAAGCTCCAGCCCAAAAGGCAGCCAAACTCCAGACCACATCAGGGAGAATATCAAGAGCAGGGGGTGGAGCAAGCCAGGCATCAAACAAGGAAAATTTCCAGCCCAAAATGCAACCACAAATGCAGCCCACATCCGGGAGAATATCAAGAGCAGGGGGTGGAGCAAGCCAGGCCTCAAACCATGAGAAGCTCCAGCCCAAAAGGCAGCCAAAATCCAGCCCACATCCGGGAGAATATCAAGAGCAGGGGGTGGAGCAAGCCAGGCCTCAAACCACGAGAAGCTCCAGCCCAAAAGGCAGCCAAACTCCAGACCACATGCGGGAGAATCTCAAGAGCAGGTCGTGGAGCAAGCCAGGCCTCAAACCACGAGAATCTCCAGCCCAAAAGGCAGCCAAATTCCAGACCACATCAGGGAGAATATCAAGAGCAGGGGGTGGAGCAAGCCAGGCCTCAAACCACGAGAAGCTCCAGCCCAAAATGCAACCACAAATGCAGCCCACATCCGGGAGAATATCAAGAGCAGGGGGTGGAGCAAGCCAGGCCTCAAACCATGAGAAGCTCCAGCCCAAAAGGCAGCCAAAATGCAGCCCACATCCGGGAGAATCTCAAGAGCAGGGGGTGGAGCAAGCCAGGCCTCAAACCACGAGAAGCTCCAGCCCAAAATGCAGCCAAAATGCAGCCCAAATCCGGGAGAATATGAAGAGCAGGGGGTGGAGCAAGCCAGGCCTCAAACCACGAGAAGCTCCAACCCAAAATGCACCCAAACTCCAGCCCACACCGGGGAGAATATCATGCAGAGGGGGTGGAGCAAGCCAGGCTTCAAAGCACGAGAATCTCCAGCCCAAAAGGCAGCCAAAATCCAACCAACCCACGGGAAAATCTCAAGAGCAGGGGGTGGAGCAAGCCAGGCCTCAAACCACGAGAAGCTCCAGACCAATAGGCAGCCAAAATGCAGCGCACATTCGGGAGAATCTCAAGAGCAGGGGGTGGAGCAAGCCAGGCCTCAAACTACAAGAAGCTACAGCCCAAAAGGCAGCCAAAATCCAGCCCACATCCTAGAGAATATCAAGAGCAGGGGGTGGAGCAAGCCAGGCCCCAATCCACGAGAAGCTCCAGCCAAAAAGGCAACCAAAATGCAGCCCACATCCGGGAGAATATCAAGAGCAGCCGCTAGAGCAAGCCAGGCCTCAAACCACGAGAAGCTCCAGCCCAAAAGGCCGCCAAAATGCAGTCCACATCCGGGAGAATCTCAAGAGCAGGGGGTGGAGCAAGCCAGGCCTCAAACCACGAGAAGCTCCAGCCCAAAAGGCACCCAAATTCCAGACCACATCAGGGAGAATATCAAGAGCAGGGGGTGGAGCAAGCCAGGCCTCAAACCACGAGAAGCTCCAGCCCAAAATGCAACCACAAATGCAGCCCACATCCGGGAGAATATCAAGAGCAGGGGGTGGAGCAATCCAGGCCTCAAACCATGAGAAGCTCCAGCCCAAAAGGCAGCCAAAATCCAGCCCACATCCGGGAGAATATCAAGAACAGGGGGTGGAGAAAGCCAGGCCCCAAACCACGAGAAGCTCCAGTCCAAAAGGCAGCCAAAATCCAGCCCACATCCGGGAGAATATCAAGAACAGGGGGTGGAGCAAGCCAGGCCTCAAACCACGAGAAGCTCCAACCCAAAATGCAGCCAATCTCGAGCCCACACCGGGGAGAATATCATGCAGAGGGGGTGGAGCAAGCCAGGCTTCAAAGCACGAGAATCTCCAGCCCAAAAGGCAGCCAAAATGCAGCGCACATTCGGGAGAATCTCAAGAGCAGGGGGTGGAGCAAGCCAGGCCTCAAACCTCGAGAAGCTCCAGCCCAAAAGGCAGCCAAAATCCAGACCACATCAGGGAGAATCTCAAGAGCAGGGGGTGGAGCAAGCCAGGCCTCAAACAACGAAAATTTCCAGCCCAAAATGCAACCACAAATGCAGCCCACATCCGGGAGAATATCAAGAGCAGGGGGTGGAGCAAGCCAGGCCTCAAACCACGAGAAGCTCCAGCCCAAAAGGCAGCCAAAATCCAGCCCACATCCGGGAGAATCTCAAGAGCAGGGGGTGGAGCAAGCCAGGCCTCAAACCACGAGAAGCTCCAGCCCAAAAGGCAGCCAAACTCCAGACCACATCCGGGAGAATCTCAAGAGCAGGGGGTGGAGCAAGCCAGGCCTCAAACCACGAGAAGCTCCAGCCCAAAAGGCAGCCAAAATGCAGCCCACATCCGGGAGAATCTCAAGAGCAGGGGGTGGAGCAAGGCAGGCCTCAAACCACGAGAAGCTCCAGCCCACAAGGCAGCCAAAATCCAGCCCACATCCAAGAGAATATCAAGAGCAGGGGGTGGAGCAAGCCAGGCCTCAAACCACGAGAAGCTCCAGCCCAAAAGTCTGCCAAAATCCAGCCCACATCCGGGAGAATATCAAGAGCAGGGGTTGGAGCAAGGCAGGCCCCAATCCACGAGAACCTCCAGCCCAAAAGGCAACCAAAATGCAGCCCACATCCGGGAGAATATCAAGAGCAGCGGCTAGAGCAAGCCAGGCCTCAAACCACGAGAAGCTCCAGTCCAAAAGGCAGCCAAAATGCAGCCCACCTCTGGGAGAATCTCAAGAGCAGGGGGTGGAGCAAGCCAGGCCTCAAACCACGAGAAGCTCCAGCCCAAAAGGCAGCCAAACTCCAGACCACATCAGGGAGAATATCAAGAGCAGGGGGTGGAGCAAGCCAGGCATCAAACAAGGAAAATTTCCAGCCCAAAATGCAACCACAAATGCAGCCCACATCCGGGAGAATATCAAGAGCAGGGGGTGGAGCAAGCCAGGCCTCAAACCATGAGAAGCTCCAGCCCAAAAGGCAGCCAAAATCCAGCCCACATCCGGGAGAATATCAAGAGCAGGGGGTGGAGCAAGCCAGGCCCCAAACCACGAGAAGCTCCAGCCCAAAAGGCAGCCAAACTCCAGACCACATGCGGGAGAATCTCAAGAGCAGGTGGTGGAGCAAGGCAGGCCTCAAACCACGAGAAGCTCCAGCCCAAAAGGCAGCCAAAATCCAACCAACCCACGGGAGAATCTCAAGAGCAGGGGGTGGAGCAAGCCAGGCCTCAAATCACGAGAAGTTCCAGCCCAAAAGGCAGCCAAAATGCAGCCCACATCCGGGAGAATATCAAGAGCAGCCGCTAGAGCAAGCCAGGCCTCAAACCACGAGAAGCTCCAACCCAAAATGCACCCAAACTCCAGCCCACACCGGGGAGAATATCATGCAGAGGGGGTGGAGCAAGCCAGGCTTCAAAGCACGAGAATCTCCAGCCCAAAAGGCAGCCAAAATCCAACCAACCCACGGGAAAATCTCAAGAGCAGGGGGTGGAGAAAGCCAGGCCTCAAACCACGAGAAGCTCCAGCCCAATAGGCAGCCAAAATGCAGCGCACATTCGGGAGAATCTCAAGAGCAGGGGGTGGAGCAAGCCAGGCCTCAAACTACAAGAAGCTACAGCCCAAAAGGCAGCCAAATTCCAGCCCACATCCTAGAGAATATCAAGAGCAGGGGGTGGAGCAAGCCAGGCCCCAATCCACGAGAAGCTCCAGCCAAAAAGGCAACCAAAATGCAGCCCACATCCGGGAGAATATCAAGAGCAGCCGCTAGAGCAAGCCAGGCCTCAAACCACGAGAAGCTCCAGCCCAAAAGGCCGCCAAAATGCAGTCCACATCCGGGAGAATCTCAAGAGCAGGGGGTGGAGCAAGCCAGGCCTCAAACCACGAGAAGCTCCAGCCCAAAAGGCAGCCAAATTCCAGACCACATCAGGGAGAATATCAAGAGCAGGGGGTGGAGCAAGCCAGGCCTCAAACCACGAGAAGCTCCAGCCCAAAAGGCAGCCAAAATGCAGCCCACATCCGGGAGAAACTCTAGAACAGGGGGTGGAGCAAGCCAGGCCTCAAACCACGAGAAGCTCCAGCCCAAAAGGCAGCCAAAATCCAGCCCACATCCGGGAGAATCTCAAGAGCAGGTGGTGGAGCAAGCCAGGCCTCAAACAACGAAAATTTCCAGCCCAAAATGCAGCCAAAATGCAGCCCACATCCGGGAGAATATCAAGAGCAGGGGGTGGAGCAAGCCAGGCCTCAAACCACGAGAAGCTCCAGCCCAAAAGGCAGCCAAAATCCTGCCCACATCCGGGAGAATCTCAAGAGCAGGGGGTGGAGCAAGGCAGGCCCCAATCCACGAGAAGCTCCAGCCCAAAAGGCAACCAAAATGCAGCCCACATCCGGGAGAATCTCAAGAGCAGGGGGTGGAGCAAGCCAGGCCTCAAACCACGAGAAGCTCCAGCCCAAAAGGCAGCCAAAATGCAGCCCACATCCGGGAGAATCTCAAGAGCAGGGGGTGGAGCAAGCCAGGCCTCAAACCACGAGAAGCTCCAGCCCAAAAGGCAGCCAAACTCCAGACCACATCCGGGAGAATATCAAGAGCAGGGGGTAGAGCAAGCCAGGCCTCAAACCACGAGAAGCTCCAGCCCAAAAGGCAGCCAAAATGCAGCCCACATCCGGGAGAAACTCTAGAACAGGGGGTGGAGCAAGCCAGGCCTCAAACCACGAGAAGCTCCAGCCCAAAAGGCAGCCAAAATCCAGCCCACATCCGGGAGAATCTCAAGAGCAGGTGGTGGAGCAAGCCAGGCCTCAAACAACGAAAATTTCCAGCCCAAAATGCAGCCAAAATGAAGCCCACATCCGGGAGAATATCAAGAGCAGGGGGTGGAGCAAGGCAGGCCTCAAACCACGAGAAGCTCCAGCCCAAAAGGCAGCCAAAATCCAGCCCACATCCGGGAGAATCTCAAGAGCAGGGGGTGGAGCAAGCCAGGCCTCAAACCACGAGAAGCTCCAGCCCAAAAGGCAGCCAAAATCCAGCCCACATCCGGGAGAATATGAAGAGCAGGGGGTGGAGCAAGCCAGGCCTCAAACCACGAGAAGCTCCAGCCCAAAAGGCAGCCAAAATCCAGCCCACATCCGGGAGAATATGAAGAGCAGGGGGTGGAGCAAGCCAGGCCTCAAACCACGAGAAGCTCCAGCCCAAAAGGCAGCCAAAATCCAGCCCACATCCGGGAGAATATGAAGAGCAGGGGGTGGAGCAAGCCAGGCCTCAAACCATGAGAAGCTCCAGCCCAAAAGGCAGCCAAAATGCAGCCCACATCCGGGAGAATATCAAGAGCAGGGGGTGGAGCAAGGCAGGCCTCAAACCACGAGAAGCTCCAGCCCAAAAGGCAGCCAAAATCCTGCCCACATCCGGGAGAATCTCAAGAGCAGGGGGTGGAGCAAGGCAGGCCCCAATCCACGAGAAGCTCCAGCCCAAAATGCAACCAAAATGCAGCCCACATCCGGGAGAATATCAAGAGCAGGGGGTGGAGCAAGCCAGGCCTCAAACCACGTGAAGCTCCAGTCCAAAATGCAGCCAAAATACAGCCCACATCCGGGAGAATCTCAAGAGCAGGGGGTGGAGCAAGCCAGGCCTCAAACCACGAGAAGCTCCAGCCCAAAATGCAGCCAAAATCCAGCCCACATCCGGGAGAATCTCAAGAGCAGGGGGTGGAGCAAGCCAGGCCTCAAACCACGAGAAGCTCCAGCTCAAAAGGCAGCCAAACTCCAGACCACATCAGGGAGAATATCAAGAGCAGGGGGTGGAGCAAGCCAGGCCTCAAACCACGAGAAGCTCCAGCCCAAAATGCAGCCAAAATGCAGCCCACATCAGGGAGAATATCAAGAGCAGGGGGTGGAGCAAGCCAGGCCTCAAACAAGGAAAATTTCCAGCCCAAAATGCAACCACAAATGCAGCCCACATCCGGGAGAATATCAAGAGCAGGGGGTGGAGCAAGCCAGGCCTCAAACCACGAGAAGCTCCAGCCCAAAAGGCAGCCAAAATCCAGCCCACATCCGGGAGAATCTCAAGAGCAGGGGGTGGAGCAAGCCAGGCCCCAAACCACGAGAAGCTCCAGCCCAAAAGGCAGCCAAACTCCAGACCACATGCGGGAGAATCTCAAGAGCAGGTGGTGGAGAAAGCCAGGCCTCAAACCACGAGAAGCTCCAGCCCAAAAGGCAGCCAAATACCAGCCCACATCCAGGAGAATATCAAGAGCAGGGGTTGGAGCAAGCCAGGCTTCAAAGCACGAGAATCTCCAGCCCAAAAGGCAGCCAAAATCCAACCAACCCACGGGAGAATCTCAAGAGCAGGGGGTGGAGAAAGCCAGGCCTCAAACCACGAGAAGCTCCAGCCCAAAATGCAGCCAAAATGCAGCCCAAATCCGGGAGAATATGAAGAGCAGGGGGTGGAGCAAGCCAGGCCTCAAACCACGAGAAGCTCCATCCCAAAATGCACCCAAACTCCAGCCCACACCGGGGAGAATATCATGCAGAGGGGGTGGAGCAAGCCAGGCCTCAAACCACGAGAAGCTCCAGCCCAAAAGGCTGCCAAAATCCAGCCCACATCCGGGAGAATCTCAAGAGCAGGGGGTGGAGCAAGGCAGGCCTCAAACCACGAGAAGCTCCAGCCCAAAAGGCACCCAAATTCCAGACCACATCAGGGAGAATATCAAGAGCAGGGGGTGGAGCAAGCCAGGCCTCAAACCACGAGAAGCTCCAGCCCAAAAGGCAGCCAAAATGCAGCCCACATCCGGGAGAAACTCTAGAAACGGGGGTGGAGCAAGCCAGGCCTCAAACCACGAGAAGCTCCAGCCCAAAAGGCAGCCAAAATCCAGCCCACATCCGGGAGAATCTCAAGAGCAGGGGGTGGAGCAAGGCAGGCCTCAAACCACGAGAAGCTCCAGCCCAAAAGGCAGCCAAAATCCAGACCACATCCGGGAGAATCTCAAGAGCAGGGGGTGGAGCAAGCCAGGCCTCAAACCACGAGAAGCTCCAGCCCAAAAGGCAGCCAAAATCCAGACCACATCCGGGAGAATCTCAAGAGCAGGGGGTGGAGCAAGCCAGGCCTCAAACCACGAGAAGCTCCAGCCCAAAAGGCAGCCAAAATCCAGCCCACATCCGGGAGAATCTCAAGAGCAGGGGGTGGAGCAAGCCAGGCCTCAAACCACGAGAAGCTCCAGCCCAAAAGGCAGCCAAAATCCAGCCCACATCCGGGAGAATATGAAGAGCAGGGGGTGGAGCAAGCCAGGCCTCAAACAACGAAAATTTCCAGCCCAAAATGCAGCCAAAATGAAGCCCACATCCGGGAGAATATCAAGAGCAGGGGGTGGAGCAAGCCAGGCCTCAAACCACGAGAAGCTCCAACCCAAAATGCAGCCAAACTCCAGCCCACACCGGGGAGAATATCATGCACAGGGGGTGGAGCAAGCCAGGCCTCAAACAACGAAAATTTCCAGCCCAAAATGCAACCACAAATGCAGCCCACATCCAGGAGAAACTCAAGAAGAGGGCCAAGACCTGTCCCTCAGATCTCTCCTGCCCTGGGATGTCAGATTCCCACGCGTTTCTGCACTCCGCCCAAGAGAAATCCACCTGTGGCTGGGTCTACCGCAGGCCCCACACCAGACTAATGTTTTATGCCTAAGGAATTGGGGACAGGAGCACAACCTGTGGAGTTTGGGCTTTGAACTGGTGCTGCTCCCAAGTTTTGCACAAAGTCCCTTCACACTATTCCCATCTGGCCCACAGTCAGATCACACCATCCCCCATCAGGTCCCGACTCTCCATCCATCAGCACAGCAACTCCAGCAAAGGGTTAACACAGTGCCCGGCACACAGCTGCACGCACATGCCCCCCCTGCCAGAGACAGAAATGGCTGTGGAGATACGCATCTTGCTAGGAAGGTACCTGTTCAAAAGCCCCCGGAGCCCGGTTCAAGCCTTCCCGTCGCATGTCAGCATGTCTCAACAGGAGCAGAGCTGAGCCTCCAAGAGGGTTTTCACCCCAGGCCGTGTCGACCGCTCTCTCCTTTCCCAAACTGGGGGGTGTGGAGCTCTGAGTGCCATCCCACTCCAAGGGACATGCTGGGTGCAGCCCCTGCAGACCAGGAGAAAGCAAGGGTCAGCCATGGAGCCTCCCTCTATTTAGAGAGTCATGAGATAATTGACTTCAGGCCTAAGCAATCTCCCAGCCTGGCCTTAATTGGGGCAGGCTCTTGTGGGCATTCCCAGCTGGTGCTGATCTCCCCAGACTGCCAGAAGGGTCAGGGCTGGCAGGGCATGTCTTAGTTCCCTCTCATCCCTAACTGTAATGAGGAAATGTCATGAGGCCCACTGAATTGGGCCTGAATTTCATAGGGACTTGGGCCTGAATTTCACCAGGATTTGGGTGAGAATTTCTCGTGCACTTGGGTCTGAATTTCCCCTGGATTCTGGCCCAAATTTCCCCTGTAGTAGAGCCTGAATTTCTCCTCAACGTGCCCTCTAATTTCTCTTGAACTCTGGCCAAAATTTCTCCTGCACTGCAACCTTCAATTTCTGCTGGACTCCCCGAAATTGCTCCTGCACGCCAGCTCCAATTTCTCCTGCGCCGAATCCCAGATTTGACCTGCGCTGGAGCCCAGGTTTCCCCTGGAAGTGACCTCGAATTTGGCCTGCATTGTGGCCTGCATCTCTCCAGCTTTAAGGCACGCCCCCTCGCAACTGAAAGCACGCCCCCTCACCCCTGAAGGCACACCTTCTCGCCCTGGTAGCCAGGAGAAATTGCAGCCCAAGTGCAGCAGAAATTCCAGTCCAAGTCCAGGAGATAGTCCACCTGAACTCCAAAAGATATTTAGGCCTAAGTCCAGGAGAAATTCCAGCATAAATCCAGACCATGTCCAGGAGAAATTCAGCCCCAAGCCCAACAGAAATTCCAGCCCGCGTGCAGAAGAAATTCAGGCCCAAGTCCAGGAGAAAATCCAGCCTAAAATGCAGCCCAAGTCCAGCAGAAATTTTAGCCTAAGAGCAGCCAAACTCCACTCCAGTTTCAGGAGATAGTCCACCCGAACTGCAGGAGAAAATTATGCCCAAGTCCAGGAGAAATTCCAGCATAAATCCAGCCCATATCCAGGAGAAATTCCAGCCTAAAATGCAAGCCAGGTCCAGGAGAAAGTCAGGCTCAAGGGCAGCCAAAATCTAGCCCACATCCAGGAGAAATTCAAGAACAAGGCCTAGAGAAATTCAGGCCTCAAACCAGGAGTAATTCCAGCCTAAATTGAGGCCCAAGTCCAGGAGAAATTCTAGCCCAAGTGCAGCAGTAATTCCAGTCCAAGTCCAGGAGATAGTCCACCCGAACTCTAGGAGAAATTTGAGCCCAAGTCCAGGAGAAATTCCAGCCTAAATGTAGCCCACGTCCAGGAGAAATTTTAGCCTAAGAGCAGCCAAACTCCACTCCAGTTTCAGGAGATAGTCCACCCGAACTGCAGGAGAAAATTATGCCCAAGTCCAGGAGAAATTCCAGCATCAATCCAGCCCATATCCAGGAGAAATTCCAGCCTAAAATGTAGCCAAAGTCGAGGAGAAATTTTAGCACAAGAGCAGACAAAATCCAGTCCATAGCGAGGAGAATTTCAAGAACAGGTCCTAGAGAAATTCAGGCCTCAAACCAGGAGTAATTCCAGCCTAAAATGAGGCCCAAGTCCAGGAGAAATTCCAGCCCAAATCCTGCAGAAATTCCAGTCCAACTCCAGGAGATACTCCACCTGAACTCCAGGAGAAATTTGGACCCAAGTCCAGGAGAAATTGAAGTCCAAATCTAGGAAAAATTTGAACCAAAATGCAGGTGATATTGCGGCCAAGTCTAGGAGAAATTCTGGCCTAAAATTCAGCGCAAGTCCAGCAGAAGCTTTAGATCAAGGGCAGCCAAAATCTAGCCCACATCCAGGAGAAATTCAAGAACAAGGCCTAGAGAAATTCAGGCCTCAAACCAGGAGTAATTCCAGCCTAAATTGAGGCCCAAGTCCAGGAGAAATTCCAGCCCAAGTGCAGCAGTAATTCCAGTCCAAGTCCCGGAGATAGTCCACCCGAACTCTGGGAGAAATTTGAGCCCAAGTCCAGGAGAAAATCCAGCCTAAAATGCAGCCCAAGTCCAGCAGAAATTTTAGCCCAAGAGCAGGCAAAATCCAGTCCAATTTCAGGAGATAGTCCAACCGAACTCCAGGAGAAAATTAGGCCTATGTCCAGGAGGCATTCCAGCCCAAATGTCGCAGAAATTCCAGTCCAAGTCATGGAGATAGTCCACCCGAACTCCAGGAGAAATTTGGGTCCAAGTCCAGGAGAAATTCCAGCCCAAGAGCAGCCAAAATCCAGCCCACATCCAGGAGAAATTCAAGAACAGGGCCTAGAGAAATTCAGGCCTCAAACCAAGAGTTATTCCAGCCTAAAATTAGGCCCAAGTCCAGGAGAAATTACAGCCTAAATCCAGACCAAGAAGAGGAGAAATTTGGGCCCTGCTCCAGGAGAAATTCCAGGCTAAAATGCAGCCCAAGTCCAGGAGAAATTCAGCCCTAAACCCAATAGAAATTCCAGCCCACGTGCAGGAGAAATTCAGGCCCAAGTCCAGGAGAAAATCCAGCCTAAAATGCAGCCCAAGTCCAGCAGAAATTTTAGCCCAAGAGCAGCCAACATCCCGTTCAATTTCAGGAGATAGTCCCCCCGAAATCTAGAAGAAAATTAGGCCTAAGTCCAGGAGACATTCCAGCCTAAAATGCAGGCCAGGTCCAGGAGAAATTCCAGCCCAAGAGCAGCAGAAATTCCAGTCCAATTCCAGGAGAGAGTCCACCCGAACTCCAGGAGAAATTCAGCCCCAGGTCCAGGAGAAATTCAAGTCCAAATCTAGGAAAAATTTGAGCCAAAGTGCAGGTGATATTATGGGCAAGACTAGGAGAAATTCAAGCCTGAATTCAGGAGGAATTTGGGCCTGAATTCAGCCCATTTTCAAAGGAACCCCCCCCGCCCCTCGAGCCCCGCCCCCCCGCCCCTCGAGCCCCGCCGCCCCGCCCCTCGAGCCCCGCCCCCCCGCCCCTTATTGCATGCCCGCTCAATAATAACTCCTGCCTAAGAAGCAGCCCCACATCTCCAGCAACTAACCGTAGCCCTCCTGGGCTTGTGCCTCAATCTCGTGTGGACCTGGGCTGAAATTTCTCCTCCACTGGGGCTGCAATTTCGACTGGACTTGGGCCCAAATTTCTCTCGCTGTTAGGGTGGACTGTCTCCGGGGCTTCGACTGGAATTTCTGCTGCACTTGGGCTGGAATTTCGCCCAGAATTGGCCGCAGTTTCTCCTGCACTTGCACCAAAATTTGTCCAGGATTTGGACTGGAACTTGTCCTGGATTTGAGCCCAAATTGGTCCTGGCCGTGGGCTGGATTTATGCTGGAATTACTCCTGGATTTAGGTGTGAATTTCTCTTGGCCTTTGGCTTCGTTTTCATTTGGACCTGGGCCTGAATGTGTCCCGTATTTGGACTGGCTTGAGGCCCGCTTCCAGTATAAATTCGAGGCCCAGTCCAATAGAAATTCCAGCCTTGGTCCGGCAGAAATTGGGCCCCAAGTGCAGGAGAAATTCACGCCAAAATCGAGTCGAAACTGCAGCCTAAACCCAGCCCGAGGAGAGGAGACGTTGGGGCTGAAGGTCCAGGGAAATTCAGCGCCCCCTCGCCCCCTAAGCCCCGCCCCCTCGCCCCCTAAGCCCCGCCCCCTCGCCCCCTAAGCCCCGCCCCCTCGCCCCCTAAGCCCCGCCCCCTCGCCCCCTAAGCCCCGCCCCCTCGCCCCCTAAGCCCCGCCCCCTCGCCCCCTAAGCCCCGCCCCCTCGCCCCCTAAGCCCCGCCCCCTCGCCCCCTAAGCCCCGCCCCCTCGCCCCCTAAGCCCCGCCCCCTCGCCCCCTAAGCCCCGCCCCCTCGCCCCCTAAGCCCCGCCCCCTCGCCCCCTAAGCCCCGCCCCCTCGCCCCTTAAGCCCCGCCCCCTCGCCCCTTAAGCCCCGCCCCCTCGCCCCTTAAGCCCCGCCCCCTCGCCCCTTAAGCCCCGCCCCCTCGCCCCTTAAGCCCCGCCCCCTCGCCCCTTAAGCCCCGCCCCCTCGCCCCTTAAGCCCCGCCCCCTCGCCCCTTAAGCCCCGCCCCCTCGCCCCTTAAGCCCCGCCCCCTCGCCCCTTAAGCCCCGCCCCCTCGCCCCTTAAGCCCCGCCCCCTCGCCCCTTAAGCCCCGCCCCCTCGCCCCTTAAGCCCCGCCCCCTCGCCCCTTAAGCCCCGCCCCCTCGCCCCTTAAGCCCCGCCCCCTCGCCCCTTAAGCCCCGCCCCCTCGCCCCTTAAGCCCCGCCCCCTCGCCCCTTAAGCCCCGCCCCCTCGCCCCTTAAGCCCCGCCCCCTCGCCCCTTAAGCCCCGCCCCCTCGCCCCTTAAGCCCCGCCCCCTCGCCCCTTAAGCCCCGCCCCCTCGCCCCTTAAGCCCCGCCCCCTCGCCCCTTAAGCCCCGCCCCCTCGCCCCTTAAGCCCCGCCCCCTCGCCCCTTAAGCCCCGCCCCCTCGCCCCTTAAGCCCCGCCCCCTCGCCCCTTAAGCCCCGCCCCCTCGCCCCTTAAGCCCCGCCCCCTCGCCCCTTAAGCCCCGCCCCCTCGCCCCTTAAGCCCCGCCCCCTCGCCCCTTAAGCCCCGCCCCCTCGCCCCTTAAGCCCCGCCCCCTCGCCCCTTAAGCCCCGCCCCCTCGCCCCTTAAGCCCCGCCCCCTCGCCCCTTAAGCCCCGCCCCCTCGCCCCTTAAGCCCCGCCCCCTCGCCCCTTAAGCCCCGCCCCCTCGCCCCTTAAGCCCCGCCCCCTCGCCCCTTAAGCCCCGCCCCCTCGCCCCTTAAGCCCCGCCCCCTCGCCCCTTAAGCCCCGCCCCCTCGCCCCTTAAGCCCCGCCCCCTCGCCCCTTAAGCCCCGCCCCCTCGCCCCTTAAGCCCCGCCCCCTCGCCCCTTAAGCCCCGCCCCCTCGCCCCTTAAGCCCCGCCCCCTCGCCCCTTAAGCCCCGCCCCCTCGCCCCTTAAGCCCCGCCCCCTCGCCCCTTAAGCCCCGCCCCCTCGCCCCTTAAGCCCCGCCCCCTCGCCCCTTAAGCCCCGCCCCCTCGCCCCTTAAGCCCCGCCCCCTCGCCCCTTAAGCCCCGCCCCCTCGCCCCTTAAGCCCCGCCCCCTCGCCCCTTAAGCCCCGCCCCCTCGCCCCTTAAGCCCCGCCCCCTCGCCCCTTAAGCCCCGCCCCCTCGCCCCTTAAGCCCCGCCCCCTCGCCCCTTAAGCCCCGCCCCCTCGCCCCTTAAGCCCCGCCCCCTCGCCCCTTAAGCCCCGCCCCCTCGCCCCTTAAGCCCCGCCCCCTCGCCCCTTAAGCCCCGCCCCCTCGCCCCTTAAGCCCCGCCCCCTCGCCCCTTAAGCCCCGCCCACTCGCCCCTTAAGCCCCGCCCACTCGCCCCTTAAGCCCCGCCCACTCGCCCCTTAAGCCCCGCCCACTCGCCCCTTAAGCCCCGCCCACTCGCCCCTTAAGCCCCGCCCACTCGCCCCTTAAGCCCCGCCCACTCGCCCCTTAAGCCCCGCCCACTCGCCCCTTAAGCCCCGCCCACTCGCCCCTTATTGCATGCCCGCTCAATAATAACTCCTGCCTAAGAAGCAGCCCCACATCTCCAGCAATTCCAGCGTACGTGCAGCAGAAATGTCAGTTCAAAGCCCGGCCATGTTGCATGTGAATTCTAAGAGCGATTCCAACCCCCGTTCAGGAGAAATTCAGGCCCAAGCCCAGTCAAAATTGCAGCCTCAAATGCAGCCCAAGTCCAGGAGCAATTCCAGGCCAAGTCCAGGACACACTCCTCCTGCTCTCCAGGAGAACTGCCCGTGCCAATCTAGCCCAGCTCCCCAAGCAGGCCCACGTCCCTCCAACGGAAGGAATGACTCTGAACTTAGGCGTGCAGGGACGCCCCCAATGCGAGGGGGCCAGGAGGCGCCACAACACCAAGACCAGCGCCCAGACCAAGAGCGGCAGCGAAGTGCAGCAGCACTCCAAGAGCAGCGCGAGACCCTCAACGGCGGCGCGAGACCCTGAGCGGCAACGAGGCGCATCGACTCCAAGAGCGGCACGAGACCCACAACGGCGGCGCAACACCCCGAGCGGCAACGAGGCCCACCACAGCACCAAGAGCAACAAGAGACCCCGATTGCCAAGCCAGAGCTCCTTCCGAGGCAGGCCCGCAGCACTGCAAAGGAAGGAACGCCTCTTACCGTGCGAGTCCGAGGCGGAGGCGAGTCCGAGGCGGAGGCGAGTCCGCGCCCCTGCAAAGGAAGGAACACCTCTTACCATCCGAGGCGGAGGCGAGTCCGAGGCGGAGGCGAGTCCGAGGCGGAGGCGAGTCCGAGGCGGAGGCGAGTCCGCGCCCCCTGCAAAGGAAGGAACACCTCTTACCGTCCGAGGCGGAGGCGAGTCCGAGGCGGAGGCGAGTCCGAGGCGGAGGCGAGTCCGAGGCGGAGGCAGGCCCGCGCCCCTGCAAAGGAAGGAACACCTCTTACCTTCCGAGTCCAAGGCGACTTCGAGGAGAAGGCAAGTCCTAGTCCAAGTCGAGGTGAATTCTGAGTACGAAGCGGCGGGCCGGCGCGCCGAGCTGGGACCCCTTTCGAGGCGGGCCAGCATCCCTGCAAACAGAGGAATGCCTCTTACCTTCAGAGTCCAGTAACGCCCTGGGCCCCAGGTGGCAAGGAGGCACGCCGAGACCAAGAGCAGCGCCGAGACCAAGAGCAGCAGTGAGTCGCACCACCACACCAACAGTGGTGCAAGACCCAGAGCGGCGGCGAGGCGCGCAGACTCCAAGAGAGGCGTGAAACCCAAACCACCGCAACAAGAGCGGCACGACACCCAGAGCGGTGGCGATTTCGTGGCTGGCCAGCATCCCTGCAAAGAAGGAAAGCCTCCTACCTTCAGAGTCCAGGGACACCCCAAGTCCCAGGCGGCAAGGAGGCGCCACGAGATCAAGAGCAGCACTGAGACCAAGAGCAGCGGCGAGGCACACCACGACACCCAGAGCGGTGGCGAGGTGTGCCACAAGACAAAGAGGGGCACGAGACCCAGAGCAGCGAGCCGGGGGCCCCTTTCAAGGCACCCCAGCGCCTCTGCAAAGGAAGGAATGCCTCCTACCTTCAGAGCGCGGGGACACCCCAAGTCCCAGGCGGTGAGGAGGCGCCGTGACACCGAGAGCGGCGGGCCAGCGTGCCGAGCCGGGGTCCCTTTCGAGGCGGGCCAGCATTCCTGCAAAAGAAGGAATGGCTCTTACCTTCAGAGTCCAGGGACGCCCCGAGTCCCAGGCGGCACGAGACCAAGAGCAGCGCAAGTGTTAAAAATTCTTCCCCAGACAAAGCGGGTTGCTCGAGGTCTGCTATTTATTTAATCAAAACTCAGAGTTGGGCCACCACCTCAGAGAGTGGCCAATGGCCCAAGATCTCACACAGTTTTTACACCGTTCAATCAATACCCATTACAAAAGGTCCAAAGTCTTTGTATATTTCCACTCGGCCTTTCAGTCCCCAGAGTTCATCGTTTCCCAAAGACCACCACAATCCCCCATCTCAGCTGCATTCTTCTGTTCTGGTTCCGAGCCTCGGTTCAGTTACAGGGTCTTCTTCGGGTCGCCGTCTCCGTAATCACTCTTCTGCCATTTCTGTCCTGCACAATTCTGAGACAGACTTTGAGAGGTACAATTAAGGGTTTACCTTTTGTCTAGCAAAGCACCTGTGCTTCACTAATTAATCACTCTTTGTTGAATAGGTCTCTGCATGATTAGCTTGACTGGGTTTGAAACCAGCCTTGGGTGGGTCCGTACAAGGAGCAGGCTGAGAGCAAACATTCTGGGCCTGTCGAGCGGTATTTCTGCACTTTACAACACCCCAAACCTCAGATCTAAACCTGCGCTAGGGACTAGGAAAGATTCCTTTACAGAGATTCGGAAGCGCTGTCCCACCCAGGTCACCAAAACAAGGGATAACCCTCTTCCCACCAACACAACATTAAGAAACAGCATCCACTCGATCGCAGACAGGGCTGTTCAGGGGATCGCTCCACCTCTCGTGCCTGCCGTACGTTGCATCAGCCTCCCCTCGCGTACATAGGGTACGCGTGGCATTTCCCAGAACGTTTGTCCATCTTCACTCTAATTCCTGGAACTAATTATCATACTTACATGGTCATACTTACTTGAATCGGATGATCTGTCACTATCTCAACCCCTCGGGCCCCACCTGGGGCACAAGACAGGACTGTCGTCATTTAACCCAGCCAGCAACAGAGCTCCGAACGGCCACTCGCTCACCTCCCCCTCCCATACAGGGGCAGGAGAGCCAGAGAAAGAGACGAGAAAGCTCACAAGGGAAGAGAGTAACAACTTAAAAGGCAAAGAATAGAGTAACAATACTAATAAAACTACTGATAACATGCAATAGAAAAGCCCACCACGACTACCCGTAGATTTTGGGTTAAACACCGGCGTTATCAGCACAAACCCAAAACACAACCTCTTACTGGCTGTCCTTAAGGAATGTAACACTTTAAAAATACCTTGAAAATGCCAATAGCAATAAGGCAGAAGAAATACAGAGAAGATGTAAGGAATGAAGACGTTGAAATAAATTCAAGAAAGGGTGCTAAAGAGAGGGAGAAGTGGAAGGAATTTTAAAAAGAAACCGAGTACAAGAAACAGACCAGAATTACAACATCGAAACAGGGAAATGGATAAGGGACAACACACGACAAAAGTTTGAAAAGTGATTTGATACAAGAAACAGAGGGTTACAGAACAGGGAGACAGCTAGAAAGGACCCTGATAATATGGAACAGGAAGCTAACGGCATGGAAACACAGACTAGAAATTTCTAAATCACCCAAGTACAGGACAGAGAGAGATGGAGGGAAACCAAAAATAATTAATGGGTGAAGAGGCAGAGAGCAGAGTCAGCAGAAAAGAATCAAATGTCAGGGAGCCAGGCCAGTGACCACCACAGGAGGAGGCAGAAGCAGAGAGTGGGGTGGACAGGAGACATGACAGGACTCACCACAGCTCTGAAGAGCAGGAACCCTTTACCACTCCCTCCATCTCTGAGCTCCCCCTGCCCCCTCAACAGCACTGCTTCCCAGGCAGCCCCTTTGTAGCTGGAGCCCCACCCCGTGCAGGGCCGGCCCCATCCTCAGCCTCACGGGCCACACCTGGGGCTGCCCCAGCCCCAGCTGGAACCCATGAGGAACAGGGACGATGGCCAAAGCCCCACAGCATATCAACCCTCACCTGAGGGCTGAGACGGTGGCTTTGCAGCAGGAACTCGAGGCTTAATGCAATAAAAGCTGCTGGCTCACAGCAGTCCAGAAGGAGATAACGGTGACAGGCAATGTTGAGAAACACCTCAGCAATTTTTTGGGAGCTTCTGCCCGTCCTGCAAAGCGGCAGGACCAGACTCTCCTGTCTTTGCTGACAGAACTCTACACCAACACCCAGGAGGGCACAGCTGAGCAGCTCTGTCCTTTGCCAGTGACACCCTGGGTCCCTGGAGGACAGTTGAGGATGGTCACTGCAATGTCAGTGCAGTGTCGTGCTGCTCCTGGCAGCCCTTTGCAATCCCGACTCTCCCTGGACCTGGGGCCTTTCCCCTTCTCCAGACACTAACCGTAGCCCTCCTGGGCTTGTGCCTCAATCTCGTGTGGACCTGGGCTGAAATTTCTCCTCCACTGGGGCTGCAATTTCGACTGGACTTGGCCCAAATTTCTCTCGCTGTTAGGGTGGACTGTCTCCGGGGCTTCGACTGGAATTTCTGCTGCACTTGGGCTAGAATTTCGCCCAGAATTGGCCGCAGTTTCTCCTGCACTTGCACCAAAATTTGTCCAGGATTTGGACTGGAACTTGTCCTGGATTTGAGCCCAAATTGGTCCTGGCCGTGGGCTGGATTTATGCTGGAATTACTCCTGGATTTAGGTGTGAATTTCTCTTGGCCTTTGGCTTCGTTTTCATTTGGACCTGGGCCTGAATGTGTTCCCGTATTTGGACTGGCTTGAGGCCCACTTCCAGTATAAATTCGAGGCCAAGTCCAATAGAAATTCCAGCCTTGGTCCGGCAGAAATTGGGCCCCAAGTGCAGGAGAAATTCACGCCAAAATCGAGTCGAAACTGCAGCCTAAACCCAGCCCGAGGGGAGGAGACGTTGGGGCTGATGGGCCAGGGAAATTCAGCGCCCCCTCGCCCCTTTAGCCCCGCCCCCTCGCCCCTTTAGCCCCGCCCCCTCGCCCCTTTAGCCCCCGCCCCCTCGCCCCTTTAGCCCCGCCCCCTCGCCCCTTTAGCCCCGCCCCCTCGCCCCTTTAGCCCCGCCCCCTCGCCCTTTAGCCCCGCCCCCCTCGCCCCTTTAGCCCGCCCACTCGCCCCTTTAGCCCCGCCCACTCGCCCCTTAAGCCCGCCCACTCGCCCTTTAGCCCGCCCACTCGCCCCTTTAGCCCCGCCCACTCGCCCCTTAGCCCCGCCCACTCGCCCCTTTAGCCCCGCCCACTCGCCCCTTAAGCCCGCCCACTCGCCCCTTAAGCCCCGCCCACTCGCCCCTTAAGCCCGCCCACTCGCCCCTTAGCCCCGCCCACTCGCCCCTTTAGCCCGCCCTGCCCACTTCGCCGCCCTTTAGCCCCGCCCACTCGCCCCTTTAGCCCCGCCCACTCGCCCCTTTAGCCCCGCCCACTCGCCCCTTTAGCCCCGCCCACTCGCCCCTTTAGCCCGCCCCACTCGCCCCCTTTAGCCCCGCCCACTCGCCCCTTTAGCCCCGCCCACTCGCCCTTTAGGCCGCTTTAGCCCCGCCCACTCGCCCCTTAGCCCGCCCACTCGCCCTTTAAGCCCCGCCCACTCGCCCCTTAAGCCCCGCCCACTCGCCCCTTAGCCCCGCCCACTCCGCCCCTTAAGCCCCGCCCACTCGCCCCTTAAGCCCCGCCCACTCGCCCCTTAAGCCCCCGCCCACTCGCCCCTTAAGCCCCGCCCACTCGCCGCCTTAAGCCCCGCCCACTCGCCCCTTAAGCCCCGCCCACTCGCCCCTTAGCCCCGCCCACTCGCCCCTTTAGCCCCGCCCACTCGCCCCTTTAGCCCCGGCCCACCTCGCCCCTTTAGCCCCGCCTCACTCGCCCCTTAAGCCCCGCCCACTCGCCCCTTTAGCCCCGCCCACTCGCCCCTTAAGCCCGCCACTCGCCCCTTAGCCCCGCCCACTCGCCCCTTAAGCCCCGCCCACTCGCCCCTTAAGCCCCGCCCACTCGCCCTTAAGCCCCGCCCACTCGCCTTAAGCCCCGCCCACTCGCCCCTTAAGCCCCGCCCACTCGCCCCTTAAGCCCCGCCCACTCGCCCCTTAAGCCCCGCCTCACTCGCCCCTTAGGCCCCGCCCACTCGCCCCTTAAGCCCCGCCCACTCGCCCCTTAAGCCCGGCCCACTCGCCCTCCTTAGAGGCCCCGCCCACTCGCCCCTTAAGCCCCGCCCACTCGCCCCTAAGCCCCGCCCACTCGCCCCTTAAGCCCCGCCCACTCGCCCCTTAAGCCCCGCCCACTCGCCCCTTAAGCCCCGCCCACTCGCCCCTTAAGCCCCGCCCACTCGCCCCTTAAGCCCGCCCACTCGCCCTTAAGCCCCGCCCACTCGCCCCTTAAGCCCCGCCCACTCGCCCCTTAAGCCCCGCCCACTCGCCCCTTAAGCCCCGCCCCACTCGCCCCTTTAGCCCCGCCCACTCGCCCCTTAAGCCCCGCCCACTCTCGCCCCTTAAGCCCCGCCCACCTCGCCCCCTTAAGCCCCGCCCACTCGCCCCTTAGCCCCGCCCACTCGCTCCCTTAAGCCCCGCCCACTCGCCCCTTAAGCCCCGCCCACTCGCCCTTAAGCCCCGCCCACTCGCCCCTTTAGCCCCGCCCACTCGCCCTTTAAGCCCCGCCCACTCGCCCCTTTAGCCCCGCCCACTCGCCCTTTAGCCCCGCCACTCGCCCCTTAAGCCCCGCCCACTCGCCCCTTTAGCCCCGCCCCACTCGCCCCTTTAGCCCCGCCCACTCGCCCTTTAGCCCCGCCCACTCGCCCCTTTAGCCCCGCCCCACTCGCCCCTTAGCCCCGCCCACTCGCCCCTTTAGGCCCCGCCCACTCGCCCCTTAAGCCCCGCCCACTCGCCCCTTTAGCCCCGCCCACTCGCCCCTTAAGCCCGCCCACTCGCCCCCTTAGCCCGCCCACTCGCCCCTTAAGCCCGCCCACTCGCCCCTTAAGCCCCCGCCCACTCGCCCCTTAAGCCCCGCCCACTCGCCCCTTAAGCCCCGCCTCAGCTAGCGCCCTTAAGCCCCGCCCACTCGCCCCTTAAGCCCCGCCCACTCTCGCCCCCCCCTTTAGCCCGCCCCACTTCGCCCCTTAAGCCCCGCCCACTCGCCCCTTAAGCCCCGCCCACTCGCCCCTTTAGCCCCGCCCACTCGCCCTTAAGCCCCGCCCACTCGCCCCTTAAGCCCCGCCCACTCGCCCCTTAAGCCCCCGCCCACTCGCCCCTTAAGCCCGCCCACTCGCCCCTTAAGCCCCGCCCACTCGCCCCTTAAGCCCCGCCCACATCGCCCCTTAAGCCCCGCCCACTCGCCCCTTAAGCCCCGCCCACTCGCCCCTTAAGCCCCGCCCACTCGCCCCTTAAGCCCCGCCACTCGCCCCTTAAGCCCCGCCCACTCGCCCCTTAAGCCCCGCCCACTCGCCCCTTAAGCCCCGCCCACTCGCCTCCCCTTAAGCCCCGCCCACTCGCCCTTAA